>OZ007588.1:458376368-459660654 GCA_963931845.1 Maratus michaelseni
ATTTTATTTTACGCCCTCAAATATTGATACGGAACTTTTCAATATAAATTTATATATAACCAAAGTAATAAGCTAAATCACTCTCACATGAAAAATCAGAGGTTTTGTATCATACAGTTTTTTTTCCTCTTGTATCTTAGCTTCCAATAAATTTGTTACACGCATCAGTTAAAGAATGGAAATACAAAACTTTGATTTAAGGACTCGTTTGAAATGCAAATTAAAATAGGCATATCATATAAAATAAGCATATATCAATGTAATTTTACATTTGTAGAATTATAGGTAAAATTTAGCGTTATCAAATAATAGTAGACTTATATTGTCTTAAGCTAAAATATGATAAACAAGGTAAAAATTGCAGAGCTATAGCAATGAACTTTCTAATGTTATTAAACAAAAACGTATAATTAAGAACGATTGAAGAATACAAACAAAGGAATTTTTGATTTGAAGGAGGATTGCTTTGAGACCTATAAGCGACAACAATGTTGTCTCGAATGATCGATATATGTTTTTTTTATTTCAAAAAACACACATGCAGGACTTCGATAAATTATATAAATCTTCTTATTGAAGTGTACAGGATAGAGACAAGGAAATAACAACACCAAAAAGTTACAGCCCGGAACTCCACAAAGAGTGTGCAATGGAGTAGATGAGAGTCGAACCCGCCGACCTTACTCCTTACGCTCTACAGCGATTAGCTGAATGGTGTTGTAACAAAGTCTGACACACTAATTGAAAGCCTGAAGTTGTATACAAGAAGATTGTTAAGTATTACTTCCTTCAACTAAAATTAAAAATTGATTCCAGATGCAATAAATATCCTCAAGAGATTATTAGACTTGCTAAGTACATATAAATTTTATCTCGTTTTTCTTATCTGACATTATACAGACTTTTATTGCACGATAATTTCGTAGTACATATGACCAGAACTTTCCCATTTCTCAACTACTTGAAAAGCACTTGTAACTGCACAACATGGGTTATTAAGTCATTGAACTACTTGAAATCCATCGACAGTATCAACTCAAATATTGAGAGGCAAAACAGGGTAATTCTGTGCTACGCTTCGAGCAGAGGAGTCCAGTAATTTTCTCTCTCTTCGAGAGAAAGAGACCTTTTGGCCTTGTTCCGTGAAATCCGAGTTTTGCCCAGAAAAGTAAATGGGCGTCCTGCCATCCGAAAAAAAAACATTAAAAACCACCAACTAGAAACTAAATGTGTGTCGCTTTTGTGTTCTATAAATTTTCTGTGTACTGTGAAGTAGAGTTATTAAAATTAATATTGCACCAAGCAAGTCTTTTAATTTAATGACGCTACAGTGTCTTAACCACTAGACCATGGAGAACCCTAAATAAATGAAAATATGATACTTTTTGTTTGTGATTTAGTTCATGATTTCAGAAGTGGTGTTATATTATTATTATTTTTTTAAATCATCCGGAATTCATTCATAAGTTCATGCATACTAAATTTTTATCGTACGTTTTCTTGAGCATATTTTTTTCTCAGCATTTCATATAACATTTTTCTTTCAAATAAATTATTATAAAAACATTATATGAAGAGAATGAAAAGAAAATTAAACTATTTGAACATTCTATTAGTATCTTATTTAAAAAAAAAGATAAATCTGCAATTTTAATGTTTAATATAAAATTAAATGTTTTTTTGTATATAAAACTATTTTCAGAAGCTTTAAATATGCTACTATAAAATTACAGCCCATTCCTGCAAGTCGGTTTTGAGATATACTTTAAAAACTCCCCGCATTGCTATCTGTTTTGAAACGATTACATATGAATTAAACATTAAGAGTTTCAAACTATAAAACTTCCCGTTTAGTATCCTCTGATAAACACTACCGTAAAAGCCAAATATTAGATTTCACAATTATGTGCTCGTATAGAAAATTTCGTATAGAAAAATGAGTTTGGTCGGATTGCAGTATGAAGTCTACTCTTTAAGAATAATTTTTAAAACATAAATCAAAAGAAGACATAATTTCCAGTCGAATGGCTGCTTCTGTTTTTTTCTGTGAGAATTCAGACACTGTGCATGGGACATTCTCTTTGTTTTTTGACGATTGTACACAGTGAATTTGTCACAGTAGTATTAGGAATTGTTTTTAGTTAGTACACAATAAGAAATTCTCAGAAATTAGTTATCCTATATAAAATATATATTATGTCTATATTAATTTGGCTAATGACATTTTTGTCTCAATAAGATTTAAAGTGGCTCTGTAGTATTTTAAGTCGATTGTAATTATGAAATCAACAAATGGGAAAAATGCAGTTTCAGCAGACCACAAAAAAATCTCACGACATTTGTATGAAAATGGAGAAACTTTTACTGTTATGTATAATAGTAAAATGTTTTTAAAGATTTATATCTTAATATGCTTTTCTGATTTAAAAATTTACTTGAATTCAAAATTAAAAATAGCTATGCATATAGTTAATAATTTTTATCAGGATGTTGATTTAGATCTAATATTTCCTCAGAAAATAGCAATTTATATAAGGCACACTATTAAAAAAGATTAACCTTTTGATTACAGGGTTGGGATATATGTCGTCCCAGCAACCATTTCTTTATTCTATTTGCACCACCTTTTGAAGGAAAAAATATGCGGCATAGACTTGTACTAGGTCACTTTCAAGAGAAATCTACTGTACCAATTTTTTTTAATAATCTGAGGTACGAGTTAATGTTGAAATAGTCGCCAGTCCTATCCCGTAAGCAAATGGTTCACTAAATTTTATTATAAGCAGTATTTTCAAATCATATTTGCATTTAAAATATAAACGCAGTTTTAAAACAAACATTAAGAGTAGGTAACATGCTGCTCCTAAATAAAAATATTCCCATTGGTTAGCTTATTTAATCTCTTGGTGTGTTTCCTTTTTTCTACACTTTAGTTTAACATAATCTAGTTGAATAAAATCAAGTACCATATAATAGTTATAATTTCAGCATTTCTCGTAATATATCTCTTATACCTTTAATTTTCTATTAAAGTATTCACTATTCAAATTCATTATTAAAAACAATATTTAAAAAAATATTAATAAACAATACTCTTCCATAACATGATACCCGAAGACACATATCTCATCACTCTAATAAGTCAATACGATAAAGACACCATTATTCATTTTAAGTCCCTGATGACAAATATTTTCTATTTACCAAGTAGCCTGTGACATTTCAATGATAATATAAAATGCACTAAGACAGAGACACTGGGAATACTAGAAACTCATACATCCGATCTTATCTTTAGATATTTAAAATAAATATTTCCTATGAATTTATTCTTCCATAAAGAAATGTCTCCGAAATCTATAATTGCCTCTATTTTTAATGGATTTGGTGTGCAATAGGAAATGTTCTTGTTTTACATGTAACACATTATTTGCTTTCAACAGGGATTAACAAATATAAACTGAGTTCATTATCAATACTCTTGAAGATATAGTTGTGAATTGAAAAAAGTAACAGAGATAATGTCAGTGCTTTACCTTAGACATTCCTATTGAACATAATTTGATCCATGAACCAGTATAAAATAATAATAATTATTAATTGAAAGATGAAATATCATTCGTCGAACATAGTTCATAAATATTTTTTTTCCATTGCAATATTAGTGTTATTGTATACTTCATATTTAGTACTGTAAAATGAAATCTGGAAATAAACTGTTTGATTCTCGCGAATAGGATGTGTTTTATTGCAAATATTGGGCAAACACGTCGAGCCCATAACAATTCGTATGACAGAAAGCAGGAAAATTATGTAATTCATTAAGCGAAACACACTGTATGACAGATAATAAATTGTATATCTGAATGTGTAAAATATTTGTGACTTATTGTCAATTGTATTTTAGTATATGTATATAAATATCAATGTAATTATTACACTGAATAATTCTCTTAAATTTTGCATTTTAAAGGTTATAAGATGTATGCTTCATGCATTGCAATACCAATATTTAAACAAGAACGAAAAATCATGCGACAAGCATAGATTATGTAACACTTTCCAACGCTTCCAAAATAATTTTACAAATCATACCGTTTAATAAGCTAAAAGATAACATCTAAGTAATCCGAATACTTTTATTCAGCCCTGTATAGGATCTATAGATTTGTATATATACTACATAGGATGTTAAATTTTAGTTCAGTTAGGAAACGCGTACCACAGTTTAAAATTCTCCGTCTGGAGTTAAATAATACGGAAATGTGTTCGCGAACTTTTGTGCTTCGAAGTATAGTATATACAGAATTTATACACACCACATAATAGACAAAAAGCGAGTTAAAATTAAAATCGCGATCAGTAACTTAAAACGCATTTCCAGGAATTATTGTTAACTTACAGTAGAGAGATCTTTTGTGTGTCCCTGTAAATGAACGATGACCGCTGTACACACACTATTCTGTAGTAAGCCTCTTGAAATACACCTTAGTGATATATATAAATTTCAATGCGTTTAAAATAGGGAAACATTATTTAAATAAACCGCAGACGATTTTTCTCCATAGACGTAATGTAACAGAATTCTTTTGACTGTACCTGTAAAGTAACTATAAGTGCTATGCACACCCTATTCCATATTAAGCTTCTTCTAATGCACCTTAGTGATATATATAAATTTCAATGCGTTTAAAATAGGGAAACATTATTTAAATAAACCGTCAATGATTTTTCCCCATAGACCGCAATGTAACGGAATTCTTTTGAGTGTCCCTGTAAAAAAACTATAAGTGCTACACACTTCCGTTGAAATAGGGAACATGCTATAGATAACGACTATAACATATAAAAATTGCAGAGCAATCCGAGCATATTTACGGGAGTTAGAGCACGGACAGACGGACAGACGGCAGACGGCCAGACGGCAGACGGCAGACGGCCAGACGGCAGACGGCAGACGGCCATACGGCCAGACAAACCGAAGTCATAAACACTTTTCAACTAGGTTGGAAAGTGTTAGAAAGAATGTCATTCCATTAATGCTTGGCTGGAAATTTAACATTCTTTGATGTCCTTGAATCACATTGAAAGTGATTAAAAAATTAGAAAAATGTACCCTTTCCCAATTATTCATTATTCTTTGTACATTTTAAAATATCATTTATTCGGTGAGGGGAGCGGGTGACCAAAATTACAGAAACAATGTTTTAAAATTAAAAGAAAAATACGTTTTCAGAAGTTTAACTGAATTTTACATAATCTTATAGGACAATATTAATAAAAATATTTATCACAAAATAAAATATAATGTATTCTAATTTTATATTATGCTAGCATAAAACCTATCATCATAAAAAAAAAAGACACTGACTTTTTAAATGTTAGCCGGATATAGCGATTGACCATCACCAATATATGGCCGACAATCAAACGGTGATTCAAAAATGTATAATTAATAATAAAATGTTTATATCCACATTCTGTCTCATATTAAAGCGGACAATATAAATTTAAATCATTCGGTTGTTTGAATATAAGAGACAATTGCAGAGTGCGATAATACTTTTTGAAATAAATAGTACTTTTGATTAAATGATAATTTAATGACATAAATTATTTGAATATTGTGATATTTAATCAGTTACATCTCTACACGGCTTTGGAAAGATATTTGTTTTTCCTAAAACATTAATTTTCAATGAAAATGAATTTGGAAGCATGTAAACAGAAAACAGACCCTTAAATATTTTCCAATAGTAAGGATATTTTCAAACAAAACAAATTACTGTCAATTTCACGAAAACCGACCACTAGAAAATAATTTCACATAAAGTATCTGAAAAGTTTGAAAATGCCAATTATCTTGATAATTTGTCCTTCATAAAATAAATTTTTTCTGCATATCTGACAGACAATTTTGATATCATATAGATGTGCACAAAAAAAACAACGTTCAAACACATGATATCCAACTGCAGCAACATGAAATCGAACAGACATACGTGAGTAACTTGGACTCACATTATCAGTGTCATTAGAAAAAGAAAAAAAAAACTAGTCGCAGCAAAATGTAAAAAAAACACTAATATATATATATATATATATATATATATTATATATATAGACCTACAGTGACCCCAAAATGACCCAGTAATCGGCTTTTCTCGAGCATATGACCTAGCTCAATGATTTTGTCTTGCCCAAAAACCGTAGGATACAAAATTTAATCAAAAACGTTAGAGCCGTTTATTAGATAAAATTAACTTGACCCGTGATGACCCAAAAATCACCGACTAATTGAAAGTTATCGAACATGTGGCCCAGCCCAATAGTCTTCTCGTTCCCGAAAATAGTAGGATGCAAAATTTAGTCAAAATCGTTTAAATCGTTTTTAAGATACAGTTAGCCTGACCCTAATCCATGATGACCCAAAATGATACACTAATTGATCCTAAAATTAACTTGACCCGCATTGACCCAAAAATGACCCACTAAACAAAAGTTCTCGAACATGTGACCTAGCCCAATGGCTTTCTGGTGCCCCAAAACGGTAGGATACACAATTTCGTCAAAATCGTTAGAGCAGTTTTTAAAATAAAATTTGCATATATATATAACCACAAACATACACACACACAAGATTTGCTCGTAGTATTAGAATATATGATATATGAACTACGTGTGACGAATGATCTTCCGCTTTTTAATTAATATTATTTTATATAATATTTAATATAAATTTAACTTTGTTTATGCTGTTTCGTGGATCAAATTATGTTCAATAGCAATGTCTGAGGTAAGATATAGATATTTTTGACACTGATGATGTAAGTCCAAGTGACTCACGGAACGTACGTCTGTTCGTTTTCATGTTGCTGAAGTTGGATATTTTGTGGGTTTAAACTTTGCTTTTTTTTGTGTATAATTATCCACACAAGTTTTCGATTCCTAATCACATGGGTGCCCTGTGATGTCTTCTGCAGATTTTCTTTTTTCTATTTATTATTATTATTTATTTTTATTTGCGATTCAATAGTATCGACTTTTGTTTTTTGATTTTATTATAGTTTTCTTTTTCTTGAAATGTATTTGCGAAGGCTTTGCACCATACTTTTTTGAATAAAAGTGTATAGAACTGAAAAATGCAATTACTTTTTACAAAACGTTTTATAATTTGTCGCTGTGAATAGTTGAATTTATATAAAGCAAACACACACTGTACAAAAAAATAGATATGTTTCCTAATCCACGAAAATGTAATAAAACCACAAACGAAAATATAAAATAATCTTTTCCATGAACTAATCTCTTCCATGTTTTCGAAAAGCGTTCTTTATCATTAGAAACTACAGAAACCAATATAATTTCTTAAATTAAAGAATAGTTTATAAAAACAAAGTTTGTTTTGCCGCAACTATTTTTTCCGAGTAGCACTCAAATATATGTTCAATAGACTAATACATTCAATACTCAATATCATTTTAGATAAGTTTTTAGTATGCTACAATAAATACTGAATATTGTCTTACCACTGTCAAAAACCTGTTGTGATCGTAAAATCTTAATTTCGTATCTATGCTAACACTGAAACAAAGCCTTTGTGGGTGTCAAAATATTCGGCAATCCATTTTTTACATAGCGGCTGAAAGTATGGTTTTGCTATTATAGCAAACTATTGACAACATACTTAAAAGAAGGATATAATGAGAATTTACTGTAAATAACAGGATAAGCCATAAATTTCCATATAAAAAATAATAAACTTTCAGCCATTTTTAATTATAAAACATGGTCAATTCATGAATATCACGAATAGAAATATGTATTAGGCCATCAATACGACTTCAATTCGTTGCTCTTTATTCAAATGCATTTTTAGAAGTATTAAACATTCACATGACATCATATAGAACATTAAAATGTATAAGTCTATTCAACATTTAATCGAGTGCTAAAGCGCCACCTTTTGGATAATTTTTGCATGAAATATTTTTATTTATTAATTGAAAATACCATCATTTTATTTTCGTGTCTCAATTGCAGCAGTGGGACATGCTTCAGAACCTTTTCTAATGAGCAGCATATTCATTTTTAAACCTGTATTCTAAAATAAAGCTTACAAATTGTCTGTACTACTTAATTAAGAATGTAAAAAAAAATAGTGATTTCCTTTCCTCGGGTTTCTGTCTGATTGTATTCTAGTAGAGGTTCATTATATTGCACTTTATTAATCCCAGAGATAATATCATTACAAATGTGAAAATTGTTGGAAAACAATAGTTACAGACTCACAGAACTCTGTAAAAAATTACAGAACGCAAAGGTTGTTCATAGAGGGTAATCGCAAGGACGAATAAAATATAAAGGAGACTTTTAAAATATAAATAAGAACTTTGTGTAGTTGGTCTCATCGCAATCGTGACAAGTTGTTTACTGTGTAAAAATTCGTTTGCCGTCGCACAGTGGGGCATTTCGCGGATTTAGCCGGCCAAAAGTCAAAATTTCAAAATACAGTTGAAGAGGGAAATATGCAGCTCACTGTGCAGGTAAATAGTTGGAGAATCTCCGTACAGTTGTAAAATTTTTTTCACGTGCAAGCAAATTAGTGCCAGACAAGTTAAAACTTACTTGTAGCAGAAGGTTGTTTATCTGTGCTTTCAAGGACAACTTTGTGACTGCTTATTTCAAAGTGATTTTTTTTGTTCAGAACTTTTACTTATATGAAATAGTTATGGATTATGAAAGACCAGATAAGTATGTTTATATTTCACATGAATATGTTTACATTTACTTAATTATAATATATGATAAAGCGACATGAAGTGTACCGTATAATTTGGAAAATTTTATTGTTAATTTAAATATTCCATAAGGAGTTAGTTAACCTTAAGGATGAGATCCGATGATATTTTTTACATGAATTGAGAGTTCAAGATATGTAGTTAATGACTTTGAAAACAATAGCCGCTAATAACCGCTAATTTAGAAGAATTTCTTTCAAGCAGAAATGTGTATTTTTCTGTAAATGATGATGTTTTCATTTCCCTCCATTTTTTAAATGTATTCTACGATAGCTAAATTGCAAATGTTGTAACAAATTGTCATCTTCAGACATAAAAGACTTCAAGTTTGCATATCTGATCACTAAATTAATATCTGGAATGAAAATTACATCAAAATAAATCCTGCTTGACCTTATGAATAAACCAGAATTTTGAAAATTTACGAAGAGAATATTAGACGATAAGAAATTTAAATTTCTCAAAGGATTACCTTGTTAACAAAGATAATTATTAAGAAAAGCAAAAGTATCAGATAAAGCATGATTTAAACATTTTTTCTGTGAAAAAAGTTAATCTTTATTGCAAGGAATATTCCAGTTGCCGTAAGTACGTCCGGGTTGGCCTAAGAAATTTTTCTGTGAATTGTAATCAAGGAAGCAAACCGAAGAAGTACACAGCAAAAATCTTGAAATCCTTTCTCATGCTACCCAATCACAATAGTATGTTACTGGACACAGGAATGCTTTTATAGAAGTCAAAGAAATGACATGGGCTCTATATATTGCAGCTAAAGGTAAACAGGTCTTATGTAATTATTATGAAACAACTTATTGGAGCTCTCGACTGGTTATGCTTTATCAATGTTTACTGAAGCAAATATCTCTCAAATGCATTATAAAACAGTCATAAATAGACATTCACATACGAAAACATATTCGTCCTATAATTTCCTACAAATGGAAATAATTATTACTTAAATAAGGACTCTTACAAAGTTACCGTGACTTCTGGAGAAGTTCAGATGCAACGATACATCTTGCACAATCTGAAAGAAGTTGTATAGACAATAAATAATGAAGAACGCTTTATAAAATTAAAAGTTAGAATGTGACGGCTTTAAACAAAGAGAATATAAAAAAAAAACTCAAAAATTATGTCAATTTTTACTGAAACATTTTTTGGAATTCATTTGTACTTTTCCAAATTGATCTTCAGTCAAAGAAAGAAAGAAAACAAAAACAAACGCCATTTTTTCAAAAGAAAAATTACTATAAAAGTATACAAATATGATAAACTAATAAAATATAAACATTTCATTGCTTTTTCCGGAAGAAATATTTTTGGCCGGCTAAATCCGTAAAATGCCCCACTGTGCGTCGTCTTATTCTTCTATCCATTAATTTATTTAATCTCTAAGATTATCACTAAACACAAAGCACCTAGTGAGGTTACACAAAGTATAATTAATAAACTTTGAACAAAGTCTGAAGTACTCAAATGACACAATTAGTTTAAAAATTACCCTGAAAAAAGGTGAAGCATTATGATCAAATATGGAAGGGCGTGCAAAACAGAAGACTGAAGCACTGAAGCAAAAAATAACAAAGTTGTCACTGATATTTTTTGAAATTACGAGGTAGTGCATATATTAATTTTTTTCAGGTCTGATAGGAATATATTATTGTATAATACTATGGAATTTTGGGGGATATTAAATCACTACATTGGCTTTAAAAACCCTTCATTCCGATGCAAATACTCTTATTGTCCAAGCCAATATAAGATCTTTACACAGCATGTCTAACAAAAGAAAAATACATCTGTAGCAAAGCAAAATTGCATGTGTAACAAAACAACATTGTGAACCATCCTCCGCATAGTCCAAAATTATCGTCTTCGAACTAAAATTAGTGTGGATTTCATAAAAGAAACATCAGTAGTCGAAGAATTTTGAAGCAATTGACTTGAAACATGTCCTGATACTTTTTTTTTTACAGAAAAAACTCCCAAAAAGCCAAAATGTATCTAGATGTTAAAGAAAGATATATGTAGAAAATTAACACCCGTATACTTTTGGTAAATAACATTTAAAAAACAAAATCTACTAAAAAGTTTCCTTTATATTTGATTCATCAACGTACATTTGAAGAGTCTCGTACATAATGATTGCAAAAACTTTTGAAATTTTGATAGGTTGATTTTTTCGATCTATCGTCCTAAAGACGATCAATTGCAGGTTAAAGGCGATCTCCAAAGACCATCGATGAGCTCAAAAGGCACCTTCGTGCAAGAGTGGGTGCGGTTGCCACAGGGATTGACAAGGACTCTGGTAAACAGTAAGAAACGCCGATGCAAGAGTTGTGTAGCTGTTACAAGCGATCATACACCCAATTAGACGTGTTTTTCTCTGGCTGACAGGGGTCGGTCAGCTGCTTCCAGCTAAAAATGAACTGCATGTTTTTTTACAGAAGTGAAGTATTTTTGAATTTTTTTTCTACAGTGAACTGTAATTTTTCTGTTTAAATTACGCATTAATTTAAAAAACAATATTTTTCTTAAAGTTATTAATTATTCAGATTAAATTAAAATTATTTCACAAGCTATAAAAATATAAACAGGTACCTTCGCAAATTTTTTTTAATAACCTTATCAATAGTCACTTCACAAAATTACTATTAATAAAACATTATCCTTCACAAAATTCTCTTATTAAAATACGTCTCTGCACAAAATCTATTTTTATAATAACGTACTATTTATTAATAATTTTCATTTTCGAAATTACTATTTATTAATTATTTTCTTCAAGTTAAAATATATAACACATTTAAAAATATATATCTCCTAAATTAATTCTGTATATAAATAATATTCGCTAAGATATTTATTCCACACATTTAAATAATAAATTAATTTCGATGTAAACATGCACAGAACATTTATAAAAATACACCTGAAAATCCCATCTTTCACACCGTCAAATTACCTACCAACGAAAAAAAAAATCCTGCTTATCTGATCACCCTCCCCCTATGATCCCATGCAATCAAACTTTTTTCTAAAGCCCAATGGCTCAATAGATAAGACACTCGACTTCCAAACGTGACACTCTCAGTTCAAATCTTATCGCGGCAAGTGGGAAAAAATATTCTTTTAAAATACAGGGTCATTCATAATTCCCTCCGGGGTTTCGAAACGTTATAGTAAAAAAACGAAGACGAATATGAAAAAAAGAAACATATGAAATTATGCCGAAACTATTCAAGTTTTACTTACATACATTACACCCTAGTAGCAAAATGTCATCGGCCTTTGAATGGCCTCTCATCGAAATCCGATGAAGTGATGAGCGGCCGGTCATCGTATTCTCATCGGATAACGATGAATTGTCATCGGAAATTGCTCAGAAATGTCTCATCGGCCTTGGATCCATCGATCATCGAAATCCGATGAATTTTAGAAACTAATATGATGAAAACCCGATGAGTAAGATTTTATCATGATGAATTTACGATGAGTTTTTGATGAGTACACAAGCAAATTCCGATGAAAAAACGGCGAATTATTGGTTGGTTGGTTGTGATGTAAATTTAATAAGCAATTTTTGAAACATGTCATTCATGAGTATATTAAATATACACATTAGATTTAAATTCAGCTGATGAAAATTTATATTAATATAGTTTTTACTGTTATCACTCTTTGAAAAATGAATTATACTTAAGTTTTCTTTTTGGTGGGGGGAGAAGAGAACAAAATTAATTATAAAAACATCAAATGTTCCAATTTTCTGCTACTCCTTCAGCTAAATAATCTTTTAAAATTCTAAAAATTAATGTCTTATTATAAAGTCTGTTTTTTTTTATAATCAAAATTTTTGTTTGCTACAACTTTTTCTTTTTTTAAAGAAAAAATATTAAATACATTTTGCTTTGTATAGTTTAATAATTAAAAAATTCATGCTGTTATATTTTACATGTGTTTAAACATTTGTTAATTTTTTTTTATTAATTCCATAAATTGCATACCTAGGTTTCGTCTCTGAAATCTTTTTTTAAACATAATTATGGATGTAATTTAGCTCATTTAACCCTCACGAGCCTCATAGTCCTTGCTCAGCCCCCTCGCCACACAGAGCACACTGAATTCCATGTTATGCTTCAGTCAATTTTCTTTACCATAAAAGTTCAAAAGCTTTTCTCTATTTAGTCTTCTGAAAATAACGAACACCTTGGGAGGGAACCAAATTTGTTCTTTATTTGGAGGTGTCTGCTATTCAGAGGTAAAAATGTGCAAATATTTGTATAAACTTTTCTCTGGTCTTCCGAAAATAACAGGCACCTCGGGGGAGCCAAATTGTCCTTTATTTGGAGGTGTCTGCTATTCATTTGTAAAAATGTGCAAATATTTCTATAAACTTTTCTCTTTATGGTCTTCTGAAATAACAGGCACCTCGGGGGAGCCAAATTGTCCTTTATTTGGAGGTGTCTGCTATTCATTTGTAAAAATGTGCAAATATTTCTATAAACTTTTCTCTTTATGGTCTTCTGAAATAACAGGCACCTCGGGGGAGCCAAATTGTCCTTTATTTGGAGGTGTCTGCTATTCATTTGTAAAAATGTGCAAATATTTCTATAAACTTTTCTCTTTATGGTCTTCTGAAATAACAGGCACCTCGGGGGAGCCAAATTGTCCTTTATTTGGAGGTGTCTGCTATTCATTTGTAAAAATGTGCAAATATTTCTATAAACTTTTCTCTTTATGGTCTTCTGAAATAACAGGCACCTCGGGGGAGCCAAATTGTCCTTTATTTGGAGATGTCTGCTATTCAGAGGTAAAAATGTGCAAATATTTCTATAAACTTTTCTCTTTATGGTCTTCTGAAAATAACAGGCACATCGGGAGAGGCAAATTTGTCCTTTGTTCAGAGGTAAAAATGTGCAGATATTTCTATCAGCTTTTTTTTCTTTTTGGTCTTCTGAAAATAATAGACACCCCAGGGAGCCAATTTGTCCTTTATTTGAAAGTGTCTGCTATTGAGGTAAAAATGTGAAATATTTCTGTTTTGAATTACAAAAGTATTCATTAGAAGTAGGTGTAAGTTCTGAAACCCCCATAAAGGTGTTTCAGAAATTTTACTCTATATGCACATATTCATTAACTTTTTACTTTAATCAAGTAAATTTCACTTATTTTTTAAGTGGAGAGGTGGTTAAATAAATCACAATATATACCAGTGTTGAATTCAGGGGGTGGCCCAGGAGGGGGGAGGGGATTCTGCCAGGAAGATTTTATGCTTTCAATGGTCAAAAAGTGGAACTCCCCTCCCCACAACTCTGTACTGCCCCCCCCCCCCCCCGGGAGCCATATAAATCCCTCCCGGAGAAAAGTGTCTGAATTCAACACTGATATATACAGACAGTAGTCCTGGCTCTTTTATCAGAGCCCAATTTATGTCATCAGAGTTAGAGCCCAAAAGTAAGCAGTAGAAAAATGTTAACACTAAAATTGTTCTAAGAATAATATTCTCGTTTTAATCTTTTTTAATTAGTATGAATCCTACAAACATTGTTTGACAAAAAAAAAAATGTATATTTAAGTAAATATTTTTTTTAGAAGGGGGGGGGGGGAGCTGAATTAGAAGAGTTCCATATTTTCCTACTTATTAGTTTATTTCTACTACTATCCTACTTAGTTTATTTCTGAAAAAATACCCCTTTCATTTAAATAATCTTATTACTTATCATATTGTCTCATCGTTAACGCCTCTTTTTTAATCAATCATACTTTCAAAAAACTAATTTACATAAAAACTAATATCAAATGCATGTTTTGTGTTAATATTCGACTTGCAGTTGTAATAACTCATACTTTCATATGTTGTATATGTTTGATAGAAATATTTTAAAATCATTTTATTATCAATTCTAAATTATCGCATGTTCTATTTCGATAAGATTTTACACTTTAAATTTTTCATCATAAAATGTGCAAAGCTTATTTCTTTCATTCTATTTGATTTTAAAATAACATATATATACATTTGTACCTTGGTACAGAAAGGCCTAATGAAAGCTTTTGTCAATTTGAGAAAAAGTGTTTAAATGCATATTTTAAAAATTCTTTTAATTACTGAAAAAAAAACAGTTATAACTACAGTTACTGAAAAAAATAGTTATAACTACAAAGTTATAACTATTTCTGTGAAGTGTTTGGTGCATACAGACCACAAATGAAGTTTTTAAGCATTGGCTGTTTTTCTACCAAGGTACAGATGAATAAGAGTAAGTTATACTATTGTATAAACAATCATAACTTACTCGACTATTATTTTTTTAATTAATGCAATTTTTTATTGGGGGGGGGGGTCTAAGTAGGTAGAATTTTAGTCTGTTTACAGACCCTTGACAAGAGGCATACCAAAGGAAAGGTCTCATGCTCTCCCCTTGTTGTAAATCACATGAGCTGTCCCAAATACATATCTTTTCTCATATTTGTCAATTTCCTGCCTTTTCTATATAAATAGATTATGCAAAAAAACCCTTTGAACCAGAAAATTTAATTAAATGTCTCTTTCTTCTATGTGTTAGTCATTTAAAGTCTACTTTGTTTATTTCATTAAATAAAATTTCGGTTTCAAAGTATTTCTTTTTTTCTTTCTTTAAGCTGGAGGTTGATATGCTTATCATATTTTCTTTGTTTAATATTTGATAATTCATCTCTGTAAAGTGCAAAAAATAAACTCTTGAAGAAGCACATCTTAATTACAGATATTTCTAAAACAAATGAATCAGGTGCAGCATTGCAAATCACATTTTTACTTCAAACTAGTGCTCGTGAATATACATTTAAACGTATACGTAGTTAAGCCCTTTTTCCCATACTATACCTATCCAAAATCGTTACCGGTTACAATATGTTTTATACGTATATTCGCGAGCACCACTTCAAACCCATTTTATGTAATATTCAAAACGTTCAAGTCTATGGCTAATTTCTTTTATATTAGTTTTACCTAGCTATGTTTAACGAAACAAAATCCTGTGTCATACTCCAAGATTGCATTCACTGTGAAAATTTCTGTTAGGGAGGCAGGGGCTCTCTCCCTCTGAAATCCACATCTCATTAATATGATTTAAGAACAATAGACAGAATTATTTAAATTAATATTTTATTAATTATTGATCAATCTAATTGGCCAATTTATTTGAAAATAACTTTTTGAGCCTTATATGTTATTTAATTCCGCATCAGTGCTGTCACAATTTTCTTTTTAAAAAATGGCCTAATTTATATAAATATATGCAACTTTATATTATTTATTATGGAATTAGGCTTCATTAGGTAGCACAGGATTACACAATATTTTTAAGAATCCCATTTAAAACAACCCACTTCTCAGACATCCCACATATTTTTGTTAGGATAGTAATGATTAAGTTAATAATTAACATATTCCATTCTTTGGGATTGGGTACAGGGTCATTCCATGGTAACCTACATTACATTTAGAATAATTGACTTCAGTAATTTTAGTGATATAACGTGAAAAACTATTCAAAACATAAAGTTGATGTGATTTGATAACTAAACTTATCCAAACTGAAATTTGGATGAATCCAAACTGAAATTTGGATGAAAATTACCCAAATTTAGTGCAATTTCTTGAACAGTGGCAATTATATTTCTTATGGTAACTTACGTTCTTTTTCCAGTAACGTAAGTTACACAGTAAATATAATTTCTAGATTTCAAGAAATCTTACTAAATTGAAGTAATTTTCATGCAATTTTTTTTTATATGTTTAATTAACAAATCACATCAACTTTACATTAGGAATATTTTTTTGGTGTTATATTACTAAAATCACTGAAGTCAATTATTCTAAATGTAATGCAAGTTACCATGGAATGACCCTACAACTTATAGATTATAAAAACTTCTCTTCAAAAAATAAGCATGGAAATGAAGATCAGGCACAAATCTGAAACAAATGTAACAATTTATTGCAAATTTTACAGAAATATTAAAAAGCAGTCTGCAATATGTGAACAGAATAAAGTTTTCAATGTGCGAGTACAAAATAAATAAAAAGAAAACTGCCCAGTTAAACTGAGGGCATTGAGCTCACAGGCTATTCACACTAATTGTATATTATACTCGTATTTCAAAGAATTTGAAATAAGCCCCTTGAAAAATAAAGAAATCGACAATATATTAAGGGAGGGGTTATCCCCCCGTTACCCCCTCATAGTTAACTAATGAACCCCTTAAACTAATCAGGAGACCCTCTTATTACAATGAATATATATATACAAAATTTGAAGAAAATCGGATAATGCTGCTTTAAAAACCCATTTATATAAATTAAGGGGGGATTGGCCCCCGTCCCCCCCTTTATACTTAACCAAACAATCCTGAAAACTAATCAGGGAAGTGCCTTAACACAGTGAACCTATAAACAAAATTTGAAGGAAAACGGAATAATTCTGCAGCAAAAACCCTTTTATATAATTTAAGGTGGGATTAGCCCCCCGTCCCCCCCCTTTATACTTAACCAATCAATCCCAACAAAAACTAATCAGGAAAGCCTCTTATTACAATGAATATATATATACAAAATTTGGAGAAAATCGGATAATGCTGCATGAAAAACCCATTTATATAAATTAAGGGGGATTGGCCCCCGTCCCCCCCTTTATACTTAACCAATAAATCCCGAAAACGAATCAGGGAAGCGTCTTAATCCAATGAACCTATAAACAAATTTTGAAGCAAATGGGATAATTCTGCATGAAAAACCCATTTATATAAATTAAGGGGGGATTAGCCCCCCGTTCCCCCCTTTTATTCTTAATCAGTCAATCCCAAAAACTAATCAGGGAAGCGTCTTAACCCAATGAACCTATAAACAAATTTTGAAGTAAATGGGATAATTCTGCATGAAAAACCCATTTATATAAATTAAGGGGGGATTAGCCCCCCGTTCCCCCCCTTTATACTCAACCAATCAATCCCGAAAACTAATCAAGGAAGCGCCTTAACACAGTGAACCTATAAACAGAATTTGAAGGAAAAAGGAATAATTCTGCAGGGAAAACCCATTTATATAAATTAAGGGGGGAACTAGCCCCCCGTTTCCCCCCCCCCCTTATACTTAACCAATCAATCCCAAAAACTAATCAGGGAAGCGCCTTAACGCAGTGAACCTATAAACAAAATTTGAAGGAAAACGGAATAATTCTGCATGAAAAACCCATTTATATAAATTAAAGGGGGGGGATTAGCCCCCCCATTCCTCCCTTTATACTTAACCAATCAATCCCGAAAACTAATCAGGGAAGCGCCTTAACACAGTGAACCTATAAACAAAATTTGAAGGAAAACGGAATAATTCTGTATTAAAACCCCATTTATATAAATTAGGGGGGGATTAGCCCCCCCCCCTGTTCCCCCTTTATATTTAACCAATCAATCCCGAAAACTAATCAGGGAAGCGCCTTAACACAGTCAACCTATACACAAAATTTGAAGGAAATCGGATATTTCTATGAAGAGTTATCGCGTTACGTACGTACATACGTTCGTACATACATACATACATACATACATACATACAGAACCGGCGGGCACATAAGCTCTCAGGCTTTGATAGCCTGTGAGCTAATAATGCTTATCAAAGTTATATTTTCAGTTAATATTATGACAAACTTTAAAAAGACTCGCAACAAATCTGCATTTCAAGAAAGTACAAGAGCAAATTTTAAAGCAAGTTTTCCTCACCATTATAGTTTCATACTGTTCTATGCCAGAAATAATTTTTTATATGTATGCTTCAACTTCTGTAACATTATTGAATTCCATTCATACTGATTTTTTTCTTTTGATATCTTAACTGAAACAAACGAAAAAAAAAAAAAAAAAAAAAAAAAAACAGATTTTCGTTAGGTTTCACTTTTTGTGAATTTCTTGCAGCTCAAATTCTTTAATATTAAATTACGTTGAATTCTGAAAGTCCACTGTTTCAATAGTTTATTTGAACAACATACAACAATGTTTATTTGATTACATTATTGAAAAAGTTATTCTATTTGGGGGGGGGGATGACTCAAGAAAATGACATTAATTTTTGATGAAGTCATTAAGCTGAGAAGTTTTTGAACACTAAAAACATTCTTTGGAAGTGCAAAAAAAAAAATATTTTCAACATCTGTCCCAAACGATCTGTGTGAACAATTCCACATAAAGTGGAATAGGTAAAAGCTTTAGTTAGCTTGTGTTATTTAAAATATTTAACATTTAACTGAAGTTGTTCAATTAAGAAAATTTAATTTCATAATTGAAACAAATTTTAAATTACTACTATAGTAAGTATACAGTCAAACCTCATTAACGTAAATCTCAAGGTGAATATATTTCTTCTCATGTTGTCAATAGTTTATATTATTAGTAACTAAATCTTTGTATTCATTTTGACATACATTGTTGGAACAGTCCATATTCAAAGTATTTCAGGTTAATTCTGTAAATGTTCATGAGGTTTGAATGTATTTTTGTGGTTTAATAGCAACATCGGTCTCAAATTATCTTTTATTTTCTGTTAAAATACACATTAGGCCAGCTTACTGATCCAATACATTATCTTAATTTAATAGTTTTTTCAGTTTTAAATCTCTATATTTATAGAAAATATCACATTGATGTTAACTATTTTATCTTATTGTTTTAAATCTTGAAGTGGAATTCTAAGAATCATATACTGTTTGCATTTTTTAATTACTATATCAATAAAATACCCTAATATCTGGCATATAATCTGCTGATCAAACAAACATGTTTAAACCCAGAAATTTTAACTAATAAATTTATCATATTTCTATGCACTACAGATTAGGCAACATTTTTTAAGTAAACTTCCCGACATAAAACTTATTTAATTTGCTGCGAACTATACATTGAAAATTAGAGTACATTAACTTATCATTTATTTATTCATCAACTAAAGTTATGAGGCATTTGAAAGTTGTATACAAGTTTAACAATAACAAAAAAAACAGGGAGAAAAAGGGAAAAAAAAATTTTCCCTTTTTTACTTTACCTTGTTGTCCCTCCCCCCAACCCTTTTAATATAAAAACCAAACAAAATATTTTACAAAACACAAATCTTTTAAATTAAATAAGTTTCTAAAATTATTTATTGTCAAATTATTAAACTGAAACTTAATAGCATACAAATCAAATATAGCTAATAATTTCAATATGAAACTTGAATTAACTCATTCGCTAAAAATTTATTTTTGAAATAACAAATATAACATATGCGTCAAAAATAATTTCAAGGTAAGTTTAAATATATTAAGTGCATCAATTACACTTTTTACATTTATAAATAATGTTCCAACTTCAGTGCAGGTAACAAAACTGCTACCAATATTCCATTTTCTGCTTTGTAGAGGGTGATCTCATGAATGTCATCAGATTTAAAATACTTGTTCACAAAGCTAAACAAAAAGAGAAAAAAAATTGTAAATTTTTATGCATAACTGTGTGTTATGTATATACATATAAAAGTATGGTTTATTTCAGTTAGCTTTAATAAGCACGCTTGTATTTTATTTCAATGGGAGAGATATAGGGTCATTCTAAAAACAAAGGTCCATTTGAAGATTTTTAAGATTGTTAAAAGAAAAGAAAAATATCTTTTGAGATGGTTGAATACTTATTCAAAAAAATAAACTAAAGATGAAATTATGATTTTGGCCCCAGCTTAGTTTTTTCATTTTCCTAGGATATTTCCTGAAAATTTTTGTCTGCACAGACCTCTAATTTCTGCTTTATTTAATATTTGTTAATTTTTCTTACATGACTATATATCGAGTAGTTCGAAAAATTCCTTTTGTTTGGGAAAACCAATTCATGCCGAAAAATTCTGCCGTGAATTATCAGACATCAGAAATAATGTCTAATAATTAAATGATAGAATTTTCCAGTCTTTATGATGTCAAATCATTTGTTAGAAAATATAACATAAATTCATTAATGAATCTCTATGCAAATTTTCTGACTGATTGAAGAGATTCGTGATCTATTAAAATTTCATATTGTTCAACTCAAGATTTTTCAGCAATTGATTGACGAAATTTTAAATTTTTTCCATGATCGTTTAACAAATATATATTTTTTTTTTTTCCCTGAATGACGAAATTCTCTATTTCTGCAATTGTTTGACATTCACAATTCTTTTTTTCTGTGACTATAAACGAAATTAGCGATTTTTTCTGCAACTATTTTATGAACCTCACGATCATTTGACTAAATTCACGAATGTGACGATAGACAAATTAGTAAATCCCCCCCCCCTCGGTTTACAAAATTCTCATTTTTTCACAATTGTTTTATAAAAATTGCACTGAAATTGCGATTTTCTCCACAATTGTTTGACAAATTTCGCAATTTTTCGCATGACCAATTTACAAAATTCTCTATTTGCATGATATTTTGACAAAAACGTGATTTTTTTCTGCCTAATCGTTTGACGAAATTCTCGATTGGCAGTTTGACAAAATGTGTGCTTGGGGGGGGGGGGGGTGCCCAGATTTTTTTTTGAAACAGATAACAAAACTGAAAACAGACACACCATACATGTGTGTGTGTGTGTGTATACATGAATGCACAAGCCAGCAGTATATTAATTATGAACACAATAATAATAATGCAATAATAAATGTCACAATAAATAAACAAGAACGAAAAATCATGCTTCAAGCATAGATTATGTAGCACTTTCCAACGCTTCCAAAATAATTTTACAAAACATACAGTTTAATAAGCTAAAAGATAACATCTAAGTAAACAATTTGGAAAACGCATAACATATTTAAAAACATAATTTCAGGAATTTCCAACAGATACAATATTCGGAAAAATATCCGAATACTTTTATTCAGCCCTGTATAGGATGTATAGATTTGTATATATACTACATAGGATGCTAAATTTTAGTTTAGTTAGGAAACGCGTAGCACAGTTTAAAATTATCCTTTTGGAGTTTCTGTCAGTAAACGGAAATGTGTTCGCGAACTTTTGTGCTGCCCTGTATAGGATCTACAGAATTTATACACACCACATAATAGACAAAAAGCGAGTTAAAATTAAAATCGCGTTCAGTAGCTTAAAACGCACTTCCAGGAATTATTGTTAACAGGCAGTAGAGAATTCTTTTGTGTGTCCCTGTAAATGAACGATGACTGCTATACACACACTATTCTGTAGTAAGCCTCTTGTAATGCACCTTAGTAATATATATAAATTTCAATGCGTTTAAAATAATGAAACATTATTTAAATAAACCGCAGACGATTTTTCTCCATAGACGTAATCTAACGGAATTCTTTTGACTGTCCCTGTAAAGTAACTATAAGTGCTACGGACACCCTATTCCATATTAAGCTTCTTCTATTGCACCTTAGTGATATATATAAATTTCAATGCGTTTAAAATAGTGAAACATTATTTAAATAAACCGCAAATGATTTTTCCCCATAGACCGCAATGTAACGGAATTCTTTTGAGTGTCCCTGTAAAAAAACTATCAGTGCTACACACTTCCGTTGAAATAGGGAACGTGCTATAGATAAAGACAATAACATATAAAAATTGCAGAGCAATCCGAGCATATTTACGGGAGTTAGAGCACGGACAGACGGCAGACGGCAGACGGCCATACGGCCAGACAAACCGAAGTCATAAGCACTTTTCAACTAGGTTGGAAAGTGCTAAAAAGTTAAAGTATTATAGTCAGGTTTTATGGTAAAACCTCACTATAAACTCAGACTCAGTGCCGTAATAAAGTTATTGCTGCTAGTGTTTCTTAACCAGGTACCACATCGGATAGGCATACTATTGATGGTTTAAGTTACAACTATTTAAGGCAGGTGTTATTCAGAAATGTTGTAATCGAAAGGCATTTTCCATTGATTGGTAAATGCAACTTTCAGAAAATACTGTCAAAGTTGGTGTTTTGAACCAAATTTCCGGACGTGACAGCGAGAGAAAGGAGAAAAACCTGCCGTCACATGACTACAGTCACTTATAACTCGATAAGTATTTTATTTATCAAAAAATTAAAAATGTAATTAGATTCAAAATCACTTCAATAGACAGGTCTGCCAATTTTGTGCCTTTACATTTAAAAATAAGTCATAAAATATGTCAGAAAGTTTCGCATTTGTTGAGCAGGGAATTTGACAACAGCTTTATAGGAGTATAAATTATTCTTACTTTCTTTGGTGACTGTGGCTTCTAAAGATTTGACGCCGCCATGTTGTACAATTATTTTCTGTTTTAAAACATCTTCAATTGTCTTGCACTTTTTGCAGATTTTTCTAAAGTTTGTTTTCTCTTTTTAGGCTGTTCCATGTTTTTTAAATACACATGATAAAGTGTGAAGTATATTTATAAATTAAATATAATTTTCATTTGGCACAAGAGAATGAAAAACAAACTGAACAAAACAACATAATTTTCTCTTCTCAAAAACCCTCAAATGATTGGCTTTATAATTTACCACTTTGTTGAGTCTTCTTTTCTTTACTTAAAAGATAAAATAATTAACAGGGGTAGTACTAGCCCTAGATGATATATTTCAGGACACATTTGCTTGGCATACTAACGAAAAAAACCGTAACTCCCTCTTCAACTTAAATACATTTTATTATCATAAATAGTACACTATATACACAAATTTTTTGTTTTAAAAGTATAGGTACAATTAAAAGAAAACTAATTTTATCAGAACCCTTTGACCAAGCTGCTAAAAATTTGCAATTTTTCCATTGCTAAAGGACAAAAATCTATTTTTTCTTTGCTGATCAACGAAAATTGCATTTTTTTTTTTTGACTGACAGACAAAAATAGCAAGCTTTTTTTTAAATGACTAATTGATAAAAATTGTGATTTTTGGTAACTGATCATCACTAAAAATTAATTTTTTCTTGTGCAAATCGATGAAAATCAATATTTTTAACAATAAATTGAAGAAAATTGTGAATTTCATGATCATTTTGCATCAGTAATAAGGTACACTTACCCCCTATTTGATATCAAATACCGATATAGCATAAAACTTCAGGAATTTTAGGACCGACTACCATATTTTAGGACATTTCAGGACCAGGGTTGAAAAAAAACGGTTTTTTAAGGGGGAAAAAAAACCAGGTTTTTTTTAAATTATTATATAAACAGCATTTTTAAGAAAAAGAGTATAGATTTTAGTAAGTCATGATGATTTTTTATAATTAACAGTTAATAAATGTTAAACATTCAGATTAGTACTTAATTTTTTTTAATAATTAATAAATACAAAAAACTATAATTAAATTACCTCATAAGTATAGATTTCTACAGGGAAAGTTTTTTTGTTTGAAAAATCTAGCTATTATTTTATTACTATACAAAGAATATAAAACTTTTGGAAAATAATTAAAGAAATTATGAGTATTGATACAAAACATAATAAGGTGCAAAGAAAAAAAAAACATTTTACTAAATCAACAAAAAATAAGCTAAAATATAAAGTATTTTCATAAGCATAATTTGTGTTCATAACCAAAAAATTATTTACAGTATCAATAATATGAACATCAACAAATGATAACAAGTCTCTTAATATATATAGATAGTGCTTTAAAAATCAAAAAATTATTTTTTTCTAATTAAAAGGAAAAACACACGTGTATTGACTTACCTGATTTATCTGTGAGTAACACTTATAGAAATTGAGACAGACTTAAAATCATTTATAATTTTAAAAATATTAACTTTATTTTTCTTAGTTAAACATATTTAGGAAAACAATTTCTTTTATAAAAGCAACTTCATGCATTTAATTTTAATTAAA
Organism: Maratus michaelseni; assembly: GCA_963931845.1. Taxonomy (NCBI): domain Eukaryota; kingdom Metazoa; phylum Arthropoda; class Arachnida; order Araneae; family Salticidae; genus Maratus; species Maratus michaelseni. Next base: position 458,401,050 of record OZ007588.1, read on the forward strand.
AGCTCTAAATAAAAAGACAAGTTTTAAGCATTTTCCAATCCTAACTTATTTCGTATTTTTGATTGAACTAATCCAATTGTTGAAAATATACTTTCAACACTTGCTAAGGATACTTCAGCTGTTATAAGTTGTTCAATTTTAGTAAAGACTTTGCTGTTAAATTTATTTACTTGAATTTACAGACTCTTCCACCATTCATATGGGGCGACTTCTTTTACTATATTCTGCTAGAAAAAATGTTCTTCAAAAGGTGAAGATTTTGCGTTAAATTTTATAATTAGTGCAAGCATAGAGTTAGATGAATATTTTTGTTTTGCTTAGTGCTATGTTTACATTCCAGCAAACTGAGAAAAATGCAAAATATGGCCAATGATTTGAAAATTAGGAATGTTTATGGCAAATTTTTATACAATGCCATTTTTTAATACACTGTTTGAAAACTTACTCGCCCAATTAGATAATTTACAAGCCACTGGCAGGTAATGTCATGTAATTCCCCACCTCTGGTTGGATTGATTAAAAATGTTTGTCGTTTTACAAATTTCATCATTTTTTTTTTTAAGATTTGCTTCGCTTGTAGCTTGTGCATAACTTGGATTTTGCATTTTTCACTAAAGTGTAAAATAAATGAAAACATTAGGGAACATGAAAAAAAAAACAGCATGGTTTTTTTTTAAAAAACCACTTGGTTAACCAAACAACCCTGTTCAGGACGTTTTTATTTTTTTCAGGAATTTTAGGACAAGTACTACCCTTGAATTAAGCAAAGCTTCCATATGTAAATGGTTCTGTTTTCCGCAAATACTCTCAGTAAAGAAAAAAAAAAGAGTATTGTCAGTGTGAACATCTAATGCGACTGACGCCTTGCAAACATTATCAAAAGCACGCATCAGTAGTGTCTGGGCCTGTATATGGAATATTTCACATCCTAAAATATTTTACTTTATAAAATATTGCTGCATGAGCACAAATGTAATGCGAAAAATATTAATTATCAGTTATTGTATTCATAATACTTGGGAAATGATTGTGTTCTACAGGAGTGATAATATATGAAAAATAAAATCTATTTTTTTCCTGTAACCTTGCTTTCATTATTTTTTTTAATGAATTTTGATTATTTAAATTAGATTTTAAAATCATGCGTGTATCTGCGTAAGAAGGGGGAGGGGGACACCAGGGTACCACTCCCCCTGGTTATGCACATGTTATGTTTTTCTTTTGAAGGAAATTAAAAAATATTTTGTGTGGCCATCAGTCTCACATGTCATACTTTTTAAGTATGCTGAAGTTAGAAAAAAAAACACGGACAAGATGACACTTTTCTAATTTTCAATTCCACTAAAAACAGGTTCATATCATGCACTCCTCCCCCCCCCCCAAATTTTCAAATATCAATGGGTTTCTGTAAAATTTGTAAAATGTTTACGTTGTTTTATGTCATGCAAACCTGAAAAATTCGAGAAAAATGCTTTATATTTTCCAAAATTAGCAATTTTTTAACAAGCATTCACATCTCTACAAATTAAAATGGAAATTTGAGAGTGGGGGGGGGAGGGGACAGAATTTTCCTGTTTTGCCATTATTTATGTTCCTGCAGACTCAAGGAAGAAAAAAAAAAGAGGGGGAAATTCGCAGTACATTTCCATTATTTTGGAACGTTTAGACTTATGGCATTACTTCAGTAATACAGATTTTAGGTCCTGCATACTTGTAAAACAAGTCAAAAATTAGCTTTAGTTCCAAAGACTCCAAAAATGCAACGAAAACACAAAATTTTACAATTTTAGCCTTATTTCAAGATCAGCAGACTCAAAGAAAAAAAAAAGGGGGAGACAGAGTTTTCCCCAGACAGTTTCAGAAAGATGCTGCACCCTGCCTGCCCTTTGGTTTACAAAATAGCACCCTTCTTGACCTTTTCACTAAAGTAATTAGCACCCTTCTTACCCGTCAGTAAAAAAAAGTACTCTTTCTCCTTTTTGCATTAAAAATTTTGCTTTCATAGTAAAAACAGACTCAATGTTGTCTTAAAAAGAGTGCCCTGATTTTTTCAACTTTAAAAACCAAAAGAATACCTTTAACAATTAAAAAAAGTGCCCTTAAGAATCTGAAAAGTGTCCTCAAGAACTCAAAAAAATCCCTGACGGCTCGGCCTACGGGCACAGGTAGATTTCGAAGACGCAGACCGTGGGGCGCCTGTTTGTCGGGAATTGCGGAAGAAATTACCTTTTAGCGATGATGTGGCAGTTGAAACCGCCTACTTCAAAACCTAACTTGTTTGCAGGCAGAGCCAGCAGGGATTTTTTTTTTTTTATTTTTTTTTTTCGCTATACGAGTTGGTCCTATAAAAAACTTGTCAATATAAAAGTTTTAGATAATATTAAGAGGATTTATAATAAATTTAACCGGATTTGAAATCTTGGGAATTGACGAAGTTATGAATTTTTTTCTTCTAAAACCCCCCCTCCCCCCCCCCCTTAAGGCAATTTTTAATTATATCAAAAATCTGTCATACATAAATTTTCGGCCCTTCTCCTAGAAGCAATAATAACTTCAAACGGATTCGATACGTATCATAATTAAGAAATTATGGGGGTTTTTCTGTTTTCACAAAAAGCCACCCCCCCCCCCCCCCCCCTTGGTTCGATTTTGCCCATTAACGAACTTGACCGATATTTTCTGCCCCTTGATTTTATGTATCAGTTTCGAAAAGATGCGGGAGTTGGAACCACCTACTTTGAAAAATAACTTGTTTGCAGGCGGAGCCGGCAGGGATTTTTTTGTTTTTAATTTTTTTTTTTGCTATAACGGTTGGTCCTATAAAAAACTTGTCAATATAAAAATTTTAGATAATACTAAGAGGATTAATAATAAATTTACGCGGATTTGATATATTGGGAATTGACGAAGCTATGATTTTTTTTCTTCTATTCGATTTTGCCCATTAACGAACTTGACCGAGATTTTATGCCCCTTGATTTTATGTATCAGTTTGGAAGAGATTTATGGAGAATTTTTTCAGTTATCGTGTCCATAAAAAAGTGACATAGACAGATAGATATATATATATAAAGTTTTGAACTGGGGGTGGTTTTGGGTTCTGGGACTCATGATCGGCGTAGATATGCAAAAATTTTTCAAAATTTCCAACTTAGGTGAGAATGTAATAGGTAGTATTTCTTACGAAATCTACCTAAAAGTGCCCTTAAGAATAAAAATGTACCCTTTTCTCACCACCACCAGCCTGCACTTTTTTAAACCTGGAGGAAACTCTGGGTGAACATTTTAGAATTTCAGTGTTACTTCAGCTCACAAGAATAACAGATCTGAAGAAGGGGGGGGGGGGGCAAAATAAAAGTAACAATAGTTTAAAACAAAACAAGTATTTAATGTTTATTTTCATTATACCTTTCATGACTGCATCAATTTATTATTCAATGTATTGTTTTATAGAAAAGGTAATAAAAGTAATAATAGTTAAAAAAAAAAAAAAAACTTTTATAAGTATTCAATGCTTATCTTTAAAATCATCAATCTGCATCAATTTATGTAGTTTCAAAAAATTTTCATTGCAATATGTTAATTTGGCATGGACTCTGATTATTGAAAATTCGCCACTTTGATTTAAACTTGATAGAAAGCGCAAAACTATTAAATTTATTACAAAAATAATATTTGCTCCGTTTCTTTTTTAAGATTATTTTTTTTAGCAACAGGGGAAAAAAAAAGCATCTGAGTAAAAGCCAAAATTTTGCAATTTAAGAGGAAGAAATGCTCAAGCTAATGTTAAGTCTCAATAGGAAAGTTATTTTCAAATTTCTCGCTAGCATTTTAATTTTTTTTTTTACATAGGATGGCTGAGGTTGATCTCTAACATTGTGCGTTTTTACTTTATTGCATTTTCAATTTTGGAACCATTTCTGAAAGTGAAAGTACCCTTATATGAAAAAACTGGAACCAAAATTGGAAAAGTAAAAACACACATTAGAAATAACCTCAGCTATCCTAAGCAAAAAAAAAAAAAAAAAAAAAAAAAAAAAATCAATATTAAAATGAGAGTGAGAAATTTGAAAATAACCTTCCAATAGACTTAACATCAGTTTGTGTGTTTTATTTGCATGACTAGTGTAGGCCCTTAAGCCTTATTTGAAGTCTCGCAGACTTAGGGTAAAATAAAAGGGCAAAAAAGTTGGAATTTCAGTGTTACTTCATCTCACAAACATGAAAGACCCGAGGAAGAGGGGGGGGGGAAAGAAAAAAAAGTCACAATAGTTAAAAGAGTTATAGTTGATCAGATTATACACATTAATATTCAAAAATATTGTGTCTTTAGCATTAAACAGAATTATAATTACCGCTAAACAGATCTCGCATAAAAATTATGCTGCATCTAAACACTGTCAGAGCGAACTCAGGAATTTTAAGGACATCCTAAGGATAAAAAATCAAAATATAAGTGTAATGAAATGAAAGCAAACTTTTTAAAAAAGTACTGACACACAAACACACAAAAAAAAAAAAAAAAAAAAAAAAAATCAAACTTCTGGATTTCCTAAGGTTTTTCAAGTGCAATGCTAAAAGTTAAATCATAAGATAGAAATTCTTTTTTAAAGATAAGGATTTTTAATATAAAAACATCTATAAATACAAAACATGTACTTTCCTGTTATGGGGGTGGTCTTGGCGGTTTTCAAGTTTGGCACAATTCAGGCTTTAGAATGTGAGATTTTTTGTCAACTGATATGAAAGCAAACCTGATAAATTTTAATGCTTGTTTATACATGTATTTATAAACATTTTAGGTACTTCTATGTTAGCCAGGTGCATCTGATAAATTACCAAATATTGTTCCCATTGCCATCACTTTTATACATTAATTTAATTTAAAATTTAAACCTTTCACTTAGTGATAGGCGAAGCTAAATTATACATGCACCACATAATCTATAAAATTTAAGCTAAAAATGTTTCTAGAAACAATCGTTCTCAAATTGTAATGATTCAAATTTCTTTTGATCAAATCACTAGAAGCATTGTGAATTTTGCACTTATCACATAGTTTGATTTAATTTGTTTAGGAAGAACGAATTCAACAAAATTAAAAATGCACTTAGTGATGGGCAATGTGACAATGGGCAATGCAAGTAGTGATGGGCAATTCTGGAAAAATCGAGTATCAATAAACAGTGATATCATAAAACAGCATCAATCACAATTGGAATCAATTCCCAAATTAAAAAAAAGACTGATACTATCTATATTGAGGCATCGACTGCAGTGACGATTTGAACAAGAATAAAAATGAGCAACTTTTACCCGTATCAAATCACCATTGCCCATTTTAAAGTAAATAAAACTGAACGACTTTTACACATATCAAATCGCCATTGCCCATTTTAAAGGAAATAAAAATTAACGATTTTTATTGAGAGGATCTCTATTCTCTAGTGTGCATTTATTCTTTATTCAGTTTCTCGAGTTCTATGCGGCTGATCCTCACACTATTTGAAACATTCGTGTTGGTTTGTTTACCACCATTGAAGTTCTTGTTCTCTCCTCCAGGCGCACTGCAATTTCCTATATTGTCTGCAGCATAGTTTTCATTTCTTCTGTATTAGATATCTCAGGTTTTATGGGTCCGATCCTCACACAACTTTCAGAATTCATCTTTGTTCCCTTCCCCCACCACACTATTCTAGTTCTTTCTGCCAGGGATGCTGCAATTTTCTGTATTGGTTTTTATATTGTCTTCAGCTTTTATTTTTGATGGGCTTTCAGTGAATGAAGCTTCAATTAAGCTTTTTGGCTACTCTAGGCTCTTCTTGAATCCTTAAACAAGATCCCTAATGTTTCAAGAGCTGATGTGAAACAGTTTATGCAAAATTAGTCATATTACAGCGAAAGTTGTCTGACAGTAAAACTAATCTTAATTTTGTGATTCTTCAAACAATTGAATCTGATGTCAGTTAAGAATAATAATTTATGGACTATAGACATCAATAAAAAATATCGACCTTCCCTAATTTAATTTGAAATACATAACATTAACTTAAAATACTTGCTTTTCATAATTATTTCTTATTTAAAATGTAATCAATCTATAATAATAAAGTATTAAATACCAACAAATTTTATTTCAACATCAAAGCATTATTTCGAATTTACACATGAGAAAAATAAAAACCGCTATTGACCAAAAAAAAAAAAAAAATCTATCAATCATTCTGGCAGCCAAAAAGCTCTGCCATTCAGTCAGAATTTAAGAAAAACATTTTTGTAAGTTTTTTTTAATAGGTTAACACCTCCCCACCCCCCCCAAAAAAAAACAGTTGTGATTTTAAAAAACTCTAAACTTAGGGAGATTGGAAAAAAAAAAAAAAAAAAAAAAAAAACGTGGAAGGGAAGGTGTTAATAAAATCCAGAAAACATGTTCATAAATAAATTTTTATCACTAATAATATAATATTTTTTGTCAGGGTTCGCAATTATCAAAATAGTATACTTACGGCTGATTATAAATATTTTCAGACTTAATATAAATTAGAAACTAAAAAATATATTGCGTTTAACAAGAACACATGTAAATACTAAATATCTTTTTCTTTTCCACTTGTATCAAAATTGAAGGTCAACTAATTGAAAACAGAAGCAATTTCCTTTTCATACTCATTAAAAACAAAAAATAGGATTCACTATCAAGGGAATTTTGTTTTAAACTACAAATTTTTAAACACAAATGTCAGCTTGTCTGCCTATTCCTTTACTAACGTGTTTACACTAAATTAAAGGAAAACCAGACGATATTCTTTTTAATGGGAGCTGTAACTCATTATTTAAATTAGGCAGTTTATATAAGTTAAACATTTATTTATGAAACAAAGTAATAACATGAGAAAGAATGAAATAGGTACTTACTTATTTCCGACAATACAAACACGAGGTACCACGTAAAGCAATGGCGTCCCTTCACTTCTCGCCGACCGTCAACAACAACAAAACATCATCCGGGTCTTTCGTCGCCCTCGGGTTTCAACCAATCAGATTTCGCCGTTGAGAAAAAGCAGTGATTTCTCCCAATTTTCATCGTTATCTATTTCCCGTGAATATCCGATCAGCAAGTTTTCATCGGTGAAACTGCTCGTAACGATATTTTTTCCCGGTGAGAATTAGCTCATCGAAAACCTGTTCTCAGATACTGCTCGAAACGATATGTCCGTGTTATTGCTGGAGCAAATTTCGAGGAAAAGATGAAAGGCCGAGCAAAATTCGATCGAGCAATGCTACTAGGGCAGGTGTTCTATGTGTGAACCCTTGGTCACACGGCATACATCCATGCGATAGTCCAGTTCCTGCCATACTCCGTTTCTTTAAATCTGAATCAGTGGTGTCAGTTCAACGGGCCTTTCGTAATAAATATCGAAAACAGGGACCAACTGACAAAACAATTCATGTGTGGTACCGGAAATTTAAAGAAACGGAGTATGGCAGGAACTGGACTATCGCATGGATGTATGCCGTGTGACCAAGGGTTCACACATAGAACACCTGTAATGTATGTAAGTAAAACTTGAATAATTTCGGAATAATTTCATATGTTTCTTTTTTTCATATTCGTCTTCGTTTTTTTACTATAACGTTTCGAAACCCCGGAGGGAATTATGAATGACCCTGTAATTACAAATTCATATGCTAAGGTGTCTCATAGATGGCGCCACTAAAAAAAGAAAGAAAAGCAAAATGAAATTTTTGCAAAATTACTGCAGTTCATAAATTGTAGTAATTTTGTAGTTATGTCGACTTAAAACAAACCGCAGTGATTTGTGAAAAATCACCACAGTCTTCCAACTGTATTTTTCTAGGTTTCACTGCAGTTCATTTTTAGCTGGGCTGTTATATTTTGGCCATGTTTGGTTTTATTTGCTTTGGTAGTTTTTTTTAAATGAAAAAAAAAAAAAAACATTTGTCCCTTTAAATGTTTTCACCAGTGTATATACAAACAAAACTTTAGAGTTCATATAAGTAGATTTTATTGACATTTAAAAAATACAACACAATACGTACACTTAGATGAGGCGTTTAAATTCAGAGCGGAGGGCGTAATAATTTCTTAACTAACAAATAATTTAATAGAATCACTAAAATTCCTATGGGATGGAATATCTTCTCAGGCTATTGAAAGGCGACATTTTTAAATTATGACTTACATTATGATTTTTACAAATGAATTGATGTGCTTTCTATGTATTTAACTTAAAATTTAAAAATTGGTGATTTACAGAACAACGCCTTCAATCTGCTAATATATGTAAAAGACAAAAATAAATAAATTGTAATATATCTATGCAAAATGGTCTACATTTATATATGACTCTATAAGCAGGGCTGCCACTGGCGATTTTTTTTATTATTTTGTCTAACACGTTTTTATAAAGATAAGCTTCGTGGTAGATTTGTGCTACATCTCAAGATAGATTGCTAGTGTTCAGAAATGGTGGTAGAAAGAAATATAAACAATAAAAACAATAGTCGCTTGTAGTAGCCCTGTATTAGTAATAAATTATAGTTTACTTTTAAAAAACTATTAACATTAACATTTTTATATTTTAATAATGTGTTTAGTAGCATATAAAATGAACTCATAATTATTTTTTTTAATAATATGAGCAGGGCTTGACAAATGTGGTCGCCAGGTCATCACTGGCTACCAAGTTTTCTGATCTGGCGACCATTTTTTTTATTCGGGGGTGGGGGATTTTTACAAAGAAATTGACCTTAAAAATGAGCACAAATGACATTTTTTCTCTCCCTCACCCCTACTCGTGCGCGGCAAGCAGTGATATTCCTCTTCTCTCGTACTTTTAATCAAAGAACTAAATTTAAAAGGCATTTTCCAACTCATGCATAAAATGCTCAACTCATGAATGCTCCACTTCATACATAAAACACCATTCTTTTCAGCTATAGTGTTATGTCATTCACGTGATTAGAATGTGAGGGGGAGAAGTGATATTTCAATAATAGAGTAAGGAATAGTGTCAATCCAGTCTCTGTGGCATCTAGAATTGGATACAATGCTAAAAAATGCTCAAGTATTTTTGTAAGTTTTTAATTTGATTTTTGTGTTTATATAAGTTGCCAATATTTAAGTGATTATGAGTGACTGTAATGTTTATATGTTTCATTAGAACATATAGTTTATATTAACTTTCTAAATTATCTACTATTCTAAACTATGTAACTAATAATTCTAAACCGTGCTTGTTAATATTTTTCTCAATTAATTCAAAAAAACTCTTGTGTTTTTTTGAAAATCACTGAAGGGGAAGGGGGAGGTGGGTAAGTATTTTTTACTGGCGACTAGTATTTTTTTCAGGCTACCAGATTTTATCAAATTTGTAAAGCCCTGAATATGACTGGTTTTTTGGGTTGATTAAATTAGAAAACTCATGCTTAAATTTATTATAAGTTGTCTAGAAAAGTATTCTATAGACTATCCATGAACGATAACTAGTTATTGGGAAATTGAAATATATATACCCAGGTAAAAAAATCAGCAAAAAACCTTTAAAAAAAAACTTCAGGTAATTTGCAGGTATTTGGGACTAAGGTTTCATGAAGGTAAAAAACCTGCAATTTTCCTTCACTTTTTTGTCCCAAATACCTTCGCTTTCCCTTTAGGCAAAAACCTGCAATTTTCCTTCACTTTTTTGTCCCAAATACCTTCGCTTTCCCTTTAGGCAAAAACCTGCAATTTTCCTTCACTTTTTTGTCCCAAATACCTTCGCTTTCCCTTTAGGCAAAAACCTGCAATTTTCCTTCACTTTTTTGTCCCAAATACCTTCGCTTTCCCTTTAGGCAAAACCCTGCAATTTTCTTCACTTTTTTGTCCCAAATACCTTCGCTTTCCCTTTAGGCAAAAACCTGCATTTTCCCTTTACTTTTTTGTCCCAAATACCTTCGCTTTCCCTTCAGGCAAAAGCCTGTATTTTCCCTTCACCTTTTTTGTCCCAAATACCTCCGCGTTACCTTCAGGCAACTATTTTCCCTTCCCTTTTTTGTCCGAAATACCTTCACTTTTCCTTCAGGTAAAAACTATTTTCATTTCATTATTTTTGTCTGAAATACCTTGTTTTCCTTTAAGCAAAAAACTTGTACTTCCCTTCCCATTTTGTCCAAAATAACTCCATTCATTAGGTAAAAAATTTATATCTTCCTTTTACATAAAAAAAACTTGTATTATAACTGGATGTTTTAGTCTGAAAAATACATCCGGTTTTTCCTGATAAAAAAAAATCTGAATCAACACTGCACTTTTTTCCTCCAAAATATACCCCCCCCCCCCCCGACATTTTTACTCTAAGCTTAAGAGCCAATGATGGCTCCCGCAGTAACACTTGTAGCTAATGTCAATGGTATAGGTAAAAATTAACTTTTTTACTCACTGGCCACTGACCAGTACATGAATTTTTTTTACTCGCCAGTGTTTTTCAGCACTCGTGTGTTTTTCAGCCAATAACAAATTTGTCTAATGATTGCGGAATAAAAAACGAAATTTGTCAAACAATAGTGGAATAAACAGCGAAATTTATCAAATGGTGTCAGGAAAGAGATTGCGACATTCGTCAAATCGTCACGGTTAATAAATTGTAAAATCTGTCGATCAATTGCAGAAAAATTACGAGATTCGTTAAATGACCACAAAAAAAAGCTAATTTTATCAAGGAATCTTTGAAATAAATGGCAGATTTTATCAATCGATCGCATAAACTATAGTGAATTTCGCAAAATTATTGCAGGAAAAAAAAATAATTTTGTCAAACTGTCATGAAAAAATTTATTGTCGAATGGCTTTGAGAAAAAAAATTACAATCTGTCAAATGATTTCGGGGAAAAAATCATGAAATTCGCCAAATAGTTGCGAAATTTTTCGAGCGACAGCAGGGGAAAAAATCTTTTTCCATTCAATCATCGCAATTGGTGAGTGTGACTATTAAGTTTGACCAGTGGTAGCAATAAAGTCAATCGCCAAATTTTCAGTAAGAATTACTCGCCGATTGGCAAGTGCTAATTTTGTCCTATAGTCAACAGGAGCTTTTTTTTTCTGGAGGACAGCAGCTGAGGATAGAGTATTTTTTCAATTTTGATAAGGTGAATTTCCATTTAAAAAAAGAAATTAAAAAAAACATTGCAACCAAAATCAGAAATGTAACCAGTTATAGATTGATCTCACAAATATGCAATAATAATAATAATATTGAAATGCAACTGAGAAATTAACAAAAATGTGTACTTTGTGTTATTACTAGCAGCCCCCAAGCATGAATCGCTAAATGATCAAGATTTATTGCTAAATTATAAAGCATTTAAGCGAAGACACCATTAATGTTCAGTTACTACATACGTTATCATTTGAATCATAACACAGGCATGGTACATATTAACAATCAATAAATATTTACAAAATAGTTTGAAATTTAATTATTGTAGTATTGATTTCAATTAATAATTTATTTTGTTATACACACTCTTATATACATAAGTATGTAGTAAAGCATATAGTATACATTCTTACAAACACTATTTACATTAATGGGGTTTGATTTTTCAGTAAAACTATGTAATTTAAGTAAAATGAAAATAAATTTGAAATAAATTTATTTCTACGCAAAATCCTTTTACCTTTCTTTGCAAAATATACGGAACAGATGACTTATAAGCCCTCCGGTCCGCCATTTTGTTTTGTTGGCGAAAACCCGTTTATCGCCAACAAAGTTTGTCACTTTGGGCTATTTTAGGTTTTATTTTTTATTTAATTTTGGAATATATACAGATTAAAATATGTACAGAATAAACATAATTACAAAACATATATACAAAATTTCGCCAAATAATGGCCATGCGATCTGAGGGCTTATAAGTCATCTGTTCCGATGGGAGTTGTATTTTATGTGATTAAATGAGTACATTTAACATGAACCCTCTGGGAACTGCTTAAATTCCACGGTATCCTATGCATATAAGCGGGGTATAAAACTGAGCTGGGGCGTCCGTCAGTGGCTCAACCGTCGCACCCATGTACTGAGGGACATATAACGTGCACAACCAGGATCTGCCTTCCGTATGCGCTGCGACCAGTCGGGGCACTGCCACTTGTGCATCACCCCGAATGAATCCATATATTGATGACATAGGTCATTGCGATACTCGGTGGATAACATTATCAGAGGAGACCACTGTGAAAACACTTATATAAGCGGGGTATGCAATTATCTGTTACCGGATTAAGCGGGTACATTAACCGGAAAAAAAAAAAAACCTGGATGCATGAAACTCACCATGCAGCAATCTCTAGAATGCATAAAATTCATTCAAACAGCAGTTAGTAACATATATATGTACGCTTCACATAAATTAACCGAAAAAAAAAACCCTTGATGTATGAAACTTACCTTGCAGCAATCTCGAGAATTCATGAAATTTATTCAAACAGCAGTTAGTAACATATATATGTACGCTTTGCCTACATTACCCCCCCCCCCAACAATAAAAAAACACCCCTGGATGTACAAAACTCACAGTGCAGCAATCTCTAGAATCAATGAAAATCATTCAAACAGCGGTTAGTAACTTATATACGTATATATGTACATTTCGCATACATTAACAAAAAAAAAACCCCACAAATTGATGAAATGCCCGAGTTCTTTCCTCTCCCTGTCCTTGTGCAACTAAAAAAAAATCGTTTTCTCCTGTGACTGACAGATAAAATTTAAGATCTTTCTTCAAGAAATTTTGCAGTTTTATTCTGTGACAAATTAACAAAATATCAGAATTCCCTTGTGCGACTGAAAAGAATGGTTTTTCCTGCAACCAGTTGGAAAATTTTGACATTTTTCTTTGCAACCGATCGACGACTTTTGAAGTTCTAATTCTGCGACAAATTGATGAAATACCCAATTCCCCCTCCCTTTTGTGGAACTAAAAGAAGTCTTTTCTGCGACTGACAGATAAAATTTAAGATCTTTCTTCACTACTGATCGACAAATTTTGAAGTTTCCTGCTGAAGCAAAATGACAAAATACCCGACTCCTCATGTAACGGAAAAAATTCATTGTTTTTTTTTTCTGCAACAGACTGATGCATTTTGAGATTTTTCTTTGCAAGCGACCGACATATTTTCCAGCTTCATTCAGTGCATGGGTGCAAGTTTGAAATATGGCCAGGACTGAAAATATTTTGACTTGTCCCCCCCCCCTCCAAGCGCACACACAATGCATGTTTTGACTTTGAGATGTGGCAAAGACTGAAAATATTTTGAATTCTCCACCCAGACCTCCTCTCCAAATGCACAATGCACACACCATGTCCACGTAGACAAAACGTCGAAGGAACTCGAAAAAACGGCAAAATTCGTCGAAGGATCTCGAGAAAACGGCAAAATTTGCCGAAGGATCTTGAGAAAACGACAAAATTCGTCGAAGGATCTCGAAAAAAAATGTAAAATTCGTCGAAGAATCTCGAAAAATGACAAAATTTGTGGAAAGATCTCGAAAAAACAGCAAATTTCGTCGAAGGATCTCGAAAAAAAAAATGACAAATTTCGTCAAAGAATTACGGAAAATACGCAAATTTTGCCCACAAGCCGAGGAAAAATGGGAAATTCATTAAAGGTTCATGAAAAATGGCTAATTTCTTTGACAGATCACGAAAAGATGCAAATTTTGTCAAATGGCTGCTGAAAAAACGCCAATTTCGTCAAAGGATCGTGGAAAAAACTGCTAATTTCGTTGAAGGATCACGGAAAAACAGGCAATTTCGTAGAAGAATCCAAAAAAAACAGCGAATTCTGTCGAAGGATCACGGAAAAAGGCGAATTAGTCGAAGGATTGCAGAAAAAACGCGAATTTCGTCCGAAGGCCAAGAAAAAAACGCGAAATTCATGAAGGATCACGGAAAATGGCTAACTTCGTTGACAGATTGCGAAAAAAAATTCATCAAAGGGTTGTGGAAAAATGTGAATTTTGTCAAAAGACCGTAAAAAAAGAGCAATGTTCGTCAATCACTCGTGGCAAAAACGCAAAGTTCGTCGATCAGTCTCGGAAAAAACGCAAAGTTCGTCGATCTGTCGCTTAAAAAACGCAAAGTTCGTCGATCTGTCGCTTAAAAAACGCAAAGTTCGTCGATCTGTCGCTTAAAAAACGCAAAGTTCGTCGATCTGTCGATTAAAAAATGCAAAGTTCATCAATCTGTCACTTAAAAAAGACAAAGTTCGTTGATCTGTCACAAAAAAAGTGCAAAGTTCTTCGATCAGTCGCGGAAAAAGCACAAAGTTCATCGATTAGTCGCAGAAAAAAAACCGCAAAGTTTGTCGATCGGTTGCGGGAACAAAATCACGAAATTTATCGTTAGGTTGCAGGTAAATTAAATAACGCAAATTTCTCACAAAAAAAGGTGACATTTTTTGGGCAGGAGGCTCCCGCCCACGATATTTTTTTGGGCGGGATTTCAATATTTTTGGCACGAATCCCACCCTCAAATTCAAGCCCTGACATATTTGTTTTGTTTCTAATTTCCAAAATAATTTTCATCCATATTTACTTATTATAAACACATTATTTAATTTTATCGACTAATTTATTTATATTTAGTAATAAAAGTTCAAATGTTTTAACTTGATTATGTCAGAAACAAAACAAATGTTTTGATTTATTGCCCACGGTCAGTCATCTCATCAAAAGTTCAAATGTTTTAACTTGATTATGTCAGAAACAAAACAAATGTTTTGATTTATCACCCGCGGTCAGCCATCTCCTTTTTTAAATCGAAACATTTTAACTTTTATTATTAAATATAAATAAATTAGTCAATAAAATTAAATAACATGTTTATAATAAGTAAATATTGATGAAAATTATTTTGGAAATGAGAAACAAAACAAATATTACCAACACATAACAAAACACATGAATCTGCTATCGGCTTAAAACATAGAAGATTCTCACCCACATACATAGCAATCCTTTTTAATAATTGCTCTGTATTGCATTTACATTCTAAAACATAAAATAAATTACTTACCGATGAAATGGTAGTCCAAAATAAAATATTTGCGCAGCCATATGCTGCATAACAGCCTTTTATTTAAATGATGAAAATTATCACACTCAAGGTGTTGATCCAGGAAAAATTTTGGGCCTGTTTAGCAAGCTTTCAGAAAATTTCTCTTAATTAAACAGGGCCCTTTCACAAACTTTATTACAATAAAACATGCAACTTCACAAAATTTCATTCCATAAAAACGTATTCTTCATTAATTATTTTTATTTTGTTTGATTTTAAAATGTGTAATTTGCAAACAAAACAAGTTCACCAGAAAAGAAAACTTTAGCAAAAGGACCTCTTGAGTTGCATGGCAGTTGCTAGGGTGATCGTTATGTTTCCGTGCACATGTGTGACCCCAAAGAACATGAAATGTGAAATGTTATTAAATGCGATTAAAAGCTTTTTCTTCTATTTCCAAGACAGTTTGCCAAATTAGTTTGTTACAGGTGTCAGATATCATTTTTCGATTAATAACAAAATACTTGTTGCTATATTTTTATACTTGATAGCAGGGGTGTAAAAATGCAGTCGTCAATGGGCAAATTACTACTAAATTTTTAGTATTCGACTAATAAGAATACTGATAAAATTTAGGTGAAGTATACCAATAACATTTAGCCAAAGAATACTAATAAAATTCAGTGGTGAGAATCGACCCACTGGCGCCTAGATTTTTACACCCCTGCTTGATAGCATGTTTTAAAATTTTGGATGATGTTACTTGTTTGTAATAAGGAAGAACTTTCGATTTAAAGAAAAAAAAAATTAGCTTATTTATCCATTGCTATCATCTAGCGACCAAGATTTATCTCACCAAATTATAAAGCAAATATGACATTATAATAATACTATATGATGTGTTTAACATTTTGTGATTTATATGGCCGAAAGTTATAGTCACATATGATGCATATATTATATATATATTGACATATAAGATGTAAATATGTATATAATGACGTATATATGTGCATACAACGGTCGATCCAGACAAAATTTGGGGCCTATTTAAGGCCTTTTCACAAAAATCAATTTAATAAAATGGGACCCTTCACAAAATTACTTTTACTAAAATAGGTCCTTTCACAAAATTCTGTTCCATAAAAACTTACCATTTATTATTTATTTATTATTTTATGATGTTTTAAAATGTGTAATTTGTAAACAAATAAGTTCACCAGAGAAGAAAACCTCAGCAAAAGGATTTTAAGAAGTTTTTGTTTATAAATTCTTGGTTCGAATTTGAGTATAACTGGATTTCAACTTTCGTTACAAAATGTTATTTTTCACAAAAATATAATAAATTTCACAAAAATAAACTTTATTCTTCACAAAATGGGCCCCAAGAAAAAAAACCCTGCATCGACCCCTGGCATATGTACGATGCATATGTATATGTAAGCTTGGCGATGATTTCTGTAAAATCATAGCTGCAACCTTGGCATAATCATAATTGTGGGGGCAACAAATTTTAAATTAACTCCATCGCTATTAAAGTATATTAAAAAAGGGCTAAAATAAGATATGAACGACACATTAAAAATATTTTGGTAGGCCTCGTGGTATTTTTTATAAATACGTGAATCTATCTAATTTTTTAAAAGAGAACCTAGTTTTGTAGAAATACGTCAGTACATATTTTTAGCCATCTTATGGCTATGTATAAACATTCAAAAAATTAATTAAGGCGTTACTTATTACATTAACAAAGTTAGCGGTAGCGAATTACTTAAAATTATAAGCGAACGTTATCAACGCCGCGAGTCAAAACAAAATGTAAACAGGTTCGGCTCAGATCAGAGTTGAGTTGAGGAGTCGTGTTTCTTCCTCCATTAGAACATCACTATGGAGTCAGAAATGCCGTGTCTGTTGCGAAAAAAAAATCAAATGTTTTAATTTGTTTTTTGAAGTAATTTTCATTAAACTGGAAGTCATGTCTGAAGTTAATAATACCACCTGTATTATCCCACTAGCTTTAATCATGGGAGGGGGGGGGGGAGGGGCGCTCGAAAAAGTGGAAAGGGGAAGGAAATTTAATTTCTTATTTTGTTTGAAATTTATTTTATAATTTATTTAATTTCTTATTTGACCGAAAAAACGGTAAAACGGTAAATTTATTCTTTCTTCGAGTAATTTAAAATAATTAAACACTAAGAGAAAGTACAAAATTCCCGTTGGGGGGAAGGGGGGGCCTTCCCCCTTAAATTCCCCATAAAAGTCATTTATTCATTATTTTTTATATTTATGTGTTAAAAATGTATCTCAAAGGGGTAGTTCAAAGCAGTGTTGAGTTAGGGCATGGGTGGCCCGCAGGACCCCCCCCCCCCCGGAGGATTTGAAATTTAATAAACAAAATTTTCTTTTTCTTTGAAAGACATTGTAAAATTTATTCTTTATGAGTAACTTAAAATAATTAAACACTAAAAGAAAGAGGAACTAAAAATTTTTCGGTAACAGGGGGGGGGGGCAGGGGGCACCCCCCCCCCGGATTTTAAAATTTAATTAATGTAATTTTATTTTTCGCCGAATTTGAAAGAGATAGTAAAATTTATTCTTTTCGAGTGTGTGTTTAAAAAGGACCCTAAATGGAAATTCAGGGAAGTAATGAAGTCAGAAAATAGCGGGGGGGTGGGGGGCACTCCCCAAGTTTTGTAATTTAATTGACATTTTTTTTCTTCAATTTTTAAAGACAGTAAAATTTATTTCTTGAGTAACTTAAAATAATTAAACATTCAGAGAAAGATAAATTATGAATATTCATCTCGTAGTGTGTGGGGGGGGAAGGGGGGGGTACTCCCCTTAATCCCTTATGGCAGTTAATTTTTGTCCTGTTTTTCTTTTAACTTTTATGTAATAGTGCTAAAAATTTATCTTAAAATTGGGTATTTCAGGGCAGTGTTGATTTCAGACGGGGGGGGGCACCCCTCGAAGAATTTTGAACAATTAATTTAAATTTTAACTAATTTTCTTTTTTAAATTTATTATTTTCGAATATTATAAAATTATTAAACACTGAGAGAAGGAGGATATAACCAACATAATATTTTTTAAATTATCTCCCCCCCCCCCTCACCCCGCTCTATGTGGCTCTGGCCTTTTCCAGTAAAAAGCTATTTGAATATGAGTTAGATACTTAACCATATCGTCTATAACAAAACATTTAGAAAAACCTTTAAAATTTTCTGTATGAAACGCAGTTTTTTTCCCCTTCAAAATGCCTGTAGTGATTTTAGGGAAGATTTGCTAAGTCACTGAAGGTAATTTGTAGGTCATTAGCTTGCTGAAATAAACCTGCACAAAAACTTTAAAAAAGCCTTCATATTTCCTGCATGAAAAGCTGTTCCCGTTTTTCTTCAAAATACCTGTAATGAGTTTTGAAGGTAATTTGAAGGTTATAAGCGTGCTGAAATAACCCTGAATAAAACCTTTAAAAAACCTGTAATATTTCCTGAAGGAAACCTGCAGTTTTCATTTTCCTTCAAAATACCTGCAGAAACCTTTAAAATACCTTCAAAATCATATATATTTTAAAGGTTTCTTGCTGATTTTTTTACCTGGGTATTCTATCAATTTTATTTCCAATTTAGAATAATTTGCGAATTTCTCTAAAATCTTACAGGTTTTTAAGATTTTTTTTTTTAATTTTTTTAAATAATATATTGTATCATTCAAGCACATCGGAATTATTTTCTACATAATTGCTTATAACCTGTTATATTTTCATTCCCCCATTAATTTAAATGCACTAAAAACAAAAGTCTAAATCATAATTCTAAAGACTGCGTTTTATTTTTAAAAAAAGCTTTGTTTTTAATATAACGAAAGTTTTTATCGAGAACAGAAGCGCTTATGCTTAAGTAAACGTTAAAGCATGATAATTAGTTTTGCGGATTTATCTTTCCGTGTGCAGTAATATATAAAAACACACGCATAATGACGTCGTTTGTAGAAAATTTTGCAGAATTTATTTTTTCGCTTTATAAAAGGTATATTTAAATACATATAATCAATGAAATATTCATTCAAAGACGAAAAAAGGAGGTAATTGGGAAGTTACAGAATTCCAGGTTATATAAGAAAACTTCTTTATATTCATTTTACAAATATTCTACATTAATTTGATAATGCAAGAATAAATCCGTACATTCAGAAAGTTTCATTTTTCAAATATATTATTTCTATATTTCACATAAGAAATTTTGCTTTTATGATGAACATTTTATTGAATTAATTATGATTATAAAATCTTTTTTATTTTCTCAAAACATCCAGTGAAAATGTTTCAATACAATTGTAAATCGATTAAAAAAGTACTTTGTATTTTTCTTTTTTAAAATACTAAAATGTTTTATTTTATAATGAACAGAGGAAAAGTATGTTCAGCTAGGTAAATTACATCCAATGTTTGGAGTATCAATTTTGGGATTTTTTCCAACAGAGCGAAAATATGCCGGAAACAGGACTAGAACTTGGGTACTTTGGCTTGCCATGCCAACGCTCTCCCTACTGAGCTATTCCAACGGTATACTAGCTGGCATATCTCACTCTTATTTGTTGGACAAGACTGTAAACTGCAGCTTTAATTTCATTCATCCGAGCTATAAATATAGCATTTTACATGATAAATCTGAAAATAGCACGGAAACTCCTGTATGCCATTTAATTTGGTCATAATAAACAGAGGAAAGTATTGAATAGGAAACAAAAGTATTGAACAGAGGGAGATCGTTGGCACGGCAAGCCCCAGGGTACCCAGGTTCGACTCCTGGTCCCGGCATATTTTCGCTCTGTTGGAAAAATTCTCAACTATGATACTCCAACCATTGAATATAATTTACCTAGTTGAATATATTTCCCTCTATTCATTATAAAATAAAAATTTGAAAGACAACATAGCTGACTCTTAAATTTGGTAAGAATATGTTTAGAACTAAAATATAATTTATTAAACGAGAACTTTGAAAATCATAGAAACTCGAGAGAGTTTCTCGCCAAGCATAAGAAACAGCAATACATTCAACCGTAAATGAAAGGAATTCCCGCCAATGGATGCCAAACGATTTAAAAAAAAATTTTAGCACTCTGTCTAGTTTATATTTTGCGGACGGGACAAAACGGGTTTTTGACACATCTGTATCTCGCGTTCTATTTAGAACAAGCAGTTTTCACATACTGTACCTCACTCCGAGACCTTTGGAAACATTATGAGTGGTTTTAGATTTTTACACGGGACTCGGAGTATGCACTTCTATATCGCTTCTTTTTATGTGATATCACTTCTTTTTGTGACTGACATTTTAGATATGTGGCTTGGAGGGATCATTTACAACGAGTTGTTTTTGATGAGATAAAGTTTTTTACACGTTAAATGTTTTTTTTTTTTTTCAAATTATTATAAATCAGCGCAAATTGCTTTTCATTAAACAGAAAAAAAAAATACTTCTTGAAAATTTTTACTTTATTGTAATGTTTCTGCATGCTTATATTATATTGTATGTGCTCTCTAATAGTCACAATTTTGCATATTAACCCGGCAATAGTAGCATGCCGTTTTTTGCCACCCATATCAATTATCTTCTCCTGACCTTCTCACCGCCGCGACCTGATATATCCGTTCACTATAAGCTGGTAGAGGGGAGGTGCTGGGTTCGATCCCAATCGCGCCCGTCGGCCTAATCGTTCGGAGTTTTCGTGGTTTTCTTCGAGCCGGGGATTTATCCATGCGTAAATACGGGTTAGGTTCCCTTAGAAAGACCCCCACGAAGGGCACTCCCCCCCGGGCCTATATCTCAAGTGTAGATAATTGGCCGTCAATAATCAACCCAACCCAACCCGTTCACTATGCTGTATGTTTCACAGCAATACAAGGTTTGTTTAAATTAATATAATTCTAGAAATATAATGCATTTTTAAAACATCAAGTAATGATTTATACTCTCAAGGATTATACTTATATACGTAATTAAGTTTTTTATCTCAAGTTTGAAAATTCAGATTTTTTAACACATGTGCTTTTATAAATAAAATGGGGAAATTACATGTAGCTAACCTTAAATGTTTCTTCCATCAAAGAACAAGATGTCTTTTTTTTTTTTCGTGTACATTTTTATCAAAACAGAGAATTTCGGGGAAATGTCTAAGAAACTATGAAACTTGTCAGTTCCTTTTTACTTTTTCCCAATATTCCCAACCTCGTGAGAAAATGTATAATTTAAGTAAAATACCAATTTATAACTTCATTGAAGTGTAATATTGGAATATTAAATGAAAATTGTTTTTCGTTTTCCATTTTCTGTATCTGGGGACGAACGACAAAAGACTGAAGGTGACGAATGGGACAAAAAACAAAATAAAGGGAATACTTTCAGATTAAATGTATTCTACGTTAAAAAGCCTTAGTTAAATATCAGTACATTTGAATTGTGTCGGGAAGACGTTGATATGTCTTTCTGCTGCGGAATATTGCAAATTTTCCAATACATAAATAATTTCTTTTCCGTGGTATAAATATATGTCCTTATATTTTATTATAAATTATGTCCGTTTGGTTCATAACACATGGGCTGATAAGTTTCCGGTCTAATAAAGAAAACACAACTTATTAACGAAATTTTATAACTTTATAACTTTATAACTGTATGACCTTAATAAATAACATAAGTTTAATAATAAATAATAATTATTTAATAAATAATAATTTAATAATAATAATTTAGTAATAATAATTTAATAATAATAATTTAATAAATAAATAGTAATAATAATTTAATAATAAATAACATTAACTTTTTAACGAAAAAGCTCCAAACAGTGCTGAGAATCATCGACTCGTTGTTGTTTTGGGTCAAAAGTAAACACGCGCGGCACCCACTTTGACAACAGCTTTTTCATGGACAAATGTTCATTGAAAATAAAACCTATACGTTCCTCGGATATCTTCAGAGTCTGAGCTATCCCCAGAAACTTCACTTTACGATTCACCAAAATGATTTTGTTGACTTTTTTTTTTATGTTTTCCGGAGTAACCACCTCTTTTGCGTGGTGCATCATTTTTGGCCGTACGACCAAGTTTAAATTTAGCAAACCAGTCAATAATGGTTGATTTACCTGGTGCAGTGTCCGGATAATGCTTATCAAACCAAGCTTTTGTTTGAACGGTGTTTTCACCCATCAAATAACAATTCTTGAAATTCTTGTTTATCCATTTTTTTTGTTTATCAACAAAATCGTTCTACTAAAACCACTCTAACGTTTCATCTACACGGCGAATCGTCATGACATTTTTTCTGCTACCTTTTAAAGGTTAATATTTACAATAAAAGGCATCGGTTCGGCGATTGCAACGCCATCTGTGTGCCAGACTGGGAACTTATCAGCCGATGTGTTACTACACGCAAGAATTACACGTCGCACAGAAACACATAAGAGTTTTGCATTTTTAATTTTTACAAAGTGTTTATTTTGATATTTTAAGCGTTCATTCATATAAATAAAAGCTAGTACTAGACTTAAAAACGTAAATGTTTTGGACTTCGCTAAACGTTTAATAATAATTTGATAAATGTTCTTAAGCGGCACGCTATTGGTAAGTTTACCCTATAAATTAGCGATAAATACAATTTGATGCTAGTAACGTTATAATTTGTAGAATGTCCTTTATATTTGTGTATGGTTTATTTTCTTATAAGTGCTCATTTACATATTTTAAAATATCGGGCTGTTGTACCTTTATTAGCAACATTATTAAATTACTACAAATTTATTTTTAACATGCTGAACAAAATAGAAATGCAATTTTGCATTTTTTATTATTTTTTAGCGAGAGTTATACTTTTTAAAAGTTATTCAATTAATGTGTGATAAACATCGGTAGTTTATACAGAACTCCCTAAATAGTTTACGTATTTCATTACTTTTGTTTTATATGACATTTTGGTAAAATATAGATATAAAAATGATTCATTTTTCTTATTAAATTACATATGATTAAAATAACATTTAAAAACATAAACATTGTTTCAGATTTTTTTAACGCATTTTTATTTTTAAATTTACTTAAATTAACAGGCATAATGTTTATTCCCTAAAAAACAATTATTTAAATGTTTCATTGCTGACAAAGGTTTGCAGAGGTAAAAAAACAAAAAGAAATAAAAGAAATAAAATCTCGTTTAGTAATTACTGATGAATAAAGTATTTCTTATACAATTTATATATATGTACCAATTCAAAAAATAATTCGTTACTTACAGCGTAACTTCTTAGAGATCTGAATTTTGAAGCATAGAAAACGTGATCTTAACTCTTTTCCCTCAGCAACTCAACCAAATACTCAACTAAAGCAATTATGATCTTATCATACGAAAGTCGGTCAATAGAGAAAGTAATTTAAGTATTATTTGCAAGAATATGGAAAGTTTGAGAAGCCAATTAGCTTGTATTTTATTTATTTTTTAATATCGAATTTGTCTTTATATCTAAAAGGCATTTCTGACATGATATTTGCTGCTCGATATTTGGTGACAAGATATTTAGTAATGACATTTGATGCTTCTACATTTTTTAGTTTTATTCTCTTTCTATACTATTTTGTTTAATACAATTCAACTATACTTTTTATTTCTGTATTTTTGCTATTTTTTTTTCATTTTTCATCATCATTGATACATATTTTATAACAAATACATTGAAGTAAAAAGTAGAATAATTTTTTGCAGTATTTGTAGAAAATTTAAATGTGTATGAATTGCGCTAGGTTATATATATATTTATTTAAAATAATATGTACAAACATTTACTGGATAATGAAGATAAACAGTTGTACTAAGAATGTAAATTAAAGTGATTTTTTTTATCGAGTGATTTTCGTTATATTAAACTGTAAATTTAATGGTTACTTATTTTAAGAACAAATATTCACATAGTTGATAAGTACTAATTTTATTTTAAATTATGTGAAAGAAAACTATGCATAATACATCGTTTAAATGAAATTCTCGTGGCCAATTTTTGCTGTATTGTTTTCATAAATTTGAGTCAGATTAATTTTTATAAGAATGAAAAATGTTTCTAAAAAGAAGTAGATCTCTTTTCATTATATCTCGGATTTGTAATTTTTGTGTTTTTCTAATAAATGACATCAAAGAAAAAAAATCCATGTCATAAAGAACCCTCCTGACTTTTATATAGGCTCAGTATCATTGATGTTTCTATTTATATTTTTAATTGCATTCTCTTTTTAAAAATTGTTTTGGCATTTTGAAAATAATATAATCGTTCTAATTTTTCTAAATTCAATATGATTATGCACTCATTTGGATTTCTCTTTATTTTGATGTCTTATTTTTATTCCTTCTTTTAATGTGTGTGATTCTGTAATTAACTTCTGAAATCACATGGGTATTTTATTCCCTATAGTAAGGACATTAATTAAAATATTCGATTAAAAAAATATGATTAGGAGAGAAGAATTTTTTTATGCTTTACATAAGCTCGTTATACGATAGTAAATGAAGATTTGTAGGAAATAAGCTTTCCAGAAAATCACCTGTAGTGCTTGGAATAACAAAAATTGGGCAAAGAAACGAAATTCAAGGGAAAAAAATAGGAATACTGTTTTTTTTCTGGCAAGAGTGTATTGTTATCTCATTAATATTAAAATCTTCCAATCATAAATTTAGTCGAATTATTAAGCTGTTATTTATCATATTATTTATCAAAATCAAGATTACACATAATTTTATGTCTGTTCTCAAATCCAAAGAAGTTACTTTATGGCACATTTCTGAATTCATTTTTGTTCGCAAATGCATGGAATTGGCAGGTGTCCTTGTTCATAACACATGTAATCGAATGGCGTTTTTCATGTTTTGGTAAAAGCAAAAAAAAAAAAAAAATTCAGAAATTACTGTCAATATTGGCGTTTTGAACCAAATTTCCAACGCAGCAACGTGAGAAAGGGGGGGGGGGGTGGCAGACTTGTCGTCACGTGACACGAATAGCTTATAACTCGAAAAGTGATTTATTTATTAAAAAATTGAAAAACACAGTTCAATTCTAAATCGCTTCAACAGTCAGGTTTACCAATTTTATGCCTTTTCGTTTAAAAATGAGACAGAAAATTTCGCGCTCAACCACATTAAGAAATGAAATACGAAGTTCTACATTTCAAAATATTTTAGAAAATTTTCGATCCTTCCGTTTAAGCGTATACGTGCTCCAGATATAAAAACAAACTAATTAAGCTTAATTAAATGTTATATTTTTTAATTTTTTAATTAAACTGTTAACGTAAATGCTATTTATATAACTGGAAAATGGTGAGTGCATTGAAGCATGCATAATTTTTTATTGACAATTTCCAAAAGTTAATTTTAGAACTTAGAAAAACAGCTGAATTGTTTTAATTAAATATCAGCTATATATTTTTTATTAAAATATTTTCTTAATTTAAATTTTTATACAAAAATATTTGCATCTTGTAAAATAAACTCAATCTTAATACTTTTATTTTACTTATTAATATTGTGGTTTCGAATTTAAGTAGAAAATCCCTTCTCTTGCCACAAAAATAAAACCTCACTTTCCATTTTTTAATTTAACAATCTATGGAAGTTATGCTTTTTCTAATTCACAATCAAATATTATTTCACTTGAAATTAAAACGCAAATAGCATAATTTTTAAAATGTATATTATTCTTTAAATATTTAATTATTTTCTAGGATGATTTTCCAGTTTTATATTTATAAAATTAAATTATTGAAACAAATTACGATTTTTTTCTTTATAATGAATTAAATCTTTTAATTCATTCATGTGCGTTTTCTAATATATACGCTCAAGAGACAGAATTTTGTATTTGAGTTAAAGAGTTGATTGTCTTAAGAAGTAATTTGTAAAGTAACATTTTCAAAAAGTTTTATCGAGAGCATAACAGATTCCGTTTTAAAATAAATTGAAAATATCGCATTATTATTATTGTATTATCTTTCACAGAATATGCATAGATAAAAATAAGGTATAGAGTGTTTATGAATATTACTTGAGAATATTTTATGGGCTAATTATATAATATCAGGCTATATCAAAGGTATTTTGAATGCTTTCATACCAAACCATATAGATGGCGCTTTCTCACCCCTATTGTTGAACATAAATGTTATTTCAGAGGATATGTGTCATATATTCAAAAATTAATAATTTTTGAGGGTGTAGTTTTGCTAATTTTTAGCATCAAAATTAATTGTAGGGAATTGGATTTTACTCTTTTACTTACCCAACATACGTGGTATAGGGTAAGTCTTGTAATCCTTTTGAAACGCGAAATTTTCAGCCACTGGAGATTCCGAAAAACATATTTTTAGATAAAAAAAATTGCCGTCCGTCTGCGTGTGTGCGTGTGTATGTAAGCACTCTATCTTCCGAACAAATTGAGATAGAGACTTGAAATTTGGCATGTACTTAGTATGTGTAATAATGGAAAGAAACTTGTTGAATTTCAGTAACCTCGATTATCCGGAACTCTTTTTTTCGGATTCTTGAAATATTCGTTCTGATAAAAGGTATATAAAAGTTTTCGAAATTGTTCTTTTAAGGAGTGAATATAAAAGACAATAAAAAAACATAAATTTTGAATTAAGAATGAAGTTGTTCGAATAATTAGTTGTCAATATATTTGTAATCACGTTTTCCACACTCTTCGATTTTTCATGACAATATTTTATTCACTTCAATATTTTATCCAAATTTCAATTCAAAGACATATTGTAATTAGTAGAGAGACGCTTAATCCGACACAGTAAACTGCTAGTTAATAGGATTATCATTTTTAGAGTTATAAGGATGTTTCTCTTACGCAATTCAGTAACAGAGCATTTAAAGTTTATGACGTCATCAAGCAAGGATTTTATTCGAATTGCAATGCATTTTATAAATGTTTACACATGTTTTATTTTCATATTTTATATTATGCATATCCATGGTGGGTTAGTATTACGGTTGCCCTCAACGACTAATGGCCCGTAACTTCTAATATTTATTTCAATGCCGATGTCTCCTTCCTTAAAATATTCGGAATTGTTTTGAACTGTCTGAACACTACACTTGTCCTTGTCTCCAACTGCACGAGGTTTGAGGACAGCTTTATTGGTTTTAAGGCCTATTTTAAAATAATTCCTTAAGATGCATATAATCTCAACCTTTCTGTGACCCCAAAAGGGCAGAAAGAAGCCTGTATGATTATAGAATATGGCGGGACATATATCCTCTTAAATAATATTTTATTTTCAACAATAAGGGTGAGAAAATGCCATCTACAAACTTTAGTATAAAAGCATTCAAAACTAAAAAATCTTTTGATGCACCCCAATATTAATACACTCATGGAAAGTCGCCTTTACCGCTTATAAAATCAAAAAATAAAATCTAGAAATATATCCTGATAATGAAGGCGTCTCTAGTAATATTAATAAAAAGGGAATAACATTAAAGACTCTTAATTAATTTCATAGAGCGGAAATATATGAAATTCTTAAAAATCGTGTTAATCCGGAATAAAATAATTAATTTCTTGAAAAAAAAAAAAAAAAACCTGTCCTTTACTATGCGTGATGAATTTTCCTTCAAACTACTACCGTTTTATTTTTATTCACATAATTGAATAATGTCTAAATTATTAGATATAATATTGAATTACCAGAAGATATTAACATTTTTTCGTGTATAACAACTTTAATCTTCTTAACCTTAATTATGCGTCATCTAGTTTGCATTCATAGAAAAAAGAAGTATACGATCGAGTTTTCATTTAAAAAGGGGAAAAAAACAATTGTCTTTCTGTTATATTTCTTTAAAAAAATACCGATACTGCAACAAATCCTATTTCAGGAAAAGGTAAAGATAATTAATTATATTTACCATTTTATTTTTCTAGTGTATAAGCATAGAAATAAATAAATAAATAAATACATTCCAAGATTTTATACAAAAATTAGAGGATATTAGTTTCCGGTCATAGCTTTTGGGAGCTGATTTTAATTCAGACAATCAGGGTGAATAAAAATTTAAGAGCCGGATGTGATGTAATAAAATGCTTTAAAAATTAATGATTTTATAAGTTTTATCGACAGCATAATAGATTCCGTTTTAAAAGAAATTGAAGAGATCTAATAATTACTAATGTTTTATCTTTTAGAGAATATACATAGATAGAAGAAATTAGGGCGTGTTTAAGCAAATCTGTTGAGACATTTTTCATATTTACTGGCTTATAAAAACATAATATTTATTATGTTATTATTGCATTATCGCATTATTGCATATTACATTATTGCTAATTATTTAGAAATAATCTGAAGATTATATAAATTTTAAAAGAAGATGAACCGGATACGAGTTTGAATTCTAATTGTATAATATTTTGTAATAATTCAAAAGTTTCAAAATACAATACTTAATTCATAAAAAAATGTTTTTTCAAATTAATAATCTTTTCATTCCGTGAAAAACTTGGAATAATTACTAAAAATCTTACAAGCTTATAAAATATACTTCATTACTTCTTAAAATTCATTTAAATAATTTAATAGATTTGAGCTAGTGTAAATAAAATATTTTATTTTCCTGTTTGTTTTTAAACCATTAAAATGTATTTTTTTTTTATATTGTGGGTATCTAATACTAGAGTGTAATACGTTCTTGAAAAAGTTCACGCTATAACGAATCTTTTAAAAAATTTGGCTTTTTAATAAAATTGATTAATTAAAAAATTCTATATTTATTTGTGTACTCATCATATTCTAATTGAATTTAAATCACTATGAAGGTTTTTAAAAATAACGCGAAAACTCGAATGAGTTTGCATTCTATATTTCTTTTAAAAAATTAGTTTTAGTGGCAATATTGAAGTACTTTGTTCTGGATTTGTTTTTTGTATTGAGTGTGCATTTAAATGAAGTTTGAATTATTCCCTAAACCTTTAGCATATAAGATTTAAAACAATACTTTCTAACCAATGGCTTCATATATTTAATACTAATATCATAGCCAGTGGAAGTCTCTCTGGTACTCTGGCACATACTCTGGCACGGCAATCGTCCAAAAGGGTCATTGTAACAGCCGTGATCAAAAGTTGGCATCTTTAGTTCTCGACATTGCATATTTTATTATGATAGCAGAACCAGTTGATGTGACGACACTGCGACGTCTCAACCGTTAAAAGCTATCATTGCCACAATCGGGATCATAAGTCAGTATCTTTATTTCTTCACATTATGAATCTCATAATGACTGTCATTTCATGATTCTAATGCGAAATCATCATGACCGATTTTTGGTTCTACTGTCCAATGTCACAAAATAGGGAATATTGGCTTCACTGAGTCAACGTGTAACAGTTACAGTTAGATCGCATTTTAGCCAGATTCGGGGGACGGTGCTACTCGATGAGCTTGTATATCGAATTATGAAAAAGTAAAGGAAAAATCCTTCATATTCAGTATATTGAGCATTTGTCGTTAAAATAATCTCCAACTATAATAAAGAAGGAATTTTGTGTATGTGTGTGTGTCTGTGTGTTTCTCGGTTTTATTCTGAAACCGCTGCACGCAGAGCATTTGGTGTCGCATCAATTCGTCGAGCACAATTCATCACGGAACAGTTCATCGCACACAATTCAATGCAGCGACGACAATTCGTCACGGCGACAACTCATTGCAGCGTCAACTCGTCACAGCGTCAATTCGTCTTGGAGTCAATACGTTGCGACGTCAAATCGTCGCAACGAAAATGTTTTTGAAGTCTATGATGATAAAATTAAAGATAATGTAATAAAATTATTTAATGTTAAATTGTTTTTTAGATATAGAGAATTATAACTAACAATTTACATCATTAAATAATTTTTCTAAATTATCTTTACTTTTATCATCATAGCCTTCACATATATTTTCGTTGCGACGAATTGACACCAGTACGAATTGATGCCGCGACGAATTGACGCTGAGATGAGTTGTCGCCGCGACGAATTAACGCTGTGACGCATTGGCGTTGCGATGAATTGTGCGCGATGAATTGATCCGCGATGAATTGTGCGCGAGGAATTGACGGTGGGAAGGTACCTCTATGCATGCAGGTTTGCACCTCGAAGCCAGATTTTGGAATTTTTGAATAGATTTTTTTAATTTAATTTTTAATGCAATTTTTAGTATTTTTTCACATTTTGCTGCGATTTTACCACATTAGTAACATGAATCCGGTTCCAATCTATTAGCCCATATAGTAAATTTTATCTTTTTTTCAAAAGAGTTTATACGAAATTCGTACAGCGATTTTTAAATTTTTGGCGAATTTTTTCCTTCGACACTAAGGAATTTTGCCAGAATGCTTGATGGTTGCGCTTCCATTTCAGCTTTAGATACGTTCAGAACTGTCCTTTTTTTTCTCTTTTTAGCTTGGAAAAAATTAATAATTCTTTACAGATAAAAAATCCTGATTTTAAAAATGCGATTTGTAGTGTTTTTTGACGTTTCGCTGCGATTTACCCACATTAGTAACCGGAATTTGGTTCTAATCTTTTAGCTCAATATAGTTAATTTTATCGACTTTTCAATAAAGTTTATGCGAAATTCGTACAGCGATTTTTGATTTTTTGGCGAATTTTTACGTTCGACACTAAGTAATTTTGCCCAGAATGCTTGATTGGTCCGGTGGTTGCTTCCATTTCAGCCTCAAATACGCTCAGAATAGTCATTTTTTTTTACTATTTTTAGCTTGGAGAAATTTGATAATTCTTTGCAGATGAATAATCATAATTTTAAAAGGGAAGGGCGGATTATTTATTATCCCGATATTTTATTAGATTTTTTTCTTTTAATTTAATTTTTTATGCGTTTTTTTAAATTTTTTGCATATTTTGCAGCGTTTTTGGTTTCAAATGACGTCACAAATCGCCAATTGCAAGTCAAACACCATTGGAGGGCAGTTGTGATAGGTAATTGAATAGGTCGTCAGCTGATTGCAATTCGAAAAGCGAGTTGTGAATTTTTGCGAGTTGTTTTGTGCGATATTTAGAGTTTTCTCATGTATACGTCATTTACGTATTTGATTTCAGAAATTAACAGCGGTAACTTACTGTTTTTGAATGTAAAAAAAAAGTCATTTTATTTCTGTTTAGATATTTAATGATAAGTCCTAATTTTTTAAAGTCATTGGTTAAATTCAGTGTGTGTGTGTGGGGGGGGGGGGGGGGGTTGTGAGTGTTTGGTTATAGTTTAAATATCGCGTTAATGCTCTGATCGAAACTCCTTCCTCCCCCCCCCCCCCCCACGAGCCTCCAAAATCAGAACTATTTAATTATTAGTCCGATTCAAACGAAACCTTTCCTCAGGTCCCCAGATACTAGGTAAACGTCGGTATAATTTTTTCAGGACTTAGAGACCACAATTTCTGATGATTAATGACCAGGGAGAGGTATTTTCTCGGGTTCTATGGGCCCAATTTCAATGAGAATTAGTTCATTCAACTTAACACGAACTAATTAAGGTATAGATAACTAATTATGATACAGATTTAGCGCCACACGGCGCTAAATGGAACTAAACGATTTTGCAGCAGCACGTCTGCTATACGGTGCCATAGGCAGCAGGACACGTGCTGCAGTTTCGATCGGAAAGAGTTTTATTTAGAACTGAATGCACCCCTAGCGGTGGGAAGTGAAACTAAACAATTTTACATTTAAAATTTGTCCGATTCCAACAAAGGGCCCGATTTCACCTGCAATTGATTCATTCAACTTAACATGAACTAATTAAGATATAGTTTTGGCGCCCCTGGCGGGGGAAAGAGGAACTAAAAGATTTTCTGCGCGTGGACAGAACGCCTTCTATACGTTGTCTCATAAGCAGCGGGGACACGAGCCGGAGTTTCGTTCGGAAAGAGGTTTGTTTAGAACAGAGTGCACCCTCTGGCGGTGGACAATGTAACTAAAATATTTTGCATTTAATCTTGGTCGGATTCAAACGAAATATTTTCTGACATTCTTCCGATGTCTCCCAGGTACTAAATAAACGTCGGTATAATTTTTTCAGCCCTTAGTTGCCACCATTTATGAATATTAATATCCATGTGGTGATTTATTTTCTCGGGTTCTGTGGGTCCGATTTCAACGGGAATCGGTTCATTCAACTTAACATGAACTAATTAATATATAGCTAATTATTTAAGACATAGATTTGGTACTCCCTGGCGGTGGAAAGTGGAACTAACAGATTTTCAGGTGTGCACGACACGCCATTTACACGGTGCCGCAAGCAGCAGAAACGAGTGCCGGAGTTTCGTTCGGAAATAGGTTTATTTAGAACAGAATGCTCCACCTGGTGGTAGGAACGAGAAGTAAAAAATTTTGCAGCGCGGTCTAGCACGTCTGTTATACATGGTATCATAGGCAGCGGGGACACGTGTGGATAATTTGTTTAGAACAAAATGCATCTCCTGGCCGTGGAACTAAAATATTTTCCTGCACGTGCGCCAAAAATAACTATATTTATTGAAACCGCAAAAGAAAGTTACCGATTGTATAATCCCATAAAATGAAAAAGTTTCATTTTCACTCATCCTCGAGTATTAAGAAAAGTATTACAGGTATTGAATCGAAACTCACAGTCTGTACGGGGTTTATTTTTCTGATTCCGAAAATGCAAATTTTGTGAAAATTCGACGGTAACTTTTTTTTTTTTTATAATTTTGACAAAAAACTGACCCGGTTTGAATCAAATGATCCAGTCATTTGAGGAAGTGGTATTATTACAGAATGCTCCACCTGGTGGTAGAAACGAGAAGTAAAAAATTTTGCAGCGCGGTCTAGCACGTCTGTTATACATGGTATCATAGGCAGCGGGGACACGTGTGGATAATTTGTTTAGAACAAAATGCATATCCTGGCCGTGGAAGTAAAATATTTTCCTGCACGTGCGCCAAAAATAACTATATTTATTGAAACCGCAAAAGAAAGTTACCGATTTGATAATCCCATAAAATGAAAAAGTTTCATTTTCACTCATCCTCGAGTATTAAGAAAAGTATTACAGGTATTGAATCGAAACTCACAGTCTGTACGGGGTTTATTTTTCTGATTCCGAAAATGCAAATTTTGTGAAAATTCGTCGGTAACTTTTTTTTTATAATTTTGACAAAAAACTGACCCGGTTTGAATCAAATGATCCAGTCATTTGAGGAAGTGGTATTAAATTTACTTCCACTTCGGGTAAATCACTCTATTTAATTTCCGAAAGACAAAGAGTTACCAGAGGAAGGATTTCGTACAGCGATTTTTAGAGTGATTTCGTGTTTCGTATTATTTTTTGGTGGGACCGGGCAACGCCGGGCGGATCTACTAGTTTTAAATAGAAGGGAATTGAAAACCAAAAATTAATTTTAAATCAAAACAACTTTCTTTATGTATAACATAAATAGTTTACGTTTTTCTTATAAGAACTTCTTAAAACACCATCAAAAGCTTTAAAATGCGCTAGGCCTTTCGAAAGATCTGTGTCTTTCTTCGTCAGGCGCAAAAAGACGTGCTTCTACTATGAAAGCAGCAGCAGCGCATTTTAAAGTTTTTGATGGTGCTTTAAGAAGTTATTTTAGTTCTTATTGTTTCACACCAGTTTCAACTTATTTTATTTGTTTTTCTTATAGTTTAAAATGTAAATGCGATTACTTTGTATATACATACGGCAATGTATAACCAAGTACACGAAAATGTACACAATCATTTATTTTTTAATTCGAAAAAACCCCAAAATTTTCATGAATAAAGATTACGTCATTTGTGTGATACAATTTTTTTTTATTTAAATGTAAATTTGGATATTTTTTGTATGCCTCATACATTATACGGTTTTTTTAATCGTTTTAAAAATCGAAAAAAAAAATTTGGCGGATTTACACGTTTCAGACACTAGAGATTCCGAAAAACATATTTTAAATATAAAAAAATACCGTCCATCTCTCTGTATGTCTGTATGTCTGTGTGTTTGTGTGTCTGTAAACGCTCTATCTCCCGAACAATTTAAGATAGAGACATGAAATTTGGTATGTACTTAGTATGTAAAAATGGAAAGAAGCTTATTAAATTTCAGTAACCTCGATTATCCGGAACTATTTTTTTCGGACTCTCGAAATATTCGTTCTGATAAAAGGTATATAAATTTTTTCGAAATTGTTTATTTTAAGAAATGAATATAAATGACAATAAAAAAACATAGATTTTGCATACAGCATGAAGTCGATGAGATAATTAGTTGGCGAGATATTTGTAATCATATTTCCCACACTCTTCGATTTTTCCTGACCCTGTATTTCATTCAAATTACAATTCAAAAATATATTTCAATTGGAAATGAGACGCGTAATCCGACACAGTAAACTCTTAGTTAATATGATTATCATTTTTAGAGATATGAAGATGTTTCTTTTACGCAATTCAGTAATAGAGCATTAAAGTTTATGACGTTATCAAGCCACGATTTTATTCGAATTGCAGTGCATTTGATAAGTAGTTTACACATATTTTATTTTCATATTTTAAATTATGCATATATATGATGGTTAAGTATTACGGTGGCCCCAACGACAAGTTTAGTATAAAAATTATACTTTGGTTTGAATTTATCTTCAATGATTTAGTAGACAAAAATACTGTCAATGATTAAGTAAATTGATGTAATTTTTTTTAGTTTAATGCTAGTAATACTTAGAAGAAAGTCTTTTATTTTTTTTATTTTCTATATGTATATTTTTAAATTTTTATCAAATATGTGGCACTTTCCATACGCTTAGAATGATTTTGCTTTATGCACTAAAATAAAAATATGTACGTGTAAGCGTAACTTATAAGGGATGTTTCGTATTGTTTGAAATAAATATATTTATAAAAAATAATCAAAAAGATATGTCCAACCCCATAATATATGGTGTACAAGAGTTTTTTTTTTTTAATTCCAATTTATCTTTTACGATTATTAAGATTATTCCGAGTATTTCCATTTTTGTTTAGAATAAAGTATACATTTCTTAAATATTAATCAAGTATTCACATGTATGAAAATTTAAAAAAAATTCAAAGCCTCGACTTTCATTTAATTTTCCACTTTTTATAGGCATTTAGACTATTATTTTTAATTACTGATTTTTTATGCTTTAAATGATAAAAATTCATTTTCATTTCAAGTAAAGTTTACTGAAAAGATCAGAATAGAATTTTTTTCTTCCTCATAATTACGGAATGCGTCTGTCTAAACAAATGCAAGTTTATATAATATATAATTTGTATAATATAGTTTGAATTCAATTATGTTTCTTAAATATTTTAATTATGATTGGTTTTTATGCCGAAGACATCGTGTCTTTTTTTAAATTATTTAAATTTATGATAATAGAAACAAATAATTTGTTCACATTATTTTATCTCCTATTACTTAATTAATTTTTTTAATTTAATTTCAAACTCAACAGTACTTCCATGCATATATTTTTTAATTAATTAATTAACTATTAGTCCGATTTATTAAAGAATTGTGTCCATCACTTGTCTTTTAATTATTCAAAATACCTTAACTTAAAAAGGTGGTTAATTAAATATTCTACCGCACTCTCTTTAAAAGTTAATTTTATGTTATTGTATGTACAGTTTTTTTGCCTTTCTAAATTTGAATTGAGAATAAAATTATTTGGTGATAATTGTTAATAAATTTCTTGTTATGGAGATTAATATTTAAATAAACAGCAATACTTTAATTAAAACTTCCGACTATTTTTTAATATATAACAATAGCGCGTATAATGTTATTTTTTTTACTATTTTTTTTTTATTAACGTGCAGTTCCTAGGAACGAAAAAAAAAGTAAATCAACAGTATATACCAGAATGGAAATATATAGAAAGATGTGATTTTTTCTCTACAAAATTAGAGAGGAAAATGAGCTATAGTTTCGAAACCAATTAAGTCTCTGCTGTGTACATAAGAGATTATTAACATAGAGTAGTGTACTCGGCAAATGGAAAATAATGTTCCTGATTTGCTGAAGCGAATTGTTTATCCGACAATGGGAAAACAGTTTCTGTCTGATTATTAGCAGAGAGTAGTTAACCCGACAAAAGGAAAACCAACATATTTTATTCTTGTCGAGTAATCTACACCTGATGAAAATAACAAATAATTAATTGCTCTCGAAACTTTAATTAAATTTAAAATTATGTTTCTTTACTAATTTTACGGACAAAAAGTAATATATTTTTTTAAATATTCAAAATTGTATTTAAAATATATAAACATTAAAATTCTAATGTTATTAAAACTGTAATACAACCAATTATTTACTTAAACCATATATTATATTAATTTAATTACTTTTTCTACATTTATTTGTGCGGAAATACGTAGGTTGATCCAAAAAAAAGTTTACAAGCAAAAGCATTTGAAACGTAATAATTGTGGAGCGAATATTTCCACACAGGGTGGTTGACAG
Source organism: Maratus michaelseni (assembly GCA_963931845.1). NCBI lineage: Eukaryota > Metazoa > Arthropoda > Arachnida > Araneae > Salticidae > Maratus > Maratus michaelseni. The sequence goes on from OZ007588.1 coordinate 458,437,678, forward strand.
ATGGCGCTAGTTGTCCTACAGTAGTTCTACGAGTAAGTAGCGTCAGTACGCAGACACTTAAGAGCGACAGTAATGGCACGACGTCTAGAAAAGTGGTCTCGCATAGAGGTGGGAGCCGTAATTCGATTCTTATGGGCCAAGAATGAGGCTGCATCCGAAATTCAAAGGCGTCATTCTTCTGCATGACAATGTCAGGCCCCATACAGCTCGCCAGACTCAGGAATTGCTGCAAAGGTTCAAGTGAGAGGTCTGGAATCACCCCCCATACATCCCCGATTTGGCACCAAGTGACTATTTCCTTTTTCCGGAGTTGAAGCGAAACTTATCCGGAACACGGTTCACCTCAGACGATGCAGTGAAAACAGCTGCCGAGAAATGGCTCAATGAGCAGGGCGCTGATTACTACCAAGACGGGATAAATAAGTTGGTCGAACGTTCTGACAAATGCCTAAACAGGTTTGGCGACTATGTGGAAAAGTAAAGGCCAGATGTGTCTCTTGATTGCCATTTGTATCTTGTTTCTATTGTTAATAAATACTTTTCCTTTGCCTTGTAAACTTTTTTTTGGATCACCCCTCGTATATTATATAGTTGAAAAATTTTAAAATCAAAACACAAGCATAAAAAAAATATTTTCGTATAATTTTAAGTAACATATATTGTTTTCACAAGTTGCAAGCAATTATTTAAATATTTAGTTAAAATCCTAATTCTGTACACTTTTCTTAAGTAATTTATTGTTCATATTTTTCATCATAAGTTAGTTGATACACTTTATTTCTTTATAATTCTTGTAAATGTCAGAAAGATCTTTTTATGATATGTCGTGCAGACTTTTATGGTACATTAACAATTATCGTGTACATGCTATCATATAAATATTCTAAAAGTCAGAAAAAAAATGCATTATTATAATAAAAATTTAATGATATGTCGTGCAGACTTTTATGGTACATTAACAATTATCGTGTACATGCTATCATATAAATATTCTAAAAGTCATTCATCAGAAAAAAAATGCATTATTATAATAAAAATTTAATGATATGTCGTGCAGACTTTTATGGTACATTAACAATTATCGTGTACATGCTATCATATAAATATTCTAAAAGTCATTCATCAGAAAAAAAATGCATTATTATAATAAAAATTTAATGATATGTCGTGCAGACTTTTATGGTACATTAACAATTATCGTGTATATGCTATCATATAAATAGTCTAAAAGTCATTCATCAGAAAAAAAAGTGCATTATTATAATAAAAATTTAAATAATGCTAATGAATAATAGCTTTAATAAAGTGTTAATAAGAAAGAGTTAAATATTGTTAATGAATAAGCACTTTCAAACTAATATGTGGTTGATGTATTCGAAAAAAAATGACCGAAACATTTACAGCATGATTAATTACTAATTAATATTCTTTAATAAATTTAAATATAAAGCATGGAAAATGCTATAAAAGGACACTAATTTTTTTAGTTGATGTTTAACACTATTCTATTTATTGATATAATACTACTTATACTTATACTTAATACTATTTACTGATATATACTAAATATTAATGTTTTTTAATTAACTATTTTTAACTTATACTTAATTAATATTTTATTTTTATGCTAAGAAAATAAACGTAATACTAAAGAACTATATGTACTGAATGGAATTAAAAGTAACACGTTTAGAAGCTTCTTGGGATATTCTAGATGAAATCTTAGAATTTAAAATTACACTTAGAAAAAAAGGAAAATGCTGATATACAATTCTCAAAATTTTTGTAACTTTGTCCCAATAAGTCAATTTTTGTAAATTTGTCCCAATAAGTTATTTTTTGTTTTGAAATAATTTAAGTGTGCTTGACCCCATCCGTTTTCGAGTAAAGAGAAATAAACTTTTTTTTATATATAAAATTGAAATAAGTTGCAAGATGATGTTTACGTATGATGAAAAGGTGTCCTAATGTGGCTGAGGCAGCAACCCAAAGAATGTTATGCAGCTGGTGTTGGGGCACTGATAAAACGGTGATATAAGTGCATAAATATTGTTGGAGAATATGTTGAGAAATAAAAATAGTTTTGAAGTGAATATCATTGTAGGTTATTATTTAATTATCTTTTGTGACTTATTTACTGAGTTTCCCTCGTATAATGAAAGTATTTACATCAAAAGTTTCGACATCCGCCTGTCTGTCAGTTCAAACGCGAATTGCGGAATGCAAGAAATGTGGTTCTTTTTTTTAAATAAATTCGACTATCAAGCCAATTATTTGTTTCTTGCATAAGAACTGAACCATGGATTATTACTTTATGTCTCAAATAGCAAAAAAAAAAAAAAATCATAAACTTTATGTGGAATATACTAAAACGTATAACAGATTTCAATACACTAAAATACAAATAATGATTGTTTTATAAAACAGTTCTGCCGTTATATCCATAGTATCTTCTTTTGTACATGTCTATGATCGATTTTATAGAGTGGAACTCATAACTAAAAAAAATAGAGTCTTTAATGTAATCGCTTTATAAATATTTATGTATTAAACGAATGCTCCAAAACAAAAAGATAATAAAAAAAAAATCTGTACGCACAAACATAATACGATTGCATGTTTTTACATATAAATTTGTTATATAACACATTATTTGTGATAGTGCACGTTCAAGTGATATGTGTTTGTGTGTGCGCAAACTAACTTGAAAGAGGAACGTTCTATTTTAATGCATAATTTTTTTTAATAAGAATAGCTACTTAGCAACACGATGTCTAGCATTTGAATTGTGGGGCATTTTTCGATTTTTTGTGGAAAAAATAAATTTTATTTTCCTCTACATGAAAAAAAATATTTATAACGTTAATTTTATTAAATTTCGTAGTATAAGTAACAAATTATGCTTAAGATTTAGTTTAACGCAAATTTATGAAAAAATATTTTCCCAAGTCATGTAATTTTTATGCAATTATAGTAAAATTTATTTGTAAAAATATGGGAACATATAGGTAAACAAAAAAAATATATTGAAAAAATTTTGGATAAAAAAAAAAAATTAAGGATTTTGTAATGATATCTTTAAATATGAGTGTGCGCCATGAGCGTATGTCACCTCCCTCTTATAAGGGCACTCTAAACTGTAGTAAAACGTTGCTCAGTTTACTATATCAATGACGTTATTTTAAAGGTGACAACATTTACAAAAATATTTCCTTATCTGAAAAATTTATAATCCGGTGATATAAAAACAACATCATTTTACGCATACAAAAATAATACAGAGGTAAGAGTTTAAACAGTTTATGTCGTTTGTTTAATTAATATGCCTTTATTTTTTTCCAGTGGGGTCTCCGTAGTGCCGGCACCTTTTCGACAGTCTTCCTTTGTCAGAGTACTCGCCGGCGAAAATATCATTCTTTCTTCTAGACTTTATAATATCTGCAAAGAAAGATAAATAATATACAATAATTCCAATTTATATTAGATGCCATTTATTCACGTTTTCTTCAAATTCAGAAAATGTTATTTCATACAGATCAATATTATTGCATCCTTTCTGTTTTTCGTTAATAATTAAATTAATGTGGAACTAAATCGCGCGAAAAACTTTAATATACATATTTTAAAGAAAATGTAAACAAAAAGTCATTAAGCAGATTTATACAAAGTATGTCACTTCGTTCAAAATTTTATTGAGAAAATAACAACAAAAAGAATAATAAACGTTATTTTTTAAAACGTCTTTCTTTTGTGTCCTATTTTTTCCCGGCAAATTTGCCATCGTTGCAAAAAAAGTTAGAAAATCGCAAAAGTATCTTGAAAATAATTTGAAATTTAGAAAATTTAAGAGATATTATGGCATCCTTGGATCCATGCGAATAACTGATATCAGTTTCATCGCACATTGTTATATATTCTAAGAGGTGTAGTTGTGAAATACAAACAAACAATCAAATGTTAATCTAATAGATTCTACACAACTCCACCTGGTATTTTTACTGATAGATTTTCGTTTATCCTGTGCGCTTTGGCTTTGAAAAAAAAAAATACGGGAAATAAGTTTTTATATTTATTATTTGAATTTAAAAATTAAAATGAATACTTTGTAAGCTAAAAAATCTGATAGATATCAAATTGTTAAACTTTATAGATCTTTCGTAAATGTGTCTGCTACCAATCGGCATATTTAAGCGTTATAGGGGGACTTTGGGTATTATGGAATAGACGAGTAATATGGAATATGAAGGTTTCTGTTTGTTAAAAGGTTGCCAGCAAGCGGCAATATCATAAAGTACTTAAGGACGTCCCCAGAACTCGCAATTCAACGGATGGCGGGCCCACCGTGCCTGAGTGGGCAAGGCATCACACCGCTAATCGCTTGCGAGTGTAGTGGGAGCGGGTTCGAATGCCGCTGACTCCGTTGCACACTCTTTGTGGAGCTGTCGGTTGTATTTCTGTGTGTTGTTAATTTCCTTGTGTGTGCTATCTTATCCCTGTATATATTGACAATGACTTATAAGCGGGCACTTGACGCCAAGCACACAGGTCAAATGTATGTTAAAAAAATGTCAAATGCCAACGATTGGTATAAGGTTGCGCTGTGTGAATAAATTTTTGTTTTTCGTGTTTGGTAAGTTTCAGAAGATAATTTTTGAATATATTATATTCACCATTAGAGGTAATATTTTTACGGTGAAATTAAACATAATGTACACCGAACTATTAACAGTTTATAATATAATACTCGTTTTTTAGTTCGCAATTAACGCCAATAAACATAGAGTATTATTTTTTTTTTTTCGAAAATTACGTGTCGGGTTATATGGAATACCATATCTCATAATACTCCGCGATTATGGTGGCGCAAAGACATATTCTTATATATGTGATTTGTGCAAATCTGAAGTATGAATCCAAGTATATTGCACTAGATTAATTTTAACATAATTATTCAAATTGGTAAAGAAATCATATGAGTTGTAATTTTCCAACTGGAGGAAAAATGTCCGGGCCAGGATTCGAACCTGGGATATCTTGGCTGAAGCTGCCATGCTCTAGCAACTGAGCCATCCCGGTCGAATCTGGAGGGCCTAATTCATCCAGTTAACCTTATTGATCATAGCATCTGGACTGATATCTGAATCAGCTCAACAGAATAAATTGCAGGAAATTTGCGTTTAAATGTACTGGTGTTCCAAATTACCAGCGATTTATTCTGTTGAGCAGATTCAGATATCAGACCAGATGCTATGATCAATAAGGTTAACTGGATGAATAAGGTCCTCCAGATTCGACCGTGATGGCTCAGTTGGTAGAGCATGGCACCTTCAGCCAAGATATCCCAGGTTCGAATCCTGGCCCGGACATTTTTCCTCCAGTTGAAAAATTACAACTCATATCAAGTATATTGGCTGACTACCTAGACATTATATTTTATTATGCTCTCTCGATACTAATAAATCTGTTTTTTTTATTGTCCAAATTTGTTAGTTTTCTTCATTTTTAACCACCTATTCTATATTTACAACAATCTCACAATACCCTCAAAATAAATTTATTATTATTATTATTTGTTTGCAAGCGATAAAATTTCGCAAAATATTTTTTGTCTGTAATACCTATTCACAGATAGTTAAAGTTTGCAACTCTATTTGGTTTTCAGGTTTTAAACAATATCAGGATGTTACATTGCTCCAAATGCAAACAGTTGTAAGGGATCGACTACTCTCGTCACGTGAGTAGGCGATGTTTGAATGAGATCGTAATTTTTTGTCCAATAACCGGCCATGTGCGTAAAAGATTTAGCAATGCTGTCTTTCTCTAACTTTCGAGGGATGTCTGAATCTCGGAAATTGCGAGTCGCCGTTTTCTTTCAGTTATGCAAATTTTCTGGAGCTGGTCGATCGATACTGTGAAGTATATAAGCAGCGAATTTTCATTTCAGAACAGAGCTCAGGGGAGATAGAGCAGACTTAGCTTGGGAGATTTAATATTGAGATTTAGATTTAGCCTTGAGACCTCGCATCGAGTCTCAAGATTAATAATTGGCCTTAGCATTTTTACAGTGAAGTTCTATGCTGTTGTAAAGCTGATTTGAGCCTGCATCGGTGCTTATTTAATTTGAAATATAAAATTATTGGATCGTGAATTTGCTTTTGAATAGTTTAAGTTTAATTATCATATAGTTTTAATTTCTATACAGCTACGAGTCGTTAGCAAAAGCCTTTCGTTTTATTAATTTTTAGGAAAAATCAAGTGGAGCTCGCTCAACTTTCCTACCGTTTTGTTTTAAAAATAGACTTGTTATTTGTCTCTGCTCTACCGCACGGCCTGACATCAGAGATGGCCGTCACAAATGGTGCCCAACTTAGTGGATTAGGTAACCTTGTCAGTCGTTCCCCGAGTTTATTTCTCCGGAAACACTAATGTCACCGAATTTCTTAACAAATTACTTGGTTACATTTCTTTCAACAATATCCCGGATAAAAACAGGTATTTAGTACTAAAATGTTCTCTGAAGGGGGAAGCCTTGATTTGGCTAGAGAACAAGGACGTTTTCTGGTGACTGATGACGCTAAAAGATTTGAGCAAACGTGCTCGCAGTTAACTAAAGCATTTCCTAATGAGCGTAATGCAACTGAACTCAGGCGTGAATTTTATTGCAAACAACAATCTGTTTATGAAAAAGCATCCGGATTCTTCCTACGGAAGCTAAAAATAAAAAAACAAGTTAGCTCTGGATCTTACTCATACGGAGCTGGTTGACATTATTCTCCCACTCTTTTTGGTTTCTATCCAAGATTATATAGAACTCCGTGCCCCAGCAAATACGGCTGAACTTTATCAACTTTTAATAAAGTATGAGGCACGACATGAGGCGGATCACCATAGACAAAGAACCACACGAGATTTCAATGAGGGGGAGAGGTTTGTCAATAGGTCAAGAAATTATAGTAACGAGTATAATGTTCGCAACGAAAGGTCTGAAAATGTTCGTGGACAAGCTAATTATAGGGATAGGCAAAATTTTCAAAGAGGTAGTGGTGATTTAAGGAATTATGGTCAAAATTATAATAATGGTTCAAGAAGAAATGAGGGGGTGAACAGTCGCAATAGAAATGGTTTGGATAGAAGTAACGAGGTTAACCCAAGGCATACTAATTCATCCAGGGTTAGACAGTTAGTGGTTGGTGAAAAAGTCGTTCAGCATAAGGGGGAAATGTTTTGTGGTGTTCAAAATCGTCAGCAGGGGTTAAACTGGTAGGTGGCTGTTTTGCGGAAGGTCAGCAGTCGCAGATTAACTCTTCAAAGCCTTCTGTGATCGATTTAAATACGGTAGTAGTTAACCCAGTCGAATTACCTGAATTGTTAATAGTTTTGAGCGGTATAGTGGGGAAAAGTGTTTTGGATACAGGCGCGGATAAGAGTTTTATATCGTTTGAAGTGTATAAGAAATATTTTTCCTATAAAATGTTGCGGCATGTTAATTTAGTGGTTCAGTCGGCTCAAGGGATACAGTGTAGTATAAAAGGTCTGGTGGATTTAGATGTGGAAATACGGTCAGTTAAAGCTAAGTGGCAATTTTTAGTATTGGACGGTTTAAAAGCACATTGTATTGTTGGAGGTGATTTTATGAAAGATAGAGGGATGAGCCTAGATTTTTTTACACGGATATTAGAAGTAAATAATGATCAGAAAACTTGTACAAACGAGTCCTCCTCACTTTCAATTGATTTAACTGAATCTGGTTTAACAAAGGGGGAGATAAACAAATTTAATAAATTTTTAGATGATTTCAGGGAAGTATTTTCAGAGAAACCGGGGCTAACACACGTCTCCTGGCATGAGATTAATACCGGTTCACATGCGCCAGTAGCAAGCAAACCCTACCGTTATGATAAAGTTAAACAGAAAATTATTAATTATCACATTCAAAAAATGCTCCGTGATGACATTACGCATCACCAGTCGTATTATGTAGAAAAAACAATGGAAAAAGCATCGAGGATCCTGAGGCTTGGAGATTCGATATATATTATCGAAAACTAAATTCAGTAACCCAATATCCACAATATCCAATTCCTGTAATAGATGACATACTAGCCAGTATTCAAAGTACTAAATTTATGTCTACACTAGATTTAACTTCTGGTTATTTTCAAATAGGCATGAAACCGGAAGACATACCAAAGACAGCATTTATAACGAATAACGGGTGTTTTGCGTTTAAACGCATGAATTTCGGATTATCGGGGGCTCCAGCAACGATACAGAAGGCTACGGATACCAATCTGAAACCCCTTCTTGGTTTCGGAGTTCTGGTATACCTGGACGATATCATCGTTATGTCTGAAACATTCGAAGAACACATAAATTTGTTACGTAAAGTATTCACATTACTCAGAAACGCGGGTCTCACTGTCAAATTAGAGAAATGTAAATTTATCCGTAAAGGGTTAAAATATCTTGGCGTTCGAATCACACAAGAGGGCATACAAACAGACAAGCAAAAAACAGATGCAATTGCGGCAATGGCACCTCCAAAGAATGCGAAGCAATTAGCGACATTTTTGGGTATGGTGGCTTGGTTTCAAAAATTTATACCACATTTTTCAGAAATATGCGAACCATTATATGCGTTAAAGCGGAAGAAGGTTAAATTTGTTTGGTCGAAAGCGGCTTAAAATGCTTTCGAACATTTAAAAAATTCTTTAATTTCTTCACCGGTTTTGGCTCATCCCGATTACTCTTCACAATTTGAGTTATACTGTGACGCTAGTGCAGTTGGAATTGGTGCGATGTTAGCTCAGAAAGGTCGCCCCATAGCGTTTGCGTCCAGAATTTTAAATGTAACGGAGCGTAATTATTCAATTACGGAACGCGAATGTCTTGCGTTAATTTGGGCGTTAAACAAATTAATATGTTTCTTCTGTTCAATCCCGGTCAAAGTGATTACGGATCACTCTGCTTTAAAAATTTAACGCACGGAAAAGGTTTATCTTCTAGAATGGTTCGATGGTGTTTAAAGTTAGCAGAGTTTAACATTGTAATTGAGCATAGGGCAAGAAAGGACAACGCAGTGGCAGATGCTTTGTCGAGAAATCCTCAGGAAGGTGTTGAAATGGTTGAGGAGGTTAAGGTTTGTGTTTTGTCGTCATTAGTTTTGAAGTCGAGAGAGCAACTCATAAATGAACAGAAAAGGGATGAGGAATTTGGTCAGCTGTATAAATATTTAGAGGATGCTGAAATGGTTCAAAGCGTGGACGCGCACATGTTCCAAAACTGGTCCCAGAATTTCAAAATTATCGATGGCCTTTTATTCTATTCAAAAACTGTAAATTCTCGTGGTGAATTAAGAGTTTATATTCCAGCTTCTCTTCGTAAGGCCATCTTACATGAATTTCACGATAATCCATTAGCAGGTCACCTAGGTGTAAGGAAAACGTACGGTAGATAATGTGACTCCTGCTACTTCCTTAAAATGCGGGAAGCAGTGCGCGCTTATGTCTCCAGCGGCGACGCATGCCAAAAATATAATTATAAAAATATAAGACCAGCTGGCAAATTAATTTCAATTAAAAAGTCCTTTCCCCTAGAATGTATCGGAGTTGATTTAATCGGTCCTTATCCCTTAACTGGCAATAGATATAGATTCGTATTAGTAATTGTAGACTATTTTAGTAAATAGGTTGAGTTCATCCCCTTCCGAAAAGCTTCAGGCAAAATTGTAGCGAATGCTTTATTTAATGGTTTTATTTCGAAATATGGTGCACCATCCCAAGTAATTAGTGACCACGGTCCCTGTTTCAATCCGGCACTCATCATTCAAACTGGGATCAGTTCTTGCAGCATTTTGCCTATGCTTTGCGTACGGCAGTTCACGAGTCCACTGGTAAAACGCCTGTAGAATTGTTTGGGGTCGTAAGATTATAACTCCTTTTCAACAGTTAATTAGAATCTCGGGTAATGAAAACGAATATATGATTCAGGATATTGATAAGTTGGTTAAGGAAGCACAAATAAAAATGGGAAAGGCGCAGAAAAAACAAGCGTTGTATTATAATATGCGTCGGAGAGAGTTGGAGATTAGAGTTGGTGATTTTGTTTTGTTGGAAAAGCATTGGTTAAGTTCTAGTCGGCAAAAACGAGTTGCTAAGTTTGGACCTAAGTTTGAAGGACCGTATAAAGTGTTGGAAGTAAAAGGTAACAATTTAATTATTGATGTTGACGGTTGTCATACCACGGTAAACTTGGATCAGGTAAGAGTTTATAAGTTTAGGGACACTATCTCTAATGGTTCTCAAACGTCAGACGGTGAATCCTCTATGCCTCAGTCCAAGACCTCTCATTCTCCTGACGTCAGTCAATCTTCTCATGCAAATAATTCTTCTAATAATAATAGTGATAACATACGCACGGAGGTGAAGCGTAAATTTCCTCAAGTTAACCGAGACAGGGTTAACCAGCCAACTGAACAGACATTACCTAAAGTGGTTCATAAATACGGCAAGAGACAGCACACGCATTCGATCTCGACAAGTAGTTCCAAGCCTCCAGACAAGAAGTTCATGCAGAAACCTTCTACGTCACATCGACCACAACACAAGAGACTGTTGTCAAAGTCATCAACAGACATTCCTACCAAGAGAGGACGGAACGGCAATCCATCAACAGATCTCGACGAATCTACCGATAGTCAACCATCTCAGATGTCATCACATCGACAGTTCCGAAGTAACGCACAAAAACGCAGCACGGACGATCTTCCCCCAACAACTAAACGACACCGGAGAATTGGCAGAAAGAGAACTTTGCATTCCACTTAACTATCGGGAGCCTCCCGGAAAAGACAGCCTTTTGATCCGACAGTCTTCGATCCTAGCCATCATCGAGACCCGCCTGGCAATCATCAAATGGACAAATCAGTAAGCCCACCTAGAAGTCGTCGAGTGGAATCTACTAGCAATCGTCGAGTGGACCCTACTAGCAATCGTCGAGTGGACACTACATGAGCTCCTCCCAAAGGACGTCGCCATGGTTACAACACCCGGCTGCAGGCACGACAAACGACAGTGGCCTCTCCTTACCAGTCTGAATCAGAACGGAGTTTCGTCCAAGGATTTTGGGGACGCCGCCAGAGTTCTTCGATGAGCCTGCAAGCTTCCAGTTCTTCATTATAAAATCGAGGCTAACGAAAAACACAGGCTACCGCGGTGCATTCTGCATATCTTTTTTTACAGACCGCGAGAGTGACGTGAAGCTCTTTCCGTACACCTGCATTGGTGGATTCGAGCATCACGTGATTCCGCCGGTCTGTAAAAAAAGATACGCGTAAAGTACCGCGGTAGCCTTTCTTTTTCGTTAGCTTCGTTATGAAATCAGGCGACGACGTTCCATTTTTTATTCTTATTTAAAGTGCCTATATAAATGTCAACAAGTTCTATGGACTGGACAAAGCAGCTGAACTGTTAGTTACCTTTCGACCACTGTTTGATTTTGTATCTCGGCTTCACAAGTTGTGAATTTACTTCTGTTCTAAATTTTTTGCCAAAATTTAAGTTATGATGTCAGAGAACATCTTTTGAGTTTCACTGCTTTCATGTTCAAGAGATTGTTAAACTATTGTTTGTATAATTGTTGTATGGTTGTTCTATGAATATTTTATGTATATATTATGTATTGTATTGTTCTACAGGTTGCATTTGAAGTATGAAATGATAAATTTATGGGGTTTTTTACACGCGCCGCGGCTAGGCGTGTACGTGTTTGGCGGGCAAGCGTTGCCCTTGACACGCGTGTTCTATCTGATACTTTACTAACATTGTTAATAAGTTTAACTTTCTTCCTTCGGTCGTTGTTAGTGTTCGTCTTCGGTTTAGTTTTTCGTGTTGGGCTTTCGTAAGTTATGAAGTTTTGACGGTGTTACTTGTATTTTACAGTTATCATGTAAAAATGTACTATAAAATATATGTAGCTAATAAAGTTTGTTCCAGGAGGTAAAACCATCTTAATTCAGATAATCTATTTATATAAGTTTTTTTATTTTAGTTACCAAGAAAAAGAGTTATGTCTTGAAGATTTTGTAATGTATATTTCCAATTTTATATTTTATAGAAATTGTTTTACTTTCACAGCTGTTTATAGCTGTTAGTATGTGTCCCCAGTAACCGAGCGAGTATCTACACTGAATTTTGGGGATGTTAGTTTTTGGCATGATTGAGAATTGTAAGTTTAAGAAAGGTACTTTAGTTGATAGGCAATTTGAGTTTGCACCTTTTTCAGCACTTTTTGGAATTGTTGGAGGTAAAACTGCGTATTGATTTTGGCAATCTTTGAGTTTTTTGAGGAAAATTTTGTGAGATCATTTTGAGGATACTTCGTATTTAAAGGAGGTTATGCTGAAAGTTTTTATCGATTTGACCAGTTTTTGTGTGATGGGTTAAAAGTGTAAAATTTTACATTTCGACTTCAAAATTTAATTTACCCGTCACATGTTGTGCTTACTTTTTGACTCGAAATTTTTTAAAGAAAAAGACGCTGGTCTGCATTCAACCACCGCTTTTCTTTCACAATTTCCCGGAGGGGTTGTAAGGGATCGACTACTCTCGTCACGTGAGTAGGCGATGTTTGAATGAGGTCGTAATTTTTTGTCCAATAACCGGCCATGTGCGTAAAAGATTTAGCAATGCTCTCTTTCTCTAACTTTCGAGGGATGTCTGAATCTCGGAAATTGTGTGTCGCCGTTTTCTTTCAGTTATGCAAATTCTCTGGAGCTGGTCGATCGATACTGTGAGGTATATAAGCAGCGAATTTTCATTTCAGAACAGAGCTCAGGGGAGCTACAGCAGACTTAGCTTGGGAGATTTAATATTGAGATTTAGATTTAGCCTTGAGACCTCGCATAGAGTCTCGAGATTAATAATTGGCTTAGCATTTCTATAGTGAAAAACTATGCTGTTGTAAAGCTGATTTGAGCCTGCATCGGTGCTTATTTAATCTGCCCTATATATATAAAATCCTAATGAAACGAATTTGTGAAAAGATTTTATGAAACGAATTTATGAAACGATTTTATGAAACGACTGATTAAACGACTGATTATGTTTCAGGACTATTTTTAATAAAATATTAAACGCTTGAGGGTGAAATTAATACCAATTGTCCATAAAAATCCGCGGATGTCGAAACTGGTAATGGAATTTTGAAATTGGAATTAGTTTTCGAAATATTAATTTTTTTCTAATTTTAATGACATTTCTGTAATGATGGCAACTAATTACTCGGTTTTTTTGTGACAAAAAAGGGAAAAAAATTTAAAAGGATCCCGATCGGGATTATTGATTTATTTTTATTCGTAATTTTCAAATTGAAATTGAATTTATCTTTTATTTCAATCGATAATGAAGACAAGATTGTGATTAAATTATGTTTTTCAGGAAAATTTGAAAAAAAAAATCGCATTTCTATCGTCAGGATTCAATTGTCTGTCAGCATTTAATTTAATTTATAAAATGAACATATTTTGAATAAATTCGTCCAAATGACGTCATTTATGTAAACGCAAAAGAAAGGGGGGAAAAGGAATTAATAGATTATTATTTATTGATATAATTTTTTTTTTTTTTTTTGTAAAATTTAATTAAACGAATTTATAAAATCACTAATTCGGATATTTGAAACGAATATATAAAATAATAATTGCCCAACTGAACGGAAGGAGAATAAAATATCCTGCTTGGTTTTCTATCCTGCTTGGTTTTTTCCGCCAAGCTATTTATAAAAGCGTCAAGGCCCCTATAATAGAAAAGCACCAAAAGTTCATTGGGTTTGTTTTCATCCCTTTTTGAAGCTCGAATTACGCCAAACCTAAAAGCAAGGGATCCTATAATGGAAAAGTACCCGATTTTCTTATGGACAATATTCAAGTGACATAACATGGTGTAAAATTATCGCGGATCGCAAATTTGTATCTCATCAATTGATCCCGAATAAATGCAGGCATGCATGCCCAAAATATTCTATTAATTTTGTATGATAAATAATTATTAGAAAATACGTATATACATATTAATTAAAATAAATAATTTACATATTTAAAATAACATGAAAATATGCATGATGGTGCACAAAAATAGAGAGAAAATTAAAACCTGTTACTGAAAATGTCTATAACATAGTGCTTTTCAATACCGTGGTTCTTAATGTTATTCACAAGGAGATGGAATTTTTCTCATCCTTAAACGCAAAGGAAGAATAGAATACAGATCGTTGTTATAAGAGTCCGAGAGGTAGCCACAATTTAAACCTAATCATTTTATACAAGCTGGTTTTCAAGTTGTAATTGATTTTACTTCTCAATCCCGAAAACAGTCGTCAGTTGTCGCAACAGCTGTGTATGAGGCCATGATAATAAAAAATGCCCCAATAAAACGTTAAAAGCATGGCAACCCAATTACAGATTTACCAATATTTTTAAAATAAAGCACGCTGTCATGTTTTTAGTGGCCTCGAAGTCTGAGCGGGGGTTGGCGAGCGTAGCTCGCAGGGGGTAGGCCCCCTAGTTTGAAATATAAAATTATTGGATCGTGAATTTGCTTCTGAATAGTTTAATTATCATATAGTTTTAATTTCTATACAGCTACGAGTCGTTAGCCTTTCGTTTTATTAATTTTTAGGAAAAATCAAGTGGAGCTCGCTCAACTTCCCGACCGTTTTGTTTTAATAGATCGTTTTTGGTTTTAAAAATAGACTTGTTATTTGTCTCTGCTCTACCGCACGGCCTGACATCAGAGATGGCCGTCACACAGTATTCCATAATACCTGAAGTTCCTCTATTGTTATTATATGATTTATCATATTTTAGAGAGAGTGGTTGGGCGTAAAATTAAATGCATTGTTGACAGAAGCTTTTCTATATTATAAAGGACAAACGTGTCCGTGCGTAACGCTCACGTCATTTTGCGAATGGCAACACTTGACGATGAAATTTTGGTTTTGCGATTTTTGCTACTGCAATTTTTAAATTTTCTAACCATCGCACATTTTTAATTTTTACACCATTATATAGGAAAACAAATCTACTTTTCAATGCAATTTGCTTGCAAACTGTATCTTAATTGACGGATTTATTATAGCATTTAAATTAAATTTCAAACATGATTTTTTTTTTAATCAATCTGTATCGCTTTTAGAAGATTAAAAAATATTAATCTGATTGGCATTGTAGGTACTCATTTGCTTATAAATGATGCGAGCCTTAAGTTCGGACTTCATTATGGGATACTGGGTTTTCTTACTTACAAATCCAGTTTTTAAATTGTAATGTGTAAATCTTTAGATAAAATCGTAATTATCGTAATTCATTAATGTTCATTATACCTTTCAAATTGGAATGTTCAAACTGCAGATTATATTATTAAACAATGTGATATGTTTAGTGTTAGTGTTGGAACCATTTCCGACGTTGCATCAGACAAACAGACAATTAAAAAAAATTTGTTATCAGGCAAACATATCATGCTATTGCAAGTTCTCATTTGCTTATCAATGTAGCGACAGTTTTTTTTTAATTGTTATTTTTCACTATACGACGTCTAAATAGTCGAATAAACATAGAATTAGAGGTTTTTCTGAAAATCATAGACACTCGAATTTTTATATAGATATGTGTTGATATATATTAGAGTATTCAAATTTTAATTGCTTCATAGGCGTATAGCCAACATAGTGAAAAAGTACCCAAGCCGGGACTCCAACCCGGGTCATCAGATTAGCGCACTGACGTTCTACCAACTGAACCACTTGGGAACGATACTCAGCCTGGAACTCTTTCACCATAACATGTTGGCAAGGCTACAAACGCAGCACAAGATGGAATATTTTCCGTGAGCCGCCAACCCTAGGGCAAACACGAAATCAAAGAAAATCCAGCATCGACAATTGAAATAAATTCATATTTTTAATACTTGGAAATTTTACCAGAGAAAATTTCACACATTTTAATTTCACAATTAAAATTTGAATATTATGAATGCAAGGCGTGTGAAATTTTCTCTGGTAAAATTTCCAAGTATTAAAAATATATTAGAGTAGTCTGACTCTGTTATGCAGTACACAGTTTTCCCAATTAATTAATAAAACTTCTTGTTCCTTATTACTTCGCATTTATATCTTTATTAATGTGTTACATATAAGATATTTTAAAACGATAAATTGACAAATCAAAGATAGTTTACTTTAAAGAATGGTATTATTTTATACAGGTCAATAACAAAATAAATATTTAACTGAAAACATATATGATGGATGACGAGAAGATAATTTTCTGTATTTGTTTAGAACAACCGAAAATATTTGATTTCTACTTGATAAATAAAATATAGAAATGATATTTTCATCTACAGTATATTTGTTTCGATGTCATAAGATTCTTTTCTAAACAATTGGATTTCTTAAAAATTAATGATCATTGCATGCTTTATATGAAATGTAAATATACATTTCAATTTTATATGGTTTACGGAAATACAGTAAAATAGTTCTTGGAGTTTATTATATTGATTGCAGATAAAGTGTAACAGAAGATTTTTTTTTTATATTCATGTACACTGGGTGTTTTTAAGTTATGTAGATCAAGTAAGATAATTATGTTCATCAAGACAAATAATTTTTGTTTTGGAATCTGTTCTCGTAATGTACTGTGGTTCACACGAAACATCACTTTTTACTTTAAAAGATTAACGAATGTAAAGTGTTTTCACATATCATGAGTTCATCACATTTAGAAACAAAAGAAGGAATATTTTGAAATCCACATACAATACATTCTGTATCTTGAGAACAGCAGTCTTTTTGATACATTCTTCTCGTAACTACAAGAGAAATAAAAATAAATAATTGCTAGTCTGAAGAATTTAACTTTTAAGAATAAGTGCTTTTAAGAATAAGAATAAGTGCCTTTTACTATGCACAAAATTCAAACTTTCAATGAAGATAATTATCCATAAATAATGCAAATTTTAAGGTATGTACTTACTAAAGTCAGAAGAATAATGTTAATCCAAAATGTTATATATTAGTAGGATTATGCGTTTGTTTAAAAGCATATTTAGAATTTAATAACCATCATGATTCGTTACATGAAAATTTCTCTAACTCTAAAAATAGTACTAACTCTAAACAATACAGCAGATAGCTAATTTCCTTTACTAGGTAAAAATCGTAAATGTAAAGTATGATTTATCCAATTGTTTAATGACCTGACATTTTATTTTTGTTATACATTTCTTAGCTGAATTACATTTTAGGTAAAATACGTAGATATATAAAAATCTGTATAGACCATTCACAAGGTTACCAAAAAGTAATACAACTTTTCTTCTATGTGCTGTAAATGATGAAAATATACTTCCAAATGTGTTATGAGTTAAACTTTAGTAAAACAAATGGTGTGCTAACAGAATTATAGATCATATACAGGACTTCTCAAAAGAATTGTAATATCATATCGACTATTAGCGCTAATTGATGAAATTGAATGTTCAACTATGCTTTATTTAGATATCTTCTTTTCCCTTATTAAATAGTAAAAGTTTCACTATAGTATTTCGGAAATGTATAAAAGTGTTTTTATAATCTATGAGTGATGCATGATGTTTCTTTCTTTCTTTTGTTTTCTTACATCAGAAAGGCTTTTTTTATATATTATAAACGAGTTATAATTGACAATAGCTTCCCATTGTTGAGTTCATGGGTACGTTTCTACGCTTTAATCCTTTCAATCTGATTGATATCGTCTGCTGGAGTCATTTAAAAACCTTAGATGTGTGCCACAATCCATATTTCTCGAGACGTATTAACAAAACAGTACTACACATTTTGATCAGCTCTCTTGCTTTCTGCAATTAATTTAGAATCATGATGTCTATCTGTTTTCTTTTAAATCACCAAAGTACTACTGGACTATTATTAGATTCATCTGGCAGAGAAACGATTGTAGCAGTGAGTTCAATAGTTTTTCTTTATCTTTAATTTTTATTACCACGTACATGAATACGTCCAGGAACACTCCGTTCAATATACATATCTAACTTTGATCTATAGCTATTTATATGTCTTCCAATAAATACACATATTTTATAACTATTCTTTTTTACTCATTTATATATGCTTTATTGTTTCACCCTCTACGTTGGGTAAGTATTGACTGTTAGGGTATTGTTGCTAATCTAATATATAAAAATTAAAATTTGTCTGTCTGTCTGTATTTCTATACCAATTCAAAGTTTAGAAGCGATAATCGAGAAATTTTACGTATTAAAACACAGCCGGGGCAACTAAAGTAATCTTAAATCGAAATTTTTTATAGCTAATTTTTTATTTATATAAAACCAATCTAACAGCAATTTCCTATCAAATTTAAACATTTTTGTTAAAATTTTTGTCAAATTTATTGAAAAATTTCCGCGTAAAAAAAAAAAAAAAAAGGTTTAACTTTTAAAAAGTAGATAAATATGACGTCATATTGGAAGTATAACAGAGATTTTCAAAGTTTTCTCAATAATACAAAAAGCGTAAATATAAGTAAGTATAGAAAGCAGGTGATTATGACGTCAGAAAATGAATATATAGCGTCATATGAGTTTCAGGAACGTATTGAAACATGATAAAAACCTAGTATGGAAATATTGGCATATTGTAACACTTTGATGTTCTCTGAATTTGTTTTTGCTATTTTTAAATATATTCCTCATATATACGTGTGTGTATGCATTTATGTTAGAATTTCGACAAATTTTCATGTACCCAGAGTGCATTCGTAGTGAAGAACTGAAATAAAGTTCAGTTTTTGTTTAAATAAAATTGATAGAATTTTTGCATTTCCCATTTTTAACACTTTCCAAACTAGTTGAAAAGTGTTTAGGATTTCGATTTCTCTGGCGTCTTCTGGAGTCTGCCATCTGTCCGTCTGTCCGTCTGTAAGTGCTCTAACTCCCGTAAATATGCTTGGTATGCCCTGAAATTTTTATATGTTATTATCGTTTACTATAGCATGTTCCTTATTTCAACTAAAGTGTGTAGCACTTATAGTTTTTTTATAGGGACAGTCAAAATTATTCCGTAACATTACAGTCAATGGGAAATAATCATTTCAAGTGCATTTTGAAGGCGCTACGTCATTTAAAACACGAGCAGGGAAGACCGAGCTATGATCGGTCAAAATTAGGTTTGAGTTCAAATATCATGACCCATGACCAAAATGACCCACTATTCGAATTTTCTCGAACATGCGACCAAGCCCATTTTCTCGAACATGCGACCAAGCCCAATTGTCTTCTCGTTCGCTAAAACTCATTGATACTAAATTTAGTTCAAATGCTCTGAACCGTTTTTAAGATAAAAATAGCTTGACCCATAATGACCCATGACCAAAATGACCCACTAATTGAATTTTCTCGAACATGTGAGTTAGCCCAACAGTCTTCTCGTGCCACAAAACCATGGAATGCAAAATTTAGTGTAAATAGTCTCAGCCGCATTTAGATAAATTAGATTGACCCACAATGACCCAAAAATGACCTACTAATCGCATTTTCTCTGACATGTCACCTAGCCCAATGATTTTCTCTTGCCCGAAATTCGTCGGATACGAAATTTAATCCAAATCGTTAGAGCCGTTTTTTAGATAAAATTAACTTGACCCACGTTGACCCAAAAATGACCCACTAATCGAAAGTTTCGAACATATGACCCAGCCTAATAGTCTTCTCGTGACCGAAAATGGTCGGATAACAAAATTTAGTCAAAATCGTTTGAAAGGTTTTTAGATACAATTAGCTTGACCATGACCCAAAATGACCTAAGATGACCCAAAATGACCCACTAATCGAATATTCTCGAACATGTGACCGAGACCAATGTTTTTCTGGTGCCCCAAAACGGTAGGATACAAATTTCGTTAAAATCGTTAGAGCCGTTTTTAAGATAAAATTTGCGTATATATATATATATATATATATATATATATATACCCACAAACACAAGATTTGCTCGTATTAGCATATATAATAATAAAATTCATATATAATTATGAACCGCATTAAAATGTGCTTTTTATAGAAGACACAAAGCATTTATTATTCATTTACAGGGTCAAACAAAATAATTTTGTTACACATTGTTCTATGGAGAAAAGTCGTTTGCAGTATAATGAAAATCATATGCTACATGTCTGAGATGCACTATAAATTAGGGTGGAGCGAATTTTTTTTTTCTTCAAATCAAAATTGGACGGGGTGGGAAAGTTGCTCTATCAGATCCGCATTCTGAATATAAAATATATTTGAAAAATATTAATATTAAATACTGCCCCATTGTCATTGAAAATTAAGAAAAAATTTAAAAGTTGTGCATTTTTCCATTTTTTTTTGTCAATCATATAAAATGCACAAATATTATTAATATTAAATTAATTTTAAAGTATTCTTCTTAAATTATTATTATTATACGCTTATAGTGAAACTATGTAATATTTATATTAAATCCAGGTGTCTTATACAGCTCCAATGACTTCAAAATTTTGAAAAATGTATAAAAATTGGGTAATTGTAAAGCATAACCAAAACAACAAAATTGTGTTATGTTTTATACTTCGTAAGAATATATTTCTTAAAATTATACTTGAAGATGAAGAATAACAAGAAAAACTAATTTATTATTACAATTTCCAAGCATTATAAGCTTAATAAAGGAACCAGGTTCTGAGTATTTGGGGCACCTTTCGTTACAATCTGGAAAGGCTTAATTTCAAGTGAAGAAATAAAAAAAAATTAACTACAAAAAATATTGATACCAGTAAGCTTGTTGCAATTGGCTGTGACGGAACTACAGTTAACACGGGTTACAAAGAAGGTGTCATGTGATTTCTAGAAGGAAAACCACTTCAATGGCTTATTTGCCAAATACATGCCAATGAGCTTATCTTGAGCCATTTGCTCTAGCATCTTGACGGTACAACAAATGGACCTCAAAGTTTTACAGGATCTATTGGAAAACTTCTAAAAGATTGTGAAATTCTTCCTCTAGAACATTATAAGAGAATAAGCTGTGCTTCGCTAGAAATTACTAATAAAAAGGATTTAAGCACGGATCAACTTTATTTGCTTGAGATATGTGAAGCAATTTCTTCAGGATTGTGTCCCGAAAAATTGTATAAAAGAAATCCTGGTAAAATTGTGCATTCTAGGCGGCTTACAGTGGCAGATAAAATTCTTAGGTTATACGTTTCTTCAAGTGAACCGTCTGAAAATTTGTTAATTCTGACAAATTTTATACTAAGAGTTTATTCAACTATATGGTTTCAAATTAAAACTAAGCCTTCATGCATTTACGGAGCTAAGCATTTGCGTCAAACAGTTATGCTAGCATGATATTTACCAAAGGAATTACAAACAATAATAGATCCCGTAATTCAACAAAATGGTTATTTTTGTCATCCGGAAAATATTTTGATTGCCATGTTGGCTGACGATAGGGACCATGTAAGAGTGTTGGCACTACGTAGAATAATAAAACCTCTAAAGTCAAGAAATTCTTTACGTACGTTCAAGTTACCTGAGATGCATTTTGAAGCCAAAGACTATATCGATTCTATAAATTGGGCAGAAGTGTCCGTGACAGAACCACCATTAACTAAGTAATTAGATCATAATATTCTTACAAAGTGTATCCTAAATCCAAAGGCTATAGAAGAAGACATCTTACCTAAGGTTAAACTATTCCCTTGTCACAATCAAGCCACTGAAACATGTGTGAAACTTGTTAAGTAGGCTTCTTCAGCTGTTTGTGGTACTTTGTGACGCGATGAGTTCATTAAAACTTGTCTGGAGTCTCGGAAAAAAATGCCACTTTTTGAAATAAAAAAACAGTATGGACTACTATAAATGGTAAATTCATTGCTTGTAAATTGTAATAGAAAATTATTTTGATCCTATTACAATAGTTCTTTAAAAATAATTAGAAATTATATTTTCTTACATAGGATAAGTAAAAAATATAAAACAATTACAATTACCAAATTTCATATTTTAAAGAAAAGTTTAGTCCTTGAGTTAGTATAATAAAAGCGAATTTGATATAAATATTACATAATTTTACTATAAATATATAATAATAATAATAATTTGATAATCATCCTTTTAAATTAAATTATTATTAATAGTTTGTATATTTGAGGAAAAAAATGGAAAAATGCACAATATTTACGTTTTTTCCCAATATTCAATGACCTTGGGGCAGTATTTAATATTAATATTTTTTAACTATATTTTATATTTAGAATGACGATATGATAGAGCAACTTTCCCACACCACCCCATTTTGATTTGGTGATTTTTTTTTTCATAGGCGAGCGCTTTTACGTTTTTTCTCAATATTCAATGACCTTGGGGTATTTAATATTAATATTTTTCAAAGATATTTTATATTCAAAATGAGGATATGATAGAGCAACTTTCCCACACCGTCCCATTTTGATTTGGAGAAAAAAATATTTTTCCATAGGCGAGCGTTCCACCCTACTATAAATTGCTCTCTTGTGTGCATTGTGTTTATGTACAGGGACACGCAAAATATATTGGTTACAGTACATTTGCGATATTTACAGTCTAACTGTAATAACTGCGTTTTCAAATTTGGGTTTGCATTTTTCACTTTTCTGGTTCATAGTACGTGTGTGTTTATAAACTCGGCCGATCATATACAGGGCTACACAAGGGAATTCGTTAGAATTACAGACTGTAGGAGTGAATTGCTTAAGGGTAGTTGTTAATTGTGTTTACGCATTGACTTCTGAACTATATTTAGTAGACTAATATAAGTTTGTGGAATATAAATAAATTCATATACAGGCCTACGCAAAGAAAAAGAGGCATTGTCGTTTACGATTGGTAATTGCTGCTAGTGAGTTTTAAGTTCCCTTTTAGCATAATATGTTGTGTGTACAAAAGTCTTCAGATATTATACAGGGCTGTACAAAAGATTTCGAGTGCATTTCCATCGATTGGCGAAAATTGCTAAATGTAAATAACTATTCTAACTGAACTAAACTTTATCATACTATATATCCACATCTATTGATCATATACAGGGTTGCACAAAATAATTCGACTACTTTTTTGACACTGGAAGGTAATTTCGAAAACTGTATTTTTCAATGTGTTTATGTTCTCTAAACTGTTTACTTACATATCTTCTTTCACCTTATTTAACGGTGAAGTTTCGTTATAGTTTTCTGGCTGTGCTAGAAAGTGTTTCATAATCTGTGCTTGACGCATGATTTTTCATTCTTGTTTTATCATGAAAAACTTATTTAAATAGCAAAATACTCGGAAATAACTTTTCAGCAAAAGGTTTTAATCTCGGTCTCAATTTTGACCACAGTTTATATACTAAGTAAGTAGGTAATCTGTCATCCAGATTAAATGAAAAATGAGTGCAAATTACACAAATTAAAACTCTAAATAAAAACGTAAATTAAAATGTTACTTTTTAGAATGGCAGCAAATATACTTTATATACAAGCAAAATTGCATTTGAAGAAATCATAGCAGTTGTGAATTTTCAGCTTTTATTGCTCCAATGAGGAATGGAAGCTAGCTGATTTATATCTGATTTCTGATAAGTTTATTATCTAAATTTATATATTTTTAAAATTGTTTTTTTTCATGCGTATAATATCTCGCATTCTTCATTTATTTAGTTTTTATACTGCATGTTCAATTTTGAACTGAAAACCTATCCTGAAAAATCCTGAAAACCTATTCGACAGATCTTGCTTTTCTTTTGATTTCTTAGTCATTTGGCGCGCCCCATTCCATAGAATCAAGAATTTTGTTTCTATCATAAATAGAACGCGAGATATAGATGTGTCAAAAACCCGTTTTGTCCCGTCCGCAAAATATAAACTAGACAGAGTTAAAAAAAAATTGTAAAATCGTTTGGCATCCATTGGCGGAAATTCCTTTCATTTACTGTGTAATACATTGCTGTTTCTTATGCTTGGCGAGAAACTCTGTCGAGTTTCTATGATTAGAATAAATTGAAAATATAAAAAAATTCTAAATAGTTAAGTTAACTATGCTTTCCTAAAACTAAAAATAATAATAACGAAATTAAATTCAGTGAAAAACAAAATTTAATTAAAAATTTCCTCTTATTTTTTAAATAGGTATATTTTTCACAAAACAGTTTTCTAAAGCATATTGAACATTAGAGGTAATTTTCCCTTTTAAAAGCTTATAAACTTGCTTCTTAGAATTTGTATATGTATGATATACAAATACAAAAATATAAGGGTAAGGAATACAGGTAATAATATTTACCCAACGTTCCTATCTTTATTTAGTATATTTATTTAGTATTATCTTTATCTTTATTTAGTATTAACTTTCTTAACATTTTCTTAATAAGCTTGTGTATTCCTTACTATTACAAAACATATTAATAACTGTTACATAACCCCATAGATAATTTTATAATAAATAAATCAAAATAAATATTAAACAAACACACAATAGGATTGAAAATTATGTATATTTATGTTATGTAAATTTATTCTGTTGATGAAGTTAAAACATTAAGATAAAATTTAAATTTTACACGTTACATTACATAATGTCATATGTAAACTATTTCAAATATCTAATATAATAAGAAACTAATGTAATGAATTGAATTCGATATTCCTGTCTTATTTAAATAACTCAATAGAAATTTAGTCATTCGCAATGTGGAATCGTGTGTATCATTCAATTGATGGTCCTCAGAGAATAAATATGCAAAAGTTGTAAATATTTAAATTTTAATTTGAGTAAAAAGTTGTTTTGAGTAATCATCTAAATACAAGTAGATGATCTATAAGACAAGTAGATTAAGTTTAATACTTTGAAATGCCGTAATGAATCCTGCTTTAAATGCTTAAAATGTAATGTATGAAAATGATACATTGTTTAAAAAGTAAAATTTTTATAAAGGTTGGAATTTTATGAAGAGGTAAAATATACTACCTAATTTGAAAGTAATTGATATATTTCACTTTTAAATAAACAACTAACATTTTCTATTGATATATATAACATTATTATTTTTTTAATAAATCTATACTAATATTATGAGGAAATAACGTTTGTTTGTTTGTTTGTAGGGGGTAATCTCTGGAACTACCGAACGATTACAAAAGTGATGGCGGAAAATTGATGGTGTCAATCCCTGATCCAACATTGGTTATATTTTATGTCGGTGCCACAGCCCACACGGGGGATGCCAGAGTGAAAAACTTTCTAAAATTGCGATTTTTTTTTATACTGTAGGAGCTAGAAACTTGAAATTTGGCATGGTAGTTACTTACAAGATGTGAATGCTCTCTCAGATCAAATTCTAAATTAAATCAAAATTTAAAAGATTGAAATGAGCGAAAAGTGTTCTAAATACATTCTAAATTACAATTTCTACGGAATCCCTTGAACTACAAAACCCTTTTCAAAAGTGGTGAGGGCAAATTGATTATGACAGTCCCTGCTGTAACATATGTCGATGCGACTACCCCCGGGGTGTGCAAGAACGAAAAACTTTCTAAAGTTACGATTTTTGCGACACTATATTTCGGTGCCACATTCGTGATATATTCGGTGCACACAAGGAGCTAGAAATTTGAAATTTGGCATGGTAGATGTAAATGTACAAGATGTAAATGTTTTCTAAGAACAAATTCGATAAAAAATCGAAATTTAAAGGGGTGAAATGAGCTAAAAGAGTTCTAAAAACATTCCAAATTACAATTTCTATGGAATCTATTGAACTACAGAACCCTTTTCAAAAGTGGTGGTGGCAAATTGATGGTGACAGTCCCTGCTGTAACATAGGCTATATTTTATGTCGGTACCAATACCCCCAGGGGGTGCAGGAACGAAAAACGTTCTAAAATATATGATTTTTGCGACACTGAAAGAGCTAGAAACTTGAAATTTGGAATGGTAGTTACTTATAAAATGTAAATGTTCTCTAAGAACAAATTTAAAAAAAAGTGCGAAAATTAAAATGCTGAAATGAGCGAAAAGCGTTCTAAAAACATTCTCAATTTCAATTTATATTGAATCTCTGGAATCATCAAACCGATTTCAAAAGGAATGTTGCAAATTGATGGTGACAGTACCTGCTCTAACATAGATAATATTTCATATTGGTGTCAATATACTAGACGGGTGTGGTAGCTAAGAACGTTCTAAAATTGAAATTTTTGTAATACTGAAAGGGCTAGAAATTTTTAATTTGGCATGGTAGTTACTTATACGATGTATAAGCTCTCTAAGAACAAATTAAAATAAATGGGAAGATTAAAATGCTGAAATGAGCGAAAAGCGTTCTAAAAACACTCTAAATTACAATTTCTAATGAATCTCTGGAATTATCTAACTGATTTCAAAAGGAATGTTGCAAATTGATGGTGACAGTACCTGCTCTGACATAGGCTATATTTCATATTGGTGTCAATATCCCAGAGGGGTATGGTAGCAAAAAACATTCTAAAATTGTAATTTTTGTGATCCTGAAGGGATTAGAAACATTAAATTGGACAAGGCAGTTACTTATAAGATGTATATGCTCTGTAAGAACAGTTTCTGAAAAATTCGAAATTTAATAGGGTGAAATGAGCTAAACGTGTTCTAAAAACGTTCTAAATTAAAATTTCTATGCACTCTCTGGAACTACCTAACCAATTTTAAACACAACGGTTGCAAATTTATGGTGACAGTCGCTGCTCTAACATAGGCTCTATTTTATGTCAGTGCCACTACCCTCAGGGGGTTGCAGGAGCGAAAAACGTTCTAAAATTGTGTTGTAATTTTTGTAGGGATTAGAAACATGAAATTGGGCAAGGCAATTACTTAAAAGATATATATGCTCTCTAATAACAGTTTCTAAAAAATTTGAAATTTAAAAGAGTGACATCAGCAAAAAGCATTCTAAAAACGTTCTAAATTACGATTTATAGGGAATTGTTAGGGATATAGACTTGAAATTTGAAATGGCTTTTGCTTTTAAACCATAAATGTCCGCACACAACAATTTTTAGAAATTCGAAATTTAAAACAGTGAAATGCGCGAAAAGCGTTCTAAAAACGTTCTAAATTGAAATAGATTTCTATTGAATTGTTAAAGATAGAAACTTGACGTTTGGCACGTTTGTTGCTTTTAACCCATTAAGCGCCATTACTCCCATTTTGGGAACATTGCTTTAGGATTTTTTTCTAAAGTGCGTATTTTATAAATTTTTAAAAGGTTCATGTTATTTGCATTTTGAACATATTAGACGACATATGATTTTTTTTTAAAGTTTCATTAGAATTTTCTATTTTTTTAAACGTGTTAAAAAAGGCGAAAAATAGCTTTTTTGGCAGTATTCGAAAGAAATATACAAAAAAAAAACTTTATAATAAAAATTATATCTTTTAGTTAAAATATGTTTATAACTGTATTATAATAAACAACTTCAATCCGGAATTAATATGTATAATAGATCAATCACAATTACCGAAAGCAAATTGTTCCCAAAATGGGAGCAATGGCCCCTGATGGAGGTCTTGTTTTTGAAAACTTGTACATATGCCTCCGTGCATTTGTGGTATTTATTTTTCAATTTATTAGCTATAGAAGGTATCTGAAACTGATTTTTTTAGAAGATTTCATATAAAATAGTCCAACTTTTACATTTATAATATAAAACAAAATGAAATTACCAGTTCCATAAGCATTTTCATTATCCATCTTTTTATTTTTCTTCATTGCATCATTTTTTCTGACTATTTTATATGGAAGATGATTGAAATTTTTTTTAGATTTGGATAATTTTTCGGATATTCCGGAAATCGTTTGTTTGCCACCTGATTGCATCATTGTAACATATGAGGAAGATATCTTCCTCATATATATGTCGCATAAATTATTTTCTATTATATATGTAATAGAAAATAATTTATGCGACGATTTATCTGATGTTATATTTGGTGGAGTAGAACTTTCTGTAAATTCTAAATCAACAGACAATCAAGAAATATCTGATTTAGTGTTTAAAAAAAGACAAAGTATTAAACACAGGCTTGATATTTTAGATGAAAGTTCAGAGGAATCTTCAAATTGGAATATGGAAAAAACTAAACAGAATGCAAAAGCAAAAAAATATAGTTAAAAAACCAATTTCAGAAAACGAAAAAAATGTACTATAATGCTGCATAAAAAATGTTCAATCATTTTCATGTAAAATAGTAGGACAAAAATGATGTAATGAAGAAAAATAAAGAGGTGGATAATGAAAATGCTTATGGAATCGGTAATTTTATTTTTTATTTTTATTATAAATGTAGGTGTTGGAATAATTTATATGAATGCTTCGTAAAATATTAGTTTCAGAATGATGTTATCCCTTTTTATAGCTAAAGAACTGAGAAATGACAAACATAAATGCACGGAGGCATAATTAATTTTTTTTTTTAAATTACCCCCATTAGGCGCCATTGCTCTCATTTTTGGAACATGCTATTTTTCCTAAATATTCGAATTTTTTAAATTGTTTTCCTCAGAAATACCTTAAAGACTTTCTATTCATAAAGAAAAAACAACTGTTTCATTAAAAAAATAGCTTAATATATATAGCGGCGCCTAATGGGTTAAGACGTAACTGGTCGTGCAGAAAAAAAAAAAAAAAAAAATAAATAAAAAATAAAAGTGTGAAGCGCGAAAAGCGTTCTAAATTCGATTTATTTTTAGCTGTTAAGGCTAGAAATTTTTTATTTTGCATGGCTGTTATTCACATAAATGATCACCCAGAACATTATAATAAAAATGCGAAATTTAAAATGGCCGGACCAAAAAATAAAGCTTTCTAAAATTGCAATTTATGTCGTACAGCTGGTATAGAAGCTTCGTATTTGATTTGGCATGGTCGTTACTCTTAAAATGCAAATGAAGAGACCAGTTTCTAAAATATTTTAACTTTAATAGGTTAAAATGAGCGGAAAACGTCATAAATTATGTTTTTTTTCTAAATTGTTTGGGATAGAAACTTAAAATTTGGCATGCCTGTTATTTTTTGACGTAAATACTCGCATAGAACAGTTTTTACAAAATTCGAATAAAAAAAAATCTCCGACGGCTCGGACTAAAGGCACAGGTAGATTTCGAAGACTCAGACCGTGGGGCACCTGTTTATTAGGAATTGCAGAAGAAAGACCTATTTGACATGATGTGGTAGTTGGGACCACCCAGTTCGAAATATACCTCTTCCTGTAAACGGAGCAAGCAGGGATTTTTTTTTTTTTTTTTTTCGTAACAGTTTGTCATATAAAATACTTGTCAGTATAAAAGTTGTAGATAATATTTAAAAGATTTATAATAATTTTAAGCGGATTTGATATCTTGGGAATTGACGAAGTTATGAATTTTTTTCTTCAAAACCCCCTATCCCCCCCCCCTCTCTCTCCTTGGGGGCATTTTTAATGAAATCAAAAATATGTCATGCATAAATTTTTAGCCCTTTTTCGTAGAAGTAATAATAACTTTAAACGGATTCGATATGTATAAAAATTAAGAAGTTATGGTTTTTTTTCTGTTTTCATGTGTGCTTGTAGGCGGAGCCAGCAGTGATTTTTTTTTACCGTAAGAATTGGTCTTATAAAAACTTGTCAATATAAAAGTTGTAGATAATTTTAAAGAAATTTACAATAAATTTAAGCGGATTTGATAACTTGGGAATTGACGAAGTTATTTTTTTTTCTTCTACCCCCCCCCCCCCCCCCCTTGGGGCCATTTTTAATAATATCAAAAATATGTCATACATAAATTTTTGGCCCTTTTCCTAGAATTGATAATAACTTTAAACGGATTCGATACGTATCATAATTAAGAAATTATGGGTTTTATTCTATTTTCATAAAAAGCTCCCCATCCCCCCCCCCCCACCTCCTTGGTTCGATTTTGCCCATTAACGATCTTGACCGAGATTTTATACCCCTTGATTTTATGTATCAGTTTGGAATAGATTTATGAAGAATTATTGCAGTTATCGTGTCCATAAAAAAATGACATAGATAGATAGATAGATAGATAGATAGATAGATGGATAGATAGATATATAAAGTTTTGAACTGGGGGTGTTTTGGGGTTCTGGGAGTCATGTTCGGCGTAGATCTGCAAATTTTTTTCAAAAACTCTAACTTAGGGGAGAATGTAATAGGTAATATTTCTTACGAAATCTATCTAAAAGGTGTAGACGCAAAAAACTTTCTAAAGTTGCAAGTTTAGTGATTCTGCTGGTCTAGAAAGTTGAAATTTGGCATTGTGACTATTGTTAAGATTTCAGAGCTCGCTAAGAACGGGTTTTTAAGAAATCGAAATTTAAAAAGAGTGAAATGATCTGGAAAGTTTCTAAATACATTTACTGAGAAAAATGACACTTTCAAATCTGAGTAATCAATGTTTTCATTTTGTTATGAAACTTTTTGTTTCAAATATGACGACCCAGTGCTTCATTTCTGAAATACCAGAAATACTCAGAATATTGAAACATGGACATACTCAAAACTCAGCACATAGAGTTCCGTATCCTGTGCCGGTATATTTGGCAAGTTTTTGTGTGCCGATAAATGTTTCGATGTGGTAGTTGCGATCTTCAGCGTTTGCGGTTGCTTTCTGTAAACGATATTTTTTTTTGTAGATGTAATATTATGTAAATATATTTTTTGTGCATTTTTTATAGATATTTTTCTATTATATATATATATATATATACATTTAAATTTCAATGGCAGTTGTGAAGGAGATTTTTATTTTTTATCCTTTGAAAATATAAAAAAAAGAAAAAAAAAAGATTTATATAAAGTGTATAATTTTTTGCATTTTTATGTGAACAACTTCTCTATTTTATGATTTTAAGTGCTTTTTATATGATATACACCTTTCTTGAGGTTTCTACAATTTACTATAAGTTAGTTTTTTAGTTCGTTTATTAATTGTTTACAATATGCCTCCTGACAATAGTCGTTATTTATCGTTAAAAAGGCTTCTGAAGTTTATTAAATATGTTGTTTAAGTATTTTCATTACCTGTTAAAATATCGAAAATGACGATAAAATTTTGTTTTAGCATTGTACATATTTTTTAAAGTGGTGCAAAAACACGGTTTAACAAACGTATGTTTATAAATATTTAAAAAGCATGTTTTTCCGCCATCTTGAAAGTTTGACACGATGCTAAAACTGAGCTTTGGCGCCATTTTCGATTTAATTGCTAATCGCGCCAACCGGCACAGTTTAATGAACTCTTTCCTTAAAACTTATGATAATTACATCCACTTAATTCAATTTAGCTGTATAAAAATATTAGCCATCAAATTATTTTGTACAGAACATAACTATGCGTTAAAACATTCATTTAGAGAGTGTAAATGATCTTTCATTGTATCGGAAAAATCACCTTTCATTCCCTAAAAGGAGAGATACCTAAGTATACGGACGATAAATGCTCCAATTTTTACAGATTTTTCAAAAAAAAAAAAGTAAATTTTTTCTTTTGACTAAATATGTTTTTAATATATCCATAAATATATACATAGTGTATTTTCAAATTCACCATAAATTAATTATAATTACATTTCTAGAAATAAACTTGCCGTTCTATTTTCTTTGCATTTTTGTATCTAATATTAATTCCATACTTTATTAAATACTTTCTAAATATTTCCAATGTATTTTACAAAAAATGTCAATATCGTATGCAAATTGAAGAATTATTTAATAATTTTTATGAAAAATAATTAAGTATTCGTTTTTCTTAAAATTATCACAATGTTAAAAATAAATAAATAAATAAATAAATAAATAAATAAACGAGTTTTTTTGTAATAAATACATTTAATCTATGTATTTTAATATTTATGTGTTGAAAATTATTTCAACTTTTTATATTAAAGAAATAACTTCTATTAGTTTTTTTTTTTTTTTTTTAATTTGTTGAAAGAATCTCGTATATCTTAAGATATTAAACTTAACATGTACATTTTTGTTCAGAAATTCTTCTGATATTTCAGTAATTTAAAAATTCTATCTAATACAGCACGTTTTATTTACTTCCGTTCCTAAACAAAAATGCATTATCTAAATTACTTAAACGAATACTTGAAAAATATTGCTTAAGAAATAATTTCCGCTAGCTCAAATTTCCACTTCACATAATTTAAAGAAATTGCGAAAATCATTGTGTTGAAATCACGCTATAAATGGACTACCCTGTTTATAAACCGCTGTAAATGTAAATTCAAAATAAATTATACATTCTCTATTTATTTAGAAAACTTTCAGAAATGTCATCTGTAAGTGTTATTCTACTATTTTATTCAGATATTATTAAGTCAAATGTTTATTTATTGGAGCCATCAGCATATCTTTTACATAGTGTTTATATAGTGGATTTCAAATAATGGATACGGTCAATGTCAATTTACAAAGATCGTTTAAAAACAGTAATGACACTCTGAAATAACAAAAATTACAATTCCGGCAAAATTACACTTTTCTTGATTAATCAAATGTCTTTTTAAGGTGATTTGATTCGAAAACAATGTTGGAAAAGTCCTTTTTTATCTAATGAGGTATTTTATAAAAGGAAATTTTATGAAAGATTTTTAACACTTTCCAACATAGTTGAAAAGTGTTTATGAATTCTGTTTGTCTGTCTGCCTGTGCTCTAATTCGCGTAAATATACTTAGATTGTCCTTCAATTGATGTATGTTTTTTAGGTTTACTATGGCATATTCGGTATTGCAAAGAAAGTTTGTAGCACTTACAGTTTTTTCACAGGGACACTCAAAACAATTTAATTACATTACGGCCAATGGGGAAAATCATTTGTGGTTTATTTTAACGATGTTTCACTATTTCAAACATATTGAAATTGATTTATATCACTGAGGTGTACTACAAGATGCTTACTATGGAATAGGGTGTGCATAGTACTTATAGTTCCTTTACAGGGACACACAAAATATTTCTGAAACAGTAATATATTCGATGCATTGTCTGTTAAGAATAAATGCTTGAAGTGCATTTTCAGTTATGGTATGCGTTTCGAGAATCAATTCCGTTGCATTAATTTCATTGGAGAAAAATTGGTTGCGGTTTATTATAATAATATTTAACTACCTCTAAGATATTTAAATTGATATATATATATCACCTGTAAGGTGCATTACAAGGTGCTTACTATAGAATATTGTGTGTATAGTATTCATCGTTCATTTACAGGGACACATAAAATAATTCGGTTACTGTCTGTCAACAATAATTGCATGCATTTTCAGTTGATGAAAGCGTTTTTAAATTTAGCTCATTTTTTGTCTATTACTTGGTATGTAAAAATTCTATAGATCGTATACAGGGCAGCACAAAGTTTCTCGAGTACATTTCTGTTTATTGACAGAAATTTCAGAAGGGGAATTTTAATCTGTACTACGCGTTTCTTAGCTGAACTAAAATTGAGATTTTTATGTAGTATATATACAAATCTATAGATCCTATACCTTCCAAAATAATTGGTATATTTTCCGAATTTTGTTGGTAATCCATGAAAGTGGGTTTTTAAATATGTTATGCGTTTTCCAACTTGTTTCATTAGATGTTAGCTTTCACATTATTAAACTGTAAAGATTTGTAAAATTATATTGGGGAAGTGTTGGAAAGTGTTACATAATCAATGCTTGACGCATGATTTTTCGTTCTTCTTCAAGATACATTTTGTCAATTTTTTGGTATTTACAAAATGTATAAAAACTGCTGTAGTGTTTGTATTTAAGATATTAAACTGTAGATAGAGCTATTTTTTAGTTAATTTCAAATTATTTATTAATATTAGTACTGGAATTTCTCGCATTTTGCTTATCATGAACAAAATTTGTTATGTTTGGAAATATCAAATCTATTTTTTTCCTTAAATGCCGTTTTAGAAATAGAGATGGGGGAATACTGTAGAATAGTCTTTTTGCAGTGGATATAAATAAATTAAATTAAAACAAAATCTGTAGAACAAATTATATATATATATTTCCCACATTGTTTAGGCCGGAGAAGGGACTGATATTAAGATTTTTATTAGGTCGGTTCTAAATTTAGTGTTAAATGTTTGTAAAAATATGGTTAAACAAATTCAAACAATATAATATTTAAACAATCCTAAAAACTTAGATTCCGTTAAAATGAAGCGAAATAAATCTTTGAATTTTTTTAAAGGTTTTAAAGATACTAAAATGTTAGTATGAAACAAAGACTGTAATAAAAAGTTACTGAGGAAGGGAAGGGGTTAAAATATCTTGTTTCGTCCGCTACGCTGGTTGATTTCTGCACACGAAACTTAAATCAAACCAAATATATCGGTTATTTTGACCTTGTGTTTTAAAGCAATTTTTATTTATATTTATTTGCTTACTTATTTTGCCTAATGTACATGAACTATGTAACAGTTCTTGTTAAAGCACAAATGAAATACGGCTAAGTTTATTACATATTACTTACCATAAATGTTTAAGATAAGAAAATATTACTTAAAGGATTATACCTGCATGTAAACTTTGAAAAAAAAAATGGATTTTTAATGCAGTTTTTTAAAGTACAATTAGTAAAGAATATTCAGTTATATTTTCTAGTGATAGGATAACCTAGCGAACACAGAGCTATCTGTAAGGAACCGGTCGACAGCCGCTTTGCCGTTTCCGACGGAATCGGCGCAATACCGGCTGCCGTACCGCTTCCATAACTTTTTCGATACGCCGCGCGACAGATATGCACGTAGTCTCTCGGCACATAGCCGTGAGAATTGCCGGAACAACACTGTGCCGATTGCATACCAACAATTATTCGCAGAACTACACAATACGGTCCGGTACCGACAACCTTGATAGCAACCTAGATACTTTTCCGACCGTATACTGATGATTATCCGTACTATTTTCGAATATGGTCCCATATCGGTAATCATTAGCATGCCGAAAGCACCCCCAATTTTTTAGACAGCTATTACTATATATATGTTGTATCTGCTTATTTAGGAATATAATATGAAAGAGTGGAGCAGTTTTTTAAAATGAGTTTTATCAGTGCTGTAAAAATGATATCCTGGAAGGGTAGATTTGCTCACATAGAAAATATAATTTCACCATTATTTTGCTTTTGTCTTTCAAAATAACAGGGCTGCTACTGGTGACTATTTTTTTATTATTTTATATACTACTATTTCAAACATTAATCTTCATCGTGGATTTCTACTTTCTTTAAAGTAGATTTTTTTGCTGAGAAATAGTAATATACAAAATAATAATAACAAAAATAGTCGCCAGTGGCAGCACTGTTATTTTGGAATTTCAAGTGTGTAAATCCTCCACGCATCCCGAATATTGTTTTGACGGAACCAATAAACTTCTTTTTTTATAAACACTTCTCTTCACTTTTCTATTATATATGCTAAATAAGCATATATATCAGATATAGTAATTGTTAGTTAGAAAATCGTTTATATCATGTGTTGCAAAGCAACAATCCTCTTTATCCCCTACAAAGCATTTTACTTTAGTACAAGAGCTATTTGTATGAAAAAGGAGTATTTTTGTTCTTATATTTTTCGAGAATTTAGACTTTTAATCACCATCTTGATTTGGTCTAGAAATACCTGAATCGTTATTTTTCTAAACACAATGGATAACTATTTTCATCATAGTACTACATGCTGTTATAAAAAATATATATAACTCTGTAAAATAATAAATTACTTTTTAAAAATTCTCATAAGATTTATTTAATATATTAATATTGAAAAGGAGGAGAAAAGCCTAAAATGTAAAATGAGAAAAATGGGTTAATATTAAGAAAATATCCATATGAACATACAATATCATACGCAATTTTAAGAATTTTACATTATGTATTTAATAAATGAATGTAAGAGATATATATACATATACAAGAGAGACAAAGAAAGAGAAAAAATAAATAGAGAAAAAGGGTTTAGATACCTCATTATGATAAATACTCTTAAACATGATATTAATTCGTGCTTTCATAATAAACAAATGGTTTAATAACTAACATAAAGCTTAAAAGCGGAAAATTGATCGGAAATTAAACTCTCTAATTGCTGCGACGATGCAGTGACTTCACATTTGGAATAATTTCCCTTATATTTTAATAAGCTATTAATTTTAAAATCAGTGCTAACGAGACGCGAAATAATAACGCACGTACACTATATGCATATCCAAGCTAGTGGAGAAGTTGCATTTATTTGCACTTCCAAGTACGGGCTCAAGGTATTGCAAAGCAGGTTAGCAATAGAAGGAAAGGTACTTAGCTATTGTCTATTTCCCCTTTTTCTAGATTTTAAATAAGGTGGTTTTAGTAAGGAATAGGGGAGGGGAAGAGAACATTGTATTCTTACATCTTATTATTATAATTCTTACATCTTATTGTCATGTCTTCTTGTACATCTTATTGTCACGTCTTCTTGTACATCTTATTGTCATATTGTTCACTGAGTACCTAGAAAACCTGAAATGTTCTTAATGCATTGTGCAAGGATAATTTTATTTACCATTCATTATTTCCTGTTTAATTAAATCTTATTTTTTCAAAATGACTAATAACACTAGTACAAGCTATATGAAACTGATATACTACATCAAATTTTCGACTTTATTCTTAAACGTAAATAGATAAATTTTGACATAATATTAAAAATTAATATTCAAAAATTGATGCGATTGAAAAATTGATTTACGAAAAAAAGTAACTTTAGCAAACAATCCTCTAATTTCAGGAGTGAGAAACTTATTAACAAATTATTAAAAATACTCATCTATAATTTTTTATTTCATGTTTTTTTTTATTTTATTTATTTCATCCTTTGTGTAGCCCTGTATATAATCAACAGAATTTATACACACCACGTACTATATAAAAATTTCTTTAAACATAAAAACGAAAAGTTAAAAACGCTTTTCATGCAATTATCGCTCATAGACAGTACTCTAACCGAAATGGCTACAGCTCAAACAGTGACCAAAAGATGATATTTTTTTTTTTTTTACGAACTACGCTCACTAACCCCCGTTCTGAAACCGCAAACTCTAAAAACACGCTAATTTGAACTACCCTTAAACGATTACGGAAGATTGAATTATAATTAAACGATCAGTGGCGATCGATCTGCTGTAATCGAGTACGGGTTTCCATACATTTTCTTCTGACTGAGCAATTTCAAGGCCGAATCAACTGCTGTCGATATAGATAAGATCTGTTTTCGTGATTTATTAAAACTACCCTATCTATATTATAAAGGACAAATGTGTCCGTGCGTAACGCTGACGTCATATTGCGAATGGCAACATTACACTTGAAGGTGAAATTTCAGTTTTGCGATTTTTGCTACTGCAATTTTTTAATTTCTAAACATCGCATATTTTCATTTTTTACACAGTTATTTAGTGGGAAAAATCTACTTTTAAATACAATTTGTTTGAAAACTGTATCTCAATTTACTCATTTATTATAGCATTTAAAATAAATTCCAAGCATGATTTAAAAAAAAAAAAAAAAATCTATCTCTATCGCTTGCAGACGATTAAAAACTATGAATCCATTTGTACTTTAAACAAGATAAACAAGTGGGTAAGTGTGATCAAAGATCGCTTAAAGGGTTTCGTTTAATATTCCTTTCAAAGCACTTTATCCTTTCTTTAATAAATTCAAACAAATTTCATTTAGCAACAACAAAAAAAAAGTCATGTTTTTTATAAAGTAAAAATTTACCGGTCTATTTTTTCGTTTTTTTCGAATATCTAAATCAGCCAGATATCGGGCCAAGCCAGCTATTATATTCTATCATAATAATGTCCGTCATACGGACTAAATGCAATATTTAAAAAAATAATTTCAAAATTAAACAAATTATATACCTTCAAAATGTTAAAATATGCGAATATTTCCATAATCGGATTTTTATCACGATTCAATATGTTTCTCAAACTCATATATTTACCATTCTCTATTATTTATATTGATACTCGCTTTGTATTATTCTCAAACAACTGAAAAATTAGTTAAACTTCCCATATGACGTCAGATTTTCTTTTTAATTCTCTAATGACGTGATATTAATCTGCTTTGTTTATTTACTCATACTCATACTCCTTGTCTTATTGAGAAATCTTAGACATTTTCCGTTTTATAACGACTATGACGTCAATCAATTTTATTTCATATTTATCTTTTTTTCAATTGGTGAAACTTTTTATTTCATTTTCCTTTTTCACGTGGAAATCGTCTGATAGAAAATTAATTATTGTGGAAAGATTTTCATCCTGGATTTTTAATTCTTGGCATCTGCTATAATGAAAAATGTTTAAATTTAAAAGGAAAAGGCTGTTAGAATTTTGGTTTTTTATCTCTATTTATTAAAATAATACGAATTTTTCACATTTTAATATTTTCAGCTCTTCACAGCAGGTATTCTGATTTGTACACAAAGTTTCAACTCTGTAAGTTATATGGTTTTTGAGAATGGCTCTGTGACGGACAGACAACGTAGCGGGAGTAATAGGGTTTCGTGAGATGAGCGAAACCCTAAAAATTCAGCTTTTGTTTCCAGCTAATATTCCATAAAGAAATTAAAACTTCCTTAAGCAATAAATAAAATAGTATAAATAAAACACAAATTTAACAGACATGTAATTGAAATAAACGCTTAAAACCGCTGAAATTATCAGAATTTAAAAGAAATTGCTGAAGACAACGAAATTTTTAGCGATTTCTTCGGCTTCTGGCACGGGGCCAATACGAAATTATCGTTTTTAAATAAATTTCCAAATTTTATTTGAATATATAATTGACATACTTCACATAAAAATGCTGTTTGGTGTTGTTAGGGGACAATCTAAAAAAATTATTAAATTGAAAAAAGTATACTTGAGTTTTTAATAAGAAAATTAATTGGTTTTCACTTATATTATCTATCCCGGGAAGCCCGGGTTCGATGCCCTAGTATATATAAAATCCTAATGAAACGAGTTTATAAAACGATTTTATGAAACAATTTTATGAAACAATTTTATGAAACGATTGATTATATTTCACAGCTATTCCTCCTAAGATATAGAGCGTTGGGCGATCCATATAACATCAACTATCCGCATTGATCCGAGGATGTCAAAACTGGTCTTAGAATTTTAAAATTATTATTAGTCTTCAAGATATTTTTTTTCTATTCTTAAGGACATTTCTGTAATGATGGCAACTACATTACTCCATTTTTGTGGATAAAAAAGGGAAAAGGGAAAACGATAGGGATTATTAGATTTTTTTTTTTTGTGTCGTCATGTTCAAATTGAAATAAAAAATTGAAATTATCTGTTAATCGAATAGATAGTGAAAACAATATTCTGATTGAATTACGATTTTCAAGAAAATATGAAGAAATAAAACTTATTTTCACATATTTGATCTCAGGAATCAGTTTATTTTAGAGAGCCAAAAATCGTCTGTCATCTTGAATATTGACATAAATTCCATTGACGTAAAAAAAAAAAATGTAATTTAACAAATTACAACAACTATTGGGAAAATGCTCCGAAAGCTATATATATATATATATATATAAATTCAAATTAATAAAAAATATTACTTATTCAAATATATTCCTCGGAACCATCTACGAATAGACGCATTTTCTATTACTACAGTTGAAGATATAGTGGTATTCTCTGCCCTTGAAAAAATATTCGTCTGAACCATCTATACAATCAATCTCTCCATCGCACCACTGACAGCATTGAATGCATTCGTCATTCGATTGTAAGCAATGCGCCTTTCCATCATCGCTTGTGGATGTCGCAGATGTTTTAACCAGCAAATGATAAACGTTGTGCGATACATAATATTATTTAACACCATACTGTCTGGAAGAATTGTTTAAACGAGGAAGTTGATAAAAGAAGCAACTGAAGGCTATTGAGTAACATTAAGTCGCGCAAATAAGGAGAAAGTGCTAACCAATATATGTTAACCAATATACCTTAATATTTTGTCGAGTCCTTCCTACAATAACATTAACTCATTTTTAGATTGATGTCTGAGCTAAAGGTATTTTGAGGAAATTAAAGTTGAAGACCACATTGTTTGCTTCATAAGACGATTTCTCATCCAACGTCAATTTTTGAATTCGTTTTTTTTTTCATATCTGATAGTTTAAATCAATCCTTTTTGTAACGATTTTATGTATTTCTATTGCCTATTCAAAGAAAAAATCTTCTAAAGTTACAGAATTTCGTTAAAAACGCTTCAAAAATTCTTCTAAAGTTACAAAATTTCGTTAAAAAACGCTTAAAAAATAAAGTGACGACGACAAGGGGGCAATTCTCGACCGAAAACAACAACCATTTTTCCAATGGTTAAATCAAAATGATAATTCCATCGTAGCTTTTTTCAGTTTCACCTTCATCCAAGCAGTTTAAACTAAAGAATATTTGATCTCCTTGCATTTAAGTAAAGATACTATTGTCCGCTATTAGGAAATTAATTTAAAGAAGAAATCCAGCTGTTCAAAAAAATTATTTCTTATAAATCGCGATTAAAACTTTTTACTAAGGCGCTTAAAACCGAAATAATTTTCGAGAAAAACACAATATTATAAGCATTTATTTTAATTCATAAACTGGAAATATTTTGAAAAAATTCGTCCAAATGACGTCATTTATATAAAAGATTTTGTGGATAAGAAAGGGAAAAAAGAAATTAATAGGGATTATTATTTATTAGCCACACACAGGGTGACTTATTCTTTCAGGCAACAGCAAAATTCATGTTTATGAAAAGTCACAGCCATCCATCGTTGCCACAGGTTAATCTCGGAAAATAAAACATTTGAAGTTACTGAAAAAATTAATAGCTCGAAAAGTATTTGTCACAAAATTGTTAGACAAACTGCGTTAGAAAGGTAAAAAATTGTATTTTTCTTCATATAAATTTCAAATCTAATGATTATGCCGTTTTTCAAATATTGAATTTCAAAAATTACTAAACTTCACAATGAAGTACCATAGCGAAACCTTCACGTTCAAAAATATAACGATAACGGCGACGTGTATCGTGTATACTGGCTATAGCATGAGTAACAAATTATAGTAAACTTATTATTCTGTTAAAATATAAAAGTGCGTTTTGTATATACCTTTTTTAAAAAATAAAGAAAAACATTTTATAACACAAACATCAACAAAACTTTTTCTTCTATTTATTCCCTTATTCCAAAGATATCGTTTTATCGTCTGCTGCCATAGCAACATGATAAATTAAATTTCATTTTAAAAAATTGCACAGAAGTAGAAAAATATTTTTCTAAATCGAATAATTATTGAACAAACCAACACTTTAACAGGGTAATTCTTATTTGTTATTGAATATTTTAAAATTCTTTGTTATCATTGCGTTTTTATGCTAAGTTAAGGACGGGTTAAAAAAGCTAGTAACATATATATTAAACATTTGAAAATAAACTTGCATAAAACGTCTAAGTAAACAATGTCGCTGCATCGGGGAATTTTATAACGATGCTATAAGAAAATTGGGTACTTGTCTATTATTCATCACTTTCTATAAAAGAAAAAAAGCTGTTGCCAAAATATAGGATTTAACGCTAAAAGTGCATGGCCGTGGCTTCACATTCAATTGACATCAGATGCGTTACACATGTTTGTTATGCCATCGAATGATTTTTAATTCGCCTTATTTTTGTATTTTAATGATATTGTACCCATTTACCAGTTATTACGTTAATTTAAATAATAATTACGACCGTAAACGGCGCCGCCATGATATTAAAAGAGAAAAAATGCTGAAAAATTGTTGCAATGCCAGGGTTCGTACGGGTAACATTACTTTTCCAGGTGACATACCAGTATATATTTTTTAAGAAAGTACATCAAGTTCAAACTTGCGAAATTTCCCCTTATTTAAGAAGAGATTATCTATAAGAAAATACTGGTACCGAATAATTTCCTGGTCTTAAAATTCCAGGACCCGTACGATCCCTGCATGCATAGTTAAGTACAACAGATCCGTTTCAACTGACATGCATAGTTAAGTACAACAGATCCGTTTCAACTGACATGCATAGTTAAGTACAACAGATCCGTTTCAACTGACATGCATAGTTAAGTACAACAGATCCGTTTCAACTGACATGCATAGTTAAGTACAACAGATCCGTTTCAACTGACATGCATAGTTAAGTACAACAGATCCGTTTCAACTGACGTCATAAACACTTATCCACCAGCCGAGGGGGATAATTAAGAAAAATATTGCAAACAAATTAATATTTAATGTTACTTTTTTGCTCTTTTCATTATAGTATTATCAATTTTATTGTTTAAAGTTACTGATAGTTGATACTTTAGTGAGTTGGACTTTTTCTAATTTCTTGTATTTTCTTTTTTTAGATTCCAATGACAGCATTCTTCCATTTTTTTTTCTACGTTAGATTTTGGCGAAAAGTTTGGCGATAGTAGTTTTTCTTTTTTTATGGAAAGTTGTCAACGGTATAATGGAGAAGTACCGAAAATTGTTTTAAGTGTTCGATTCCAATATAACGTAATTTCCACCAAAGTTTTCTTCCTATTATTAAACGTAAAAATATAGTTTTTAATTGAAGGGAAATATTATTATTTACGCTGTTTTAAAATTTGCAACAATAGGTAAACGATTTTGTCGAAATAAATGAATCCTTCGTTATAATCGTATATTTTTAAGTTCAAACTGTTTGGAAATATTGTTATTTAAGCATTTTAAATATGCCATAAGTTTCCAAGTTTAATGCTTCGAACGCGTAATAACTTAATTATAATTTTCCAGATTTATTATTTTTTTAATATTTACGCGCAGTTACATTTTTAATGACATAATTTTCTCCATTTAATGCTTTAACATGTGATCGTTTAATTATTATTTTAAAGTTTTATTTCTGTTTTTAATAGTGTCGTGCAAATACATTTTTAAATGGAAAGGGAATATTATTATGGGTGCTATTTTACAAATTGACAACAATTTAAATAATGGATTTTTTTTAAATATGAA
The DNA here is from genome assembly GCA_963931845.1 of Maratus michaelseni. Classification (NCBI taxonomy): domain Eukaryota; kingdom Metazoa; phylum Arthropoda; class Arachnida; order Araneae; family Salticidae; genus Maratus; species Maratus michaelseni. The sequence continues at coordinate 458,480,896 of OZ007588.1, forward strand.
ATAAATCTCAAAAAAAAAAAGATGAAATTTTGAATAAAAAATTTAAAAATTCCCTCAAAAAGTTAGTCAAATTAAAAAAATAACTGCACTCTGCACACCGCAAGCTTATCAAGTATATCCTTTCAAAATATTAATTCCTATGAATAGTTTTTGTTCCTATAAAACTTTTTTAAGAAGAAGATTTTGACCGACTTTAATATTATATATCTCTCAAAACAATTCTTAGATTTAAAAACTGTCTGCTTCAGCGTGTTTATTAAATATTTCTCTATTAAACTACCAATTTTCATATTTTTTGTATAATAGTTTTCAGACTATTAGTCCAGAAAGACCTCAAGGCATAAGAACTTCATTGACAGCGACGGCGCGGCGGTTACTTTTTTTTAAATATAGAAAGATAACTCTCAGGTTCCTGTCACTTCATGGCGCCACAGTGTGATCGACGTAATCGATTTTTTGGTAATTTTCAACGAGGGATGAGATTTTTCCGCTTTTTTGCATACTGGTATAATCTTAGAGAAAAGGTTGTTCTGTTAAATCGCAGAATGTTGCGAGTAAATACAAAAAACATTTTCTGTAAGATTATACTAGTATGCAAAAAAAGCGGAGAAATCTCATCCCTGTTTTCAACTGGTGGTAAAATGAAACATAAGGACATCACACTGACCTGGATCCGATTCATTTTTCACATCATTGGACAACAACCCTTGCAATAATTGTTCATTTAGCTCCTGGTGCTTTAATATTTTGGTCACATTTGAGTCATGATGCTGTTAGAGTATTTTATATTTTATTTTAAATAATATGCATATGCTATCTATGGATGCACACTTTCTGCGGTTGCATTTTTAAAAGGCTACAAAAATTTCAAAAATAAATAAATAATTTGACATCAATTTTTACGTTACAAATCGAGTTTATGTCATTCTAGGAAATGATATTTTTCTGCTTTTGACCTTTCCGATGGGTACCCCATCGTGAAAGAGTGTTTACGATATTATTTTAAATAACATACAGAAAATATTAATGCATTTGTTCTGCTGATGTATTTTAAACCGCTACAAATATTTCATAAATAAATAAATAATTTGACATCGAGTTTTTAAATTAAAAATCAAGTTCCTCACATAGGTAAAACGATGGGTAACATGAGGTAAACTATGTTAAAACATTTGCAGCTTTTGACCCTTTTTGATTGAAACACCATCGTGCAGACACATTCGGAAACGTATGAACAAAGTCTCATTTTATTTTTTAGGACTGCATAACACATTCCTTCTATTTCTTCATGTTATATCATTTGAATGAGAATTTCATTTCTAGAAGTAGTTAGCTTTTGTCATAACATTTCGCGCCTTCCGGGTCGATAAATGGAGTATCAGGTTAGCTTGCACTGTTAAACATTTGCAGCAAACTGTCCAGTCATTTGACCGTTTTTATAGAAAACGATTTCTTGACCATAATTTACCTCTATTCACACCATATTATTGATCATATTATGGTCAGAATAGAGTTAAATTACGGTTATGTAACCATTTTCTATAAATAAGATCAAATGACTGGACAGTCTGCTGCAAACTTTTAACAGTGTGGGCACAAACACTGTGGGCTCAGCAAAAGGTTGACCAGACCGCTTGTTCTAGATATATTCTTGTATAGCTTTAAGCTCCGTAATCAGGAAAGCGAAATACGTCATGGATTGTATACTATATCCGTCATTAATTGTATACTATATTCGTCACAGATTGTATACTATATCCATCCTGGAGTGTAGTGCAAAGCAGTTCAATTTTATTTTAGTCAGCATTTTTAAGAGAAACATTTATCGTAACTTTCAAATAAAGCAACAGAAATTGAAGATCGGAATCACAAAATAAATTATCGATGAGAGATTTATAATTCTTTACGTTCAAAAACATGGTTTGATGTAAGAATGTAACGTAATTAAGAAGAATCTATTTAGAAGTAATGATTTCTAATCATTTTTAATGTATATTATAAGTATTTTTAAGATTCACTTAAAAAAAATATTTTGACGAATAAATGATTTCTTTTTTCTCATTCGTATATTATTTCGATTAGGTTTTCAATTATTATTCCTGGAAATAAAGTCGCATGCATTACATTTCATATTACGACATATGTGTTCAATTTGTTTTTATTAATGGTAACGTCTAAGTATTAACGTGATGATAAATATATGATAATGTTAGTTAATAACCACTTAACGACCACAAACAAGTTACATTTTTTGAAAAAAATGTTTAAGGTAATAAATGTACTCCTGTGTAAACAGATGTGATAAAATACATCTTGACTCATTTCTTATAAGATATTTTCTATAACAACAACCAAGTAATTCCGAAAAGTGCAAAACATTTCGCAAGAATGAAAAAGGGATAATTTACATAACTTTTTAGCCAAATGGTTTTTCAATACATTAACGGCGTAATGGGTAATATGGATTTCAAATTTCATTTTCAATATTTTTCGTAATTTGCACTTTGTATTGATCAGTAAGCCTCCATAAGTATATGCAAACGGTTTTTCGTTTCGGTAAATGTCTTCAGCTGAACACTTGTAAATGATTTATGCGATATAAAGTGTTTAAGCTAACAAAATTTTAAATTCTATGTGTCTAAATTCAGAAATTTTATCATTTTTTAAAACATTTAACACATAAAATTTAATTCAACGTCATATAATAATAAATCGTTCAAGTGTGAGTATTGCAGGTGCGAGTATTACTCGCGCTTAAAGGATTTGGTACATTGAATTTATTAATTACTAACTGCAACAAAAAATACTTGCTAAAAGAATAATAAGACTTTGTAAAAAACTATTCAACATATGGATATAATGAACATTCAGAGAGATATTAAACCTAAATAGTAAGAAATTTCGCTATTCTCTATGACTTTTTAAAACCATATTCAAATCTGTTTATGATGACTGAAAAATGAATGAATAACATCACATTACACGATGTTGGTGAATAAATTGTCATAATTGTGTTTTTCTCTGGTAGTAAATTCTTGAATGAATGGACTTAGACTAACAATTAAAAATAATTACGAAAGTTCATTTCTATTAAAATAAAGTATTTACTTAAAAATAGCTCAAATAAAGTACATATAAAGTAGCAAACTATGTTAAAAAATGTGACATTAAACGCTCCGCGATTGCTAGCCATTGCTGGTATAACAATCACAGTTTTAATTTTTCAGAAGGTTCAACAATTCAGAAGTGCTCATCGATTCACGTCGTTGATTTTTCGGAAGCTTATCATACATGGAAGAATACAAGCAACTTAGTTACTGATATGTCCAGTACACCAAATTTTTCAAATGCCGGGCCAACGTACCTTTAATTCATTCTCTTCGATTCCCCCTCCCCTCTTTTTCTCATGCGTACTTAAACTCGTCCAAACTGGCGAAGCTCTTCTAATTGGTCTCCTTCGTGAAATATTACTCCTGACTCAGCAGTTATTTTTAAACACTCATCGCAATCCCACCTTGGCCGCCTGCGGAGACGCACGCATACTTCCATGGCCTAAACTTTAACATCTGTTTTTATTTTTTTTAAGTTTGGCACTGATGATGGAGCTTTAGGAGCTCCGAAACAGCAGTTTGCTACTTTATATGTACTTTGCTATTTTTTACGTTGATCATTTATTTTATTATAACCTCACAAAGTTCAATCTTTCCATTTAAAAATTTTTCATTTCTAGTTTTGTTTCTGAAGTTGACGCTGAAATCATCTGAGATAATTAAATTTTAACTTACCTTGACATACCAATTAATGTCTCAGTGAAAGAAAAAGGTCGAAAAGTAAGAGATTTGAAAGAAAAAATCTTAATAAAAAAGTAGATATTTAAACAAAATATCAGAAATGCTCAAAGACAATATACTCGTATACGTAAAACAATACCACATGTTATAACGGAATTGTATTGGAATGAAAAACAATTAATATTTCTCACTCTAAAACAAAGACCTTGTATAAAGTTTAAACTTGGCAGAGTGCCAACCACGCTTAGGAAAGAGGTTGCAGAGTTGTTCACGAGAAGTCACCTGTCAATCATATTTCACGTAATTTTAGAGTATTTTAAGGCGGTTAAACAAAAAAAGCGTGAATTTCTGACTTATTTTTAAATTCCTACTATTTGCTCACACTCTATATATATCTTGTTTAAATTTTCAATCGTTAACAAATTATTTTCTATTCATCCACTCAAGTTCAAATAATTTTTTTGAAACTTGCAGTGGATGACACTTTATGTTAATACAGTTTTTTAAAATATTAATTAATTAATTTAATTAAATTAATTAATTTTAGTTTTAAATTGGAGAAAAAAATTCCTCCCATTGTTTTCATAAATGAAATGAAAGATTTATCTCCAATTAGTGATGCCACAGAAATAAAATACAGCAACGATGATTATAAAATAATGTTCAATAAAGGTAACGTGGGACATTAATGCTGCAAAAGGTTTATTTAATATATTTATTATTAAAAAGTAGGAATTGACTTTTAAAAAAAATTATATATTACTTGTTAAACATGAATATTACAAATACTGGAGCAATTTTTAATCGAAATTTTTTTGATTTATAAATGAATTGCATATTGAGTTATAAGTGATTGTTACATCAAAACTACTGACTTTTAATGTATTGGAATTATTCCATCAATTATTTTTCAGTAGCTGCCTTCAATAATTGAATTCAATTGGAATGGAAAACCTTGACTATTTATCACTATGATTTGCCTTACCTACAACAAGGATCTTTTACAAAGTTTAAACTTCGCATTATGTCCAGCGCGCTTTGAAGTTCGGTTGCAAAAATAAATTTTCGCCTTGTTCCGTGTCGCGTTTCTCGAGATAGGTTTTTAGTTAATATGTCGGCTAATTACAAACAGTTTCTTTCAAAAATCATTGCAAGCAATTCTTTGATGATTCTGCGTTGATCTCGAGCGCCCGTGAGCTTCCAAGCTGAACGCCTGCGAAGTAAAGCTTGTGTATAACGGAAAAATGCGATTTTCTGAAAAGCTCTGTGACCTAAGATAATCGCTATAATTTTCAAGCAAAGTATAAATAAATACCCACTATTTTTTCATACTTTCAGTTTCCGTATATTGATAAGTAGAAGGGAGAACATATGTTTGTAGTACATTTCGACGATATCTCTTAAAATATAGTACCTAAAATTAAAACAAATAAATTTCTGAGGTCCGTGTTACGAGATTTTTCACACGATACCCATCATACGATGTACAAAAATAATTTTTTTTTCAAGTAACTTAATTAGCCCTCTAATTTTTTTCTAAACATGTTTGTGAATGGCTACTGTTCCGTACATTAGCTCAGGTAATCTCGTTGGACTGTATTTCGTTAAGAAAACTAAGATGATCATTTCGTACTCAATAAAAAGTGGAGTTAAAACTTAACTAATTACATTTATTTACAAGGAGAACAAAATTGACTGACAGTGGTTGGTACACTGCGCTTACGTCTCAAGCAAAAACATCACTACTGGCGGGAATGGGAATCCGCTCCGCGCATCATCCCGTCTTGAGCGCTCGGCAGCGCCCCCTGGATAACAAAATGTTCTACGGAGAAAACACTCCCCCGGGGATTGAAATGCAATTTCAATATACATTCACATATAAATTTGCAAAAATTATCATAAAAGAAAAAATTATAAGATATAACAACTTACATACACAATAATAATACAATCATAAATGTACTATAATTCAACATTACATACAGAAATAATATATACCTTAAAAATTGCTTAAAGAAAGAAAAGAAATCTGTTACTGAACTGGTAATATACAGACATCTCTGACATTTCTCTTATAAATTCGTCCGTCTGGTAACCGTAAGTTTACGGTTCGTATTATATTGTCCCTTCCCTTAAAAATTTCAACTATCCTTCCAACCTGCCATTTGGTGGAAGGTAAGTTTTCCTGCTTTATTAGTACTAAAGTTCCTTTCTTTACATCATCCTTTTTAAATTTCCATTTCCCCCTCTGCTGCAGATTATTTAAGTAATCGCGCTTCCAAGTCTTCCAAATTTGTTGACTAAATTTGGTGATTCTCTGCCATCTTGCTAATCTATTTTCATTAATGTTATCTAAAGGTGGTTCGGAGATCGAACTGATAGGTCTACCGATTAAAAAATGAGAGGGTGTCAAGGTTTCAAAATTTTCGAAATCTGGGGACAGCGGGGTAAGGGGACGAGAGTTCAAAACTCCCTCAATTTCCGCTAGTATAGTAAGAAACTCTTCTAAGGTTAATTTTTAATCACCTATTACCCGTTTTAAATGAAACTTGAATGATTTTACAGCCGCCTCCCAGAGGCCACCAAAATTCGGGGATTTGGGGGGAATAAATTCCCATTTGACACCTTCATGGGTTAAAAAATTACACAATTCCTCATCTGGGAAACTAATCAGTTTATGCAATTTTTTCAACTCTATGTCAGCTCCGATGAACGTTTTTGCATTATCCGATAGGATTTTTGCACATTTTCCCCTTCTGCCAAAGAAACGTTTTAGACTAGCTATAAAAGCCTGAGTTGTGAGATCTGAAACAAAGTCCAGGTGTATTGCCTTGGTGCATAAACACACATACACTACGACATAAATTTTATTCAATACGCCCTTCCTTTGATTTTTAAATTTAATAGAAAATGGGCCACAGTAATCCAGACCTGTCACCGAAAATACAAAATTTGGTGTCACACGTTCCCCCGGAAGATCAGCCATCAATTGGGAGCTGACAACAGGTTTATTCTTGAAGCATGTCACACATTTGTGAACAATGCTTCGGCAATTATTCCTGCCATTAAGTGGCCAAAATTTTTGTCTTACATGGAAAAGCAACGCTTGTGGGCCTAAATGAAAATATTTGAGATGGAAGTAATTTAAAATAATATCCGTTAACTTATGATTGGCAGGCAAAACAATTGGAAACTTTGAGTTAAGCGGCAAATCTGCATGTGCTAAACGGCCGCCAACTCTAATTAATCCATCCTCTCCTACAAATACGTTTAAGGAAGATAATCTACTTTTATTGTGAACAGGCTTACCTTTTTCGAGACATTTTAATTCTTCCCTAAATTCCCCCCTTTGTGCTGACCGAATTAGAAACGATTCGGCCTCTCGAACCTCGTCGAGGGATAGTGGTCCACTTCTTCTCTTCAATTTAGTTCGACAGTTGAAGGTGAATCTAAAAATAAAACTCATTATACGAATTAATTTTACAAAATTATTAGTACATGCAAAAATATGATTAATTAACGGTTTATCGTGAGAAATAGTTAATGTAACAAAATCATCATCAATAATGTTCACGGAGTCTCTTTTTAGTTCGTTTATATATATGTCCTTGTTAGGAATCACTAAAGTCTGGTCGTTGTTACACAGATCTAAGTCTTTCAAAAACTCTGGTCCAGTCCACCATTTGGAACTCTGAACGAGAAGGTCACACTTGACACCTCTTGTTAGCAAATCTGCAGGATTCTCGGACCCTGCACAGTGAAACCACCTGGATGGGTCTGTCAGAGCTTGGATTTCCTTTACACGGTTCGCCACAAATGACTTCCACCTGTTCGCAGAGCCTTTGATCCAGTACAAGACAATCTGCGAATCTGTCCACAAATACATAGACGATGGTCCCTTGCGATCTAGTACCGTTTTTACTTCACAAGTTAAGCGTGCAGCAAGTAATGCTGCTAGAAGTTCAAGTATAGGAAGTGACACTTTTTTCAATGGTGCCACTCTGGATTTTGATGTAATCAAATTTAAGGAAGATTCACTTAGTGAATCAATTTGTAGATACACGGAAGCACCGTATGCTTTTGGGCTAGCATCGGCAAAGGTATGCAAAGTTAGGGTGTAACTGGAGTCATCGGGAAACTGAAAAATGTTCCTTTGAATTTTTAGATTTCTCAACTGGGGAAGTTCAGAACACCATTGTTCCCACGTCTTTGTAATATCGGAGGGCAGTTCTTCATCCCACGTTAAGTTCCTACTCCACAGTTCTTGAAATAAACATTTAATTCGTATTGTATACGGAGAAATTAGACCCAGAGGGTCAAATATTCTACCTGCAACTTGTAATACAAAACGTTTTGTATTTTTTGCATTACGCAAAAATTCGAGCAAATTATCAATATCTATCAAAAGTATATCTTGCTTGGGTTGCCACGATATCCCCAAAACTTTATGTATTGTACTATCCTCAAAAGGTTGTGGCATAGTACTAAATCCACGATTATCCCATATTTCCATTAACTGGTTGTTATTCGAAATCCACTTCCGTAAATTCATGCTAGCTTCCTTCATTATTTTATGAGATTGTTCCGAAATGTTCACCGCATCTTCGACTGTGTCTGTCCCGGTTATTAAGTCGTCCACATAAATACAATTGTGGAGTACTTCTGTCGTTATTGGATATTCTGTTTCAAATTTGTTAAGATGATGCTTAATTGTAGCAGATAGCAAAAATGGGCTTGAGTTCAAGCCAAATGTTAGGCGTAAAAATCTGTTGACGATAACATTAAATGCGTCACTGTCAACAGGATTCTTATCTATAAACAAGAATCTCAGAACATCCCTGTCCTTGTCGTTTATGGCAATTTGTAGAAAAGCCTTCTCTATATCTGCTAGAAAGGCAATTTTGTTTAGTCTGAAAAAAATCAATAAATGAAAAATATTAGGGTTTAAATTAGTTCCTGCGTCAAGGCAGTCGTTCAAAGACAATTGTCCTGCTTCATGGGAACTTGCGTCAAAAACTATTCGACATTTAGTATAAACACTATCTTCTCTAAATACTGTATGGTGCGGTAAGTAAAAAACTGGTTTATCTGAAGGGTTTTCTAAATTGGGTACACTTTCAATTATGTTCATCTCTAAATACTCCTTCAAAATATTGCAATATTGTTCGTATAACTTTGTATCACGTTTCATTCTTTTTATAAGACCTGAGAGTCGCGCTTCGGCGGTTTTATAATTATTTTCTAAATTGTTCCAATCCCTTGTCCAAGGGAGACTGATTTCATATCTATTATTTTCAAAACGCACAGTTTCATGAAATTTTTCTAAAATTTTCTCGTTTTTAACACTGTTTGGGTCATCTTTAATTCCCAACGTCTCTAAGTCCCAAAAGGTTTTCAAATCTAATTCATCTTGATTTTCTATTAAATGGCACGTGAATTTACTTTCATTTCTATCTTGTATTGTTCCACCCGCGATCCATCCTAAATGAGAATTTTGTAAAATTATAGAAGTTTTAGGAATTTTTATTTGACCAGCTAATAACAATTCGTAATATACATCTGCTCCTAATAACACTTGAATTCGCTGAGGTTCAAAAAATCTTGGGTTCGCGTAGGTTAAATTCTGTGGTAAGTGCAGATTGGAAATGTCTACGGCGCTTGAAGGGGTTAAATCAGTGATTTTAGGAACCAAAAACATGTTGGATAATTTTTTAAAACTTCTATCCTTGTTGGAAATTTCTACATTTATTCTGCTTTTAATTTTACAGACAGAATCATTTAATCCAGTAATTAATGACTTGACCTTATATTTTTGCAACCCTAACATATCTGCTACAGAAAACGTGGCCAATGAGACATTACTCGCAGTATCAAGAATCGCAATACAAGGAAAAAAAGAATTATTACTTCCCCTTAAATAAATCACAGCTGTCGAAATCAACCCATTATAACTGGAGCAAGACAAATTTTGATCATAATTGTTTTGACAGCTCAATGTTAACGCATTTGTGGTGGGTTCTATTGAATTAGAATTTACTTTATCTTCCGTTTTCAACTGCGGTTCATTTGCAACACAATTAACTTGCCTATTTTCATAAGCAGGTTTCGAAAAATTAGCTCCATGAAGAGAACTATGATGGTTGGAGTAACAAATCCTACACTTATTATGCAATTTATTACATCGATTAACAGCGTGAGATAACGATAAGCAGTTATAACATAACTTCAACTTCCTTACTTGGTTCAATTTCTCTTGAACCGATAAATCTAAGTACCTTTGACATCGAAATATCATATGAGGTTGTTTACATAATGCGCAATTAAATTTGTCATTCTGTAATACTAAACTTTTTTGTTTCTGAGTAATTTCATACCTAGGTTTCGTAACGGTGTTGCTTTTTTGTATGTTTTCGAGAGCTTGAGCTCTTTTCAGTAAAAAATCAATAAAAATATTCCATTCAGGCAAGTCGTTACAACTAAGACTCATTTCAAATGCCTTTCTTGACTCGTCATCGATTCTTTGTAACACAAAATACATTAAAATTGATTCCGATAAATTATTATTTTCTAGTCCCAATTGTTTCAGAGCCCTCAAATGACTCAATAAATTATCTACCAGATTGCGTATTTCTTTCGCATTTTCAATTTTTATTTTGTTGTTACTCAATAATTCAGAAATATGAGAATTTACAATTAACCGTTTGTTTTCAAATCGTTTTTTTAAAGCTTCGAATAAGGAAGCATAAGAATCATCAATGTTTTGCAATTGTTTCACAGGGCCTGTTAAAGCCGATTGTAAATAATTAATTTTTGAGCATCATTTAATTCGTCATTGCTATCAATCAAGGTGGTGAATTGTAGTTTAAAATTAAACCACTCTGTGTAACGTCCCGAAAATTGGGGTAAATTAATTGACGGCAATTTAATTTTTGACTCATTAGCATTAATTCTATCATTATTATTTTGACATTCAACATTAGAAACACTAGGCTTTATTAAATCAAGAAGACTTACTTCGAGAACTTCTACCTGTTCTTCTATCTCCGTCAAGGAATTTTCAAATTCCGGTAAATCATCATCAGAAATTACCGAATACGACTCGTTGCGTAACTCATCTGTTTTCTTTTTTAACGTTTGAAGAGCATTTAACTTGAGTTCCAATTCTTTCTGGCCAAGTTTTGATTTTATTGCATTTGATATACGTGTAACTTGGCTGCGTATGTTTCCGCGTTTCCGATTAAGGATCACAGTACCTTTAATAGTAGCCATTATAATTATCTATAACTACATACAAAAATCCAAGGGCGATGATTCTTTACAGTGTTCTAAATGAGCGCTCCGGCTCGACGGACCAAAACATGTTCCGTACATTAGCTCAGGTAATCTCGTTGGACTGTATTTCGTTAAGAAAACTAAGATGATCATTTCGTACTCAATAAAAAGTGGAGTTAAAACTTAACTAATTACATTTATTTACAAGGAGAACAAAATTGACTGACAGTGGTTGGTACACTGCGCTTACGTCTCAAGCAAAAACATCACTACTGGCGGGAATGGGAATCCGCTCCGCGCATCATCCCGTCTTGAGCGCTCGGCAGCGCCCCCTGGATAACAAAATGTTCTACGGAGGAAACAGCTACTGATCTATAAATATGTGGGTAAATAATTTTTATAACTCTGGCAAGTTTGAACTTTCCACGTTCCATAGTTTACAAGTAAAACGGCTGTGACAGACGGAGAGACAGGCAAACAAACAGTTCCACGAGTGGTCTTATAATGGTTCCGTTTATACTTTCTAAGTACGGGACACTAAAAATTGCAACAAATTGTAATGAAGAAATTTCTGTTTGCATATAAATTATACATGATCTATAAAATTACTTCCAATAATATAATTATAAGAAAGTTTTGCAATTATTAGTAATGAATTTAATAATAGGAACTCAAAACTTTATGATATGTTGACTACACGGACTTATAAGAGTAGGAGAAGTTTCGATTTTGAACGTAGTTTTTGTCCATTAACAGTCAATGTGCATAAAAGTATTATCAAGGCTATCTTTCTTTAATTTTCGATGAATGGGGGTGAAAACCTCGGAACTTTTGAATTTTCTCTTCGTTTCGATATGTATGCAAATTTCTGCATCTGGTCAATCGATATAGTAGTATTTAAGCACTGCCACGTGCTGGGTAAGTTGAACTTTGGATGGAGTTCTTTCCCATTATGGTCTTCTGAGATTTGTCTAGTTGACTCTACTATTCTGCGTTAGAGAAGGAGTGTCGTCCGTTGGTAAGAGTAAATTTAACTTATTTTTTTGTTAATTGAATAAAACAGCTTGGCGCTCACGGAGTGTCGATTTCGGAACTGTCGTAGGCAAACATCTTGAAATTTGAATTGGACTAGCTTTCATAGTGGAAATCAAATCTTGCTGAAAGCATCCTAATCGACGTTTTGACGCTCGTCTACGTCGTAAGTGATATTTTTGAAGTTATGTCTTTATTGATGTTGCTACTTGAAGTTTATTTTTCTGAGTGGAGTTTTTATGAGAATTGACTTTCTTTCGTCATAAGGCAAATTAAGCAGAGCTTTCTCAAATCCCTTCATTTTTTAACATTTTAAATAGACGTTGTTTGATTTTACTTAAGCTTGTGCTCATTTCGACTTAGCTAGCATTGATCGTAATGAACTGCAGCGACGTTATAATTTTACATCTGCATAATTCCGAAACTTTTTTACGAATTGGTTTTCCTTTTCATATTTAAAGTTAAATGTAGCATAAAATCTAAAAATTATACTAAAGTTATAAGTCTGCATTAAAATGTTCCTCCAGTATGTTTCATACAATTTCATTATGAAGACGGCCTCTAAGTATATTTTAACATATACTTAAAGAAGTTCCAATTCACAATCGAAAAGCCATTTTTCTGCGTTCATTTATTGATAAAATAGTTCGGGTGTTTCGTCTTTTTTTTTGGTCGATTGAACATGTATAATTACACACATACGCATACACAAACACTAGCACGCACGTACACGGCCCCTACACTCACGCATACACAAATATATATATGCATATATATGCAGTATATATTAACCTATGCATGCACACATAGAAATATGCATAGAAATATCGCACATCTACTTAGTGTCTAAAACATTAACCTTCTTTTTCCTAAAGGAAACGAATGTTACAGAATATGTAATCGATGTTTCTGAATTTATATCATGATATACGATTAAATATGATAGTTAATTAAGCAAAGTATACATTTCGTTACAAATGACAGAGGATTTTCAAAACATGTTTGGTACTTACTATAAAGGCAATTGATAGAGATGTAGAATGGAAATATTGATAGAAATACGGTATTCATTCAGGCAGAGTTGCCAAGTCTCCGGCTTTTTGGACACCAGTATTTTAGCACAGAAAATGCTGTTTTATGTAATCGGAACATTTTGCGATTTAAAATAACAACATTGTCTCTAAGATAATACTGGTGGTCAAAAAGCCGGAGACTTGTCAAGTCTGATTCAGGGTAAAATTGCATTCAGACGTAAAACTGTAGTATTCACGCCACATTTGTGACCGGTATTTCACCACTCAGTAACGTCACATGGTGAGTTAAAAGATGACTTAATCGAAAACTTAAGAAAAGGACAAGAACACTTCGAAATATATTATTCATTGTAAAATTAGTTTTTCAGACAATGATTTTTAATGAGCATTATAAATTAAAAATTTCCCCAGTGACACTCTATTTTTATTTATCGCTTAAAAAAATAATATTAAAGATCAGAGTATTTCAGCTGTTAATTTTTAATGGCTGATTTTATGGCATAGAAAAATGTTTTCTGTAAATATGTTTTCAAGGTATGTACACATATTTTACAACGCAAATTCTAAACTAGTTAATTTAGAAAGTGAGAAGTAGACATTTTAATCTTCCGTATCTGTTTTACATAACAAGAAAAAAAAAATTACTCTCAATTCTAATTTTTTAAATAATAATTTTATTATCATTACACTTATTTTTAAATATTTCAAAATATATTTGTAAATTCTAAATTTAAATAAATGTGGCACTGCTCTACAGCGATTTTTATCACAAATTTGATGAAATCAAATATTTTATTTATTTATTATTTATTTTTCCAAAAGTTTGAAAAATAGAAAAAAATAACAAATTTTTCATTAAAGAATATTAGGGTACTGAAAAAAATTAAACCAGGAAATCATGTCACTGTTATATAAATAAATTTCCAAATTGTCAATTATAGAAAATATTTGTGTTACTTGATAAAATATAATTTAATAGTAATATACAAAATGTGTACTAAATTATACTAAAACATTTATCACATGTTAAATACACTATTTTATATTTAATACATGATATATACGCATCCTTAATTCTTTTAATGGTGATTGTTTTTCTTCAGATCTTTTCCTCCTTCTTTTAACGTTTCTGAGTAAATTTACTAAGTTAATAAAAACTTCCAAGTAAAGTCTTTTTATGGTCGAAATTCTCTTTCATTATCCTTGAATAATAGTTTAAGTACTCTTAAACGGTTTGTTTGAGTTTAAGTAAAAATTATTAGTGGAATTATGTGGGCACGAAAGTAAACCTTGTGTATATATATATTTTTCAGATTTAAAGTTTATCCAGAAATAGAAAATGTTACTGTGATTTGTAACACCAAATTTATTTTAAATAATATGCAGCCTGACGTGATGTTTGAAAATAGCTCTCAAAAGTCTTAAAATTCATATGCACATTTTGGACAAAACAGTTTTATGAAATCCTAATTATTGACTAACAATATGCGTTTTTTTAATCCATAAAAAAAACAAAAAAACATATACACTGTGATCACCATCAGTATGGATTGGATGAAATCCAGGAAAATACGATTCTGTTGACTTTTGGGTATTGGATGACACGAATAAATATGTAAATTTGATGACATAAATAAATAAATCTTTAGACTATCTTTTAAATATCTATTTCCTGCCGTTTCATTTATTCTATCAGATTAGGGCTATATATTTAAAATTGCTTTTCTAGGTTTAACACAGTTCTTCAATACATTCTAGTTCATATTAAGCGTGTTTATCAGGATAAAGTAATAAAAATACGTATTTTAAAAAAGTGAGGCATGGCAACTTTAATGAACAAATACATATAAAATTGTACTGGGTGTCCCAAAAGTCCTTAATACATTTTAAAATTCAATAAAAGATAAAGCAATTCGCGTATGAGAGTGCGGTTTCGGCGAAAATTCTTCTTATGATCTTATTTTTTTTTTAAGCAAATAAAAATATTAGTTAAAAAAATTCTCATTGATGGCGCTGCTTCTAGAAAGTTATCGAATAGGTAAAAAGCCTTTATACATAACAATGGTGAAAGACTCACAATGCGTATGCACAGTTTTTGTCCAAACTATGGCAACCCGCATTCCAGAACTTAACAATACTCACTCTCCTAAGATCGATTAGACAAGTGAGGATGGATAGTCGAGTATTGTTAAGTTCTGGAATATGGGTTGCCATAGTTTGGACAAAAACTGTGTATACGCATTGTGAGTCTTTCGTTATTGTTATGTATAAAGGCATTCTAACTATTCGATAACTTTCTAGAAGCAGCGCCATCTATGAGAAATTTTTAGAGGTAATTTTTTTATTTGCTTAAACAAAATTTTCTATCATAAGAAACATTTTCCTCCAAACTACACTCTCGTATGCCAATTGCTTGATTTTTTATTGAATTTTAAAATGTGTCAAGGATTTTTGGGACACCCTGTATAATAACGAAAATATGAATATATATACAAAAACAATATTGCAAAAATATCTATACTAAAAACCTCAATTAAATCTAGAATACATTCTTTTAAGTAAGTTGTTCTGTTTAAAAAATATACTATGTAGTAACTTTTAAACAAGTTTAAATTCTTCTGGTATTTGAAACAAAACATTTAGTTTTACAAGATTAGGAACGAGAAAAATCAAAGACCCTTTCTCGTGTGTGAAATTGCAACAAAAGTGATAAATTCTAATAACATTTTAATGACTTTTTTAGTCTCTAGAGCCTCGTTAGAATACAAAGTAATTTATGTCGGATTACTTTTTTATGTAAATACTGTTATAGGTTGTGAGAAATGTAGCGCTGTTTGCTTTTTTGCAATCTGGCAGTAGCAATTTCCAGGGCTCTCTTCTAATTTAAATATTATTTCAAAATGTAATTATTCCTTTTATTTTTTTATATTTATCAATTAAATGATTTAATAAATAAAACGGTTTTACTGTCAAGTGGAATATACAACGTAAAATATACGTGCACACACACACATATATATGTAAAACATGTGTATATAGACTCATTAGGAAAAGAGAAAAAATAGAGATACGCAAATTTCCAGACATAATAAAAAGTTAAAATTTCACTGCAGATTCAACTTGTTTAATAATTAAAATTCATAAAGATGCAACTAAATGAAAATATATTGCTTGAAGGTGCGTAAAAACATACATAAAAACATTTAAAAACACATTAAAGTTCTTTTAAAAAATCAAAACGTTTTCAACCGAACTTACTCGGTCATCATCAGTGAAAACTAATAGTTAAGTTGAGTTGTTGTCTCTTCACGTTTTCTAGCTTGCCCGGAACAAACCATTTTACTTCAAGGGTGTGGAATATAAGGTAGGACGGGAAAGGTCATTCAACATTTCAAAAACAAATACAGGTTAATCAATCATGTATTAATTCATTCCAGACTGCGTGGATATCATATGATAATACATCGTTACAGACTATTTCTTTTTTAGATATTATTTCCAGAGACTTTCTTACGATAGCTTCCTGGTGATTACTTGTGCGGAATTTTGTATCCATTGAAATCTACTTTTATAGGTTCAGTTTGTGCTAATCTTGCTAACGCAGTATGGGGTCTGTTTAATCTAGAGCAATAATTATAAATGCATTATAATCGTTAGCAAGATTAGCACAAACTGAACCTATAAAAGTAGATTTCAATGGATTCCAAATTATATTCCGCACAAATAATCACCAGGAAGCTATCGTAAGAGAGTCTCTGGAAATAATATCTAAAAAAGAAATAGTATGTAACGATGTATTATCATATGATATCCACGCAGTCTGGAATGAATTAATACATGATTGATTAACCTGTACTTGTTTTTGAAATGGTGAATGACCTTTCTCTTCCCACCTTACATTCCACACCCTTGAAGTAAAATGGTTTGTTCCGGGCAAGCTAAAAACCCGAAGAGACAACAACTCAACTTAACTATTGTTTTTCACTGATGATGACCAAGTAAGTTCGGTTGAAAACGTTTTGATTTTTTTAAAAAGACTTTAATGTGCTTTTAAATGTTTTTATGTATATTTTTACGCACCTTCAAGCAATATATATTCATTTAGTTGTATCTTTATGAATTTTAATTCCAGACATAAGTTTTATTTAAATTACACATCAGGTGAAAAATTGTATTATAAATGTTTAGATCGTAACACATGATAGTAAGTGTAAAAGAAATATTTTTGATTTAAGAAAATTAAATTTGATTGATTAGAATTGATTAAAAGTAATATGTTACGAGTTTTTCATACATTTTTTTTTTTTTTTTTTTTTTGCAATTGACAGTTTTTTGTAACAGCTACCCATTTATCTGGATTTCTATTGCCCTATGGCACAAAAAGAAATCTGCATTTAATTTTGGTTTTGCTTCTTTGGCACTAACACTTCTTACTGAATCATTGTTATTGTCGTTTGTTTGGTTTCATAATCTTTATCACCTAAAATACTACAAATTTTAATCATCAGTAAGATGTCCATTTTTTATCAATGTCTCGTCCATATCTGTGAAATCTTTAGTTTGAAATCTTTAGTTTAAGTTTCAACTCTCAGTTCACTTTTTGCTGTCATCCATTTTTTGGCATTTCCATATTCCATCTGATTTACATTCCTTCTCCTTGTCAGGCAGTTCTTCACCAGTTCTCAATTGTCACAATCCAACCTTTCTCAACCCATTCTTAATTCATGAACCAAAATCAATTACAACGTTGTAACGCACAAATATGAAAATTGGTACAAAAAACCGCATAGGGCCTTTTCAAGGATGCATTGATCCCCTTCCTCAGTGCGGAAAAAAAAAGATAAAAATGGGTTCAAACAACCCCTTGGTATTCAAGGGGTATTCTATTCTTGGTATTATTTTATTCAAGCCCCGAGTACTGGCTTGAATAAAAATGCTAAAGCAAGAGTTTATATATACCAAAGAAGTGACGCAGTTGACCGGAAATAACTGAAAAAAGGAGTCACTGCGCAGAATCCCTCCACACGTGGGAGAAAAAAGGGGTGCTGGTCATATTATTCACCAATGATGAACTATGTTTGTGAATAAGGTAAGCTTCGTGAAAGTCGAGATCTATAACTGAATTACATTTTTGGATAATTTTAGCTTCTGACTAATTAAACCTGTGGTTGGAATCCCAACAATGTTTAGGTATTGTAGATTTCTCACACACCTGCTTTTTAACATAATTTTGGTGTTCTTTCAGCCTAATTCTAAGAGCACGCTTCGTCTGCCTAATGTAAGAGAGGCCGCATTCACAAAAAATTCTCTAAATGCCCCAGGTATTATGTTCATCAATTGGATCTTCAAGGTTGGAAAAATAAACTTTATTGGTTGGAGAGAAAACAACTTTGAAACTAAACCTATTTAGAATACGAGAAATTTGTGCACTGATTTTATTAAAATAAGGTAAGACAATAACATTTTTAAATTCTTTATTAGCTGGAACAGAATCAGTGTTTGTCGGAGGTTTAGATAAAATACGGTTAATTATATTCAAGTTAAATCCACGATCGATGGCGACTGCTTTAATATAGTTAATTTCATTATTAAACAACTCGGAATTTGAACAAATTTTACGTGCACGGAAAATAAGTGTATTGAAAGCTGCTAATTTTTGATGTGGGTGATGATTGGATCTATAATGAGGGGGATTTATAATGGGGAGGATGAGGACTTACTGCAAAATGTTTACGGTAAACTGTAGTCAAAAATTCACAATCATTACGAATTACTAGGACATCTAGAAAAGCTAGATGTTGTTGAGTTTCAACTTCGAAAGTAAACTGGATACAAGGATCAATTGAATTAAATGTATCAAGTACAGCATTAATATTGTATTTAGATAAATCAAGTGAAGCAAAGGAATCATCTACGTAACGTG
The DNA here is from genome assembly GCA_963931845.1 of Maratus michaelseni. NCBI lineage: Eukaryota > Metazoa > Arthropoda > Arachnida > Araneae > Salticidae > Maratus > Maratus michaelseni. The sequence continues at coordinate 458,499,948 of OZ007588.1, forward strand.
TATAAAATGGGAATTGTATTAATTTAAATAATTTACAAACATATTCACAAACATAGTTCATCCTTGGTGAATGATATGACCAGCACCACTTTTCTCTCGCATGTGTGGAGGGATCCTGCGCAGTGACTCCTTTTTTCAGTTATTTCAGGTCAACTGCGTCACTTCTTTAGTATATATAAACTCTTGCTTTAGCACTTTCATTCAAGCCACCAGTACTCGGGGCTATAACCAAGGGGTTCTTTGAACCCATTTTTATCATTTTTTTCCGCACTGAGGAAGGGGATCAATGCATCCTCGAAACGGCCGTATGCGGTTTGTTGTACCAATTTTCATATTTGTGCGTTACAACTTTGTAATTAGTTTTGGTTTATGAATTAAAATTCGCACAAAGTATTCGATCTATGCATTCTTAATTCTTTTTTCCGTCACACATCTATTTTACGGTATAGTCGTCCATTCACAAGACATCCAATATAAACTGGTGTGAAAAACTTAAGCAACAAACACAAAATGCTAATTTCTGAACACGTGAGTACTCTTAAGGAAATTCTATAAAGAGCAAGTGTAGAAAAGAGGTACTAACCTAACAGCACGGCCTGTCGATGTGAAGTCTCCTTGACGTCACACATGGTTAAAAGTGTCACAATCGCTACGGTTAATCAAAATATGGGATATTTCACTGCCTCATTATTACTCTCAAATGCTTGTTAAACTGAAAAGTCACTGTGACTGTCGCTCTGTGATGGGTCACCAGGTGACTTTACAATGAAGTCATCTTGTGACTCTCATGTGACTGTCATTTTGACACTCCATTGTAAAGTCATCATGATAGCTGTTCTTCGACGAGTTCCCAAGTGACAGAAAATGAAATCATCTGGTGACTTTTTTACAAAGGAGTGCAATGATGACTTTACAATAGAGTGTCGATCACCGAAAAGTCACCATGCGACTTCATGGTGACATTATTTGGAACTTCATCACAATGCAATGGTCACAATGACTTCAAAGTTCAGTCTTCAACTGACAGTGACTTGAGAATCACAAGGTGACTTCATTCTAATGTCACCTGGTGACTCACACAAAGCGACAGTCACAGTGACTTTTCAGTGTTAACAATCATTTGAGAGTAATAATGAGACAGTGAAATATCCCATATTTTGATTCACCGTAGCGATGGTGACACTTCTAACCATGTGTGTCGTCAAGGGGACTTCACATCGACTGGCCGTGCTGTTAGGGTAGTACCTCTTTTTTACACTTGATCTTTATAGAATTTCTTTTTGAGTACTCACGTGTTCATAAATTAGCATTTTCTGTTTGTTGCTTAAGTTTTGCACACCAGTGTAGTTATATACAGAAGCTTTACACCATTTGCAATAGCATCCACAGGTTTTTGAACTAGAGCTTTGATACTAGTTAATAGTAAATTGCTTATGGTTCTGCTGCGAGCTTCACACAACGTTCATATATATCATTTTCAAATTTGAACTCGAAAAACACACAAAAAAGTGAATACTTTATAATTGATAAACACGATAATCCAGAAATGCTTCTCGTGCATTGTGTTATTCATACATATATCATAGTGTCAAAATTGAAGTACTAAAATCAATTGGAAAATACATTATTAATATAAAAACAGATCATATCCTGAGCGTCATTGTAAAAAAAAATTGTGACTATCTTTTTTCATATTAAGGTAAGTTGGGAAAGAAACAACGAAGTTGTTCTTGGTGAAAAGACGAAAATGTGACTTATCTTTGTATATAGTGTTATGCTAAAAATATATTTTTTTTGCCGGTTTCACAGGTTAAAACAAACGTGAAATGACTGATACTGCTACATTTTTTATTGTTATGGTCTTTTAAATTTCTGTCATGCAAAAGAAGGTTCAATAATTAAATAATAAAAATTACATGTTACAAGGAAAATGCATTATTTTTTTAGATATGTTTATGTGTGGGGTGGGCAAAACAAAAAGCTGGGAGCCATTGTTTAGACTGATAATATGTGAAATATTAAACTGAACTTCTACCATTTTAATTTTAGTTTTTACCATTGGCAATGTTTAAAGATTAAATATAATAAATGCACATTGTTATTTAACTATTTAGTATTTTGCTATGTTATATATCATATATATTAAAAGAGCAAGAAATTTTAGTGATTGCGAGTAATATCGGAAACGCTAGAACGATTTTTAAGAAACTTTTCTACTATACTAAATCAAGCAAGAGAGAAATCTAGAGCCCGAATTGAAGAAATTAATTTTGGCAGGTTAAATCAAACTCAGCGCTGAACATGGTGTTTGCTATATGTCTAAACACCCTCAAACGATTTACACGAAACGTGTCTCCTACATTAAATCAAGCGCAATAAAACGATCTAGCTAGTTTTTGATTCAGTGAAACTTCATTTTCACCGGTTAAAACAACTCAGTATTGAAAATGCTGCTTAAATCGAAAACGGCTCGTACGAATTTTAGAAAACGTGCCACCTATACTAAATCGAATAAGAGAAAGCAACCTAGATACGTCACTAATTCGAGAAAAGTCGTTTTATCGGTTTAAACCAACTCAGTACTGGAAAAGAAATCTTCAGTTATCGGAATTCTTTCAACACTATTAGTTATTGATTACCAAAACAATTACGGGCGGTATCAAATACGGCCTAACAATTCTCATGGAATTTGCCTTCAATGCCAATTCAAGAAGAAGAAAATACTCAAACTAGGTCTCGACTTCGAATAATTTCGTTTTTATAGGTTTGAACAATGTTCGAAATCAATATTCAGTAATCGGAATTCTCGCAAACACTATTCGTCATTGGTCATCACCATGATTACGGACGATATCGATAACGGCGAAACTATTTTCATTAAATTTGCCATTTTAAAATTAAAATCGAACAGAAGAAAACGGTCTAGCTATGTCTCGACTTCATAAAAATTTATTTTCGTAGGTTTAAGCATTTTTTTAAAGTAATAGGATTTCTCGTTAATACTATTGATCATAGATCTGCAACATGATTAAGGACGATGCCGAAGACGGTGAAACAATTTTATGGAAATTTAATATCTGCACTAAACAATCTACCTAGGACTCAAATTCGAAAACATGTGCTTTAACAGGTTTAAACAATTTTTCCTGTACTTAATTTTCCGTAACCGAAATTCTGGCCAATACTATTTGTCATTGATCCGAACCACGATAATGGGTATTTTTTACTCTATGACAGATATAATTTAAGTCTAACTTTGGGTTGGTCTGCCATAGTTATAGAACAGATTGCATTCAGGTAGTTTTGTCTTATATTCTTGTTTAATTTTTCCGTAGACAGCATTGTATTTCGAATGATGTATGAAATGTGATAATGCTAGAACACGTGGATTTTTCTGTGGTCACTTTCAGTCTAATACAATTCACATATAACAAGATTTATGTACTGATTTGAACACAAGAAAATAATTAGATAAGTATCGACGTCAGCAAATTTCTTTTAAAAGATTATTAAAAAAAACGATTCGTTAAAAAAATCTTAATACACCAATATCCTGATGACGTCCAGTCTTTCAAAATCAAATTAAAATTGTTGAGCTTAAATTTTGCACATAAAATAATTGTAGATGACAATGAAATATCATGGAATAATATTATGTTATAGGCAAAAATATACTCACTAAACACAATTCTGAAAACCTTTCTTTCAGTATGCCAAAACTAAGTTGTCCGTTAAATTCAAAAGTTTGGTAAATGAAGCAGTCCCGTTTTTTATGCAATCTTTTTAAAAGAATTCTTGTTACTCTTTCATAATTGGTGTCCGCAACTACTGGTATACAGCTTGTATTTCATGAAGCAAAATTACAAACAGCATTAGAATAAACAAACATTTTTTTTGCCAAACACCTAAGCATATTTTTTTTAAATCATAAAGTGAAAAAAGTCATATTTTCCATTTATTTATGGTGATTCAAACATATGGATTGTTTTCCATTTTTTGTTCAAAAGAATATTTTGGTGGATATGAACAGTGGAAAAATTCCACAAGTTTATTAGTATTACACACATGGGCGATGGTTTTTTCTTCGAGACGCTGATTCACAAACATGCATTACTTAGGATTCTAGGAATTAGAGTTGAGTGTAACAATACATAATACTTCTTAGACCATAGGAAGAACGAGTTTTAAGCAATAAGCATATTCTAGCATTGTAAAGAGTAGTTTGACATGGCTTTATATTTTTTGGCATTTGCAAGCCGTTTCACTTCTTTAATTTCTCCCATCATTAAGTGATTGTGAAAAATTATTTTACGACCCTGTAATATGCTCTAGCATTTCCATGAAATTACAGCTATTTCCAGGGTCGAGAGCATATTCGAGTCTTTCGATAATAGCATCTACAGATCTTTAAAAAAAAATTCTGACGACAGTGCTGCTGGTTGAATTCATCTTCACTCTATTCTGAAAAACTGCCATATGGAATATCCTACGTCGTCGTCGTTTTCAGGGTTATGGAGCGAAACAGTAAGTATTTTAGAAAATCCTCTTTACACCCATAATGTTGTGTGGGAAAAAGTGCTGAGTACCTCGAGAGAATAAACCTACTTTACAACTGCGAAAATATATTAGAAAAATAATAAATGTTATTTCGATAACATGAAGAAATTTGATAAATAATGTATATATAGATAATGTCGATATATAAAGTATTAAAAAGAAACAAAAAAAAGTAAAAATGAATTGAAAATTTCTTGAACAACATTTCTTATTATATATTTTGGAAACTAGAAATTTTTATGTAGAAATAAATAACAATTATTTTAAAAACCAAATTCAGTATAAAGAAATAACGAGCGATGTTCGGTCTACCAAGAACTATTTACTTATTACTGAATACAATTAGTAAATGCTTCAGTTTTTTTTAACATTTTTCAACATTAATTTCGATTAATCACTTTTTTAATCATTTATTACATATTTTTAATTTAGGTATAAGAATACATTTTTAGATTTCACTATTACTCTCTTTAATTATTTACAGTAGCATTTTACCAACGTTACATTTTTAAGTACATGATTTTATGCTTTCGTAATCAATCAAATTATTTTATTAGTACCTTACCTGATACTCCAAAAACACACATTTTTGTCGGATCATTTATTCTTTTTGAAATGTTAGTGTCGTTTTTTTTTTCATGGGAGGGCGTTAAAATATGCACTACCTTATACTCGAGAGAGTGGTATCAATAAACAGTGTCATTGGGTTGAAATAAATTTATCCTGTCCATGATTGTTTTTAATTCAAGTAATGAGACACTATTATGTAAATACGAAAGAAAAGATAGTTCCTCGAAACTTAATTTTGATTTGAAGAAAGCAGACTTTTGATTTACACAAAAATGCATATAAGACTATCCTTTCGATGAACGTGTTGAATAATATGAGCACAGTGGAAGAATCTCCTTGCAAATGATTGAATCTGAAAAAAAGGTTATTTCTTTTCATTGAAAGACACTTGGTAAATATATATTTTTTTTACAGCGTCAAAAACTATTGAACGAGAAGAAAAAAAGCCAGTAGGGAACAAAATTAAGGTTTATAAGTAATTCCAGTAATGCCATCTAAACGTGAATTATGATGGATATTGTTTTATAACATAGATTGTAAAATACTTGAAACACTGAAATGCTCCTCCCCCATACTTTTTTTTGTTATTTTTTCATTTGTTTTGAAAAGATTATGAAATAAATCTTAAACCAAAACAGTTTCATATCAGACACACTATAAAAAAAAATTTTTTAAAGTACATTCAATTTTCGAAATTCGAAATTTATTTTTCTTGCTTTTTTATTGTATAATACACACAGACTATGAAAATATAACAATGATTAACAAGCACACATACTATGAAAATATAACAACGATTAAAAATTCGACACGCATTGATTACCACATACATTGAACTTTACGAGAAACGTATTACGAAATTAATACAGCAACTTTTGATGTTAAAACTTTAAATTTTAAAATTACAACATAAAGTCTTGAAAGATTTAAATTAGGTTAATATGTGATGTTAAGATACCAAAAGTGTTTTCTAGTAACTAATTTGTTAGATTGCATAATAAATACTTCCTTTATTCTATAACACAGTAAAAATGTTTTAAAACCATCAGTTTACTTTTTTTACCCTTGAGCAAATAGAAAAATAAAAAAGCATTAAAGAGAAAAAAAGAAGCAAAGCGAGGAGAAAAAAGCATTAAAGCAATCCATGACATTTTCCCTAAAAACTTAAGGGATTTCCGCACTAAACTGACATTTCCTAACTTTAGCTATGATCAAAGATGAAATGCAGTGTTCCAAATCTGATAATGTAAATCTCACAAAAAAATAAATAAATATTGGATTCAATATTACAAATGCAGTACTTCCAGTACAAATTTACTTTCAGGACACAAAATAAAGATTGAATATTACTTCCACATTTAACAGTTCAAAGGATTGTTTCATCTCGAAATATCAATAACTTACATAGATTCAAAAGAAACAGGCATCATAGCACAGCTTTGAGCAAAATAATGCAAAAGTCGATTTGAAAGAAAACATTTTCTAATATTATTTGAATTGAACAGGTATTCGCGTTATTAAATTGCTGCTATCATTTATCTCTTTTTATCCAGGCATAACGGTTACATGTTTGGAAAATTTTGAAATCTGCGAAAATATTTTGATGAAAAAGAATGATAACATTTTTAGTAGTTTTTAATAAGAATAGTTGATAATTTTGCTCAATTACTTCAAATAAAATATAAATAGAAATGGACATTTTGTTATAAAATAGTTTTTAAGAAAAAAATTGGAATTTACGGTTTTTTTATATAAAACCAAGAACGAAAAATCATGCGTAAAGCATAGATTATGAAACACATTCCAACACAGCCAGAAAACTGTAACGAAACTTCACCGTTAAATAAGGTGAAAGAATATATGTAAGTAAACAGTTTAGAAAACATATCACACATTGAAAAATACAGTTTTCGAAATTATCTTCCAGTGTCAAAAAAGTAGTCGAATTATTTTGTTCAGCACTGTATATGATCAATAGATGTGGATATATAGTATGATAAAATTTAGTTCAGTTAGAATAGTTATTCACATTTAGTAATTTTCTCCAATCGATGGAAATGCACTCGAAATCTTTTGTACAGTCCTGTATCTTATCGGAAGGCTTTTGTACACACAACATATTAAGCTAAAAGGTTCAGGATAAGGTTCATATTAAGCTAAACACAAAATTCAGGACTATCGAAGCATATTTACGGGAGTTAGAGCACGGACTGACGGACAGACGGCAGACGGCAGACAAACCGAAGTCATAAACACTTTTCAACTAGGTTGGAAAGTTTTAAAAAAGGCTAACCGAAACATGTGTAAAAATCTATATATATATATTTTTTTTTTCACACATTTTAGTATAAAATAAGATCCTGAATATATAATATTATTTCAGAGGGAAATACATCATAATTCTTTCGAAGATAAGCTACATTTAAGCATTTATTTTTTACAATATAATTTGAAGGCTTGTCTAGGGGATAAGTAACATTATTTTAGTTATTTGTCGCTGAAATTGTGTCACAATGCATTTGCATTGTAAAATCGCCAATTTATATACGAGATACATTGTTAATAAAACCATTATGCTTTCAATTATACCTTGCTGAATAAAAATTTTATTTAGTTACTACATATTTTACAATTTATGCATAAATCTATCGAGTGAGAAAAATAATTTATCAATTTTGCATTTTATATATGTTTCAGTATATGGTATCTATAGAGCAGTGCTGCAAAAAATTATGTTATATTTGCAATAAAATTAAAATTTTTATTATAAATTCTAAAATTAAATGCATATAAAAGGCTAATGAGAAATCTATATATTATTTATAGAAATAATGAATATTCATAATGTTACGCAAAAATCATTGATTGTGAAAGCACCTTAAGAGTAGTAGACAGTAGGGTAGAAAGACAGAAATGATTAGTTTGAGTTTAGAATGCATGATGTATAAAAATGTATGCGTATAAAAATGCATAAACATTCAAATATTGTTTCTCCCTCTTCCGTAAGGTTTCCATAAAATAATACCAGCCTATTTTTTTAGCTCAATTACCACCTAGGAATACGAAAGCTATATAACTTATTGTCGATTTAAAAAACGCCACCTGCAGAATAACATTTTAAACATTGTGCAACTATGCCAAACTATTTAAAAATAAATACGGCAATATCCGTGGTCTTGCATTTTATTATTCCTTGCAAAAATTTGTTCTATAACAAGATATAAGATATATTTATTTTGTCCCTCATAACTATTAATTACCCATCATACGTAGTATAGGGTAAGTCTTGTAATCGTTTTGAAAATTGAAAAAACATTTTTAACGGATTTACACGGATCAGACACTGGAAATTCCGAAAAAATAATATTTTTAGAAAAAAAAAATTGCCGTCCGTCTGTCAGTGTGTGTGTCTGTGTGATTGTCTGTAAACGCTCTATCTCTCGATCAAATTGAGATAGATACTTGAAATTTGGTATGTACTTAGTATGTAATATTGGGAAGAAGCTTATTGAATTTCAGTAAACGCGATTGTCCGGAACTGTTTTATTCGTTCTCTCGAAATATTCGTTCTGATTAAAGGTACATCAAATTTTTCAAAATTGTTTATTTTAAGGAGTGAATATAAAAAATAATAAAGAAACATAAATTTTGCATAAAGAATGAAGTTGATTGGATAATGAGTTGCTGAGATATTTGTAATTATATTGTTCACACTTTTTGATTTTTCATGACCCTGTATTTCAATCAAATTTCAATTCAAAGATATATTTCAATTGGAAATGAGGCACTTAATACGACGCAGTAAACCATTAGTTAATATTATTATCAATTTTGGATTTATAAGGATGTTTCTTTTACGCAATTCAGTAATAGAGCATTTAAAGTTTATGACGTCATCAAGCCACGATTTTATTTGACTTGATATTTTATAAATAGTTTACACATGTTTAATTTTCATATTTCATATTATGCATAACCATGATGGGTAAGTATTACGGTGGCTTCCAATAACTAGTTTTTAATATTTACTAATATATAACTAGCAGGATTCGACCGATACTCTGGTCGGTTTTTCAAATTGAGTCTTGAATTAAACTAATGTATCGCCGAAATTGATCTTGTATTTTAAAACAATTATGACTTTTTCCAAAATATTCTTCCATGTTGTTGAGAAAGATATGAACTCTATTGCACTATTATACTTTCTAATGGGTTGAACAAAATTTGGATTATTAAGGTCCAATTATTTTACTTGATCATTTACTGTAGGATATGGTAGAGAAACCCTCTCGCTATGATACAAGGAAATGAAATGTCTTCTAATCGCGATACTACTGATATTGGAGCATTACAAGATTGCATAAATTGTCCAATGTACCTAAATAATGATCGAAAGCTTTATTTTCGTTTGTGAATTCTTGAACACCCAGCATCTCCGATTGGAACTATATGTAGTTTGGGTAGTTTAAATACATTGTCAGTCTATATTCCGTTGTCTGTATTATAAAGCAAAAAAGTTGTACTTTAAAATGCAATTTGTTTGAAAAATTCTCTCCAAAATCACATTTTGAGAGTAATAAATTTAAAGTCTTTCACTAAAGACTCTGAAAATATTCCATATTTAACAACTATTAACAGCGTCATTCATGTTGTTTTAAAGTGTTCAGAAATTAAATCTCTTAAATATATATACATATATATATATTAGAAAGATTGAATGTTTCGAAAGTTTAAAAGTCCTATGACCCCTTAAGTGCAAAGCAAATTTTTCTGTAAATGTATCAGACATACTCACACCCTTACTCATGTATTGTGCAACATAAAAATACGTATGCCAAATGTACAACAATTTTAGAGAAAAAAATTAATTATTTAAAACATTTCTTAAATGTAAATACTAAAATATAACAATATTTTGAAATAGGACAAAAAATCAGTCGAAATGTATTTCGAAGTTTTTCTTAGATATTGAAAATTAAGTCAAAACTATATCTAATCTTGTAGGCATATTAGAAATAAAATAACTGAGCACTAATTAAGTCAGCAAATGTGCAAATGTATTAAGTTAGTTACAGCCTTTTTTAACCATTTATTATTTTATTTCTAAAACCCAAATTATTATATATATAAAACACATTATACATAAAACAAAGAGAAAAATATTTTCTTTATTTCTTAGAAAACACTTCTGCTAAATGTATGCTGTAGTGTCTTTATAGTTCTTAATCTATGTACGCGAAAAAGCGAAAGTGATTTTTAGTGCTGAGCTTACTTGTTAAGTAATGGTTTGGGATGACAGAAAATTGCAGGTTGTGAAGTACTAAGTGACTTTGGCACTCGCTTTGCTAACATTCGTGTGAGATTTGTAATAAATTGAGATGATAGCACAGCCCTTATTTTGTGCTTAAAGAATAAAAGAAGACGATAGAATTTGGAGTATATTGTTGACGGAAAGAATTATTTTTACTTTTATTCTACAAAAGGGATCAGGTGAAAAACTTTTTGAACCTTATCAAAGAATATATTGAATATTTTTAAACATTGCAATTTTATTAGTTTCATTTAGAGGGAAAGATATAAACAATTTATTTAGTTTGAAATAAATAATGATTATACACGATGAGCAAAAAGACTCATCCTGAACATAAAACGTTAACACGAAAAGAATGTTGACGATATTAATGTAAAAATTTTACCATGTCATTGTCCAGTTCCTAAAGTTTTATTTTTTATCGTCGAAAAAATGCCACTATACGTCCATAAACTTAAGCAGTAAATTAAAATTAAGTTTTAACGATATGGCCGATCGTTTCTTAGAAAGCCACCAACGCTAGCAGTTTCTTGAAAAATTGCATGCCTCTGCTTTATAAGTATGACACCTGAAAGGTTGCCTCCATTATAATGTCTAAATACCTGTTGAAATGATATGGCGTTTTTGTTTCATGGATGGACAAAACGCATTGCACTTTTTCCTACATGGAAGCTGTTTCGTATGACTCACTTCTTAAATGTATGAACAAGTAACACGATTTTTTCCGCTATAAAAAACTTTAGGAGCAAGACTACGCAGTAGTAAAACATTTTCATTAATATCTTCAACAGTTTTTCCATGTTAATGTTTTGTAATCAGAGTGAGACTTTGTGCTTATCCTGTATAGTAATTTTGGTTTTGCAGAAAGGTCCACTTAGCTATAAAAAAACTACGAGTCTGTTACACACTTATCTAATATATGAAGAAAACAAATGTTCATAAATGATTACAAGATGTAACTTCAGAATTCTTTTAAAAATAGCACAGCAATGGAAAATTCATAACTGTATATTCTATATGTTTAAAAAATTGTATAAGCTATGAGTTTAAAGTACAAATATACAATATATCTTACATTGGAACGAAAGGGGATAGTGACTTTCTCTGTAGATTTTCACGTCTAAGAGATTTGTAACAGTACACTATTAAAAATTTGCAGCAAACTGTCCAGTCATTTGACCGTTTTTATAGAAAATGGTTACATAACCGTAATTTAACTATCTGCTGACCATAATATGGGCAATAATATGGTCAGAATGAAGTTAAATTACAGTTATGTAGCCGTTTTCTATAAAAACGGTCAAATGACTGGACAGTTTGCTGCAAATTTTTAACAGTGTAAGTTTGGGGCAGAGAAATGCCTGGGGCTGCCTTCTGGGTGTCTGGTTCCCGAAGCTGCTGGGTGACTCTGGAACGTCCTCAAGTGTAGCGCGGTAGTTCCCCTTAAAATACGGGTTCCACCGTCGCATGATGCCGCAGCGACCATGTCGTCAATCACTTGGGAAATGGAGGTGATGCAAAGATGGCGGTGCTCCAATCAACCGTACAGCACACAAGGACTCCCCCGGGTCGTGCTTGTTATATGTTCCTCAGAACTTGGGTACGGCGGTGGCTGTTTGTTTCTTACACTAGAAGATATGTTTTCATAAGAAAAAAGAACAAGTATTTTAGTTTTGCTTAACAGAGACAAATAGCCTAACTTTTTACTTATAAATATAATTTTCAGATGAAACAGTATACAAGTGCCTAGAAAATTTCTGTTCTAAAAATACATTTAAAAACATATTTGAATTTTAATATAAAAATTTATGTATTGTAAAATAAAATAGTTCTATTTTTCTAATATTTCACTACTTTTTATTATATTATATCACTTTTGATTTATGATGAAAAACGCTGAGTATAAAAAAAAAAAAAACTAAGAGTAAAAATATTTTATTATTACTTACCCATCATACGTAGTATAGGGTAAGTCTTGTAATCGTTTTGAAAATCGCAAAAATTTTTTGACGGATTTACACGTTTCAGACACTGGAGATTCCGAAAAACATATTTTTAGAAAAAAAAATTTTGCCGTCCGTCTGTGTGTGTGTCTGTAAACGCTCTATCTCCCGAAAAAATTGAGATAGAAACTTGCAATTGGGTATGTACTTAGTATGTAATAATGGGAAGAAGCCTATTTCATTTCAATAACCTCGATTAAGCGGAACAATTTTTTTCGGACTCTCGAAATATTCTTTCTGATGAAAGGTATATAAAAATTTTCGAAATTGTTTATTTTAAGGAATGAATATAAAAGACAATAAAAAAACATAAATTTTGCATAAAGCATGAAGTCGATCGGATAATTAGTTGCCGAGATATTTGGAATCCTATTTACCACACTCTTCGATTTTTCATGACCCTGTATTTCATCCAAATTTCACTTCAAAGATATATTTTAATTGGAAATTTGACGCTTAATCAGATGCAATAAACCGCTAGTTAATAGAATTATTATTTTTGGAGTTATAAGGATGTTTCTTTCAAGCAATTCAGTAATCGAGCCTTTAAAGTTTGTGACGTTATCAAGCCACGATTTTATTTGAATTGCAATGCACTTTATAAGTAGTTTACACATTTTTATTTTAATATTTTACATTATGCATATCCATGATGGGTAAGTATTACGGTGGCCCCCAACGACTAGTTTTCCTTATAAATAGATAGTTTGATACATATTGAATAATTGTAATAATTACATAAAGTTTGTTGTGATTTAATTAAGACCAGTTGCATATTGCAATTGTTCTATACTGGACATGTCAAGACTATTAACTGATTCCATAACAATGCGATAGACTCCTCTCCGAGACAAGCCGGTGCAGGTCCGGTCACCAAGTTAGTACCGCCCACAAGTAACGTGTGTCCGCCAACAACAGCGAACCACACCTTAGAGACTAACGTGAATCCAGTACCTGAGACTTACTTTACCGGCAGCTTGGATCATAAAAAGCATACACTTGCTCCTCGCCGGAGGACAAGGATTTAATGAATAATGATCACACATGAACAATATATTAAAAATACTTATAATAATTAGAATAGGATAGAATAAATCACCCAATTTATTTATAATTATACTTTACTCGTTGTGTAATAGTTTCTACATTTCCAAACGTTTCGAGACTAGCATATATTTTTGTATACTAAAGTACAATGCACCTAAAATTACTTGTTACAAGGGTGTTCAAATGAAAAGGTACAAAACGTCGTCACAACGTAACCGTTAACCAGCTTATGCCGCTATGGGAAAACATAGCGAGACATCTAGGGATGCTATTGGAGTCTACGGAGTGGATCCGAGCATGCGCGGGTGCCCGCATGCACAGGAGGCAGTATATGCTCTTATAAAGAGCGCCGTCCAATTGATGCCGCAGTGCGTGTGAGGACAGGATGGCGTTCACTTTGCAAAATTCGAAGATTGAGAAACTGCGAGGCGTTATCCGATTTCTGATAGCGGAATGTTTTAAACCGGCCGCTATTCATTGCCGGATAGTGACAGTATACTGATAAGCCTGTGTGTCCGACAAGTGCAGGCCGTGAGAGCTTAGTTGATGACCCGAGAACAGGCCAGGCAAAACGGCCACAGGAATTCTGGGAACAGGGAATCCTTCGGCTTGTTAATCAATGTGATCGTTCTGCTTAGGTCTATGGTTTATACTTTGAATAAAGTCTTCGATTACACCCACAGTGTCATTTCGTATCTTTTCATTTAAACACCCCTTGCAGATGTATTACATTACAGTAAATCCTTCATCTTCTTACTTTCCAGACACGCTTATATATCTTCAACTATAAGTACAATGCACTTAAAATTTCAATTTAGGCGAAATCTACTTGTATTGATTTATTTATGCTGTTTCCAATCTGTCTTTTGCTTTTTTTCTCGAACCTACACTCATGCTGCTCAATGTTTAACTAAAATAGAAAAGGAATTTTGTACTTTTAATGTAATATTCACTTTTGTTTCTTTATTTTTATATTGCATTGCAAAATTAAACAGCTCTTTATTATTATGTAACAAATATATGTATTTGATTTTCATTTAATTATTACTGTTGTAAATAATAAACTTTGATTCAAACGTCATTATAGATGTTTAATTTTACTTTCTAAATTCTGAAGGAAAATAATCCAATTCATATTTAATACTTGGAAATTTTTAAATGTAATATTTACTTTTGTGTCTTTATTTTTTATATTGCATTGCAAAATTAAACAGCTGTTTATTATTATGTAACAGATATATGTATTTGATTTTCATTTAATTATTATTGTTGTAAATAATAAACTTTGATTCAAACGTCATTATAGATTTTTAATTTTACTTTCTAAATTCTGAAGGAAAATAATCCAATTCATATTTAATACTTGGTAATTTTTAAATGTAATATTTACTTTTGTTTCTTTATTTTTTATATTGCATTGCAAAATTAAACAGCTGTTTATTATTATGTAATAAATATATGTATTTGATTTTCATTTAATTATTATTGTTGTAAATAATAAACTTTGATTCAAACGTCATTATAGATGTTTAATTTTACTTCCTAAATTCTGAAGGAAAATAATCCAATTCATATTTAATACTTGGAAATTTTTCCAGAAAAAATTTCTCACGCCTTGCATTCATAATATTCAAATTTTATGTGTTTAGTAGGCGTATAGCCAACATAGTGAAAAAGTACCCAAGCTGGGACTCGAACCCGGGTCATCAGTATAGCGCACTGACGTTCTACCAACAGAATCACTTGGGAACGATACTCAGCCTGGAACTTTTTCACCACAACATGTTGGCAAGGCTACAAACGCACACAAGATGGAATGTTTTTCCATGAGCCGCCAACCCTGGGGCAAACACGAAATCAAAGAAAATTTAGCATCGACAATTGAATAAATTCATATTTAATACTTGGATATTTTTCCAGAGAACATTTCTCACGCCTTGCATTCATAATATTCAAATTTCATTTGCTTAATAGGCGTATAGCCAACATAGTGAAAAAGTACCCAAACCGGGACTCGAACTCGGATCATCAGTATAGCGCACCGACGTTCTACCAACTGAACCACTATGTACTTTTCATACTCTTCTACGTACTTTTATGTACTTTACTATGCTTCAGAATGTATGGCGTGAAATAGACCACTGTCTAGATGTTGTCTGTGTGACCAAAGGAAGTCCCATAGAACATCCATGACGTATGTATAAAAAATTTTGAAATTCTGTCTACATTCTGTGTTAATCTTATCGATAAATTCCTTTCCATTAAATAGTTATAGCCGTTTGTAATCGCTATATTCATTTTGACTTACCCTATATGTAGCGAAACTTTAAACATCATTACTTATTTAATATGTCTATATTTAATGTGCGGGTATCGTTTTTTTCACTTTCTAAACGCGAAAACTCGTTTTTAACACTTTCAAACTTAGTTGAAAAGTGTTTATGACTTCGGTTTGTCTGGCCGTCTGCCGTCTGCCGTCTGGCCGTCTGGCCGTACTCTAACTCCCGTAAATATGCTCGGATTGCTCTGCAATTTTTATATGTTATTGTCGTTATCTATAGCATGTTCCCTATTTCAACTGAAGTGTGTAGCACTTATAGTTTTTTTACAGGGATACTCAAAAGAGTTCCGTTACATTACGGTCTATGGGGAAAAATCATTTGCGGTTCATTTTAATTATGTTACACAATTTCAAACGCAGTGTAATTGATATATATCACTAAGGTGCATTACAAGAAGCTTAATATAGAATAGGGTGTGCATAGCACTTATAGTTACTGTACAGGGACAGTCAAAAGAATTCCGTTACATTACGTCTATGGAGAAAAATCGTCTGCGGTTTATTTAAATAATGTTTCACTATTTTAATCGCATTGAAATTTATATATATCACTAAGGTGCATTACCAGAGGCTTACTACAGAATATTGTGTGTATAGCAGTCATCGTTCATTTACAGGGACACACAAAAGAATTCTCTACTGTCTGTTAACAATAATTCCTGGAAGTGCGTTTTAAGTTACTGAACGCGATTTTAAATTTAACTCACTTTTTGTTTATTACGTGGTGTGTATAAATTCTGTAGATCCTATACAGGACTGCACAAAAGTTCGCGAACACATTTCCGTTTATTGACAGGAACTCCAGAAGGATAATTTTAAACTGTGCTACGCGTTTCTTAACTGAACTAAAATTTAGCATCCTATGTAGTATATATACAAATCTATAGATCATATACAGGACTGAATAAAAGTATTCGGATATTTTTCCGAATATTGTATATGTTGGAAATAAATGTTGGAAATTCCCGAAATTACGTTTTTAAATGTGTTATGCGTTTTCCAAATTGTTTACTTCGATGTTATCTTTCAGCTTATTAAACGGTAATGATTTGTAAAAATATTTTGGAAGAGTTGGAAAGTGTTACATAATCTATGCTTGAAGCATGATTTTTCGTTCTTGTTTAAACATAAATTCACGTGAACATCATTAGTAATTTTTAATCCGATTCTGCGCAAATGATTTGATTAAATCGTCTGCTTTTTTCAACTTGGCCATATGCCTATTGAAATTAAATGCAGAATCGGATTTAAATTTATAGTGATATTCACTCGAATTTATGTTTAAAAACCAGTTTTCGCATTTAGAAACGGAAAAAATGATACCCGCATATTAAATATAGACATATTAAATAAGTAATGATGCTGCAAATTTCGCTACATATAACATAGATGTGGATAATGCAATTAACAAACGGGTACTATTTTAAACTGGTCACCCTGTATTTCTTCCTTTTCTAAACTTTCTCCTACTGTTTGTCTTCAAACTTCACTTATGCTGCTCACTGTTTAACTAAAATTGAAAAAGGATTTCGTCATTTAATTTTTAATATAAAAAGTTTTGCATTGTGACTATTTAAAAGATTTCAGTGCTCGCTAAGAACGGTTTTTAAAAAATTCGATTTTTAAAAAGGTGAAATGAACTCGCAATAGTCTAAAAACCTTCTAAACTATTTCCGCTGCCAAGCGGCAAAGAGCTCCACCAAACAACACTACCTACAACCGGAATATTACACTCTCTTGCACAAAGTGCTGCCGCTGACAAGCGGCCAAAAGCGCCTGCAAACAACACTACCTACAACCCAAATATTACACTCTCTTGCACGAAGTGCTGCCGCTGATAAGCGGCCAAGAGCTCCGTCAAACATCCCTGCGTGCGAGCCGTATGCATTAGACTCTAAATAGAAAAAAACCTACAAAAATTGATTTACACCTCAAAAATTTCAAAGTAAAAATACATAAGTTAAAGACACCAAAGAACGGGAGGGTGGGCTCGGGAAGTTTAACTTACCGAAGGACCCTATGTACTTCCCGAATATATATGTCTGATTTATCTGAATTATATTTATCTTTTATGTATGATTTATCTGAAATCGTTAAGGATAGAAACTTGAAATTTTACATAGTTTGCTTAACTAGAAGTTTGGAATTTAGTATGGTGCTAACTTTTAATATGTAAATACTCGCTTAGTACAGTTTCTAAAAATTTCCAAATTTCAAATAAAAAATTAAATTATCTTAAAACCTTCAAAATGCATTCTAAATTACCATTTATTTGGAATTGATTGTAGCTCTACTCATCCATTTAAGTCTCATGTTCGCCTAATGCAGTATAAGAATGAAGTTTACTCAAAATGTAGTTTTATTACTAACTAGCCGCCACTGGCGACCAGTTTGGTCTCCCTTAAATGTATTTAACATACACTATAACACTGTAACACGTTACTTTTATTCATAATTTATTTTTTCCGTAATCCTTCGCCAAACCGGAAGAATCTAATAGACAAATCAGGAACTTTTGCGATCATGGTAGCATTTTATGTATTTCGTCTTTCTTGACAAAAACCGCTTAACCAACTTAAGCGTTTATGCTTCATATCCGTTTGCTTATCAGTCGCAATATGTTTGCTAATGAGGAGATTCTTAAACATATTAAGTAGTTTTCCGTAATTGGATCCATTGCCAAATTGCGTATTTTAGTTAATACGATTTGGTGCATTGAAGTCTATTTTGTGAAAGTCTTTATTGATATCCACATTTACACTAAACCATATTGTTGCCAATATTCTTTTGTTTGTTTGTTTGTTTCTCGCTAACTTTGGCTGTAGACTTGATTACGGAAGATTAGAAAATCTATCATTATTCTCATTTAAAACGTATTGAATAATGTGACATAATCGGGGTGCATATTATAACACGTAATTTTCGAGTATGGTTTGGCGAAACATTGAACTTTTGGAAGCCAGTTTTGATAATCACATTCCTTTTAAACCATATTTGCTGTCAGCACTTTTGACCCGTGGCGTAGAATCTGATTAAAATTCACGAATTTCCTTCTAGATGCCGATCTCTGTTCGACTCTGTTTTTCTCAGCACTCCTATTTTGATATAGTTCGGGAGTTTTCATAACTGCATAATTCCCTTACTTTGGCATTTCTGCTTAATGTCTACTGACTATTAAGATCCGTAACTTGGAAATACGCCACGCCAACATTACCGCCTATAATTCTAATTACAGCAACCCGTTTTTTCTCTCTATATTGCAACTCTATAGTTAATATAGTGCCCTGATGCGTCTACGACAGCTGTTCCATCAGAACATTTGATTTCAAAATCAAAGTATCGTTTCTAATTTGCACACGCGAAAATTAACAGCTGGTATTGGCGATTTTAAAAATGCTATTGGCGAGATTTGCGCCCAAATAACACAAAAGTACTTAATGATGTTATGTATTTTGTAAATGTATATTAAATTACTGTTTTGAAAGCGATTGGTCATTAATAATGGTAAATATGACTGGTGATTAACAATCATTTTCAGTGGTCTCTCTTCCTTGCACGTATAATACATAAATACCAAATTAACTAACAATTTGTTTCGAAATTTGATTCATTAAATATCATTACAGCAGTTGTATTTGTTTACATTCAGCTTACATCAAGAAAAGATAAAGAATGAAGTTGAGTTGTATAGCACATAATTATTGTAAACTTTGATTGTGTCACTGGTACGAATTATTTTTTTGACACCAGGCAAAGCTCCAAAAAATCTTTCACGGAAAAATTACTTTACGAACGATTATCTCCATGGTTTAATGGTTTAATATTTTAAAACTTCACGACGAATGAATCTTTTTTTTTTGTTGTTGTTGTTTACTTTCATGGATAGAGAATTTGAACTGCGAGGCTAATTTCAACTGAAGTTATTGAAGAATATATACATAATTGAACGTAAGTCATCTCTCAAATATTAATTTATTTTGAACAATCTTTCTAAAAATGTAACATTTATTAAATTTTATTCGAAAAAATAATTTTGAATAAAAATGGCCGCCTGGCATATGAAAAAGTGAAGCGGGCATTCCGGAATTGTTGATGACAGTCACATGACTTACGGTTTTATTATAGAGATTTTAGAATTAACCGTAGCAGTGTAATTTTCTCTAATGAAAATAGACCCACGAATACCACTTGGTATATCTCAACAATTACGCGAGCAAAGACGCGGGTTTTGCTAGTTTTGTATACAAAGAGATGTTTGTAGAATTCAAAAACTGAATATACGGCTGGCTATGAAAAATAATACCTGGAAATGTGATTTCATTAGGTTTGGGCGCTTTTTTGCCAGAATAAATTTCAGGTTAATATGTGGTGTGCATAAAAGTCTGTAGGTAATACACAGAGCTCTAAGAAATATCGATTGTAAGTACTTTTCTGTCTATTGGTAGAAATTGCTAAAGGTGAATTTTAAACTGTGTTATGAGTTTTCTTGCTAAACTTAATTTTAGCATATTATGTAGAATATATACAAATCGATAAATCATATACACGGCTGCCCAAAAGAATCGGAGTACGTTTTAGGCTATGAACGGTTATTGCTTTAATTAGGTTTTCAAATGTGTTATGCATTTTCTAAAATGTCTGCTTAGGTATCTTCTTTACATTATTAAACATCGAAGTTTTGTTAAAGTATTCTGCAAGTTTTGGAATGTGTTTCATACGCTATGTTTGATGCACGATTTTCCTTTCTTGTTTTATTAATATTTTTTTCTCTTGCACTCTCAAGATGTAGGAATATATTTAGTATAAATTGAAGAGTAACAAAATGAAAAGGTAAAAATAACACACAAACATGGAATTCACTTCTGCTCCAAGTTTTAAAGCATTTATAATTATTCGAAAAATCCTTCCTGCCCCTGATTTGTAACAAAGCAACATTTCATAAGATACTAGAACTTTAGGAACGAAAATCTCTTTTCTAGTATATCTAAAAATAAGAAAACGGGATACGTTTGCTTTTATAGACATATACTGAGATTATTCTTTCCTCCTCGAACGTATATATATTATTGTTATTGTTGTATAAAAAATAGAATTTTCCAAGAATTTGAACTCAGGTTATAGCTCAGGGCAGGAAAGATTTTTGTAAATTGTTTTCCGTATGTCTTTTGTAGTATACGAGAAATAGTTATGTCCTTAGAGAAAGAACTTTCTTTGAATGAAGTTGAATTTCAGGCCGTAAACTCGGGATACGGAAGATTGTTTTTATTTTAATACTACCCCCTTCTGCTTATGATCCTCAAATAAGTGAACAAAATCACGAACTTTCAAATTTTGGATGATGTATCATACGACACAAATAAGAATGTTCTCTTCCTGGAACTTCTAAAGTTTGAATTTGAAAGCTCCCCAAGAATTTCGAAAGGGATTGTGATATTGTTTTTGAGAAATGGTTGAAATATATTATTTTATGATCGTGATCAATAAGTACTATTGCTGTTGGGTTATATGCAATAACCTCACCTTTAGATATTTCAAGAGTTCTTTAAGGTCACTGAGAAAATATATAATAAAAAAAAATGGATCTCACCCAAACTGTGGTATGCTGATGATGAGACGACATTAAGAAGACTTTGAATCTTAACTAAAGTTCTTTATTCATTTCTATTCAAGGTGAAGAATGATAGTCCTTCCTCTTGGCCACCATATGAATTATAAAACCCATCCTGGTTTTATTTTTACGCGAAGACTTCGTCGTTCTGCGAGGCATTATCCATTAAAATTTTAACTTGAAAAATAAAATGGCAAAAAAATAAAAAAGAAGTGACACGTCCAGTTCCGGCGACTCCCATCAGACAAACTGCTTCAAAAAGTAACGGAAAAATTATATATATGATGCATACGGGAAAAGCCAAAGTGAAATCATGGGCCTTTCAATTTAATTGATTAAAATTTAAAGTCAACGGTAGTAAAACAAACGAATCGCCGCTCTCAAAACGAAACCAAAAGTAAAATTATCCCCTATTCGCTAACACAGTTACGCGTCGATGTTTTGAAAATCCTACGTACGACCGAGATTTAAAAAGAGCCGCTCCAACGGTGAATCAAGGTCAGAGCCATGCATACTGCGCATTCGCGTTCTCCGCCGATGCAGAAGACAGAAAGATAACGGACGCTAAGAACCAACGATGCGCGCTGAAAACGTGGCGCCGCGCCGATAAAATGTAAACAAACAGTCTATGTGGACAAAGTATCGCTAAACAGAATGAATGGAGCAGTATTTAAAAATAAAGGGCTACAATAAAGATAAATAGCGAAGCACCGTAACACATACGCACAAAAATGCCGATAAACAAAACATTAAAAGAACGGCAAAGTAAATAATGTGAGAATTCATCTCACAAACCCCCGGAACGACGAAAAAAATTTTTGATGTTCCAGACAGATGTAAAAGGCAAACCTTTTACAGCAGGATGGGAAAGCAAAATTTTGTAATCCAAATAACAGACCTTTAAAAATTCCCAAAAAATTAAAAGACAGTGGCCAATTAGGAAAGAGAGAGAAAAGGGAATACATAATTTTACATCAATTCCATATATATATATACAAGATATAGAATTATAGATATTTAACATATGTATCTTCGTATTTCATTACTTTAAAATATGGCTAGCCAAACAAAAAAATTGCGCACATCTATATACATAATATTAACAAATATAACATACCATAAAAGATCTCGAATCAAAGAACCATTACAGTAAAAAGTTCTTGCTTTTGAATTAAGCAAATGGTTAAAAGAGATCATGAAAACAAAATAAATTTTCTTTATTTCAAAAATATACTAATAGTTGCAACTTTCTTAGTAATGATCATAATCTTTAAATCATACAAATTCAAACATATCAATAATTCATGTAATCTTTATTACAATGCTGTTATCCAATATCAATAAATAAATAATATTAACACTAATAGACAGCATATCAAACTCTGAAAAACAAAAATCAACATCACTAACTTTTCTCTAAAAATGTAAACATAAGTAAATAAAAACTTTCAGCTATATCAACTTCAATAAATATGTCATTTACTTGTACAGAAATATCAAAGTAAATTTTCTTTCAACATAAATAAACTTTCTTATGTCACTAACTTCAATAAATTTCTCATAAAAATGTCAAACATCAATAATAAATTTCATGAAAATAAGGCAGAGAAAAAAAATAATAAGGTGAAAAATTAATGGGATTGGAGATCTCCAAAAAAGGGGGTATCGACTAAGTCTTGGAACATAAAAATGAAAAACAGTACCAGAAATATTTTTTTTTTAAATATTGTGAACCTAATTTACATGAAGTAAAGAACATTACTAGGAATAATTTAACTTAATGCAGACTTTTAAGGCAGGTACAGCAGCATAACCCTGGCCACAGGTTATTGGCTACATACCTGTAAAATAGAAAAATAATTATTAGTTTATATGAAAAAAATACACAGTTGTATTTATATTCTGTTTCTTAAGTTATATCTATGTGATGGAGGAATTTGTGGACCGGGAGGTTGCTGCAACATTAAGTGTTGGTGACGTTTCTGTGCAGGTAAGACTCTGTTTACATTTATGGTGAAGGACTGATCAAGTTCGTCTTCTAACACTTTAACTGAGAGTAGCACATCAGATATGACTTTAACGACTTCATAAGGACGAATGTTCCTAGGTTTAAAGGTATCATTAGTTCTAATGTAAACAATGTCACCACACTGGAATTTTCGTAATTTAGCACGCTGATGTGGACGCTGATTACGTAAATGTTGAGCACCCTTTATGTTGTCGTAAACTTTCTGGTAGACATCTTTCATTGAGGACATATATTGGTAGTAGTCATAAGGATATGTCAATGCTTCTAGATCAGGATACTCAAACAAATCAAAGATGTTGGATAAGGATCTACCAAAATGAAGATATGCTGGTGAATATCCTGTAGACGAATGGACTGTGTTGTTGTATAGACTTCTGTGAATCATCAAAGCCTGTTCGAAATTGTAGCCTTCTTGAGCTAGTGTTGCAATAGAGGCTTTAATACTGGTATTGATCCTCTCAGATGATCCTTGTGTCTGAGGGTGTCCAGAAGATGAATGAACAATGCTAATTTTGAGGCTCTCTGTAAAGTTATCAAATATTTGAGCATGAAATTGAGGTCCAAGATCAGACATTAAAGATGCTGGACGACCGAAGGTAGTGATGTAATTGGTCAAACACTTGACAACAGCCTGTGCAGTAGCATTTTTAATGGGATACAGCTCTAAATGTTTAGAAAAATGATCAAGAAATGTCAGCACATGATATTTATTAGAAAATGGACCAAGAAAATCCATTGAAACAAGCTCACTAGGTTTTGATGGTATAAACGTTTCTTGTAATGGTGCTGGTGGTATTCTTCTATGCTTATATTTAATGCATAAATCACAGGATAGAACAAAATTTTTCGTATCCTTATAAATTCCTAACAAATAGAACTTCTTAAGTAATCTTTTGTAAGTATTACCAATTCCAAAATGAGGCATATGGCAAATGCGTAAAATTTTAGGTTTTAAGATATGAGGCACAATAATTTTAATATGGCGTGAATTTTCTAGTTTCAAAAATTTACGTTTAATCATAAGTAAACATGTATCCGGGTGAATGAAATAATTTTTGAATTTAGGATCAGGTTTATCAGATGTAATGGAATCGATTATTTTCATAATTTTCGGATCATTTCGCTGTTCACAAAGAAAAGTAGATTCCGAAATTTCCATACTCTGGTCATGAGACTGTTGGTTTTGTTGACTATTATTATCAATATGATGCAATTCGATTGTTGGTGACTTTGTGGTTATTGGAAGAATATTTTCATCATTTATTAATTCAGGGTTAGTATTAAGGTCTTGGGAGTGGTTTGTAAAATCTTCACGAGAGAAATAATCTGCTAAAACATTACTCCCACCTTTAAGATATTCAAACGTAAAATCATAATTATAGAGATCAACCAACCATCTGGTAGTAAGATCAACTGGTGAACTAGTACGCTTGTAATGTTCAATTGGTTTACTGCCACTAAGGATAGTGAAATGTCAATTGTATAGAAAATATTTAAATGCATTAATTGCTTTTACTATTGTCATAAGTTCTAATTTTAGAGCAGGATATTGCTTTTCAGAGGGAGATAAGGTTTTGCTAAAATAGCTGACAGAAAGTAGTTGACCATTTCTTTCTTGTAAGAGCACACCAGAGATAGCAGTACCACTTGCGTCAGTGTTTAGATAAAATGATTTAGACCAATCAGGTAAGGAGAGAAATGGCTTTGTGAAAAATTTACTTTGAATTTCTTTGAAGATTTTATCATGATCTTTTGACCATTTGAAAAGAACTTTAGGTGAAGTAAGTTTAATTAACGCATCCATTAGTTTTGAGTATTTAGGAATAAGTCTACGATAAAAACCACAAAGACCAATAAATCTTTTCAAGTGTTTTTTAGTCCTAGGAGCTGGAAATGAAGTAATTTTAGTTATGTTAGAAGATATTGGCTGAATAGTATGATCCTGTACGTGAAAACCAAGATAGTCTATGGCAGTTTGATGAAATTGAGATTTAGCAGGAGATAAGATAAGATTACGTTTTTGCAGAATTGAAAATAAAATCTGTAGTTTTTCAATCATTTCTTGAAAGGAATTACTGACAACAATGATGTCATCTTGATAAGCATATACACCTTGTAATTTACTTTCTTCTATTATGGCATCAATTAGCATTTGAAAAGATGATGCTGCGGATCTGAGTCCAAACATTAAACGAGAAAAATTTTAAGTACCCCATTCAGTAGTAAACGAAAGTCTCTTACGGAATTCTTTAGGGAGATTTATTTGATGATATGCAGAAGGAAAATCTAATGTTGTGAAATATTTATATTTAGAAATATTGTTAATTATAGTATCAATTCTAGGTAATGGATATGAAGAGCTTCGAATCATAGAATTAATTAATCGTAAATCAAGTGCCATTCGAAATTTAGGTTTTTCATTTGGAGATGATGCTTCCTTCTTAACAATTGGCATCGGACATGCCCATTCAGAAATACTTCGCTCAATAATTCCAGCTTCAACCAACATATCCAATTGTTGGTTCGCCTCTTCCTGTATGGATTGTGGAACAGGGAAGGACAGGGTTTTAACGGCAACATCTGAGATAAATTGAATATGAGTTATGACTCTATCAGTATGACCCAAGGATTTCATAGAAGAAGAAAAGTTTGTATCATATTTTGACAGTAAATTTTGTAGATCTGCTTTTTGATATGGGGTTAAATGATTTGGGCTGAAGTTACTAAGTTTAAATTCTGATTTTCTTAATTTTAAAACATCAGCTGAAGTTTGAAGTACATTAATTTCTTGAGGAGAGATAATTGTTTCAGGATCAATATCTTCTTGAATATCATCTATTTCATAAATTGTACCCAAAAAAGAATTTTTATTGATGTGAAAAACTTCTTCAGTATTATTAGTGATAGGTACAGAAAAATAAATGCTTGGATTGTTATCACCTTTTGTTTTAGAATTAATTTCAGCAGAAATTATGGATTGATATGCACATGTAGGTAAGTCATGGTTGTTAGGTTCAAACAAATATTCTTGGTTACAAGAAGAAAAGGAAGACACCATAGGTACGTATACAGTACTGTTAGGTGGAATGACGACTTTCCTTCGAGCATAACAAGAACTATTGGAAGACTGGGAATTACATACTTGACTATTGGAATTTACAAATGCTGAGTTGATTTGCTTGGAAGAATTAAATGAAGGAGTATGTTGAGATAAGCTGTGAATTTCTAAATTCTGTATTTCATTAACTTCTTGTGCAGAGACAGAGTGCAAGATATCTAGTACATTGTTGTTTATTTTTATTTGACTATTGTGTAGGTCAATAATAACTCTATTAGATTTCAAGAAATCAAATCCGAGAATACCAATGAATTTGGAGTTTTCAGGAATATCAATAAGAAAAAAGGAATGCTTATAAAATGTTTTCCTATTTTGAATAATAAATTTATGCAGCCTGAACAAATAACAGCAGAATTTACAGTAGTAATCTTAACATTAGAGGCGATTCTGTTATAATGAACAAATTGTTTTATCTTATGGAAGTAATATTTTGATAATAATGAAATACTCGCACCAGAATCGAGAAGAAAATTGGCAGGATTTTTATTGATAGACAATTGTATGATTGGAAGAGTGGGTTGATCAACTTCAGCATGAAGAAGAAATTTTATTGATTCAACAAAGACTGTGTTATTGTCAGAAGTAGTAGTTTGCATAGAGAAATTCGAAACAACATTATTATTAAAACAACATTATTATCGAAACAACATTTTTATTATGTTTTAATTTTTTTGAAATATTCAGTAAACAAGAAAACGAAAAACCGATATGTAATAAAATGAACAAAGAACTTGATCAAAAATAGTAAAGTAACTTTGAAACAACAAATCGTACTTTTACAAAACGTATAAATCTATATATTTTAGTAATCGTTATGCAGTAAAATAAGAGTGAAAATATTTGTATATAGATTAAAAAAGTACATAAACAGAGCAAAATGTTTACGACTTTTTGCTTATGAGATGTTTGTTTCTGGGATTATTGTTTTGTAACTGTTAAACTTTCCCAAGAGGTTTACTCAGTGCTGGAAAAACATTTACTTTTAATATTATAAAATCTCCAAAATGATTTATTAAAGCAGTAAATTAAACAAAAGTAACATTTTTCTTTAACAGAAAAGGGAAGAAATATGAGAACGAAAACAATTCATTTTTTTAAATTCCATTTTTATTTGAAATATGAAGAAAACAATATTTCAGAAAGTGTTTGTGTTCAGTTCCTCTTTATTGTATTTTTATTTATCTGGGAATAAAAATATTTAAATCAACGAATTCGGTGTATTTATAATCAAAAGAAACATATATATCTTATATGTATTTATAGTTCTTACTTGCTTTTGTTTAAGTTTTTCGGGAAAATGTAATTTAAATATTTATTATATAATAAATATAAATTTTAATAACGTAATATTATTAAGCCAGTGATTTTATTACTATTCTTAATGAGAATTAGTCATTCTTCATGACATAAAGCCAATGCATTTTTAAAATGACAGCGATCAATATTTATTGCTATTTCTCCAGTAAAAATCGCAAAGGTTCAATGAAAACTAATCATTGGGGGCCACCGTAATACTTAATCATCATGGATATGCACAATATAAAATATGAAAACAAAACATGTGTAAACTACTTATAAAATGCATTGCAATTCAACTAAAATCGGGCTTGATGACGTCATAAACTTTAAATGCTCTATCACTGAATTGCGTAAAAGAAACATTCTTATAACTCCAAAAATAATAATCCTACTAATTAACGGTTTTTGCGTCGGATTAAACGTCTCATTTCCAATTAAAATATGCCTTTGAATTGAAATTTGGATGAAATACAGTGTCATGAAAAATCGAAGAGTGTGGGAAATAAGATTACAAATATCTCGGCAACTAAGTATCCAACCAACTTCATTTTTATGCAAATTTTATGTTTTTTATGTTTTTATGTTTTGTCTCTTATACTCACTCCTTAAAATAAACAATTCCGAAAAAAATTATATACCTTTTATCAGAACGAATATTTCGAGAGTCCGAAAAAAATAGTTCCGGATAATCGACGTTACTGAAATTCAATAAGCTTCTTTCCATTATTACATACTAAGTACATACCAAATTTCAAGTCTCTATCTCAATTTGTTCGGGAAATAGAGCGTTTAAAGACACACAGACATACAGACACAGAGACGGACAGCAATTTTTTTTTTCTAAAAATATGTTTTTCGGAATCGCTAGTGTCTGAAACGTGTAAATCCGTCAAAAAAAATCGATTTTTAAAACGATTACAAGATTTTCCCTATACTACGTATGTGGGTAAGTAAAAATTGCAAAGTTTCAATGAAGAAAATGCATATTCGATATATCGAGAACGCATTACCAGTATGGAAGTGTATATTAAAAAAATATTGAAGGATAAGCAATTATAAAGTATATATTGGTATTTTTTCTCTTAAACATGTTTTCAACGGCAGTGAGTTTTTTGAAAATATTCATTTTTTAATTTTTAATTTTGTGGGATGTCAAATTATTGTACAAATCAATAGAATACGTTATTAAGATTAGTTTATCTGATTTTAAAGATTTCATATAGATACATTTATAAGCAAGGTACTTGAATCAGAACGATAGAATGCTAGAGTAATTTCAGAATTAAAATTGGAAAGTTAATATTTGGAATGTGACGTGGTATATGTAATTGTTGCAGTAAGACGCAACATATTTTTCCTAAATGTGTACTATAATGCGGATGGACTTACTTTGCTTTTTAATTATTTATTTTATTTTTTGTTTTTCTGGAGGTATACGGTTATTTTACTAGACTGCTTTGGTGGTGTATCAATATCGAAGAACAACAAGTCGGAAATTGTAAGTTAAATGTGACATATGAGGTGCGTTCATTTTATAACTATTTTCACAATGTAAAAAAAAAAAAAATCGTTCTTATTATTTCAGTGAAATGCATTATATCGTTTGCTATGAGCGAAATGAATATGACTTTTTTTTCCCTTATTACGTATGCCACGTTCACAAAATCGAATTTTTTTTTGCTACACCAGACAGCACTGTAAATTTCACCTTGGAGATCTTGCTTTGCGAATGGTTAAGTCGATGGTTTAATATCTTTATTACTCATAATGAACGAATCCCCTGTGTTTATTTTGTAGTAACTCCTCTATACCGACCCGATAAAAGATGGTGAGTGGTAGCGAGATCGGATCGTTGGCACAGAGAATTTCTCGCATAAATTAGAAAATAGAATTTTATTGTATAACAATGTTAATTCTAATGAAAAATATATACAAGACGTCAATACAGCATTTAATTATTTTTCGTGAGTCAATCGCTTATAAATTAATGACCTCTTGACTCCAAGTGTAACTGAAACAAACAAAAGTCTCTAAACATTACAGACAGTCGTGACTACAAAACAAAGTTCATTCGGACCAAGGCACGTCCGTTCCTTCTCTTCGGAAGATCTACTAATACTCGTTAATTCTGAGTCTAAGAACTCTCACTCTCGCACTTGGTGTGCTTTTTCACTTCGCTGGGATTTTCACCGGATACCTGCTGCATCAATTCTAGAGGTCGGACCTCACTAGCGCTTACACCACGCTGAGTTCGAAACTGACGTTTCCTTTTCCCTTCTCCAGAGAGTCAACACTCTCCTTTTCGATCTCTCCAAAAACTGTCCTCTCTCACTTTTTCATTCTCGCAGGAGAACTTCTTCTAGGTGCGGGGATTTTGTCGAGGCGGACCCCTCGAAACTCTCCAGCCTCTCAGTAGCCTTGAGATCCCTCTGTTTCGTTTTCACTAAGTCCGTCATTGGACGTTCTAAGACAAAGGGCAAAGTTTCGGGCGCAAACCTAAAAATCGTGTGCAGAGATCGCTTCTCTCGCAGATGCACTGTTTCCCACGAACTCGGCAAGGATCAAAGCATAAGACCCCTCTTTGGGTAACGCCTTACCACTACATCACCGTCCGAACTTTCCGCTCACAGTACAATAGAATTCGGCGTCTGCTAGTCTTCAAGGCAAAAATAGCGAGGGAAGGTATGCAGTTAAGTGTACTCACAGGAAGTGCTAGAATGACACATCGCGCACCTGGATGAGGAGGCCCAATTCTTTACAATTTACTATAGTGGGTTGAGATATTCGGCTGTTAACGTAATTTTTACTGAAGTTATTTCAGAATCTATACCTTTTTGAATGTAACTCATCTTTCAAACAAACAATTTTTTTCAACGGTTTTTCTAAAAATGTA
This sequence comes from Maratus michaelseni, assembly GCA_963931845.1. NCBI lineage: Eukaryota > Metazoa > Arthropoda > Arachnida > Araneae > Salticidae > Maratus > Maratus michaelseni. Next base: position 458,530,724 of record OZ007588.1, read on the forward strand.
ACTTTTATGCAATTTTATTCGAAAAAATAATTTTGAAGAAAAATGGCCATCTGGAAATGGCGCATATGAAAAAATAAGTGGTTTGCCTGTATTTGTTTTCCTCAGTCACATGACTTGCGCTTTTATTATATAGATTACGTACGATAGGATTTAATAGAAAACTTGTATTGATATATTTTAAAGTTTTGATTCAATTTTCATAAAATTTGAAATGACTTGACAAAATTCTATAACGATAACATATATTAAATTTCAAATCATTCGGTTCGGTCGTTTTTGCGCTGTTATATGCGGACAGACGGACGGACCAGACGACGATTATAGGTGCTACGTATTTATATAATTACGAACGCACCTAAAAAGTACATTGTGAAAAAAGAAAATACAATACAAGAACGAAAAATCATGCGTCAAGCATAGATTATGAAATACTTTCCAACAATTCCAAAATAATATTACAGATCTTTAGCGTTTTATAAGGTGAAAGGCATAAGATATTTAAAAACACAATTTCAGGAATTGCCAGCAGTATTCGGAAAAATATCCGAACACTTTTGAGGGCCCAGTACATGATTTATATATTTATATATATACTACATAGAATGCTTAATTTTAGTTCGGTTAGGAAATGCTTAGCACAGTTTAACATTCCCTTTCTTGAATTTCCGTTAATAAATGGAACTGTATTCGAGAACTGTTGTGCTACCTTGTATATGATCTATAGAATTTATACACACCAAGTAATAGACAAAAAAATGAGTTAAATTTAAAAACGCGTTCAGCAACTAATAAGGCACTTTCAGCAGTTATTGTTAACAGAAAATACCGAATTCTATTGTGTATCCCTATAAATGAATGATGAATGCTATAAAGTAAAGCCAGGAGAGATGGCGCGTTCGGAGAGATTGCACACATAGAGGTTCGGGGGAAGGAGTTGAGTGAGCGCGCAGCGACTCCAGATAGTTGTACAACAGCAGTAGTGGAGTGTCTACTTGAAAGTGCACGTTGATTGTTTTAAGCGTCTAAGATAAAGAATTGCTATTTTGTTTTGTTTTCTCAAAGTCAATGCTTGAATTTTCATAGTTATTCATCAGAATTTTTATACAATGTCAGTAGTACAAAATATTTTAAACGTAAACGATTTCTCATAAGCTACTAATCTAGACTAACAATGTGAACATCAACGGTTTGTTTTAGTAGCGGCCATGTTTATATAAAATGCCTCGAAATCGCTCCTACCGAAATTGGAGAGTTTGCGCATCTTCTACTTAGGAGAGATGGCGTATTGTTTCCATTAGTTTCCATGATAGGAGAGATTATGCAGCTCATTGGTCAATTTGCAAAAAAAAAAAGTAAAAAATTAAAATGGACTAATTTTAAGTTAAACGTGTTATCAAGTAACTTAATGTTATTTTGTAATCTTATCTGGACTTTTCTGATTCTTTATTTTTTTTCCTTTAATTAAAATTTTTTAATCGTTTTTTAAATTATTTCCTTTTTCTGATTCTTTAATCATTAGGTTGAAATATTCACTCTTAATACAATAATATTTATTCACAAAAACCTTACAACATTGTCATTTAAGTATAATTATTATTGTTAACAATTTAATTGTAGTTATTATTAGTAACAATCTCTCCTACCCATGTGCACAATCACACCAACCCTGTAAGGACAGATTGCGCAAAATAACTTTCTTGGTTTTATTACAACTGTTCTATTAAATTACAACATAACAACAAAATAGCAATGGAAATGCATAAAAAACAAATGAACTAACAATTATTCATGGATAGTTTAGCAAAAAAATAATATTTAGATTTTGTATTGTTATTCTTTTGAATTGTGCGCAGACTCTCCTAGCTTTTCCTTACACACAATATTCTATAGAAAGCTCTTTCAGTGTACCTTAGTGATGTATGCCAATTTCAATATGTTTCAAATAGTGAAACATTATTTAAATAAACCGCAAATGATATTTCTCCATATATCGCAATGTAACAAAATTCCTTTGAGTGATCTTGTAAAGGAACTGTAAGTAATATGCACACCATATTCTATAGTAAGCCACTTGTAGTGCACCTCAGTGATATATATCAATTTCACTATGTTTGAAAGTGTGTAACATCACTAAAATAAGCCATATATGACTTTTCCCTATACACCGTAATGTAAAGGAATTTTTTGAGTGCTCCTTTAAAAAACTATAAGATCTACACACCACATTTTCAATACCGAACATGCCGTAGTAAATCTCAACAACATATCTCAATTGCATGGCAATGCGTATATATTCACGCGAGTTAGAGCACGGCAGACAGACAGACAGACATACCGAATTCGCGAACACTTTTCAACTATGTTGGAAAGTGTTAATAAAAAACAAGCGAGAATATACAGTAATCTCTTTCGAGTTAATCACGATTCCTAAAATAGTTCCTTATCTTTAGAAACGGCATACTATAAAATTTATTCTATGGAATACCTTTTATTGATATGAAATTATTTTATTTATCTATTATCCCCTAATCATTTTAATGTTAATAAAGAGATTTAAATTTAAGAATTTGAAAAGAAAGTTAATTATCTGTTAACGAAAACAATTGGGTCATTCCTTATGGAGAATATGAATTGTTATAGTTCTAGTAAAGTTAAATAAAACAGATCTCTAAATTCGTTTTTTTCCCCCTGAAATGCAATATCCACTTCTTGCGGGATTTTTTTTTAAACAGAAGCAAATTGTTTTTTACACCCAATTACACGCAAAAAATATACATTTATTATTTAAATAGAACACTGTTATTTTTATTATTATTATAATTATTTGATGCATTAAAAGTACGTGTCTTGACATCAGATGGACTAGGGAGCTTTGATAAAATAGGATCAAGCGTTAGACACGGCAACTCATTGTAGCATAACGAGACAAACAAAAATTACCTTTTCTAGACCAAAACTTGTCGTTAGGGGCCACCGTAACACTTACCCATCATGGATATGCATAATATAAAATATGAAAATAAAACATATGTAAACTACTTATAAAATGCATTGCAATTCGAATAAAATCCTGGCTTGATGACGTCTTACACTTTAAGTGCTCTATTACTGAATTGCGTAAAAGAAACATCCTTATAACTCCAAAATTGAGAACCACATGAACTAACGGTTTACTGCGTCTGATTAAGCTTCTCATTTCCAAATAAAATATATCTTTGATTTGAAATTTGGATGAAATACAGGGTCATGAAAAATTGAAGAGTGTGGGAAATAGAATTACAAATATTTCGGCAACTCATTATCCGATCGACTTCATTCTTTATGCAAAATTTGTTTTTTTATTGTCTTTTATATTCATTTTTTTAAAATAAACAATTTCGAAAACTTTTATGTACCTTTTATCAGAAAGAGAATTTCGAGAGTCCGAAAAAAATAGTTCCGGATAATCGACGTTACTGAAATTCAATAAGCTTCTTCCCATTATTACATACTAAGTACATACAAAATTTCAAGTCTCTATCTCAATTTGTTCGGGAGATAGAGCATTTACAGACACACACACGGACGGCAATATTTGTTTTTTAAAAGTATGTTTTTCGGAATCTTTCAGTGTCTCAAACTTGTAAATGAGTCAAAAAAAATTTCGATTTTCAAAACGATTACATGACGTACCCAACACTGTTAAAAATTTGCAGCAAACTGCCCAGTCATTTGGCCGTTTTTATAGAAAATGGTTACATAACCATGATTTAACACTATTCTGACCATATTATTGCTCATATTATGGTCCGAATAGTGTTAAATTATGGTTATGTAACTATTTTCTTTAAAAACGGTCAAATGACTGGACAGTTTGCTGCAAATTTTTAACAGTGTATACGACGTATGATGGGTAAGTAATAGAGTGAAATAAGAAGCCGTTTAAAACAATAAATGCATTTTTAGTGAGATGGCATCGTTTCAACGTAAAATGTAAATTTAGACGAAACATTTCATTACTTTAAGTTGCAGAGAATGGCCAGATATCAATTTTTCGGTAAAGTCATGCACTGTTAAAAAATACAAATGTTTCTTTATCTACTAAAATGTACTGTAACCTTTTCCGAATTAATCACGATTCCGAAAAGAGTTCTTTATTTTTAGAAACCTTAGAAACAGATATATTTTCTTGATTTAAAGAAGCATATATAAAAGCGTAGCGTCTTTTCGTTCCACAATCTTCCGGAATCATTTCCGAGTAGTTTTTAGAACGTATTAATCAGTTTCCCTAAACAGAGAAATTGATTTTTAGGATGGTGTAAATTCTCATTTAAACATTTTTAGCTGCTTATTTGAAATTAAATATGCACAAGTAACACAAATATATAAATTTTAATGTTAATTATAATCCTGATAATTTAAGATGTTTATCTGAAAAGCTTTTTTGTTGAACATCAAAATGTTTACTTAAGAATTTATATGCATGTTACGAGTTCCGAAAACTGATTAATACGTTGTAAAAACTATTCGAAAACGTTCCCGAAAATCAGTGGAGACAAAAGAAACTTTGCTCTTATAAATGTTTCGGTAAAACTCGAAAATCTATTCGTTTGTGAATTTTCTGGAGATAAAGAATGCTTTTCAAATTCGTGGGTAATTCAGAAGAGGTTATTCTATATTTTGGTGCTTGGTTATATTATATTTTCCTAGATTAAGAAACATTTGTCTTTTTTAGAGTGTAATTTTCCAGTTATAGAAAACAGTTATTAAATTTACACAAAGCAAATAAGCAATATATATATATATATATAATTTAACAAATTGCAACAACCATTGGGAAAATGTTCCGAATGCTTAAATATATATATATATATATTCTTTATGCGATTGTAAGCAATGCGCCATTCCATCAACGCTGGTGGATGTCGCAGATGTTTCAACCAGCTAACGAAAAACATTGTGCGATAATTTAACAAAGCCGAACAACTATGTAAAAACTGTTCGTCTGAACCATCGCCGCAGTTATCATAACCGTTGCATACTGCTACAAATAAACACATTTTCCATTACTACAATTGAAGAGATCCTGGCATTCTCCGCTCTCGCAAAATTATTCGTCAGAACCATCTACACAAAACACATTTTCCATTACTACTGTTGAAGAGATCCTTGCATTCTCTGCCCTCGCAAAAATAATCGTCGGAACCATCTACAGATAAACACATTTCCCATTACTACAGTTGAAGATATCCTGGTATCCTCTGCCCTCAAAAAAATATTCGTCTGAACCAACTACACAATCAATCTCTCCATCGCACCCCTGACAGCGTTGAATGCATTCGTCATTCGATTGTAAGCAATGCGCCTTTCCTCATCGCATGTCGATGTCACAGATGTTTCAACCAGCAAACGGTAAACGTTGCGCGATACATAATAATATTTAACAACATACTGTCTGGAAGAATTGTTTAAACGAGTAGGTTGATAAAAGAAGCAACTGAACGCTATTGAGTAACATTAAGTCGTGCAAATAAAGGGAAAGTGCTAACCAATATATGTTAAACAATATACCTTAATATTTTATCGGGTCCTTCCTACAATTACTTTAACTCTTGTTTAGATTGATGTCTGAGCTAAAGGTATTTTGAGGAAATTAAAGTTGAAGATCACGTTTTTTTGCTTTATAAGACAATTTCTCATCCAACGTAAATTTTTGAATTCGGCTTTTTTTTATATCTGATAGCTTACATCTATCCTTTTTGTAACGATTTTATGCATTTCTATTGCCTATTCAAAGAAATCTAAAAGATTTTCTAAAGTTCCAGAATTTCGTTAAATATTCCTCTAAAGTTCCAGAATTTTGTTAAATATTCTTTTAAAGTTTCAGAATTTCCTTAAAAATTCTTCTAAAGTTCCAGAATTCGTTAATTATTCTTCTAAAGTTCCAGAATTTCGTTAAAAATTCTTCTAAAGTTACAGAATTTCGTTAAAGATGCTTAAACTGCTTAAAAAAATAAAGAGATGACACCAAGAGGTCTATTCTCGACAGAAAACAACAACCATTTTCCCAATGGTTAATAAGCAATTAAGAAAATGTATAAGCAATCAAAAATACTGCTTGCTAGTTGCAGTAATTGATCTATTTGAAGATAATAGAAAACAATTGCTTTTTAAACTGTTAGTATAAAAATCCTTTCGCAGTTGTTTAAAATGAAGTCCAAATACTTCTTAAATGTTCTTACATATTTAGAATGTTCAAATTAAATCACTTTGTTGACCGCTGCTGATTATATTCGTCACTAAATTAGGGGGTTATATAGATATATATATATTTTAATCCAAACATCTCATTTACCAGAATGGTTGAGTAGTAATCTTTGCGTTTCTTAATAACATGATGCCTGTCATTTAATAAAGCGAAAATTACTTTTAGACTATTTTTGCATATATTTTGAATAAAGTAAAATGCCTTAAATGGCGGCACTGACGATTAAAAATGTGTTAAATGGCGATTTCGTAACTGATAATTGTTGAAAAAGCTCAAAATATTTTAAACAAATATAGACTTTTCCATATTTATATAATAGAAAATCACTTATTTTCATTAAAGTGAAGATGTGTTCGCCGAAAGTGATAATAACATACATAAAGGCTTATAAATACTTTTTTTAATAAAGAGACCGACATGTTTCGTACACACAATCGGCGTCATTGTGAAGATCAATATTTCTGAATAAATTATTTTCGCAATTTTTTTTTTAACTAACTCGATAAACAAAAACCACGAGATCACACGTTTAATGAAAGTGGTTGCTTAAAAATGGTCAACTGTAAACGTGAAAATTATTTTATCTTATTGATTTTATAATCTGCAAGAGCGTATCGCGCCAAAGTTTAGTAACTAAAAGGAAGCTGATTACTTGCATATGTTCTTGCTCCGCAGATAGATTTCTTTTGATTCTTTGATAATGGATAGGAAATAAAATCTTAATGGATAACTTATTTCACTATTCTTAAAATTCATTTGCAAAGGCTCTATACAATATAGTATGGCTTAAGCTGTAGTCCTTTTGCTGAATTTCCTTCATTTTGTCTGCTTTTTTTTTTCATTCGAAAATTTGAGGAATAGCTCCATATTCTTGTAAATGGCGTATAATTTTTTTTATTTTTTGTACTGTAGAAATACATATTTTGTGACCAACAAACGTTTTTCACCCGAGATTGTGTGTCATGACTTCATACAAAAACATTTGAACTATGTGCAATACTAGAATTTTTATTTTTAATAGTTACGCATGAGACAGCAATATCACTTTTTCAACAAAAAAAATATATATATATTTCCAAAAATAAAATATGCACATGTATAGAGGAAACATTTTTAATATAAAATATAGTAAATATTATAAACTTTAATATGTAAGTGTTTTACAGTCATTATAAGAAAAAAAAATCATTTAAAAATATTTTTTTAATTAATTGCCATATTTGATCGCTGATAGATACTTCTTATCGCTGACGGGTATTTAATTTAAAAAAAAATATTTTTAGATATTCATTTACATTTGCAAAAATATTTCAAATGTCCTCGTAAAAAGGCTCATTTATTTCAAAATAGTTGTTTTTTTAAATTGAATTTAATTACTTTTTTAACATTCCTGGTTCTTATATATTTTCATGTTGTAACAGATAAGACGTTAAAAATTACATTCTTCTAGAAAAAAAAAACGGAAAACCAGTTTTAAGAAATAATAACGATATTTAGCCATTGCATCATTTTAAAAACTATCAATCATACTATCAAACTATCACATGCTATTTTAAAAATTACGTTTGTTAAATGAAATTTATAAATTGATGTATTCTCCACACATATAAACTTATTTATGTAGAATTATACGTTTATGTCAATTAAACAGATAATACTGTGGAGGCAATAATCTGAAAGTGATTCTACAGCTCGCAATTCTATCCTGGTAATTTACAGACTACTCGCAATTTCATAACTAATGGTATCGATAATGTCAATTATGGATAAATAAAGCCTAAGAAAATTTATCGAGGCTATTCTGAACTTCGAATAATATAATGAAACAGTAACTGCGCCATAAAGCGTTAAATTTCGATATTGCTTTGAAGTATATATTATAGTGCTATCTAATAGCTAAAATTTACTTTATGCAAGGAACTAAGCTAACATTTTGTATTTAAATATTAGAAAAATTAAACAAAATTCAGAAATTTTGCTATAATTATTTTTTGGTATTTTAGTAAATCTTTGTATCATAAAACGTTCTATTTGGTCTATAGTAAAATATATCCACAAAAAAAATATTTAAAACAACATTTTAAAAAATGTACAATAACTAAATAATAATAAAATAATAATAATTTTTTACGGTCATCTTGAACAAAAAATTTACCCCTGGGAATATATTTACAAAATACTTAAATGCATTGTTGCTACAATATATTTATAAGCATAGTTAGAGTTTTAAAATGGGTAATATAATATAGAATTTAATATGTTTAGACTATTAATTACATCTATGCATTTCTAAAATATTGCATGTCTATACGAAATATTTGTGAAGAATGACTAGATATCAAAATATACTCAGCAAACATTAAAATAACAAACAGTTTTAGTGAATTAAAATTGTAAAGAAATAATTTACAATAAATAAACATATAAATGAATAAATACAACGTCAATTTATTTAAACTATTTTATTGAAGAAATAATAAACTAATGTAATTTTTTAAATTTAAAAATAATGAAGCACAATTACATAATTTAAAATAACTGTCGATTCTTTAAAATCAGAAAAAAAATAAATATTTTGATTTTCATTTAAGCATCAGTTGTGTTATAGTGTTTTAACGTTAAATAACATAATGGATTTAAAATTATTACTTACCTATGTTAATATGCAAAATACAAATATAAATATGTATGCATATTTATAAAATTTTACAATAATTACTTACAACAAAAACCATTAATTACCAATTTATTTAAAAAGTATAAAAACATCAAAATGAATGTCAACTATTATTTATAAAAAAATAACAATAACTTCTGGTAAAAAACTGTAGATTTATTTATTTTTATTTTTTATTTTTTTATTAAGATTTTTCCTTATTCTACATTTTTTTTTAAATTCCAAATATCATTATAAGTATTTACATTTTTTCTAAATCGAAATACAGAATTTCTGTGCATATAAATTTACATGTAGAATGTAGAATAAATACTTTATGAGATAATTAGCCGCAAAAAAATTAACAAGGAAAATAGAATCCTATTTAGTGGCAGCCACTTATCTTCACTAACACTAATTGCTTTCAGCAAGTATCGGATAATATTTTCTTTCTTCACAAAAATACAAATGAAAATGATGAAAACAAAATTAATACGATAGCACTTTTTTCAGTTTAATAAGCAATATAAGCAATTTTTATTTATTTAATGTATTACTATATATTTCCAATAATATTTTTTAAGGAAAAATATTTCATATGTGTATTTTATTGATTTTTTTTCCATTGAAAAATAATTATCCTTTTACTTTATCAATTCCTATAAATATTAGTAAATCTGCTGATCATTGACCTCAACGTTACCTCAACGTAAGTGTCACTTTAAACATGGTTTTATGCAATGATATTCTGATCAACTGCTATTTCTTGTGGTTTTTTCAAAATGAAAAGTACATTTCTTCAGGTGGGCTCTACGTCCCTGAACTCCCGTTGTAACTTTAATTTTATATTCTCAACTTAAAATGATTTTTCTATTTTTAGCATGCGAGTACATGTATGGATGCGTTTCTCGCTGTAATTTCATTATATTAACCATTCATGTATGAAATATACAAATGTAAACTTCTATTCCGATAATTACATCCAATTGACACATCCAACGTTTTTAAAATTTTCCTTTGGAAAAACCGTTTGGGTGATTATTCTGGAGTAGTTAAAAGAGAGATTTAATCCAAATAAGTCCTCATCTATTTTAATTGAAAAGGCATACTAAAATCACCCGAAAATTAGCTATTTTGCTAATAAACTATTGCGTCAAAATAATACGGTTTAGTTGGACTATTTTTTTTCTTTTGATACGCTTTGAAATACGGGTACTAGGCAATGATTAAATGAAAGAGGAAAAAAATGCATTTTTAAATTTGTAAAAAATGAGAAAGTAAAATGTTTTATAGTTTTTAAACAGAGACATCCAAGTTCCCAAAACGTTATACAATTAATTTCGAATTTCTGATAAACGTATTACCAAATTTTCAAAGCGATGGGGTTAATTTACGATCTCCATATCGAAGATTTAGCATCCATAATTTAACGTTTCAATCAATGACAATTTTGAATAATTATTATAATTTATTGACTGGTATAGAGGATCCCCTGGGATGTGTTTGGCAACTTTGAAGACGAGGTTTAGTTTTTATTAAAGTAAGAATAGGCGTCTGTACGATTTATATTACTCGAAATTTTTAGAAAGATTCAAATTTACCTGTAATTTAGCCTCTTCATCAATGTGATTTGAAATTGACCTCGCTATTGTTAAACATATGACAGCGTGATGCATTCGCATTTTTTAAATATCTCCTTAGGAAATTAATATTTTAAACTTATTTTTACTGTCTACTATTCTTAAAGGATGTCTTTTTCTTTCTTAATTTGCAAAATATTTCTAAAATATACAGTAAATTTATAATTTATGTGTTAAATTCTTGGCAAAACTGGGTAAGATTTTAACACTTGTCATAAAATTAATTATATATTTATGGGAAGGCTAATTCCTTTCCACTAGGTCATGTGTAATTTCTTTTACGACTTGCAAACACTACTCTCGCATAAAGACTCTCTGCATACCGCCTGAACGCTGGAGGCATGGCTAAAGAGCAAGCGGACGAAATGAAGTGATATGATTGAAAAGAGAAGGACTGTCATGTTTTGGCGCGTAGAACTGTAGTGGTGAGCAGTGAGAAAAGGTTTTAGTTTAAGACGCAGACAAACGATGTGGAATTACGAATGATGTTTTAAGATGTTTATTTAACAGAATGTATATATTTTGTAAATATTTGTGTTCATTGTATAATATATATAATTCATTCATTCAAATGTTTCTTCATTTAACTCCGAATTACACACCCTGTTGCTATAATAATTAGAAATATTTTGACAACTAATAAAAAAAGGAAATATCCTTGAAGAAGAATACACAGAAAAAAAAAGTTTAAAATATTATTTTACTGAGGTGATATTTTATAAATACGAAAGCATCACACGGTCATAGGTTCAACATTATCGATGAAAACTTGAAATCGCACTGATGAAGAGCCTTACGCCTTAAATGTACTTGTAAAAGAACGGTATAAATAATATCGTTTTGTTTTTAACGGTTCAGTATTATCGTTAATTTAGGGACTAGGGTAACATACCGCATTAATCGTCGAATTAATGCTTTTCATAACTAATAGCTGGAATATTGACATTGTGATCATTTCTGTTCAACTTATTGTACAGGTTGTGCCAAAAGTATCCGTACAACTTCAAAAATTTATTACAAAAAAAAAATAATAATAGGCCAACAGCAAAAATAATTACAACAGTGCATAGAGTAACTTAAAAAGTTTTTTTCTACTGCTTTAGTAAACTTCAACATGAGATCCTTTCGTAGCACGAGGAATATCAAGACGATATTCCAATTCAATCCACGAACGTTTTTCATGCTAACATCAACAGTAGCTACTGCTGTTTGGATCTTTTGTTTCAATTCCATCAGACTATTAACTTTTGTTCAGATTTCATCAAACACTTGTAACTACTGTTGATGTTAGCATGCTGAAACGCACGTGGATGGAATTGGAATATCGACTTGATATTCTTCGTGCAACGAAAGGATCTCATGTACAAGTATACTAAGGTAGTAGAAAAAACTTTTAAAGTTAATCTATGTACTGTGTTAATTATTTTTAGGCCTACTATTTTTTTGTAATAATTTTCTTGAAGTTGTACGGAGACTTTTGGGACACCCTGTATTACGAAATTTTCTGACACAGCTTATGAAAATAATTTTATCTTTGACAAATATTCGTCAAATTGATCCTACTAGTCTACTAGTTTACTATTTAGCCCCACTAGTTTATTTACAAGTTTATCTCGACAAATTTTGCAGTTAAAGATTTGTAATAATTTTCTCGTAATATAAGAGAGTACTATATGAAAAACGCGTTCTCGTTTTATTTTGTTGCAAAATATGTTTCATACATAAGGCAAATGTAGTATGTTGTATTATACTACGATGACATAACAATGTGTTTGAATAAAGTTAAATTTATTTCAAAACCATATTTTTCATGCATTTATTATGATGCTTAATTTGAGGATTTCTGGTACTTTGCATTGAAATTACTGTTTGAGAAAATTTGCGTGTATTTTTTATGAAGATTTATTAATTCAAAACAAGATTCAGAATTGCTTTTAAAATTTTGTATATCTGCCTCCACTGTATAACATTTCAAGTAACTCGCACTATTTTGCTGCAATATTTTATTAAAAAAATAAATTACTTTGTATTTTACTGACGTAAATAAACAATTTATTTTAACACAAGTTTTTTTTTCTTTTTTTCTTTTTTTTATCTAAAAAGTTACATGAATACTAAGTTCATAAGAATTTCAGAATATCATTCCATAAACCATGTTTAATTTAACCTTTAAAATTTCTGAAAACTTCGAAGTATTTTATATGCCTATAAATATGTATGAAAAAAATAAATAAATTGCGGATTGTAAGATGCTAAATAATATGAAAAGCGAGATTTAAAAACAATGAATTTTAGAGCTGACGTTGAGGCTCCTGATCTGCAGATTTACTAGTGATAAAATGGCATTAATAAAGATAAATAAAATCCATTATTTCTCTCCTCATTGCAACTTTGGAAGTAATTCGATTGCCACCATTTTGAATAAATTTCATTAAAAACATTTAAAATTAAAATTAAAATATAAAAATGGGAATATTTAAAAAAATAGCTAGTGCGGGCACATCTACAAAACAGCTTTCGTTAACAAATAATTAGCAAAATTGGTTCAGTAGAAAGATTAAGGAAGATTATTCAATTAATCAGTCGTTTAATCAGTCGTTTCATAAATTCGTTTCATTAGGATTTTATCTATATAGGGGATATATGGTGGATAATGAGCGAGGATTTATTTACTTTAGTTATTAAACACAAAATTTGACAGATTTATCATTTAAAAATCTGTCTCTGCTGTTCTGTTACTGATTTTATACTATTTATGTAATTAAAACTTTAGCAAATAAATCATTTAATAATCATATCATCAATAAAATTATAATAAGATACATATTTATATATCAGGAATGTTAAAATTTTATGTGCTTTTATTTTTTTAAGAAATATTTTTTTAAGAAAAATATTAATAAAGTACACTTTTATGAAACTTAAAAAATAAGATTGAATTACAATCTGGTGTAATTCATGCTCTAACAAGAGTTATAAGTTTAAAAAGTCTTCAAAATTCCTATTCCTCTATAAAGAATTTATTATATCCCTATCCATGAAATACAATTGATATCTTTTTTGTCCCCATGATCTCTGATTAGATGAATAAGGCACTGGAATGGTACTTTTGATGAATTGCCAGAGTAATTGGTTTTTAATTGGATTCTTTAGATAATTTGTTGTATTATTTATTTTTTAGTGCATGCTCTATCAGATATCCACAGTAGGTATCACAAAAGGTAGATTATCCCTTTTTTTAAATTGTTTTTAACATATTTTGCAAAAGATTTTCACTAATATATAGTTTTATCAAAATCATAAATTAATATATTTATTTATTACATTATTATTTACATTATTAATTAATATATAAACATATATATCTTTTTATATTATGTTGAAAATCGAAGATTATAGGAGGTCGTTACTTATTCTTGGAAATGCTAGAAACTGCAACAAAAGAATAATGGGTTTATAATGTCTGCATTGGATAAATTTTAGCTTTGGCATGAAATATTGTCTCAGTATTGGAATAAGAACCTTCGCAGATAACGCATATACAATTACAAAAAAATACTTTACCATTTCATTGTCAATGCATCCGATGTATTAAAACCAGTATTTCTATAATATCTACGTTTAATCGTAATTTTTCTAATGGAAAGTCAAAACTTTACATTAGAATATTTTCTAATATTGATATTTCACTGGAAATATTTTCCATAAATACAATATTTGCCAATACTAATTCACTATGCAACTAAAATGCATTTGCTATTTGTGGACGATCTAAATTAATTGTAGAAGTATCAACTGAGGCTTTAAGATTTTTAATTTTTAGACTATCAAAAAGCAAATCTATAAAATATAAGAACACCACAGAAAAGAACGTACTTTTGTATAACCAAATATATTAACTTGATGCATAGCACACTATTAAATTTATATTATGGTTTTGCACTTCTCCTGCTTATATTAAAATCATATTTGTAATTAATATCTGATTAGATTTCATTTTAACAGCTGTAGTATGGTATTAAACATATGGTTTTATTGAAGATGTTAACCTTTTTGACATGCACAATATTTTGAACATATAGTCACGCAGCGTGATCATATGAATACGGGCAGTATAAGATATGAACACTCAGTACGTACACTGAGTCTAATAAGTATCAATGAGTATATTTCATGAGACATATGGACACTCAGTAAGTATTGGTAATGTTTTTAAATATTTAAGCCAGCACTTTTAAAACATCCTAAATATAAAAATTGGAAAGTTAGTAGATTGTATGTAGAACTTTAAAAAGTCAACTCTGTTAAAGGGTTAATGAAAAGCAGTTAAATTATCAATGAATTAAATCTTATGGGCGAAGATAAATAACCTTTTCACTATAGAAGAAAAATATGGAGTAACTATGAAAAAAATAGAAGCATTTATTGTAGATTTAGAACGAGTATTTGAATGTCTCGTTTATTTATTTCAGTAATTTTATAATTACGTGAAAACAAACTAAACTGCTCTGCCGCTTTCCTGGTCTAACCATGCGAATTCCCCACATGAACTTAGTAATAGGAACACCATTGCATCGTAGAACTGCCATTCACCCTTCTTCGTGCTCATAACTTGAGATCGCTAGTTCCAATTTATGCGCTTTGCGCATATCAATTTTCTAACATAATTATTTTCTTCTGCTTCTTGCATAGTATCTATTTTAATATGTGGCAACAGAAAATATAAATAAAAAATTCTAATTGTTTAAAGAAACTCGTTTTGGACGTAATTTAAACACCCAATTGTATAAAAGATTAAATAGCAGCATGAAAGCATAAGCAAATTTTGAAGACATATGACATATCAACGTAATTGCGATTGCTGAGATTTCCCTTGATAGATACATACACACATTGTAGATATATGCGCTTCACATAATTTATAAATACATATAATTATTGCAAGAATAAAGCCAAATAAAATTAATAAACACTGGTTTTTAACAATTTTACATATTTTAAAGATATTAAAAGACTAATAATTATAGGGGATTTTTGGTGGTGTTATTTGTACATTTTTAAGCTCGAGATTGATCTTAAAATAGTAATAATTATTATGTTTCATTTCTTAAATCAAAAGAAAGCATTTTTGGTTATAAATACAGGATAACATCGTAAAAATTATCGATCTTTTTATCCAACTGTAAACCCATGAATTTTCTACTTTCAGAAAATTACTTGATATTATCAATCTCAACCTCTTATCGCCTCATTTACCCTGTAATTGATGATAGAAAAGACGTTCTAACAGAAAAAATCGTATGAGTTCTCCCTCAAAGATTAGAAAATCTATCTAAAAATATATATTCTATGATTTGATTTTTATCAGAAGGCTGTAGTTATTTGATTTATTTCTGTTTAACATTTCATCTTTTCAACTAATTTATTTTTAAGAATTAAAAAAAGTATGAATGCTATTTTATTATTCTGTATGGTTATATAAAGTTCGTTTTTTTTTAAATAACTAAAAAGTGTAAGAAGATACATATATTTAAGACAAAAGAAGTATAAGCTTTTTTATATATGATAATAAAAAAGAAAACGAACAAAAAATTTCTTACAACTATAATCAGTTGTTAATATCCTTTACTGAATTTTTAGGTAACATGTACGAAATGCTTTTAATGTTACATTTAAATATTTTTAATTATCCTACAAATGATTTGAAATTACAACGTACGTTTTTAAAATATGGTAAGGTTTCAAAGTTTAAAAAGCGACTTTTAAATAATACTGATTCACAGTTACGGATTTCGAACAAACATACGTAAAAGTTATCGGTATTATTCGAAAAATATCTCTATAAATCTTACTGTTCTGGAAAAAAGTACCTTTATAAAGCTTATTGTTTTCCTTATTACAAGAAGTAAATTTTAGATTTTATCTACAAGAAATATTGTACGTAAAATTATTTTTAATTGTATGATTTGTAAAAAAGTAAATTCTAGTGTTTCGTAGCAACAGATGGCAGATTTCCTGTTGCCAGAGTAAATGTGTCTAGAGCATTTATTCAAACAGGACTCGACCCCTTTGAACCAGACCCCTTTGGACTGGCCCCTTTGAAGTAAAAAACTTCGTAGTTAGGAGTAAACAGGTAAAGAAAGTGTTTGTGTTTTTGTTAGTTTTACTTCTTCAACCTTGCACTTGGAGGTAATACGTAATTAAACAAGTGCAGCATTCCTAGCACCACTTAAAGGTTTTATTGCGAGACGAGGCAAACCTTCTGATATATTTAGTGATAATGGCTGAAATTTTGTTGGTGCCAATAAGGAATTAAGACCAATTTTCAAATCTTTATTTAAAGATAAAAGTGAGGCTGAAATAAAAAATTATTTAGCTAATGAAGGAACTTATTGGCATTTTAATCCCTCCCCAACTACTCACTTTGTAGATTTATGGGAGGCAAGTGTGAAATCCCTTAAATATCATTTACAATGTGTTATAGGTAAAACATTTTAAGTTAGGAGGAACTTTTGACTCTTACCATTCAAATTGAAGCAGTTCTTAATTCTCGTTCACTCTGCCTTCTTTCTAATCATTTAACCCTTTCCGGCACAGTGGTCCTTCTCCGGGCACACTTAATTTTAATTCCAAACTTGCATTCGGCACCAAGAATATTTTAATAAAATTTTGCTTCTACAATGAAAGCTTAAAATAACGAGTTCTTATTTTCTAAAAAGAGTCGTTTGTAAAATCCGGTATCAGTCAGTATTTTCGCATTTTACGAACAGAATTTGTCTGTGCCGGAAAGGCTTAAATGATATTGAGACTTTTACACCTGCTCACTTTTTAATTAGTTCATCTTTAATAGCATTACCTGAACCTAATTATACAGAAATTCCTATGAGTGGCTTGAGAAGATGACAATTGATCAAGAGATTAGCACAACAGCTTTGGAAAAAATGGCCATCAGAATATTTGAATAAACTCTTAAATAGGCTTAGAAGAGTAGAGATAAAAGAGGGGGATTTAGTGTTAGTAAAAAATTCTGATTATTATTGCTCTTTAAAACGGTATTTGGCACGGAGTATTAATATCGACCCAGGCCAAGATAATAGCATTAGAATTCTAACTATTTAAAGTAAGAATGGCACATATAAGATGCCAGGAACAAAAATTGTAGCGTTACTTTATGTTAATTAGAAACTAACTACTTAAATTCTTGTGTATCTGTGTTTTATTAAGCATATAATTGAATAGTGTTATAGTATATTCTCATTCTTACGTTTATATTTTTAAATTTAATATTTTAACTTAGTGTATATGTAAGAATTCACTGAATTCGATGAGATGGAGTATTGATACTAGATGGAAGCAGCATTACATCAGTCGTATATGGTGACGAGGATGGAATATTGAGATGGGATCGAAGCAACATTATATCAGTCGTATAATACTATTCAGTAGTGTAATAATATTAATACAGCCGTATCGTAGCGGAACAAGGCAATAAATCAAATCATTGTGTGTTTCTCCATGATGAAACCAAACAAGACGATGAATAATTTCATTCTTTTATTAAACCATCATCGAGGAAGCAGTCCACACATACTTTAAAGGGGCAGTGCCATATCTAAGTAGTTAGTTGTCACAAATTGTTACTAAATACGTCGAACAAAATATTAGTCTTAATCCCTTGAAATACATGGTCATTCAAACGCACAGCCAGGTGATTGTTTATCAAATGGAAATTCGGCCAAAATCTGGTTGAAGAACGTTTGCTCTTGCTTTTTGTGAATAAACGGAAGGATACCATATCATGCCGTAACGCGCGCTCCAGCCAATGCGAGAATATGGAATATGCAATTTACGTCATAACCAATGAGAAAGATAAAGTAAAGAGTTCTGACACATTCCAAGCAGACGCATTTTATAGTAAAAAGAAACCAACGCACGAAAACTCGGAAAGAGGAAACGGAGAAAAAAAAATGGCTTTCGAAAAAACATTTGAATTCGAGAAATTATGATATAATTTAGGAATAAATAAAAGCTTTATAATTAAGTAAATTGGACAAAATAATAATGAATTTAAGGGGAATTTAATAGAATTAACGGTAGCTATTATTAATGAATAAGGAATTAGTGAAACTGTGGGGATAATTTAGCATAAAACAGAGAAACATAGCGAAGGAAGATTTACTATTGTAACATATATATATTTCTGAGATAACTTTATATTATTGACATTGTTTTCGGTATTTGAAGTTGTATTGTATTTATTGAATGTTTGCAACATTCAAGGCCCGGCGGTATGTTGCCGCTAGAAGCGCCATCTATGAAATTGTTTAAAACTTTCAGAGTTGTTGTAGATGCCGATCTGAGAAACAGTGCTAAATATCGATTCTCGTTCTTTTTATTTGTGATTAAACATTAAATTGTTTAATACAGTCCATATAGAGTGATAATTGAGTTGTGTTGTGATATTAATATTAGGTAATTGAGCTGTTATCGGACCCATCAGTGAATCAAAAATATTTTCAATAAACATCCTTATAATACACTATACTTTAAGCAACCAAACTTAAAATAAATTTCATTTTCCCATCATTTTGAAGAGAATTACTTTGTTTTTTGGAAAATTAATGTCGACAAGACGAGGAGTTCTAGAATTGTCATTGTTTGCATCCAAATAACGCTGAAGCTTAGTATTAGTTGATATAATTCGGAATATTGTTAGCAATACAATCAGATTGGTTACAAAATTAAAGTGCCCCTCCATAACGTCCCGTAAATTTCATCACATGCTTTGCAAAACAAACTCAGTCTGCTGAAAATATCATTGCCATATATATTTACATTTGTAAAGTTATGAACGAAAATCCAGGAGGGGCTTGAAGAATTTTAGACAGAAAAGATAGATTGTGACGCTGTTTTTCCATTCATGAAGTGTTTGACGAAGTGTGTTTTGCTACCTCATAAAGTAACCTTAATGAGTTCTGTATCAACCTGTATATATAATCGATCGAAAATTTAAAATGCTTAAGGTTCAGTCCTATTTTATATATTGACTGAGTCATATCTATTAAAATAAGGTCTGACTAGGACAGGTATTAGACGCGTGCAAGATCGGGCGACTGCTAAGAACGCTAAAAACTATGGTGCCCAAAATAAACAAATTGCTTTGGTTAATTGTCTTTTAGAATCTATCATTCGTAAAGTCACTGAATTAAGTTTAAAATTAAGTTTACTATAAACTATTAATTTTCTATTACAGAATATTGTTAAATTTTTCTCCAAGTATACTTATCCGTATGTCAGACTTCAGTCCATCCGGGCCGTTTCTCAATGTAAAAGCGTGCTCTAATTTTGAAAAACAAATTTAAATTCTCGAATTTATCTCGTATGGGATTCATCTGACACTTTTCATCAAATTTTCCAAGCAGATTGAAATATTAACATCGTTTTGTGAACTTGATGAATCTCTAGATTTTATGTATTTGTTTTCTCGCACTTTCGAATTCTAGGTATTTTTTAGTTTTGCAAGTTTAACGTTTTCTAGTTCAAGATTTCAGTATCACTTGCAGTTTTTAAATTTATTTGTTGTCGAATTTAATAAATCTGCCACAGCTTGAACATCAACTTTTAGGTATCTTTCATTGCAAAAAGTGAAAAGCTACCTATTGCAGCCATTTGGAGGAAAGCAATTCTGGAAATTTTGGTATATTTTCACCGATCATACAACCAACCGTTCAAATGTTGATTTATATACCGGTTATAATATAAGTATCTCTATTTGGAGCTGTCTGTAGTTTGAAGGAATAACCCGAATGAAACTAAAATCGGTACACTTACTAGACGAGAAGGGGGAAGACGAATGGAACAATAAAAAATACTTGCAATAATCACCGACAGATCGCGCTATTGACTGTGAAATGTAATGTGTAATACAAGAACTAAGAATTAAGGCGTAAAACCGGATGGCATACCTAATTTATTGGAAAATGTCACAGTGAAAGTGATTACATTTTCGCATGGCGATGCCGATCACGTTCAGGTTCCATATGACCATTGTGCTGGAGGACACAATGCAGGTGGTGCACGACGTGAAGAACTACGGATTGTAACGCATCAGGAGTGATGTTTCGCACATGTTGTGATATGCGGTAAAGTCATTGAGGTTTGCGACACCTTCACGGTACACAATATTACACATTACACGTCACACTTAAAAGTGCCATCTGTCAGCGATTATTGCAATTATGTGTAGGGTAGAGAGGGGCACATTTACGCGGATTTTTTTCAATGAATTTTCTAATATTTATGTTTTAACTTAGGAAAATTTAGACATAGTGGTTTTATAAAGCAGTTAATGAAGTCAAAATTTGTGTATTCAGTTGTTGCTCTATTTGTGTCTTTAACCGTAAAAAAAAATTCTTTTAAGTCCAAGTCATTTGCGTAAACTTGCCCCTGGAACGGGGCACGTTTACACATATTTTAAGTGATACCAAAGAGTAAGTGAAATAAAGATTTAATCAAATTGAGATGTTTTATTTATAACTTAAAACACTATTTAAAAACAAAAAAAATAAAGAGAATTAAAAAAGAACATTTTATAGGCTAAACTGAAAACATAGAACTTATTGCTAGTTAAAAACAGAAACTATTTAGTTATCTTCATCATCACTGTTACAGTTTTTACAAACAAAAAATAAAGTATTTCCTTTTGCACACTTGTCATGGGACCAGCTTTTGCATCTAAGACATTGAACCCAGTCTTGTCCTTTTTTGGATTGGTAATCACAGTAAGAACGTGTGTAAAGGTGTCCCGATGTCAATGTGTAAACGTGCCCCGTCGCCAAGTTTGGATTTATTTTTAACGTGCAACGAAAATTAATAACATTTCTGTTCATACAAATACAGTTCTCAAAAAAGGATAAAATTCTGCTAATGTTCATATATTTGTTTATCCTTAACTAAAATTATTAGTTCACAATAAGTTTCAATAAGTTCAACACCAAATTTATTCAAATTGAAAGGAAACAGGTTACCCTTTCAGCATGCGAGACCGAAGCACGACTGACGCTCAAAAACTTGTGAGAATACCCGCTAGGGAGCAGCATCAATCTGTTATGACTGGTGAGGCGCCAGTTATAACTCTTTTTGGAAAAAGTGCACTGTGTAAACGTGCCCCGGTCTACCCTACTGTTATCTCTTTAAGCATATATATTTTCCTTTAAAGATAATAAGTGGTTTTCTTATATAATTATGTTCACTTGTTTATTTATTTCAATTAATTTCTTCTTTCGTGTTTCTTGGTCCACAACACTAGAACGCCCGAAGCGGTCAATGTGACCCATAGTTGAAGCTTTCGTCATGTATTTCATTTATTTGTCATGGTCTGATAATTTCCTTCCGTTACATTTTCTAATATTTTTCTCTGCACCTATCCTTTTACTTATAATAATAAAACGAGCAGGGAAGACCGAGCTATGCTCGGTCAAAATAAGCTTTGAGTTCAAATAACCTGACGCATGACCAAAATGACCCACTAATCAAATTTTCTAGAACATGTGACCTAACCCAACAGTCTTCTCGAGCCCAAAAACCATAGGAGGCAAAATTTAGTGTAAATAGTCTAAGCCGCTTTTTAGATAAAATTAGCTTGACCCACAATGACCCAAAAATGACCCACTAATCGAATTTTCTCGGACATATGACCTAGCCCAATGATTTTGTCGTGCTCGAAACTGGTAGAATACAAAATTTAATCAAAATCGTTAGAGCCGTTTTTTAGATAAAATTAACTTGACCCGGGTTGACCCAAAAATGACCCACTAATGGAAAGCTCTCGAACATGTGACCCATCCCAATAGTCTTCTCGTGCCCAAAAATGGTACGATACAAAATTTAGTCAAAATCGTTTGAACCGTTTTTTAGATAGAATTAGCTTTACCCTGACCCTTGATGACACAAAATGACCCACTAATCGAATTTTCTCGAACACGTGACCTAGCCCAATGTTTTTCTGATGCCCCAAAAAGGTAGGATACAAAATTTTGTCAAAATCGTTAGAGCCATTTTTAAGATAAAATTTGCATATATATATATATATATATATATATATATATATATATATATACAGGGTGTCCATAATTAAACGACCCTACTTTAAAGTTGTCTACAGACGAAACTATTGGTCAGAAAGTTGTGAAATTTTGTAAAGGACATAATGAAGGAATGGGAATTTGTTTAATTAAAACTAAATTAGTTCAAAATTTCGCCACCAGATGGCGTTTTTAATGAATTACAATTACACATTTAGCATACATTTACAACAGTTTACATATTTTATTGCAACAAAACATTTTCCACATGACGGCCATCATTTTCAGCCACCATCTGGAATCCTAAGATTGCATGTTCCACAATTGACCGCAGGGTGTTTTAGGAAATGCTAAAAACAAAACATGTCGTGAAAAAAGTTTTGTTGAACATCTTTTGTTGTAATAAAATTTGTAATCTATCTCAAATGTATGCTAAATGTGTAATTCATTTAAAAACGCCATCTGGCAGCGAAATTTTGAACAAATTTTTTTTTTCGCTCAAACAAATTCCCATCCCTTTATTATGTCCTACACAGAATTTCATAGCTTTCTGAACAATAGTTTCGTCTGTAGACAACTTTAAAGTAGGGTCGTTTAATTATGGACACCCTGTATATAACCACACACAAGATTTTCTCGTATTAGAATATATGATTTTATTTTTCGCATTAGGTATCTGTAAATACACATAGAAAGCCCAAAGCGCTCATTTTGACCGATACTCTGGATCTCATGAAAAAATAAAGGAATCATTCTTTTTTTTTTCTTTTTATATTTGTAAACAAACTATTACATAATTCTTATATTTGCAAACAAAGATGGTATTCCACTAAGGAGCAGTTTGAGTAAACATCAAATGTATTCTATTGTAATTAGAAATGCATTCCTTCATGGAACAAGACTCCTTCAAATTTCATCTCAATTAATCTAAACTCTCTACAATGAGCTTTACTGTCTCTTACTACCTCTAATTTCCCAGATCAATAATGTTTAATTCGAATATAAAACAAAACACAAATTCCGGTCAAGTAACAGACTAATTCGTGTGTGAATTTCGATATGTTATTTCTTTAAAAAAATACCGTTGAAGATTTTGGCAGTTCTAGCTTAATTTTTATTCCTGTTTATAATATTTAGTTAAGATATTTGTTATGTTTCAGGGCTAATACGAATAACAAAAAAATCTTCCTTGCACTGTGACTTCATTCTAAAAAGTGTTTGGGAAAATCTGCAAAGATATACAGGAGGAATTAACATTTTTCATAAAGAGGGAAAAACTTTTTCAATTTCAAATACACACACACACACATACACACACATATATATATATATATATATATACATAATTTCATTTATTTATGTGTTTGTGGGTTTAGTGAATATTATGATAACTTAGCAGCAGTAACTCAATCGATTATGCTTGGTTCGAATACAATAGATAACAAATTTATTAGACACCAAATACATGAAGGAATAAACACCAAGTACTTGAACTGTGGGCAAACCCTATTCAAAATGACCATATGCCAATTTTATAGCAATAAAATAACAGAGAATCACTTTTGCATTCTATCTTTAAACAAAAACAGAAACTAAGTTTTTCATGAAAACTGGACGATCCCAAGGTATACCATTCTGATAATGACCTCATCTAACTTCATCGTGACTCGCGAATATGTTATGGCTCGGGAATCTTTATACTCCATCGAGTCGAAGTATGATTCTGTGCCATTAGGCTTATGTTTGAAGAATTCCCACTTCCTCTTCCAATTTATCACATCTTCTGTCAAGTACAGTTTCATTTCTTCCATAATAATCAAAACTAATAACAGGATCTTGTAACCGATCATGCTTTATATTCTTCTTATTACACCAAAAGTATAGATCTTTCGAATCTACAATTCTTTACACAATTCATCATTTTCTCTTCCCAAACTTTCCCTACATTTTTCTCCATTTCGCTCGTATAGAAATCTTCTCCGATCATCACGATATCTGTGACGTCTATCCACAATTTTTTTTTCTTAGAAAATATGGTCTTACTTCATTTGAATAAATTTAATAATGTTTCTTAAAACTTCCACGAATTCTTCTCTTTTCATTTTAATTTCTTTTTAAAGTAAAAATGCATATCCATTACACATAAAGGCTTATAAATACTGCATTTTAATATTCATTATTATAACTATGTGTACTGTTATCTCTTTAAGCATATACATTTTTCTTTAAATATAATAAGTGGTTTTCTTATATAATTATGTTCATTTGTTTGTTTGTTTCAATTAATTTCTTCTATCGTGTTTCTTTGTTCATAACACTAGAACGTCCAAAGTGGTCAATGTGACCCATAGTTAAAGCTTTTTTCATATATTTTATTTATTTTTAGGTAGCTTTCAGTACAAAAAAGTATAAAGCTACCTATTGCAGCCGTCCGGAGGAAAGCAGTTCCGGAAAATTTCGATATATTTTCACCGATCATGACCCTCAGACCCCAAAACCACCCTCCGTTCAAATGTTGATTTATATATATACAGCGTGTCTACCTGACCGACCTTTATTTTCGCAACCGTTGGTCCTAGAGGCATACTTCCAATTACAAAAATGGTTTAAATAAGGTAAAGAATTACTTTCAAAGCAATTTGGGTCAAGAAAAACAGTTATTAAAAAATTACGAAATTTAAATTTTTATACGGTCCCCCGGTCCTATTAGTGATATTTAGTAAAAATTTACTATGATACTAACAAGTAAGACAAAAAAAGTCCCATTCATCTAGCATTAAAATTGACCGAGTAATAGCTGTTTAAAGTTGGAGTATATTTTTTGCTGCGAAATAGGGGTCATTCACAAATGTAGTTGAAATATAAATAATCGTTAGATATATCAAAAAAATAGTTGAGAGCAAAATTAACATGGCAATCTAATATAAATGTGAAATCTATAATCATTCTGACATATTAACGCAAAATATACCATTTGTACTGAACATATAAAAGGATAAAAATAACAGAATTTTTGTTAAAGAAAAGGATGAAAACTACATTCTCAATTCTTTACAAAATGATACAGATTTTAAAATGCTGTTAGATTACACTGTCTTTCAAATTTTGGATTGTGCCATGTTTTTTAAATTGTTGAAAATTGATTATTATGTATATTTTAGTGCAGAATCCGAAAATGACCTTCATTTCAAAACCATCACGTCAGGATTTTTCTAAAATCGCAAATTTCATAGATATAAAGCTGAAAGTTCAAATTGATCCCCCCTGCCATCCCAACCTCATCAGACCCCTGAGCTGTTTAGCTGTAAGAAACCCAGTATAAGCCAAAAATTTGAATAAATTATTGAATAAAATAAAATTAAACTGTATAAAAATTCTTACATCTAATTGATAGTATCAGATTTTTAGCTATTTTTTAACCTTGAAATTTACGATTTCCGAAAAATCCTAACATGATGGTTAAAAGTGAAGGTAATTTTTTTTTTCAGCGTTAAAAAAATACTTAAAACGTAATTATAAAAGTTAAAAAACACAACCATCGCAGGTTTATGTTATTTAATCTAAAATTCTTTCTTAAACTTGTTGAGGGTGATCTATCCGATTTCTTTTGTGGTATCCTCTAATATAAGTATGTATAAGATGGTAAGCGTCGAAAATTATAATAATATTACATTGTCATCGGATTTAAATCAGTATGTAAAACTTAACTTTGATCGGACACTTGAAAGTAACTTAAAGATCGAGTAGAAATTTTAAACTGGAAAGACGATCGTTGCAAGTTAAATAAAACCTTATGAAAATAACATAATTTTAGTTAAAAGAAATCATAGCCTCAAATACTTTCAAAATAAAACATATGTTAAAATACAAGTATTTTAACTAATCTGAAACTTAATTAATAAAAGTTAACTCAATCGTAATAGTTGTATGATTTCTTTCAAAGCGCAGATACCTTGAAATAACTTTAAGTACTCTATATACGTCCCCTGAAAGCAAGGCCGAAATCATCTGTTTTCAGATGCAAAAAAGTGGTATAAGTCATGCATTTCAAAGTTTCATAACTCAGTCAATTTTAATGTTAGATGAATGGGACTTTTTTTGTCTTACTTGTTAGTGCAACAGTAAATTTTTACTAAATATCACAAATAGGACCGGGGGACAGTATAAAAATTTAAATTTCGTAATTTTTTAATAACTACTTTTCTTGACCCAAATCGCTTTGAAAGTAATTCTTTACATTATTTAAACCATTTTTGTAATTGGAAGTACGCCTCTAGGACCAACGGTTGCGAAAATAAAGGTCGGTCAGGTTATACGTGGACACGCTGTATATATATATATATATATATATATATGACCTATGTCATACGATAACGCTCGTATTTATAAATCGATTTTGATGAAACTAATTGTGTGTATTAAGGTCACCAATGTCTCGACCGAGCTCGTTGACCAGCTTGGTCCGCCATTTTGTTTCAAGATGGCGGCCATTTAAAAATTTAAAACTAAAATAAATATACAAAAAATATAAAAATTCAAATTTATTTTTTAATCACGTGTTAGGCCTTGATACAAGGATTCCAGAGCATTTTTTGGTTTACCTCTATCTTAAAAAATGGCTGAGATAGAGCAGTTTGAAATTCTAGGGTGGCTGACATTTTGAAACAAAACAGCACCTTAACTCGATTACTCGCAAATTATTTTCTTTCATTGTTGTAATAATTTTCCCAATCATACGCATAAAACTATATATTCATATCCGTTAGAGCCAAAATTGGCGACATTGGCGACATTGGCGACAAAATTGGCAAAATTGGGGACATTTGGCGAAATATCGCCAAATTTGGCGACCAAAATAAGTCTTCATAAATGAAGCCAATTTGGCTATTGCTCAATAATTTGGCGAATTTCTTATTCAAATTCAGTATTAACGAATCTTTTGTAAACGTTTCTTTGCATTTTAGCTTGCTGTTTTCGTGTAACATTAGCTAAAATTTTAAAACGAAGATATAGGAAAGCTACCTTTTCCTCCCGGTACAGGCCGGAAGGACTTTTTATGGTCTGATAATCTCCTTCCGTTACATTTTCTAATGTGTTCCTCTGCACCTATCCTTTTACTTAAAATAATAAAAAATTTTTTTTTTTCATTAGGTATCTGTAAATACACTTAGAAAATCCAGAGTGGTCGTTTTAATCGATGCTTTGGATCTCGTGAAAAAATAAAGGAATCATTCGGTTTTCTTTTTTTATTGCTTCCACGTATAACATGACCAGACTATTGGGCAGACCTTTTTTCTAAACAGCTGTCAAATTGACCATTACGGGCTTTGTAGGAAGTTTGATTTTGCCATCTTTCGGAATCATTCCAGAGTTTTTTCTTCAACGCTTCCACCTATAACATGAATCAAGAATGCACCTGCAGTCTAGTCAAGGTCAAAGAAGGTGGATTCCTATTGATTAGAGCCTCCTTCTAAACAGCGAGCGATAAAATTGACCGTTAGGCGCTTTGCAGTAAGTTCGATTGTGCTGTCTTTCTACTTTTATCACTTTTGTGTAAGCTCTCTTTTTATCTGGTGACTTGAGTAAATTTTAGCAGTTTACACAGTGCATGTTAAATTAATCGTGAAATTAATTTCGAGCTATTTTTGATAGTGAATTCACATTTGTTTATTGTTAACGTGATTTTTTTTTTTTTTGTTTCTGATATATTTTTCTCATTGTGTGGATTTGTAGCTCAATTTAATTTTTAACAGAATTTTCTACAATTCTAATATAACCTGTGGAAATTATTGCGTTTACCAAAACATTTAATTCCATGTTCATTTATCGCCATATTTAGCTCGTAAATATCATTGATTAAGACCAAATCATGTGCGAGAAATCGTAAAAAATATAAATTTGTAGAAATGGGTTTAACAGAATTTTCTACAATTTTACCAAAAATTTTTATTACTTGTCCATTTATCGCCAAATATAGCTCTTTAATTAAATTTATTCCTATATGTTCGAGAGATTATAAAAATTTGTAGAATTGGGATAAACCATCAACACATAATTCATACTCAAAATAACTTATAGGGCTCACAATTTTATTATCAATACCAGATAATAAGACATTATCAAAAGATAATTTAAAAAGAGTTATTAAAAATTCAGATGAATCAGTGTAATCCACACTTAAACTCATGTTTGTTCATAAAATATGTCCATATTATATTTGGATAGCCGGCCCTTTAGTTTCTCGTACTTTAAATATAAAATAACATTCAACGGAATAAAGTATTTTTCTGTTTAAGAGAGGATTTATCATCCTGTCTTCAGTGTAATCCGTCTTCAGCTTTTTCTTAATGCAGTAGCTTTTTTTTTCAAAGCAAATAACAGTTAACTCTCAGAAAATTCCGTACTCTCAATATTTATTATGACGCTTTTGTAGTAGCAAGTTCGATTTAGAAATCCAAGCGAAATAACTGTATTGCAGCATTAAAAGTTTAAGTGAATCGATTCTATTTCTAGTTAAGTAAGAATAAATATTTATTTCTTATTTTGTCAGTTATAAAAATATATTTTATCAATTCAGTTTTATTGGTGATAATAGGATATATTTTGTATAAAATTTTCAACATCAATCTTCATTCTTGGATCACAAAAAAACATTGCGCATAGAAAAGCCATACAAAATCTGTACATAAAAAAATAATTTAAATGTGTACCAACATCATTAGACAAAAATAAATACAGAAATATTCTACGAAGATTGCCGGGAAAAGCGATGTGTACCAAAAAAAAAAAAAATAAATAAATAAATAAATAAAAACATACACGCAAATTTCCTTCAATCACCAACCAATGCTAAGCGGTGTTTTATTTGTTTTCCTTTGTTCATAGCTTCCAACTTTTACGCTTTTTTCCTACCACTAAAATTTTATAGTAAATTTTACCTTATTAAATCGTCGAAATCACGTGATTCAAGAAGGCAAAAATTTCCATTAAATTTTAGTGGTACCAAAAAAGCGTAAAAGTTGGCAGCTATGCCTTTGTTTAATATTATAATTATTTGTTTAATATTATTTATATTACAAGTTTTAAAAATATATGTTTTTTTTTTTTATATTTCTATCTAGGTGCAATTTTCTGCAGTTTTCCTCGATTGTTTTCTGTGAAACACATTCAGTTTACACAAACTACACAATATGAGAGATAAATCAATTTGAAACAAATATGTTCCTTTTCTTTTCAACAAAGAACGGGCAAATAAATTCTCTTTTTTCTTCTACAACGAGCGGATCCTGATTACTTATATTATGACCTAATGCTATGGAAAAAATGCTTCAGTTTTAATGACAGCTTTAAAAAAATCTGTTCAATTATTTTTTGATAGCAGTACGGAATTTGTAAATTTTTAACTGGCAATTTTTATGTGCAATAGCTATAGTGCAAACTGAACGGTGAATGATAATTGGTTTAAATAGAAACTGATTAAATATACCTTATATACTAATCGATTTTTCAGCAAAGCTGAAATTACGCGGTAAATTACTGGAAAATACTCTAAATTACTTTTCAGGAATTTGCACTATTACATTACACTTCAGTAATTTACACTTTATTTAACACTATAAATTACTTTTCAGTAATTTACAGCGTAAACTTAGCTCTGCTAAAAAATTAATTAGTATATAAATATCCACTGATACTGGGTTTTGACTTGTCTCATGTATACCACTAGGAGTTGTGCTCATGATTGACGTTGCATCTTGTGCTGCAAGGTTGTATCCTAGCCATATAAGAGTGAAAGAATGCTAGTCTGGATGACTTAATTGGTTAAGAACTTGGTGCTTTATCTACCAAGGGATCGAACACCGGTCAGGACATTTTTTCACTTTGTTGGTTGTACTCTGTTTAGTAAAATGATAATTCACATCCTTTGTTTTTTTTATTATTAATAAATACCGTTGTTGGAGATAAACAATCAACATGGCACATTTTTTAATTTCTTCATTTAAGTTTAATTTATTGTAATTAATAATGTTTTTATTTTTATTTTAGCAATCTTTTTCTTTGTTTTTTCTCTAAAGTTTTTTTTTTTTAAATATCTTCTTTAATTTTTATTGTCCATCCATAAATATGGATATCATTTTAAAGCATTTAAATAGTTAAATTTCAATATTTTATTTATTTTTTCATTAATATAATTTTCTAAATTTTATTCCACATTATTATTTTGGATCAGCGGGTATTTGCAATTTTTACCCTAGCAACAGCAACTCTTGATACTCACCAAAGTTCAAAGGAATGTACGGGTCGTTTTGAGAAAGGTGACCTCATGATAGCGTCACGTATGCATTCTCAATGTCACTTTTACAGAGAGTGACCACTTCAGAAATTGACCCAGCCAATCTCTGAGGAACGAGAGGGGCGGCAAAAGAAGGCCCCCCCAGTGGAGGAGGTAAGTTCCCCTCTGAAAAGCCTTCAGTTTTTACCTAAATTTGTGAACAGTGCAACATCTCTGATGTAGACGTCCAAGTATCGTGTAGGTTCGGGTCGGGGCGACCTAGCCCTAACGCCTGAATGCAGTTATCTTCAGCCTTCAGTATGGGTGAGCCATTTTTTTTAAAGAATAAGATTCTCGTGCCTGGCTGGTCCATTTTCATTTAATTTTATATTTTTATGTAACAGTAATTTTAGGCCTCATTCTTTTATTCTGAAATTTATCAATTTTTTTAAACTATTATTTTATCAAAATCTAAATAATAATTTTCAAGGCAACATTGTGCCCATATTCTTTAATAGTTTCTTTTTAATTTTATTCTGACCTCTTCCACAATGTCTCATAAAAGTAGTTATTAATGTCAATGTTAAAGAAAACTATAAACCAAGATTTTTTTTGTAGTCCTATGGTGTTTGTACAAAAAAAATGTCTGTTATTCTCCAAACTCATAATCATACGAATAAAATTACGAATTTTAATTGTAATTTTTAGTTTTGCGAAATTCTTTATAAACAGTAGTTATGTGTTTACTAAAATATTTGGGTATTTCAGGTACTTAAATTAATTTTAAAAATACTGTATTTATACGATTATTAAGATTTTGTATTTATGTGTCTTTGTTCTCTTTCAGAGTCGCGAGAACCATTTTTAGCAACTCAACTCTAATTATCTTCCTCTTAATTAAAATAAAAAGTATTATTTTGTAAAATTTTAGGATGCTCTTTTTCCATTTTTTTCTCTTTCTTTTTTTGTAATGGTATGCATTAAGTGCATTCCCTTTCCTTTTGTTAGTTTTTTTTTATTATTATTTTACGGTCACAGATATTCTAGATCAGCGTTAAAAATATCGAACCGGAGCTTGCTTATTTTTTTTATCGTCTTCACAACGCGGCGATTAATCAATAAAGCTCTTCAAAATTGTACTAACCACTTTTCTTTCTCTTTTAACAACTTGTGATACCTTGTAGGGAATTAACACCCAAAATCTCCCCAACAACCGTTTTAAAATGTTGTCACAGTTTTTATTTTATTAGTGAAATTGGGTTTGTCGTTTAGGTCATTTGATAAACCATATTTACCCAAAATTATAGAATAACATTTGTTGTGTTATCATTTTTAATTTTCGATCCCTTGTAGAGTTTTCATATCGGTTTTATTGACGATAGCAACGACCTGACAATAAATCTCGTTTTTCCTGCAATTATTATTATCTGCTAAACATAGCAGAATTTAAATTTTTACACCGTCGAATAGGGTAAAAATATTGTTTTAAATGCAATTTTTTTTAAACTATATCTCTATCTCGTGCAGTACGATTACGAAGGATTAACTTAATAAGTATATAAGTAGTTCATCTTTTATTTCCGACTAATATTCTATAACGAAATTGAAACTCCATCAATCAATTAATAAAGTAATGTAATTAAAACACAAATTAATTTAACGGTCATGTAATCCGGCACTTAAACCACTGAAATATTCTGAATCTATAAGGAAGCTGCTCAAAATATCGAAGTCTTTGTGATTTTTAGAGGCTATTAACTCTTGGCATGCGGCTAACACTAAAAGATCGCTTTTGATAATTTTCGAAACTTTATATGGGTGCATAATTAATATTATTCGTATAAAAGGTCTTTCTGGTGTTGTTAGTGAGCAGTTTAAATAATGTAGATTTTAAAATGTAGAAAAATGTATTGGACTTTTCAATTAAAAAAAAAAAGACTTTCACCTATATTCCTCAACCGGGAGGCTCGGGATAGATCCCCTAGTATATTATAATATGATTTTAAATTAATTTGGTAGATGTTAAAATCCACCTGTTGGGCTATTTACACCAAAACTTATAAAGCATCTATTAATGTCATGGTCTAACAGAATATGAAGTTTTATGAAATTTCGTGCATTCGTTCTTGAGATACAGCTATCGTAAAAATCACGAAAATAGTGGTATAGCAGCGCCATCTTTTGGGATATCTACACCAAAACGTAATCAGCGTCAAGGTCTAAGTGAATCTGAAGTTTGATGAAAATGAATGCATTAGTTCTTGAGATAGAGCTTTTGTGGAAATCTTGAAAAATGCAGCATAGCAGCGCCACCTATTGAGCGATTTTCACCAAAAACTAATCGGCACCAGTTTATATCAGGGACTAACAGAATATAAAGTTTTATTAAGTTTCATGCATTAGTTCCTGAGATAGAGCGCCCACAAAAATTTTGTCACATAGAGACAGGCAGAGTCACAGAAATAGTCGCAGACAGACATTTTCTAAAAACAGTCAACTCGTGTTCAGGACCTCCTAAAACGTATATATCCGTCGAAAACCAGAAGTCGAAAATTTTCACGAATCCAATACTTTCTTTATTAGTATATTATTAATTGTATTAGAAGTATTTAACCAAGAATCTGCATCGCATTGCATCGCATTTAACCAAAAATCCTAAATATAATGTCTGCACAGTACTTGTATATAGTCATATTCTGGAAATGATGCGCTTTTGTAATGCGCTTGCGTCGGTGACTGAACAAATGCTTCAGAATATATGGCGTGAAATGGACTACCGCCTAGATGTTGTCCGTCTGACCACGGGAAGTCACATAGAACATGTATGACGTAAGTATACAAAATTTTGAATTCCCGTCTACAATCTGTGTTAATCTTATCGATAAATTCTTTTCCATTAAATAGTTATAGCCGTTTGTAATCGCTATATTCATTTTGACTTACCCTGTATTTTGACAAAAAAATAAATAAAACAAAGTACCGACAAACACTTAGTAGAGGAATACCGGTCCCACCTCTCATACCATACAAAGTCAACACACGGCAAAAATTGACTCATAGTACACTCACGCAAGTTATTACCATCCCAGTACATGATGCAGCTGGGTTCCCCATTTTCCGTAATATCGGGCGTACCGGTTATTTTTGCCTTGGCTTATTGTGGATCTATCATACAGATGCCGCCACCGTATTCCATTTTCTGTCATGAGAAACATGTTTATGTCAGTAACTCCAATGGTGTCTCAGCCATCTTCAAACAAGCCTGCCATGCGAGAGAAGGTGCAATTAACAGGTGAGCACAACTATTTTCATAATACTGCTGACATAATTTCCTAAAGTTTTGAGCTGAAGCTGCAATGAACTGCTGTGTTAAATGAACTATGTAAATCTGAAGCTGCAATGAAAGTTTGTTGTGAGACTGCAAGAGATTTATATATTCGTGCCAAGCTTCAAGAAAGGAAAGAACTGCCACGTTTGACAACAAGCGACAATATTATTCTAACACCTAATATTCAATTTGCATCAGGTATTATTAAGTACATTTCAAATTTGTAGATTTTTGCTTTAATCTGTATTCTGTCTGCGTGTAGTTCAAGAAAAAATATGCTAGTATTAATTTCGTACAAAAAAAATAATGAATAAAAAGTTAAATTACGTAATAATTATAGAATTATTATTATTAATAGTACTGTTTAAGTAATCAATTAATGCCAATTCTAATTTCCAAAAATAATTTTCATAGTACAGTCTTTTAGAAAATACGATATTTTTTTTCATTTTTCTCCATTTTTAACACTTTCCAACCTAGTTGAAATTTTTTTATGATTTTGGTTTGTCTGCCGTTTGTCCGTGCTCTAACTCGTGTAAATATACTCGGATTGCCCTGAAATTTTTGTATGCTATTTTGGTCTACTACAGCATGTTCACTATTTAAAATAAAGAGTGTAGCACTTATAGTTTTTTAACAGGGACAGTCAAAAGTATTTCCTTACATTACAGTCAATGGGAAATAATCGTTTCTAGTGCATTTTAGTAATGCTACGCCATTCGAAAATGATGAAATTGATACATATTTATGAAGCTCTTTAAAACATGCTTTTTGTAGAATATGGGGTGCAAAGCATTTATTATTTATTTACAGGGCAAACAGAAGAATTCTGTCACACATAGTTCGATGGGGGGGGGGGGGGGGAAATCGTTTGTAGTGCGATTTAATAATGTTTCACTATTTCAAACATATGAAAATTATATGTATTACTGAGGTGCACTATAAGTTGTTCGCTTAAAAGTATGGTGGGCATTGCGTTTATCCAAATAAAAGAATTCTGTTACACATAGTTCTACGAGAAAAAATCGTTTGCGGTGTGATTTAATGATGCTTCACTATTTCAAAGATAATGAAAATTATATGCATTACTCAGGTGCACTATAATTTGCTCGCTTAAAAGTATGGTGTGCATTGCGTTTATGTTTCATTTACAGGGACACACAAAAGAATTCTGTGACAGTATATGTGTGATAATTACAAACTATGTCTGATAAGTGCGTTTTCAAGTTTGGTTTACGTTTTTAAGTTTAACTATTTTTTTTATATATAACGTGGAGTGTATAACTTCGGTTTATCATATACCAGGCCACACAAGGGAATTCATAAGTATTACTTACTATGGGAGTAAATTTCTTAAGGGTTTGTTTTTAATTCTATTACGCATTTTCTTGCTGAACTATACTTAGTAGATTAATAAAAGTTTGTGGAATACAAATAAATTCATATACAGGGCTAAGCAAAAAACAAAATACATTTTCGTTTACGATTGATAATTGCTGGAAGTGAGTTTTAAGTTACCTTAAAGTTTTTTACCTGAATTAAATTTTAGCTTTACATATGATGAGTACGAAAATGTTTAGATAATATACAGGGCTGTGCAAACGATTTCGAGTTAATTTCAATCGATTAGCGAAAATTGCCAAATGTGAATTTACTAACTGAACTAAATTTTATCCTATGTATTATATATCCAAATCTACAGATCATATACAGGGCTGCACAAAATAATTCGACTTTTTTTTTTTTTTTTTTTTTACAATGGAAGGTAATTTTGAAAACTGTATTTTTAAATGTGGTATGTGTTTTCTAAACTGTTTACTTACATATCTTCTTTTCCTTATTTAACGGTGTATTTTCGTTACAGTTTTCTGGGTGTGTTGGAAAGTGTTCCATAATCTATACCGGACGCATGATTTTTCGTTCTTGTTTTATATCAGAGGGGCACGGTTGAATATTGAGAGAAAATAATAATTTTTTTTGTGGGGTCTAACTGTAACATTATGTAACATTTTCATTGTATGCCATTAAAAATTTGGAATATTTTTCAAAACACATTTTGAGCTCGTTCTGTCCCTGGTGAATATTGTCTGTTTTTAAAATAACTAACTTTAACTGTTCTTGATTTGTTCAGTCGTTTGTTATGCAATGGATTGTTTGTACTGATGATGCCTTGCTTGTCGCTTGGCGAAACGTTTACTAATTGTATTTTTAATTGTTTTTAAGTATATTTCTTTATAAATTTTATTTTTTAACTGTGCTCAAGTCTGTCTTAATTTATTTTATTTGGTGTTTTAATGGTTTTTAAATTCAGACGTTAAATGTATACATATTGCAACAAAAAAAAAAAAAACTATTTTTCTCTTTTTTTTCTGTTTTCTAATGTCACAGGGGCGTGGCTAAATATTGAGCAATATTGATGAAAAATTTTTGAGTTCTAACTAGCCCATTACACAAGTTTTGCGTATTATGCCAAAATCGAAAAAAAAATTAGCATATTTCGGTCCACCCTAATATATATATTGGCAATAACCAATTTAGTACATTTGTTTATATTTAATAAATTGCTTATTGATGGTTTGTCGTTTTCGACTCAAAAATGACAGATTGCTCATTAAGAATACAGTAAACTGAAACTGCAGATTTCTTAAAAAAGTGCAAAGTGACATAAAAAATAATACAATAATTTTTATTAAATATTTAATAAACTTCAATTTTTGTACATTATCTTAGAATTTCAATAATACGTGAAAGGTTTAAACAAATTTTTTTTTCAGCATAATATTTTAAACTGCTTTTTAACTACATTTTAATTATAAGTTTAATATATTTTTTAATCTTTTATTAGAAGGAAAAACTATGCTTTATTTTGTGACGCTTTATTAATCTCTATTTTTATAAGTTTTTTTTTTAGAACGAAATAGATTATATATATGAAATCTTTAAATCCAGAACGTATATATTTATTTTTTAGCCTTAACAAATAACAAATATTTAATAAAATATAAGTTAATGAAATAAAAATACGCTTACACAAAATTACCGCATTTTAAGAATTAATTTTTCTTCCAAGTCTGAAACTAATTAATTTTAACGGAAATATCCTAGAATATTTTAAAATGATTTTTTTACAGAACTTTCAACTAATATGTTTGAATAATTTAAGATTTAGTAAAGATTTCGTTATTATTTCAATTGACTAGAAATCTACCATTTTAAATTTATTTTTATTACAAAATTTTCATTTAAGATTACCCAAATCCTTCACATTTCTTAGTGATATTTTTATAGCCAAGAATATATATTTATTAGAATTTTTTTTATTTAATGCATATGTTTAATTACATAATATTTAATTACAATTTAATAAACCATCCCTAGAGTAATTTTTCTAATGTAAACTTTTTCGCAAATAATTACTATTTCATTCCGGTTATAAACGATTTTGTCATAGCAGTTTAATTCAGACGCTTTTGAAACTTTTCCCCAAAAAATTGGAAAGCATTTTCTATGTATAAAATTTAAAAATTCCAACTTAGATAAAATATAGTCTCATGAGAAAAATTCACTATAATAGAATAAGTATAGCCGTGCAAATTGCATTCTTATACATAATTTTATCGTTTTTCCAAAAAAT
The DNA here is from genome assembly GCA_963931845.1 of Maratus michaelseni. NCBI lineage: Eukaryota > Metazoa > Arthropoda > Arachnida > Araneae > Salticidae > Maratus > Maratus michaelseni. The sequence continues at coordinate 458,568,584 of OZ007588.1, forward strand.
ATTTTGCTTTCACAATGGGACCAAACATAGGCATTCTTTGTACTGATTCAGAAACTTGGTATTTAATGATAAGCTATTATTTTTCTGAGTAGCACTCCTCTTAGTAGGAAAATAATTTAGTTTTTAGCTCACAGGCTATAAAAGCCTGAGAGTTAATGTGTCCGCCGCATGTGTATATACGTATGTATGTACATATGTATGTATGTGCGTAACGCTATAAATCTTGATAGAAATATCAGTTTTGCTCCAAATTTTGTTTATAGGTTCGTTGTGATAAGGCGCTTCCCGATTGGTTTTGGGGGTTCATTGGTTAAGTATAAAAGGGGAAACGGGGGGAATCCCCTTTAATTATGAGAAATTGGTTTTTCATGCAGACTTATCCGATTTGTTTCAAATTTTCTATATAAATTCATTGTGATAAGGCGCGACCCTGATTAGTTTTGGGGATTCATTGGTTAAGTATAAAAGGGGAACAGGGGCGGGGCTAACCCCCCTTAATTGAGATAAATTAGTTTCTCATGCAGAATTATCCGATTTGTTTAAAATTGTGTGTATAGGTTCATTCTGATAGGGTGCTTCCCTGATTTTGGGGGGCTCATTGGTTAGGTATAAAGAGGGGAACGGGAGCTAATCCCCCTTAATTTATATAAATGGGGTTTTATGCAGAATTATCCGATTTGCTTCAAATTTTATTTATAGGTTCATTGTGATAAGGCGTTTCCCTGAATAGTAATGGGGATTCATTGTTTAAGTATAAAGGGGTTAACGGGGAACTAATCCCCCCTTAATTTATTGTTGATTTCTTTATTTTTCGAGGGACATTATTCTTTGAAATAAGAGTATAATATACAATTATTAGTGTGAATAGCCTGTGAGATCAATGCCATCAGTTTAATTGCACACTTTTCTTTTTCTTTTACTTTCCAGCTTATTTTGTAGAAACAAAATGTCTGCCGATATTTTCACATCTTCATATCCGTTCGACGATTGTCGAAATATATGGTCAAGGTATAAAAATAAAATGCAAAACTGAATATTAGGCGTCTATGATTTCTATCAGATTCAAATCTAGATGTAAATACAATCCTAAAGTAACGCAGGAACGTCTTGTAATTTTACTGCAGATAATTTGTTAAATTCAACTGCACGGAATATTGTCATTGTAACATTAGGGTGTGATTAGCTGGTAGCATAAAAGTAGCAAAAAAAATGAACGACACAAGAATATTGTCTCGATAATACCTTGAATATAAGTAAATACTCATTTATATAATAAGTGTCTGATTAGCGATAAATACCATCGCCGCTAAATACGGCATTTAAAATTTTATATTTAAATATTAATGTTTTGCAATGCAATTTTCAAAGTTTCACAAATACTTAATATACAAATGGATACGAAGACAACGAGAGCTTTCATGAAATATAGAAAAAAACATAAATAAGTATTGGTTCAAACAGTATTATTCCACAGCATGCTGAACTTGAGTACAGGTTGGATTTCTTTTTATTATTATTATTATTATTATTATTATTAATATTATTACTATTATTATAGTTTTTCAAGTGTACTTTGAAAATTGTTTGTAAATTTATAAGTACATTTTCATATTATAGTGTATGCTAGTCGCGCAAAACGTATGATTATCAATTATAAATAAATGAATTATATTTAAATAATAATCTTTATAAAATACATAAATTTTATTCAATTTTATAATCAATCTTGCTACAAAATTCATAATAATTTTCATATTTCTTTTAATTAAAATGCATTATCACATACTTCAACTTTTCAACACTTTGTTTTAAATTTAATTAACAAATCTTTTCTGGTAAATGTCTATAGTATATCCATAAAACTTTTTCTAACATTTCTTACAAATCTAAATTTCATAATCCTATTTGAAAAGAAATTTATTAAAAATTTGTAACCATTTTTACTTTAGCACGAAAGTACTTTTCTTAAACTTTCTTATATATATTATTGATAGATGTTTTAATGAAATTGAATTTACATAAACTATCGAAGTTTTATAAAGTTAGTTTTTGCAGGCTTTTTTGAAAATTCAATCTAATTAATTTTCAACTAAATTTATTGAAATAATTCTGTAAATTAAAGTGCTATAAAATAATTTCTTTACGTATATTAGAAAAATTAATTTTTATGAGAAAATATTTTATCCTATTAAAAGATTATATTTTTTTAGGTGGCAAAGTTATTTTAATTACAAATACTATTAATTAAGCGGATTTTTTTTATGTTGATGCTGTGGAAATGTGAGGCAAAATTATAACAATTGTCAAGATGTTTTTTTTTTTAATTATTATTATTATTATTATTATTACTTTATAATAAATTGATTTCAATGGCTACAGCATTAAATATTTCTATTAAGAAATTTCATTATATAGTTAATTTATTTCTTATACATAATTACTCGACTTTAAAATATTTGTTACAATAGTTGTAAAAAACGTAAAATAAAAAACTGGACTGATTTATTTTTTAAATAAAAAACAATATACAGGGTGATTATAAAAAGAATATCCCGATATATAAGTCCTTAACTATCACACCGTTTGCAGAAACTGACTGAAATTTTGGTTTTAAGTATTCTGAGGTATGCGCTCAAGAATCGTATGAAAAACAACAGTTAAACTCTAACAGTTACGGTTATAGTGACAACATTTTGAAAATTTCAAATGGCAACACCTATTTCTTTTTTTTTTATTGGAATGTGATCTTCATAGTGAAAAACCATAAAAAGCGTTGAAACAGTACCTGTAACACGAAAATTGCCGGCGCTAGAGAGACTAAGAAGAAAGTGAAAACAACCAATAAAGGACAGAGAAGCAACAGAAAGTAAAACATTTTATTATTCAGTGCTATCCACCATCTGCCGCATGGAACCTGTCTTCGTGTGTGACGTAGAAAATTTGTGAAACACAATAAAATGTTTTGTTTTCTGTTGATTCTCTGTCCTTTATTGGTTGTTTTCACTTTTCTTCTTAGTCTCTCTAGCGCCGGCAATTTTCGTGTTACAGGTACTGTTTCAACGCTTTTTATGGTTTTTCATTATGAAGATCATATTCCAATAAAAAAAAAAATAGGTGTTACCATTTGAAATTTTCAAAATTTTGTCACTGTAACCGTAACTGTTAGTGCTTAACTGTTGTTTTTCATACGATTCTTGAGCGCATACCTCAAAATACTTAAAACGAAAATTTCAGTCAGTTTCTGTGAACGGTGTGATAGTTAAGGACTCATATATCGGGATAGTTTTTTTTAAAATCACCCTGTATATTTTTTAATGATATGTGGCAGTATCTTCTGAAAGAAAATCTATATTTACGTCAATTTATCTTATATTCAGATTATTAGAAGTACAACCAGATTTATTACGGTTTAAATTAAGAAGTAGATGTAACCGAGAGATAAATTTAATTTACAGAATCTTGGAAAATTTAATTGTGTATTTCTTAAAGATAGGCAAAAATATTAACACTTTGCTTGGGATTTTTTTGCATTTGTCAAAAAGTGAAATTTATTTTTATGTGAATTCTACGTTGAATGTATTTATTAAAATGAAACTATTAAATATGACAATAATGAAAATTGTGAAATTATAACTATCATCCTTAGGTTGAATCGTTCAAAATGCCACCACAATTAATATTCCAAATAACAACTACACATTTTAGCTACAGTAAAACTACATTAATATCAGTAAAGCTAAAAGTTATCAGGCACAGATTCAATATTATCACATAGTATACTATAGAATGAGACACCAAGATTCGATATTTTTTTCATTTTATAGATATTTTAGTTGGAGTATTTAAGCAATATTTTTTTACTTTAAGCATTTATGTTAGTTTTATTTTAAAATTCACAAAGGTACTAATACTTGGAGACATGAACATATTAAAGATATACTCTGTAGCAAAGAAATATACGATGTAGTAAGAAACTAATAAAAAAATCTTGACGGAATATATTTTAGGCATTCTGTTAATATGACGGCAAGTTAGGAAAGGTGATAGTTCATTCCATCACACACAAAAAAATGAATATAAATCAAAATTGCTATGCACTTATTCACTGGAAGGCGAAAAAGAATTCTCGCTTTTAACTTAAAAATAATGAAGATAAGGTAACAAATTTTTCAATAGATCTAATTATCTTTTTCTGCAGTATGATGGCCTTTGAAGAAAGAATGGATGAAAAATTAATGTCGAAATATCAAATACTATTTAAAAGACGTTTCTAGGTGTGTTCAAAATGTTCTAACAACTGAACAATTATTGGAAGTGACATTAAAATCTTTAATAAAAAGCTGAAGATAATCGTTGCTGACAACTGGGATTTTCTATAATCGTTGCAACAGAATAATCTTAGGAAATGAAACATTTGAAGTTGCTGAAAAAATTAAGAGCTCGAAAAGTATTTGTCAGAAAATTGTTAGACAAACTTCGTTAGAAAGGTAAAAAAGTGTATTTTTATTGATATAAATTTCAAATCTAATGATTATACCTATTTTCAAATATTGAATTTTAAATATTATCAAATTTCACAATGGAGTACCATAGCGAAATCTTCACGCGTAAACAGTCCTTTTTAATAAAAAGCTATGCGTCGCTGACGATTGGAATTTTAGATAATCGTTGCCACAGTTTAATCTCGGAAAATGAAACATTTGGAGTTGCTGAAGAAATTAATAGCTCGAAAAGTATTTGTCAGAAAATTGTTAGACAAACTTCGTTAGAAAGGTAAAAAAGTGTATTTTTATTGATATAAATTTCAAATCTAATGATTATACTGTTTTTCAAATATTAAATTTTAAAAAAAATATCAAATTTCACAATGGAGTACCATAGCGAAATCTTCAAGCGTACAAAGATAATGATAACGGCCATGTGTCCTGACGTATACAGGCTATATAGCACGAGTCACAAATTATAGTAGCCTTTACTATTCTGTTAAAATATAAAAGTGAATTATGATGCCACGAGTGCAGGATTTTTATATAATTTTAATATAATCATCTTATAAACAAGGTTTTTGAATTTTTTTTCGAATGGGACTAATAAATTGGCCAATACTGTATATAATTTTGAGTTTAAAAGAGGAAAGGTGGGGGAGCGCTTTATATTATTCAGGTTTCCTCAGGAACTTTTGGTCAGAATTGAAAGTTTAATGTATCAAAACGTCAGAAATTAAATCGTCATTAAATCGGCAATAACTATAACGACTGTCCTTTAGTTCGTTTGGATAAATTTTCATTTTAAAATTAAAAATCATTCAACATTGATTTTAGGTATTTTTAAGGTGTGCCAATTCGGCGGGATAGTAGATGTTATGTGGTAGCTGTACTGGTTAACTTGCCGAAATAAAGCACAGGTTATTTAGCCTATGCAAATTATATTTTATTCACAAATAAACATGTGAGTTTAAATAGTGTAGTGCACAGGATAATAATTGAATTAATGTAAATTAGAGTTCGTGATACGGACAGATACTAAAAGAAGGTGGCAGCAGGAACTAATTCGGAAGTCCTCTTGAAAACAGTTTGATCAGAACAACCTCTCCTCGAGGTCTCAAAAATAAGTACAGTCTTAGACTTATAAAAAAGGCTCTCAATTACTAAGGAACAAAGGGTTCCTTCTAATCTGCTCTTACTCGCCAATCAGTAGAGCTTCAAACCTCACAGCGATTTCACTTCGCTGACGACGATTCTCAGGATGAGAATCTTTTTTAGAGAGACCTTCTCTCTCTCTCTCCAAAACAACAACTGACCATCGACTCTCTGCTCGTTCTTCCAGCCCCCCTCACACCTCGCGGGGGTGGCAGGAAACGAGGGGTCTTTAACCTCGGACAGCCTTCCTTCTCTATGCTGAAACCTAGTGAATACGTTACAAAGGTTATTCTCACGGGCCCGGGCAACGCCGGGCATGTCAGCTAGTCTGAATATAAAATGAATTTACATCGAAGCTCTAGGTTTCAAAATGTTGTCATTTCTCGATTCGTTAAAATCTCAGAGTAACCATGGTTATTCTGTGGTAAAAACCAAGCTTATCGATGAGGCCAGCCTTCCCCCCAATAACGTATTTCCTGGTGCAGGGGGCCAGTTTGCGCTCTATATTTCCCAATGTTGTTATTTCTTGCTCCGCAAAAATAAGCTTTCTCCTGGTGGCAAATATTATAAGATCTAACAAAAAATTTGGATGCAGTAGGATTTTTATATTTTTAAATTATCGTATTCTACTGGAGAAAGAAGAATAATGCGTACTAAATACCTCTGGAAAAACGAATTTTATGTAATCAGTGACACTACCTTAAGTTGTCCAAACACATTCTAAATTATTTCAACTTCAAAGCTTCCAAACCTTTCATATATTTTCAACCTGTATCATTTTTCTAAATTCATAAGTTTATTAACTTTTTAAAAATCTTTTTCTTTTATCAAACGGTACTTTAAACATCAATTTCGTACTCGAAATGCTATATTTACACTGATAAACAATAATTCTGCATGAAACGTTTAAGTATATTTCATTGCTTTACTAGGTGACAAAAGTGCCCTTTTAGGTAGATTTCGTAAGAAATACTACCTATTACATTCTCACCTAAGTTGGAAATTTTGAAAAATTTTTGCAGATCTGCGCCGATCAGAACTCCCAGAACCCAAAAACACCCCCATTTCGAAACTTTATCTATCTAACTATCTATCTATCTATCTATCTATCTATGTCACATTTTCTGACCACGATAACTGGAAAAATTCTGCATAAATCTCTTCCAAACTGATACATAAAATCAAGGGGCATAAAATCTCGGTCAAGTTCGTTAATGGGCAAAATCGAACCAAGGGGGGAGGGGAAATGGGGGGGGGGGGCTTTTTGTGAAAACAGAATAAAACACATAATTTCTTAATTATTATACGTATCGAATCCGTTCAAAGTTATTATTACTTCTACGAAAAGGGCCAAAAATTTATGCATGACAGATTTTTGATATAAATCAAAATGGCCACAAGGGGGGGGAAAGGGGGGTTTTTAGAAGAAAAAAAATCATAGCTTCGTCAATTCACAAGATATCAAATCCGCGTAAATTTATTATTAATCCTCTTAATATTATCTAAAGCATTTATATTGACAAGTTTTTTATAGGACCAACCGTTATAGCAAAAAAAAAATTGAAAACAAAAAAATCCCTGCCGGCTCCGCCTGCAAACAAGTTATTTTTCGAAGTAGGCGGCTCCAACTCCCGCATCTTTTCGAAACTGATACATAAAATCAAGGGGCATAAAATCTCGGTCAAGTTCGTTAATGGGCAAAATCGAACCAAGAGGGGGAGATGGGGGGGGCTTTTTGTGAAAACAGAAAAAAACCCATAATTTTTTAATTATGATACGTATCGAATCCGTTTGAAGTTATTATTACTTCTAGGAGAAGGGCCGAAAATTTATGTATGACAAATTTTTGATATAATTAAAAATTGCCTTAAGGGGGGGAGGGGGGTTTTAGAAGAAAAAAATTCATAACTTCGGCAGTTCCCAAGATTTCAAATCCGCTTAAATTTATTATAAATCCTCTTAATATTATCTAAAACTTTTATATTGACAAGTTTTTTATAGGACCAACCGTTACAGCTAAAAAAAAATAAAAACAAAAAAAAATCCCTGCCGGCTCCGCCTGCAAACAAGTTATTTTTCGAAGTAGGCGGTTCCAACTCCCGCATCTTTTCGAAACTGATACATAAAATCAAGGGCATAAAATCTCGGTCAAGTTCGTTAATGGGCAAAATCGAACCAAGGGAGGGGGATGGGGGGCTTTTTTGAAAACAGAAAAAAACCATAATTTCTTAATTATGATACGCATCGAATCCGTTTGAAGTTATTATTACTTCTAGGAGAAGGGCCGAAAATTTATGTATGACAGATTTTTGATATAATTAAAAATTGCCTTAGGGGGGGAAGGGGGTTTAAGAAGAAAAAAATTCATAACTTCGTCAATTCCCAAGATTTCAAATCCGCTGAAATTTATTATAAATTCTCTTAATATTATCTAAAACTTTTATATTGACAAGTTTTTTTATAAGACCAACTCTTATAAAAAAAAAAAAAATCCCTGCTGGCTCCGCTTGCAAACAAGTTAGGTTTCGAAGTAGGTGGTTCCAACTGCTGCATCATCACAAAAAGGTCATTTCTTCCGCAATTCCCGACAAACAGGCGCCCCACGGTCTGCATCTTCGAAATCTACCTGCGCCTGTAGGCCGAGCCGTCAGGGATTTTTTTTATTATTGTTATATATTATGAGAATCGTGTATTAAAAAAATAAATTATATACAACATATTTTCAATTACAAGTTTTAGAGTTTTCTAGAATTTGCGATATTTATCAATATTTATATTTTTACAGTATTATATTATATTAATATAACCGTATTTATTATAAATGTGCTATTTGCATTATTAACATTATTTTCTTTCAAAATATTAAGAAACACAAGTAATATAATCCGATACTATCACTTGAAAAACATTTCAAATTAGAAACAAAACTGATAAAAATTTCTATTTCTGAAAATATGGAAATATTTCCACAACTGTACCTTATTTGGTTGCAGATTTTTAGTAAGAGGATATTTTCATAAATGTTTATCGTACATTTTAACTTAATTAATCAACTTTATGAAAAAGGATTTTTAGTATTTCGTTGAGAGCTTTTGTGATAATTAGCCACAATGATTAACGAAGCGCAATTATAATCCGATTTAGAGGCGTCTACATATCATCACTTACACTAATTGCTTTCAAATACAATATTCGATTTTTTTAATATTCTATTTTACATACTAACTGATAAAAGTCGGAACGCATATTATGTTAAAACATATTTCTTCTCGTGATTTAGAAATAATACTAACTGTCATTTAGTAATGTTAATAAATATTGTGAGGCAATCTTAAATGCATTTTTGGCAGTTAAATTTTGTTGGATATTAGCGGCTGATTTACAAAAATTAAAATCCTAAATTAGAATCGTATAATCCTTTTTAATTCCCAAAAAGTTACAAACTAGCTGACCCGTCTGACGTTACCTGTGATTACATTGAAGATTTAGAAAATTGTAAATACATATATATATATACTAGCTGTCCCGTCCGGCGTTGCCCGGACCCGTGATAAAATTAAACAAAACTAAAATTTGTATGATTTTATTTTCTTAACCCTATTTAGTATGAAATTATTTATTTAAAAATGCTGCGCACGCGAGTAAAATCCCTTATTTCCACTTTCAGTCGATTGGGATGCATTTTGACACTTGTTCCCGTTGCCTGCGGCACCATATAGTAGGCGTGCACCGCACACACTGCAGAATCTTTTAGTTACACCTTCCGCACCAGTGGGCGTCATCTGTTCCAAAGAAACCACCTTCCAAACGAAACTCGACACGTTTCCCGGTTGCCTCCGGCACCGTATAACAGGCGTGAATACTTTAGTTCCACTTTACACCGCCAGGGGTGCAATTTGTTCCATACGAACATCCGACATTGGTACCTGTTGTATCAAGTGAGTTGATGCACTAATTCGCGTCGAAATCGGGCCCGTAGAACTCGATAAAATGATGCGTCCCTGGCGGTGGAAGGTGGAACTAAAATCTCTAACGCGTTCGAAAACAAATTTGAATCATCCAAACCCTGTTGTGATCGGGCCCATACAACCCGAGATAAGAATGCAAATGCTTTGCTCAACAACAAATCACTTACTTTGATTGTTGGTATATATCAAGAAATGCGGTTTGTGTACTTTTATTAGAAACATAAATTTCATTTTTAAGAAAATCGTTATTTGAAATTTTCAATATTCTATATATGTAACATTTATAAAACGTTACAGGAGAAGCTAAAAATGTTAAAATTTTAAATGGAATTTGTTTTGCGTAAATCAGAGCAAAGTGTTAACAACCTCACCTCACCATACCCGCAAATATAACGAATAATTTGTTTAAGAAAACCGCCTTCTCCAACATTAACGCGATCATAAAAAATAATTATATTTTTCTGATATTTAGAACACAGCGAAAACGCTACGCTAAAATAGCCGCCAGGTGGCACCCTTCCCATCCTCAATTTCAAATCTATATCTTAATTAGTTATCCTGATTTTTTCTCATTACTAAAAATAGGCAATTATTTTCCTTTCATTTTCGTAAACTAAGTGGAGATTATGTCAGAGAAACAGATCTCTTTGTAGTTCAGTTGTTAATAAAAACAGATCCCTGTCTGAAACTTTTTCGGATTTTTTGGACTGGCGCCGCCAGATTTTTGGCAGTTTTTTTGCAAAAATAAAAATAAATTATCGATCGAATTTTACAAAATTGCAATATCAGATGCAGAAAATTGTTCTGCATATGTTCAGAAAATTTTAAATCGATGTCTTAATATGTTTTCTTAAAATTCGTTAATGAGTAAATAAATTTCAAATTCGTTCATTTCTGTTTACAAATCGAGAACAGGAGTTCTTTTCTTTAGCCATTTTGATAAAAAGGATGACATTTTCGATGCGATATTTAATGAGATTCTAATTAATATCTTGGGTAATTACCAAAATCTTAAAATTCGGAGTCTCAGGTGCAGATCAGGCATTGGACGATATAAATATAAATTTTCAGACTTCTAAGTCTGCCAGATTTTGCTGGCCATTGCAGAAAAGCAATCAGACAGATAGACACATACGCACACGCACACACACACACAGACACACAGAGCGAAACTTTCTTTCATTAGTATATATATATATATATATATATCGTGTGAAATGAAAAACATGTAAAATAGAGAAAAAAATTCCGAAATCGACACTTTTTTCTACGATAATAAATCGTCAAAACGGCGGTCCCTATAAAGATTACTGCATACTAATCACGCTTAAAATATTTTCTACGGCTCCCTTGCGTTTTGTGCTAGCCATGTCTACTTTATATCCAAAAATGGCAACCTCTGTAAGAGGGCCATGTGCATATCGCTCCCAAAAATCATTATATCGGGTCCCTTCATTAATACGCCGAACATTATTTAATCGTACTCGTTAACGCGTTAAAACAAAATTACAATTTAAGGGAACCATTGGTGATTCTCGAATTTGTATAAAATATTATAAGCCTTCTTTAGTATGCGATAACGGAGTAATACCTTATTTCTTTAATAAACGAACAGGTAACATACATGAAAATCGACATTAGTTTTTTCTTTTAACTCCACTAACAAATCGCATATTATTTCTTGATACTTCAAATACAAATCTAAATTATCATTATTTTCTTTGGGCGACAGCTTTTCAAAAGCTTGCGAGAGAATATTTTCCTACGGTAATACTTTCGATTTCAATATCTTAATTTTTGCCTGTTCATCAGAATTAGACTCGTTAACTTTATTTTTAAATATATCTATTTCTTTACATATTCTTTCAAAATAAAGTTATTGTTTCGATTGCTTAGTCATATTTAATACTTAATATTTACAAATAAACACTATAAAACTGAATCAGATTATGAAAATTCGTAATCAGAATACTACACATAAAATATACTATAATACCACATTAAATGAAATATAAAAGCATAAACCCAAATTGAATCAATACCTATAACAATTTTACCTTTTCTCTTTTACCTACCACTCTTTTTTTTTCAAATCTAGCACAGATAAATACTACGGTTTAAGAACAGATTCCACCGTAGATAAGCTCAGGGCTTCGACGGACCAGAAATTCATAAAATATCAGGAATCAACAATTTAGTCGCAGAGACAGCTCTTCAGGAAGTTTCCTTAACATTTTCTCCGCATATTAATGACGAAACTTTTCAGTTAGATGCTTTAGTAGTTAATCAGATCACAACAAATTTACCGAACTTTCTGATTACTAATAAGTATTGGCCTCATATTGAAGGATTAAATCTGGCGGATCCCAATTTCCATGTGTCCGATTCCATTGATGTACTCATAGGTGCAGATTTGTTTGCTAACATAATAATCAGAGAGTCCATTCTAGGTCCTGAGGGAACATCGAGTGCTGTTAATACGAAACTGGGTTGGATATTATCTGAAGTAATTTATTCGAATCAGTCAAATCACAATTCTTCTGTTAGTTGTCATGTTATGACGCAAATAAATTCTCAATTGCAAAAATTTTGGGAACTCGAATCAGTTCCTAGTTATGATCCAGTTTCGCTAGTAGAAGATAATTATGTAAAAACAGAATCACGCACGGAATCAGGAAGATATATCGTGGATCTTCCATTTAAATCTAAACCTGTTCTCGGAAATTCTAAATCTCAAGCTTTAACGCGTTTCAATTCCTTAGAAAATAAACTTCAAGGAAATTCCGTACTTAAGGAACAATATTCGTCATTCATGAAAGAGTATATTGATTTGGGACACATGGAACTTATACCAGCCTCAGAAATTTCAAATCCAGATCATTTTTATCTCCCCCACTACGGGGTAATAAGAGAGGATAGTTGTACAACTCGACTTCGGGTAGTATTCGATGCATCCGCAATTGGTTCAGAAGATCGCTCGTTAAATGATTATTTGGAGATAGGGCCGAAATTACAACCGGATATCTTTCAGTTATTATTAAAATTCAGAATGCATCCAATAATCTTTAGTGCGGACATCGAAAAAATGTTCAGGCAAATTCTTATCAATCCAAAACATGTAGATTATCAACCTATTTTATGGCGGTTCGATCCTAAAGAAAACATTCAAACCTATTGGTTGTAAACAGTAACCTATGGCACTGCTTGTGTGCCATTTTTGACAATTAGAAATTTAAATCAGTTAGCAATAGATAACGAACAAACTTTTAAAAAAGCTTCTAAAATCATTCGAGACAATATCTACGTTGACGATTTGTTGTCGGGTTTAGATTCCAAAGAAAATGCTCAGTCTTTGGTCACAGAGCTTATTAATGTGATGAAAGGCGGAGGCTTTAATTTGCGTAAATGGACATCCAATGATCCTGAAGTACTCGCTCATTTACCAGATGAGCTTAAAGCTTCATCACAGACTGTAATCAAAGAAGATGAAGCTGTTAAAATTCTTGGATTGCTCTGGGATTCATCTAATGATATGCTAAAAATAAAATTTAGTGAGTTCAAAGAGGTAAAAAATAAAAGAGAACTTCTATCGGTGGTATCCACGATCTTCGACCCTCTAGGTTTCCTCTCCCCGATCACTATTAGTTTGAAAATTATGCTACAAAATCTCTGGAAGGACAAAATCTCTTGGGACGAGAAAATCCCAAATTCGAGGTTACTAATTTGGAATCAATTTTTGGCAGAAATTCATTTATTAGAATCTATTGAAATTCCCCGGTATACTAACTCATACCATAAACAAGATTGTGACATTCAATTTCATGGATTTTGTGACGGTTCAGGAAAAGCTTACGCTGCTGTCGCCTATTTACGTGTAATTTCTCCTGACGAAATATTCGTCAATTTAATTGCTGCAAAAACAAAAGTAAATCCCATCAAATCACAAACTCTGCCATGCATTGAACTTTGCTCTGCTCTGTTATTAGCAAAACGATGTTCAACTATCGTCGATAGTTTATCTACGAACATAAATACTGTATTTTTATGATCAGATTCACAAATAGTACTCTGCTGGCTAAAATCGCCCCCTTTAAAGGGAAATCAGTTCGTATTAAATAGAGTACGTCAAGTGCAAACATTATTGCCTTCAGCCGAATGGAACCATGTTCCAGGAACGCTAAATCCTTCAGATGTAGCCTCCAGGGGTATTCCACCGCGAAAACTCCTTAATAATCAGATGTGGTGGCATGGGCCTCCATGGCTGTCGTCAAAAGAACCAATTCCAATCCCCTTATACAGTCCTATCACTGAATTATATCAAGGAGCTAACTCTGTCAGTAACATAACAAAAATAAATGTCTTACAAGACTTTATTCTAAAATTTTCAAGTTTTAATAAATTAGTACGCGTAATAGGATGGTGTTTCCGATTAATTCATAATTCTAGACATAATTCTACAAGAAAGATCGGAAATCTAAGTGCACAAGAAATATCTAGTTCTACCCTTTCTATAGTGAGAATAATTCAAAATTATGAATTTCATACAGAAATTAAATTATTAAAAGAAAATAAATCTTTGCCAAGCAATAGCAAGATACTATCGTTGAATGTATTTTTAGATTCAGCTGATATATTAAGAGTGGGCGGTCGTCTATCGCAACATGAATCATTCAGTTTCGACAGAAAGTACCCTATTATTCTTTCTAAAAACAGTGTCGTTACTAAATTATTAATAAAGGATGTACACGAAAGAAATTTACATGCAGGCACACTGTTAGTGCTTTCTACAATTCGCCAGAATTACTGGTTTGTAAAGGGTCGTTCAACGGTCCGACAAGAGCTCCACAAGTGTGTTCTTTGTAAACGCTATAAGGCACAAGCCGGCCAACAAATGAAGGGAAACCTTCCCGTTGAAAGAATCACTCGAATTCGTTCATTTTTCAAGGTGGGCTTAGACTTTGCTGGTCCTTTTTTGACCAAACCAAATATGCCAAGAACAAAAGTTAAGCTTAAATCTTATATAGCAGTGTTTGTTTGTATGTGCACGAAAGCAGTTCATCTTGAACTTGTATCCGACTTATCTGTACAAGCCTTGCTAGCAGCTTTCAAACGCTTCATCGCACGCAGAGGTTTACACTCTTATCTCTTTTCTGACAGTGCAAAAATTTTACTGGTCTATCCAATCAATTAAAACAACTATTCAAATATTTGAGGGAAATAGACTTTCAAGAATTTCTTTCCTCCCAAAAAATTAATTGGAATTTCATCCCTCCATATGCACCACACTTTAGTGGTCTATGGGAAGCAGCTGTGAAACTCACAAAAACACATCTTCTAAGAGCTTGTAAATCACGTGCACACAATTTTGAAGAACTCGCTACTTTACTTTGTCAAATAGAAAGTTGCATAAATTCCAGACCTTCAACTCCGATGTCTTCAGATCGTTCTGATCCTCGTGTCTTAACGCCTGGTCATTTTCTAATAGGAGCACATCTTCTTGACATTCCAGAATCATCAAATCATCTTAAAATATCGTTAAATGCTCGCTGGCGTTTAATAGAAAAAGCAAAAAATCAATTTTGGGGCAGGTGGTCTAGCAAATATTTACAACATCTTCAACAGCGCCCAAAATGGATCACTCCACGAGCAAATCTTCGAGAAGGAGATTTGGTGATAGTTCACGAACGATTGCAGCCCTTGAAATGGAAATTGTGTCGAATTCTAAAGACTTATCCTGGAACAGATAATCTTGTGCGTGTTGTCATGATTAAGACAGTTGACGGTGACATCAAGCGTCCTATATCAAAGTTGTCCCCTCTCCTGCCGGGGGCGGAGGATGTATGATTTTAAGTATCGCTCTTCCCGCTAGATGGCAACACCAAAGAATAGTTTTAAAAGGACAATGCTTCGAATTGCAGCTTATTACGTCAGAAATTAAATAAAAGACATTCTATTAACTTTATCATAATTCCAGAACTTTAATTATTATTATGTTTAAAACATTCTGTCATTATTTTTCTGTAATATATATTGTTAATTTTCTTTCATTTATTTATTAGATTTTGTGAAGTCTGCGAGCCCTGTTTTTTATGCGGAGCTGTTACCTAAAAATGTTGTTCTGTTTTTTTAAGTCTGAATTCTGAGTGTGTGTAAAAATTCTAATTCTAATTCAAAGTCTTATTATACCTTATTAAATATGTGAAAAATATTCAATTCTCAAGTGTAATGATTATAAACCGACTCAATTATTCTATTTCAAGAAACACAGTTCTTCATAAAGAATTTCTACTGATTTTTAAAGGAAAATCTTGTGTTACGAGCGCGGAACAAAAATTTCTGTTTTGTTCAGTGAAATATTAAAATCATAGAATATCAGCTATGTCATTCTTCATAAATTCAATGATTATTCATCATTCATCATTTATTATGTGATTATTTATTATTATATTCTATTCAATCGGTGTAGATTGAAAATCATGAATGGAATGGAAACCTTGACACAAATCCAGGGGTAGGTACATTCTCTTTATTTATTTATTCAGGAATAAAATCTCAATAATTATTAATTTTTAATCCAAAATTCTACAGAAGCATTTAATTAAAAACAAAGTCTTCATTATTATCAAAAGTGACTTTTTGCGAAAAATTACGAAAATTAAAAAAATAGTTGTAGACGGAACCAATAAAAAGTGTTTAAAGATGGAAAAACATTTGAAATTGGGCTGTTCTTACGAATGATATGAACAACTTTAACGAACTTGGGAAATTAGGGCAAAAAATAACCCGCAAAACACGCCTTCAATATAACATTTGACAAAATGCGTTCAATCTAACACTTGACAAAATGCGTTCTATCTAACATTTGACAAAATGCGTTCAATATAACATTTGACAAAATGCATTCATGAAATCGATAAATCTAAAGCCCATGTGCACTAGACGTTTTGTCGTCTATCTACAACCAAATTGACAGAATCTGTGTACGGTGGTCTTCTCTACGGACTGCATGCAAACACTCACATACAAAGAAACCAAACAAACACCTTTTTTACGCTTTTATTTCTTATTGTAGATAACACTTTTAAAAAAATCATTAAAAGAAAACTTTTTATAATGAGGAGAAGTTGGGTCAATAAGAAACAGATGGAATAATAAGAGCAATAAGAAAAAAATTGTATTTTTAGCTCACAGGCTATCAAAGCCTGAGGGCTTATGTGCCCGCCCGTTCTGTATGTATGTATGTAAGTATGTACGTATGTACGTACGTAACGCGATAACTCTTGACAGAAAAAACCGTTTTGCTTCCAATTTTGTTTATAGGTTCCCTGTGATAAGGCGCTTCCCTGATTAGTTTTGGGGATTGATTGTTTAACTATAAAGGGGGGAACGGGGGGGCTAATCCCCCTTAATTAAGATAAATGGTTTTTTCATGCAGAATTGTCCAATTTTCTTCAAATTTTGTATATAGGTTCATTGTGATAAGGTTCTTTCCTGATCAGTTTTGGGGGTTCATAGGTTAAGTATAAAGGGGCTAACAGGGGGGGGGAATCGTCCCCCTTAATTTAGATAAATGAATTTTTCATGCAGAGTTATCCGATTTTCTTCCACTTTTGTTTATAGGTTCCTTGTGATAAGGCGCTTCCCTGATTAGTTTTGGGGATTGATTGGTTAACTATAAAGGGGGGAAAGGGGGGGCTAACCCCCCTTAATTTGGATAAATGGTTTTTTCATGCAGAATTATCCAATTTTCTTCAAATTTTGTATATAGGTTCATTGTGATAAGGTTCTTTCCTGATTAGTTTTGGGGGTTCATAGGTTAAGTATAAAGGGGGTAACGGGGGGGGGTAATCCTCCCCCCTTATTTTAGATAAATTATTTTTTTCATGCAGAGTTATCCGATTTTCTTCAAATTTTGTATATAGGTTCATTGTGATAAGGTTCTTTCCTGATTAGTTTTGGGGGTTCATAGGTTAAGTATAAAGGGGGTAACGGGGGGGTTAATCCTCCCCCCTTATTTTAGATAAATGATTTTTTTCATGCAGAGTTATCCGATCTTCTTCAAACTTTCTATATGGGCTCATTGTGGTAAGAGGATTCCCTGATTAGTTTTGGGGGTTCATTGGTGAAGTGTAAAGGAGGGAAACGGGGGCTACCCCCCCTTAATTTTGATAAATGGGTTTTTCATGTAGAATTATCCAATTTACTCCAAATTTTGTATATAGGCTCATTGTGGTATGTTGATCCCAAAACTAATCTCTGATTAGTTTTGGGGGTTCACTGGTAAAGTATAAAGGGGGGGACGGGGGGGACTAACCCCCCTTGATATAGATAAATGGGTTTTTTAAGCAGAATTATCCGATTTTCTTCAAATTTTATATATATGTTCATTGTGATAAGGCGCTTCTCTGATTAGTTTTGGGGGTTCTTTGGTTAAGTATAAAGGGGGACGGGGGGCTAACCCCCCCTTAATTTAGATAAATGGATTTTTCATGCAGAATTATCCGATTGTTTCAAATTTTGTATATAGGTTCATTGTGGTAAGGCGCTTCTCTGATTAGTTTTATGGGTTCATTGGTTAAGTATAAGAAGGAGAAACGGGGAATGGTTCCCCCCTTTTAATATATTGTGGATTTCTTCATTTTTCGAGGGCTTATTTCAAATTCTTTGAAATAAGAATATAATTTACAGTTAGTGTGAATATCCTGTGAGCTCAATGCCGTCAGTTTAACTGGGCAGTTGTATTTTATTTTAATGTGAAATGGTCTTGCCAAAATTACATTATATTCCACAACTTTGAGGAAATTTTGACGATTCATTTAAAATTTTTAAAGTCAATTTTTTTTATTTTAAAAGATTTTACATAATGCTGAAATTTTCTACCTTATCAACCTAATGGCGTCGAGGTCTTTTTAACAATTTCCAACATAGTTGAAAATGTTTATGCAATCAGTATGCCTGCCCGTCTTTCCTAGCTCCAACTATCGTAAACATACTCGGACTCCCATTTAATTGATATTTGTTATTTAGTTTTGGAATATCAAGTTTGGTATTGAATATGAATTGTGTAACCTTCATAGTTCATTTACAGGGGCATAAAATCCACATAGCATTCTACATACTTCATTACAGTATTTTGTTACATTTCGATCTATGGGGAAAAATTATTTGCAATGTATTTTAGTGGTGTTACACTGTATGAAACATAATGAAGTTTATATGTATTATTGAGATGCACTATAACAAGGTTACTTTAGAATATGTTATGTGTAGCACTTAAAATTCATTTACGGGATTTGTGATTATTATAACCTCAAATTATATTATGTTCTAAAGGTAAAAATCATTTGCGGTCCTTATTAATAATGTTACAGTTTTGAAAACATTATGAAATTTATACGAATGTTTGACTTGTATATACTTTCAGTAAAATATAGAGTGCAAAACAATTATCATTCCCTTACAGCGTCAGACAAAAGAAATAGGTTATATAATAGTATACGGGGAAACAGTTTGCAGATTATTTTTAATTATGCTGTAGAATTCGAATTCATTACAGAGGTTTACTACAAGAGACATGCTATAGAATATGATATACATAATATTTATCGTTTATTTACGCGGACACACAGAAGATTTCGTATACAGTACTAAATTCGATGCATTGTCTATTAAAAATAAATGCTGAAGTGCATTTTCATTTATGATATGCGTTTTTAAGTTTAGCTAAATTTTTGCATACTACGTGGTATGTATATATGCTATAGATCCTATAAAGGACTACACAAAAGTATTCGTAAATTTTACTGAGCATGGGCGTGAATTGCTTAAAAGTGTATTTAAATTGAGCTGTGTATTTTCAAGTTCATTTATATTTACTATATATGAACTTGAAAATATACTAAAATGTAAAATGTGAAAAGATGTAAAAAAAAATGAATGTAAAAAAAAAAATATGTTAAAAGTTAAAATGTTTGTGGAATATGAATAAAATCCTATGCAGGGCTATGAAATAACTTAATACATGGCCAGCTATGAATTCATGCTATGTTTCATGGAAGTGTGATTTCAGTAGTTTTAGGCGTGCTTTTGCGAGAATTAAATTTTAGCTTAATATGTATCTTGTATAACAAATTTTTAGGTAATTTACAGGGCAGTACAAAAAAAAAAAATAGTTACATTTTTGTCTATTGGTAGAAATTCCGGTCGGTGAATTTTTATTTGTGTTATGCGTTTTCTTATTAAACTGAATTTCAGCATACTATGTAGAATATATACAAATCTATAGATCATATACAGAGCTACCGAATAGATTTGGAGAAACCTTTCGGCTACGGACGGTAATTGTTGAAATCAGATCTTCAAATTTGTTATTTATTTTCTAAAATGTCTACTTAAGTATCTTCTATAACTTATTAAACGGCGATGTTTTGTTAAACTGCTCTGGACGTGTTGGAAAGCGTTTCATAATCTATACTTAACGCATGATTTTTTTTCTTGTTTTTATTTGATTTAATTAGAATCGTCAACGATGAACGTTCAGGAAATGTTGGAGTATTGTCAGTAATATGACAATGTTTTTACATTAAAAAGACTTGCGTTAAATTGAGTTAACTAATATTATAATTAAAAATTAGCTTTCAATTTAATATTTCATTGTCTTGCACAGTAATAGGATGTGATCATATTTTTTTATATTTCCGAGTAGGTAATTTAGTATAAAAATAACGTTTTAGGTTTATGATTACAAAAGGATTTGTTTTATACATGTATATCATATTTTGTATTTATATATTGAAAATGTATTTGCAAAATACATAAAATGTTACTCAACACTTTTTAGCTCACAGGCTATCAAAGCCTGAGAGCTTATGTGCCCGCCGGTTCTGTATGTACGTACGTACGTATGTATGTATGTACGTAACGCGATAACTCTACATAGAAATATCCATTTACCTTCAAATTTTGTTTATAGGTTCACTGTGTTAAGGCGCTTTCCTGATTAGTTTTCGGGACTGATTGTTAAGTATAAAGGGGGGGGAGGGGGGGCTAATCCCCCCCCTTAATTTATATAAATGGGTTTTTCATGCAGAATTATTCAGTTTTCCTTCAAATTTTGTTTATAGGTTCACTGTGTTAAGGCGCTTCCCTGATTAGTTTTCAAGATTGATTGGTTAAGTATAAAGGGGGAAAACGGGGGGGTGTAATCCCCCCCTTAATTTATATAAATGGATTTTTCATGCAGAATTATCCCATTTGCTTCAAAAATTTTTTATATGTTCATTGGGTTAAGACGCTTCCATGATTAGTTTTCGGGATTGATTGGTTAAGTATAAAGGGGGAACGGGGGTCTAATCCCCCCTTAATTTATATAAATGGGTTTTTCATGCAGAATTATCCCATTTTCTTCAAAATTTGTTTATAGGTTCATTGGGTTAAGACGCTTCCCTGATTAGTTTTCGGCATTGATTGGTTAAGTATAAAGGGGGGGAACTAATCCCCCCTTAATTTAGATAAATGGGTTTTTCATGCAGAATTATCCGATTTTCTTCAAATTTTGTTTATAGGTTCATTGGGTTAAGACGCTTCCCTGATTAGTTTTCGGGATTGATTGGTTAAGTATAAAGGGTGGGGATGGGGGGGCTAATCCCCCTTAATTTACATAAATGGTTTTTTCATGCAGAATTGTTTCGTTTTCCTTCAAATTTTGTTTACACTGTGTTAAGGCGCTTCCCTGATTAGTTTTCGGGATTGATTGGTTAAGTATAAAGTGGGGATGCTAATCCCCCGTTAATTTATATAAATGGGGTTTTCATGCAGAATTATCCCATTTTCTTCAAAATTTGTTTATAGGTTCATTGGGTTAAGACGCTTCCCTGATTAGTTTTCGTTATTGATTGGTTAAGTATAAAGGGGGGGGGACGGGGGGACTGATCCTCCCTTAATTTAGATAAATGGGTTTTTCATGCAGAATTATCCAATTTTCTTCAAATTTTGTATATAGGTTCATTGTGATAAGGTTCTTTTCTGATTAGTTTTGGGGGTTCATAGGTTAAGTATAAAGGGGGTAACGGGGGGGTTAATCCTCCCCCCTTATTTTAGATAAATGAT
The DNA here is from genome assembly GCA_963931845.1 of Maratus michaelseni. Classification (NCBI taxonomy): domain Eukaryota; kingdom Metazoa; phylum Arthropoda; class Arachnida; order Araneae; family Salticidae; genus Maratus; species Maratus michaelseni. The sequence goes on from OZ007588.1 coordinate 458,590,299, forward strand.
TTTTTTCATGCAGAGTTATCCGATTTTCTTCAAACTTTCTATATGGGCTCATTGTGGTAAGGGGATTCCCTGATTAGTTTTGGGGGTTCATTGGTGAAGTGTAAAGGAGGGAAACGGGGGCTACCCCCCCCTTAATTTTGATAAATGGGTTTTTCATGTAGAATTATCCAATTTACTCCAAATTTTGTATATAGGCTCATTGTGGTATGTTGATCCCAAAACTAATCCCTGATTAGTTTTGGGGGTTCACTGGTAAAGTATAAAGGGGGGGACGGGAGGGACTAACCCCCCTTGATATAGATAAATGGGTTTATTAAGCAGAATTATCCGATTTTCTTCAAATTTTATATATATGTTCATTGTGATAAGGCGCTTCTCTGATTAGTTTTGGGGGTTCTTTGGTTAAGTATAAATGGGGGACGGGGGGCTAACCCCCCCTTAATTTAGATAAATGGATTTTTCATGCAGAATTATCCGATTGTTTCAAATTTTGTATATAGGTTCATTGTGGTAAGGCGCTTCTCTGATTAGTTTTATGGGTTCATTGGTTAAGTATAAGAAGGAGAAACGGGGAATGGTTCCCCCCTTTTAATATATTGTCGATTTCTTCATTTTTCGAGGGCTTATTTCAAATTCTTTGAAATAAGAATATAATTTACAGTTAGTGTGAATATCCTGTGAGCTCAATGTCGTCAGTTTAACTGGGCAGTTGTCTTTTATTTTAATGTGAAATGGTCTTGCCAAAATTACATTATATTCCACAACTTTGAGGAAATTTTGACGATTCATTTAAAATTTTTAAAGTCAATTTTTTTTATTTAAAAAGATTTTACATATTGCTGAAATTTTCTACCTTATCAATCTAATGGCGTCGAGGTCTTTTTAACAATTTCCAACATAGTTGAAAATGTTTATGCAATCAGTATGCCTGTCCGTCTTTCCTAGCTCCAACTATCGTAAACATACTCGGACTCCCATTTAATTGATATTTGTTATTTAGTTTTGGAATATCAAGTTTGGTATTGAATATGAATTGTGTAACCTTCATAGTTCATTTACAGGGGCATAAAATCCACATAGCATTCTACATACTTCATTACAGTATTTTGTTACATTTCGATCTATGGGGAAAAATTATTTGCAATGTATTTTAGTGGTGTTACACTGTATGAAACATAATGAAGTTTATATGTATTATTGAGATGCACTATAACAAGGTTACTTTAGAATATGTTATGTGTAGCACTTAAAATTCATTTACGGGATTTGTGATTATTATAACCTCAAATTATATTATGTTCTAAAGGTAAAAATCATTTGCGGTCCTTATTAATAATGTTACAGTTTTGAAAACATTATGAAATTTATACGAATGTTTGACTTGTATATACTTTCAGTAAAATATAGAGTGCAAAACAATTATCATTCCCTTACAGCGTCAGACAAAAGAAATAGGTTATATAATAGTATACGGGGAAACAGTTTGCAGATTATTTTTAATTATGCTGTAGAATTCGAATTCATTACAGAGGTTTACTACAAGAGACATGCTATAGAATATGATATACATAATATTTATCGTTTATTTACGCGGACACACAGAAGATTTCGTATACAGTACTAAATTCGATGCATTGTCTATTAAAAATAAATGCTGAAGTGCATTTTCAGTTATGATATGCGTTTTTAAGTTTAGCTAAATTTTTGCATACTACGTGGTATGTATATATGCTATAGATCCTATAAAGGACTACACAAAAGTATTCGTAAATTTTACTGAGCATGGGCGTGAATTGCTTAAAAGTGTATTTAAATTGAGCTGTGTATTTTCAAGTTCATTTATATTTACTATATATGAACTTGAAAATATACTAAAATGTAAAATGTGAAAAGATGTAAAAAAAAATGAATGTAAAAAAAAAAAATATGTTAAAAGTTAAAATGTTTGTGGAATATGAATAAAATCCTATGCAGGGCTATGAAAATAACTTAATACATGGCCAGCTATGAATTCATGCTATGTTTCATGGAAGTGTGATTTCAGTAGTTTTAGGCGTGCTTTTGCGAGAATTAAATTTTAGCTTAATATGTATCTTGTATAACAAATTTTTAGGTAATTTACAGGGCAGTACAAAAAAAAAAAATTAGTTACATTTTTGTCTATTGGTAGAAATTCCGGTCGGTGAATTTTTATTTGTGTTATGCGTTTTCTTATTAAACTGAATTTCAGCATACTATGTAGAATATATACAAATCTATAGATCATATACAGAGCTACCGAATAGATTTGGAGAAACCTTTCGGCTACGGACGGTAATTGTTGAAATCAGATCTTCAAATTTGTTATTTATTTTCTAAAATGTCTACTTAAGTATCTTCTATAACTTATTAAACGGCGATGTTTTGTTAAACTGCTCTGGACGTGTTGGAAAGCGTTTCATAATCTATACTTAACGCATGGTTTTTTTTCTTGTTTTTATTTGATTTAATTAGAATCGTCAACGATGAACGTTCAGGAAATGTTGGAGTATTGTCAGTAATATGACAATGTTTTTACATTAAAAAGACTTGCGTTAAATTGAGTTAACTAATATTATAATTAAAAATTAGCTTTCAATTTAATATTTCATTGTCTTGCACAGTAATAGGATGTGATCATATTTTTTTATATTTCCGAGTAGGTAATTTAGTATAAAAATAACGTTTTAGGTTTATGATTACAAAAGGATTTGTTTTATACATGTATATCATATTTTGTATTTATATATTGAAAATGTATTTGCAAAATACATAAAATGTTACTCAACACTTTTTAGCTCACAGGCTATCAAAGCCTGAGAGCTTATGTGCCCGCCGGTTCTGTATGTACGTACGTACGTATGTATGTATGTACGTAACGCGATAACTCTACATAGAAATATCCATTTACCTTCAAATTTTGTTTATAGGTTCACTGTGTTAAGACGCTTTCCTGATTAGTTTTCGGGACTGATTGTTAAGTATAAAGGGGGGGGGAGGGGGGGGGGCTAATCCCCCCCTTAATTTATATAAATGGGTTTTTCATGCAGAATTATTCAGTTTTCCTTCAAATTTTGTTTATAGGTTCACTGTGTTAAGGCGCTTCCCTGATTAGTTTTCAAGATTGTTTGGTTAAGTATAAAGGGGGAAAACGGGGGGTGTAATCCCCCCCTTAATTTATATAAATGGATTTTTCATGCAGAATTATCCCATTTGCTTCAAAAATTTTTTATATGTTCATTGGGTTAAGACGCTTCCATGATTAGTTTTCGGGATTGATTGGTTAAGTATAAAGGGGGGAACGGGGGGGTCTAATCCCCCCTTAATTTAGATAAATGGGTTTTTCATGCAGAATTATCCGATTTTCTTCAAATTTTGTTTATAGGTTCATTGGGTTAAGACGCTTCCCTGATTAGTTTTCGGGATTGATTGGTTAAGTATAAAGGGTGGGGATGGGGGGGCTAATCCCCCTTAATTTACATAAATGGTTTTTTCATGCAGAATTGTTTCGTTTTCCTTCAAATTTTGTTTACACTGTGTTAAGGCGCTTCCCTGATTAGTTTTCGGGATTGATTGGTTAAGTATAAAGTGGGGATGCTAATCCCCCGTTAATTTATATAAATGGGGTTTTCATGCAGAATTATCCCATTTTCTTCAAAATTTGTTTATAGGTTCATTGGGTTAAGACGCTTCCCTGATTAGTTTTCGTTATTGATTGGTTAAGTATAAAGGGGGGGGGACGGGGGGACTGATCCTCCCTTAATTTAGATAAATGGGTTTTTCATGCAGAATTATCCAATTTTCTTCAAATTTTGTATATAGGTTCATTGTGATAAGGTTCTTTTCTGATTAGTTTTGGGGGTTCATAGGTTAAGTATAAAGGGGGTAACGGGGGGGTTAATCCTCCCCCCTTATTTTAGATAAATGATTTTTTTCATGCAGAGTTATCCGATTTTCTTCAAACTTTCTATATGGGCTCATTGTGGTAAGGGGATTCCCTGATTAGTTTTGGGGGTTCATTGGTGAAGTGTAAAGGAGGGAAACGGGGGCTACCCCCCCTTAATTTTGATAAATGGGTTTTTCATGTAGAATTATCCAATTTACTCCAAATTTTGTATATAGGCTCATTGTGGTATGTTGATCCCAAAACTAATCCCTGATTAGTTTTGGGGGTTCACTGGTAAAGTATAAAGGGGGGGACGGGAGGGACTAACCCCCCTTGATATAGATAAATGGGTTTATTAAGCAGAATTATCCGATTTTCTTCAAATTTTATATATATGTTCATTGTGATAAGGCGCTTCTCTGATTAGTTTTGGGGGTTCTTTGGTTAAGTATAAATGGGGGACGGGGGGCTAACCCCCCCTTAATTTAGATAAATGGATTTTTCATGCAGAATTATCCGATTGTTTCAAATTTTGTATATAGGTTCATTGTGGTAAGGCGCTTCTCTGATTAGTTTTATGGGTTCATTGGTTAAGTATAAGAAGGAGAAACGGGGAATGGTTCCCCCCTTTTAATATATTGTCGATTTCTTCATTTTTCGAGGGCTTATTTCAAATTCTTTGAAATAAGAATATAATTTACAGTTAGTGTGAATATCCTGTGAGCTCAATGTCGTCAGTTTAACTGGGCAGTTGTCTTTTATTTTAATGTGAAATGGTCTTGCCAAAATTACATTATATTCCACAACTTTGAGGAAATTTTGACGATTCATTTAAAATTTTTAAAGTCAATTTTTTTTATTTAAAAAGATTTTACATATTGCTGAAATTTTCTACCTTATCAATCTAATGGCGTCGAGGTCTTTTTAACAATTTCCAACATAGTTGAAAATGTTTATGCAATCAGTATGCCTGTCCGTCTTTCCTAGCTCCAACTATCGTAAACATACTCGGACTCCCATTTAATTGATATTTGTTATTTAGTTTTGGAATATCAAGTTTGGTATTGAATATGAATTGTGTAACCTTCATAGTTCATTTACAGGGGCATAAAATCCACATAGCATTCTACATACTTCATTACAGTATTTTGTTACATTTCGATCTATGGGGAAAAATTATTTGCAATGTATTTTAGTGGTGTTACACTGTATGAAACATAATGAAGTTTATATGTATTATTGAGATGCACTATAACAAGGTTACTTTAGAATATGTTATGTGTAGCACTTAAAATTCATTTACGGGATTTGTGATTATTATAACCTCAAATTATATTATGTTCTAAAGGTAAAAATCATTTGCGGTCCTTATTAATAATGTTACAGTTTTGAAAACATTATGAAATTTATACGAATGTTTGACTTGTATATACTTTCAGTAAAATATAGAGTGCAAAACAATTATCATTCCCTTACAGCGTCAGACAAAAGAAATAAGTTATATAATAGTATACGGGGAAACAGTTTGCAGATTATTTTTAATTATGCTGTAGAATTCGAATTCATTACAGAGGTTTACTACAAGAGACATGCTATAGAATATGATATACATAATATTTATCGTTTATTTACGCGGACACACAGAAGATTTCGTATACAGTACTAAATTCGATGCATTGTCTATTAAAAATAAATGCTGAAGTGCATTTTCAGTTATGATATCCGTTTTTAAGTTTAGCTAAATTTTTGCATACTACGTGGTATGTATATATGCTATAGATCCTATAAAGGACTACACAAAAGTATTCGTAAATTTTACTGAGCATGGGCGTGAATTGCTTAAAAGTGTATTTAAATTGAGCTGTGTATTTTCAAGTTCATTTATATTTACTATATATGAACTTGAAAATATACTAAAATGTAAAATGTGAAAAGATGTAAAAAAAAATGAATGTAAAAAAAAAAAAATATGTTAAAAGTTAAAATGTTTGTGGAATATGAATAAAATCCTATGCAGGGCTATGAAAATAACTTAATACATGGCCAGCTATGAATTCATGCTATGTTTCATGGAAGTGTGATTTCAGTAGTTTTAGGCGTGCTTTTGCGAGAATTAAATTTTAGCTTAATATGTATCTTGTATAACAAATTTTTAGGTAATTTACAGGGCAGTACAAAAAAAAAAAATTAGTTACATTTTTGTCTATTGGTAGAAATTCCGGTCGGTGAATTTTTATTTGTGTTATGCGTTTTCTTATTAAACTGAATTTCAGCATACTATGTAGAATATATACAAATCTATAGATCATATACAGAGCTACCGAATAGATTTGGAGAAACCTTTCGGCTACGGACGGTAATTGTTGAAATCAGATCTTCAAATTTGTTATTTATTTTCTAAAATGTCTACTTAAGTATCTTCTATAACTTATTAAACGGCGATGTTTTGTTAAACTGCTCTGGACGTGTTGGAAAGCGTTTCATAATCTATACTTAACGCATGATTTTTTTTCTTGTTTTTATTTGATTTAATTAGAATCGTCAACGATGAACGTTCAGGAAATGTTGGAGTATTGTCAGTAATATGACAATGTTTTTACATTAAAAAGACTTGCGTTAAATTGAGTTAACTAATATTATAATTAAAAATTAGCTTTCAATTTAATATTTCATTGTCTTGCACAGTAATAGGATGTGATCATATTTTTTTATATTTCCGAGTAGGTAATTTAGTATAAAAATAACGTTTTAGGTTTATGATTACAAAAGGATTTGTTTTATACATGTATATCATATTTTGTATTTATATATTGAAAATGTATTTGCAAAATACATAAAATGTTACTCAACACTTTTTAGCTCACAGGCTATCAAAGCCTGAGAGCTTATGTGCCCGCCGGTTCTGTATGTACGTACCTACGTATGTATGTATGTACGTAACGCGATAACTCTACATAGAAATATCCATTTACCTTCAAATTTTGTTTATAGGTTCACTGTGTTAAGGCGCTTTCCTGATTAGTTTTCGGGACTGATTGTTAAGTATAAAGGGGGGGGAGGGGGGGGGGCTAATCCCCCCCTTAATTTATATAAATGGGTTTTTCATGCAGAATTATTCAGTTTTCCTTCAAATTTTGTTTATAGGTTCACTGTGTTAAGGCGCTTCCCTGATTAGTTTTCAAGATTGTTTGGTTAAGTATAAAGGGGGAAAACGGGGGGTGTAATCCCCCCCTTAATTTATATAAATGGATTTTTCATGCAGAATTATCCCATTTGCTTCAAAAATTTTTTATATGTTCATTGGGTTAAGACGCTTCCATGATTAGTTTTCGGGATTGATTGGTTAAGTATAAAGGGGGGAACGGGGGGGTCTAATCCCCCCTTAATTTAGATAAATGGGTTTTTCATGCAGAATTATCCGATTTTCTTCAAATTTTGTTTATAGGTTCATTGGGTTAAGACGCTTCCCTGATTAGTTTTCGGGATTGATTGGTTAAGTATAAAGGGTGGGGATGGGGGGGCTAATCCCCCTTAATTTACATAAATGGTTTTTTCATGCAGAATTGTTTCGTTTTCCTTCAAATTTTGTTTACACTGTGTTAAGGCGCTTCCCTGATTAGTTTTCGGGATTGATTGGTTAAGTATAAAGTGGGGATGCTAATCCCCCGTTAATTTATATAAATGGGGTTTTCATGCAGAATTATCCCATTTTCTTCAAAATTTGTTTATAGGTTCATTGGGTTAAGACGCTTCCCTGATTAGTTTTCGTTATTGATTGGTTAAGTATAAAGGGGGGGGGACGGGGGGACTGATCCTCCCTTAATTTAGATAAATGGGTTTTTCATGCAGAATTATCCAATTTTCTTCAAATTTTGTATATAGGTTCATTGTGATAAGGTTCTTTTCTGATTAGTTTTGGGGGTTCATAGGTTAAGTATAAAGGGGGTAACGGGGGGGTTAATCCTCCCCCATTATTTTAGATAAATGATTTTTTTCATGCAGAGTTATCCGATTTTCTTCAAACTTTCTATATGGGCTCATTGTGGTAAGGGGATTCCCTGATTAGTTTTGGGGGTTCATTGGTGAAGTGTAAAGGAGGGAAACGGGGGCTACCCCCCCTTAATTTTGATAAATGGGTTTTTCATGTAGAATTATCCAATTTACTCCAAATTTTGTATATAGGCTCATTGTGGTATGTTGATCCCAAAACTAATCCCTGATTAGTTTTGGGGGTTCACTGGTAAAGTATAAAGGGGGGACGGGGGGGACTAACCCCCCTTGATATAGATAAATGGGTTTTTTAAGCAGAATTATCCGATTTTCTTCAAATTTTATATATATGTTCATTGTGATAAGGCGCTTCCCTGATTAGTTTTGGGGGTTCTTTGGTTAAGTATAAAGGGGGGACGGGGGCTAACCCCCCCCCTTAATTTAGATAAATGGATTTTTCATGCAGAATTATCCGATTGTTTCAAATTTTGTATATAGGTTCATTGTGGTAAGGCGCTTCTCTGATTAGTTTTATGGGTTCATTGGTTAAGTATAAGAAGGAGAAACGGGGAATGGTTCCCCCCTCTTAATATATTGTCGATTTCTTCATTTTTCGAGGGCTTATTTCAAATTCTTTGAAATAAGAATATAATTTACAGTTAGTGTGAATATCCTGTGAGCTCAATGCCGTCAGTTTAACTGGGCAGTTGTCTTTTATTTTAATGTGAAATGGTCTTGCCAAAATTACATTATATTCCACAACTTTGAGGAAGTTTTGACGATTCATTTAAAATTTTTAAAGTCAATTTTTTTTATTTAAAAAGATTTTACATATTGCTGAAATTTTCTACCTTATCAACCTAATGGCGTCGAGGTCTTTTTAACAATTTCCAACATAGTTGAAAATGTTTATGCAATCAGTATGCCTGCCCGTCTTTCCTAGCTCCAACTATCGTAAACATACTCGGACACCCATTTAATTGATATTTGTTATTTAGTTTTGGAATATCAAGTTTGGTATTGAATATGAATTGTGTAACCTTCATAGTTCATTTACAGGGGCATAAAATCCACATAGCATTCTACATACTTCATTACAGTATTTTGTTACATTTCGATCTATGGGGAAAAATTATTTGCAATGTATTTTAGTGGTGTTACACTGTATGAAACATAATGAAGTTTATATGTATTATTGAGATGCACTATAACAAGGTTACTTTAGAATATGTTATGTGTAGCACTTAAAATTCATTTACGGGATTTGTGATTATTATAACCTCAAATTATATTATGTTCTAAAGGTAAAAATCATTTGCGGTCCTTATTAATAATGTTACAGTTTTGAAAACATTATGAAATTTATACGAATGTTTGACTTGTATATACTTTCAGTAAAATATAGAGTGCAAAACAATTATCATTCCCTTACAGCGTCAGACAAAAGAAATAGGTTATATAATAGTATACGGGGAAACAGTTTGTAGATTATTTTTAATTATGCTGTAGAATTCGAATTCATTACAGAGGTTTACTACAAGAGACATGCTATAGAATATGATATACATGATATTTATCGTTTATCTACGCGGACACACAGAAGATTTCGTATACAGTACTAAATTCGATGCATTGTCTATTAAAAATAAATGCTGAAGTGCATTTTCAGTTATGATATGCGTTTTTAAGTTTAGCTAAATTTTTGCATACTACGTGGTATGTATATATGCTATAGATCCTATAAAGGACTACACAAAAGTATTCGTAAATTTTACTGAGCATGGGCGTGAATTGCTTAAAAGTGTATTTAAATTGAGCTGTGTATTTTCAAGTTCATTTATATTTACTATATATGAACTTGAAAATATACTAAAATGTAAAATGTGAAAAGATGTAAAAAAAAATGAATGTAAAAAAAAAAAATATGTTAAAAGTTAAAATGTTTGTGGAATATGAATAAAATCCTATGCAGGGCTATGAAAATAACTTAATACATGGCCAGCTATGAATTCATGCTATGTTTCATGGAAGTGTGATTTCAGTAGTTTTAGGCGTGCTTTTGCGAGAATTAAATTTTAGCTTAATATGTATCTTGTATAACAAATTTTTAGGTAATTTACAGGGCAGTACAAAAAAAAAAATTAGTTACATTTTTGTCTATTGGTAGAAATTCCGGTCGGTGAATTTTTATTTGTGTTATGCGTTTTCTTATTAAACTGAATTTCAGCATACTATGTAGAATATATACAAATCTATAGATCATATACAGAGCTACCGAATAGATTTGGAGAAACCTTTCGGCTACGGACGGTAATTGTTGAAATCAGATCTTCAAATTTGTTATTTATTTTCTAAAATGTCTACTTAAGTATCTTCTATAACTTATTAAACGGCGATGTTTTGTTAAACTGCTCTGGACGTGTTGGAAAGCGTTTCATAATCTATACTTAACGCATGATTTTTTTTCTTGTTTTTATTTGATTTAATTAGAATCGTCAACGATGAACGTTCAGGAAATGTTGGAGTATTGTCAGTAATATGACAATGTTTTTACATTAAAAAGACTTGCGTTAAATTGAGTTAACTAATATTATAATTAAAAATTAGCTTTCAATTTAATATTTCATTGTCTTGCACAGTAATAGGATGTGATCATATTTTTTTATATTTCCGAGTAGGTAATTTAGTATAAAAATAACGTTTTAGGTTTATGATTACAAAAGGATTTGTTTTATACATGTATATCATATTTTGTATTTATATATTGAAAATGTATTTGCAAAATACATAAAATGTTACTCAACACTTTTTAGCTCACAGGCTATCAAAGCCTGAGAGCTTATGTGCCCGCCGGTTCTGTATGTACGTACGTACGTATGTATGTATGTACGTAACGCGATAACTCTACATAGAAATATCCATTTACCTTCAAATTTTGTTTATAGGTTCACTGTGTTAAGGCGCTTTCCTGATTAGTTTTCGGGACTGATTGTTAAGTATAAAGGGGGGGGGAGGGGGGGCTAATCCCCCCCTTAATTTATATAAATGGGTTTTTCATGCAGAATTATTCAGTTTTCCTTCAAATTTTGTTTATAGGTTCACTGTGTTAAGGCGCTTCCCTGATTAGTTTTCAAGATTGATTGGTTAAGTATAAAGGGGGAAAACGGGGGGGTGTAATCCCCCCCTTAATTTATATAAATGGATTTTTCATGCAGAATTATCCCATTTGCTTCAAAAATTTTTTATATGTTCATTGGGTTAAGACGCTTCCATGATTAGTTTTCGGGATTGATTGGTTAAGTATAAAGGGGGAACGGGGGGTCTAATCCCCCCTTAATTTATATAAATGGGTTTTTCATGCAGAATTATCCCATTTTCTTCAAAATTTGTTTATAGGTTCATTGGGTTAAGACGCTTCCCTGATTAGTTTTCGGCATTGATTGGTTAAGTATAAAGGGGGGGAACTAATCCCCCCTTAATTTAGATAAATGGGTTTTTCATGCAGAATTATCCGATTTTCTTCAAATTTTGTTTATAGGTTCATTGGGTTAAGACGCTTCCCTGATTAGTTTTCGGGATTGATTGGTTAAGTATAAAGGGTGGGGATGGGGGGGCTAATCCCCCTTAATTTACATAAATGGTTTTTTCATGCAGAATTGTTTCGTTTTCCTTCAAATTTTGTTTACACTGTGTTAAGGCGCTTCCCTGATTAGTTTTCGGGATTGATTGGTTAAGTATAAAGTGGGGATGCTAATCCCCCGTTAATTTATATAAATGGGGTTTTCATGCAGAATTATCCCATTTTCTTCAAAATTTGTTTATAGGTTCATTGGGTTAAGACGCTTCCCTGATTAGTTTTCGTTATTGATTGGTTAAGTATAAAGGGGGGGGGGACGGGGGGACTGATCCTCCCTTAATTTAGATAAATGGGTTTTTCATGCAGAATTATCCAAATTTCTTCAAATTTTGTATATAAGTTCATTGTGATAAGGTTCTTTTCTGATTAGTTTTGGGGGTTCATAGGTTAAGTATAAAGGGGGTAACGGGGGGGTTAATCCTCCCCCCTTATTTTAGATAAATGATTTTTTTCATGCAGAGTTATCCGATTTTCTTCAAACTTTCTATATGGGCTCATTGTGGTAAGGGGATTCCCTGATTAGTTTTGGGGGTTCATTGGTGAAGTGTAAAGGAGGGAAACGGGGGCTACCCCCCCTTAATTTTGATAAATGGGTTTTTCATGTAGAATTATCCAATTTACTCCAAATTTTGTATATAGGCTCATTGTGGTATGTTGATCCCAAAACTAATCCCTGATTAGTTTTGGGGGTTCACTGGTAAAGTATAAAGGGGGGGACGGGAGGGACTAACCCCCCTTGATATAGATAAATGGGTTTATTAAGCAGAATTATCCGATTTTCTTCAAATTTTATATATATGTTCATTGTGATAAGGCGCTTCTCTGATTAGTTTTGGGGGTTCTTTGGTTAAGTATAAATGGGGGACGGGGGGCTAACCCCCCCTTAATTTAGATAAATGGATTTTTCATGCAGAATTATCCGATTGTTTCAAATTTTGTATATAGGTTCATTGTGGTAAGGCGCTTCTCTGATTAGTTTTATGGGTTCATTGGTTAAGTATAAGAAGGAGAAACGGGGAATGGTTCCCCCCTTTTAATATATTGTCGATTTCTTCATTTTTCGAGGGCTTATTTCAAATTCTTTGAAATAAGAATATAATTTACAGTTAGTGTGAATATCCTGTGAGCTCAATGTCGTCAGTTTAACTGGGCAGTTGTCTTTTATTTTAATGTGAAATGGTCTTGCCAAAATTACATTATATTCCACAACTTTGAGGAAATTTTGACGATTCATTTAAAATTTTTAAAGTCAATTTTTTTTATTTAAAAAGATTTTACATATTGCTGAAATTTTCTACCTTATCAATCTAATGGCGTCGAGGTCTTTTTAACAATTTCCAACATAGTTGAAAATGTTTATGCAATCAGTATGCCTGTCCGTCTTTCCTAGCTCCAACTATCGTAAACATACTCGGACTCCCATTTAATTGATATTTGTTATTTAGTTTTGGAATATCAAGTTTGGTATTGAATATGAATTGTGTAACCTTCATAGTTCATTTACAGGGGCATAAAATCCACATAGCATTCTACATACTTCATTACAGTATTTTGTTACATTTCGATCTATGGGGAAAAATTATTTGCAATGTATTTTAGTGGTGTTACACTGTATGAAACATAATGAAGTTTATATGTATTATTGAGATGCACTATAACAAGGTTACTTTAGAATATGTTATGTGTAGCACTTAAAATTCATTTACGGGATTTGTGATTATTATAACCTCAAATTATATTATGTTCTAAAGGTAAAAATCATTTGCGGTCCTTATTAATAATGTTACAGTTTTGAAAACATTATGAAATTTATACGAATGTTTGACTTGTATATACTTTCAGTAAAATATAGAGTGCAAAACAATTATCATTCCCTTACAGCGTCAGACAAAAGAAATAGGTTATATAATAGTATACGGGGAAACAGTTTGCAGATTATTTTTAATTATGCTGTAGAATTCGAATTCATTACAGAGGTTTACTACAAGAGACATGCTATAGAATATGATATACATAATATTTATCGTTTATTTACGCGGACACACAGAAGATTTCGTATACAGTACTAAATTCGATGCATTGTCTATTAAAAATAAATGCTGAAGTGCATTTTCAGTTATGATATGCGTTTTTAAGTTTAGCTAAATTTTTGCATACTACGTGGTATGTATATATGCTATAGATCCTATAAAGGACTACACAAAAGTATTCGTAAATTTTACTGAGCATGGGCGTGAATTGCTTAAAAGTGTATTTAAATTGAGCTGTGTATTTTCAAGTTCATTTATATTTACTATATATGAACTTGAAAATATACTAAAATGTAAAATGTGAAAAGATGTAAAAAAAAATGAATGTAAAAAAAAAAAATATGTTAAAAGTTAAAATGTTTGTGGAATATGAATAAAATCCTATGCAGGGCTATGAAAATAACTTAATACATGGCCAGCTATGAATTCATGCTATGTTTCATGGAAGTGTGATTTCAGTAGTTTTAGGCGTGCTTTTGCGAGAATTAAATTTTAGCTTAATATGTATCTTGTATAACAAATTTTTAGGTAATTTACAGGGCAGTACAAAAAAAAAAAATTAGTTACATTTTTGTCTATTGGTAGAAATTCCGGTCGGTGAATTTTTATTTGTGTTATGCGTTTTCTTATTAAACTGAATTTCAGCATACTATGTAGAATATATACAAATCTATAGATCATATACAGAGCTACCGAATAGATTTGGAGAAACCTTTCGGCTACGGACGGTAATTGTTGAAATCAGATCTTCAAATTTGTTATTTATTTTCTAAAATGTCTACTTAAGTATCTTCTATAACTTATTAAACGGCGATGTTTTGTTAAACTGCTCTGGACGTGTTGGAAAGCGTTTCATAATCTATACTTAACGCATGATTTTTTTTCTTGTTTTTATTTGATTTAATTAGAATCGTCAACGATGAACGTTCAGGAAATGTTGGAGTATTGTCAGTAATATGACAATGTTTTTACATTAAAAAGACTTGCGTTAAATTGAGTTAACTAATATTATAATTAAAAATTAGCTTTCAATTTAATATTTCATTGTCTTGCACAGTAATAGGATGTGATCATATTTTTTTATATTTCCGAGTAGGTAATTTAGTATAAAAATAACGTTTTAGGTTTATGATTACAAAAGGATTTGTTTTATACATGTATATCATATTTTGTATTTATATATTGAAAATGTATTTGCAAAATACATAAAATGTTACTCAACACTTTTTAGCTCACAGGCTATCAAAGCCTGAGAGCTTATGTGCCCGCCGGTTCTGTATGTACGTACCTACGTATGTATGTATGTACGTAACGCGATAACTCTACATAGAAATATCCATTTACCTTCAAATTTTGTTTATAGGTTCACTGTGTTAAGGCGCTTTCCTGATTAGTTTTCGGGACTGATTGTTAAGTATAAAGGGGGGGGAGGGGGGGGGCTAATCCCCCCCTTAATTTATATAAATGGGTTTTTCATGCAGAATTATTCAGTTTTCCTTCAAATTTTGTTTATAGGTTCACTGTGTTAAGGCGCTTCCCTGATTAGTTTTCAAGATTGTTTGGTTAAGTATAAAGGGGGAAAACGGGGGGTGTAATCCCCCCCTTAATTTATATAAATGGATTTTTCATGCAGAATTATCCCATTTGCTTCAAAAATTTTTTATATGTTCATTGGGTTAAGACGCTTCCCTGATTAGTTTTCGGGATTGATTGGTTAAGTATAAAGGGGGGAACGGGGGGGTCTAATCCCCCCTTAATTTAGATAAATGGGTTTTTCATGCAGAATTATCCGATTTTCTTCAAATTTTGTTTATAGGTTCATTGGGTTAAGACGCTTCCCTGATTAGTTTTCGGGATTGATTGGTTAAGTATAAAGGGTGGGGATGGGGGGGCTAATCCCCCTTAATTTACATAAATGGTTTTTTCATGCAGAATTGTTTCGTTTTCCTTCAAATTTTGTTTACACTGTGTTAAGGCGCTTCCCTGATTAGTTTTCGGGATTGATTGGTTAAGTATAAAGTGGGGATGCTAATCCCCCGTTAATTTATATAAATGGGGTTTTCATGCAGAATTATCCCATTTTCTTCAAAATTTGTTTATAGGTTCATTGGGTTAAGACGCTTCCCTGATTAGTTTTCGTTATTGATTGGTTAAGTATAAAGGGGGGGGGGCGGGGGGACTGATCCTCCCTTAATTTAGATAAATGGGTTTTTCATGCAGAATTATCCAATTTTCTTCAAATTTTGTATATAGGTTCATTGTGATAAGGTTCTTTTCTGATTAGTTTTGGGGGTTCATAGGTTAAGTATAAAGGGGGTAACGGGGGGGTTAATCCTCCCCCCTTATTTTAGATAAATGATTTTTTTCATGCAGAGTTATCCGATTTTCTTCAAACTTTCTATATGGGCTCATTGTGGTAAGGGGATTCCCTGATTAGTTTTGGGGGTTCATTGGTGAAGTGTAAAGGAGGGAAACGGGGGCTACCCCCCCTTAATTTTGATAAATGGGTTTTTCATGTAGAATTATCCAATTTACTCCAAATTTTGTATATAGGCTCATTGTGGTATGTTGATCCCAAAACTAATCCCTGATTAGTTTTGGGGGTTCACTGGTAAAGTATAAAGGGGGGACGGGGGGGACTAACCCCCCTTGATATAGATAAATGGGTTTTTTAAGCAGAATTATCCGATTTTCTTCAAATTTTATATATATGTTCATTGTGATAAGGCGCTTCCCTGATTAGTTTTGGGGGTTCTTTGGTTAAGTATAAAGGGTGGACGGGGGCTAACCCCCCCCCCCTTAATTTAGATCAATGGATTTTTCATGCAGAATTATCCGATTGTTTCAAATTTTGTATATAGGTTCATTGTGGTAAGGCGCTTCTCTGATTAGTTTTATGGGTTCATTGGTTAAGTATAAGAAGGAGAAACGGGGAATGGTTCCCCCCTCTTAATATATTGTCGATTTCTTCATTTTTCGAGGGCTTATTTCAAATTCTTTGAAATAAGAATATAATTTACAGTTAGTGTGAATATCCTGTGAGCTCAATGCCGTCAGTTTAACTGGGCAGTTGTCTTTTATTTTAATGTGAAATGGTCTTGCCAAAATTACATTATATTCCACAACTTTGAGGAAGTTTTGACGATTCATTTAAAATTTTTAAAGTCAATTTTTTTTATTTAAAAAGATTTTACATATTGCTGAAATTTTCTACCTTATCAACCTAATGGCGTCGAGGTCTTTTTAACAATTTCCAACATAGTTGAAAATGTTTATGCAATCAGTATGCCTGCCCGTCTTTCCTAGCTCCAACTATCGTAAACATACTCGGACACCCATTTAATTGATATTTGTTATTTAGTTTTGGAATATCAAGTTTGGTATTGAATATGAATTGTGTAACCTTCATAGTTCATTTACAGGGGCATAAAATCCACATAGCATTCTACATACTTCATTACAGTATTTTGTTACATTTCGATCTATGGGGAAAAATTATTTGCAATGTATTTTAGTGGTGTTACACTGTATGAAACATAATGAAGTTTATATGTATTATTGAGATGCACTATAACAAGGTTACTTTAGAATATGTTATGTGTAGCACTTAAAATTCATTTACGGGATTTGTGATTATTATAACCTCAAATTATATTATGTTCTAAAGGTAAAAATCATTTGCGGTCCTTATTAATAATGTTACAGTTTTGAAAACATTATGAAATTTATACGAATGTTTGACTTGTATATACTTTCAGTAAAATATAGAGTGCAAAACAATTATCATTCCCTTACAGCGTCAGACAAAAGAAATAGGTTATATAATAGTATACGGGGAAACAGTTTGTAGATTATTTTTAATTATGCTGTAGAATTCGAATTCATTACAGAGGTTTACTACAAGAGACATGCTATAGAATATGATATACATGATATTTATCGTTTATCTACGCGGACACACAGAAGATTTCGTATACAGTACTAAATTCGATGCATTGTCTATTAAAAATAAATGCTGAAGTGCATTTTCAGTTATGATATGCGTTTTTAAGTTTAGCTAAATTTTTGCATACTACGTGGTATGTATATATGCTATAGATCCTATAAAGGACTACACAAAAGTATTCGTAAATTTTACTGAGCATGGGCGTGAATTGCTTAAAAGTGTATTTAAATTGAGCTGTGTATTTTCAAGTTCATTTATATTTACTATATATGAACTTGAAAATATACTAAAATGTAAAATGTGAAAAGATGTAAAAAAAAATGAATGTAAAAAAAAAATATATATGTTAAAAGTTAAAATGTTTGTGGAATATGAATAAAATCCTATGCAGGGCTATGAAAATAACTTAATACATGGCCAGCTATGAATTCATGCTATGTTTCATGGAAGTGTGATTTCAGTAGTTTTAGGCGTGCTTTTGCGAGAATTAAATTTTAGCTTAATATGTATCTTGTATAACAAATTTTTAGGTAATTTACAGGGCAGTACAAAAAAAAAATTAGTTACATTTTTGTCTATTGGTAGAAATTCCGGTCGGTGAATTTTTATTTGTGTTATGCGTTTTCTTATTAAACTGAATTTCAGCATACTATGTAGAATATATACAAATCTATAGATCATATACAGAGCTACCGAATAGATTTGGAGAAACCTTTCGGCTACGGACGGTAATTGTTGAAATCAGATCTTCAAATTTGTTATTTATTTTCTAAAATGTCTACTTAAGTATCTTCTATAACTTACTAAACGGCGATGTTTTGTTAAACTGCTCTGGACGTGTTGGAAAGCGTTTCATAATCTATACTTAACGCATGATTTTTTTTCTTGTTTTTATTTGATTTAATTAGAATCGTCAACGATGAACGTTCAGGAAATGTTGGAGTATTGTCAGTAATATGACAATGTTTTTACATTAAAAAGACTTGCGTTAAATTGAGTTAACTAATATTATAATTAAAAATTAGCTTTCAATTTAATATTTCATTGTCTTGCACAGTAATAGGATGTGATCATATTTTTTTATATTTCCGAGTAGGTAATTTAGTATAAAAATAACGTTTTAGGTTTATGATTACAAAAGGATTTGTTTTATACATGTATATCATATTTTGTATTTATATATTGAAAATGTATTTGCAAAATACATAAAATGTTACTCAACACTTTTTAGCTCACAGGCTATCAAAGCCTGAGAGCTTATGTGCCCGCCGGTTCTGTATGTACGTACGTACGTATGTATGTATGTACGTAACGCGATAACTCAACATAGAAATATCCATTTACCTTCAAATTTTGTTTATAGGTTCACTGTGTTAAGGCGCTTTCCTGATTAGTTTTCGGGACTGATTGTTAAGTATAAAGGGGGGGGAGGGGGGGGGGCTAATCCCCCCCTTAATTTATATAAATGGGTTTTTCATGCAGAATTATTCAGTTTTCCTTCAAATTTTGTTTATAGGTTCACTGTGTTAAGGCGCTTCCCTGATTAGTTTTCAAGATTGATTGGTTAAGTATAAAGGGGGAAAACGTGGGGAGTAATCCCCCCTTAATTTATATAAATGGATTTTTCATGCAGAATTATCCCATTTGCTTCAAAAATTTTTTATATGTTCATTGGGTTAAGACGCTTCCATGATTAGTTTTCGGGATTGATTGGTTAAGTATAAAGGGGGGAACGGGGGGGTCTAATCCCCCCTTAATTTATATAAATGGGTTTTTCATGCAGAATTATCCCATTTGCTTCAAAATTTGTTTATAGGTTCATTGGGTTAAGACGCTTCCCTGATTAGTTTTCGGCATTGATTGGTTAAGTATAAAGGGGGGGAACTAATCCCCCCTTAATTTAGATAAATGGGTTTTTCATGCAGAATTATCCGATTTTCTTCAAATTTTGGTTATAGGTTCACTGTGTTAAGGCGCTTTCCTGATTAGTTTTCGGGACTGATTGTTAAGTATAAAGGGAGGGGGAGGGGGGGGGCTAATCCCCCCCCTTAATTTATATAAATGGGTTTTTCATGCAGAATTATTCAGTTTTCCTTCAAATTTTGTTTATAGGTTCACTGTGTTAAGGCGCTTCCCTGATTAGTTTTCAAGATTGATTGGTTAAGTCAAAAGGGGGAAAACGGGGGGTGTAATCCCCCCCTTAATTTATATAAATGGATTTTTCATGCAGAATTATCCCATTTGCTTCAAAAAATTTTTATATGTTCATTGGGTTAAGACGCTTCCATGATTAGTTTTCGGGATTGATTGGTTAAGTATAAAGGGGGGAACGGGGGGGTCTAAACCCCCCTTAATTTAGATAAATGGGTTTTTCATGCAGAATTATCCGATTTTCTTCAAATTTTGTTTATAGGTTCATTGGGTTAAGACGCTTCCCTGATTAGTTTTCGGGATTGATTGGTTAAGTATAAAGGGTGGGGATGGGGGGGCTAATCCCCCTTAATTTACATAAATGGTTTTTTCATGCAGAATTGTTTCGTTTTCCTTCAAATTTTGTTTACACTGTGTTAAGGCGCTTCCCTGATTAGTTTTCGTTATTGATTGGTTAAGTATAAAGGGGGGGGGGACGGGGGGACTGATCCTCCCTTAATTTAGATAAATGGGTTTTTCATGCAGAATTATCCAATTTTCTTCAAATTTTGTATATAGGTTCATTGTGATAAGGTTCTTTTCTGATTAGTTTTGGGGGTTCATAGGTTAAGTATAAAGGGGGTAACGGGGGGTTAATCCTCCCCCCTTATTTTAGATAAATGATTTTTTTCATGCAGAGTTATCCGATTTTCTTCAAACTTTCTATATGGGCTCATTGTGGTAAGGGGATTCCCTGATTAGTTTTGGGGGTTCATTGGTGAAGTGTAAAGGAGGGAAACGGGAGCTACCCCCCCTTAATTTTGATAAATGTGTTTTTCATGTAGAATTATCCAATTTACTCCAAATTTTGTATATAGGCTCATTGTGGTATGTTGATCCCAAAACTAATCCCTGATTAGTTTTGGGGGTTCACTGGTAAAGGGGGGACGGGGGGGACTAACCCCCCCTGATATAGATAAATGGGTTTTTTAAGCAGAATTATCCGATTTTCTTCAAATTTTATATATATGTTCATTGTGATAAGGCGCTTCTCCGATTAGTTTTGGGGTTTCTTTGGTTAAGTATAAAGGGGGGACGGGTTCTAACCCCCCCTTAATTTAGATAAATGGATTTTTCATGCAGAATTATCCGATTGTTTCAAATTTTGTATATAGGTTCATTGTGGTAAGGCGCTTCTCTGATTAGTTTTATGGGTTCATTGGTTAAGTATAAGAAGGAGAAACGGGGAATGGTTCCCCCCTCTTAATATATTGTCGATTTCTTCATTTTTCGAGGGCTTATTTCAAATTCTTTGAAATAAGAATATAATTTACAGTTAGTGTGAATATCCTGTGAGCTCAATGCCGTCAGTTTAACTGGGCAGTTGTCTTTTATTTTAATGTAAAATGGTCTTGCCAAAATTACATTATATTCCACAACTTTGAGGAAGTTTTGACGATTCATTTAAAATTTTTAAAGTCAATTTTTTTTATTTAAAAAGATTTTACATATTGCTGAAATTTTCTACCTTATCAACCTAATGGCGTCGAGGTCTTTTTAACAATTTCCAACATAGTTGAAAATGTTTATGCAATCAGTATGCCTGCCCGTCTTTCCTAGCTCCAACTATCGTAAACATACTCGGACACCCATTTAATTGATATTTGTTATTTAGTTTTGGAATATCAAGTTTGGTATTGAATATGAATTGTGTAACCTT
Organism: Maratus michaelseni; assembly: GCA_963931845.1. Classification (NCBI taxonomy): domain Eukaryota; kingdom Metazoa; phylum Arthropoda; class Arachnida; order Araneae; family Salticidae; genus Maratus; species Maratus michaelseni. Next base: position 458,611,656 of record OZ007588.1, read on the forward strand.
CATAGTTCATTTACAGGGGCATAAAATCCACATAGCATTCTACATACTTCATTACAGTATTTTGTTACATTTCGATCTATGGGGAAAAATTATTTGCAATGTATTTTAGTGGTGTTACACTGTATGAAACATAATGAAGTTTATATGTATTATTGAGATGCACTATAACAAGGTTACTTTAGAATATGTTATGTGTAGCACTTAAAATTCATTTACGGGATTTGTGATTATTATAACCTCAAATTATATTATGTTCTAAAGGTAAAAATCATTTGCGTTCCTTATTAATAATGTTACAGTTTTGAAAACATTATGAAATTTATACGAATGTTTGACTTGTATATACTTTCAGTAAAATATAGAGTGCAAAACAATTATCATTCCCTTACAGCGTCAGACAAAAGAAATAGGTTATATAATAGTATACGGGGAAACAGTTTGCAGATTATTTTTAATTATGCTGTAGAATTCGAATTCATTACAGAGGTTTACTACAAGAGACATGCTATAGAATATGATATACATAATATTTATCGTTTATTTACGCAGACACACAGAAGATTTCGTATACAGTACTAAATTCGATGCATTGTCTATTAAAAATAAATGCTGAAGTACATTTTCAGTTATGATATGCGTTTTTAAGTTTAGCTAAATTTTTGCATACTACGTGGTATGTATATATGCTATAGATCCTATAAAGGACTACACAAAAGTATTCGTAAATTTTACTGAGCATGGGCGTGAATTGCTTAAAAGTGTATTTAAATTGAGCTGTGTATTTTCAAGTTCATTTATATTTACTATATATGAACTTGAAAATATACTAAAATGTAAAATGTGAAAAGATGTAAAAAAAAAATGAATGTAAAAAAAAAAAATATGTTAAAAGTTAAAATGTTTGTGGAATATGAATAAAATCCTATGCAGGGCTATGAAAATAACTTAATACATGGCCAGCTATGAATTCATGCTATGTTTCATGGAAGTGTGATTTCAGTAGTTTTAGGCGTGCTTTTGCGAGAATTAAATTTTAGCTTAATATGTATCTTGTATAACAAATTTGTAGGTAATTTACAGGGCAGTACAAAAAAAAAATTAGTTACATTTTTGTCTATTGGTAGAAATTCCGGTCGGTGAATTTTTATTTGTGTTATGCGTTTTCTTATTAAACTGAATTTCAGCATACTATGTAGAATATATACAAATCTATAGATCATATACAGAGCTACCGAATAGATTTGGAGAAACCTTTCGGCTACGGACGGTAATTGTTGAAATCAGATCTTCAAATTTGTTATTTATTTTCTAAAATGTCTACTTAAGTATCTTCTATAACTTATTAAACGGCGATGTTTTGTTAAACTGCTCTGGACGTGTTGGAAAGCGTTTCATAATCTATACTTAACGCATGATTTTTTTTCTTGTTTTTATTTGATTTAATTAGAATCGTCAACGATGAACGTTCAGGAAATGTTGGAGTATTGTCAGTAATATGACAATGTTTTTACATTAAAAAGACTTGCGTTAAATTGAGTTAACTAATATTATAATTAAAAATTAGCTTTCAATTTAATATTTCATTGTCTTGCACAGTAATAGGATGTGATCATATTTTTTTATATTTCCGAGTAGGTAATTTAGTATAAAAATAACGTTTTAGGTTTATGATTACAAAAGGATTTGTTTTATACATGTATATCATATTTTGTATTTATATATTGAAAATGTATTTGCAAAATACATAAAATGTTATGTGCCCGCCGGTGCTGTATGTACGTACGTACGTATGTATGTATGTACGTAACGCGATAACTCTACATAGAAATATCCATTTACCTTCAAATTTTGTTTATAGGTTCACTGTGTTAAGGCGCTTCCCTGATTAGTTTTCGGGATTGATTGTTAAGTATAAAGGGGGGAGGAGGGGGGCTAATCCCCCCCATAATTTATATAAATGGGTTTTTCATGCAGAATTATTCAGTTTTCCTTCAAATTTTGTTTATAGGTTCACTGTGTTAAGGCGCTTCCCTGATTAGTTTTCAAGATTGATTGGTTAAGTATAAAGGGGGAAAACGGGGGGTGTAATCCCCCCTTAATTTATATAAATGGATTTTTCATGCAGAATTATCCCATTTGCTTCAAAAAATTTTTATATGTTCATTGGGTTAAGACGCTTCCATGATTAGTTTTCGGGATTGATTGGTTAAGTATAAAGGGGGGGAACGGGGGGGGGTCTAATCCCCCTTTAATTTATATAAATGGGTTTTTCATGCAGAATTATCCCATTTGCTTCAAAATTTGTTTATAGGTTCATTGGGTTAAGACGCTTCCCTGATTAGTTTTCGGCATTGATTGGTTAAGTATAAAGGGGGGGAACTAATCCCCCCTTAATTTTGATAAATGGGTTTTTCATGCAGAATTATCCGATTTTCTTCAAATTTTGTTTATATCTTCATTGGGTTAAGACGCTTCCCTGATTAGTTTTCGGGATTGATTGGTTAAGTATAAAGGGTGGGGATGGGGGGGGCTAATCCCCCTTAATTTACATAAATGGTTTTTTCATGCAGAATTGTTTCGTTTTCCTTCAAATTTTGTTTACACTGTGTTAAGGCGCTTTCCTGATTAGTTTTCGGGATTGATTGGTTAAGTATAAAGTGGGGATGCTAATCCCCCGTTAATTTATATAAATGGGGTTTTCATGCAGAATTATCCCATTTTCTTCAAAAATTGTTTATAGGTTCATTGGGTTAAGACGCTTCCCTGATTAGTTTTCGTTATTGATTGGTTAAGTATAAAGGGGGGGGACGGGGGGACTGATCCTCCCTTAATTTAGATAAATGGGTTTTTCATGCAGAATTATCCGATTTTCTTCAAATTTTGTATATATATTCGTTGTAATTAGAGACTTCCCTGTTTAAGGGGTTCATTAGTTAACTATGAGGGGGGGGTAACGGGGGGATGACCCCCCCTTAATATATTGTTGATTTCTTTATTTTTCTCTTATTTCAAATTCTTTGAAATAAGAGTATAATATACAATTAGTGTGAATAACCTGTGAGCTCAATGCCCTCAGTTTAACTGGGCAGTTTTCTTTTCTTTTATTATTATTAGTCAATGAATAGGCAAAAAAAAAAAATCCTTATATAAATAATAAACTTTTAGTTGTTCTAGATTACAGTTATATGTTACATTATTTTTATTAAGATTCAAAAGAAAATTAATAATAAATAATAATTATAAAAAAATAATAAATTCAAAGTGAAAATGTTTTTCCAAATTTCCTCTTGTACATAAACATCACGCATGACATTATACAAAAACTATCATCAGAAAAACTGATATATTTTTATTTGCTTTACTTTGTCTATTCCTTACTTCAAATTTATTTTTAAAACTATACGTTAGCGGAATTTAAAAAATAAATGGCAATTTGTGGTATATTATTTTGCGACAAAAAAAAAAAAAAATTAACAAAAAGGAGGTCATCAATTTTAAGATGCCTACACATAGATTTCTATCAAGAAAAACCAAGGAAAGTTTTTATAACTTCTTTTTGATGAAGAATCAATTTCGTTTCGAAAGCTTACTTTTCTATTTACTTTACTTTTTTATAACTTTTTTTTGTTGACTTTTTCAAAAGGTATTTTGTTGTAAAAATCTCTATAGTTAAATCTTAAATATAGAAAATATCTGAAAATGAAAATGAACTTTTGTGATAACATAAGAATAACTTCACAAAAACGCATTATATAAAAGTTACAGACACAAAAAGTAGACAAAATTAGCTGTAATTTATTCATCATTAAGTGTAAAATTTAAAAATTGTAATTTTATTCAGACAGTTTGTAGAAATTTCGATAATTCCACAAAAGTACAAAATAATGTACATCTTATTAAAAATATATATTTAAGTACTATCAGGCTATACCGGCTGCGCTGGTCCATTTTCCAAAACCTTTTCCTACATTTCCAACTTTAACGTACATGAAAATTAAATGATAGCATTTCAAATAATAACTTCAAACAACGTGCAATTATAAAATATTCTCATTTCTTTTTGAAAATGGCTCGGAGTGAGCCGAAACATGTCAACAATCTAATCAAAGTTATTTTAATTTGTATTATGTTGTTAATTTACACCTTTTATCATTTAAAAGAAATATATGATAATATTTAATGGAATTTTTACAAATTTCAAAATAACGATGCCTAATGATAAAAACATCAAAAAACATGTTTCTTTTATTTAAATTAAAAATGTTGCAAAAAGAAAAAGGCACGCAAACATTAATGATCTAAAATTTGAAATGACTACACTCAGACTAAAATCATATAAGAATATATATATATACTTTGCTTCTCACGTTAATATTTCAGTTTGTTTCTACAATATTGTTACAGCACAGGAATTTTTTTAATAAAAATACTTTAATACAGTTTCAAAATTTCCAAATGGAGATGCAGAAATTGAATATCTTTTAAAAGTTGTTCATTTATCCAAACATTTCTTTAAATATCTGAAAAAATATGAGAAAATTAAATAGTGCATAAAAACACCTCTTATTTACTTAACGCTTAATAAAAAATGATACTATTTTCTGTTTTCATGTTATTCAATCCAGTTAATCTAAGAATTGTCCCGCCGTGGCGCGGACGGTTAAGCTCGGTTCTCGTAAGATCACCGAAAGCGAAACAGCATCGACCAAGGTCAAGGCTTAGGAGGGTGACAACTTCTCTCGACTGCCGCTGCTGTGGGACCGTGTACGTTAATGGGAGCTGGTGCACGTAAAATCTGTTCGTGCCTCCAAAGTCCTCCAAGTTTAGTATAAGCGTTACATCTGGGGTCGCCAATCCAGGTGCAGGTCTCTCATCTGGAATTGGTTCAAAATTAGGAGACCAGCTCTAGAAGTCTAACCTCTCTTGAGGCTCTGGCACCCCTTCTTTCAGAGAAGTGCCTTGGCACTTTCTCTGACACGCCAACAACAACAATCTAATAATTAATTTAAATTGTCTATTTATCGTTTAAAAAAAGGATATTTGTTTTTTAATTCCTTTCAACAGTAATGATAATATATAGAAGTGTATAATCTCTTGTAACAATTAAGCAAAATTTTATTTTACAGATTTCCTCAGTGTATTTTTAAAACTTTTTTCTATAAAATACGCCTATGGTCACTTAATACTACAACGACAATTATTATTTTTTATTTTTTTACTTACCCATCATACGTAGTATAGGGTAAGTCTTGTGATCGTTTTAAAAAACGAAAGAAAAAATTTGACGGATTTACACGTTTCAGACACTGGAGATTCCGAAAAACATATTTTTAGGGGAAAAAAAATGCCGTTCGTTTTTCTGTGTGTATATGAGACTGTAAACGCTCTATCTCCCGAACAAATTGAGATAGAAACTTGCAATTTGGTATGTACTTAGTATGTAACAATCAGAAGAATGTTATTGAATTTCAGTAACCTTGATAATCCGGAACTATTTTTTTCGGACTCTCGAAATATTCGTTCTGATAAAAGGTGTATAAAAATTTTCGAAATTGCTTATTTTAAGGAGTGAATATAAAATATAATAAAAAACATAAATTGTGCTAAAAAAATGAAGTCGATCGGATAATTAGTTGCCGAGATATTTGTAACTCTATTTTTCACACTTTTCAATTTTCATGACCCTGTATTTCATTCAAATTTCAATTCAAAGATACATTTTAATTGGAAATGAGATGTTTAATCCGACGCAGTAAATTCTTAGTTAATATGATTATCATTTTTGGAGCTATAAGGATGTTTCTTTTACGCAATTCAGTAATAGAGCATATAAAGTTTATGACGTCATCAAGTAACGATTTTATTTGAATTTCAATGCATTTTATAAACAGTTTACACGTGTTTTATTTTCATTCTTTATATTTAGCATATCCATGATGGGTAAGTATTACGGTGGCCCACAAAGACTAGTTTAATCTACCAAAAAGAAAATAGAACCTATGTGAAATGGTTTTTATTTAGTAGGTTGTAAATTACTTTCATTATAGTTATCGCGGGTTTTGAAAATGTACTGAAATTAGCCGTATTATCTCTATGTACAGACACGATGTTTGTTACAAATATATTTTTAATATCAGAATATTATTCGATTTTTATTTACTTTTATTTTTAAAATCCAAGGAAAATGTTTGACATGAGTTTTCCGTATGTATTCACCTATTTTACAGGTTGTATTGGAAAGCTCTTTTATGATGAAATACGACTTAAAAGGGTAAAGCTAGAGTTATGGAACAAATTATCTACCTGTAGGTAAACTACAGTCTTATGATATAAGCGTTCCTAGTGGCGAAAGTTGGACATTACCGACCATATCTTAAAAACGGCGATATATAGGAAAAAAATACAACGAAAAAATTGTAGTAGAAAATGTAGTATAAGATTATATGAGATGGTCTGGGCAAGCCACATTTTTTAATTTCTGAGATATTTCAATTTAAAAATTTGATTAAATACTCAAATAAAGATATATGACATAAAGTTGTTTCGCCAATGTCTTAGTAACATTTGAGATATTCTGAGTAAAAATATGGCATTACTTTAATGATATTACTATCACGTTTTTTGCAAATTAACTATATTCATTGGGGGCATAAACGTCTGGGGAAAAAAAGAAACCTGGTCCAAATTCTGCCACCAAGTGACATTATAAACAAATTATATGTAGGATATTATAATTTATAATATTAAGCAACAGATTACAATATTAGATTTGATTCGTCAAAAATGTGGCTCGACACTTTCTTGCCCCGACCCCCTCATAGATAGTATAAAAAGGTTTTTTTACATGTAAAAATGACTCTTTTATTAGAAACTCTAAATGGTTAATTCTTTCATATTTAAACACTGACTTAAATACGCCTCCAATCGATTTTAGAAGTACAGACTTATAGGGCATATGCATATTTGCAAGTATAATTAACACATGCAACCAACATACCATTTTTAAATAAGTAAATGAACTCGAGTATTCTCAAAGTGCCCACCACGTGTGCGTGTGCTTGTGTATTGTTGTCAATAATGGAAACAATGAGAATAATTAACGGCAATAACTTCCAAATTTGAACACTATGTGTGCCAAGGTCACTCTCAAATAATAGTGCATAGTCGTTTTATCATAGGTAGATACTTATTCAGCAGTTTAATCATTTCAATTCAAGAGTTATTGCAGAATTTTGGGACATTCCTATTCTCCTTTTTTATTTAGGTTACTAATTACATCTCATTTAATGTTTAAAAAACTTAGGACTTTTAAATCAGATTTTTTTCTTCACATTTTGGAGAAATTTACATTTATAGTTAAAAAAATAAAAATTAGCTATTCAAATGAAAAAAAATTAAATATTGACAAAGTTTAATGAATAAACCATATACTAAAATATTACAATATATTTATTTTTCGTGGTAATGGGAGCATGTTATATAAGAACTTTCGAAAAGGTTTTGAAAATGACAAATCACAATAGGATTAAATAAACATAACTTCCCAATATTTTCTCCAAACATAAAATTAAAATTAAATATTAAACAACTGCGCATTCTTAAAGATATCTTTTTAATTCGTTGCATAGGTAATTAGATATTTTAACAAAAATGCAAAATAATTTCTCAAAAATTATGAATTTTAGAATTTATAACAAAATTTCACTTAAAGTTTTAATATATCCATACAATTTCATCTGCAAAATACAGGATATTTTTTCAAAGAGCATTTTAAGCCGATTAAAAAAAATGAAAATATATAAATTAGACGATATTCAAATATATTATTCTAACTTTGAATAAATTCTTATACTCCGAAGTCCATATGAAATTATATTGTCTTCTATAATATTTCAAAATAGCATTTACAGATATGAAAAATCTTTGCGTTCGTCCTACGGATTTAACAGAATCATCTAATCATTCTTAAAAGTAGCATGAAACCGAATTATTACGTATAAAGTTAATTGAATATGAAAAAATAAATACAATAAAACTTCAAATGTTAACAGAAAAGCACATAAAACTTTAAAGTTTTTTTAACAATACATATAGTTTTCTTTATTTAAGGTATCGGGTTAATATCTTATAGTATTTCAAAATATTTTCATGGAAAAAAATCTACAATAATAAATCTTTTTTTTTTTTTTTTTTTTTTTTTTTTTTTTTTTTTTTTTTATGAATTACATTATAAAAACTTTAAAACAAAGTATATTAACAATTAGTATTTTAATTTTTATCAAACTACATGTTTTAGCATTTCATACTTTAAAACAGAAAATTAATTCTTATTTGCTAATAATATAGCTTTATTGTTACTCTCCAAATCATAAAAACATTAGTTGTTTGAATGTCTTTTTGAAATCTTTAAAAATTAATTAATAAAACCGGAGAAACTCTGATCACTTGCAGTTGATAAATAAATTTTCAGATTTTAATCAACGCTCAAACATACACAACATATGTATATATATATTTCTAAAAATACATAAATAGCATTTTCTCACGAAAAAAATGGCAATACTTGATTCTACTATTGCTGCAGAAGCTAATGTGTTTATTAAATTAATTTTGAAAATTAGGCAAAAAATAAATAAATAAATAAATAAAATAAAGCATATTGAAAGTTGTTACTAGAAATGCCTTATGGCAAATATTTAATTAGAAACATCTTCCTTCCTTAAACATATTTATTTGAGAAAAATAAATCTGTTTTTAAAGATGAGAAAGGATCAAAGGACAATGTTGCACAGACCAGATAATTAGACACTTCAGATTAAAGTATTTGATTTTTTTAAAATAAATGTGAAGGTTCAAACAAATGTTTCCTTCCTTTGTCCTTTTGCTGTATATTTATAAAAGAAATCAATAAATTTGCTTTTGATGTACCAGAAGTAGTACTGAGTAAAAATACAATGTACTTATTATTTATGGCTTACAATGTTTTTTTCTTCAAATTGAAACATAAATTTCAAAATTACTGCTAATTATAAATTTTGGAAATTTCTAAATTACGATAAAAAAATTGTTCAGCCAGAAATGGATTATTTTATAAATTTGCGTATTAACTGTTGGAAGTGAAATATATATATATATATATATATACAAACACATATATATATATTTACATATATATATATATACATATATACATACATATATATACATACATATATGTATATCTATCTATCTATCTCTCTCTCTCTATATATATATATATATATATATATATATATATATATTTCTTTTTTCGCCGAAAAGAATATATATATATATATATATATAGTTCTTTGTGTCATCGTCAAAATTTCCATAACTAAAATAAAAAAAACTTAACATATATTTAAAATATTACAGATATTATAACTATATTTTGAACAGACATTCTAGGAAATATAATGACATCTCGAGAAGTGCTAGAAATAGAGACAATGGCGTCCAAACATTATGTTACATTGTCAACAAGTTAGACTGCAGATGACAATACAGACGGTGCAACTGAACAAATTACAGTGCATTTGTGGAGCGTTCGATTATTTAGTCACATTCCATACAAAGAAATGTTGATATGATTGAAATATATTCTGTATCATTGATTGCATAAGTGAATTACGATCCTGATTTCGCACAAAAAATTGCCTTGACAAGTATTATAATAAAGAAAAAAATAGTATTTTTTGAAAATAAATTGAAGAAGAAAATGCTATTGTACCAATAGTACTGATACACAATTTTAATATTTCAAATTTTAATTGCTTAAAAGACGTATAGCCAGCAGAGTGAAAAAGTATCCAAGCCGGTTTCGAACCTGGATCATCAGTACAACACACTAACGTTCTACCAATTGAACCACTTGGAAGGATACCCAACCTGGTACTTTTCATTATCATATGTTGGCAAGTCTACTATCACAGCATTGAAAAATTTCCAAGTATTAAATTTATTTATTAAATAATCTATGCTGGATACTCTCTAGTTTCGCGTTTGCACCAGGGTTGGTGGCTCACGGAGAAATATTCCATCTTGTACTGCGATTGTAGCCTTGCCAACATGTGATAGTGAAAAGTTCCAAGCTGGGTATCGTTCAAAGTGGTGCAGTTGGTAGAACGTCAGTGCGCTATACTGATGATCGGGCTCGCGTACCGGCTTGGATACTTTTGCACTCTGTTGGCTATACGCTTTTTAAGCAATTAAAATTTGAAATATTATGAATGCAAGGCGTGAGAAATTTTCTATTGAAAATTGTTTATGTATTCAATAGATTTACAGAATTTTAATTTATTTATATTAAAAAACGTGTATCATTTTAAAACTGTTTTGATGTGTGCGTGTATTGTGAATGTAACAACTTTTTATGGTTACATTATTTGTTTAATAAATTAACTTACAAAAACAACACAATCATTGGGCGTTCTTCCTAAGCATTTATATCCTTCTTACATTCTTCATCCGCTTCCACAATAAAATTCAATAACATTTAAAATGAGATGAAATGTACTGTATTTTATTGCACTTAGTAGTGTTGCTAAAATACATGATTTTGACTTATGTTATTCACAAAAAACATCAATTATTATTTTTAAATTATCATGCATTTTTATTCTCATAATTTGAAAGCATGTACCATACGGACATTTTGCTTTAGTATAACGTATTGATAGGGGATTGGTACAGAGGATGCCTTCAGTGATGAGTTTCGCATCTTTGAAGATGACATTTTTTGTAAAGTTTTTATTTGTAGAATTCATATAGGACATTTCTAGACACTCAAAAATACCCATGAATTGATCGAATTTTTCCTTTGATTATATTTCCTTGAAACACAAATATTTTCGCTATTTATTTCCCGTTTTGCTTCAAAATGCTGAAAAATTAACAATTTAATGTAAACATTACCTGAAATCCTGCAATCTAAAGCTGCATTTTTGTCAAATCTCAAGGGTTTGTTCTGTCTGTCTGTTTGTCTGACTGTCTGTCTATATGTGACAAAAGTTTTGTAGGCACTCAATCTCAAGAACTAATGCACGGAATGTAATAAAGCTTTATATTCAATTAGTGCCTGATACAAATTGGTGCTGAGTATTTTTTGGTGTAAACCGCTCAATAAGTGGTGCTGCTATGCTGCATTTTTTGCGATTTCCGCAAAAGCTCTATCTCAAGAACTAATGCACTGATTTTCATGAAACTTTCGATTCAGTTAGACCTTGACATAAATAGACGCTGATTACTTTTGGTGTAGATATCCCAGCAGGTGGCGCTTCTACGCTACTTTTTAAATGATTTTCACGATATCTATATCTAAAAAACTAATGCACAGAATTTCATCAAACTTCAGATTCTGTTAGACCTCGAGATAAATAGATGCTGATTACGTTTTTGTGTAAATAGCCAAACAGGTTGCGCTACTATGTTACTTTTTTTCATGATTTTCACGAAAACTATATTTCAAGAATTAATGCACGGCTCTTCATCAAAATTCATATTCAGTTCGACGTTCACATAAGTTGTTGTTTAGGCTTTGGTGTAAATCTCCCTACAGGTGCCGCTGCTAAGCTGCATTTTTCAAGATTTACACGATTTTAGCGATAGTCATATCGCAAGAACTAATGCACGGAATTCAATAAAACTTCAGACTCAGTTAGCCATGATATAGATTGGTGGTGATTTGTTTTTTGTGTATGCGAAACCTGCGTGAGACAGACGAAAAATTTGGGATTGGCACATTGGACTAGTTTGTTTTTCTTTTCATAAAATTAAAATTTATTATACGATTACGCTGAAAAAATGTATTATCCGAAATTATCAAAGATCTTTTTTTTTATTTTTTTAATCAGTATCTTAATTGCACCAATATATATTTTCGTAATTCTCAAAAAAACAGTTTGTTCTTATTTTTCTGGTCCATCTTTCTACAAATCATTTCTGAAGATACGGGATACGATTTTTCAATCATGGGTAACAAAGAGATTAAACAGAATTTCTCATAATGGTTCGTATATCATGAAAATTATCTTAACCCATCAAGGACGGAATTATTTTTCTCATTAAAGTGCAAAAATTGTATTTCGAACCAATTTTTCACAATAGCAACTTTGGACCCATTTTATCGGAGAATTTTTGTAATCAAATAAACCGAATATTTCTCTTAAAAAATACTGGTACTCAAACAGAAAAATGATTGGAAGCTATTCTGGTACAATATGGTACCGCTAGGCCTTAATTGGTTAAATATCTACAGTGTATCTAACTGTTATTATGAAAGTAACCGTTTATACATTTTTAAGTGATATCAAATTCAAATATACATTTTTTATGTTTTGCAAGTACAAAAGAATTTATATTGAAAATTTTGTGCACAGTAAAATTTGTGAAATTTTTCCTAATAATCTGGCACGTTTAAGATAACAAAATCAATTTATTCAATAAAAATACACTTTTAGCGAATGTGTTGGGAAAACGCTTCTATTGTTAAAAGTTCTGCTTTTTAAAGATTCGTATTTTGTTAAAAATAAATGAATTCAATAAGTTATCTAAAAGTGGAAATAACTGTTTAAAGATTTAAAAAAAAAAAAAAAAAAAAAAAAAAAAAAAAAAAAAAAAAAGAAATCCTCACGTATTTTTGTTTATGTAAATGTTTTCTCTGGGTTTATTTTATTTTATTTTATTCATTTTGTATTTTGCTTAGAAATCGAGTCAAAGTTTTATCGGTCCAAAAAAAGAATTTTCATTGAGGACTTTAAAATCTTCAAAATTATCTTTTAAAGTAGTAAAACAAACAAAAATGACATTCACTTAAACTTGAAAGGAAGGAAGAAAAAGAAATATATAAATAACACTTTTCCGAAAGTGAATTTTCCCAATTCATCTCAGTTTTTAAAATTTCCTTTTATTTGAAACTTCTTGGATAAAAGTGTTTTTTATTATATTTTATATTGAAGTTGATTTTATTTGTATTACAGTACACTGTAAAAATATTTAAATCGAGGAAAAACCTTTAAAATAATAAAATAAGGATAAAAAATAGATTCTCAAACGCCTAATGTTTTCGTTTAATTTCCCTTTGTGTCTCCTAGAATTGTCTTTTCTTTATTGCATTATCATTATAAAACAATACATTTGAAAAAAAAACACCAAGATTAGATCACAGTTATTTGGTATAAATTAATGATTTGTAACAAAAACAATAACTAAAAATCGTGTGTCAAGCATAGATCATGTAACACTTTCCAACACTTCCAAAATACCATTAGAAATATTCACCGTTTAATAAGGTCTAATATCTATTGTCTAGTAAACAAGGTCAAGGTCAAACCGGGCGGGGAGGCATACCTTTCGACTTAAGCTTAACTAGCCCCGCCCAGCAGGTTTTTTTATCTAATCATACTGAGCATTACTAAATTATATTTTGTGATATTGAGCAATAATTATACTATGTAATGCTGGAATGTGATACTGAGCAATAATACTGTAAGATGCTGAAGTAAATAATAATAATGGATAAGTTAAGTACTAAAGGAACAATAATGAATGAATAATAATACTAGAGCAAATAATGATAAATTATGCTAAAAATACTAAATAACAGTGTATGATGCCATTAAGAATAACTAAATTGTTAAGGTTAGAGTTTATGTAGTGTGTAAAAGTCCTGATGCATGTTACAAATCCACTTCATCCTCAACCTCCACTAAGTTCAATGGAGACAGCACGAATAAGTATTGATTGCGTTCTAGCAGAAACATAAATCTGTTATTTTTTGAAGCAGTTTTGGCTGTTTCAGCACGTAAACAAACCAGGCCTACAAATCCATTTGTGATGGCTTTCGAATGTGATGATGGGCAGTCAAGGTGCAATCTGGGATATAATGTAAGGATGTACCTCTTTTCCCACAGGTGCATCTAGGTGACGATGCCTTGCAGAATTTATTGAGATATTGAGGAAATGGGCCATGATTTGTAACAAAGATGGAGTGGAGCCTATTTTGAAGTTGAAAATTTGTTGATACTGTTGGGATTAAGGCGTGAGTAAAGCGACCCGTTGTTCCCAGATTCCAATCCATTTGCCATGAGTAGAGGAGAAACAAGGCTCCGACCCCATGAGGATCAATGATGTGGTGGAGGTGGAGGGAGTGAAATCATACTATAGTACGATGTGAAAAGAACACTTTAAAACGTAGAAGGGGTCTTAAGGGTGTACTATAGGAGGAGGGTATAAATGTGAGGGGGCTAACATTTTTTAAGGGGGGCTTAATTTTTAAGGAGGGCTTAATTTTTTTAGGATCAAATTTAAATGTTAGATTGAAGTTTGCTATAGGAGGGGGGATATTTTTGAAGAGGCGGCTAACTTTTTTTTAAGGGGGCTTATTTTTGAGGGTGGCTTATTTTTTTTATTTTTTTTTTAAATTTTGGAATGGACTTTCAGTTTGAAGGCCAAACGGAGATAATTTTTTTTGGTGGCGTCCTCTATCGGAAGGGAAGAATACAATAACGGATATTTAAAATAGGTTTTCTTGAAAAGATTTCGCTGGGGTTTGAACCTGCAAAATAGCTTCTTGACTTGATAATTTGTGGTAGGTTTAACTGATCAAGCCAAGAAGCTATATATGAATGTCGAGATTTTAAGTGTTTAAAGAGAGGTACCGTGAGAGTGAAGTATCATTTGTTAAAATGACTTCAAGAGAGGAAGTGTTTAGCGTCGTGTGTCTGTATATAATGGTCTGCATTGTGTTTTCGCTCATTTGTGCATTTGCAGGAAGTGAAAACTTTAAGGTTGATTTTATACTGAATTTAAATGAAACCGGAAATTTACCTTTTTCGATATGATGCGATTGAATATTAACATATTTCTTCTAAAATGTATAGTGGAAGCAATGGTAAAAAGAAGACATGTTTAGGAGTAAGTACTGTTTTTATTGTGTTTGGTGTAGAAAACATAGGAAAGAGGTGTAGTTTAAAAAAACAAATTCAATTTTATTAATAATTTTCCCAATGCAATACATGTGGACCCACTTTTCGTTTTTTAGTGGGTTTCGACAAATCTAATACAGAATCTTGTTTAATGTTTGTTGACAAATATTTATTTTTAATAAAATTTCGCGGGATATTCATTTCGTTTAATGTTTCTAATAATTCGTTCTGTGCCTTGATCGGTTTTCTTTTTTTCACCGAAAACAAAAGATTAAATAAATCTGCCAAGTTCGATTCGGGGATAGGTTTTCCTTCGAAACTTACAGTCAAATTTTTATCCTATCGAAATTTTCTTGGACTTTCCATGACAAACTGAACTAATGCTTTGATTATTTAAGATAGCTTTATCTGTTCAAGTTATGATATCATGGTGGTTAGATTACAGATATTTGTGTTTGGAATAACGCGATTTTTAATTTTGCCTGTTCAGTTTCAATTATATTATGAAATGAGGGTTTATTTTTGAAAGACATTGAGTCTTATCTTCTTTATATATATCTTTTTGGGATTATCTTGTAACAGACTGCTTTCATTAAAAGTGTATTTTAGAATTGTAAACTACAATTTTGAAATTTTCGTTTGTTTTGAAAAAGCACAGGAAAAAATAAATAAAAGTATTAAAAAAATAAGAAAAACTGTCCAAAAATATAATAACAACTGAAAACTGTTCAAATAATAATAACAACTGCTCAAAAACTGTTTAAATAATAATAACAACTGTTAAAAAATAATAAACGATTGGCTTTATACAACCAACATTTAAAAAAAAAGTTAATCGAATCTAGTTTTTTCTAACATGACTTATTTGAAAAATTCACTTTTCTAGTTAGATTGATAACACATAAGTGATTTATAACACATAAGTGACACAGAATATTATTTATAAAAGCACTAAATACAAGATTAATAAAAATTTTTAACTTACAAATGTATGAACTTCTGATACACAAGTGATTCGACCAGTAAAATATTATTTATAAAAGCATTTTTGACTTACAATTGTACGAACTTCAGATACGTAACCCTTTCTGAATCAATGTGTAAGAATTATCTGACTATTGAACTTATAACAGAGTATGATAAAATAATCACGTGACTTTTTAAATGTTAATATTTTTAAACAAGCGCCCTCTATCATTTTATGAACTTCCAAGAAACGAGTTAATATGATTATATTGTTTCCTGTTACCGCTGTGAAAGGTTATGTTTTTCGTTTTAAGTTAGATTACATTTAAGTGATTATGGAGCGAGTCATGGATTCTGCTTTGTTAAGTTTTAATGATATGTCTAACGTGAAGAGGGAACCCTCATCACAAGGATTAAATGACCATGAGATGGAATTTTTAATACAGCCTATAAAAGAACCCGTTTCGAATTGTGAAGTGAAACCCACCTCATCAGGATTAAAGAAACAGAAGTTACCCTTCGTGTGTTCTACTTGCAACAAAGCTTTTCCCCGAAAGGTTAACTTAACGTTTCACATGAAATGTTATCTGGAGAAAATACCTCTTGTATGTGTAATCTGTGAAAAAACATTTGCTAGAATGTATCATTTATTAAGTCATATGAAGATTCATTCAAAGACCCCTATGATTCAGAATTGTAATCTATGTGGCGAAGTATTTTCAAAAAAGAGTGATTTATTAAAGCATGGGAAAATTCATAACACTCCCAAGCCAAAACAAAGGAAAAGTAGTCAGTCACCCAGTCACTGTAAATGTGGCGATTGTTTTGAAACATTTAATAATAGATCTGACTTAGTGAAACATAGAAAAATTCATCTTTCACCTAAAGAACTTAACCCATCTGATCAACTCTCCTTGGGAAACAGTTCAAAATATGAAATTTCAGACATCACTCAGTTTAATAAAATATTTAAGTTTTTCGATGTTTTTACTCCTGCTCATTGGAATTTAGGTGAGGAAATTATTGTTGAAGTACAAATGAATAAGAACTATGAGCTTTATGTTCACATACAGAAAGATGAAGAATTTGAAAAGAACGGTCGTGAACTTACCCCCACAAATGAAGGCATTACATTTTCATGTGCAACATTCGACAAATTTGAATCGAGATTGGATAAATTTAATTTTGTTTCTGAAAAAGATACATTCGTCTGCAATAATGACTTACTAATTGCTTATGTAAATAAGGAATCATGCATACTGCAAAAATTATTCAAATCGAAATAGTTTGGGTTTTGTTTGAAGTCCGATTTTTTTACTGCTTACAAAAGATCAATATTTGAAACTAGTGAAAAATCGCTTTAAAATTACCGAATGTCTCATTGAGACGCTTTTAACTAAACTGATTCCTGTTTCGATTTTAGAAAACTTAAAGAAATATAAATGTACCCACCTCACATTTATACCATCCTCCTATAGTACACCTTTAAGACCCCTTCTACGTTTTAAAGTGTTCTTTTCACATCGTACTATAGTATGATTTCACTCCCTCCACCTCCACCACATCATTGGTCCTCATGGGGTCGGAGCCTTGTTTCTTCTCTACTGACATGATCTCATTAATTCTGATGTTGTTATCTTCTTTAAATGTGATGTTGGAAATGGGTAGAATTTTTGTAAGTGTCTTGTAAACAATTTGGACAACGCATAACACATTTAATAATCCATTTTCAGAAGTTACCAACAAAATTTGGAAAGATGTCGTAATTCTCTTGTGCAGCCCTGTATATGATCGACAGATTTGTATATATACTACAAAGAATGCTAAAATTTATTCCGTTAGAAAACGAATAGAACAGTTGAAAATTCCCTTCTGCAATTTCCGTCGATAAACGCAATTGTATTCGAGATGTTTTCAGCTACCCTGTTAACCATCTATACAATTCAGCCAAACCTTGTAATAGTAAAAAAATAGTTAAATTCATAAACGGGTGCCGTAATTGAAAGCGCATTTCCAACAATTATTATTACAAACAGTACTTTAACAGAATATTTTTTGTGTCCCTGTAAATGAACGATGAATGATGAACGCTATACGCATAGTATTCTATAGTAAGCTTCTTGTAATGCACCTCAATGACATATATAAATTTTAATATGTTTTCAATAGTTAGTTATTATAAAAACTAGGGCATCCAACCCGGGCTTTCCGGGATAGAGAATATTTGTGAAAACCATTTATTTTTCTGTATTGAATTTTTTTTAGATTGCCCCTTAACTACACCAAATACCTTTTTTATATGAAATATGTCCATTATATATTCAAATAAGATTTTAAAATTTAAGCTGTAATTTCGTAAGCTGTAAATAAAAGCTGTAATTTCGTATTGTTAAGTTAATTGAAAAGTTAATTACCGAAGCAATCGCTAAAAAATTCATTATCTATAGCAGTTTTTTTTAAATAGTCTCTTAATTTCAGTAGATTTAAAAGTTTATTTCAATTACATATCTGTTGAAATTGTGTTTTATTTATACTATTTTATTTATTGCTTAATGAAGCTTTAATTTCGTTATTGAATATTAGCTGGAAATAAATACTTAACTTTTTATATTGTTTAAAATACAAACGAACTAATAGTTTGTAATCGTCTGCAAGCGATAAAAAGGGATTTAAAAAAAATCATGCTTGAAATTTAATTTAAATGCTATAATAAATGAGTAAATTGCGATACAGTTTTCAAACAAATGACATTTAAAAGTAGATTTTTTCCTTATATATAACGGTGTAAAAATTAAACATGTGCGATGTTTGGAAAATTTTAAAAATGCAGTATAAAAAAATCGCAAAGCCGAAATTTCATCCTCAAGTGTTGCCATTCACAAAATGACGTCAGCGTTACGCAGGGAAACGTTTTTCCTTTATAATATAGATAGATATACCACAAACCCCATAAATAGTATTCCACATAAACAGTAGTGTAACGGAATTCTTTATAGTGTACTTGTAAAGGAACGATACAGGCTATGCACAACCTATTCTATAGTAAGCCACTTGTGGTGCATCTCAGTGACATACAGGGTGTCCGAAAAGTCTAGAAACGGTCAAATAACTCGAGGAATACACATTGGATTGAAAAACGGCAAAATGCATGTTCAATATTTTTGAAAAATCTATTTAGGGATATGAAAGTTGCCCCCCCCCAACTTTGCCCCCCCGGGGGAAAGGGGGACAACTTTGAAATCTTAAATGATGACCCCCCCCCATTTTTTATTGCAAATACGGATTATACGGGAAAAAATACGTAACTTTTGTATTGAACATTTTCTTCGAAACATTGTAGATGGCGCTGTAATCGAGTGCAATGCTGTGAGAATCGTTACCGTTGCAATGTCTGAAAACGCTCGAATAACTCGAGATATATACATCGTATTGAAATACGGAAAAATGCATGTTCAATAGTTTTGAAAAATCTATTTAGGGACATGAATGTTGCCATTTTTCTAAACTATTAAACACGTATTTTTCCGTTTTTCAATCTGATGTATATTTCTCGAGTTATTGGAGTGTTTCCAGACATTGCCATGGTAACGATTCTCACAGCATTGCACTCGATTACAGCGCCATCTACAATGTTCTGAAGAAAATGTTCAATACAAAAGTTACTTATTTTTTGCCGTAGAATCCGAATTTGCAGTAACAAATGGGGGTCATGGTCATCATTTAAGATTTCAAAGTTGCCTCCCTTCCCCCCCAGGGGGGCAAAGTTGGGGGGGGGGTAAATTTTATATCCCTAAATAGATTTTTCAAAAATATTGAGCACGCATTTTGCCGTTTTTAAATCCGATGTATATTTCTCAAGTTATTTGACCGTTCCCAGACTTTTCGGACACCTTGTATATGAATTTAATTATGTTTGAAATAAGGTAACATAATTAAAATAAACCATAAATGATTTTTTCCCATTTACCGTAATGCAATTGAATTCGATTATGTGACTCTGTAAAAGAACTATAAGTGCTACATACTTCATTTTCAATTCTGCACGTGGTATAGTAAACCTCAATAACATATATCAGTTTCATGAAGGTGTATTTACGAGTATATATCCGAGTATATTTACGTTAGTTAGGGCACGGACCGTCAGACGGCAAAAAGATAGACAGACAGACAAACCGAATTCATAAACACTTTTCAACTATGTTGGAAAGTGTTAAAAAGGCAAAGAAATGCCTGTAAAATGCAGTTTTTATCTTAATCTTTCCTCCTAAATGCCGTTTTTATAATAATTCCAATTTCTAAGAATACATTTTCTTTTTATTGTTGTAGTATGAAGACTTGATCAAATATGAGTCACAATTTGAAAATTCGAAAAAAATAATTAAGGTGGCAATTCAACTTTAAATCAGAATGTACTGGACTTGATCCACTTTGGCCCTGAAATGTTTTTTACATAAGGTCGATAAAATAATACGACGCAGTGGAAATGGGACTTGGTTCACTGAAAATATACACCATTAACACGTACAAGCAGGGAAGACCGAGCTATGCTCGGTCAAAATTAGCTTTGAGTTCAAATATCATGATCTATGAACAAAATGACCCACTAATCAAGCAGGGCGGTCGCTCTGCCAAGTCAAGCTTAAACAAAAAACGCCACACAAACAACGCCAAGAACTGAACTAGACCGCTACTGCTTATTTACAGAAATCAACTTCGCAATGTTAAATCGACAAAACATGCCAGATTAAAATATCAGATAACAAATAAACCAAGCGTCTCAGAAAAAATAAACGAAAACTAGAAGAATCTAATGAAGAATTTCTTCAATTTAAGACCAAACTCATCTTCATAAGTGATTTATAAACAGAGATATAGATTTTTAAAAAAAACGTCGAGTTACTTAAAATGATCACTTTTTTCTTCGTCAAACTTTTTTTTTTCAAACAACCTACAGACCTTAATATTCGGCAGAATAAAAAAAGGATTGCATTTTTGGACATGTAATTACGTAATCTATGTGCTTTTATAAAATTCAGTGTAAAAAAATATTATTTTCTATCCTTAATTAGCAAAAAACTGTTAATTAACTTGGCGATTAAAAAATTATGCCACAACAGAGATAAAACATGCCAACGACCATGTACCATCTCTATAATAAAACCGTAAGTCATGTGACTGTCATCAACAGTTCCGGAATGTCCGTTTCACTTTTTCATATGCCAGGCGGCCATTTTTATTAAAAATTATTTTTTCGAATAAAACTTCATAAATGTGACATTTTTGGAAAGATCGTTCAAAATAAATTAATATTTGAGAGATGACTTACGTTCAATTATGTATATATTCTCCAATAACTTCAGTTGAAATTAGCTTCGCAATTCAAATTCTCTATCCATGAAAGTAAACAAAAAAAAGATTCATTCGTCGTGAAGGTTTAAAATATTAAACCATTAAACCATGGAGATAATCGTTCGTAAAGTTAGTTTTCCATGAAAGATTTTTTGGAGCGCTGCCTGGTGTCAAAAAAATAATTCGTACCAGTGACACAATCAAAGTTTACCATAATCATGTGCTATACAACTCAACTTCATTCTTTATCTTTTCTTGATGTAAGCTGAATGTAAACAAATACAACTAATGTAATGATATTTAATGAATCAAATTTCGAAACAAATTGTCAGTTAATTTGGTATTTATGTATTATACGTGAGACCACCGGAAGAGAGACCACCGAAAATGATTGTTAATCACCAATCATATTTACCATTATTAATGACCAATCGCTTTCAAAACAGTAATTTAATATACATTTACAAAATACATAACATCATTAAGTACTTTTGTTTTATTTGGGCGCAAATCTCGCCAATAGAATTTTTAAAATCGCCAATACCAGCTTTTATTTTTCGCGTGTGCAAATTAGAAACGATACTTTTATTTTGAAATCAAATGTTCTGATGGAACAGCTGTCGTAGACGCACCGGGGCACTATATTAACTATAGAGATGCAATATAGAGAGAAAAAACGGGTTGCTGTAATTAGAATTATAGGCGGTAATGTTGGTGTGACATATTTACGTGATTATCAAAACTGGCTTCCAAAAGTTCAATGTTTCACCAAACCATACTCGAAAATTACGTGTTATAATATGCACTCCAATTATGTCACATTATTCAAGACGTTTTAAATGAGAATAATGATAGATTTTCTTCTCGATTCTCCCGTAATCAAGTCTACAGCCAAAGTTAGCGAGAAACAAACAAAGAAATAAAAAAATATTGGCAACAATATGGTTCAGTGTAAATGGTGGATATCATTAAAGACTTTCACAAAATAGACTTCATTGCACCAAATCGTATTAACTAAAATACGCCATTTGGCAATGGATCCAATTACGGAAAACTACTTAATATGTTTAAGAATCTCCTCATTAGCAAGCATATTGCAACTGATAAGCAAACGGATATGAAGCATAAATGCTTAAGTTGGTTAAGCGGTTTTTGTCAAGAAAGATGAAATACATAACAACAAAAAATATGCGAAATGCTACCATGATCGAAAAAGTTTTTGATTTGTCTATTAGAATCTTCCGGTTTGGCGAAGGATTACGGAAAAAAAATAAATTATGAATAAAAGTAACGTGTTACAATGCTTAACATACATTTAAGGGAGACCAAACTGGTCGCAGTGGCGGCTAGTCTGTATTATAATAGCACAAATCAGTTACAAGTTATAACAACATCAAATTTCATCTGCAAGTCAGCCATTTTCTTCTGAAGATATTTTTTTTTAAATAAAACTTCATAATTATAAGAACACACATTTTATCAAACAATTAAATATGACTGCAAACTGTGGCAGATGACTGTTTCCAACATGAATAAGTATGAGAAATTCCCATCAAGCGTATCGATCTGGGTGGCTCAGTCGCAGAGCGTCGGCATGGTATGCGTAAGGTCCCAGGTTCGAGTCCTGGCCCAGGTCAATTTTTCACTCGTGTTTGTTTAGTGAATTTAATTGTCTGATAAAAGGCGTGTTCTTAAAATATTGTAAAATAAAGTAATCAGACGTAGTGTTTATGCTTTAAAAATATTTTAAATATATAATATACGTTTTTGAAAGATCTTTAAAAATAAATTAGTTTTTGAGGGAAGATGTACCTTCTAAAATGTATACATTAAGAGTTATCGGCATTTAAACATTTAAAATTTCTTTCCAAACGTAAACAAAATTTTTGAAATGAATTAAAGGTGATTCATTTATTTCTAAAAAAAAAAAAAAAAAAAAAAAAAAAAAAAAAAAAAACTGTAAAGACAGGCATTTCGTTCGCAGGAATACCTTTCACGTCATTTTTCTATAAATTAATGAAATCCAGTTGTTAAATTATTTTTGTTTTAGAAGTGAAGTTTCCATTTAAATTTATTGTAACAGTACAATGTTTAATTGAATAAAATTATGTAAATCTAAGAAATTGCTAAGAAATTCCAAACATGCACAGGGCAATGCAAAAAATAAATAAATAAATAAATAAACAAAAAATAAATAAATAGATAAATAAATAAATAAATAAAAATCAGCTTAGATAAATTCTAAAAATTGTTCATATATCTCAATTACAATCTAAAGGAGGATTTATTTCTATATTATTCTACATATAATAGTAATTTCAGCAAATATATTAAATTCCAATGCGATCTGTTTTAAACTTTAAGATGGTTTATAACACATGATAACAAAATTATAAAAAAGAATGGCGCGTCACAGTTCGGGGAGAGGATGGGGAGGAGCGTGAACAAAATTAGGAAGTATAATAAGGCTATCTGTTTGAAACTTTACGATATTTTATAACACATAACATAAATTTTAAAAATAAAGCTGCATCAAAAATTATAGGGAGGGGCGGAGCGCATTTTGCCTATACAAGGGGGGGGGGACACTTTTCTAAATTTTAACGATATCCGTCATGTCAGATATCTTTACAAAGGGCTGTGACCACTTATTCATGTTATGCACCACAGGTGAAACCCCCACATTTCCCCCCCGACACTACTCATGTGATATATTGTTCGAAAGGCCTGTGGCCGCTTATTCATATTATGTATCTTCGGGGTCCATCCTCCCGCCTTCACCCCCCCCCCCCAAAGGGGGCACTTTTCTAAATTTTGCCGACACCTCTCATGTGATATATCGTTGGAAAGGTCTGTGAACGCTTAATCAATTTATGCAGGTGGTGGTGGGGGGGGGGGTATTTTCTGAATTTTGCACATATCCCTCATGTGATACATCGTTGGAAAAGTCTGTGACCGCCTAATCTTATTATGCATCTCCGGTGTTCATCCCCCCCACTTTGCCCCTCAAACGCGATTAGCTTTCACCACCAGGGGGCACTTTCTTATCTCTGGTTCTATGGGCTAGATCACGACGGGGTATAGCTCATTCGACTCGACATCTATAGCCTTAACGATTTCAGTGCCCGAGGTTCGTATAGAAAAGGTTGCGCTACTTGGTGGTGGAAGATAGAACTTGAGCGTGCGCAGCACGACTGCTATACGGTGCCGAAGGCAGCGGGGACCCGAGTTGGAAGTTCGTTTGTTTACATGTTTGTACAATTCGATGTGCAAATTAAGGGATTATCCGGTGCCGAAGGCATCGTGGAACCAGGTCGGAGGTTCGTGGTTTATCTTATTCGAGGTTTTAAAAGGATTGAGGCCCCGGTGTAAATTAGGGGCCCGCTAGCGGGCGAAGCCAGCTAGTGCTAATAATAAAAGAGCGTGATATCTCGTTTGATTTCAAATGCAGCGCTGACACGCTATGTACATATTCCATTTTTATTCATTTAATGGATTAGTCAGTGATATTTTTTAACGGAGGATAACAAGTATTATAACAAGCCACATTTAGTATGTTGTTTTTAAGAGTGTAATTAATTTAATTGAAAAATCTACTGGTATTTCTAGTTAACTCTTTAAACAATGACTGAAAGTAAAATGTATTTTTAAATTATTTCTCATGTTTAGATTATTTAAATTATGTTCAATATATTTAAAAAAAAGAAATGATACCTACAAAAACAACTTTTCAAAAGTAAAAAAAGGCCAAGCGTAAAAAAAAAAAAAAAAAAAAAAAAAGTTGTGGCTAAAAAATGGTGTGATATCAAATTTCCAAGCTACTATATTGCTTATTTAACTTTTTTCCATTAAATAAGTTATCATATATATAAGTCGAGTGCCTACGTATATGTTAATAGAAATCGTTTTCTGCTGTACTAAATACATCCTAATGAGTTTCTGAAAATTCAATTTTTTTTCAAATTATGCATGATGGGCTTGGCGGCCATCTTTCCATATTTCTAAGCACCCAAATTTCTAAAGTAAAAGCGTAATATGTTTGTGTAATGGTTGCAATGTAATATGTTTATAAAAATTTCGAACTTCAGATTCTAACTACGGACAGATAAATTAGATAAGACTGATATTTTGATAAATTGATTTTTACTAGTTTGAAATTAATAATTACTCTAAAAAATAAATCATAAGATGAATCTTTAAGATATGTCATCATTATCTTAAGACACAATTTTCAGAGCATACAAGTCTATAAATGAAACTCTTAAATATTTGCTAAAATAACAATTTTGAACTTCGGATTTTAACTACGGATTTGGGTGGTTAGAATTTTGTGAATAATATGCAAAGATGGCCACCAAGCCCATCATGCATATTTTGAAAAAAATTGAATTTTCAGAAACTCATAAGGATGTATTTAGTATAGGAGAAAACGATTTCTATTAACATATACGTAGGCACTCGACTTATATATATGATAACTTATTTAATGGAAAAAAGTTAAATAAGCAATATAATAGCTTGGAAATTTGATATCACACCATTTTTTAGCCACAACTTTTTTTTTTTTTTTTACGCTTGGCCTTTTTTTACTTTTGAAAAGTTGTTTTTGTAGGTCAAATTTTCTCGAATATGTGACCAAGCCCAATTGTCTTCTTGTGCCCGAAACCTGTAGGATATAAAATTTAGTCAAAATACTCTGAGTCGTTTTTTAAATAAAATTGGCTTGATCCACAGTGACCCCAAAATGACCCACTAATCGGATTTCCTTCAGCATGTGACCTAGCCCAATGATTTTTTGTGCCAAAAACCGTTGGATAGAAAATTTAGTTCAAATAGTCTGATAGTTTTTAAGATAAAAAAACTTGACCCATAATGACCCATGACCAAAATGACCTACTGAACAAAATTTCTAGAACATGTGACCTACCCCAATAGTCTTCTCGTTCCCTAAAACTGTAGTATACTAAATTTAGTTCAAATCTTCTGAGCCGTTTTTAAGGAAACAATAGCTTGAACCAGAATGACCCATGATCAAAATGACCCATTAATTGAATTTTCTCGAACATGTGACCTAACCCAACAGTCTCTCGTGCCCGAAAAAGATAGGATACAAAATTTAGTCAAAATAGTCTGAGACATTTTTTGGATAAAATTAGCTTGACCCACAGTGGCCCAAAAATGACCCACTAATCGAATTTTCTAGAAAACATGTGACCTAGCCCAATCATTTTCTCATGCGCAAAAACCTTTGGATACAAATTTTAGTTCAAATTGCCTTAGCCGGTTTTAAGATAAAAGCAGCTTGACCCATAATGACCCATGACCAAAATGACCCAAAGATCAAAATTTCTTGAACATGTGACCTAGCCCAATAGTCTTCTCGTTCCCTAAAACTGTATGATACTAAATTTAGTTCAAATCCGCTGAGCCGTTTTTAAGATAAAAAGAGCTTGACCCATAATGACCCATAACCAAAATTACCTAGTAATCGAAATTTCTCGAACATGTGACCTAGACCAATAGTATTTTCGATCCCTAAAACTGTAGGATACTAAATTTAGTTCAAATCCTCTGAGCCTTTTTTAAGAAAAAAATAGCTTGACCCATAATGACCCATGACAAAAATGGCCCACTAATCGAATTTTCTCGAACATGTGACCTAGCCCAACAGTCTTCCCGTGCCCGAAAACCACAGGATGCAACATTTAGAGTATATAGTCTGAGTCGTTTTTTAGATAAAATTAGCTTGACCAACAGTGTCCCAAAAATGACCCAATAATCGAATTTTCTCTGACATGTGACTTAGCCCAATGATTTTTTCGTGCACGAAACTCGTAAGATACAAAATTTAATCAAAATCGTTAGAGACGTTTTTCAGATAAAATTAACTTGACCTGCGTTGAACCAAAAATCCCCCACTTATCGAAAGTTCTCGAACATGTGACTCAGCCCAATAGTCTTTTCGTGCCCGAAAATGGTAGGATACTTATTTTAGTCAAAATAGTTTGAACCGTTTTTTAGATACAATTAGATTGACCCTGTCCCATGGTGACCCAAAATGACCCACTAATCGAATTTTCTAGAAAACATGTGACCTAGCCCAATGGTTTTCAAGTGCCGCAAAACGGTAGATTACAAAATTTCGTCAAAATCGTTAGAGCCGTTTTTAAGATAAATTTGCATATATATACATATATATATATATATATATATATATATAAACACACACACACACACACACACACATACACATGTGTGGTCGTATATATGATTTTACGCAACAGGCAAACTGTTTTACAATTTTGCACTTGATAAACTTTAGCTCTGATTGCTCCAATGTATACTTTCATTTTCACGGAATTGCTCACAAATTTCTGCTTCCAATCACTTCCTTTTTTGACAGCTTTCCACACAGTAAAATCTGTTTAAAACAGAATACTGTCAATGACGGAATATTTCCACAAACAATTACGCCTTAGAGTTTACAGTAATACATATTTTCACATATTTCACAACGATGTATTCATTTTTTTTAACTGTGAGTTCATAATTTGTGTTAGAAAATAGTATGGATTATCAGACATGAGATAGAAACAATAAGAAAATATTAATTTTATCAGTATTTATTCACATATCTAATTCACATATCACTGTTAAAACAAAATTATGAAATTTAGGTATAATAAATGAAGCAAATACACTTACATGTTTATTACACATGTATTCTGCATTTATACAATATTATTCCACATAAACAGCGAATAACATTGCTGCGGGGAATAATTTCAAAGGTATTATTCATTAGCCTACAATTATGTATTTGTAATTTATTGAACACATCAAATTCAGAAATAATGAAATCAATATGCGAAGTAAATTACTGATGGTCAAAGGCTAAGGATGTTTATAGAAGTTATTCTGTACAGTATTTAATAAATCTGAACAAAGTCACATATATAATGCATTAAATTAAATTATGATTAGGGGTTCATTGATGAAACAATGAGTGCACTGTAAAAAATGACCGATGTTTCTTATTTTATGAAAATATGCTATAACCACGAACGAAAATATAATATAATCTTCTGAGTTATCCGAAATTTCAAATAGCATGTTACATTGTCTTTTGAATCCCCAGAAACGAATACATCTTCAAAATTTAAAGAATAATTTATAAAAACAAATTATTTTTAGCTGCCCGAATTTTTCAGAAACGTTTCCAAAGGATTTTTATAGTGTATTAATTAGTGTACTTAGCCTGGAATACCTGTTTTTCGAATGCTATCAATTCTGAAGTAAACATTTTCATGCTAAAAAAAAAAGGTTTAACAGACAAACATGCAAAATTAACAGCGTTAACAATAACATTAAAATTAAGATTATTTATTTACTCTTTCATGTATAAATTAACTTATGCGGCTGAAAACGTGTACTTGAGAATGGATAACATTCGAAAAACAGGTATTCCAGCCTGAGGATACTAATTAATACACTATAAAACCTTTCGGAAATGTTTCTGAAAAATTCGGGCAGCTAAATATAATTTGTTTTTATGAATTATTCTTTAAATTTTGAAGATGTATTCGATTCTGGGGATTCAAAAGACAATGTAACATGCTATTTGAAATTTCGGATAACTCAGGAGATTATATTATAATTTCGTTCGTGGTTATTGCATATTTTCATAAAATAAGAAACATCGGTCATTTTTTACAGTGTGTGCTGAATCAAAAGCAAGAAAATTTCTCTTAAAAAATGACTAAAATCGAAAAAATCAAATAAAATATGAACAGTAAAAATTTGTTGTTTCAAACTAGATAATAACTAGTCGGATGCGTCAATCCCAAAACTTTCTTCTATCTTATACAGATTACATATACACCAAAAACGAATCAGCACCAATTTATATCAAGGTTTAACTGAATATAAAGTTTTATTAAGTTCCGTGCATTAGTTCTTCAGATATGACTACCGCTAAAATTGTGTAAATCTGAAAAAAAGTAGCATAGTAGCGCCACTTGTTGGGCTGTTTACACTAAAACATAAACAGCGTCTATTGATATCCAGGTCTGAAAGAAACATAAGTTAGATGAAATTCTGTGCATTAGTTCTTGAGATATAGCTATCGTGAAAATTGTGACAAATATAGCATAGCAGAGCCAGCTGTTGGGCAATTTACACTAAAAATGAATCAGCACCAATTTATATCAAATTCTACCTGAATCAATAGTTTTATTAATTCCAGTGCATTAGTTTTTGAGATAGAACGCCCACAATATTTCTGTCACATACAGTCAGACAGACAGACTAATAGACAGACATTTTCTAAAAACTGTCAAATCGTGTTCAGGACCGTCTTAAAAGTATAAATCCTCTGAAAATCGGCAGTCGAAAATTTTCATGAATCCAATACTTTTTTTCTTGTAAAGATAGAAAAAAGTAAAAATAGAATTTCATTTCTATAAAAATTATGATGAAATTCTGGCATTAAATGAAATTTTTGCATTAAATGAAATTAAAAAAAACTACTGAAAATGAATTTTCTGTAAGATAAATCTAGTTCTTGTATTATTAAAATAAATGATTGTTTCAGTCAATGCAGTTAATATTTTATAAATATTTTTCCTAAAGTAGAAGAATAATATCAGCGGGCTTTATACCAAAAATAGCTTCTTTTTTTTTCAAACACAAAGCATTTAAATAATTTCGGCAATAAAGACTAACAGAAAATGTTTTATTTTTATAGTCTTAATTATCATGATGTCTTAAATTAATATTATATATTGGGTATATGGAAAACTAAGTTCCGTTTATCCAATAGATGGCGTAATTGGTCTTGAATCTGGTAATACATGCTTGTTAAGCGTCTCTTTATAACTTTCAAAACGTAGTATATGACATTTGATTAAAGTGTAAAGAACATAGTTTTTTATTCGATTTAAAATGGATAGTTTTGTGCCAAATAATCGTCATTTGCGGAAAGACAACAAAGAAGATATTTCTGGATCAAGATGTGACTGGAGATGAAAAATGGATTTACTACGAGACTCTTAAACTGAAAAAAAGCTGGAGTACATCTGCTGGGAAGCTGGTCCATCACAGCCAAAGCGAAATATTCATTCCAATAAGGTTATGCTCTGTATTTGGTTTGATATGAAAAGCGTTGTGTATTATGAGCTACTGACACCTTCTGAAACTGTTACCGGTGAAGTCTACGGACGACAACAAATGCGTTTAAAGCGAGCTATTCAAGAAAATCGACCAGAATGGGAGAATAGATACAATAAACTTACGTTGCAGCATGACAACGCAAAACTACATACTGCAAGTGTCGTTAAAACCTACTTTGAATGGCAGAACTGGGAAGTTTTATCCCACCCGCCATATAGTATCAAAAATTCGCTTGACAAATACATCGCTTTAAATACATGACGATTTCTTCAGACAGGGATTCCGTAAATTGCCTGAAATATGGGCGAAGGTTGTGGCTTCTGATGCAGCATACCTTGAATAATGTACGACTTTTATATACTTGCTAAATAAACATGAATATTTAACCAAAAAACATAACTTACATTTGCATATACTCAATATTTTAGATCTTATTTAAAGTTTTCAAAAAATTACGATTTGCAATATTTAACTTCAAGAAGGTTTCAGAATCTACGTCACTCGTTTAAACCATCAAGACGCCATCTTTCCAAAAGTAAAAATAATAAAAAAATTCATAATTAAATTGAAACAAAAAAAGGTAGACGTAGTTTTTTCTAGAAGTTTAGTGTAGGAAAATATATACATACCATGAGCAAAGACTCAGATCCACGCATATTTTGATGGTACGTCATGTAAAACTTTTAATGTAATTGAAAATAAAAATACAGAATTAAATCGATACATGCGTCATGTAACAATAGAAGATAATTAATATTAAATATGCCTTTTTTCCAGAAAAAAGATAAAATACCTTCTTTCAAAGTTGTATTGCAGCATTTGAAAAGTTTTGTAATTAATCATGCGAAAAACATACATTGTTTTTATAAAATATGATCAAAGCACCACCTGTTCTCCCAATTTAGCCGCGCAAATATACCGTTCATTAACCACCGTTTGAATAATTTACCATTCAGCAGAAAAAGGATATTTTATCTTTAACTTTTCAGAACTTTTTGCTGTTTATGAAGGGGAGAAGGAATCATTATTCAGAATTATATTATATTTCATGTATAGGCTTGATAATATAAATTAACATATCCATCTATCACTATATCTTCAAATCTTGATAAATATGCAATATATATTAAGTTTTCAATTAAAAAGGACACACGCGTTCAGAAAAAAGTAATTGGAGGAACACTTTTTGATTGAAAAAGATAGAACGTTAAATAATTAGAAAATTGCTCTGTAATTTGTTATGAATTTAAAATATATAATAATAAATTAAAAGTCATACAGGGTGGTTATAATTAAACTTCATCCTATACACAGCTTCCTACAGTGCAAACGGGTGAACGGATGCAACGAGATGCGCTCACGGAATTTCGAAAAAAACAATTTAGTTCCAAAATGTCCACCAGACGGTGCCTTTTCCGAAAAAAAAAAAAACATTAAATTTAATAGAATAAGCGGTCAAAAGAGAATCCAGAAACAATATTAACATTTATTGACTATTTTATGATCACCTTGCTATCGAACCACATTAAGTAAAGTAAGGAATAAATAACAGTACGCTGTTTGAGAAAAAAAAAAGTTCAGTTTGAAGAAACAGGAACAGATTAGAATGAAATTGTACAAGAGGAGTAGTTGTTAATCGTGTCCAGGACGATGTAGGAAAAGATGCTCCATGTGATCACCCTCATTCACCTGCAAAATTTTAAGTCGATGGACAGTGTGTTCAACAGCAGATTGTAACTGATGAGTTGTGATGCTTCGCACATGAAGTGTTATGGAGTTCTTTAAGACATTCAACGTCGCAACACCTCCAAGATACAACAGACTATAACCATAAATCGCACGGTATAGAAGCAACGTATGTGGTATGGTGGTTAATCTTAAGATGCAAATGTTCGCTTACACCGGTTTCTAAAAAATTCGAAATTTTGCAGGCTGAAAGGAGCTGAAATCGTTATACATTATGATTTAATTGGATTTATTCGGGTTAGAAACTTGAAATTTAGTATAGTGGTAACTTTAAAGATGCAGACGATCGGCATAAATAGTTTATTAAAAATTCGAAATTTAAAGGTGTAAAATGAGCGGAAAACGTTATACAGAATAATTTTTACGAAATTTGAAATTTAAAAAGGTGCTGAAGCAAAAAACCTCCTAAAATTGCGATTTCAGTGATGCTGCTGGTCTGGAAAGTGGAAATATGGCATGATCGCTATTTTTAAGATTTTAATGCTCGCTAAAAACGGTTTTTAAAAAATTCAAAATTTAAAAGACTTATATAAGGTGTAAAATAATTGAAAACGTTATAAATTATGGTTTATTCTCGCTGAGAATGGTTTCTAAAAAAATCGAAATTTGAAAGAGTGCAATAAGCTGGAAAAGTTCTAAAAACCTTCAAAACTATGATTTATCTGAAATTGTTAGGGATAGAATCTTGAAATTTTACATGACTGTTACGTAAGAGAAACAAATTCCTTCACAGAACAGTTTTTAAAAATTTAGAAATTTTAATGTGTGCAGGAACCAAAAAAGTTTTAAATTTGCAATTTCTGTGATATAGTTATTACAGAAATTTGCTTAACTAGAAGATTGGAATTTGGTATGATGCTTACTTTTAAGATGTAAATACTCGCTTAAACCTTTTTTCTAAGAATTTCTAAATGTCAAATAAAAAAGGAAATGTGCAAAAAACTTTTAAAATCCATTCTAAATTACCATGAATTTGGAATTAATTTTAGCCCTTCTCATTCATTTAAGTCTCATGTTTGCCTAATGCAGTATAAGAATGAAGTTTACTGAAATTGTGGCTCAATTAGTAATTTTTGAATTATCTGTGGCAGTAAAATTTCCTCTAATGAAAATGGGCCCATGAATACCACTTGGCACTTTTCAACAATTACACGAGCAAAGCCACGGTTTTTGATAGTAATAATAATAATTTAACAGATGGCAAAATCCTTTTAGTATACATAGCTCGCAGCACAATTTCTTACTTTAACTATGCTATATGATGTTTGAATTTAAACTTTTAATTATAAATCATCGTAGACTATTAGCAGTGCACATATGGTCTACATAGAATAAATCAACTTATTGAATTGTATAGCCGCATCTAATATTGATGAGTTCAACGTACGGTATTCGCTTAAGGCAGTTCTATAATAGGCTTAATTGGAGTAAACAGTATTGTATATAATATGTTTTCAAGTGCGGGATTAATTCTGAAATTTATATTTATCTTAACTGCTAAACATTAACAGAGTGAGGGAAGTTATTAAATTATCGAAGAATGAAAATAAATAATCAACAGACAATTATATACTTTGAAAAAGCCAAGGATTATCAAGAAATTTTAAGTAATTTGGTTGTTGGGTAATTTGTTAACAAGAAAATTTGTGTAGTTTATTAGTTTCATTTAATTTAATAATTGTTCGTTACCGTGACAGAATTTAAGAATTTAGCGTACTAAGTATTAAACATTCTTCTTCTAACGGAGTTTATATTTAAAAAAAATATTAAATTTTGTTCAATTTGTAACAGTATAATGAATGATATTAAACTATTTCTTCGTACTAGCTCTTAAAAAGTATTATTGATTCGAATGTTATTCATTTCTAATTTAATTTCTTGTATTTTTCTAAGTATTTTATTCTAAAATATTTTTCTTTATTAAAAGACAAGGCGTTTGGAAAAGTTATAGGAATGTTCTAATATTTGGAAGTAGTTTATTCGACGTTCCGTCGTTATTTTTAAATGACAATAAAACAAACTGGAAATTGTTAAATTGCAATTTAAGAAGGGTTAAAGTTATTAATTTAACTTTACTTTTAATTTAATCTAAATTCTTAACAATAAATCATTTACAGTGACATAGAAATGAAAGAATACATAAGGTGAATTTAAATAAAACAGAATGTACGCTGAAAATTGTAGATCCCAAATTTAAAAATGGGAAGGTTTTACAGTAAGATAACTAAAAAAAAAAATAATAAATAAAAGCAAATGTTTTGTTTCACGTTACTAGATTTCATAAATTAATATTGAATGGTACATGTGTTTTGTACTGTTTTAAGTGTTTTTCAGTTTTGCATTTTTTTATTTTACTATGAATGTAACATACAGAATTTAATTAAAATTAATGAGGAGCGATTGAAAGAACGAATGCGATTTTATATGCAGGTTTAGAATAGGAAAGTGAAGTTCTTCTTTTTAAATAATTGATTTTGTTGTGCATTTCATTTGCTATAAAATTAGATTAATTAATTTTCAAATATTATATTTTTTTCAGTTAATGTTTCACGACTATTTAATTATATATGTTATTTCACATGTAATTATTATAAATTATTATCGTCGTCTACGAATGCTGATAAAAAACAAAAAGAGTCTATTGCACCTTTTAAAGAAGTAAATAAATAAAAAAAGAACTTTGTACCATAATTAAAAATGTTTGAATCTTCTAGTACCCAGGTGTTACACGCACATTTTTTAGACAATTTCGGGGTTGTTTATTTAATGTTTAAAATGTAAATAATATTTTTTTATTTGATCTATCTGTTAATCTTGTTTCTAGATTTCTAATTCTGTGTCATGCTTTCCATGATAGAAGGTTTTTTGTAAAGATTACAAGTATATTGCTTCCCATGTCTCTTTAAAAACTTTCCAAAGTCCATCATTCGTGGCATTTTTGCGCTTTGAATGATCTGTTTTCAGCAGACCAAATGTATTGGGTTGTCCGGCAAATTGGTTCCGTTTTGGAAAATTAATTCGGTACAGTTTGCATTTTCTCTGTGCCCATTACCATAGAACTGGTCTTATCAATCACTACGTGAAAGTGTTCACAGGCAGTTAGACAGACATACAATATGTTTGTTTGATTAAGATTGATAGAATGAATATTAAAATTTTAAAGCATTTAATTTTACGCGGGTAAACAATATATATCATTGCTCACCTAGTGAAATGGAAACGTCATATAATAACAAAAAGCTCGATGAGAAAAGGGATTTGAGATGACAATACCACCTGTTATATTTGGAGGCGTACATGGAAGGGAAATTATTGGAAACCTTGGATTTAGGCATAAAAAAAGACACGCATTTGAAAAACAACACCACATATAATAAATAGATATTTTAAATAAAAATTCACAGAAATCCCAAATTAATCAAAATTTAAATCCATATATTTTCACAAAAAATATGCATATTATATCTAAATTTATCTACCCGCTTTTTTAATTTCTGGTAATTCAAATATAAAAAGCTTCCAATGAAAGAAAATTTTCAATGGAAAAAAGATTTATCATTCTGTCTTCAATGTAATCCACCTTGAGCTTTCTGCTGAAGCGGTAGTCTTTTTCGAAGGAAAGAAACAAAACAAAATAAAATAAAACAAAACAAATTTAAAAAAACAGTTACTACGTCTCCTAAAATTCAGTACTCTCAGCATTTATTTCACCGTTTTTTTTATGTATCAAGCTGGATGGAGAACGCTACATGAAATGGTTTTGTTGCAGCATTAAACGTTTAGGTGAAACTAATCTATTTGTGGAAACATTAAATGAACATTTCTTTCTTTTTTTCTTCTCTCTTTTTTTTCGAATTAAAAATAATGTTTTTATTAGTGTTGTTTTATCGCTGATAGTATAAAAGATTTTGGAAAAAATAGAAACATAAATCAAACAAAAAGATTATATGCAAGAAATCCATAATAGTCCGTAATATAAAAAACACGTTCAATATAAAATATTACCGTGATTATTCAATTTATAAAAAATAAATAACTAAATGATCTAGAATTCAGAACTTCACTGTGAAAAGTTGTGTTTCTCTAATAACAACTACAAAGGCTGTTACTGCTGCTGCCGTTATTGAATCTATTAAGTGTTGCTAAATTTCTTACCTTATCTTGTTAAAACTATTAGATTTGAAATCCTGAAAACTGGCATAAAATCATGTATGATAAAGAAAATTAAGTATACATTTGTGTTTGAATAATTATTTTACACGCTATTTAATTTTAAAGTGGTCAAAACAGTTCAATTATATAAGTTTTATAAGATCTAAAAACTACATAGCAATTTAACAATTTTTTGCGGGCATATACAAGAGTTGATTGTGTTGTGTACTATTCAGTCAGATTTTAATTAGTCCAATTTTTTGAAATTGTTTTGTGGAAAATTTCATTTTCTAAATAAAAAAATAAATTCATATTTTGCAATAGTCGTTTTATATCCACTGTTGCCAAATTTTAAAAAGCACGTATAACATTTCCAAACATTTTATTTTCAATTGAATTTATATGTATGCAGCAATATTGAATACAAAACTTTAATATATATATGTATAAAATACAAACCGATGTTTTTAGTCATATGTCCTGAGATTTCTAATGAACTAATTCTAAAAATTACTTTTTAAATATAAGCTGTTCATATGTAGATGAGGCTGCACTAGCTATTTTTTATGCTATTTCAATTTTTATATTTTATTTTTAATTTTACGTCGCATAACTCAAAAGATGACATTTAAAGATAAAAAATATTTTATTTTTATGTTTACTGTTTAATAGTATAAAATAAGTTTGCAATAAAAGCTGTTGAATCTGCATTTTCAAGTATTTATGCGGTCGTCAGTTGCTTAAGATAATGCTCAAATGCTAATAAGAAGTGCCCAGATTTTTCATATTTTGTGAAACCTACCCTTTGCGAAAGGCAATTCAATGAAAACATACTCTAAATGACAAACTATACTAAAAGCAATATATGTTGCTCCAAGTGACAACTTCTTTGGACCAATGTCCGCAGCAATTTTTGATAAAGTTAAACCCTGGGATTTATGTTTGGGGATAGCGTATGCAACTGTTAAAAGCAACTGAGTTCGTAAACATGATATATTGTTTTCTTTCCAAGATTTAGTTACAGGTGTGACAGGGAAAAGTCTTTCAGCGAGAAATAGCCCGTGATAATAATCAAAATGAACCATTACGGCGTGTGTCAAGCCTAGAGGCCGAAGTCCTAGGCAGTAGACAGTATCTTTTCCCGTACCAAGTGCACCATGCACCAATCCTCCCTCTGTCCACAGGTTGGTACGCAACAAAACTCTGCATCCAATTGCTCAGAAAAGTTCCGCCTGAAGTCCAGATGTCTGTTCATCTTCACTGCATCTTGCTATTTGATTATTCTGGCCTGCTAATATTCTTGCCACTGGCTATTTTGATTTACGAATTTTATTATTTCTTGATTATGTTCTTCAGCTTGCTTCTTTGTGGAAAAAAAGCGTATGGAATCTTGACATGTTTGAAATTTAGCCGGAGGCAGTATACCTTAACGTCTTTGCATAAGGGATGCGTATTGTTCGCCTGTAATTATTTGATTATTGTGGTCTGCTAATATTCTTGCCACTGGCTATTTTGATTTACGAATTTTAATATCTCTTGATTATGTTCTTCAGCTTGCTTCTTTGTGGAAAAAAAGCGTATGGAATCTTGAAATGTTTGAAATTTAGCCGGAGGCAGTATACCTCGTGATCATCTTCATTCCATCTTGCTGTTTGATTATTGTGGTCAGCTAATATTCTTGCCACTGGCAATTTTGATTTACGAATTTTCGTATTCCCAGATAATGTTCTTCATCTTGCTCGTTTGTCGGAAAAAGGCATATTGAAATAGTTGAAGCTCAGTCGGAGGCAGTATAGCTTTACGTCGTTGCATAAGAGATGCGTATTGCTCGTCTATAACTTGGCCTACGGGAAACGGCTCAAGAATCTCTCGAAACTGTCTTTGCTGATCGTCACTTTGTTTCATTGAATTTCTTAAGGTGAAAATTTTTTCAAACTTCCTAAGCACTGTTTGTCCGCTCAAAGTCAAAATATATTTTATAGAATGTCTCTTATACAGAGGGGTATCTTTTACAGGCTGTTGTTGCTTAATATCTCGAATGCGTTAAACAAATAAGCCTCCAAAAGACTCGATGCTGGTTTACCTTTGTGACATCTTTGCTCAAGTGCAGCAATCAGACGACTTCCGATATGGAAAATTCGTCAATAATAAGAAATGACACTGGATCCAGCTGTAGATTTCTTGCTGCTTCACTTCCTAAATCAGCGAACGATCTAAAACATGATGGTAATTTTAGCCCAGAGTGAATTGTATTGCCCTGGACGTTAACTGCAGCAGCACCTGTTGGAGCCAAAGCCAAACAACTCCTACGTATTTTTAATTTTCGAATTACTTTGATAACCGTTCTTTTTCCAGCTCCGGCTTTCTCAATAATAAAACTACGTTAAGGGTAATTTATAAATCTTGATTGCAAAGGCGAAAGCTTTTTTGTGCAGTATCGTTTGCTTCTCATCTGTAAGAATTATCGTTATATTGATGCACTCTAAGTTGTTGTTCTTATTTTATAGGAGATATTTTTATTTATTTATTACAGTATGTCCCTTACCCTGTATGTCTACAGAAACTAAAACAAAAAAAAGCTAATAAAAGTTATTTGATTGCTTTTCTTTTTTATAAATTTAAAACTCAAATTAAATTACGCCAATTTTTAAGTTGCGAAAAGTGTAAGATCTAATTTAGCTATCTAACACTTAAAGAAAACAAAAATACGTATGTAAGAAGTAAAACTTTTAAAAGTCAATCTGTATAATAAATCACAAATGTGTGTGGCAGTAACGTTGACGTCATAACGATGACGTTTAAATGCGTCAATTACAACAATGAAGCTAATGCTTTTATTAATAATTCAAACAATCTCAATGTTATCTCGATAAGAAAAATGCAAAAATCTTGCGCCGACGTGTCGGGGCGTTAGAATTGACGAATATTGTCTATTTATTAATCCCCGGCGAGATTTTGGCATGACCAACGTGCAGCTCAAATTTGGTGTAAATATGACAGTATTTTGGACGGTATCGTGTTAACAAAACTGTAATTTTTCACGGGAAGCAGGAACTTTGCTCCGACAATTATATGTATATGTTACGGTCAGTATGATTAATCCGGTCATTATTATTAATAGCCGGTTATTATTAATAATGACCGGTCATAATGGCCGGTTATTATTAATAATGACCGGTTATTATTAATAATAACCGCTGTCATTATTAACTCTTTCTGGCACAGTGGTCCCATTCCGGGCACACCTAATTTTCATTCCAAACTTGCGAACGGTACCAAGAATATTTTATTAAAATTTTGTTTCTACAATGAAAACTTAAATTAAGTTCATAATTTCTAAAAAAGTCGTTTGTAAATTCCGGTGTCAGTCAGTTATTTCTCATTTTACGAACAGAATTTGTCTGTGCCAGAAAGGGTTAATAATAACCGGTTATTATTAATAATGACCGGATTAATCATATTAACCGTAACATATATATATATATATATATATATATACATATATGTTTCCCATTATTCTTATTTATATGCATTTTTATTCTGTTTGC
Organism: Maratus michaelseni; assembly: GCA_963931845.1. Taxonomy (NCBI): domain Eukaryota; kingdom Metazoa; phylum Arthropoda; class Arachnida; order Araneae; family Salticidae; genus Maratus; species Maratus michaelseni. Next base: position 458,651,533 of record OZ007588.1, read on the forward strand.
TTTGTGGCAAATTTTTTTTTCACGTTATACTCAATATTTTTCACAATATTAAAAATAAATCTATTTGAAAACAATATATTCACGATTTTCCTAAAGACCGAGCAGAGAATATCATTATTTTTCTTTTCCAGGAACAAATTTGTCGTACTTCTATTGTGTCTTAATGCTGATGGTATTACTTAAGCTTTGAAAATATCGTTTATTTATTTATTATTTATTTATTTATAAAGGTAAATAATTTATAAGAGACGTAACAGCAGCATTTGTAAATTTTTAAATGTAACTTTCAATGTACAATAGCTATAGGGCTAAAGAAACGTTGAAAAATAATTGAATTAAATAGAAAATAACTAAACGCCTTCTAAAATTGTTTTCAGGTTTTTTTTTATCATTTCCCAACTTAGTTGAAAAGTGCTTATAACTTCGGTTTTTCTGTCCGTCTTCTGTCTGTCTGACCGTCCTCTAACTCGCGTAAATATACTGTGATTGCACTGAAATTTTTGTATGTTATTGCCGTTTACTATGACATGATCCCTACGGAAAATAATGTGAGTAACACTTACAGTTTTATTACAGGGATAGTCAAAAGTATTCAGTTACAATTACTGTAAATCAGAAAAAATCGTTTCAAGTGCATTTTGCTGACGCTACGCCGTTTGAAACATGATTAAATTGATATACAATTATGAAACTTAATAAAACATGCTTTTTGCAAAATATGTGGTGCAAAGCAATTATTTTGCATTTGCACGTTCAAACAAAAGACTTCTGTTGCACATTTTTCTACGGGAATAAACGGTTGCAGTATAAGTTAATGATGTTTCACTATTTCAAACATAATGAAATTTGTATGAATTGCTGAGGAGCAATATAAATTTCTCACTTAACTGTATGGTGTGCATTACGTTTGTCGTTCATTTACAGGGACACACAAAATATATCGGTTACAGTATACGTACATTAATTACAGTCTATGTGATAAGTGCGTTTTCAACATAAGTTTGCTTTTTACTTACCCATCATACGTAGTATAGGGTAAGTCTTGTAATCGTTTTGAAAATCGAAAATTTTTTTTGACGGATTTACACGTTTCAGACACTGGAGATTCCGAAAAACATTTTTAGAAAAAAAATTTTGCCGTCCGTCTGTGTGTCTGTGTGTGTGTCTGTAAACGCTCTATCTCCCGAAAAAATTGAGATAGAGACTTGTAATTTGGTATGTACTTAGTATGTAATAATGGGAAGAAGCCTATTTCATTTCAATAACCTCGATTAACCGGATCTATTTTTTTCGGACTCTCGAATCATTCGTTCTGATGAAAGGTATATAAAATTTTTCGAAATTGTTTATTTTAAGAAATGAATATAAAAGACAATAAAAAAACATAAATTTTGAATAAAGCATGAAGTCGATCGGATAATTAGTTGCCGAGATATTTGGAATCCTATTTTCCACACTCTTCGATTTTTCATGACCCTGTATTTCATCCAAATTTCACTTCAAAGATATATTTTAATTGGAAATTTGACGCTTAATCAGATGCAATAAACCGCTAGTTAATAGGATTATTATTTTCGGAGTTATAAGGAAAAACCTCTTTCAAGCAATTCAGTAATCGAGCCTTTAAAGTTTGTGACGTCATCAAGCCACGATTTTATTTGAATTGCAATGCATTTTATAAGTAGTTTACACATTTTTATTTTAATATTTTACATTATGCATATCCATGATGGGTAAGTATTACGGTGGCCCCCAACGACTAGTTTAAGTTTAACTAAATTTTTGCATAGTACGTGGTGTGTATAAATTCGGTTTACCATATACTGGGCTACACAAGGGAATTATAAGCATTACAGACTACGGGAGTGAATTGCTTAGAAAAGTTTTTAATTGTGTTTTGCATTTCCCTACTGAACTATAGTTAGTAGACTTATAGAAATTTGTGGAAAATAAATAAATTCATATACAGAGCTACACAAATAACACGGTACGTTGTCGTTTATGGTTGGTAATTTCTGGAAGTTTGTTTTAAGTAGCCTTATGCGTTTTTACCTAATTAAATTTTAGCTTAATATGGGGTGTGTACAAAAAAACTTTAGATAGCATACAGGGTTGTACAAATGAATTTGGGTGCATGTCCGTCGATTGGCGAAAACTGCTAAATATGAATTTTCTAAATGAACTAAATTTTAGCATGCAATGTAATATATATAAAAATCTGTAGAATATATACAGGGCTACACAATTTTATTGGACTACATTTTTGACCGTTCAAGGTAATTGCTAAAACTGGATATTTATTTGTGTTACATGTCTCCTATACTTTTTAGTTACATATATTTTTTCACGTTAAGCGGTGAAGTTTCGTGTTTTCTGAATGTGTTGGAAAGTGTTTCATAATCTATGCTTGGCGCATGATTTTTCGTTTTTTTATTAGTGAAATAGTGCTTGACTTTTAGCCATTGGGTGAAACTGTATTTACCTGAAAATATAGAATAAACTTTGCTATGTTATTTTAATTTTTCGATTCGTCGGTTGTAGAGTTTTGATATCAGAGTTTATAAACTATTAATTAAAAACAGAATTAGGCCTCATTTTCTTATTTAATTTACACAAAAACGTGGTAAAATATAGTATATTTTTAAATAATAATTTCAGAATAACATATTGTTAGAATAAAGTATTTGGTATTAAAAGCATACAATATTTGCTAAATGGTACATAGGAAATAATTCTATATGATATTACAAAAACCATTAAAACAACTATAAAATCGACGTATCTTTTCGCTTCTGTGAACATAATCATGATAAGTGTGGTCACCCTAATTTAAAAATCTGAAACGAAAACCTACGTCTTGAAGCTCAGAAAAATATCGCCAAAGTTGGCCTGTCATCCGATTGGTGGAAGCAAGAGCGTAATTCTGTTGGCATAGTTAGGGATTACAACAAAACTCACCAGTGGAAATGGAGGAGGGGGTGAAGCAATATAAGAACAAACCTGCGACGATTCTATTGTAACAGATTATGCCAGATTCTGTGAATGTTAAAATATAGATTATCATTAGATCAGTGGTTCCCAACCTGTTTTTATCCGCGCCCCACCAAAACTTCTCTAAAATGATGATGCCCCCCTCCCCCTATAACATATAATTCTGATAAAATTTTAAAAGAATTTACTCCTGATAGAGTAAAAAGCATTTAACATTGATCCTGAAACGTGCCGAAGGTAATGGACGAATCAAATATTTTTTATAATCATCTGATACTCCTCGTAGTTTACTGGCACACGGTCGCCACGTATGCGTGATGTATAGAGTGCTCAGAATCCTTGATTAGAAAAATCAATAATTTTTGAATAAAACATTTTTGTCTTATTTAATCACAGAATTTCTACGATTAAATTACGCAACAATTTCTAATCAGAATAAAACATGATAAAGGAAGGTCGTCAAGTAATTGTTAAATATACACTTGAATAGTTTCATGTGTAAAATTGATTTTCTTGTGACATATTGCAGTGCGACTCATTCAATAAATAATCGAAAAAGTTGTTTAAAATTCTAAAATACTTATAAATCAGAAAAATTATAAAGAATTTTTAAATATATAAAAGGTATCTAGATATGTTAAAAAGTTTTTTCTATAATTGTTCTGGTAGAATTGTATTTAAAACTTTTGAATGGATATTTTTTTTAAATTGAATAAAAAACTTTTAAATTTGAATGTGTAACTTTTATTTACAGTCTACAACATTACTATTAGAAAAACAATTCAGAAGGTATGGGTTCAAGGAAATTCCGAATTGTCCCCTTGAAAAGTGAAATTGCCCCCCTGAAAAGTGAAATTGCCCACCTGTGGGGCGTACGCCCCCCGTTGGGAACCACTGCATTAGATGCATACTGTCTTCTTTTAAGTATTTCAAATTACTCTAAAATTTTACTCGTATAGGGGTTGTTGCAAGCTTCGTCAAAGTTAACTCGTCAACCTTCATTAGAGGAGTACGATCGTGTAAGCACAGTACTCTGTTTTAACTGCGAAATATCTGCGGTGTTCTTTTAATCTTTCTGAAGACTTGTGTTTTGTAACTCTGGTGTAGACAATTTTATCCTCATATGAAAGTGTAACTGGAATCTCATCAATACTTGACCTCTGATTGTTTGGGATTTTGTCGATATTATTATTCAGGACTTCAACAAGATAAGGTGGAGGGGGGATAGCTACTAATTTTATATTGAACTTCTGTAGAACCTCTTCTAACTTTACAAACATAATAGGTACATAATAAAAGCTTCTGTATCTAATATGCAAATTACTTAGAAAACGTTGGCTTGAAGGAAGTGGGGTATTATAATGCTGAATTATCTTATCAATGTAAGAACTCGAATCTGTTTCAACTACGAAATATCTCTGCGATGTTTTTTCAAACTTTCGGAAAACTTGCGCTTCGGATTACATTGTTAATTGGACGTAACAGGATAATATTGTTAAAATATTTTCACATATCTGTTAATAACTACAAATGGTTCGAAAATAGAATATATTTTAACAGGGCCGTTTTATGAAAACTCTTAGTGTCATATCGGACAAGTTAACTCCAGCAAAACCAAATTTATTCAAATTATATTTGAAAATCATATATAATGAAAAATTAAATTGATGGATTATTTTTCTATTTTTTTTAATCATTTACTAATACTGATTTATTTTTGGATAATTAAAAGAAAAGTTCATTAGTCCACATTATTATTATTATATAAAAAATTTCGTAAAATAAACTAAATATTTTGATAAAATAATACGTAAAATCATAGCCTGTAAAATAAATCTACAACTATTTTAATAGGCTCAATCTTTCAAAATATATGAATTCCCAAACTGTTTCTTTTAAAATGCCAAAAGAAAAAAAAACAAAAAAAAAAAAGAAAAAAAAAAGAAAGAAAGAAAGAAAAGAAAAAAGATTATTCTACTCAAACTTGAAAACTTATCAAAAAAATTATGGAAAGAAATTAGATTTTATATCAAGTTATTTATTTTAATAACAGCGGCAGAATCAACTTTATTGGGTTTTTTCTTTGAAAATTTCATTAAAAGATACTTTGTGCTGGAGATTAAAGTCATCTGCGGTAAACCAAGAAAATTAAATTTTGTGAAGTGTCTTATCGAATAATATTGTTTTTGCGGATAATCAAATATTTAAAAGCATCTGAAATATTTTACATATCAAAAAACTAAAGATGAGTATTTTTTTTTTAATTATTTAACAATAAGTCATACTGTACTAATGTATGTTTATACATATTGTTTCCTTGCTTGAAATGTTCCATTTATGTGTATATATTCGAAGTGTTAAATAATAAAAAAAAAATCATTGTGTTGTACAAATTATTTTCAAATATTTCCTTACAATTTTTCGAACAGAAATCAGAAAATTAAATATTTCAGTTTATTAGTGATGCATTATAAAGACTATTATTTAATGGTAATATATATTACTAATAATAAGCTTTTCTTATTTCAATATATGAAAAATCTTTCAGTGGCAACCATGGCTTCACAAATGCTATCGCCTAGTCGCCACTGGAGACCAAGTTTTTTTACCTGGCGACCAAGATATTTAATAAGGCATATTTTTTGGTATAAATATTGACCGAAGAATTGAGAACAAACGCTATTTTTTTCTCTCTCCCACCCCTACTCGTGCACAGTAAGTAGTCATCTTCCTCCTCTCTCGAACTTTTTATGGAAGAACAATGTTAAAAGATCATATTTCCATCTTATTCACTGAAAACACCATTCTTTGGCACTCTAACCAGCTACCATGTCAAGTGATTAGAAAGTAGGGGGAGGTGGGTCAATAAAACAGTAAAAAATATTATCAATCCAGCCTCTGTGGCATCTAAAATTGGATATAATGCTAAAAAATGCTCAAAATTTTTTGAAAGTTTAAAATCATATTTTTGTATTCAGAATTAATAACTTATTAGAGTAATGTATCACATTCATTTTAAGGAATAATAATTTATAAGTAATTATAAATAAACCATTTGAAGTAATTCTCTAAAACTAAATTATCTACTATTCTAAAGTATGTATCTAATAATTTTAAACTATTCTTGTTACTATTTTTTTTTTCAATTAATTACTAAAACACTTTTGTGGTTTTCGAAAATTAATGACGGGGTAGAAAGGGGTGGGATATATTTGATTGGCGAATAGAATGTTTTGCTGGCTACCAGATTTTATACAATTTGTAGAGCCCTGGTTGTAACACTGTTTTTTGTGAATTTTAAATGAAATGAGAACGTTTTAAATATTTTATATAATGTAGGTGTTTTCTTTTCACATTAAAACAAATTGTGTTGTCGAAAACAATTTAACAATGGCAGTCTATGGATGGTTCTAAAAACATTTTCTATCATTAAAATTCACTAAATTATGCATGTTTTGTTTGCGTTAAATATGTTACTTACTTAAAAGGTTTTCCTTTAAATCTGAGTCATAATTGATTTTAAAAGCTTTAAAAGTATCTTTTCATTCTGTGAAGCAGTTGATATTTTGACATTTAAATAAGAGATAATTTTTTCTGTGAAGCAATATTTATATTTAAATTTTAATATAGACATATTTATAGATGGCTAATTTTACATTCTAATTCAGCTACATTATTTAAAAATGAAAAATATAGCATTTAACAAAATAATACTATCAATAATTAATCAGCATACTACAAAAGGGGTTTAGTGTGTAACTTGTTACTTTTGTTTGTACAAATTTACATTTTTTAAAAATCAAATACGTTCAATTAAATTACAACAAACTGCAAAGCTTTCCTTATTTATCTTCTTTTTTTTCTAAAAAGACGAAATTTCTGTATGCAATTTTAATGACGACAGTTTTTTTAATGTATTAAATAATAATAGCTATTTATGTGCATTGTTACCAAAACAATTCTAACTGTCAATCCCTTTGTTAAACATTGAAATAATACGAATATTTTTGGCTAATTTTATTAGTTAAAATAGCAAGTTTTGTGATCAAAAATTTACTATATCTCATCTAATTTTTAAGAAGTATACTGAATTTCACAGATGGTATCGACAAATTTCACAACGGTATTGACAAATTAATATTAATGGTAACGGAAGTAAATCTGAAATTGCTTCTGATACACAAAAGTAAAGCAAACTTTTTCTTTCCAATGCGAGGTAATTCACATTTTATGTTATTTTCAAAATGAGTGTGAATTTTACAAAATATTTATTTATAAAGGGTCAATCGAACTAATATGGGGCACACAAAAAAGCAAAATTTTTATAGTAAAAAAATATATTTGTGATTATATTACAAGCAATCTATCACTTAACTTGTATTCATTACGAATACAATCAAAATTTGAAGAGAAATAGAAATTCCTATTACATTACCTTATTTTTCACAAGAAAAACTACCCTGACAGACTTTGTTGTGCAGCACGTAAATAAAAACATTTTCAAATTATTCTATTCGGCCTTTATTCAGTAAAAAAATGTGGAGTATTTTTAATCGTTTAAAATATGGAATATCTTGAGTTACAAAGCATGAAATTCTAGGGACTAATATAACCGTTTGTTTGGGAATCATTCTTGGCAATCCCCTGTTATTTTTATGTTAAATTAAATGTTGATTTAAATGTATTTAAATATTATTACAGCATATTAAGATCTAATTTAATTATTCCAATGTTCCTTTTGGTAATATAAAAAAATAAATGTTTACATTCGTATTTTTCTATTTTCGAGTTGGTAAATTATTATAAGTATAAATTTTTAGTTTTATAATTACAAATAGATTTTTTCTATACAAATATGTCAGCTTATATATATATATATATATATATATATATTAAATATGTAATTATATATATATATGAAATTGTAAAATTCATAGAATTTAATTCATTTTTTTATTAGTAAATAATAAATAAGCAAAAAATGTCCTAGACAAATTTTTAAATTCTAGTGGACCTAGGTTATTGTTATAGTAGTTACTTTCAAAGAAAATTGCTTAATAACCTCAAACTAAAAATAATTCCCCACATTAACTCTCGTACATATACATCACATTTGACATTCTGTGACATTTAATCCTGGGTAAAAGCGATACATTTTCATTTGTTTCTATTTCTTACTTGAAATTTCCTTTTAAAACTATACTTTATCAGAATGTTGAAATGAAAAGAACAAATTGCGGTTCATTATTTTAGATAGAAAAATGAAAAAAAAAAATCCATTTTTAAGTTTCCAATACATACATCTCTATCAAAAAAGATAAACCACAGAAAGGGTTTTTACTCACTTTTTATTAAAGAAACAATTTCGACTCAAAAGCTTATTTTTTTATTTACTAGGAATTTATTGAGTTGATTTTTTTGAAAAGTTATTTTGATGTAAAAATTTATATAGTTAAACACACATTTTTAATACAGAAAATATGTGAAGATGAAATTGAATTTTTGCGATAATATATGAATATTTTCACAAAAATGGATTATGTGAAAACTTCATGCGCAGAAAATAGACGAAGTTATGTCTAGCTAATATTTTTAACAAGCGTAAAATTTAAACACTTGTATAACTATTTTAATTAGAAATTTTATAGCAAGTTGGTTAACTTTAAAAATGTGCAGATAAATGAGGAACATTTTGTTTTTTAAATAATAAATTCGAAAACCATTTTAAGTACCGTAATTTCCGGTGTATAAGCCTCGGCTCAAATAAATCTTAATCCAACCAGAAAGTTTATTTAATAAAATATAACCTATTTGTGCATGGAACTTATTTGACCTTTTTTAGAAAATAAAATTTCTTGTTCCTAACAGATTTTTTTAAGCCACGGCTTATACACCGGGAAATTACGGTCATTATAAAACTGATGAATTGTGATATTTTTATATAACACTTTGACAAATATTGTTCAATATAGCCAATATTTTCTTGATTATACGAAATGATATTTCGTAATCTGCATAAATATACACCAACACACACACGCACACACACACACACACACATATATATATATACATATATTTATGTGTGTGTGTCCATGTTTAGATATATATATAGGAGAAAGATACATAGATATAAATGTACACACATATAGATATATATAGAGAGGACGATATATAGATATAAATGCGCACACATACAGATATACAGATAGAGAGAGCCTATTGTACAATGCATATAAGATTCAAATAAGAAATATTTTGCCTATTTTAATGCATAAATATCTCTTAAAATCTTTCTTCGATTTAAAATGTCTGCTTCGGCGTGTTCATAGAACATTTCTCTACAGAACTGCAGATTTTCATAATTTTGTATGGAATAGTTTTCTGAATATTAGACCAGAAAAATTTCAAGGCTCACAAAATGCGGCGGTGGCGGCGGTGGTTACTTTTTATGATATAGAAAAATACAATGCTTATTGCTTACTCAAAGACGTAATATGATGATGAGATCACAACACTTCATAAACATCAATAATATAAAACATTCGTAAACATAATTACTGGAATTCACCTAGAATTTACATTATTTGGCATATATCGGATTTCCAACTTTCATATTCAGGTAAAAACGGTGGAACACCGCATTTCTCTCGTTTTTTTTTTTTTAATTTTAACTTTACCTTTTCCGAGAAAATCTCCTCATAATTATCTTGTGATATCGTGTATCTATTAATTGAACCCTTAAGTCTGATATCTTGCATTGTTTTGTACGGCAGTATGATAAGTACCTGGCCTCGGTCAGAGATTGCAGTACTAGTACTTAAAAAATTATATTTTTATTTCGGAAGATAATTTTTTACAACAATGCTTTTAAACTTTCAATTCTCTGCGTGGTTTAGACTGTGAGTTGAATAGAACAAATTTTGTGATTTTACAACATTAGAAAAAAATGAATATGGAGCAGTGATGAAATACCTGTGTTTGAAAAGAAAAAACAGATGATGAGATTAATGCGGGAATCAGTAAACTTTATGAGACTCTGTACCTTCGTTATCAACCATAAAATATTGGAACGCTGAATTAAAATTTGGTTGTGCAAGCCTTTTTGATGAAAAACGTCCAGGTCGTCAAATTGAGGTTACCACATCAGAAATGATTGAAAAATTCCACGACATCGTGATAAAGGATCGATGACTGAAAGTGCGTGAGATTGCTGAGATTGTGAACATCTCAATTGAATGGGTGCATAATATTTAAAACATCCGCATTTTGCGAAGGGAAGGATTCTCTTTCATTGTAACAATGCAGGCGTGCACACCTTCGTCGTCGCAGTGGAAAAATTGCACCAGTTAGGATACGAACTGCTTCCGCATCCACAATATTCACCTGATTTAGCACCTAACGATTATTTTCAATTTCCAGATATGAAAAATTGCTCTGTGAAAAAAATGGCTCTAATAATGAGGGGAATTTCTGAAAAAGAGTCTGTTTTGAAGGGATGGAGAAATCGTATTTTTCAGAAGGGTTACAAAAGTTTGAAAAACGTTGGAATAAGTGTATCGAAATAAAAAAGATTGTGTTGAAAACTAAAAAAACACTTTCACATAAAAATATTTTCTTCTTGTCAAGGCCAGGTACTTATCACACAGTCCTCGTATATTAATTTCCAGATGGGCATTATTTATTATTCGTATCCCATAATATTGGGAATAAACTTTTTCATTTTTCAAAATGAATCTGGGATCATTTTACCTACTTTTATAAAATATTATTTAACTTGTATCTATATTGTTTAAAGAAATTGTATATTATAATTAACATTGTGTTCCCATCTTTTTTATCAATTTTTTCCTACTAAAGTTTACTTGTAGTGTCATACAAAAAATATTATTAAAAATATTACGCATTAGTTTACTGTTTCGTAAAATTTCTAATTTATATCTTTTTTTCTAGGCCATTGACCCGCCCCCTACCTGCCGGGCTTTTTGCCCAGCTTAACGGGTTTGGTGCCTGGCAACGGGGCGAGAATTCGCCTGATCTCCGCACGTGGAAGATCTTTTTGATAAGCCTCAAGGCCGACATGGCTTCAGTGCATCTTGTTCCCTAAGTTGCTTATCCTTAGTTGGCCGGTTACTAATTCCTATATTTATACTTTTTCTTAGCAAATATTAAAAAAATAATAATAATAAAGTTTACTTTTCGGACTTTGACGTCACGCATTGTCTTGTTTTAAGTAAATAGCTCAGAAGATTTCATGGTTGCTGCGATGCATCTTTCTTTTTTATGTTAAGAAATGATCTGATACGGAACTTGAATTGTAAAAGCTATTTTTGTACTAATTTTGCTTAAATCTTATGTAATATCCAACATCTAAATTCTTAAATATGAATTTTCAATAAAATTTTCCTCTCGTGGAGAAAAGTTCCTACACTTCACGGATGCCTCATCACGAGAGGGGGGGGGGATTTCATTTGATTTCAGTAGTGTGAAAACAGCGATATTAAATAAATAAATAACAAAATATTTCAATAATATTTTTTAAATATCAAAATGTTAGATACGAAATAAAAATTTAAATTTAGAAAATATTCATTTACACAGGCATTAGTTTAATTATTTGCGAAAATAACAAGAACTAAAACAAGGGATTTAAAAAGCGTTTATTTACTTAACATTTAAAAGAAGTTGTATTCTTTTTTGTTTCAAGTTGATTCCATTTAGATAATCTAATGATTCATTTTTTTTTTTTTCTCTCAGTGTATTTATTTTTTTTTTTTTAAAGAATGAAATTTGTTTTTTTTTTCCTTTTAGCAGCACTGATTATAAAAAAACTGTTTTAATTCCTATTTGAATTAAGCAAAATATTTATTTCCTAGATTTTCCTCACTCTATTTTTTCAACTATTTTTCTCTTAAATACGCGTGTAACCTCTTAATCCTACGATGAGAGAGAATTTTTTCTTTAATAAAAAGTGTTAAATATTGTAAAAAAGAAAATGAGATAATCATGCATTTTTCAAATACGTGTTTGTTGATTATTAATTAATTGATTGTTTTGAAAGTAATCTTGATTTTAAACTTTGCTATTCTGTATTTTGAAAAAATATATATAACGAAATTAGCTGTACCTACTGTCTGCATGTGGAAACAAATTTTAGTTAATAATACCTTTAAAAAATTAGAAGTTCATAATTGATATACAGTGAAACTTCCATTTAACGAAGTCTCATCGTTACACTTAAAAACTTCGTTATGAAGAAAGTTCGTTAAATAGAAATCACCTTAAATTCAGGAAATTTTCCCTTCAGATATGACAAACAGGTATTGGATTCAGAAGCATTTGATTCAGTTTCAATTATGAAACCGTCCTTTACAAAACAGTTGTGTACGGTCGATGAAATCACGTCACATTTCCATGCTTTGGCTTAAACTTTCATCAGTTCTGATACACAGGTTCTCAAACTAATGTTTTCACTAATATTCTTTTTTTTCTATCTTTTTCGATAATGTACTTCAAACTTCAAGATTTTTTATTATTCCTTAGACTAATGGCTGACGTTTTTAAGTTATATTAGCAGGAACAAAAATAACTTTGATGTTCGATTTGTATTTTGAAGGACATTCCTGTGGATTCACAAAGCCTGTGGCGTAGCCAGGGTGGGGATCCAAATGCTCTGGATACCACTAATTTTGTAAAGTTTTCTTTGACTTATCTAACTGGAGAACTTTCTGCGATAATCAATGCAAAGAAAACTTTACATTATTACTGGTATTCAGAGCATTTGGACCCCCTCCCTGGCTACGCCGCTGCACAAAGCAATTGTCTATGAGCAATGGAATGTCAGAATGGTAACTGTCTGACTCTAATTGATATTTTTTGCTTCAATGCATCTGCCACCATTTGTACACTGCATCTTCTATATCATTGAATGTAAAAAAGGGATTTTTACTTCATCCAACTGTTAGCGCTGGAGTCTCGGTTTGAGAGAGTAATGATAACAAGTGTTTTTCTTAGTGAGGGGAAAAAAAACGTTTTATTTAGCACCAAGCAGAATGGAAATTATTTAAATATGTTCATTTTCCTACAATCCGCTGAAATATATTCGCATATCCATCGCAACAGCAACCTCTTAGTTTGAATTACACGTACAAAAGTGGAATAAACTTCGTTATATAGAATATATTTTTCGTAATATGGAGATTAATTTACACACTAAAAGTGTTCAAAGTCAAAGTTCCGCAGAAAATTTCTTTAAGTAGGAAACTTCGTTAAACAGGGACTTCGTTAAAGGGAAATTCTACTGTATTTAACACTAGAACGGAGGAAAAATCTTATCTACTGGACCGGCGGGAAGGGGCCATTTTGACCACTCGATGAAACTACTGAAATAAAAACGCTAAAACTATTTTAAATGCCATACATCGGAAAAAATATGTAATTTACGTATATTTCATCATTTATATTTAATTTATATTTAATATTACTTGATCATTTATTGAATTTTTAAAGTACTGTAAATGTAACGCCTGCAGGGCGATCATTTGGATCATACTACAACTACTCAAATAACTCATTAACTTTATATAAAAATTGATTGGTTTCACAAATTAAAACTAATGCTAACTAATATAATACACAATTTATAAATTAATATTTATATATTTCATATATATATATATTCAGTATTGTCCAATATTTCAAAAACTAACAAATCTAGAATGCTGATTTTTCTTTTAAATACTTGTTATCTATTTAGGAAATGTCAAAAAATTTCAAAACATTTCTTCCAACCAAACAAAAGTAATCAACGGACAAAAGTGTACAGGGGTCAAAATGACTCCTACAGCCGTTCTGGTGTTAAATATTAAAAAATCATTGTGTTTTCAAACTCAACTTACTAAATTTTCCTAAACATTGATCATGAAAAGTGGATTTGTTAATGCTCCAAGTTCTTCTTTTACTTACTTTACACTCATTTTATTTGAATGTCCGATTATTATTTTTTCATATACTTCAGTACAATTTTTAATAATCTGCTACTGAGGACATGTTATCCTTAAACACACTATTAAAATAGGCATTTTGAAATAAAGCTGTAAACCCTGAAAGTTTCAGATTGTTGGCATAAATTAGAGGCTCGTATCTTCATACGCTTAATCAGTCATGCATTAGAGTCACTTTCAAACACCTAAATCATCTTTACAAATTGTTTGCTAGCCACGCTTCCACATAAAGTAATTTGAACTAAGATGTTTGTAGTCGATATACTTATATTAAATTTTTGAGTATTTGTAAAAAAGACATTTAGTCTAAGTTTTAATTTAGCAAATGTAATTTTACCGTTCACAGTAGATTTTTTTAATTGTTAATAACCAGCATTTCTGGCTTTGCAGTTAAAAGCATGAATCGACAATAAAAGAACCGATATTTATAATAAATTATAAAGAAATATATCCAATAATGTGAGATTCTCAAAATGAAATAAATAGAAAAAATAAAGTTATACGATGAAAAAATCCAATGCGCTCATGGTGAAAAATAACAAGGAGCCAATTGAAACTTATATCGTGGAACACTTTATCAAGGGCAATATTCCACGAATATAAGTAAGACGTAATTAATTTCTGTTTGAATGAATAAGCATAAGCCAAATTTTATTCATTAAAATTACCCGATCAATTACCATCCAACAATTAAAGAAAATTGAATAATAATGAACAGATATTAAATATCTAAAGATAGTAGGCATACAAACAATTATAATGGAACCTGATGAATATACATGAAGAGATTTATTGCAAAATGACGGAACAAAAGAAATAAAAAGAATCGAAACGTAAACAATAACATTTTTCAACGTGTTAGAAAAACGTTGTAAATAGCACATGCATCTACTTTGTCAATTGAAAGTTACAGTTAATATATATATATATATATATATATATATATATTCATATATAGATCAGCGATTTTAACAAACTGAAAAATAAAATTATTGTAATTAAAGACTAAAGATAATGGCAATAATAATAATAAATTTAATTAAAAAAATATAATTATAATAATAAATATGGATAATAAAATTAATACAATGATATATTATTTCATTAAACTATACAATATATATATATATATATATATATATATATATATATATGTCACAAAGTCTACTGCAAGCTAACAGAGATTTTAATAAAATTTTTAAAGACTCCTCACAAGGTCATAAATGACAGAATAAGAAATGAACTGTTTGTGCGAAATCACACATGGCTTACTCTGAGAAAAAAATTGACTCTGTGATATAATTACTCTGTGAAATAATTTAATTCTGTTAAATAATTACGAAGTGAAATAATTTGAAACCCGAATTTATTCAGAACGAAAAATGTCTTTTAAAAATCTTTTTTTTTAAAATTTATTTACTGTTGAAACCGAGGTATTCCAAAAGATAAGGATATAATATATCAATGAATTTTATATCGATATATTAAGTAACGATATTCCATTTTTGAAAATGTCTTTCTGAAATTCTTCTTAGTAGCGACATATTTCTGTAAAAGTATATTTCATTAAATGAGGAATCATTTAAATAAAAAATCGATTGTAAATTGTGATTTCTTTGTTTATTTGAATAAATACTGTTTCCAAGAACATATATTTTCCATGTAGAGTGTTATTCATTTGAAAAAAAAAATAAATAAAAATATTCATTAACATTTTACATCTAGGTGGTGAAACTAAGTTTAAATAAATTCAGTAAAATGACCTCTCTAAAACTATGGCAACACAGTATTTTTCTTGGATTGTATTTTTAACCATGAGAATTCTTATGAATCTAATCAGTAATGACAAGCGCATCATTGATAGTGGGACACTAAGGCAGAGTAGTTTTTAGAGCAGCATTTCGAAGTAACAGTTTTTGGTGTTGCTGGTATAGGTTTTATTACAGTAGAGTCCCACTATTTCGAACCCCGCTATTCTGAAAATCCGCCTATTCCGAACATAGATCAGAAAATTACCGATTTTTTTTAAAACTTAAAAACAGGAAAATTAAACAGATGTTCGTGAAAAAACATACATTTATTGTTATACAAAGAAGTTAAATAGAGACATATATACAGCCTAAGCATGATGAAAACGCCTGAAACCAAATTAAAATGGAAGCTGGTTACTTACAGTACATGTCGCATTCATTTATACAATTCTGTAGAATCATTTTTAATCACTGCTAAACCCCAAAAATAACTAATTTACACACACTTAAGAAGAAAATTTTGTGATTTTTTTCTGACGAAGAGCACTGAATCGACTTGAGGATGTAATGTTCCACCATCGCCGCATGAACATAACATCATTCTTTGTTGATTAAGCGTGTTGTTCGACGTAGCGTAAGGCGAGGTCAAGAGCATTTGCCGCGTGTGTGTGTGATATTAGTTCAGTTTGAGCGTTCACCTCCTCCTCGTTTTCCTCCGAGTCGATCTCAGCTGATGAGTCGTGTGCCATTGGTACGACGTCTTCGTCTCCGTACTGCTTTGGCCATTCTCGTCAATAGCAGTACACTCCTCAACACAGCTTTCTTCTGCGTCTTCACAGCCAGGGATTTTCTTGAGTAGTGGAAGAAGATGACAGTCTTTCACTGGTGTAAAAGTTGCTTCAACAAATTCCAATGTAAGCCAGAATGATAGGTAGAGTGGGTGGGGTGATGAGAGGTCGAAGGTCACTGCCCTTCCGTTCCCACTTTCACTGAACCTGTTCACCACGAGCCGATCAACTCTGCAAGGAGGTGACACTCGCAGATGTCCCCCATTTACAGCGTCACAAGTCAGTACATTGATTATTATAAATGAAATCCCCCTATTCCGAATTCCCGCTAAATCAAACAGTGATCGGTCCCAATTAGTTCGGAATAGCGGGACTCTACTTTATTTAAATTCAGAACACTACTTTCTAGCTTCCGTTTTTTTCATTGTTTGATTGTCGTGTTTTAAATATAGCACTGTTTTCGTGCTAAAACTCCCCAGCCTCTAAGCTGCCATATTAGGACAGTAGGAGTCGCTGATTTTTTAATCGTTGCAGTCCTAAATTACTCCTACTGAAGATGTCTTAAATATGCCTCGAGACAAATATTAAGGCACTTCTCAAATGACCTGCTCAACAACGCGAAGCTTTCTGACATAATTTCTGACTCATTTTTAAACGCAAAAATTGGCAGGCCTAACTACTGAAGCGATTTGGAATCGAATTGAGTTTTCTATTTTTTAATAAATAAATTTTTTATCGAGTTATAAGCGATTCTTGTCACGTGACAATACGTTTCTCTCCATTCTGGCGCTGAAGCATCGATAATTTGGTTCAAAACGCCGACTTTGACAGTGTTTTCTAATAGATCGTCTGCGCCTTTACTAAAAAATGGAAAATAATTTCGATTACGATGTTTCTGAATAACAAATCTTGTTCATTTCTTGCGTTTCTGAGCAAAAATAAATAAAATATGTGTCTGAATATAGTTCCTTTGGATTTGAGAACAGCCTTAATGTTATTTTATACTTTTTTGCAAATTTGTTGAGTTTCTTTCAGTGAACATAGTAACAATAAATAATCCCAATACAATCTAAACATTTCTTCTTCAGTAAATGCCATTAATTCCCTGAATAACATTTTGTAAAATACCTTTGAAAATTTTGCAGCAGGTGTCGTTTTACAAGATAATTACATTCATTAATCGTAAATGTCAAAAGTTTTACAAATTACTTATGATACACAAGATAAAACGTTCAACTTTTATCTCACATAATATATTTCGAGAAAATAAACAGAACATCTTTTGATACTTTTATGATAGTAAGATTAAGATGAATAGACTCTAATGTGGAATTTAGGTATTTTAGTAAATAATAATAATAATAATAATTATCTTGATTTTGCAATTGTATGTCTATTATTATTAAATATAATATAACATTAAGAATTTTTTTAAATTAATAAATAGAAAACTGTATATATTATTTATGTTGACAACATCCCTTTTTATAAGCAAATACAAAACGCAGAAAGACTGATGAGATACCATATGAAAGGATTTTGAAGCGGCTTCTGACATAGTACACTCACATTTCGTTAAACATGTTTTTTTATTAAAAATTACTGTTAATTAAAAATTAAATCGGAATTTTTTCATAAATGAAATGAAAGGTTTTCCTCAAATTAATGTTGCCACAAAAATACAATACAGCATTATACATCTAAATACATATTGATGCTCAACAATTAATACATATAATTTGTAAAACTTTTGACATTTACGATTAATGAATGTGATTATCTTGTAAAACGACCCCTGCTGCAAAATTTTCAAAGGTATTTTACGAAATGTTATTCAGGGAATTAATGGCATTTACTGAAGAAGAAATGTTTAGATTGTATTGGGATTATGTATTGTTACTATGTTCACTAAATGAATTATTGCTATTAATACATATTGATGCTCAACAATTAGTATAAAAAATAAATTGCTCAAAAAACATAAAGTATGACTAATTAATTTTTCATCAGAGCTTAAATTACGCTGTAAATACACCAATTTACAGTGTAATTTCAGTTCTGCTGAAAAATTAATTAGTATATAAATATTCACCGGTACTGGGTTTAATTTGTCTCATGTATGCCACTGAAAGTTGTGCTCATGATTGTAGCCTAGCCAATAAGTGGGCCTAGCCATAGGTTGTAGCCTAGGTTGTAACCTAGGCTGTAGCCTAGTCATATAAGAGTGAGAGAATGCTAAACCGGGTGTCGTCCGGATGGCTTAAAAGGGCTCTTCACTCATTTGAAAATATCTGTTTTGCGAATCACGTGGGTGGCTGAGATTGGCGCCGAACGTCCGGCGTGCAGCCCTCCCCAGTGACGCAATAAGTTCAGTAGCATCTTGGTGACTACTCGAAGAGGATGCAAAAATGCCGCTTCCAGAAATAAAATCTCGAATGTCATATATTAATGTTTTATTTGTGTTTTGATGTGTGTCCGTCCTTTGTGTATGTGAAATAAAATCAAGAAAAAGACAATTACTACAGTTTCTTTGAATATACCTTCATAATCTCGTCTCTAGATTAAGTAAAATTAATAGAATAAGAGTATTGCTTCCAAGTTTAACTGCTCTCCCTTCATGTGTGTTTTCTTCAACCTGCTCGCTAATGTTAAACCTATAGACAGGTTGTTTACGAATTTCTCGTTTAAATTTGAATATTTTTAAACGTTTTTTTTTTGCATAGGATAACTGAGGTCGGTCCCTAATATGGCTATTTTCTACTTTTTTTATTTCTGTTGCAGATTTTTTTTAATAAAGGTACTTTCACTTTCGAAACCGGTTTCAAAAGTGAAAGTACCTTTATTAAAAACAATCTGCAACTGAAATCGAACAAGTAGAAAACAGCCATATTAAGGACCAGCCTCATCTATCCTATGCAAAAAAAATCGCTTAAAATTATTCAAATTTAAACGAGAAGTTTGAAAACAACCTGTCCATAGGTTTAACATTAGCGTGTGGGTTTTTCCAAGTGAATGAAGAATCCCCTTAATGGTAAAGCATTTGGTTCACTATAACGGGGGATTTGCGATCGAACTCCGGTCTGTACAGTTTTTCACTATATTAGTTGTACGATCTTTAGTAAAGTGATAATTTACATCCTTTGTATTTCAGATAAAGTATGATTTCTCCGCACGATTTTATTTTATATTTATGGTTAAAAAGCAAAATTGAAATTGAAATGATTGGAATCAAAAGACATCATCGATCGATGGAATCAGTGGACATATGAAGATTTAGAATAAAAGGTTATACTTTGTTATATTAAATTGTATATTTTATCTGTGCAATTTATTTGTCTTTATCCCGTGTTTTTCCCGAAGCGGATGATGCTATCCTCTAATGCATTTAAAATATAATTTTTTTTTTTTCTCGCGCGATCAATTTTTACTGTATTTTTGATGAAATAAATGAGATGCTATTCTGGCTTGACTAATGTTACTTGCAGATATTTTTAGCCTCAATATTTCTTTAAAAGTTTAAACCTGCATTTGAAAATACTAGATGTTCTTAACAAAATATTAGACTGCATTGCGAAATCCTCGCACGGGCCCACTGTATATATATATATATATATATTAGAAAATTTAAATGTATGCGCTTCATTAAATTTATTTCATAAGAATTTTCTTTTCTAAATTTATTCTACAACCCTAATTATCTTTCAAAAAAATCTCCCATAATCATTTGTTTCTGAAAACCTTTTTATTTCCCCATTGTTAAATGTCTATATTTTATTCAATTTAAATTTCTGTTTTGTACCATTTTTCTTTTTTATTTCGTTCTAAAAATCTATTCGCGCGCTTTTTCCTGGAAATCATATCACTCCAAATTCCTGCCGTGAATAAAATAGAGTCCGGACCTGTTTCGCTACTCTGATTGGCTGCCTCATTCACCGCATTGCTGTAGAAACGCTTGTGCCGTCCTGATATTTAAACGAGAGACACGAGTCAGGATCTACATTTGTGTATGTTTTTGGCTGTCTTCAAAAACCCTGCTGGTGGGAAGTGATACTAATAGATATATTCGAATGTTTGATATTACTTATATAAGTAATACAATGTAGTTGAGAGAGTAAATCTGTATTTTCCTAAAGTGGCGGATGCTTTATTGTGTACGATATTCAAGCTCCATAATAAACTATGTTATCTAGTGACAAGTAGTTTTGATATTTTGAATTGGGAATTTCCAATACATCGAACACCATTCCAGAAGGTTCAGTAATTACCCATGCAAATTCACTATCATAATATAGTGATATTCAATTATCGACAAGTTGGAGTTCAATACTGGAAAATCGTCACATATATATTGCAGAGTTAAGTTTTGTCATCATCGAATTTTTGTTGAAATATATTTAATAGTAATTTTTAAGAAAGTAAGAAAACTATATTTGAAAGTTTTTACCATTAGTATTTAAAAAAAAAAAAAAAAAAAAAAAAATAATAATAATAATAAGAGGAAAAGTGTTTCAAAAAAGCGTGATTTTGAATCGTATAGATGTTACATAAATTTACATACCTAATTGTTAACTTATATTTTTTTTTAACAGTTTTTTTTCTGATTCTATGTAGTTTGTTGACTTTGATGTAATATATATATAAAGATATTATAATTATATATATATATATATATATATATACATATAAACCAGGTGCGCCAAAAGTTCGTTAAAATTAGAAAAAATCATTAAAAATAAACGAATGATGCTAAAAAATTGCGGTTTGCAGGAATGGGATTAGAGGAAGTTTGGATTTGTTTTAATATCAAAAACATGTTAGGAAAATACCGATAGATGGCACTGCGTGCATAAGATGAAGCAGATTTATGCAAAACAGGCTGTCAATAAAACACCTCAATGCACACAGATTCTTCATCCGATGCCAGCAGTATGCTATCGTTACCAGATCAAGAGCTGTTTGTTAAACTATTTTACAAGAAAGGGGAATCGGCAATTGGTGCATTGCAAAAATTCTGCACGGTAAAATGAATGCGGACGAGAAAAAGTCCTGTTCCATATGCTGGGATACTGAAGCTTGTCATACACATCACTGAAATTGGTATTTTACTATAAGCCTAATTTGCATACATCTACTTCATGTAATGCATGCCAGCGCCATCTATCTGTAATTTTTTTACCACTACTTTTTTTGTTATTAAAAAAAAAATCTGATCTCTCTCTAGTCCCATTTTTGCAAACCTCAATTTTTTAGTATCATTTGTTTATTTATAATGAATTTTTAAAGTTTTAATGAACTTTTGGAACATTCGGTATACATATACAGGGTGTAACTGAAATGCTTCGACAAACTTTGAGGGATGATAGTACTCATGAAGACGAACAAAAAATGCAATGGAACAGGGGGTCGCAAGTGACGTTTAACCCCTTCAGGGCCAGTGGTATGTTTATGAAAGCGCTTAATTTTAATTCCAAAACGCCATAATGGCACCAGAATTTTGCTAAAATCTTTTCCATTTAATGTGTATGTGAAATATAGCCTTTTTCTTATTTACAAACAAATTTTTTTATAAATTCCGGTGCCAGTCATTTATTTCAACATTTTAGTACTAAAAGTAGTTTGCCCCTAAAAGGCTTAAAGGATTAAAATAGAGAAAATGCGTCTGAAAATGGGCTGGCACCGGAATTTACAAAACAAATTGCTTGTAAATAAGAAAAAGGCTATATTTCACATAAATATTAAATGGAAAAGATTTTAGCAAAATTCTGGTGCTATTGTGGCGTTTTGGAATTAAAATTAAGTGGTTTTTTAGACATACCACTGTACCTGAAAGGGTTAAATATCATTTGCGACCCCGTGTTCTATTGCATTTTTTGTTCATCTTCATGAGTACTATCATCCCTCAAAGTTTGTTGAAGCATTTCAGTTACACCCTGTATATATATTAATCATCAAACAAGACAAAATAACAGATATTTTGTTCAGTTTTTCAAAATAATGTATGAAACAAGAACGAAAAATCATGCGTCAAGCATAGATTATGTAGCACTTTCCAATGCTTCCAAAATAATTTTACAAATCATACCGTTTAATAAGCTAAAATATAACTTCTAAGTAAACAATTTGGAAAACGCATAACATATTTAAAAACATAATTTCAGGAATTTCCAACATATACAATATTCTGAAAAATATCCGAATACTTTTATTCAGCCCTGTATGGCATCTATAGAATTGTATATATACTACATAGGATGCTAAATTTTAGTTCAGTTAGGAAACGCGTAGCACAGTTTAAAATTCTCCGTCTGGAGTTTGTCAATAAACAGAAATGTGTTCGCGAACTTTTGTGCTGCCCTGTATAGGATCTACAGAATTTATACACATCACGTAATAGACAAAAAGCAAGTTAACATTAAAATCGCGTTCAGTAACTTAAAACGCACTTCCAGGAATTATTGTTAACAGACAGTAGATAATTCTTTTGCGTGTCCCTGTAAATGAACTATGACTGCTATACACACAATATTCCGTAGTAAGTCTCTTGTAATGCACCTTAGTGATCTATATAAATTTCAATGCGTTTAAAATAGTGAAACATTATTTAAATAAACCGCAGACGATTTTTCTCCATAGACGTAATGTAACGGAATTATTTTTACTGTCCCTGTAAAGTAACTATAAGTGCTATGCACACCCTGTTCCATATTAAGCTTCTTCTAATACACCTTAGTGATATATATAAATTTCAATGCGTTTAAAATAGTGAAACATTATTTAAATAAACCGCAAATGATTTTCCCCCATAGACCGCAATGTAACGGAATTCTTTTGAGTGTCCCTGTAAAAAAACTATAAGTGCTACACACTTCCGTTGAAATAGGGAACATGCTATAGATAACGACAATAACATATAAAAATTGCAGAGCAATCCGAGCATATTTACGGGAGTTAGAGCACGGACAGACGGCAGACGGCCAGACGGCAGACGGCCAGACGGCAGACGGCCAGACGGCCAGACGGCAGACGGCCAGACAAACCGAAGTCATAAGCACTTTTCAACTAGGTTGGAAAGTGCTAAAAATAAACACGCATTTTTCAAAATACGGCAATAATGTGAATTTCACTCGTTTGGCTTTATGTTATGTTGTGAAATAAAATAAAATGAGTATCATTTAAAAGAGATTACATATTCTTTGCAACTTTTTCTCAGTGACGTACTTAGAAACAAAATAAAACTGATGGCGCATTAAATTTATATTATTTTTTTATCATTTCAAATCATTTTTCTAAAAATGAATTTATCTTTAAAACTTTTATTTTCAAAATATTTCTTTTGACAGAAATAGCTTTTAATTAGTAAAACTTATAACGTACGTTATTCAATATTTAAATTTCATTCTTTATGCTTATAATAGAGGAAAATGCATACTTGCAAATTTTTTGTCCATTTTACTGACATTTTATGCTTGCCTTTTAATTGTTAAACATTCTGATATGAATAATAAAAATAATCAAATGTAATCATTATCTTTCTATATTTAAAACAAATTTTCACTTTTAAGGTGTCTGTTGTTAGACAATGTCAGATTTCACAGATTAATTTTAACACAATTATTTCAAATTGGTAAATAAATCATATGAGTTGTAATTTTCCAACTGGACGAAAAATGTACGGGCCAGGATTCGAACCTGGGATCTCTTGGCTGAAGCCTTCAGCCAAGAGATCCCAGGTTCGAATCCTGGCCCGGACATTTTTCGTCCAGTTGGAAAATTACAACTCATATGATTTATTTACCAATTTGAAATAATTGTGTTAAAATTAATCTGTGTAATCACGTATCCAGCGTTCACTGGAGTTCCTTTACCTGCGATCTGTTCTGTTGAGCTGATTAAAATATCAGACCAGATGCTATGATCAATAAGGTTAACTGGATGAATTATGCCCTCCAGATTCGACTGGGATGGCTCAGTTTGTAGAGCGTGGCGGCTTCAGCCAAGAGATCCCAGGTTCGAATCCTGGCCTGGACATTTTTCGTCCAGTTGGAAAATTACAACTCGAATGTCAGATTTTTTATATATGTTGCGGTTTTGACTCTTGTTTCCAGACTCTTTGGCGCAGACGATTAATCTGCGAAATGAACTGAAAAGATTTTTTTTCTTATAAAATAATTTTTTCGATGTTTTGTGAGTGAAAAGCATGAGGAAGTTTGAAAATGTGTAGAAGATTTTTATATAAACATGTTGTACATGTTTTGTGCCTAGTGTACGTTTTCTGTTTATGTTTCGTTTCGTCTAATATTGCATCTTCAATTTAAATAATGCTCACTAACGAGATCATCCATTTAAAAGCGTTCGTTGAAAAGCGTTCGTTGAAAAGCATTCGTTAAAAAGCGTTCGTTGAAAAGCGTTTATTAAAGGTAAGAAAATCTTACGAAATATACTAAGTTACGTAAAATATAGAAAATTATTATATTTTTATTTCAACATACAAAGCAGATCCATGTTACAACTTTTAAATGAAGGTAAATTATTAATGCTAACATTTACGCTGAAAAAAAAAAATAATAATACATTAAACTTACTGCTTTGTGTCTTGATGCCTGAAAGTTTTGTTATGTTTAATGTCAGGATATTAACAGTATCGAATTTCTAACAGCATAACGAGTAGATAAAAATAAATTCCATTTACGAATACACTCTTAAAATACATAATACTGTGGTGATTTTGCTAATGCCTATATTTTAGCTAATGCATAGGTTTATGTAGAAGTTTTTAGCATTTGTAAAAGGTTTAATTTAAAAATTTATTTTTGTGTTCTTTTAAATTAATTACTTTGTCTGTATGTCTAGATGATAATCTGGTGTAACAAATTCGTCCCGGATCTCGGGGCTTCCTATAAACTTTCGGTTTAAGGATCCGATTTGGTGCTCTGCTTTGCTCCAATGAGATATTTTATCACAAATATACTATCTATTGCATAAAAAGGATGTTGCTGCAGTAAAATATTTTCTAGTATACTGCACTAGATTCTATATTCTAAAAGATATAAGACTTGATAGATATGATAATATATGCTGTAAAAAATCCCATAGACTTGATCCGCTAAAATATGTTTCAAAAATTTTAATTTTAATATGTGTTCACTATACTGAGATATTTAATAAAAGCTATTATACTATTTTCCACGATTAACTATTAAAAAAAACAGAGTAATATATTTTATTAAAAAAAATCATTGGTGCAATTAAAAGCTTTCAAATGCTAAATATCATTTAATATCATGTGCATATAAAATTACAATTAACTAATGAAACATGCAATTCAGACAGTAATTTTTGTGCTAGAATAGTTTATTTTATTTGTGTTTATACTGATGCAATAATACATTTCAAAATAATTATTATTATGATAATATTATATATTTTCATATCTAACAATAATGTGTCCTACATAATTTGTAATAAATACTGAAAAGCTTCGATAATTAAACAACATTTAAATATTGTTTTAATTAGAACATATATATATTTTGTAATTTAAAACTAAACAGAGAAAAATTATTAAAATATTTCATGATTGTTTCTGAAGCATTTTTAACGTTAAACGAGCGCTCCACGCCTTGTTTTAATCTAAATTTGAAACTTATTTATGGCCAATGATGATTGTTTAAAAGAAAGTTAAAATGTCTCAAGCTGAAAATTAATTTAACAAATCCTCTTTCATCTTATGTATTGGACATTTCATATACTACATAATTCTGAAAAGAAGTAATTAGTATTCGTTGATTACTTTTTTTTTCGTTCAAATATATAATTTGGAATAATTTGAGAAAAATTATAACTTACTTTTCATTCTCACTATTATTATTATACTTGTATATATATATTTTAATTAAAATTCTAAAAGCTAAAATGAAAAAGGCAATTCCTCACTTTTAAGAAGATTTCAATCAAAATATCTCCAAAAACTCAAATAAACTCAAATATTTTTGAAACCAATATTTAGTATTTAAGGCTTATAGAAATCAAATTTTTTGTTTGTGGATATGATGAACTTGTTCTTTCAAAAAGCAGTTTTCGATGAAAAATCACTTCTTTGTTATTGGTAAGAATTTTTTTATAAACATGAAGTTTTGAACAGGGAAGATGCCAGCAAAGAGTCCAGAACTCTTATATGATACATTTTTTGAATAGCACTGTTTTCAAACAGCATTGCTCTTTTTAAGTATTTCTTGAAAATTTTGAAGACACCTACCGCGAAAGTTATTTTTATTGCAAACGTTTTAGAAACCAACCACGAAAATTGCTCTTTTAAAATACTGATATTGAAAAAAAATAAAAAAAAGGATCATTTGGGAGCACAGAAAACTTATATATACTATAATATTTTTTTTTTGTTGTTGTTTGTGAAAGAAAATGTGTAATTACTTCAACATAAAGTTTCGAAAAACTGACACATACAAAATGGTAATGAATATCGATTTTTTTGTAAAGTGATAATTATAATCATTTCATTAAATTTTCATAAAATATTATTTTCTTTAAATTGTTGACTCCTTAATGAATGCTGCCTTTAACATACAATCGACGCAATTCTAATGTATTTGAAATATTGCGATGTATTAACTATAAGTAATAAAATATGTGATAGTTATCTTGATATTTGATAGTTTTAGATTAAATAATTACCATAATAGTAATAATTTTATTAAACAAATTATTTAATAAAAAATGTTAAAATATTAAGTGCTGGCTACTAAAAGATTCAAATTAAATCATTTTTGTTCCAGAGATTTTAATGAGCTGATCACGTGAAATGTATTTTAAGAATGTCATTGTTATTAGAGATTAGCTTTTTTTAATGGTATAAGAAAATTAATTTAGGATGGCTAAGCAAATAAATTAAAGTAATAAAATTGTCTATTAATATCTGTCATCGACAGCAGTGCATTTGATATAAAGTTTAATTTTCTACTTTCCATCTGTTTTAATTCTTCGGAAGTAATATACATATATATATTTATTAAACCATACATCATTTCTAATTCACTGATTTAACGGAAGTTGAAATTAATAAAAACTGGTTATAATGTTTGTGACATGAAGTGATTGTTAATTTTAATGATGGACTTCTTTAAAAGAAAATACACTTTTTGTTTTATATTTTATTTAAAGTAAGTCTTGCGAAATAAACTTGAGTCATGAAAAACAACACTCATTTGAATCAATATTCACCTTTGTACTATAATAATTATTTAAAAAACAGCACAAATGTCACAAAACACATATGCATCATTTAATTAAAAAAAATTTACTTAAGGTGTTTAAAAACACTGAACACTAAAATACAGTTATGTATGTTTTTTAAACACCTTAAGTGAAGTTTTTTTTAATGATGCATATGTGTTTTGTGACATTTGTGCTGTTTTTTAAATAATTAGTAAGTCTTGCGGTTAATTAATTATTTTTTTTCCAAAAATATTCTCTTTTTCCTACTTAATTTTATACATGGCGACATTTTAGTTAATAAATTATATCTTAAGAAAAATATGTGTTTTTAAGTTGTCAAAACTTTTCCAGAAAGACAAAATCAAGGTGCTGGTGTTCATTCAAATCTTAATTTCAATTTAATTGCAGTTTCTTGTTTGTGCAGTCTTTCAAAAGAAGAATAAAAGAGGACATGGAAATAACCCATTACAATTTATATATCCAAGGAAACGAAAAACGAAAATAGCCATACGATTGTGAATAATAGTAAGCTTAATGAGATGGGCCCATGCTGAAACTTTAAATTTTTCAATACGAAAACCCAATTTTGACATTATATTTGGTTTTTTCAATAAACTTTATTTTTAGATACAAAACAGGAAGTAATGATTCAGTGAAATAGTTTAGGAATTATGCAGACGTCTTATTTTGAATTCCTAATACTAAATTCCTTTTTAAAAGTTGCAAAACAACGTCATGAAATGCTATATAGATCATATATTATTAGAATGCTATATAAGTTTTATAATTTGGCGCTAATTTTAGGTCGTTTGGCGATTCATCTTCGGTGGCCGCTATAACCCAAAAGTACCATATAATATTCTATATTTAGTTAAAGAATACTTACTAAAATTGGAAGTTGAATTACATCGGCATTTTCCTTGTACTGTATTCGATCGTTATATTATTTAATTTATATTCATGAAAAGAAAATCCAAAAAATTAAGAAACACTGTTAGTGCGGGGAGTGAGAAAATTTTACAACGGAAGAAAAATAGAATGATGATACACTGTTAAAAATTTGCAGCAAACTGTCCAGTCATTTGACCGTTTTTTTGTAAAAAGGTTACATAACCGCATTTTTACTCTATTCTGACCATAATATGGACGGAGAAAAATATGGTCAGAATAGAGTTAAATTACGGTTATGTAAATGTTTTCTATAAAAACGGTTGAATGACTGGACAGTGTGTTGCAAATTTTCAACAGTGTACAAGAACTCATGTTATGGTTTTCTTTCCACACATACAAGAACTGGTAAAATTGTTTAATATGGAACGATCATTGAAATTTTTATATACATGGTGTTCGTAACCAATTGTCTTACATTCCTATTAGCAGACACAAGATGCTTTTTAACTTGAACAACCATTTAAACTGTATATACGTTCTTAACATTTGACAAAAACAGTCACAACTCTATTCTTTCCAATTGAATAAGAAATTCCTGTTACAAATTATTGAAGCGTAACTTTTTCTTATCGAGTTACAAATAAGATTGAGCAAGTATAGAGTGTAGAAGTACGTTTGTTTTAGAAGCTATACGGTCATTAGGTTATATTTGTTAATTTTCATGATATATTTTTGTGGTGTGTATATAAATTCATGAAAGCACAAGAAAAAGATACTTCCAATCAAATATTAAACCTGAAAAAAATCTATATATATATATATATCATCAACAATTTTCAATCCATTGATAGATGTAGGTTCTCTCTATATTTTACCATCGTTTTCTGTTTAGTGTTGTCGTCATCCAATTAACTCGACCACTTTTCTTGTCTTGTAGCTCCATCTTACTTGAGGTCGTTTTCTCCGTCGTTTTAGACATATCGGACACTACTGTAGGGTATTTGTACTCCATGTATTGCATTGTCTTCTTTCAATGTAAACAGCTCATTTTCATTTTAATCGTTTTATTCTCTCAATGATGTCAAAAACATTTATATGAGTTCCTGTTCAGGTTATTCTTTTCTGTCTGTTCTAGTTATGTCAAGCATGCTTTTGTCCATTCTTCACTGTGTTATTTGTAATTTTTGCACAACCCGTTTTGTTAGCGCCTATGTTGTGCATACGTCAGTACAGGTAAAACACACTGGTTAAAAAATTTCTCTCCAGAATAATAAAGTTCTTACCAAAATCTCCCAATTAATTTCATTTTCTTCTGTTGATTTCATTCATGTTTTAAGTTATTTCCTGTCCGAGGTACACATAATTCTCCACTTCCTTAATCTCAGTGTTGTTGTAGAAGACCTCCCCTTTTGGTGTAAAATATTGAAACGAAACTTTAGTCTTCAAAAATTATTTTTAAACCCAGATTAATGCTGGCTTAACTGGCTGAATTTCAAATTCATAAACCTTTTTAGTGCTGTCTTTAAAATGTTTTCAAGAAAATGAATTAAATAAGGAATGATTGGAATAAATGAGGAACACCAAACTCATCTCCGGTTTTTTGACAGCATTTTAAATTCCAATAACATCTCTGAAGAATTGGAAGATATTTTAGAAGATTTGGCAGAAGCCAGCATTAATGCGTGATTAAAAATAGTATTGGAAGACTAAGGTGGTGTTCAAATCATTTTCACTAAAAAGAAAGACCGTCTACCACAATGTATATAGAATCATATATATGTAGATAAGTGATACGTAAAAAGTTAATTTACTGAATTAATTGAACAAATAGACTTCAAAATAACAAAAACAAGAGCTTTAATGCCATTCTAGGAAATCAATTCCACAACGCTTCGGTGGTTCTTTCTTCAAAATATCTTACACTTCTCATATAAAACATACAATATTCTTATTGCCACATAGTCCAATTAGACCTAGCAGTTCCCTAATTGACACTTTCACACTTCAACGCTTCTTCGATGATAAAATTTATAAGATTGGCTCTTTGCCAAATCTCGCGATCCAAAATATTTATACCTCGTGTGTTTCAATCATGGATGATAGTAATAGTACTAAAGTGTCAGTTAATATGACGATACTGACGTCATAAAGCAATTGAAGTATTAACACTAAAATCCTGCAAATCGGTCATCCTGACGTGATGGCATCTCGATATCAGCATCTTGATTTGTGATGTTTTTTCATGCCTAACAGTTATTTTTTGAGATTTTTATTTCTTTCTGGATAATGCTCTCTGTCTTTAAGATCGGCATATCTAATATCTGTGTAATTCCTTTCCGGACATTGCTCTCTATCTTTAGAAACTACATACCTATTGCTTCTAGAATGATAAGAATTTGAATAAGCATCTCGTTCACTATAAGCTCCTTTAAATCCATGATGAGAATTATTTTTATGTGATGGTTGTGAATATTTTTGTTCATTATAGCTAGCATTGAATGATCGTTGGCCAACATAATTATAATTATTTTGACCATGATAGTAGCCTCTAGTCATGTATCTAGGATTCATGGATCTAGGGGGAAAATTTGGATTATACCTTGCTTTTGAATTAGGTGAAGTATTTTCTGTTATGTCTTGAGGTTCCAAAGAATCTTTAGTCTCCACGTTTTCAGGAATCTCATATTCATTTTGGTAAGACTTCTTGGAACTCTGTTACCCAAATCTATATTTATTGTAATTTCCATGGTTAAATGACTGTTCAAAATATCTCTGGTCATATCTATTATTGCTTCTGTTATCAAATGGTCTATTAAAATTTCTGTTCTTTCTCTTATAATCAAAATTCCTATTGCGATCTTTCACATAGTCTTTTCTACCATGTGCAGGACTACTACTTTCATAATTTTCTTCTGGAGATGGATAGTTCAACATTCCATTCATCGGATAATCCTGTATCTTTTGTTTTATTCGGCTTATATGGTTTTATTAATTTTCTTATTTTTTCTCTGTTTGCTAAGTTTGTAATATGAGTCAAATTCACCCTGTTATTTACGCAGTCGATTTTAACCATACCTTCCCAACCTCGATTATCGTTGTTTATACTTGCTTCATCAATTTTTGTCGGTACTTCGTTAATTTTAATGTATCCTACTCGTACTTTGTTGCCGCTTATTATTCTGACACCATCTTCCGTTTACTTTTAACGTCATGCTTTCTACTGATTTTCTACCTATCATTAAATCGCAGTCCGTCTCTTGTACCACGTAAAATTTATCTTGGATTTCTGTATCGTCCACATAGACTTTATGCCAGAAAAAACCTGTTGGCTTAATTTCTTTTCCACCTATGCCTGATATAGATATATTGTCGCTGGTTAGTTTTGGCGCGTTTATTGCAGTATGATATCTTGAATTGTTTATTCTAATATCGCTTCCTGTATCGCTTCCTGTATCGATTATTAGGCTTGTTTTTATTCCGCGACTATCTAAAATTCTCCCTTTTTTACCATTTAACAAGCCCATATTAACTATTTTTTTTGCGTGTTTTGGGTCTCATCTTGGTATTTTGTTTCTCGCCAATGTTGATTATGTTGCGGGTAAAACTCTGAATATTCTTGTTCTGTATTTTTCGCCATGGCACATTTTGAACTCACGTGACTAGGGTTGCCACACGTAAAACAGATTATATGCGACTCTTTGCTTTCGTGACCTACATTGTGCCTATTATCAACTTGGCGTCTTTTTAAATTGGCGTAATCAGCCACTCTCGATCTTCTGTCATCAAAATCGCCGCTTGTATCCTTAACTGATTGTTTATTGTAAGCCCTTCGTGCTGTTTCGTAATTATCTCATTTATTAACTAATTCATCAATTTTCTTTATTACTAATAATTCCTCTATGAAATGTGTCTTTGTTTCCGTAGGTAAATTATGCCTGATTTGATTAACAACAATTAATTCCGCTAAATCTTCAAAGTTATTTACTTGAAGACCTTCAATTCATTGTTGAAAATACACCTTTATCTCATAAGCGATATCGCGCCAATTAGCCGTTGGCTTCCTTTTCAGCCTAAACTCTTCTGGTGATAGTTTGTAGCGTTTTAGTAGAATATTTTTTATGTAATCATAATCGTGAATTTCAGGTTCGTTTTCCCTCTTAATTATATTGATCACATCTAACGGCATTAGATTAATTAAATAATTTACCCATTCTTTTTTATGAATGCCCGTTTGCGACATTTGCCTTTCGTACATAGCTAAATATAAGCTAATATCATTTGAACTTTCATATTTAGTTTATAATCTAAGAAATTCAAATTGCTTATCTGTATTTGACCTTGGGTTTTCCTCAATGTGTTCTCTTGAATTTTCTTGTATCTTCATTTTCTTAATTTCAAAATCTCTTTCGCTTTTGCGGTCTTTTTGCTCCAATTCTACTTTCCATTGTCTCTCTTCCATTTCCATTTTCAATTTATTTTCTTAATCTCTGCTTGTAATTTCTTCTCTTCCAGTTCTGCTTCTGCTTGTAATTTTTTCTCTTTCTCTTCTCTTTCTTCTGTTTTCACTTTTCTAGCTGCTATCACTACTTCCAATTGATCTCTTATAAATTCTTCTTCGTAACTCTCCCAACTCTTGATCAGCTTTATTAGGACGGGTATTGTCGGTTTTTCTGGTGCTTAAATTCCGCATTCTTCGCAGAGGTTTATTAGATCAATTCTCGTAGCTTTATTTAGAGTTCCCATGTTTATCTTTCAAAATTTGTACTTGAAGTAATACGATTACGGTTTCACCTTGCGAAATCGTAACACAACTTTTGATTCTGGCGTTTTATTTTTAATTATTCCGGTATCCGAGCTCCCAAAAATGTAGATAGGTGATACGTAAAAAGTTAATTTACTGAATTAATTGAACAACTAGACTTCAAAATAACAAAAACAAGAACTTTAATGCCATTCTAGGAAATCAATTCCACAATGCTTCGTTGGTTCTTTCTTCAAAATATCTTACACTTCTCACATAAACCATACAATATTTTTATTGCCACATAGTCCAATTAGGCCTAGCTGTTCCCTAATTGACTCTTTCACACTTCAACGCTTCTTCGATGATAAAATTTCTAAGACTGGCTCTTTGCCAAATCTTGCGATCCAAAATATTTATACCTCGTGCGTTTTAATCATGGATAATAGTAATAGTACTAAAGTGTCAGTTAATATGACGATCATGACGTCATAAAGCAATTGAAGTATTAACACTGAAATCCTACATACATATATAGTTATATAATATTTAGCGGTATTCTTATAGAGTAAAATATATATGAAAACTAATTGGACTGAAAGAAGTTAAAACAGAGTATTTTTTAACAAAGAACTTACTTTTACAAGAACGTAATCAGTAAATTTCTAAATACACTTATTATAGGTATGGTTCATTTTAATGCATTCCATATCGAATGTACCGTATACCTATAAAAAAAAGCGAAAGTGTTACATAAATACAAAATTGCGTTACTGTAAGTCACAATTAAATATTTCTTAATAAACGTGTTTTTAAGCGAAATAAATATCTTTCTTCATTATACTCTTTAAAATTTTATTCTCAAATGAAATATCCGATGAGATTAAAAAAAAACTTTTTTTTTTCATCCTAAAAAAAAAAAAAAAAAAAAAAAAAAAAAAAAAAAAAAAAAATTAAAAAAAAGCAATTTTTTGGTTATCACGTTTTTTCTCCATTGATTAGTGGTTCATTAGCGACAAGAATATGCTTATTTTCATAAATTTATTTTCACTTTAGTA
Source organism: Maratus michaelseni (assembly GCA_963931845.1). Taxonomy (NCBI): domain Eukaryota; kingdom Metazoa; phylum Arthropoda; class Arachnida; order Araneae; family Salticidae; genus Maratus; species Maratus michaelseni. The sequence goes on from OZ007588.1 coordinate 458,685,985, forward strand.
ATATTTCTGCATTTCACTGTTTGGATAATCCTTATTTCTTAAATTGCATAAAGACAATTAATAACTAAATAAACAATTTACAAAACTAAATGCAGAGTGTTTTAGATGAGGTCTATCAAATAGTTAATTAAATAATTTTCCAATATTAAAGTTTTTGCTTATGTAAGTAAATATAACAAAAAATAATAGGAGGCAATTTCATTTATTTTATCATTTAACATATGCAAAAAATAAAATTAAATACATTGTTACATTTTCCTTTTAATCTAGTGAATAGCCCAAGATAGAGTTTCATGCATGCATTAGTTTGTAATATTTCATCTATGATGTATTATGACATAAATATTATTTTATTTTGACATACAAAATACTCATAAACTCAACTCCAAATTTATGCAATTGCGTATTCTGGAATATGCTATGTAAGTTTCGTGAATTTACATAAAAAATAGTTACTTAAAATATACATTTTAAGTTTGATTTATGATGTAAATTATTTTTTTTTAACATTTGCAAATGGAATCAAACTATTATTTTTATCTTTTTGATCTGTGTCTATTTAACGTACATATCAAATTACTTTATATATACTAGATGGAACCCGTCAGAATTTGACGGAAAAAATACTATAACAATATCAGTAAAATAAGCTTCTTTATTATCTAAAAAGGGGTGCGTATGAAACAGTCTTTCAAATATTTTATTTTAAAAGTTTTTTTCTCCAGTCAAATACAATACTATTTCCGATGCAAACTCCAAACAAACAATCCGTAAACAACTGTGTAATGCAAATCAGTTTGACAAAACCGCCATACTCCACACGGCAAGAAAAAAATTTCATGGACCTATGAAGTATATACAAATAGTATATTCCTACGGTCATATCATATTCAGTAAATAAAAGAACATAGTAAATAAAGCACACATCTCCCTCCCCCACACCTGTGATAATGCAACCGAATGAGCTCCTATGAGCATATGCATTGCATTTGCCCAAAAGCACCGTCGAAATTCGACGTTAAAAAAGTTTTAAAATGTTTAAATTAAAAGTTTTAAAGTGTCCTCTTTAATCATTGTTCGTTTCAAATCCATATCTTTTAAAACGCATCCATTGTTTTAAGCTAATCAGTTTTTATGTAATTTTTTACAGTAATAAATCAATCGGCCGATGAGGAGATTTTTAATGTTTTCAAGAGTAATTTATTTGTATTTTTTCTTCGGTTCCTTTACATAATCAGGATGATTATCCCTTTTCCATCAGAGTCGGGGATATTTTCCCTCTTATATACAGTTGGCAAATGTAATAAAATATAAAAATACAATTCCTAGCATATTCTGATATCTGATGGAACATATACATCAACGAATTCAACATATCAATTTTATGCTATTCATAAACTAAAAATAGTTTTTTTTTTTTTTTTTTTTTTTTTTTTTTTTTTTTTTTTTTTTTTTGACAGATTTTCGTTTAGCGGTAAATTGTAATCTTATGGATAATCTGATCTTATGATTTATCACTGTTTTTATCATTATTATTATTATTATTCACTTTTTATGATGGTTTGGAAATTCAATTGGGGCAACTTTCCCAAGAGCTATTTTACATTACTGAAGCAAACTGGTGGTCATTGATAAGATAGAATTGAAGAACTCTTCATGCTTGAAAATTATTTAAAAAGTCCTTAAATTAAGCGGCAGTTTTCAAATAAATTTCAATCGAAAGCTAATTTTTTTTCCTATTGGTGATGTAAGAATTAAAATTGTAAAATGTAGTAAAAAATAGAAATTTGTAGTATTTAGAAGTGATGTAACCGCGATGAAAGCTAAAGCGATACCACCGTTTGTTGTCACAACCGTTGTACATTTCTAAAAATTGCCACTGTATTTTGGCTGGCGTCCAAAAGTCGAAAACTATTTTTTGACATCGAAAGAGAAATTCACAGTGAAAGAAATAAGACTTTGCGCTAATAAGGAACTGTTAAATGAACTTAGAATAAACCTACCAAAATAATTCTTATGAAATATTAGTCTTACATTGTTTATTCCAGCTAAAAATACAATCATTATTTCAAGATTTTTTTCTACCCTAACTCTATTTTTATTAATTTTAGATTTCCTGAAATGCTTTACTTTTGTGATTTTTTTCCATTAAAAAAGGAGATCTTCTAACCTATAATTAAAAAAAGTAATTGGTAACATGTAATCAAGGTATGCAATCAAGATGAAGAAATCAATGGCGGCTCCAATTCTAATCTTTATAATTATGAGCGGAAAAATCAGTTAAAATTAAGTCATGTTGACACAATCATAATCATATACATTTTTCTCTGTAGTTGTATCAATGTTAAAATGAATTTCAAGGTAAGCATAACGTGATTTTCACCGGCGCAAACTTTTCACACTTACTTTATATCCGTTACTTTAATGCTTAAACACCATGCATACAAATAAAAATATATTTTGCATTTAATTGGAATGAAAAAATTGCATCAACAAAGTTATAATGCATAATGATAAAATAAACCCAATGAACAATATTCCCGTGACGTCACAATAAATATGAATTTTTATTCGCTTTTAAAACACGCGGATAAATATTTTTACCGAAATTTAACTTGCAAATTAAAAAATTTGGCCTAAAAGCCGCGTGCTTTTAATATTTATGTTTTATCGTCGCAACCACAGAGATTAGAGAATAAAGTCTATGCTTCGCAACAATGGGCGTTATCAGATTATGACGTCATTAGCAGAAGTAAAAGATTAATTGAAAATTACGGCTAATTAATTAAATTTTCGAACAAACGAATACACGATAACAAATCTGTATCCAAATATCTTTCATTTAAAAAAATAATGATGTAATTTGATGCAGTAGTTTGTTCTCACGGATTGTCGAAATAAAAAGCTTAGCGTTTTAAATATATAGATGTGCAAAGAAAAAAAAACTTTCCTTTGTCTTTATTTTCTTAAAACGTTTAGCCACATAATGTATGTTTTAACTCAATTCTATTTAGCAATTTCTATAAATAGATTTCGGAGATATTTAAAATAAAGATATATTAAAAACCCCTATAATAATTATATTTATTTAAGTCATAAATTAAAACTGAGTGCTAATAATGTGATATACAGCGTAACTGCGAAAAACTGAAACGAGGCGACAGACGAATAACTCAAATAAAGATCTAGCAACCAGAAAGGCAATCTTTTCTGCAGGTGTCCAGAACTGATCGTTTGTCTGGCCAACAGGTTGAAGAGAACATAGGGCCAAAAAAATTACTTTTATATATTTATATATTTTCTCGATAGCAGAGAAAAAGATTACGAACACCAAGGGTGTGAGACATGAAAAATATGAGATAATTTCACGTATTCCGGAATGAGCATTTCCCGTTTGGTATCTGAAGGTAAATTTAACGAAGAATCGAAATATGATGCCAAAATTAAGAGTTATTATTGAACATTTTCAAGTTGGTACAATTTCTATATGTAGACGATAGCTGCAGGAAAATTTAAGTATAGCTGAATTAATAGACGTTATTATCATACTATTAGTATCAGTCCTATTTATGATTTGTGGCAGAGTTAACAGACATAAAAGCGTTTGAATCAAAACTAGTACCGCATTCTTTGGATACTGACAATATTTCGGATTTTGCAAGTATCTCAGTAATCATATACAGAAGCAATAACGTTAAGAGTAGAGTATTTCTTGAGGGTTGGTTCACTCTTAAACAGACTTCGCCAATTAATGAATCTTGTGCTGTTCCACCTGAGTACAGGATCTTGCTCTAATGGAAGCTCGTCAATTTTTTTCAAGTTTTAACTGGTTAACTTTATTAACTGCAAACATGGGGGAAAATTCTCCAGTCAACGTACGTAGTTGCACTGATGAGGGGCTAAATTATAGCTTAAAACGTTTGCAGTAATTTTTTAAAGTTTTTAATGTTTTAATCGTATTTTATGTAACTTTTATGTCTGAAAAATGTGATATTCATAGTTGCCAACCTCCCGATTTTTTTCATACCAATATTATTATGTAAAAATATTTGTTTTATTAAATCGTACAATTTCTGAAATTTAATAAAGCGAAAATTTTTGTAACATTTTACTGCTGTTCAAAAAATCGGGAGGTTGGCAACTATGGATATTTTATTTAAAGGCGTTTTTTGTTTTGTTTTTTCCAGGACTGTAGAACTTTTATATCACGTATACTTTAAGTATTGGGAATAATCTAACAAACAAGCAATAAATAATTTTACAGCATATTGCAAGAAAATATACAATATATTTACTAGCATAAAAAATTGTTTTATAATTTTAGTTTTAAGTATATTTAATTAATTTTTTTACTATTACATATTTCTTTAAAGTAATGTTAATATTTTCACCCTCTCAACTTCTATTTAAATATGTTTATGTGTTTAATAGTGTTTGATACTGCCTTAAAATAACCGATTTCGTTTCACACATACGTATTATTAATTAAATAGAATTATTATTCTTATATTTCAAGCATTTCTCATCGACAACGTACACTGTTAAAAATTTGCAACAAACTGTCCAGTCGCAGAATAGAGTTTAATTACGGTTATGTAACCATTTTCTATAAAAATAATTTTTAACAGTGTAGGTTTTTTTCGTAATGTAGAAAGGAAAGTTATTTTGCAGATAAGTTAAAGAATAAAACATTATTTCCCCAAATGTACTCATAAACAGTGTTAGTTTTGTATATTTAAAAACATACAACGTTTTAAACACTCTTGTAAATGGGGGCATGTGTTGTGGTGCAAATAGTAATTTTTAAGGTTTAATTAATATTTTGGATAAATTTACCCGATTAAAACAACATAAGTAATTCTCTTCACACTCTAAAAACGACATTTTTGAAACTCAACAAAAAATACTCAAATCTGAGTATGTCGCATAGTCAAAATGGCTCCAAATCAAAATTACTCAAGTTTAAAGTGTATATACTCATTTCTCAAAACATGCAAACACTCAAGAATAAAACATCATGTGCTCATATTTGAGTATATCCATGTTTCAAAAATGAATATGAGCTGACTTCTATGTTCTCATTTTTGAGTATGGTCATGTTACCAAAATTATTATGAACTGACACTAACCATTTTTGAGTATGTCCATGTTTCAAAAATGAGTATGAACTGACCTCTATGTGAGTATGTCCATGTTTCAATATTCTGAGTATTTCTGGTATTTCAGAATTGAAAGCATTGGGGCGTCATATTTGAAACAAAAAGTTTCATAACAAAATGAAAACATAGATTTACTCAAATTTGAAAGTGTAATTTTTCTCAGTGCGGAAGCATTCATATCATACTTACGTTTCGCATTCTCTTCTAAAACAAAACTGATTAATAACGATAATAATGTCGAATGTACGCATTTAAAAGTGTGTAAAAGCAGTGTTAAGATATATAACTTTGGCTTCTACTACTGAAAAAGTAAAAGTACAATTATTATTTTAACATTATCTGGTACTTACGTATTATCCGTGCCAGGAGATTGATCGCCAAAAATGGTTGCCAAGTACCAATCTTGTTTATCGTTGCCAATCATGTTTTCAAATGCAGTAATTTAACATTATCAAATAACATTGTTAAAAATGGTAATTAATGTAAAACAAATAAAATGTAATATATGTTTATTAAATTTATAACATTGTTAAAAATAGTAAATAACATTATTTTAGTAAAATTAATAAATAGTAAATAGCATAGTAAATAAGAAAGAATAATATTATAGATTATTCCCAGGCATGTACCATGCAGCAAGAAAACAAAATATAAGGGTTACTATAATTAGTAATATTGGCTCCATGCCTGGCACAGTTGGCTTAAAACTGGCACGGATAATACGTAAGTACCCATTATCTTGTGTTATTTTATTCTTGTTATTACTTTAAAATAACGTATAATAAAGACTTTTGAATTTTTAAATTACAATTTGGCTTCAAATGGTGAGAGATAAAAAATGTAATTAGTTTCTCAGGACAAAACGTATTTTATATTTAAAACTGCTTTCTAAATGAGTTTTTCATTTCAGCATTTTCCTTTTTTTTTTGTTTTTTCGTAATGTTAATGCAGAAACTACTTTATTTTCGAGAAATAAGCGGAGATTATTTGAGGTAAATATTAACATACTATAAAAAAGAATTTTTATGTTTGAAAATTAAATATTTTTGCATCAGATAAATGCATTTTGCGAAACATTCACTGAGAATTAGAAATAAAAGGTTTAATTTTAAATCATACAAAACCGGAATATTAATATATTTGCCCTCTAACACTTATTACTTTCAACCATATATTATTATTTAGCTGCAGGGATTTTTATCAAAACAGCAAACTCACAAACATTTTAATCAACCAACCTTTTAAAATATAAAATTTTAATTACTGCAACAAAGTTTCTTTACAAATAAAACACAGCATTAAATAGGGCCCCATTAGGCATGTAATAGAATGAGCAAATTCATTATTATTTTTTTTTTAATACGGATGATACCAGATCTGTTATTTTTTCTTGAATATTTAAAATGTTAAGTTTAAATTAATTCTGAAAGGAATGAAAATAAAAAACGTTACAGAATCAAAACGTTTCTCGCAAGATTAAAAAAAGAATATAAATATATTTCACTAATTAATATTTGATCTAAAAATAAACAGACATGTTCTAGTTTTAAAAAGTAAGAACAATGTAAATTTGAGTAAAATGTAAAGCGTGTGAATAAAAAAGAAAGGAAAACACGCTCTTCTGTAAATAAAAGTAAAATTCTTTTGTGTTAAATATATTACTGATTTTATTTTGACAAATACAATATCTGAGTGCAGAATTGAAAAAGCTACATTTATATTAGATACATATCTTAGTTAAAATGTACAATTCCAGTATAAACTAAAAATATATACACTTTGTTATTTTTATCGCAGTCATTCTGATTGGAAATGCTATCATACCATTTAAAAATAACAAATTGCAAATCGTATGATATCTTTACCAATCAACATGATTGAGTTAAAAATAATGAAGTGTCTACGTATCCATCTTTTAAGGAAATTCCATTTCCTGTGGCATATTCTTTTGAACTATCTACATGACAGACCTTATACTATTGCCAACAAAAATGACTAAGTGAAATTTGCCGGTCGATTGTTGGTCCAGGTAGCTCAATAAGCAGAACACTGCCAATTTAAGCCAAAAGTCTTAGACATGGGCACTTTTTCATTCAGTTCGAAATATAAAAAAAATCGTATAAAAATATATTTTTAATGCCACAAGTAAATATTCTAAATATACAAATTACATTACCTGTGGTATATTCTTTTGAGCTGTCTACATGTCACACCTGATGCTATTGCCAACAATAGTGACTAAGTGAAATTTGTGGGTCGATTGTTGGTCCAGGTAGCTCAATAAGCAGAGCGCTGTCAATTTAAGCCAAACGTCTTAGGCATGGACATTTTTTCACTCAGTTCGAAATATAAAAAAATCATATAAAATATATTCTTAATGCCACAACTAAATATCCTAAATATACAAATTCCATTACCTGTGGCATATTCTTTTGAACTGTCTACATGACAGACCTGATGCTATTGCCAACAATAGTGACTGAGTGAAATTTGTCGGTCGATTGTTGGTCCAGGTAGCTCAATAAGCAGAACACTGCCAAATTAAGCCAAAAGTCTTAGGCATGGGCACTTTTTCATTCAGTTCGAAATATAAAACAATCGTATAAAAATATTTTTTTAATGCCACAAGTAAATATTTTAAATATGCGAATTACATTACCTGTGGTATATTTTTTTGAGCTGTCTACATGTCAGACCTGATGCTATTGCCAACAATAGTGACTGAGTGAAATTCGTCGGTCGCTTGTTGGTCCAGGTAGCTCAATAAGCAGAACACTGTCAATTTAAGCCAAAAGTCTTAGGCATGGACACTTTTTCACTCAGTTTGTTCAAAAAAAAAATCGTATTAAAAAATATTTTTAATGGCACAAGTAAATATTCTAACTATACAAATATACAAAATTTAATGAAATAAGTTTTACACGAGAATAAAAATACAGGTTTAAATTCAAAGAGAACAATCGAAGCGTTGACATAGAAAAAGGCGTAAATGGCCCAAAATCCATTTTTTCGTTTTTTCGTTGATAAAATAGTAAATACCAAAGCCTATAGCATGGGAAAGAGAGTATGTCCATATCCCGTTTATTTTATACTTACTAGCTTATCCGCCCGGCGTTGCCCGGAACCGTGATAATCAATTTAAATAAACCTAAAGTTTGTATGATTTTATACCGATTTAACCCGATTTTGTATGAAATTATTTATTTAAAAGCGCTGCGCATGCGATGGAAAATACTTTATTTCTACCTTCCACCGACAGGGGATGAATTCTGATCTAAACGAATCTTCGATACGTGTTCCCGCTCACTGCGGCACAGTATAGTAAGGCGGGCAGCGCACGCGCTGCAAAATCCATTAATTCAATTTTCCACCGCCAGGGGACCAATTTGTTCTATACGAACATCCACATGTGCACTTGTATCAAGGGAGTCGAATGAACCAATTTCCGTCGAAATCGGCCCACAGAACTCGAGAAAATAATGAGACTCCTGGCGGTGGAAGAGGGAAATAAAACCTGTAACGTGATCGAAAACAAAGAAGAATCATCCAAACTCCGTTGTGATCGGTCCAATAGAACCCGAGATAAGAATGCACAGTTAGACAAAAAACTTGAAGGAATGCCCGCCAGCGGGCGTTGAGATAAGCACTCAGCAACAAATTATTTACTTGGATTTTTACTATGCATAAAGTAAATACGAGTTGTGTACTTTTATTAAGAACATATATTTAATTTTTATTTAAATCGTTGTTTGAAATTTCCGATATTCTCTATATAGTATTTATAAAACGCTACGTGAGAAGCTAAAAATGTTAAATTTTTTAAATGGAATTTGTTTTGTGTAAATCAGAGCAAGACGCCAACGCCCCCCTCCTCCCCATACCCGCAAATATAACGAATTATTTTGTTCAAGAAAGCGCCCTTCCCTACATTAACGCGATTACTTAAAAAATAATTATAATTTTCTGATAATTAGAACATAATGAAGACTTACGCTAAAATAGCCGCCAGATGGCACCCCTTCCCATCCTGAATTTCAAATGTATATCTTAATTAGCTATCTTAATTTTTGTTCATTAGTAAATATTTGCAATTATTTCCTTTCATTTTCGCAAAGTAAATAGAGGGATCGGCCAGAGAAACGGATCTCTTTGTAGTTCAGTTTTTAATGAAAGCCGATCCCAGTCTGAAACTTTCTCGGATTTTTTTGACTGGCATCACCAGATTTTTGGTAGTTTTTTCCAAAAACTAAGAAAAATTACCGACCGAATTTTACAAAAATTGCATTGTTGGATGCAGAAAGTTTTTCTATATATGCTCAGAAAATTTCAAATCGATATCTTAATTAGTTTTCTTAAAATTCGCTAATTAGTAAATAAATTTCAAATTCGTTAATTTCTGCTTGCAAATCGAGAACAAGTATTTTTTATTTAGCAATTTTTATAAAATAGTTGGGATTTTTGATATGATGTTTAATGAGATTCTAATTAACATCTTTTGTAATTATCAAAATATTAAAATTCTGAGATCAGACTTTGGATTTAGGCTATCTAAGTATAAATTTTCAGACTTTTAGGTGCGCTAGATTTAGCTGACCATCGCAGACAGACAGGCAGATACACACACAGAGCGAAACTTTCTTTTATTAGTTTAGATGATGGTCGCAAGATGGCTCAGGAAGTAACAACAATGCATTCGGCATGGAAAATGTAGGCAAAATATAGTTTCATTTTTGACACTTACTCTCATTCCAATGTCAACGCCTCAATTATTATATTTTAGAAATATTTATAAACAAAAATTGTTTTTATTAATTACATTTACAAAATATTTATTTGATAATTTTCTAAATTTTAAATATCATAATTGAATCAATTCAATATTTAGCATGGTTTACGTGTTATTCTTCATAGCTGACAATGAGATAATTTAAATTAAAAAAATATACATAATAATAGAAAGGGGATCCATATATTAAAAAATAAACATACATAGTTTCTGAATTTACAATCATGACATACATTACACAATACAAAACATTATTTTTTTAAATGTAAAGCATCAATATATTGTTATTAGAAAAAAAGAAATATTATGTAACATAATACATTTCTGAAAACACAGTTAATACAATGTTATGATCAAAAAATGTGTTTTATTAAAAATATTATATATATATATATATATTTGCTTTATAGTGCATGCATGAAAAGGAACTATCACAAAAGCGATCGAATGGCATTATCATGAATATTTACTTAGAAAAAATTATTTTGAAATATAATCATAAGCTTTATTTTAGTTTTTCTCTGAAAAATAATACACTGTAATGCAGAAATGTAGATAATTTTCCTTTGGTAATAATTTTAATTTAATTATGTAATTCTCTTTTCCTTCATAAAATGGAGGTTTCATTTGAAATAGAATTAATTAAAATAATCAATTCAAACAAAGAAGATATATATATTACATTAGATTTATTCAATAAACATTTCAGACTTTGTAAATTTACATTTTAATTGTACTCCTTAACGCAATATCGTAAAAGTATTGTAGCATCTTATGTTATATTTTTCTTCTTTTACATTTTATATGTCCTAATTGATCGTAATAAATAAGAAGGATATTAATTTATATTTTACAAAATGATTTTATTAAATTAAATTGATACGAAAATAATTTAGCAACATAATTAAACTTTAATTATTAAAACGGGTCTAAATCCTTTATTTGTTTTTTACCTGTAATGTTATGCATTCTAGCACATTGCGTTTTGTTAGCAATATAAAAAATAGTACGTTTTCTTAAATTTTCCTTTAAAAAGAATAAAGTATACCAATCAAAAGTTTAATACGCGTAATAATATCGAAATTCAAGATTTTATTCTCATTTTAATGAAATGAGGAAAAATGTGGATAATTAAAGAAAAGAAAATTACACAATAAAAATAAATTTGTCATTCATGCAACAAAAATATAAATAAAATCAATTAACTGTGACTTTTGTGTGCCCTAGAAGTAAATGTTTTAATTGATTTAGAGCAGTGGTTCCCAAACTTTTTCTCTCAAGAAGCACTTTTTTAAATGAATCTACAAGACGGAACTTACAATTAAGCTTACCATTTCCAATATTTTACCAATATGTTACTGGAGTTTAGGCGCAATATTACAGAGCACAGGAAAAGGTGGAAAGTAAATTTTAATAATAATTATTGTTTTTTAAGAAAAATAATTAAGATATCGTTTTGAAATTATGTAGAAAATGAGTATATATAGAAAGATTTTCTGCATCCGACAATGCAATTTTTGTAAAATTGGCCGGATTTTGTAAATTTCCTTAATTTTTGCAAAGAACTAAATCTCAAAAATTATGAATTGTCCCTGCAATGAAATTATATTTTAAAAATTAAAGCATTTTATCTATATTTTAATTATATTTAGTGATATTACTATGTGATTATGAAATTGTGTATTATATTGTTAAACAAAATCGTAAATGTTTACTATTAAATCCTACGGATACATTTTTCTCGAAAATTGTACAATCTTAATAATAAAACCATCTAAGGTAAAGCTAGGATAGTCTGCGCACAATTCAGAAGAATAGCAATAAAAAATCTAAATATTAATTTTTTGCTAAACTATCCATGACAACAATTTTTACTTCATTTGTCTTTTATGCATTACCATTGCTATTTTGTTGTTATGTTGCAATTTAATAGTACAGTTGTAATAAAACCAAGAAAGTTATTTTGCGCAGTCTGTCCTTACAGGGCTGGTGTGATTGCGCACATGGGTAGGAGAGATTGTTACTAATAATAACTACAATTAAATTGTTAACAATAATAATTACACTTAAATGACATTGCTGTAAGGTTTTTGTATACAAATACTACTGTATTAGGAGTGAATATTTCAACCTAATGATTAAAGAATCAGAAAAAGGAAATAATTTTAAAAACGATTACAAAATTTTAATTAAAGGAAAAAAACTAAAGAATCAGAAAAAGCAAGTCCAGATAAGTTTACAAAATAAAATTATGTTACCTAATAACACGTTTAACTTAAAATTAGTCAATTTTCATTTTTCATTTTTTATGCAAATTTACCAATAAGCTGCATAATCTCTCCTAGCATGGAAACTAATGGGAACACTGCGCCATCTCTCCTAAGTAGCAGATGCGCAAACTCTCCAATTTCGGTAGGAGAGATTGCGCAGCCTTTTATTTAAACAGGACCTCTTCTAAAGTGAACCGTTGATGTTCACATTGTTAGTCTAGATTAGTAGCTTATGAGAAATCGTTTAAGTTTAAAATATTTTGTACTATTGCCATTGTATAGAAATTCTGATGAATAGCTATGAAAATTCAAGCACTTACTTTGGGAAAACATAACAAAATAGCAATATTTTATCTTAGACGCTCAAAGCCATCAACGTGCACTTTCAAGTAGACACTCCACTACTGTTGTTGTACAAGTACATGGAGTCGCTGCGCGCTCACTCTATACCTTCCCCCCCGAGCCTCTATGTGCGCAATCTCTCCGACCGCGCCATCTCTCCTGGCTTTACCTTACAGTAAAATCCTCTACAGAGAAAAAATAACTTTCAATGTATCTTTTTAAATAATAAAAATTATTATTTTTCAAAGTATTCACCTTAACAATTTTTTGAGCAAAATAAAATGTTATTTCATTACTTTACGAAATAAGCGTAAGCCAAACATACTTTAAGAATACCGACATACAGAAATGGAAAATTGTATGTAGAAAGAGAGTAACATTTATTTGGTTTTGGCGAGGCTTTTGGGAATTTTCACCACTATGTAACAATATAAATTGTACAAAGTTTGAAAACAATTTCTGCAATTAATAAATATAACCAACTCGAGATTTTTGGTAAGTTATCACGTAAAAAGTGCTCAGTATCATTGTTTGATACAGAAAGTTTGATATCCTTGAATAAAAAATTTCGTTACATTTCATTTTGAAAATATCAGATGGTTCATCTGTGATGTAAGAATATTTTCTCTCCAATTAATGCAGCACTATAACAAACACCATGGAACAATTGGCTCATACTTTACTGCAAATCACACAGAGAGGACAATGTTAGAGGATAGGTGAAACATAAACTGGCAAACATTCATTTAAAATGCATTTTCTCGCTTTTTTAATTTAATTTTCTTTTCGTATGTTGTATGATAAACATGTAAAAATAGACTGGTAGTAGAAATAATATTTTAACGATAAATTTCGTATAGAGACTAAGAAAAGGTATAATACAAACGAACACTTGGCTGTAAGTTTTAAGTTCCTATTGGTTTTGTAAGAATAAAATTCGTACACACTTTTTTAAAAGTGTGTTGATTCTATGCAAAGTTTTATTTATTTTTCTGGAGCACCACGGAGCCCCTAGAATGTGTAAGCTGAGCTTTTAGTGCTCCATGCAGCACTGATTTTAAGATTATTAAAACTATGTAATGGACGTACACCTAAAAATAAATTCGGTATAATTTGCTAGTTTGCGAATAACGCTTAAATGATCCTTATTTCATTTTTAGTTTTACACTTTATTCTCAGAATATATTTGAAACGTTTTTAATGAATTTTATTATTATTTTTTTTAAATCATTAATAGAAATTTGTTTAACTTTTTGCATAACTTTCGTATTAAAATAGTTACGCATTTGTGAATCTAAGCTAATCACAAATTATTTTAAAAGTATTCATTGTAAATTAGAGAAGCAATCAAATATTTTTATGGTATATAGCAAGTATGCATCTATTTCACAAAGGAATAAATCCTTTTTACAAACCATTTTATAATTAATACATTAATTGTTTCCTGTTTATCCTATGAAAATTTCTGCGAAAATCAATCCCTGAAACGAGAATTTTTAAATAAAACTAATTATTAAAAGCTCATTCAAATTCTGATGAATGGATTGATAATTTTTCGATATTTATCTTGATTTGTCATTACGAAAATTTACGTCCATGTTGTTTGTTTAATATCATACAATATCAAACTTTCACGATGCTGTAACGCCTGTGGCTGCATAACATATTTATTTACAAGTACTATCTTATTAAGAAAAATTATACCATATAATTATACATTTATAAATCTTAAACAAATATTTCATATTTAAAATTATACTTAGTAGAATTTCTCATCAAGTTTATTCTAATATTTATTTTTAAAAATGCCTTTGAAATTTATGAAACATTACAAGCATCTAGCAGGGAAAGTAATTATTTTGAAGCTCTCAACAGAATTTTTTTAAAGTTTCACGTTAGAAATTTCATTAAAAACATTCTTATGTTTAACAATCTTTATACGTAACACAAGTTGTTTAATATCCTTGAACAAACACACTTATGAAAGAATTTTAATATGGTTCAACAGAGTCGATAAACCGGTTACTATCGAAAATCATTACTTACCCACATTGTCTCCAGTGATTAACCAAAATATATGTATAAAGTTTTGAAAAGATAACATCTTTTAAAACAAAATTATTACACCGTTGATACACATTCCAAAGACGATAATTTCTCTACGAAAATGTAAAATTGTCTATGTTAAATGTTATTTTATTGCAATCCGTTAATATTACTCATGAAATTCTTACAGCACATATTACATAAATATTATGTCTGAATTTTAAAATAAAGAGTTTACATATTATATTCTTTGTGGTTATATGTTTTAATTTTTAAAATGGATTTTTAAAAACTTTTTTTTTAGTACCACAGAATTTTGAAAATTCATAAAATGAAAAGCATCATAAATCTTTGAGATTTGTTGGTATAAAGATGGAATTTATACAGGTTTAACCATCAAACCACAGACGGTTTGTACCAGAGGTTTAACCACAGACGGTTTGTAGTAACATATAAACATGGGTGGCGTACTGGTATAAAAGTAATATATCTCAAATTGTTTTAAAAAATAATAATTTAATTAAAATTAATATAACACAGAAGACTTGTAGAAACATAAAGACACGGTAGGCATTATCCACTCGCCAACGCCTTTTAAAGCCTAAATATCAACTTTTGATGCTAAATGACAATGAAGATTAATATCTAGTAATAATATAAAAGTGACAGGCACCACATTTATAATATATACATACATCTATTTACTCAAGAAATGAAACGTATAATAAATTGCACAAATACACCTGTGTCGTTTTCCTTACGGCAGTGGTGGCTCACCAATACACATAATGAAAAAGTGCATAAAAACATAAACGTCAAAATTAAAAATAATAAACGTGAATGTTTACCTTGCTAACTAAGCGGAAACCGACAGAGTGAAAAATGTCCAAACTGGTAATCGAACATGGAACCTTGGAATAACGCTCCAATGCTCTACCATTGAGCTACAAGGACGATACTCAGCTTGACATCTCTCGCTTATATATGTCGGTAAGCTTCAAATGCAGCACAAGATGGAAATGTCATCATGAACCAGCAAATCTGCGGTAAACTTGAGACGACATACCAAATCACATCAACGTCCAGCATACTACAAAAACATGCATTAATTAAAATTTCAAATTTAAACTTTGGTTGAACATTGAATGTACTTTAGGAAGAGCTTAAATGAAGCGAAAATGTTAATTATGTATTTATTTGGGAATTCACAACTTTTATTTTACACAGAGTGGCGTACTCAGTACACCGGCCGGCCGTGTCTTTAAACATTAATTTTTAAACATGGAAAACAATTGTTTAAATTTTACTTTTAGGACATGATGACCGTAAATAAATGAAAAAAAATCCATAACTTTTTTTAAAATAACAATTAAAATGTAATTAAATTAAATTTTTGCTTATAGAACTATACTTTCGAAACAAACTGTATATGGATTAGCTATCTGTCAACGATAACAAGGGACACGCTGTATAATGATAATATTTGTTCAATTGTTCGCTCCTTTCTGAAAATATTTTTTTTTAAAGTAATAATAATCGACTTTTTTTTGCATACTTCTCCATTGCTGCAGATCAGGAATTCACATACTTAATTTTATTACCTTATTCAAATAATTATTGCCTTGCTTACAAGTTATAGTTTTATTAACTATGCATCTGCATACTAATATACCGCAATTATAGAAGCGATTATTCACATATTTAAACCAGTGATTGGTAATGGAAACTTAAAACTGAACAAAGCATTTCTATAGTCGGAAAGCTCCAAATTTCACAAAATTCTAAGCATCATAACTCGTTGACTTTTCATAGTAGAAGAATGGAATTTTACTGTTTTGCTTGACAGATCACGGAGAAGATTTTTCTAAATGTAAATTATAGGAACCAGTGACAGTATACAGATTAAGAGGATGTAATTTATCTGAAAATTGATGACAATTTTATTTCATCTATAGAATCTTAATTTTAAAGACTTTTGAAATTTACATTGCGTACGTATCTTCGACAGGTAAATTAAAATCGCATTTGAATGTTTCGGGACTTCCTGTATGCAAGCATATTAATATCTACTTTCATATGTGATTACAATTTCTTAGAATTAAACATTCTTATTTTATGAAAAAAAAATTTACATGCTTAAATAAAGAATGAATTATTTTATTAAATTCTCATCATACTAAAATTTGTATCTTCAAACGTAAGTGGGAATAAATATATGTCAGAATTTCTTTGTAAATATAATGTCGGAACAATTCAATAATTTTTGCAAGTTTAACTTATTAATTTTCTCAACACTATTGTTTACACTACGTAACAGTGTAATCTGTATGGCAATGTATGAGGGTTATTTTTTAAATAAGGTCCGTTTTTAATAAGGAGAAAAATAGTGAAAATATCATTAAAATATATTTATTTCCATATTTTACATAGTTTCATCTACTTTTCTACATAATTTCCATTATTGTTCAAACATTTGTATACCGTTCAACAAGTTTTTGAATTCCAATGCCAAATAAATATGCCGCCTATGCTTCAGTTTTTCCCAAACAATAGTGTACAAAACTAACCTTGAAACCTGTGAAGAATCAATTGATAAATGTGAAACCGTGAATCGTCGGTACTCTCAAATTTTGTTGTCCACATCACGAACCACATCTTAAGAAATCAGAGAAGGTCGGCGTGGGCCTTCATGCACATTATTCCGTCCGTCCTTGAAAATTCTCACCAACTTTTGAACTTTACTATTTATCACTCATAGTATTCTCACCGTAGACTTCACAAATCTACTGTCAAGTTTCTTTTGAAGAATCGAATTACAGATCATATCTCACAGTCAGCGGGAGAATCAATTTTCTTAAACATTATAAACTTGAACAGCTCAGCACACTGACAAATGATACGGCTGCAAATGACATCTAAAAGCGCGCAAAGCCTGCTGGGAGCAGACGCGCATGCCCACGGTGGCGATCGCGCGTCATTCTTACTCTCATTTACAAAGGAAAATTATTTAAAAAATAACCCTCGTATAATACCATTGATTATGTAACTCCTTATTGAATCTTTTATATATTTTATTTAAAAAGATAAATATAATGAAATAAGTATGCCAGGATAATTTCCTCAACAGCAAGAAGCACATACATCAAAAAGTGTCAAGGGATGAAAAGAAAATAATGATAGATTGAAGTTATTACTTTGAAATTCTTATAAGTAAATTACAATTAATTTTCTGGAGGGAAATTCACCCAAAACCAATGAATAACAAACATGTTTTTTTTCCATCGCTAAACTGGGCGTAAAACCGACAGAGTGAAAAATGGCCAAGCCGGGAATCGAACCGGACACTTTGAATAACGCTCCAAGGCTCTCCAACAGAGCTACGAGGACGATACCCAACTTGGCATCTCTCATTCACATATGCTCGTAAAGTTGCAAGCGCAACGCAAGATGGAAATGTAGTCATGACCGCACAAACCCTTTGGCAAATTTGAGACGACATATAAAGCAACACAAAGTCCAGCATAGATCAATACATATAAGTAAATTACAATTAATTTATGCTGGAATTTGTTTGGCTTTATATGCCGTCTCAAATTTATCACAGGGTTTGTGTGCTCATGTTGACATTTCCATCTTGCGCTGTGGTTGCAGCTTTACCCACATATGGGAGTGAGAGTTGGGTATCGTCGTCATAGTTCAGTGGCGTTATTCCAAGGGCCCGGGTTCCATTCCCGGTTTGGACATTTTTCACTCTGTCGTTTTTACGCTCAGTTTAGCTGTGTAAAAATTCATGTTTATTTTTTGAATTCTTATTTTTCAAATCTTTTGTATAAGAATTAAAAAATATCCATTTGTCTTAGTGGCACATTGGAAACTAAAAACCTTTTGATTTATGAAACAAATTAATATTTTTGATAAATATGCATTTTAAATCTTTAAAAGTAAATTTAACAAAGTTAAATGTAAGAATTATGTATGACACGACTATAAATCGGAGAAAATATTTGTTATTTCAAACTAAATTAAATAAGCCCTTTTAAAATCGTTTTACAAATGTGATATGAAATCTATGTAAACATCTTAATCTAAAATAAAAAATAAATATTTCCACGGACACAAAATTTTATTTTTCATAATTTTTCTGTTTGTTATTTAATGATTTTCCAGATGTCCAAAAAAAAAAAAAGAAGAAAAAAAGACATGTATTTACTTTTGTGTTCAGTAATATTAAAACACGTATTTTATATTGTTATTCTTTAAAACATGATGGGATAATACAAGCACCGTTTCGATTTAAGTAATAAATAATAGGATTATCTTATCAATAAAATAATAACCTGGATTATTTTTCAAGAATATTTCAATCTTTGACATATATAAAATGTATTTAAAAGGTTTTTGAAAAGTGTTTAAAATACTTTTGCATAATCAAATTTTAATGTAATAATGGTAAATGTTCTTTGCAAATTTTAGAGAATTAAAAAGTTTCAATTAAATTACAATTTCAATTATATAAATTATATCTTTTTAAAAATGAAGTGCTTAATTAAAGTTTTACTAAAACTTTTTAGATTACTGTTCATTCACATTAAAGAAACTCGTTTTATTTTTGTTCAGTCAATAAAAATGGACATATTTTCAATGATATTAACCCATATCGTACCAAGCATTGAAATAAATAATATATTTTTATAAAATCTTAAATATGTGTTTTTCTAAGCCTTTGTATACACATAAAAGCAAAAAACTTACCAAACTTTTATTAGTTTGATCTATGCAGATTGTCCTAAAAATAGGACAATGATACAATCCGCTGCTATTCGTTGTTACTTAGGTGGAGTTGGAGAAAACATCTTAGGCATAGTCCAACGTTACATTTTTTACAGATAGATGTTCAATTTGCTCCACAGGTTTTTAGCTGGCATCTTCTTTGTCGGTTTTCTGTTTTTTATTATTTTTTGTTGTTACAAATTTATGTTCATTTTTAAGCTTTATAAAATCTTGATTAACTTGTTGAACACCCAGTTTTCTGACACAGAATGTACAGACATACATAAGAGGGACAGCAGAAAAACAGAAAACAGACAGTAGATAAACAGAAGACAGACAGCCTGCACACGAACAGCCGATAAAGTGTGGACAGACAGCAGATAGCAGACAGGGAGGCAGGAGACAAACAAGGCAGCATGGAGTAGGCAGCAGACATTCATACAACAGATAGCAGACAGACAGACAACCCACAGAGTGAAGACAGACAGCAGGGCGGCAGACAGCATATAGCAAACAACATACAGACAGACAGCAGATAGCAAACAGACAAAAAGCAAACAGTATACAGACAGACGAAAAAGTGTAGACTGACAGCAGATAGTAGCCATGCAGGCAGCACATAGCAAACAGACAAACAGCTTAGAGAAAACAGACAGAAGGTAGAGAGACAGTAGGCGTACAGAAAGCACGCATACAGAGAGCAGATTGCTGATAGCAGTCAGTTTGCAAGCTGACAAGAACACAAGCAGACTGAAATATAGACAGCGACAGAGCGTAAACAGACAGAAGGTAGAAGACAGACATACAGTAAACTGCAGATAGTTAGCAGTCAGACATCAGACAGACATACAGCAGACACAGAGCAGGCCAATAGACGAACAGCAGACAGTCAGGCAGACTGTTAGGCGCTTGCGTTAGTTTCAGAGTAGCAATGTTTGGAATGTAACAGAGAAAGAAAGGACTATCTACATTACTAACTGATAGGGGTTAGGTAGTAGTGGATTGCACCATCGTCCTATTTTCAGAACAGTCGGAAATGCAAGAACAATTTATCTCCTAAATAATTTTTCTGACATTGTTTTTTTACTTGTATAAAAGTATGGAATAATATCTCAATAAATTTATATGCGTGTTTTCTTGGAGCTCAAAACTTTAAACACATTTGCATTTTTTAAAATTGTTTAAAAATTTTACAAAAATCGCCATTTTAAAAAATTGATAAAAAATATTCAATATTAATTTAAACTTGCGATAAAGACAACTATATCGATAAATGGCTCTTGAATAATAAATCGTCTTTAATTTGAATTAAAATATTCAAAAGAATTTATATAGAGTCCGCTCATGTATGTTGTCATATTTTTAGGACGATGAGAAAATGTGGGTTAATAAACTACTTCTGATAATGAAATGATCTTCTTATGAATTTATTTTAAAATTTTATATTTATGCAGACCTGTCAAGTCTCCGGCTTTTTGTATACCAGTATTTTAATACAGAAAATGTTGTTTTATTTAATTTCAGCATTCTATGATTTGAAAGAACAACATTTTTCTCTAAACAATTACTGGTTTGCAAAAAGCCGGAGACATGGCAATTCTGTTTATGTATTCCAGTCTCCATTTAAATATGCCAATTCTTTCGTACGTAATATATTTTATGCTATATTGAAATTCAAAGTTTTATTTTTTTTTTCAATCTTCTTAATTGTCGCATATAATGTAAGTTTAATATTATCAAAGAATGGTTTTAAAGGATTTCAGTGTTTTTGGATATCGGCGTATGATTTACACTTTTACAAGCAAATTTATGAAGCATAAACACACTTTTCCTAAGAATTTATCAAATTATTTCTTTTCTCTACCTTAAAGTAATTTATTGAAACTATTTTGCAGTTTATCACACATTGTTTAGCTTATACAGCATAATTATAATTACAAAAATAAAAAGCCGAATAGTTTACTATCATTTTACACAAAAATTACTAAATTATATTCAGCTTTTTTTCCCCAATATTTCATATTATTTGTTCTATCTATAACCGCTGTGTTTGAACTTTTATTTTTACTTCTCGTTGACATTTTCCATATAGGATAATCTGTGCATAATTTCCTGTAACGTGTAATTATTTTGAAACTTGTACGAGTTAATCAGAATTTCTGCATAAATAAATTAAAAAAATAATTATGTATTTTTTATATGATTTACACGTAGATTTTTAAGTACTTGTAATAAAGTGTAAGTACTTTTAGTTGTTGATACATTTTGTAGTTGACTACAAAATTATGAAAATAATTATGAAAATTTTATATTCTTAGCGCATGCGCCTTTAGAACTTATTCCATACAAATCCCGATATCTCATCAAATTATCCACATATTAATTGTTTAATTGAATTATAATGTGTCTAATGCTTTTTATCATGTTTTCGAAAAGTGACGTTAAATTTGGTCAAAAACAGTGCATGCTATAAATTAAAAAAATTGTTGTTTTATTTACAGAAATGCTTATATCTTCATGAAAGTGCGTTCTAATTTTACGCAAATTCATTCAAACGTTGCATATAGCTGACTACTAAATTGTGAAAATAAAAGATTTGTATATTTTTAGCGCATGCGTTTTTAAAAATTATTTCATACAAGTCCTGATATCTCATGCAATTATCCACATATTAATTTTTTAATTGAATTATAATGTGTCTAATGCTTTTTGTCATGTTTTCGAAAAGGGACGTTAAATTTGTTCAAAAACACTGCATGTTGTAAACAAAAATATTTTATTGTTTTACTTACAGAAACGTTTATATATTCACGAAAGTGCATAGTATTTTTACACAAATTCATACCAATGTTGTACGATTTATATTTAGGCATTTGCGACAGTGAGAGACAATTTTGAGCATTTTCTGCACAATCACAAACATAATACATTATTATATTGACATATATATTGTATTTATTTTGTTGTTGGCCCTAATTTCCTTTGTGAATAATTTATATTGGAATAAAAATGAATTCAAACATGTTCTTTACATCCCCCAAAGTTCAAGTATTATTCGTCAACTAATTTTAGGTCCCCCAGATTATTTCTTGATAGCTCAGTTGGCGGAGCATTGTCAGCTTCAGATAAGAGGTCCCTGGTTCGAATCCTGGCCCGGAAGTTGGGAAATTATATCACACAGGATTTATTTACCAATTAGAATAATTGTGTTAAAATGAATCTAGTATTTCTATAGATATTTGATAAAACATCTAAAATCTAAAACGTCCGGTTGTTATCCTTATTTATTATCATGGCTGTAGTACTGTATGTAGCTATTCAAAAGAAATACAGTATATTCTTGTTTATCCGTGCTCATTCCGGACTCACACAAAATTTAAAGAGAAACATTTTCACGCTTTTATTATTCATGTAAAATCGATGTTGATGTGAATTAGAATCTTGACAGATTTAGGTTATAGTATTGTGAAGTGCATAAAGGTCAAATCGAACGCTCTGAAAAATGTTTGACGAGTTAGGGTTGAACGGGATGGTAGGGATCGAAATGTTGTTTTCATGATAACCTTTCAGCTGTCCCCTCTTACTTTCGCACGTGTTCCTTTATTTTTTTGTCTTGTTTATCGTCAGTTAGTAGCGTGAAACATTTTACTTGTAAAAAGGATTGGTCTGAAATGAAAACTAGACGTGTTATATGTTAAACAAAAATTAGAAATCCTTCAAAAACTTGATAATGGAGAATCAGCTAGAAAATTAGCAATGTATTATAAAATTGGAATACAAATTGTACGTGATATAGGAGATGTTCGGGACAAAGAAGATTTGATTACGGTGACATTACTGCGGTTCGTAAAATATGTATCTATAAATGACAAGAGATGAGCAAACAGCAGAAGCAAAATAAGCATTACAAATTTTTTTAAGCAGTAACTGTTAAAAGGAAAATTCCCAGTTTGATGTTATACAGGATACAAATGTATAATTTTTATATTTTTGTACTGATGTTGATTTTTTATTTAATAATAGTGCACTTCAATGCTTCTTTTTAATTTCATTAGGTTTGAAGTATCATAACATCATTAAAATGGACCACAACACATTTCACCCCATACATCATAATGGAATGGAATTCTTTTGTGCGTCCTTGTGAATGAACTATAAATGCTACTTATTCTATACTCCTGAGAAAGCCATGTTGGAATCCACATGATGCATATCAATCTCATTATGTTTCAAATATCGTAACATAAAAAAAGGTTTTTTTTTTTTCCAGACGATAATGTAACGGGATTCTTTTGCGTGTCCCTGTAAATGAACTATAAATGCTACACACTTCATTTTGAATACCAAACACTCTATACTAAACCTCAATAACATATAAAAATTAAATGGCAATCCGAGTATTTTTACGAAAGTTACAGCACGGCCAGACGCGCGAACAGACAAACGGAATCCATAAAAACTTTTCAAAAGTGTTTAAAAAATGCACTTATTGACAGTAATGTCTTTTATCGATATGTTTATATGTACAGTACTCTAGAAATCATATATATTTTAAAAAATTAATTAATGTTTATTATTGGGCAGTCAAAAAGTTCCTGGAATTTCGTTGTAATTCTTTATTACATCAATATAGGTACACATTTATTTAATCGCCTTCAAACTAGGCTCCATCAGAACATACACACATGCTCCACCGCTCCTGTCATTGTTTGAAACAACGATGAATGTCCTGTTTTGTTATCTTCCTAAGTTCGGCCGTTGCGTTGGTTTTGATGTCTTATACGGTGGGAAAACGGTTTTCTACGTGGATCATTTTTATCTTGAGGAAGAGCCAGAAATCTGATGATGTTAAATCTGACGAGTAGGGAGGCGTTTCTGGGAGCCATTTCTGTATAACAATCGATGTGTGAGAGGGAGCATTGTCGTGATGCATTGACCATCCTCCTTGCCATTTGGCGAGACGTTTTCTTCGGATTGCCTCCCTCAGCCTTTTCAAAACTTGCGCGTATACAAGGTCATTAACAGTTTATACAGCTGGTACAAATTCATAGTACACCACACCTTCGTTGTCGAAAAACGCAACGAGCATCACTTTTGCTTTTTTTTAACATAACGTGATTTCTGTTGTCGAGGAGAGGACATTGTGTGTAAACAAATAGATTAATTATGTGCTGGTATTAACGAGTTGCAACGAAATTCCGTGAACATTTTGGCTGCCCGTTTTATGTAACAATAACTCCGATAGGCGGAATTATAGATAAAACACGTAGACGACGCAAAAGGTGTTACAAAGTATTCTGAAATAGTCTAAGAGATAGCAACGTCAGAAAACACGTGATTTTAGCAAGGCTCATTTTTCTATATATTCTCCCTCTTTATTGTGGGATACGAATGCGGCCGGTCTGGCTGGTCGGAGACGTTGCGTTTACCTGTGAGGGAAGGGGCAATGCAGGTAAAAAAGTGACAAAATTACGTCATTTTAGCATGAATTTTGTTTGTAAACCTTGTTTCTGCTAACTATTAGTGATATTAATCCATTATTGCCAGACCGTTTCAAAGTTGCTAAAACCGTGCTAGACCCTAATTTGTAGGTAAAATGAGGTGTCAAATTCACGTCATTTTAGTAAAGCTGAAATTTTAGTATATTATACTTTGGCTATCAGATAAACCATAATTAATTTGCCAGACCGAAATTCCGTTGCTAAATTACTGCCAGACGCCGATTTATTAGACGTGTTGGCTGCTTTTGTAGTGTTTTGGGTACTTTCAATACACAGCCAAGCCGCGATTGTTGCCAAAGCAACGACCCTTGCTTTCTATAAAAGTATATATATGTTATATAAAAAATGTATTTCCTTCACATTTATTTCGCATTAGTCCTTTAAATTAATCTAACTTCTGACATAGTCAGTATTTCCTTAATTCTTAATAATATTTATTCTTATTTAATGTCCTTTTAAAAGTATTAACCCGTATATTAATAATTATCTTATTCCAAATCTTAATCTAAAATGTTAAGTTCATTCGTAACTTTTATCAGCTCCCCAATCTATAAAATTCCGAGAGACGCTTTCTCATTTTGAATGTTTTTAAAAAACCATTTTATTATTATTATTATTCCAAGCTCGGTTTCGCGCGCTAGGTATTTTTCACTTCAAAATTAATGCGTGGCTCGAGAGGAATTCTTTCATGTTCGAGCTTCTCCCTCTCGCCACATTCGATGGGCTGGAGTTCGCCTCTCACTCATTGGTTTGTGCGCACGTGACGTCGTATTTCTGTATCTCTATGCTCAGTGAACAAAACTCGCTTGCATGCTTTGGAGTGCGGATTTTTGACGTGTTTGGAAGTGTAAACAAATGGGTATATAGTGTCGTAGTCTCGTAGAATTTTCATACAGTTCTTTAACATCTATTAAACGATGTAGTGAGACATCATGAAGCCTAAGGGCTATAAGTTTATACCTGTGGGAACTGTTACTGCACCGCTCTTATTCTAAATAAACGATTTGTCTGGAAATTGGCTGGTCTTTATTGAAGAAAAACTTGTGGAATCTCATTATTGCCTCACCTCTTCGCCATGATTATTGATATCGACTGCAGCCTTCTATATCTTTAATAAAATGTCATTTTCTCTTGGAATATTACATCTCGTGGTATCTCATCTTCGTAAGAATACCATATATATATATATATATATATATATATATATATATATATATATATATATATATATATATATATATATATATATATATATATATAATAAAAAAATTTCGCCCTATTTCTTTAGTTAAATTATTCCAAATTCTTCAATTCTTTTTTCCCTCTCTTTTTAAAATATCTCTTAAATCTATTTTGTATTTTATTCCATAACTTAATCAAAATATTCTGTTATTTATCATTCTAAAAATCTTAATCTGTTAAAAGCTACACGTATTTATTAAAACCTTATTCTCTTAAATTGCAACACTGCCTCTAAGCGCACCTGCCTAATTTCTTCTTTTGAGACATTTAATTTTTATTCTTTGGAACTTTTATAATACCATTTTTATTTCTATTTAATTCATTCGGCATCCCATGATTCCAAGCGGTTTTCGCGTCCAAAGGCCTTTTTACCTTTTTAATTTGCCGCTTCTGTTAAAGAGTTTTAATCATACGTCAGAGACACGTCTTCGTGGCCTCATTTTTTCATCCATTAGCGAGAAAGCTCCGCCTTCTTTATCCCCCTAGCGCCCTCCGAACATGGATGCGAGTGGACCAGCTTGTTCGCGCGTTTTGTACCTTTGGGCCAAATTTTGAAGTATTTATACGGTTACACTGGCTTCGGAGACAGAATTTACACGAATTAGTGGTTGTCATCTAATTGCCGTCACTGGGGAGTCTACACTAACGCATCGGTAGTATGTTCTTCAAGCTCTGCTAATTCTTCAAGATCTTCAAATGTGTTCAGTTTTTAATGAAGCGAAAGTTGGTGGAGTTGCTTTCATCTATGTGATCACAATAAAGCCACTGCTCATCTATTAAGTTATTAAGTCTTCTTTTTAATGTTTTTGGGAAATTTCTTCTGGATTTCACTGCCTTTGCTCAATTTTTACGACTGCAAATACCATACGATTTCCGACGTGATATACTTCGAGATTTGTCTTCCTGGTGAGTGACTCGAAGTGATGCCCTGTCCGGGTGTCATGACTACATTTCAACGATCTCGACTGCGGCTACCTCGATATGATTATCAGGTAATTTTAGTGGTTTCGGACTGAGATGTTCCGATTGTCTGGTGGAAAGAACGTTCAAGTCGCCAGCAATAGAGATCGTCTATAATGTGCCAATTTTCGACAGGAATGTAACAAAAAAGCCGGCAGGATAACTGATGACCTGTGTAATAAAAACATTTTGGAGACTTCCCAGTAATATTGGAGAACAACTACCGATTAGTTGTCAAATTATCACTCATAAGTGTATATAAATTTATCCCAGAAGTGACGTCTGTAAGTTAAATTATTCTTTTATTTTTATTGATTTCTTATTTTATTGATTTGTTATTATTGGTTTATATAGAACAAAAATTGTTCTTAGAATACTTTAGAAGAATTTTGTTCCTTTTATCCTGAACATTTAGAACTTACGAAATTTAATATTTATTCTTATGTATTGTTAAAAAATTAATTTTATTTGTTAAGCTCACAAATATTACTGAAAGTTTTGAACTGCTCTGATATTTATTCCTATATTACTTCATTTTACAAGAGTAACTTCATTTTATGTTCTTATTTTATCATTTAATTATAGTCCCTTTTCATTCGGTGATATTTATTCATAGGAAATAATTTATATTTATTGAAAAAATATATGAGTAATCTCTTTTCAAGTAACATGTATTGGAACATATTATATGCCATTCTAAAAATGCATAAAAATTTATTAGATTATCTGAAATTACAGCTTCACTGATTGCATAATAATCGCAAAAATAGCTTTTGAAGTTTATTAATGTGAAAAAAAAAAAAAAAGTGTTATCTCAAAAGAAAATTGAGTAACATTGAAAGGGTAAAATTATTGTGCAGTTAATTTATTTGTTTATTTTATTACTTTTGTTTTTTGATGCTATATTCTGAGAGTACAATTCAAGAGCCAAAAAAAAAATTGTTCTTACGAAATAATGATACTTATTTTAAAAAATTGTTTTATTTATTTCATTCTAAATTATGATATTCATATATAGTGGATCTATTTATAGAAAGATTATAGTAGTAGTTTACATTTACTATTTAAGTGAAATGAATTTTAATATGAATTGGACTTTTTTACTGTTGAATATTATTTAGTTTGTTATTTAAATTATTAAGAGTTAGATATTTACAGTTGTTGTTAAGTTAAAGAATTCTTTATACATTGTTATTTTTTTTACGTGTTATTAAAGTCAGGGTTTGTTAAAGGTATTGTTGAAAGTAAGGGTACTCAAACCAAAATGGCTGAAAAAGAGCTTAATGTTATTATTTTTGACCCAGAAAGTGGGATGAATGTTGTGTCTTGGCTTAGACACTTTGAAGGATCAGCCCCTCCAGATAAAAAAGAGTGGAAAATCAACAATATTTCCAAATATTTGAAGGGCGAAGCATTAAAAGTGTATGTTAATGAATGTCTAGATTGTAAAGAGTATGAAAAAATTGCTGAGATCTTAACTGAAAAATTTCTGAAAGTAACAGTCTCCCGTTTTTCTGATTTCGCCTCGCTGAAATTGCATGACCTAAACAACTTAGAAAATTATTTCCGTCAGAAAATAGAGATAGGTCGACAACTTAAACTATGTGAAACTATTATTTTACAAGGATTGACAGATGGCTTAAAACCTGAATACCAGAACTATTTAATAGTAAATCCTCCTGAATCTACTACCGATTGGTATAGATTAGTTAAACAACTTGTTGTCATTCCATCTCATTCTAGCAGTAACAATAATAGTAATGTTAGAAATATGTCTCAAAATTCCAGATCTTTTTCTCAACCAATTAATTCACCTAGACATTGGATTCGCCCTCAACCTAATTACAGGAATCCAAATTTCTAAGCAGCAACTAATTTTAACCCTTCAACGTCCAGGTTCGCTAGTCCCAGATTGCCTGTCAATCATTATCAAAGAAGGCTTCCTAGTCGACCATGTCGAATGTGTTTAAATAGAGGTATCCAAAATGCTTATCACTGGGAGAGGGATTGTGTATTCAATGTTAGGCCTCTGCAATCTTCTGCACCCCCTCTTAGTCAACCACAACCATCTACTGATAATATATGACAGTTAATTGTATCAGGATATGTAGATAACAGGGAACTACCTTGTGTGATTGACTCTGGCTCAACCATAAGTATTTTGCCTTTTAAATTTGTTAAATTCTTAAATGCTAAAGTTATAAATATTCCACCTGTTATTATTGGCCAAGCCAAAGGAACTGTTGTAATAGATAAAGCTTGTAATTTATTGTTTAAATTAGGTAATGTGCAACAAAATATTAGATTTTTAATATGTAATACAAATTTAGATTATGCTATACTAGGTTTAAAAGAATGCTGTAAGTTTAATTTAATTATTGACAGGGCTACATGTAGAGTATTACAAGGAGACCTTGTTTTAAATGAATCTAAGAACATATCCAGCGATAAATTAAGGTTACTTCATTTTAATGTTAACTATGATTATCAGAGAGTGCAACCCGATTATGGAAAGATCATATCTCCTCAATCCTTTGTTCCATCTAATGTTGATAATTCTAAATTAATTGGGGAAATAAATTCTATAGAAAATGAAACTTTAAGGGAAAGTATAAGGGATTATTTAGATATATTTTCTAAAAATAAATTTGATGTCGGGAGAATTAATATCGAACCGCAACGTATTCTTCTTAATTCTGACCTACCAATATCTCTGAGGCCATACAGAACTTCCCCTTTAGAAGAAAAAGAGATTTCGGATCAAATTCATTCACTATTAGATGCTGGTTTAATTAAAGAGAGCAATAGTCCCTATTCTGCCCCTGTTACATTAGTAATGAAAAGAGAAGAAGGTAAAAAAACTAGATTATGTGTTGACTATAGAAAATTAAATGCAATAATGAAAAATGACGCAGAACCCCTACCTCGTATCGATGGAATTTTAGATAAACTGAGTAGTGCGCAGTATTTTTCAACTTTAGATTTAGCCTCTGGCTACTGGCACATACCCATACATCCATCCGATACTGAAAAATTGGCTTTTGCTACCAACTTTGGGCTCTTTGAATGGTTAGTTCTGCCCTTCGGGATTAAATTAGGCCCCCCGATATTTAATAGAACCCTTAGAAGAATACTTACTAAATACAAAATAGACTTTGCTTGCCATTATTTTGATGATACCATTATTTTTTCTTCCTCATTAGAAGAACATATGCAACATTTAAACCAAATATTTGAATTATGTAGACGCGAAAACATTAAACTTAAACTCTCTAAATGCAATTTTGTCCAAAATAAAATTAACTTCTTAGGATATACCATCCAGAATGGCACATTAACTCCTGCTAATGCTAATATTGAAGTAATAAAAAAACTAAAACCCCCTTCAAATGTAAAAGAACTTCAGAGATTCTTAGGATCTATCAATGTTTATCACAAGTTTATAGATAAATATGCCGAAATTCGAGTCCCTCTTAACAGATTACTCAGAAAAAATACATTATGGGAATGGAATACAGATTGTCAAAATTCTTTTCAAAAATTAAAAGATGCCTTAATAGCCAAACCTATCTTAAAAATTTATGACCCTAAGTTACCCCTCCATATGTTTGTTGATGCCTCACAGGTGGCAGTAGGTGCAGTCTTAAAACAACCTGATAGTAATAATTTTTTACATCCAATTGCTTATTACTCTAGAGGATTGAGAAGTTATGAGAAGAATTATTTTATTACCGAGTTAGAGTGTCTTGCCATCATTGACACCTTAGACAAATTCTATCATTATTTTCATGGTGTAAAATTTACCATTCATACTGATCATGCATCTCTTGTATGGTTAAAAAATACTAAACATTTGAGAGGCAGGTTATTTAGATGGTCTTTGAAGTTGAGCATGTTTGAATATAATATAGTTTACGAAAAGGATCCACAAATGTCGAAGCCGACATGTTGTCGAGAAACCCAATTTCACATTTTATTCAACCACTTACTTTTCTTCTGGACGTTAAAGAAATTATAGAGAGGCAGGAAAAAGATAATGTGTGTGGTAAAAATTATCTAAAGGAAAATGGACTTATGATAGTAAAAAAGAAAGGTTTTAGAAAAATAGTAGTCCCCATGTCTTTAAGGAGAAAAATACTAAATGTTGCTCATGAAAAATTTGGTCATCCTGGTATACAAAAAATGTTAAATTTAATCTCCCCTAATTATTATTGGCCTGACATGACGCAAGATATAACCAATTTTGTAAAACATTGTGATATTTGTCAAAAGAATAAAAAACCCAGACAGAAAAAATTTGGCTTATTACAAGCTATGCACACCACAGATCAACCTTTTGAATGTCTTTCTATTGATACTGTGGGAGGATTCAATTATTATAACTTCACCAAAAAATATCTACACATCATCATCGACCATGCTACTAGATATGTTTGGGCTTTCCCCTCAAAAAGTGTTACCACAGAAACTTATACTAATTGTCTAAACCAAGTTTTTAATATTCAAACACCACAACAATTATTCTGTTTTAATAAAATTCTTAATGTCCAGACCCATCAAAAAGTGTTAAGTGATAAAAATGCAGCCTTTACTTCATCTAGATTTAAAAAATTTCTGCGAAACCACAATATTAAGCAACGTTTAACCACATCACATCATCCTCAAACGAATGGCAAATGTGAGAGAGCGAACCAGACAATAGTTACTAGATTGAAGTGTAAAGTCAATTCTACCAACTCCAAAATTCCTTGGACAAAAATTTTGACAGAAGTAGTTAATGAGTATAACAATACCCCTCATTCTATCACTAAATTCCCTCCTGCTTACTTACTTTTTGGCCAATTACCCTATGATTCTCCTCTTCAACAAAATTATTACCCTCCTGTTCAAGAAGCCCTTAAACTTGCTAAAAAACGCACTGATGAATTCTATTGGAGAAGTAAAAAATATTATGATCGAAATTATCTAGAACCAAAATTTGAGATTGGAGATCTTGTAATTTATGAAGAGTTCCAATATCCTAATACCAGAAAACTTTCACAAGTCTTTAGTGGTCCTTATCAAATCCTTAATAAGTTATCTGATGTCAATTTTGAAATTGATAGACAAATTCAAAATA
Source organism: Maratus michaelseni (assembly GCA_963931845.1). Classification (NCBI taxonomy): domain Eukaryota; kingdom Metazoa; phylum Arthropoda; class Arachnida; order Araneae; family Salticidae; genus Maratus; species Maratus michaelseni. The sequence goes on from OZ007588.1 coordinate 458,718,180, forward strand.
AACCTACTGAAATAGTACATGTATCAAAATTACGCCCTTATTATCCTCCTGATCAATTAAAATTATCCCATGAGAACCAACAACAAACTAATGTTAAATTTATAGTTTCGTCTTGATTTTAATATAATCCAAAAATAAACGAAATAAAATAAATTAATAATTAACTAATCAATTCTCTTCTGTATAACCGTGGTGTTCTTGATTGTGCACACGAGAGTGTCACTGTTGAAGTTTCCACTTGAGTCAACTTTTTATGCTGGCGTAATTTAGTTGATTTAAGTTAGGAGTTTCTGATACTGAATTGGATTAGATTAGAATAATAAATTAAACAGTATTAACTAAACTAATAAAATAAACTGGATTAAATTATATCTTAAACTAATCAAATATGATATATTAATACTAATTGAGAATTGTCCAACCTTTCTTAATATGCTACAAGGTCCCATTTTTTCATTTCACAACTTATGTTTTCGTGTTTGACTGAAAGCAAGATAGTTACATAACCATCATCTACACAATAATGATTGTTTTCACGAATTTTTCTTATTTATTCCTTTTTTTGTATTATGTATTTTATTGAGTATATTTCATACCTCATTCACTACTATATGGATGAGATATTAATTATATACTTAAGAAAGTAATTAAAGAAAGAGTGTGATATTTTTGAATTATAATGCTTGTTATTGCTGAACTTATTGTTGAATATTATTATTATTAGTTATACTATTTATAATTTGATATTGAGATTAAATATTACTTGAATTTGAATACTACTTGAATTTGAATATGTTGAGATATATAAATTTTTACTTCTAGAAGTAAACAAGTAATAAAGTAGTAAAGGTAATGGAAGTTATAAAGGTAATAATGGTAATAGTAATTTTGATGTTGAGTAAAAAACTCTTATACTGCTTACATTACCTATTTGCCTTTTTAGGTAATTACCATTTGTCAGACAAACTATACCATAACAAAATACTCATTTCTCTTAAGTTTTTCTTAGCATTCCATTCAGGACTGAGTTTTTCAGACAAACATAAGTTTAATATTTGAAAATTAACTTATGATTATTGTTATTGTTAAGTATTATTATTTTAAAATTTTTATTGTTGATATCCTTCTTATTATTATTATTATTATTATTGTATTATTTGTGTTTTATTGTTGTTAATATTAATCTTAGTACTATTTTCGAGTTGTTGCTAGTAGATATAAAGCATTCAGATGAACTTTAATTCTGAAATAGACTTTCATAAGGAAGATCAGTAAGATCTAAAATTTGAAGGATTTTTCTCTTTCAATTTGTAAACTGTTCAGTTTGTGAGGTATGCAAATAACTTTTTTGGATGGACTATCACTCAGACGAGAACTGAACGACAAATTAAGCAACAATTCTACAAGCAATTTGCAACAAATTGTGTAAGATGATACTCTGGAAGTATGTTATCTATTATTTTAAAGTGTTACAATTCTTTTCTTATTTTGTTTAATATTTTCTAAAGCTTTTTATGTCATTGTTAACAAGATTAATATCTTGTAATTGTATTTTTATTAACAACTCCACCAATTCGCGTTACAGTTATTAAATTTAATGTTATTGGGCATTAATGAATAAATTTTGGAAATGTACTTATTTTGACTTCCTCCAGTTGATAAATTGTAATCCAAGTCCGTGTAACATTTCCCTTCAATGAACTTGCAGGTCATATGACCTACCGGTTCATTCGTCTTTTTGGGTGGGGGGGGGTATGTAATAATAAAAAATTTTCGCCCTATTTCTTTAGTTAAATTATTCCAAATTCTTCAATTCTTTTTTCCCTCTCTTTTTAAAATATCTCTTAAATCTATTTTGTATTTTATTCCATAACTTAATCAAAATATTCTGTTATTTATCATTCTAAAAATCTTAATCTGTTAAAAGCTGCACGTATTTATTAAAACCTTATTCTCTTAAATTGCAACACTGCCTCTAAGCGCACCTGCCTAATTTCTTCTTTTGAGACATTTAATTTTTATTCTTTGGAACTTTTATAATACCATTTTTATTTCTATTTAATTCATTCGGCATCCCATGATTCCAAGCGGTTTTCGCGCCCAAAGGCCTTTTTACCTTTTTAATTTGCCGCTTCTGTTAAAGAGTTTTAATCATACGTCAGAGACACGTCTTCGTGGCCTCATTTTGTCATCCATTAGCGAGAAAGCTCCGCCTTCTTTATCCCCCTAGCGCCCTCCGAACATTGATGCGAGTGGACCAGCTTGTTCGCGCGTTTTGTACCTTTGGGCCAAATTTTGAAGTATTTATACGGTTACACTGGCTTCGGAGACAGAATTTACACGAATTAGTGGTTGTCATCTAATTGCCGTCACTGGGGAGTCTACACTAATGCATCGGTAGTATGTTCTTCAAGCTCTGCTAATTCTTCAAGATCTTCAAATGTGTTCAGTTTTTAATGAAGCGAAAGTTGGTGGAGTTGCTTTCATCTATGTGATCACAATAAAGCCACTGCTCATCTATTAAGTTATTAAGTCTTCTTTTTAATGTTTTTGGGAAATTTCTTCTGGATTTCACTGCCTTTGCTCAATTTTTACGACTGCAAATACCTTACGATTTCCGATGTGATATACTTCGAGATTTGTCTTCCTGGTGAGTGACTCGAAGTGATGCCCTGTCCGGGTGTCATGACTACATTTCAACGATCTCGACTGCGGCTACCTCGATATGATTATCAGGTAATTTTAGTGGTTTCGGACTGAGATGTTCCGATTGTCTGGTGGAAAGAACGTTCAAGTCGCCAGCAATAGCGATCATCTATAATGTGCCAATTTTCGACAGGAATGTAGCATATATATATATATATTTATATATATATATATATGACTAGCAAGCTACGCTGGTCAATTTCTCTTAAAGAACCTTTAATCAAACAAAATATTGACATTTCATAATTCACTTTTATATTTTAACAGAATAATAAGGCTACTATAATTTGTGACTCGTGCTATAGCCAATATACACGTCAAAACACGTCGACCTTATCATTATCTTTTTACGCGTGAAGGTACTCCATTGGCTATGGTACTCCATTGTGAAATTTAGTATTTTTTGAAAGTCAATATTTGAAAAATGGCATAATCATTAGCATTGAAATTTAAATCAAGAAATATACAATTTTTTACCTTTCAAACGCAGTTTGTCTAACAGTTTTTTGACAAATACTTTTTGAGCTATTATTTTTTTCAGTAACTTCAAATGTTTCAGTTTCCGAGATTAATCTGTGGCAAAGATTAGCGAAAAACCCAGTCGTCAGCAACGCAAAGCTTTATATTAAAGAGGATGTTGGAGCAGGGACTGTCACCATCACTTTAGAAATCGGTTCTGTAGTTCCAGAGATTCCATAGAAATTGTAATTTAGAATGATTTTAGAATGCTTTTCGCTCATTTCACCCTTTTACATTTCGATTTTTTTTATTCTTAGAGAGCATTTACATCTTATAAGTAACTACAATGTCAAATTTCAAATTTCTAGCTCCTTCAGTATAAAAAAAAATTGCAATTTTAGAACGTTTTTCGCTCCTGCAACACTCTGGGATTAGTGGCACCTCCGTAAAATATAGCCTATGTTGGAGCAGGGATTGTCACAATTAATTTGCCACCATCACTTTTGAAAAGGGTTCGGTAGTTCCAGAGATTCCATAGAAATTGTAATTTAGAATTTTTTTAGAACGCTTTTCACTGATCTCACAGTTTTAAATTTCGATTTTTTTAGAATTTGCTCTTAGAGAGCATTTACATCTTATAAGTAACTACCATGCCAAATTTCAAGTTTCTAAATCCTTCAGTATAAAAAAAGTCGCAATTTTCGAACATTTTTCACTGTTGCACCCCATTGGGGTTAGTGGCACCGACGTAAAATATAGCCTATGTTGGAGTAGGGATTGTCACCATCAATTTGCCACCATTACTTTTAAAATCTGTAATGTGGTTCAAGAGATTCCGTAGAAATTGTAATTTAGAATGTTTTTAGAACGTTTTTCTCTCAATTCACCCTTTTAAATTTAATTTTTTTTTGTTCTTAGAGAGCATTACATCTTATTAGTAACTACAATGCCAAATTTCAAATTTCTAGCTCCATCAGTATAAAAAAAAACGAAATTTTAGAACGTTTTTCGCTTTTGCACCACCTTGGGATTAGTGGCACCGACGTAAAATATAGCCTATGTTGGAGCAGGGATTGTCGTAAAAAATTTGCCACCATCAGTTTTGAAAAGGGTTCTGTAGTAGTTCCAGAGGTTCCACAGAAATTGTAATTTAGAATGTTTTTAGAACGCTTTTCGCTCATCTCACAGTTTTAAATTTCGAATTTTTTTAGAATTTGTTCGTAGAGAGCATTTACATCTTATAAGAAACTCTACCATGCCAAATTTCATGTTTCTAACACCTTCAGTATAAAAAATCGAAATTTTAGAACGTTTTTTGCTAATGCACCCCACCGGGGGTTGTCGCACCGGCATGAAATATAGCCATTGTTACAGCAGAGACTGTTACCATCAATTTGGCACCATTTCTTTTGAAAATGGTTCTGTAGTTCCAGAAATTCCATAGAAATTGTAATTTAGAATATTTTTAGAACGCGCTTCACTCATCTCACCCTTTTAAATTTCGAATTTTTTTAGAATTTGTTCTTAGAGAGCATTTACATCTTATAATTAACTACCATGCCAAATTTCTTGTTTCTAGCTCCTTCAATATAAAAAAAATTGAAATTTTAGAATGTTTTCCGCTTTTGCACCCAGCCCCCCTGTGGTAGTGGCACCAAAATAAAATATAGCCTATGTTACAGCACAGACTGTTACCATCAATTTGCCACCATTACTTTTGAAAGTGGTTCTGTAGTACCAGAGATTCCATTGAAATTGTAATTTAGAATGTTTTAGAACGCTTTTTGCTCATCTCACCCTTTTAAATTTAGACTTTTTTTAGAATTTGTTCTTAGAGAGCATTTACATCTTATAAGTAACTACAATGCCTAGTTTCAAATTTCTAGCTCCTTCAGTATAAAAAAAATTGCAATTTTAGAACATTTTTTGCTCCTGCACCCCCCCTAGGAGTAGTGGCACTAACATAAAATATAGCCTATGTTGGAGTAGGGATTGTCACCATCAATTTGCCACCATCACTTTTGAAAACGGTTCTGTAGTTCCTGAGATTCCATAGAAATTGTAATTTAGAATGTTTTTAGAACGCTTTTCGCTCATCTCACCCTTTTAAATTTCGAATTTTAATAGAATTTTTTCTTAGAGAGCATTTACATGTAATAAGTAACTACCATGCCAAATGCCATGTTTCTAGATCCTTCTGTATAAAAAAATAGAAATTTTAGAACGTTTTTCGCTTTTGCACCACTCTGAGGGTAGTGGTACCGACATAAAATATAGCCTATGTTGGAGCAGGGATTGTCACCATTAATTTGCCACCATCACTTTTGAAATCGCTTCAGTAGTTCCAGAGATTAACCCCAACAAACAAACAAACAAACAAACAATTTTTACTACTTTATAATATTAGTATAGAAAAAGGAGTTTTCGGATTATCCGTGTTTTTCTATAGCCGTGCGACCCATCTCGGTGATTAACCCGGGTAAACTGAGTTGCGCCGCCAGGGGCCTGAGGTACGCACACGTAAAAAAATGTATCTTTCAGAGCAAAGTATCAATGTTCTTCCATGGCCTTCTCACTCCCCGGACTTAAACCCCATCGAAAACTAGCGGGGGATCTTAGCTCGTAAAGATTACCGAAATGGGAGATAGTTTACATGTGTCGAAGACGTAAAGAATGCTATAAAATGTTCTGGGGCATTCTGTACCTCGTGGCATGTTTGTAAATGCGTGAAGTCAGTTATCGGCTGTTTTAGTTAACTGCCGACGTAATAACAGCGTGCAGAAAATTTGCAAATTTCGAAATAAAGCAGGTGTTTTAATTAAAATGTAGGGTGTCTTATAATTTTGTCCATGGTATTTTTAATTTTTTTTATTGAACTCTATAAAAATATCATTTCTGTAAAACAATTACGTGTGATAACAGAATAAATTTATGTTTTTGTTGTATTTGATAAAGCATTTTTAAGCTTTGAATCTTTTCTTTCACTGTATGTCAAATTAGGCAGGTGTCTTATAATTATGTCCACCACTGTAGGTGAATCTGTAAAAGGAGCAGAAGTTACAAACCTTAGATTACTATTTACAGTATCACACAACGCTCTCGAGAAATCAAAGCAATAAGACATCGTCTGTAATTATGTATTGTTCTACTAAGTATGAGTATATGCACAATGCGGTGTTTATGACGCTAGATATTTCGCCGATGTTTTTTTTATTTTTAGAAGCCGAGATTTGTCGAACTCTTTCTTAGAATTTGAGCTTGCTTGCGAATTGGTTTGAAATTTATGGACTGGAGTTTGTGTCAATGCAAGTATGTGCTTCTTCGCAAGATGTGTGAAATTTCATCCCTAGCATAGCAAAGTCGCTTTAGGTCATCGCCATCGGACAACTTATAGTTTTCACAGCGTAACACAGATTGTGATCAATAAAACGCTGTGTTATATATATATATGTATGTGTGTGTTTGTGTATTTGTTTTCAGAAGAACTAATAATGGTGATTCATGTTGGACGGAAAAGTAAAAGAATAAATGTTGGACAAAAAGGGGGGGGGGATTTCAACATTTACGAGGGGGGTGTATAGTGGATGGAGTATCAATACATAAAGAACTTTACCTTTCAGTGGCGTTGTGGATCACTGATAATAAAGGTAAAATTGTGAAGTGTGTAAAGGTGTGAATTAAATAATTTTTTTAATCCAAAATTAAGAATAGAGTACACTCTAATAAAGAAATAGAAAGTTAAAATTATTAAAAAAAATCATTTATTTATATAGTGAGGTCATAAAAAAAAACTTATAGACAAATAGGAGCACAGTTATTTCTCAAAATTATCAATTCATAAAAATTATATTCTGCATTAATGACTCTTTCTGATTTAGAGCACACAATTATCATAAATTATTACTTAACAGCACAGCATTGGATCTTTGTTATTCCCTAGAAATACGATATAAACTTCCTGTTTCCCTAGCTAGCGTATCCGTGAATTTAAACCTCTAACATTGCTTTGGTTGACGGTCATATGGTATAAACTAATATAATATATATATGTAAAGGAAAATAATGTGACATAGATAAATATAATACAGTATATCTAAACAATACATAAAATAAGTTTAAAGTTCATGCTATTTATTTATTTATTAAAAATGTGCGAACAATCGTTCCCACAACTCACTATACTATTCACAAAGTACTAAATGAACAAAAAATATTTTGTATGTACATATTTGCATTTTTCTTCCAGTTGATAAAATCTAAATGAAACAGGTCATTTTACATTTAATGAAAATGTTAATAATGTGTTGCCTTGATATTTAAATTTAATTTAACTCATATGTCATACACATAACACATATTAAATCATATTGAGTAATTTATTAAGCATTTATAAGAACTTCATAAAATATAGAATAATACAATGACCTCTCACCTAAACGTGGTGAACGAAAAATATGTTTTTGTATCATTTTCTCCTAAAATAATATTTGTCTTAAACATTCTGTGATTAAAGAAGGCAAAACTTTCTATAAAAAAAAAGTTATACTTAAAAGTAATGACCACGCATCGCGTATACGTGAGAGGTCACTGTACTTTTATGGTTTTTATGATATTAGTTACTATTTTGCCTTTTCAAGTTCGGAACTGTTTTATTTCAGAATTATTTAAATTATAAAAGCAGTAATACAATCAGCCTTGTTTTCACTATCAAACAGAAATATTATTCATTATTTATATGAATTATTGTATATGTCAGAATTTCCTCAAGAATATTTTAAAAATCGTACCTTTATAAATTAAGAAATATAATTTTAGGCATACAACTTATTATTGAATCTTTTTTCACACCTTTTTTCTATAATATATATATTTTTTGTAACTTTTCTGAAGAAGAATAAAATTTTAAAATAAAATAAATAAGAAAATAAAACAAAATATTAAATTTTTTGTTACTATAATTATATTTTATTCAAAGAAAAACAACGCTCTCAAGAAATCGTTGCTTTTGAAATTGAGGCAACTTCAAACATAACAAAATCACGATTTTTGTTTGCAGCTAACACGGATAACGCTTATTGTATATTAAATTAACATAAAATTTGATGACAAAAATATAAAATCAGTCTATTACTTTCTTACGAATATTTTTAAACTCATTCAAATGGAAACCTTTAAATATATAGCAATAACATAAAAACGATTTATGTTAAGCTTATGTAATAAATAAACAATCAAACGTAAACGTTGTTAAGAGACCCTTGTGGTTTTACACCGTCAAACTACACATTTAGCGTGTTAGATGCTAACGATTTAATTAGCCCAAAAGTATGAAACATTAAAACTGCGTCAAGGGATCTTAATTATTTCTGATGTTTATATAGAATAAATATGCTTAGTTGGTAACTTTAATATAATTTCATATAGATATATATAATCAAATTTAGCATTATATATATATATATATATATATATATATATAATCAAATGTAGCATAACATTTTTTTTTAAATTGTTATACACCAGAAGTATAATTTTGAATTCAAAAATATAAATTAGGATTCAAGCTAAGTTTAATTTAAAATAATTCGCATTTATCCAAATTTGGTTGAATTGCAAATACTATTAACAGTTAATATATCTTGTGTTAATTTGTTTTCAATTATTAAAGCCTCAATGTTGCATATTTATTGTTCAATAGATTATAGAAAAACATCTTAATTCTAAGTGAAAATGGTATAAAATGAAGTTTAATGAATCCTTAATTCACCTTATTGTGACAGGTCATATAAATTATTTCGTAAAAACAAAAAAATTCCATTTAAAATTACTTAAAGGTGTTTTATTAAAATTATATACATTTTACAACTAAAATATCAAAACCAAGTACTTTCGACCATCTGACATGGTCATAATCTGGGTTAAAATCGTTATAACCTTAATTCTTTTCGTAGAAAATATCAATTAAATAAATTGAATTTTAAATTTCAGAATTTAGAGATGCGTAATTGTTCTGAGCAAATTAAGATACATGAAATGTACGAAAGTTAAATTAAAATTATTAAAATAAAAAATTGCTGGCTCACACCGCGTGATTGAAACTAGAGGCATGGTGTTCTTATACCGCTAAACATATTTCCAAATTCAAAATGTATTAATATAAAATACAGATTTCAGATATTATATGTTTGATAAAGTGATTTATATTAAATACAATAAGAAATTTAACATTTTACACCCCCTTTTTTCTGTAACTTATATATAGAAAAATGATACCTTGCGTCTAAAAAGGACATTTAGCAGAATTAATTCCATTCTTTTACGATCAAAACGTATCGAATTAAAATAGTTAATTTTTTTTAAATTTTCATTGTTTTCTGCCACATAAAACTATGACGTGTTTTGAATACAGGATAAAATAATATTTAAACTACAATAACTCAGTATGTTTTGGTCATAAATAATTGCCATATTTTTAATTCTCTTCAATGACACAGGGCAATTATCTCAATAATAATGTATATCCAATTGTGTGTGTGAATGTTTGGCTGAAGCCAAGGTCAGAATGGAGGATTTAATGGCCCTGCATATTTGCATATAGATGGATTATAACTCAGAAACGAAAATAGACTACTGTGATGAGTTTTTAATTTGCGTTAGAATAATTTGATTGGTAGCTATAAACGCAAAACTCAATCTTTAAACCATAGAAAATTTTTATTTCTGTTGTAAAGTAACACTAGAATAAATCGTTACACTTAGAAGTTCTTAGGTTCGGTTATCTTTACAATTAACTCGTAGCCAGTCTCACTTCTGAATGAAAGTGTTAGTTCCTAAGAAACAGTTCAAGGCGACGAGAGTTTCGGTAATCACAGATTTCTCGCTCGGCTAGCGATTTGAAATGAGTTCAAACTAATGAGTGGTGACAGGGTGTCACTCTAGTTGCTAGCTCTCAGACGGTGAGTTACAACTTCCACAAAATAAAGACGTGATGTCCCTGATCTTTTCTTCCTTTTGCTGGTGTTCAGCAATTTTCACCTCCGGACGTGGTGTCCGGCCGATAAAACCAATTTCTCTACCGGGAGATGATTCTCCTATGTGCAGAGCTCGAAATCCGACCTCTTCAGTCAATCCCCTACTTCTAACTCCTCGCTCCAAACTCCTCTTTTTCGCTGCTCGCCGAAGGGAAGGGGGGTAGGGAGTTTGGGTGTTCTCAAAGCCCCATAACTCGTTCCTCTTCTCTGATTGGGAAATAAGAATTTGTACTTGGCGCCTCGTTGCCACTTTATGTCTTGTCCTAAAACAGGGGAATTCCTCGCTTCTTTGTTTCTCGAGAAGAATCATATCTATCACCTTCCCGCCGTACCAAATTCTCCACGTCAACTTCCTTTTGAGCGAGCCAGACTCGAGAGACTGAGAGAGTCTGATATACTCGCTTGCGGGAAAAAACCTTTCCCAGGCGTGCGAACATAAGGACTTGGAAAGTTTCATTCGATACTTCCACAAAATTGAATGAAATCTTTACAGCACTCCCTCACAAAGATGAGATTTTTCACATGGTTGAAAAATCTTAGTTGCGATCCAGCCAGACTCTTACTTCATTCAAATCTGAGGTCTTAACCCTGGTCGCACATTTTATATAAAAATACATTTTCTAAAACAAATTCAAATTTAAAACTAAATTATACTCAAATTACAATTATAAGAATTTTAAAATATATATACACTTCTTTTTCTTTAACTACCTTAGTCAATTCTACTTAAAAATCAAAATGAGGTATGTGTTTTCCTTGTTTGTATTTGATTGAATAATGATAGCTTCGCATAATCAAATTCCAACGTAACAACCGGGGATTATACATATCATTATTTTTCAGACAACTTAAAGGATCGTGGTCAGCCAAATGATGCCTTAATTTATTTATAATACAAATTATCGCGGCACATTCCTTTTCGCTTGTAGCCAAATTTAACTCAAGTAGGGTAAATTTTCGGCTCGAAAGGTTTGCCTGGTGCCCTTCACTATTTACTTTCCCTTTTCGGACGGGCCTCGAGTGATTTATGCAGCAGAAGGGGTCCCATCCCGGAGTCTCTATCAAAAACGACGGAGAATAAGACTCGAACACGCCTTCAACAGTTTCGCCTAAATCTGACTCTCTTTTTATCCCGCCTCTAAGAATTTCGTCTTGTCTCGGTGAAGTTCTATAGAAGAGAATCTTCACTGGTACCTCGCTTGCTAACTCTATATCATGGGCAATTAAATCCAACCCGTAATTGGTCACTAATTTTTCCGAATATTCGTTTCCTTTCCATTTTTCAAATACTATTCTAAGAGCTGTCACTAAATATTTATTTCTGCTTTCAAAAAGGGGTAAGGTTCTCTCCGTGTCCGTGTACCAACGCGTCATAATACTCGCAACATATCTACTGGGCAAAATAATTTCTTTCCCTCCAACATTTCCCTTTCTTAAACCTAAGCAGGGGTCACTAGATTCAGTGTATGTTTCACTTTCTTCCAAAACATTCGGCCAAAAATGATCCTTATACATTTCGTCTATGGACCTATTCAAGCCTAAGTATCCACCTACATTGTCCTGACACAACGATAGAATCCCCCTCCTCGAACTTAATGGAACAACAAATTGATCCCTCCCTAAACCAACAGTATCCATTATTGTTTTGACTACTGACTTTTTTTCCATGTCAAAATGGGAAGCCTTATCCGCAACTTTTTCGCTAATAGGGTCCACCGTGACTTCCGCCTTTTCAGCTGTTTGCAAGTCTAGCTTACTAATCTGAGCTAAATTCACCCCTGAATTTTTCTGGTCTAGTTGGGATAGAAAAATTCCTTCATTCCCACCCTCTGATTTCTCTCTCCTGTCTTCCCTAAGTTGGGGCTCTAAATCTCTCGTCCTTTCCTCTCTCTGCGTTGCCCGCCGTTCGCTTGTCAAAAGATCTTTAGAAATATCACCCCTCTGTCTCGTTAGCGGCATGCCTTTAGTTTCGGTTTTCAGACGCGCGCTTTGTCTTGTGAGCATTGCTCTAAAAGAATGGGGTTTAGATTTCTGTTTCTGAATTAATTCGTGGGTTTTATTCCCTAACAAGTAATAATTCATATCTATATCTTTGTCGACAACAGCTGCCTTCGCTCTTATTCTCTCACCGGTATTTAATATTATTTCTACTTCAGCAATAGGTAGTCGACAACACCTATTATCCATTATTTGTTTAACACAAATATTTTCTCCTGTCTATTGATCCGCCGTTACATCATGCGCACTACACACATCCAGGTTCGTCCCCGTATCGCGCAACACGGTTATTTTCTTCCCATTAATTAACCCTTGAATTAAATAAGGTTTGAAAAACTCTTCTAAATTGTCTAAGCCCGCTACATGATGAACTGACTCTGTTTTCTCTAACTCTTTTAATTCGGGACATAAATATCGATAATGACCTGGCTTTTGCAAAAAAAAACAAGTAATCTCCCTTCTTTTATCGAATACCTCATTCCTATCTCTAACAACATCTTTATCCCTCCAATTCGAATTAATTTCTGCCGCCCTACCATCAGGTTTTGGTTTTCCTGTCACTTTATTTCGCTCAAACAATTTCTCATTATTTTGGAATTTTGGAAACCCTGACGATCTTAAATTTTTCCTCGCTGAGTCATAAGCGTCTAATTTCTTAGTTAACTCAAAAGAAGTGTTTATCGAACTCCACGAATCGATAAAATGATGTTTAATTTCAGGATTCACTTTACGTTTTAATTGATCTGTGATAATTAGGTCTCTGAGTTGATCATAAGTCGTTATTTCTAGCCCGCTTAACCATTGGTCAAAATAATTAGAACTATCGAAAACAAAATCTCGCCAATTTTTATTTTCGATTTTTTTCGACATAACAAATTTAAGCCTGAAATCCTCCGCCGATAACTGATACTTTTCTAGCAATATCCTTTTCACATATTCAAAATCGTCCGTTTGCTCTGCGTTTTCTTTCAAAATTAATTCGCTTAATTCCGCAGGAAGTAACCCCAATAATTGTGTCACCCAATGATTTTTACTTATCTGGGCCTTCTGTACCTGCCTTTCAAATAAATTGAGATAAATAGAAATTTCGGATTTTTCCGGGTCGAATTTTGGAAGAATTGATTTCAACGCAATTTTTGATTCGCCCTCATTTTGACTCGAAGTTAAACTAGCTTCATCTAATCATCTTTCTACCCTTAATTTAGCCAATTCATGTTCGCGTTCCAAAGCCTTCGATTTTTCATCCCTCTCAAATGCCCCCAATTTCTCTCGTTCCACTTTTTCATCAGCTTCATTTTGCAATCTCTCTTTTCTATGATTGCGAATTGTCCCAGTTGTTCTTCGTAACCTGCAGATTCAGTCAGTTTATGAATGATTTGGAAAACTTTATCCGATTCGTCAATAGTTGCTCCAAATTCAATAGCTAACTCTTTCAAGTCGCACTTTTTTTTCCCTGACCACACAGACATATTTACTGATAGATCAATCGACAATTATTATACAAAATAATTCTTAACCTAAACTTTAACGTTTTAAAAACTTTCCCATATAGCAATTTTAATCAATATATCATTTCACAATAGCATTACAATAAATACAATATCAATAATAACATAAAAAACCTTTATCGTTATTCAACCAAATGCAAATGTATTTTCTCATATACATTCCCAGAACTATTTCAAATTAACCACTCTAAATTAGAAATAAATTCTCAATAAATTATTCCTGAAAGTAAACTTTTTTTCCGTTAACTTAATTAACAAGGCTGCTCCACTTAATACACTACCAAAATCCCTTTTGCATTTAGTAATATTAACTCACCCACAATTTCAATTACTCCAAAACGATTTATTTGTAAAATTCTACAGAATTATACCCCTACACTTAATTTGCCTAATAATTAATGTTAATTATTTTTTTATTTTGAGAAACTAAAGAAAAAAATATGTTTCATAGTCTCAAGGCAAATTTATTATAAATTACAAGAACATTATAATATACTACCGACCAAGATTTTTAAAAACCAAAAAGACCTCTGAAATGAACAAAATAAAAATTCTAACCTGGAATCTCCTGAGTTCAGATCACCTCCGTTGGTTACTTTCACACTCCTCTGTAGGGTCTGAGATCCGGCACACTGTTTCTGTCTCCCTTCTACCTCTGTAGGATTCTAAAAATCCGACACTCTTGTCACTGGAGTCTGTCACTGGCGTCCGGTTCAACTGGGGGTTGGAGCATTTTTTAACTCTTGCTTCTCCTTCAGCCTGGTTGCAGCTCTCCGATTCCACTTTCGTCACTGGAGTACGTCTCTGGCGTCTGGATCAACTGTGATTGGAACTCTCTTTCACTTTTGCTTCTAATTCAACCTGGTTACGGCCCGTTAATCCTTAGACAAAATCTATACCACTGCCACCACTGTGATGAGTTTTTAATTTGCGTTAGAATAATCTGATTGGTAGCTATAAACGCAAAACTCAATCTTTAAACAATAGAAATTTTTTATTTCTGTTGTAAAATAACACTAGAATAAATCGTTACACTTAGAAGTTCTTAGGTTCGATTGTTTTTACAATTAACTCGTAGCCAGTCTCACTTCTGAATGAAAGTGTTAGTTCCTAAGAAACAGTTCAAGGCGACGAGAGTTTCGGTAATCACAGATTTCTCGCTCGTCTAGCGATTTGAAATGAGTTCAAACTAATGAGTGGTGACAGGGTGTCACTCTAGTTGCTAGCTCTCAGACGGTGATTTACAACTTCCACAAAATAAAGACGTAATGTCTCTGATTTTTTCTTTCTTTTGCTGGTGTTCAGCAATTTTCAACTCCGGACGTGGTGTCCGGCCGATAAAACCAATTTCTCTACCGGGAGATGATTCTCCTATCTGCAGGTCTCAAAATTCGACCTCTTCAGACGATCCCCGACTTCCAACTCCTCGCTCCGAACTCCTCTTTTTCGCTGTTCGCCGAAGGGAAGGGGGGTGGGGGGTGGGGGGTTTGGGCGTTCTCAAAGCCCCTTAACTCCGTTCCTCTTCTCTGATTGGGAAATAAGAATTTGTACTTGGCGCCTCGTTGCCACTTTATGTCTTGTCCTAAAACAGGGGAAGTCCTCGCTTCTTTGTTTCTCGAGAAGAATCATATCTATCACCTTCCCGCCGTACCAAATTCTCCACGTCAATTTCCTTTTGAGCGAGCCAGACGCCGCGTCTGAGAGACTTGCTTGCGGGAAAAAACCTTTCCCAGGCGTGTGAACATAAGGACTTGGAAAGTTTCATTCGATACTTCCACAAAAATGAATGAAATCTTTACACTACATATATTTTTTAGTTTATTCAAATATTTTTTCTTAATAATTCAAAATTTCATTATTTTCATATCGAATAAATGGACATTTTTTCGTATAAAATTTTAAAATGGTTAAAATTTACTTTATCGTTGCAAATACTAAATCAAAACCTGGAATAATAATTTTTACTCAACAATTTATTTTCAATTGAAAAAATTCCACGTGAAAAATGAAAGTGAAAAAAAAATTAAGAATTAAAAAAAAGATTAAATAACAGTGTTAGAAATAAAACGTATATTTTCAAGCATTTCCTAACAATTCAAAATTTTATTATTTTCATAGAGAATAAATTTCATGGAGAATGCATATTTTAAAATGGTTAAATGTACTTTATCGTTGCATATACTAAATCAAAACTCGCAATAATATTTTTTACTCAACAATTTATTTTCAATAGAAAATTTTCCACGTAAAAAAAATGAAATTAAATTACAAAAAATTTAAATCAAAAAGAAGATAACATAACATTATTCGAAATAAAACACACAGTTTCAAGCATTTGATACTAATAAAATATGCATGAGTACGAATATAAGTACAGAAACCATAGCCGATTATGACGTCATAAATATCGAAAATAAAACGGATATGTTTTGATGTTGAAATAAAATGATCTTGTGTTATGAAATTACTTCTTATTATTTTGTTTCTTTTTTCTTTTCTTTTCTTTCTTCCTTTTTTTTTTGTTTTTTGTTTTTCATTTGAAATGAGTATATTTCAAATGTATATATTATATGTATTTTAAATGTATGTAATATATGTATGTTAAATGTATGTGTTTTAAAATAAAACTATGTATTTTAAATGGAATGATTACAATAAGAATGATGGCGAGGTTTATTGTCGGCGCTCAGCTAACATAACTATACCGTATTTTTAAGTAAAATTTTAAAGAAGTTGAAGAAAATGTATAGTAAATGTCAATAATATGCACCGCAAAATTATTCATGTCGAAATGACGTCATGATTAAGGGTAACAAGTTATTTTCATTCCTAGAAACAAAAAAAATGGACTGCTTGAAAAAAAAACTATATGACGAGCGTTAATTGTTAAGGCGTTCACCTCGGGAAATCTGAATAAAAATGACTTTAAAAAAAAGAAAGTGGCCTTTTCGTTCATAAAAACCTAAAGATTTAATTGTATTGCAACAAAGTTACGTCCTTTTCCTTCTACAGTATTAAAATTAAGGCTCGAGGGCTTGAAGTACATTGGTAGAATCGAGATAAATTTGTAGATCGTGGTTTGGCAACCGCATTTTAATTCCACGTTTCTTTCAGATTTAAAGGAGCAAAAAATTTATTGTCATTTTTAGAAATGGCTTTTTTCTTTTTTTTTTTCTTATTGGTACCAGAGTTTTGTAAAGTTTTATAGGATTAGAAAAATGGCATAGATTCCATTACATTGTTTAAATGCATTTGCAACGGTTTTAAAAAAATTTAATAAACAACGATGGTATCGAAATGAAAATAAATTTTGTCAAAAAATTCGCTCAATGCAAAAACAGCACAGTAGAAATAAAAGAGTAATGAAATTTTTCCTCAATCTGAATTGCGTAGATTTGAACAAGCCGATCGTGCCAGCTCCTAAAAATAAGCAAATTTCTAATATTATAAACGTGAAAGCCCGTTGTATTGCCCGTTTTATAATATAGCCGAGAATAGGATGGCTAGAATCTGTAATCGGGTTCGTAGATAATTTGCTTTCTTTAGCGAGCGCAATTTGTCGCAAAAATAAATACAATTTGTAACCAAGTTTTTTTTTTTTTTTTTTTTTTTTTTTTTTTTTTTTTTTTTTTTGCGTGGTAAAATATTTAATAGTATTCTAGATGTTCATTTCTGTGCTCTCATCTTGGACTCCTTTTTCAATTGGTTATAGTTTCATTTTTGCGATTCTGCGTATTATTTAGCGCAAAATTTCGCTTTTTCAAGACGGAGTTATATTAATACTCTTATAACAAAGAAATTCCGAATTCTCAGGAGTGAAATGTTTTATATAATTAATACATTTATTATTTTTTTAACCTTCTCACCGCCGCGAGCTGATATATCCGTTCACTATGCTGTAGGTTTCACAGCAATACAAGGTTTGTTTAAATTAATATAATTCTACAAATATAATGCATTTTTAAAACATCAAGTAATGATTGATACTCTTAAGGATTATACTTATATATGCAATTAAGTTTTTTATCTCAAGTTTACAAATTCAGATTTTTTAAGCATTTTAAAAAAAATTACAGTGAAAACAACATTACAAATTTGCCCTTTTGCTCGGCGGTCAGGGGGTTAATGTCACGTGAACGAAGTCACGGGTAACAGCTATTTTCTAAATATAAGTTATAGAGAAAACGGTCCCTATAAAAGTTAAATGTCTTATTTTAATCAAACAAATAGATAAAAATTAATATTAAATTACTAAACACATTAAAGAAATATTACTAAAAATAGTAATATATTATTATTTATATATTATAATAATATACTTTGGGAAACAAATGGCTGAACTAAAATCTGTCCTTTATTTGAATGCATTTTATACCCATATGTTTGGATCCTCAGAGTTTTAAAAGATAATAAGTCCATAAATTTATATTTCGAATCATCCGGTACACCCTTAGTTGATAGGAATATACATAACGTATTTAGATTTGCAAAGTGAAGATTCAAATCCAGAATGGAAGCCCGGGACAAATACAGGCTGTACCTCAACCTGTTCAAACGTATATAAAGGTCTATAAAAGGAATAAGAACTATTCATTTAATACAGGTAAGCTTTATTCTGTCAATACAAATATTTTACATTTTGTATGCAATATAAGCTATAGCTATTTGAAAGACTTAAAAAGATTCCTACATCTGTATTTCAAAAGATTATATTTAAAAGTTTAGCAATCGCAAACTCTATTAGCAAATAAAGAAAATCTTCTTTAAGCAATTTAAGGTAATATTTCATAATTATAAATATGAATATTTATCATTATTAAACTACATCTCTAAGAAACTATTCACAATGATAAATTATTTCTTAACTCGTTAAAATTACTTGAGAAAAACAGCTTACATCAAACTCTGAAGATTTTCTATTCGAAAATTGGCTTTCTTCGCTGTCACGTTAGCATGTCTTGCGTGCAAAATAAAAAGAAATTCGCTTTATGTTAAAACTTGGCTTGTCAAAATGATCATTTGTTATGACTGACATTTTCGTAAATTTAAGCAAAAATATGACGTAAAAAGAATTGACAACAGTGATAAACTTTATTTTGATGATTTCCTATGTAGTTTCAGTATTCTGAAGATTAGGTAATTCAATAGGATTAAAAAAGGATTATAAGCACATATATTTAATTTGCATTTATCGCGGATGAATTAATAAACAAAAAATCACTTATTTTTGCCTCTTTTATTTTTGTATTTTTTAAATAAATGTATAAATTATACTTTATTTACAGTCATGATTTTTTTATCTTTCTTTTCTTATTAATACGGATTAATTAAAACAATAAATTTTATAAAAATGCATTTTAAAAGGTAATAAAAATCTGTTTTAAATAAGTTTTTATCGCAGATGAATTATTTCAAGAAAAATAATATTTTGATGATTTTATAAATGTTTTCATGATTTTTACACAATTTATGATTTAGAGTAAATTAATATATGTGTAAATATAAAGTGCTTTAAATGTTGAAAGTTTTCTATATCTAATCTTTATCTCTGCCGAAAAATTAATTATGTAAATTTTAATAACTTAGAAATTATAAAATATTTGAAAAAAAAACGTCAAAGTGTAATGTTTTCTAAACAATATATAATATATTTGAATTTCATAAATTTAATTAAAAAAAAAATTTTTTTTCGCGTAAAAAATACTTTATTTAATGAATGTACGTCACCTTAAAATATTACATTTCATTGAAAACGTTTTAACGTATTGATTAATGACATATACGAATTTTTCTGAAGTTTAAGAATGAATTATGAGAACAAATTTTAGAAAAACTTTCCTGTTTTTTTTGTTTTTTTTATCATACATATGTAAATGCAGGATTAAAATGATTTTTTTCATTAATTGTAAAATACAATGAAAATATTTGAATTACAGCGCAAAAATGTTTTTCTTTTTAAGTTTAAGACACGTGTTTCTAAGAATTCTAACAAGTAAAATAATTCTGCTCTTCTGCATTTTAGAAGCGAATTGTTGTTGTTGTTGTTGTCGTGTCAGAGAAAGTGCCATGGCGCTTCTCTGAAAGAAGGGCTGCCAGAGCCTCAAGAGAGGTTGAATTTCTAGAGCTGGTCTCCTAATTTTGAACCATTTCAAGATGAGAGACCTGTACTTGGATTGGCACCCACAGAGGTATCGTTTTCAAACTTGGAAGACATTGGATCCACGAACAGATTTTACGTGCACCAGATCCCATTAATGTACACGGTCCCACAGCAGCCGCAGTCGAGAGAAGTTGTCACTCTCCCATACACTGGCCATGGTCGATACTGCTTTACTTTCGGTGAACATGACGAGAACCGAGATTAGAAGCGAATTAACATAAATAAACGAAAATATTTTGTCTGGATGTCTGCCTATGTGTTTATTTGCTGGTGATGATTAGGGAAATCGATGGCTCTGCAAATCTAGATCCGATGCACCTGAGACTCAGATTTTAGATTTTTTTTATTACATTATTATTCATTTTTTTCCTTGAACGAAATATTTCGCGCACGAAGTTTGCCGGTGATTTTTAGTCAATTCAAAATCAATTCAAATTCAAACTGTTTACTCACCATAAGAAATCTTGTTATCCTTTCAGTAAAGTTTAACCGACATTCGTACAGCAATTTTCTAATTTTTGCGATTTTTTAAAAGGCTCCATTTCGCCGAAAATTAGAAGTATTTTATTTTAATCAAATAATTTGTATTTGATATCTTATCCATCCAATCTTATATTTATGTCTCCTGTATGGACAAACTATAGGAAATCGATTAAAAAAGTTACAAAAAAATTGAAAATATCACATTTTTCTCGAATTTTTCGTTGAGACGAGAAAAAGAAAGAACTGAAAAAAAGTTCCAACATTGGTTTTCTAAGTAACTTGTTTATCGTCCGAAGTCATTCTTTTAACGTTATTGTTGGCATCACGGTCGGGAGTCCTTTTTTATTTTGTTGGCCGAGAACGAGCTATATTTTATGCAATGGTTCTGAACTGGTATGCCGTGACGGAATTGTTCGTCTTCAGAGGACAGGAGGTGTGTTACGAAAATTTTTATTTGAGTTGTATCAAGAGTTTAATATTTAACACTAATACCCTACTTTATTGTTCAACATTTCATAGTATGACATTTTCTTAGAAATGAGATGCTATGCCATTAAGGTTTCTTATCCCCTGTACGGGCAATGTCTTCTAGTATTATGAGAATTTATTTCTAAATTTGTTAGTTCAACACATATTTACTTTCAATTCATCAGTTTAAAATAATCGCTTCAACGCAGCCGAATTAGCAAATCTTCTTACAAGTCAATCACAAAATTCATTCTTTTTCATTTTTAAATGTTATTTCTACAATATGTGAAGGGTTGTGGAGAAGGAGGGAGGGAAACAAACGATTGTCCACTTTTTGTGAATTTTGAAATGACAGTAACATCTGTTAACTTAACAGGCCTACTATTATTCGGCAATCTTGGATCAAGGCATAAACTTAGCTAAAGATTCCTATTAAAAGGCACAATATGTATGAGTACTTATATGTATTAGCCTTTATTATTTATGTCTTTAGAATGATGAAAAATCTTTTGCAAAAAACACAGTGGCATAGTCGCTTCAGTCTATCGCTGCCTGGCGCGAGGTGACACTGGTCACAGCGACGGACATACTTCATGTCACTCCCCTTCATTCTTTTACTGCTCCAAGTTCCTGCCCTCTGTCGCGTGGGGCTGTGGCCCGGCAGGACCGGCCTCCTGGCCTTAATATGTACCACCATCAGTTATTATCATTAAGATAGTATCACCTAACATATCTATTTCCACCCCGCCGCTTGTCGCGTTTTCTGGCGGGTTCAGCTCCAGCTGAAATATGTTTTTTTTTTTTTTTTTTTTTTTTTTTTTTTTTTTAAAGACCTTAATAAAGGGACCGGGAGGGACATCTATGCTCTACAGATCTGGTTCCCAGTCTGAGCAGTCCCTCTTAGGCATTCAAAAATACTGGTATAAAAAGGGCGAAGGATGAATTACCATCAGTTAACTGTCATCATTGTTCCTCTGACTCTTCATATGTGTGAACATATCTTATACCTTAGAATAATTTTACAACAAAATAAATAAATATCCTTTATTGTTCATTTAGTGTATGACAGACAAATTTTATTGTACAAATCACAAAAAAAAATATTTAAATATACTAAATGAGAAACTAAAATCTTCATATTTTTTAAATGTTTCCTTACTACTTGGACAGGAAAAGTTATGAATAAATCATTTTATTAGAAATCGCTTGACAGTTTTAAAAGCGAAAATGCTTTATTCCGATGTTTATGTTTACTGATGCGTCATGTAGGGGAGATGGGGGATGAATGGGACAAGGGATGGATGGGACGTTCTCAATAATTCAGGCAATAAACTTATTTTTAGTTGTTTCCTATCCTCATAGATTTCACTACCATAGTGTGCTTCAGAACTAAAAGCAAGACCACATGGCTGTTTTCAGTTTCCTTCAAATTATCATTTCCTGAAAACTCTGCTTAAAAGTAATTTTTTTTACATTTGAAATTACTTAAATATCTTATGCAATATAAACAATTAAGATATGTTGTAGTTTTTTATTTCAAGGCTCAGTATCGGTAATTAAAATGAATGCATATTAACCATTGTGACGAAATAATTTTTGAGACAAAATGGCTGACAACTGAATATATGCATCATGGGGATGATTGGGACATTTCAAATGGGATGAATGGGATTGTCTCATTCATCCCTAGAGGATGCTGAAAAATATATATATTAGCTAAATAATATTATATAGTTTGATAAATTAATAATTTATGGTAATTATTCTATTAACATTTCATCCTCATTGTAGTTATTGTCTTCAGCCATTGAATGCTTCCGTTTATGGGCTATTTAAGGTAAAGCTGAGATGAGTCCAATATGATTGGCTAACAAATAATTCTGAAGATCATATTACAATTTACGATCTCTCAGCTTTTGCCCAGGAGGCATTTTTTCCAGCTTTTAGTCCTTAACATTGAATAAAAGGAGGAAAATTTTTGTGTCCCATTTATCCCTGCTGTGAGGATGATTGGGACATCGAAGAATTGTTTTTTAATTTCATAATATATTTCTGTATAATAATAATCTTGAATAAATATTGTGCGTAAGATGTAGTCAAGCACTTAATGTATGAAATGTGATATATAATTTTGATAATAACTTAAATAAAATATTTAAAATAAACATTTTTGTGAAAATGTCCCATTCATCCCCCATCTCCCCTACACTAAAAAGACTTGTGTATTACAAATTTCTATAATAAAATAAGTTTACAATAAATTCTGCATATTTTCAGTTAGTAATTAGAACTAAGCAGTAAAATTAATAAATACAATGACGATAAGTAGGTATGTTTTTCTATTATTAGAAAACGTTTCTTTATAATTAAGCGTTTATTATGTCATCGCTAATATTATTAGAAAATGTTTCTTTATAATTAAGCGTTCATTATGTCATCGCTATCTCATTTAATTATTTTTTTCAATATGAAATAAATATATTCTTCATTTTTTTATTATCGTCATTATTTATGCAGGAATATTGTATTCAAAACTTCTATTCATAGTTTTACTTAGTTATGTTTTTAGAGTCTTCCATATTTATACAAGAAATAAAAATCAGAAGAAAAGAAACACTAATGAGTAAAAGAGAAATACGAAAACGGTATGCAATTACTAATATTTACTATTATCGGAAAACAATTATTTTAAATCCTTTGAAGGCAATATTATATTATTACTCTTTACGAATTCAGATAAAGGTTTTTCTGAAAGTATTGCTATTAAGAAAAATAATTTGTCTATTGGTAAATCGATCAAATGCAATGCCTTGATAAATCTTGCAAATTAAGTGGAAAATTTGTATTATATTACGATAAACACATTCTCTGTTTTATATTTGCAAAACGATGTGAAAAATATTAAATAGATTGATGTCACTAAAAAAAAAGGAAGCATATAAATCTACGTCTGAAACCATTGAAGAAGAGTAATTAAAAAAAGGAATACTTGCTTATTTTTAAAAATATTGTAATATATTTTATATATAAATTTAAAAAAAATTATAAACCTGTAATGCACAAAATGTTTTTAGAATATTGGGGAATGTTATATTCATAAGAATAAAAAAATGTATTATCAAAAATTTTATTTAAATCCAATTGTTTTAATACTCTGCTTTGCCTTTTTTTCATGTTTAGAGAGTTTATACATACATAAATATTAGATAACACAATAAAACATAAATAAAAGAGAATACAATTATAAAGAGATTTTTGTTCCAGGTGACTTTGTTAATAATGTTAATAATGAAAATCCACGCGGGAAGCTAGGTTCAAAGTGAATAATAAAAAAAACTCCAGTATACATGGCAGACTGTTTATTCAGATGATTACCATAACATAAAAAGTCCGAAGGCAGAAGAGGGAGGAAACATAGGAGGCCTTCTTAAAAGGTCATAACAAGCAGATGGCAGGAGCAGAAGTGAAATTGCTTTCGCGACTCGACTTAGAGGCCGTGTGACATGTATCTCACCAAATAGGGTTGCTAACACTGTTGTCTAGGCGAGAACACTTCCAGATGGAGCGTACTTAACTAATGGTATTTTTCGAGCAAGGGTGACAGATTATTGGCATAAGAACGTATTTCATTTCGAAATTTAATATCGCCAAGAAGACTGCAACGGTCGAATATTTTCCCATGCGAAAGGAATCTTTGATAGTCCGAACAGCTTACGCTTTTAACGACCAGAATATATTTTTAGAACTGGGTGTGAATGATTGAGTTATTACTGAGACCAAATAAGGACATGTATATATGCTGGATGAAAAAGATAGACACAATTCTAACTGACTCTCTGGCCGCAAAAATGCATTATGAATATATTGTGTTTTAAGCTTGGTTTCGGAAAGTAACTTACAAAAAGGCATCTGTGCTGATTTAATTCTTTTCTTTTTATTTTAATCGAAGGACCGTGAGATATTAGCGATCCAGCACGAGTGACGGTGAAAAGGGAAAGAGTTTAAATTAAGGCGGGATTATTGTTTGTAGTAAAGATAACTCAATTAAATTTTGAAAAAGCAGGTGAAAAATATAATTTAAATAAAGATTAGGGGAGTTTAAAATTTAATATATGATTAGCATATCATAACAATAATACATAAAATTTCAAGACTATCATGGAGTCCAACAGGATGTCTTCAGACGATCGAACATAATAATCTTAAATGTTATTAGCATATTTTCAGAATGGAAGAAGAACGTCTACCAAAAGTTATTATAGGCTAAATACTTTTAAAAATTAAACATTTTTTTTAAATTTAAAAAGATGAAAAATTAATGTGAAAGAAAAAAAAGTTATAAATTTTAAATTTATGAAATTTTTTATGAATAATTAAAGAATAACGTTAAGATTAATCTTTTTCTCAATACAAAATTCTTTATAGATAATACTATAAAAAATATTTAAAGCTTTAATAATATTTCCAGTAAGATAACAATTTATATTTATGATAAAAACTTGAACTAAAATAAACCAAATCCCTTTCTAGTAATTATTCATAAACTGAAAGCATTTTTAAGTAAATCAAAATATTGGAAGAGAACTTATATCAGTCTTAAAACTTTTAGTATTCGAAAATTGCATTTGTCGGCTGGCATTTACACATAATCTCTCTGCAAAAGAAAAAAATACAAAACCTTTTGTTTTAAGCATAGTTGCCAAAACAGCCATTTGTTATCAAAGACTAACTGGCAAATAGTAAACATAAATAATAACTTTTGAAACGAGGAAGGGAAATCGAATTATTAGATGATACTTTCAGTACCATGAAACATTACTTGATTAAATTGATAAAATATATTAAAATAATATGTCGAACACTGTCCGTCAATCAATTTAATTAGCCTAAAGTTTAGGCTCTTAAATTAAATGTGTTTTCATTTAAAACAACTTTTATTTACCTTAATATGGAAATATCGGATCTCTGAAGAAAAATAGATTTTATGTTTATTTAAAAGGTATTCCATGCAGTATAAAACTACATATGTTTAAAAAAATATTTGTTTCTATTTATGAATATTTCCTCATTGCATTAACATTTAATATAATTAGTGAAAAAAAAAACATTATAATCAAAAATATTGATGGGCAATTTATTTGATTTTTACGAAGTATGATTTATTTAAAGTTGAGAACAGTAACACTTTTTTTAATTTTTAGATGATTCCAGTGTCCTTCAAGTTATATGTATGAAAAACATTTTCTATGCTTACGAGTACAACAGTAAAAGTCTTCATTCTGCTACAGCTAAAATTCACTACGAAATTATACTTTCAATTTTATGAAATTTGTTAGTTTTCTGGCTCTAAAAAAATCCTTTGTCTGTTTTAGTGCCGGTAAGCTTCTATACAGCTCCAGACACATTGGCGTCGCATTTAAGGACGCAACCTCGTTATCACACTATTTATAAATATCCTTTGATAACCATTAGTCATTCAAATCCAAATAATATTATAAATCTGATTGTGTGCAAATGTTAGGCTGAAGCCAGCGTCAAAATGAAGCATTTAATTATCCTGTATCTTAGCATATAAGTTGATTATAACCCTCAAATGAACATAGAATGGGTTTTGTTTATTTTATTTCAATATTTTTCTTAATAATTCAAAATTTCATTATTTTCATAGAGAATCAATGGACATTTTTTCGTATATTTTAAAATGGTTGGTTGGTTTGGCCCAAAGGGCCCGGTTTTGCAGCTTTTTTTAAAATGGTTAAATTTATTTTACCGTTGCTAATACTTTATCGTTGCCAATATAAAATAAAACCCCTGAATAATAATTTTTAATCAACAATTTATTTTCAAATGAAAAATTTCCACGTGAAAAATGAAAAGGAAATGAATTATTTAAGAATTAAACCGAATATGAAATGATGTCATATTAGAAACAAAACGTGCGTTTTCAAATATTTGATAATAAGACAAAGTGCATAAATATGAGTAAGTATGGAAAGCAAGCGAATATGATGTCATATATAGAAAAATAAAACAGATTTGTTTTGATGTTGAAATAAAATGATCTTGGGTTATCAAATTATTTGTGACTAATTTCTCTTTTTTTTCTTTTTCTTTTTGACATGAAGGGAATTAATTTAAATGTACGTAATATATGTATTTTAAATGTATGCGTTGTAAATTAAAGTTCTGTGTTTTAAATGAAATGAGTGAAAGATTTATATTTTTAATACGAATGATGGGATAGGTTGGCGATTTATCGTCTGCACACGGCTAACATAAAGATACCATATTTTTAATTTAAATTTTAAAAAGTAAAATAAATAAATAAATAAATAAATAAATAAATAAATAAATAAAATGGATGGCAAATGTCAATGATATGCATCGCAAAATTATCCGTATCGAAAATCAGAAAATCTTAATAAAAATAACTATATTTTTTAAAAGAAAGTTGCTTTTCTCATAAAAGCTAAAGATTTAATATGATTGTGTCGAAGTAACAGCATTTTTCCTCTATCATTTTCCCACAATCGAAACACATTTGTAAATCGTCGTTTTGAACCGGAATTTAATTTTACATTTCTTTTAATTTTAAAATAGGAAAAACTTTGTTGTCGCTTTTAAATATAGTTTTTAAAAAATTTGTTTCATAATAGATTTTTGTAAAGTCTTGTAAGATAAGAAAAATTGTATAGATTTTAAAGCAATATTTAAGTAAAATTACAATATTTTTTAAACTTAAAAAACAACAATGTTATGGAAAAGAAAATCGATTTTACCAAACAATTTGCGTAATGCAAACGCAAAGAAGAAATCAAAAAATAATTAATCTTTTCTTCCAGGCGAATTGTGTAAAATTGAACAAGCCAATCGTGCCAATTCATAACATTATAAACGTGAAAGCGCGTTCTATATAGTAGAATTTTTTTGACATATAGGTAGAAAATTTCCGAGAATAACAAGGTTAGGGGTCTGTAATTAAGTCCATAGTCAATTGGCTCTTTTTTTTCTTTCTTTTTTTTTATCAAGTGAAGTTTGGCGCAAAATTAAATACATTGTTGTAACCAGATTTGTTTTTTGCGTGGTAAACACTTAATGGTATTTTAGATGATCATTTCCCCGCTCACCTTTGATGCCAACTATGACTGTAAAACATATTAAAAACTATTAGCCGATAATTTTCTAATTTTCTTATTGCTTCATGATGGTTCATACTTTAAACCTGAATCGGTCATGCCATTGTCGTTCAATTTTTATTCCTAATCCTAACCCTAATCGTATCCTATCCTAATCCTGATAATAACTTTAAAGAACATTCTTTGACATAAATATGTAAATTAAATCAATATCCATAAATGGAATGAAAGGAAAATAGAATAAATAGAAATGGCAAAATAAAATAACAAGAAAGTACATTTATTCGACACCTAACCCTAGAGAAAGCGTAAAAAATTTCAAGCGCATGAAACAAATTAAAATAATCCTATATATACTAACAAAAATATGTAAATTTAGATAATCAGATTTGTATCGTCGGTATTTATTTGCTAATAGTGTTCTTGAAGCGATAGAGAAAATATCGAGGTTAAATTGGGCAGAATTTAAAGTACTTTCTAACAGCCTTTGTTTACATTTTAGAATCGCATCAGATTGTTATATCTTTGTAAAATATCTATCAATGTATAAAATCCACAAGCAGTTTGTTCACTATTTACACCACTTAGCGTGAAACACTTAATTTAATATATACATAAACAAGATAATGTAGTAAGAAATATATGTGGTGATTTTTAAGGCCGAGTTGCTTGAGTAGTAACATATTTAATAAATGTTTTTTTTGAAAATAAGATGGGCTCTTTTCACATAATCAACCGAAGAGGAAGTTCCAGCACTCCACATTAGATGGCGTGTGTACGTAATCATAATTAAGCATCTCATTCAAGAACACAGAAGTTTTTATTCTGAAGCTTCAATTGACATCAGGGAAGAATCTGCTTTCACTCGAGTCCTCTTTTCGTTTCAATCACGGCTCCCACTACAGCAGAGCACGATGGCCATTTATTTAAAATAAACATTCCGCAGGCATATAAGAAAAAACATACTGGACTCCACGCCAATACCAGGCAGAGATTCCATCATTATCCTAACAAATCATACTTCGAACTAGCGTCTCTCTATTCGATTGTTCTTATACGAATACGTCTAGCTTTCATCAGTGCATCACATCTTCGGATCTCCGAATAGAATCTCTCCGAAACGGAAAAAGCGACAATATATTCTTTCAGTAAGAGTAGGAATACATGGTCACGTGCGCCAATCGTGAGCTGGGATCTAACCGGGATTCTTTGCGCTGGCTCCAGAATATGGTAATAAAATGGTTTCCGCTAATTTTTGGCGCGAAAGAAAATTCTCGAAAGTTCCATGATGTTCGATGATTTAGCTATGACCCAGAGTGTTTTAGATTAATTGATTATCGTTAGTTAATTGGTTCGAGAATATGGAATGATTTTGACTTTTAGGGAAAGAAAATAAAAGAAAAAGAGAAATGGTTTATCGAATTTGGAACATAGCCAGAATGGGATTAGAATAAATGCTTTGACATTTTAATATAAGAAAAAGATTTTATGATCTGGCGAATTATTTTTAATATCGGAACTGATTAAAATAAATACAGTCTTTTTAGGAATTTAGAAAATTAAAAGGGAATTATGCGGATTTTTTAAAGTATGAATATTAGGGAGTTTTAGAATTTAAAGATAAAGACGCGATTTATTGAACTAATTAGCAGCCATTGAAATATTGAATTTAGATATGAGGTTTTTTCGGAATACATAGAGTTAAAATATTTTAATAAACGGAGGGAATAAATATTATAGAGTAAGTTAGACTAGGATGGAATAAAAATACTTTGGTTTATCGCGATAAATTTTAAATTTTGTTATATATATAACATATGTCTATGCAAATAAACAATATAATAATGCCCATTTAGCAATGCACACATATACAAATTGTACACCAAATACCACCTAAAATGCACTGTTGTATAGAACAATTCTGCCAGTGTTGTTTTTCGTTTTACGAAAAGGATTTCCTCGATTTTCACGATTTTACTGGGTCCTCCTTTTTTCATTAGTTGCAGTTTCATTTTCGCGATTGTACATATTATTTGGCATGAAATTTCACTTTTTTAAGACTGCGTTATGTCAAGGCCCCTATAGCAAAGAAATACCGTATGGTCTCCTATAAAATGTGATAAAGCTTTGGTTAATTATATATGTTGTTAATTATCAAGTGAAATGTTTTGCTAAATTAATGCATTTATTCTTTTTTTAATATTACGTAAACGAAGTCACGGGTAACAGCTAGTTCTAATAATATTATAAATCTGATTGTGTGCAAATGTTAGGCTGAAGCCAGCGTCAAAATGAAGCATTTAATTATCCTGTATCTTTTCATATAAGTTGATTATAACCCTCAAATAAACATAGAATGGTTTTTGTTTATTTTATTTCAATATTTTTCTTAATAATTCAAAATTTCATTATTTTCATAGAGAATAAATGAACATTTTTTCGTATATTTTAAAATGGTTGGTTGGTTTGGTAGGTTTGGCCCAAAGGGCCCCCGGTTTTGCAGCTTTTTTTAAGATGGTTAAATTTATTTTACCGTTGCTAATACTTTATCGTTTCCAATATAAAATAAAACCCCTGAGTAATAATTTTTAATCCACAATTTATTTTCAAGTGAAAAATTTCCACGTGAAAAATGAAAAGGAAATGAATTATTTAAGAATTAAACAGAATATGAAATGATGTCATATTAGAAACAAATCGTGCGTTTTCAAATATTTGATAATAATACAAAGTGCATAAATACGAGTAAGTTGGAAAGCAAGCGACTATGATGTCATATATAGAAAAATAAAACAGATTTGTTTTGATGTTGAAATAAAATGATCTTGGGTTATCAAATTATTTGTGATTAATTTCTCTTTTTTTTTTTTTTTTTTTTTTTTTTTTTTTTTTTTTGACATGAAAGGAATTATTTTAAATGTACGTAATATATGTATTTTAAATGTATGTGCTGTAAATTAAAGTTCTGTGTTTTAATTGAAATGAGTGAAAGATTTATATTTTTAATGAATTCAATACGAATGATGGGAAAGGTTGGCGATCTATCGTCTGCACACGGCTAACTTAAATATCCCATATTTTTAATTTAAATTTTAAAAAAGTATATATATATATATATATATATATATATATATATATATATGTATATATATATTGGATGGCAAATGTCAATGATATGCATCGCAAAATTATCCGTATCGAAAATCGGAAAATCTTAATAAAAATAACTATATTTTTTAAAAGAAAGTTGCTTTTCTCATAAAAGCTAAAGATTTAATATGATTGTGTCGAAGTAACAGCATTTTTCCTCTATCATTTTCCCACAATCGAAACATATTTGTAAGTCGTCGTTTCGAACCGGAATTTAATTTTACATTTCTTTTAGTTTTAAAATAGGAAAAACTTTGTTGCCGTTTTTAAATACAGCTTTTTTTAAAGTTGTTTCATAATAGATTTTTGTAAAGTCTTGTAGAATAAGAAAAATTGCACAGATTTTAAAGCAATGTTTAAGTAAAATTACTATATTTTTTAAACTTAAAAAACAACAATGTTATCGAAAAGAAAATTGATTTTACCAACAAATTCGCGCAATGCAAAAGCAAAGAAAAAATCAAAAAGTAATGAATCTTTTCTTCCAGCCGAATTGTGTAAACTTGAACAAGCCGATCGTGCCAATTCATAACATTATAAAGTTGAAAGCGCGATCTATATAGTAGAATTTTTTTTTACATATAGGTAGAAAATTTTCGAGAATAACAAAGTTAGGGGTCTGTAATTAAGTCCATAGTCAATTTGCTTTTTTTTTATCAAGTGAAATTTGGCGCAAAATTAAATACATTGTTGTAACCAGATTTGTTTTTTGCTTGGTAAACACTTAATGGTATTTTAGATGATCATTTCCCCGCTCACCTTTGATGCCAACTATGACTGTAAAACATATTAAAAACTATTAGCCGATAATTTTCTAATTTTCTTATTGCTTCATGATGGTTCATATTTTAAACCTGAATCGGTCATGCCATTGTCGTTCAATTTTTATAACTAATCCTAACCCTAATCGTATCCTATCCTAATCCTGATATTAACTTTAAAGAATATTCTTTGACACGAATATGTAAATTAAATCAATATCCATAAATGGAATGAATGGAAAATAGAATAAATAGAAATGACAAAATAAAATAACAAGAAAGTGCATTTATTCGACACCTAACCCTAGAGAAAGCGTAAAAAATTTCAAGCGCATGAAATATATTAAAATAATCCTATATACTAATAAAAATATGTAAATTTAGATAATGAGATTTGTGTCGTCGGTATTTATTTGCTAATAGTGTTCTTGACGCGATAGAGAAAATATCGAGGTTAAATTGGGGAGAATTTAAAGTACTTTCTAGCAACCTTTATTTACATTTTAGAATCGCATCAGATTGTTATATCTTTGTAAAATATCTATCAATGTATAAAATCCACAAGCAGTTTGTTCACTATTTACACCACTTAGCGTGAAACACTTAATTTAATATATACATAAACAAGATAATGTAGTAAGAAATATATGTGGTGATTTTTAAGGCCGAGTTGCTTGAGTAGTAACATATTTAATAAATGTTTTTTTTGAAAATAAGATGGGCTCTTTTCACATAATCAACCGAAGAGGAAGTTCCAGCACTCCACATTAGATGGCGTGTGTACGTAATCATAATTAAGCATCTCATTCAAGAACACAGAAGTTTTTATTCTGAAGCTTCAATTGACATCAGGGAAGAATCTGCTTTCACTCGAGTCCTCTTTTCGTTTCAATCACGGCTCCCACTACAGCAGAGCACGATGGCCATTTATTTAAAATAAACATTCCGCAGGCATATAAGAAAAAACATACTGGACTCCACGCCAATACCAGGCAGAGATTCCATCATTATCCTAACAAATCATACTTCGAACTAGCGTCTCTCTATTCGATTGTTCTTATACGAATACGTCTAGCTTTCATCAGTGCATCACATCTTCGGATCTCCGAATAGAATCTCTCCGAAACGGAAAAAGCGACAATATATTCTTTCAGTAAGAGTAGGAATACATGGTCACGTGCGCCAATCGTGAGCTGGGATCTAACCGGGATTCTTTGCGCTGGCTCCAGAATATGGTAATAAAATGGTTTCCGCTAATTTTTGGCGCGAAAGAAAATTCTCGAAAGTTCCATGATGTTCGATGATTTAGCTATGACCCAGAGTGTTTTAGATTAATTGATTATCGTTAGTTAATTGGTTCGAGAATATGGAATGATTTTGACTTTTAGGGAAAGAAAATAAAAGAAAAAGAGAAATGGTTTATCGAATTTGGAACATAGCCAGAATGGGATTAGAATAAATGCTTTGACATTTTAATATAAGAAAAAGATTTTATGATCTGGCGAATTATTTTTAATATCGGAACTGATTAAAATAAATACAGTCTTTTTAGGAATTTAGAAAATTAAAAGGGAATTATGCGGATTTTTTAAAGTATGAATATTAGGGAGTTTTAGAATTTAAAGATAAAGACGCGATTTATTGAACTAATTAGCAGCCATTGAAATATTGAATTTAGATATGAGGTTTTTTCGGAATACATAGAGTTAAAATATTTTAATAAACGGAGGGAATAAATATTATAGAGTAAGTTAGACTAGGATGGAATAAAAATACTTTGGTTTATCGCGATAAATTTTAAATTTTGTTATATATATAACATATGTCTATGCAAATAAACAATATAATAATGCCCATTTAGCAATGCACACATATACAAATTGTACACCAAATACCACCTAAAATGCACTGTTGTATAGAACAATTCTGCCAGTGTTGTTTTTCGTTTTACGAAAAGGATTTCCTCGATTTTCACGATTTTACTGGGTCCTCCTTTTTTCATTAGTTGCAGTTTCATTTTCGCGATTGTACATATTATTTGGCATGAAATTTCACTTTTTTAAGACTGCGTTATGTCAAGGCCCCTATAGCAAAGAAATACCGTATGGTCTCCTATAAAATGTGATAAAGCTTTGGTTAATTATATATGTTGTTAATTATCAAGTGAAATGTTTTGCTAAATTAATGCATTTATTCTTTTTTTAATATTACGTAAACGAAGTCACGGGTAACAGCTAGTTCTAATAATATTATAAATCTGATTGTGTGCAAATGTTAGGCTGAAGCCAGCGTCAAAATGAAGCATTTAATTATCCTGTATCTTTTCATATAAGTTGATTATAACCCTCAAATAAACATAGAATGGTTTTTGTTTATTTTATTTCAATATTTTTCTTAATAATTCAAAATTTCATTATTTTCATAGAGAATAAATGAACATTTTTTCGTATATTTTAAAATGGTTGGTTGGTTTGGTAGGTTTGGCCCAAAGGGCCCCCGGTTTTGCAGCTTTTTTTAAGATGGTTAAATTTATTTTACCGTTGCTAATACTTTATCGTTTCCAATATAAAATAAAACCCCTGAGTAATAATTTTTAATCCACAATTTATTTTCAAGTGAAAAATTTCCACGTGAAAAATGAAAAGGAAATGAATTATTTAAGAATTAAACAGAATATGAAATGATGTCATATTAGAAACAAATCGTGCGTTTTCAAATATTTGATAATAATACAAAGTGCATAAATACGAGTAAGTTGGAAAGCAAGCGACTATGATGTCATATATAGAAAAATAAAACAGATTTGTTTTGATGTTGAAATAAAATGATCTTGGGTTATCAAATTATTTGTGATTAATTTCTCTTTTTTTTTTTTTTTTTTTTTTTTTTTTTTTTTTGACATGAAAGGAATTATTTTAAATGTACGTAATATATGTATTTTAAATGTATGTGCTGTAAATTAAAGTTCTGTGTTTTAATTGAAATGAGTGAAAGATTTATATTTTTAATGAATTCAATACGAATGATGGGAAAGGTTGGCGATCTATCGTCTGCACACGGCTAACTTAAATATCCCATATTTTTAATTTAAATTTTAAAAAAGTATATATATATATATATATATATATATATATATATATATGTATATATATATTGGATGGCAAATGTCAATGATATGCATCGCAAAATTATCCGTATCGAAAATCGGAAAATCTTAATAAAAATAACTATATTTTTTAAAAGAAAGTTGCTTTTCTCATAAAAGCTAAAGATTTAATATGATTGTGTCGAAGTAACAGCATTTTTCCTCTATCATTTTCCCACAATCGAAACATATTTGTAAGTCGTCGTTTCGAACCGGAATTTAATTTTACATTTCTTTTAGTTTTAAAATAGGAAAAACTTTGTTGCCGTTTTTAAATACAGCTTTTTTTAAAGTTGTTTCATAATAGATTTTTGTAAAGTCTTGTAGAATAAGAAAAATTGCACAGATTTTAAAGCAATGTTTAAGTAAAATTACTATATTTTTTAAACTTAAAAAACAACAATGTTATCGAAAAGAAAATTGATTTTACCAACAAATTCGCGCAATGCAAAAGCAAAGAAAAAATCAAAAAGTAATGAATCTTTTCTTCCAGCCGAATTGTGTAAACTTGAACAAGCCGATCGTGCCAATTCATAACATTATAAAGTTGAAAGCGCGATCTATATAGTAGAATTTTTTTTTACATATAGGTAGAAAATTTTCGAGAATAACAAAGTTAGGGGTCTGTAATTAAGTCCATAGTCAATTTGCTTTTTTTTTATCAAGTGAAATTTGGCGCAAAATTAAATACATTGTTGTAACCAGATTTGTTTTTTGCTTGGTAAACACTTAATGGTATTTTAGATGATCATTTCCCCGCTCACCTTTGATGCCAACTATGACTGTAAAACATATTAAAAACTATTAGCCGATAATTTTCTAATTTTCTTATTGCTTCATGATGGTTCATACTTTAAACCTGAATCGGTCATGCCATTGTCGTTCAATTTTTATAACTAATCCTAACCCTAATCGTATCCTATCCTAATCCTGATATTAACTTTAAAGAATATTCTTTGACACGAATATGTAAATTAAATCAATATCCATAAATGGAATGAATGGAAAATAGAATAAATAGAAATGACAAAATAAAATAACAAGAAAGTGCATTTATTCGACACCTAACCCTAGAGAAAGCGTAAAAAATTTCAAGCGCATGAAATATATTAAAATAATCCTATATACTAATAAAAATATGTAAATTTAGATAATGAGATTTGTGTCGTCGGTATTTATTTGCTAATAGTGTTCTTGACGCGATAGAGAAAATATCGAGGTTAAATTGGGGAGAATTTAAAGTACTTTCTAGCAACCTTTATTTACATTTTAGAATCGCATCAGATTGTTATATCTTTGTAAAATATCTATCAATGTATAAAATCCACAAGCAGTTTGTTCACTATTTACACCACTTAGCGTGAAACACTTAATTTAATATATACATAAACAAGATAATGTAGTAAGAAATATATGTGGTGATTTTTAAGGCCGAGTTGCTTGAGTAGTAACATATTTAATAAATGTTTTTTTTGAAAATAAGATGGGCTCTTTTCACATAATCAACCGAAGAGGAAGTTCCAGCACTCCACATTAGATGGCGTGTGTACGTAATCATAATTAAGCATCTCATTCAAGAACACAGAAGTTTTTATTCTGAAGCTTCAATTGACATCAGGGAAGAATCTGCTTTCACTCGAGTCCTCTTTTCGTTTCAATCACGGCTCCCACTACAGCAGAGCACGATGGCCATTTATTTAAAATAAACATTCCGCAGGCATATAAGAAAAAACATACTGGACTCCACGCCAATACCAGGCAGAGATTCCATCATTATCCTAACAAATCATACTTCGAACTAGCGTCTCTCTATTCGATTGTTCTTATACGAATACGTCTAGCTTTCATCAGTGCATCACATCTTCGGATCACCGAATAGAATCTCTCCGAAACGGAAAAAGCGACAATATATTCTTTCAGTAAGAGTAGGAATACATGGTCACGTGCGCCAATCGTGAGCTGGGATCTAACCGGGATTCTTTGCGCTGGCTCCAGAATATGGTAATAAAATGGTTTCCGCTAATTTTTGGCGCGAAAGAAAATTCTCGAAAGTTCCATGATGTTCGATGATTTAGCTATGACCCAGAGTGTTTTAGATTAATTGATTATCGTTAGTTAATTGGTTCGAGAATATGGAATGATTTTGACTTTTAGGGAAAGAAAATAAAAGAAAAAGAGAAATGGTTTATCGAATTTGGAACATAGCCAGAATGGGATTAGAATAAATGCTTTGACATTTTAATATAAGAAAAAGATTTTATGATCTGGCGAATTATTTTTAATATCGGAACTGATTAAAATAAATAGTCTTTTTAGGAATTTAGAAAATTAAAAGGGAATTATGCGGATTTTTTAAAGTATGAATATTAGGGAGTTTTAGAATTTAAAGATAAAGACGCGATTTATTAAACTAATTAGCAGCCATTGAAATATTGAATTTAGATATGAGGTTTTTTCGGAATACATAGAGTTAAAATATTTTAATAAACGGAGGGAATAAATATTATAGAGTAAGTTAGACTAGGATGGAATAAAAATACTTTGGTTTATCGCGATAAATTTTAAATTTTGTTATATATATAACATATGTCTATGCAAATAAACAATATAATAATGCCCATTTAGCAATGCACACATATACAAATTGTACACCAAATACCACCTAAAATGCACTGTTGTATAG
Source organism: Maratus michaelseni (assembly GCA_963931845.1). NCBI lineage: Eukaryota > Metazoa > Arthropoda > Arachnida > Araneae > Salticidae > Maratus > Maratus michaelseni. The sequence continues at coordinate 458,755,868 of OZ007588.1, forward strand.
AACAATTCTGCCAGTGCTGTTTTTCGTTTTACGAAAAGGATTTCCTCGATTTTCACGATTTTACTGGGTCCTCCTTTTTTCATTAGTTGCAGTTTCATTTTCGCGATTGTACATATTATTTGGCATGAAATTTCACTTTTTTAAGACTGCGTTATGTCAAGGCCCCTATAGCAAAGAAATACCGTATGGTCTCCTATAAAATGTGATAAAGCTTTGGTTAATTATATATGTTGTTAATTATCAAGTGAAATGTTTTGCTAAATTAATGCATTTATTCTTTTTTTAATATTACGTAAACGAAGTCACGGGTAACAGCTAGTTCTAATAATATTATAAATCTGATTGTGTGCAAATGTTAGGCTGAAGCCAGCGTCAAAATGAAGCATTTAATTATCCTGTATCTTTTCATATAAGTTGATTATAACCCTCAAATAAACATAGAATGGTTTTTGTTTATTTTATTTCAATATTTTTCTTAATAATTCAAAATTTCATTATTTTCATAGAGAATAAATGAACATTTTTTCGTATATTTTAAAATGGTTGGTTGGTTTGGTAGGTTTGGCCCAAAGGGCCCCCGGTTTTGCAGCTTTTTTTAAGATGGTTAAATTTATTTTACCGTTGCTAATACTTTATCGTTTCCAATATAAAATAAAACCCCTGAGTAATAATTTTTAATCCACAATTTATTTTCAAGTGAAAAATTTCCACGTGAAAAATGAAAAGGAAATGAATTATTTAAGAATTAAACAGAATATGAAATGATGTCATATTAGAAACAAATCGTGCGTTTTCAAATATTTGATAATAATACAAAGTGCATAAATACGAGTAAGTTGGAAAGCAAGCGACTATGATGTCATATATAGAAAAATAAAACAGATTTGTTTTGATGTTGAAATAAAATGATCTTGGGTTATCAAATTATTTGTGAGTAATTTCTCTTTTTTTTTTTTTTTTTTTTTTTTTTTTTTGACATGAAAGGAATTATTTTAAATGTACGTAATATATGTATTTTAAATGTATGTGCTGTAAATTAAAGTTCTGTGTTTTAATTGAAATGAGTGAAAGATTTATATTTTTAATGAATTCAATACGAATGATGGGAAAGGTTGGCGATCTATCGTCTGCACACGGCTAACTTAAATATCCCATATTTTTAATTTAAATTTTAAAAAAGTATATATATATATATATATATATATATATATATATGTATATATATATTGGATGGCAAATGTCAATGATATGCATCGCAAAATTATCCGTATCGAAAATCGGAAAATCTTAATAAAAATAACTATATTTTTTAAAAGAAAGTTGCTTTTCTCATAAAAGCTAAAGATTTAATATGATTGTGTCGAAGTAACAGCATTTTTCCTCTATCATTTTCCCACAATCGAAACATATTTGTAAGTCGTCGTTTCGAACCGGAATTTAATTTTACATTTCTTTTAGTTTTAAAATAGGAAAAACTTTGTTGCCGTTTTTAAATACAGCTTTTTTTAAAGTTGTTTCATAATAGATTTTTGTAAAGTCTTGTAGAATAAGAAAAATTGCACAGATTTTAAAGCAATGTTTAAGTAAAATTACTATATTTTTTAAACTTAAAAAACAACAATGTTATCGAAAAGAAAATTGATTTTACCAACAAATTCGCGCAATGCAAAAGCAAAGAAAAAATCAAAAAGTAATGAATCTTTTCTTCCAGCCGAATTGTGTAAACTTGAACAAGCCGATCGTGCCAATTCATAACATTATAAAGTTGAAAGCGCGATCTATATAGTAGAATTTTTTTTTACATATAGGTAGAAAATTTTCGAGAATAACAAAGTTAGGGGTCTGTAATTAAGTCCATAGTCAATTTGCTTTTTTTTTATCAAGTGAAATTTGGCGCAAAATTAAATACATTGTTGTAACCAGATTTGTTTTTTGCTTGGTAAACACTTAATGGTATTTTAGATGATCATTTCCCCGCTCACCTTTGATGCCAACTATGACTGTAAAACATATTAAAAACTATTAGCCGATAATTTTCTAATTTTCTTATTGCTTCATGATGGTTCATACTTTAAACCTGAATCGGTCATGCCATTGTCGTTCAATTTTTATAACTAATCCTAACCCTAATCGTATCCTATCCTAATCCTGATATTAACTTTAAAGAATATTCTTTGACACGAATATGTAAATTAAATCAATATCCATAAATGGAATGAATGGAAAATAGAATAAATAGAAATGACAAAATAAAATAACAAGAAAGTGCATTTATTCGACACCTAACCCTAGAGAAAGCGTAAAAAATTTCAAGCGCATGAAATATATTAAAATAATCCTATATACTAATAAAAATATGTAAATTTAGATAATGAGATTTGTGTCGTCGGTATTTATTTGCTAATAGTGTTCTTGACGCGATAGAGAAAATATCGAGGTTAAATTGGGGAGAATTTAAAGTACTTTCTAGCAACCTTTATTTACATTTTAGAATCGCATCAGATTGTTATATCTTTGTAAAATATCTATCAATGTATAAAATCCACAAGCAGTTTGTTCACTATTTACACCACTTAGCGTGAAACACTTAATTTAATATATACATAAACAAGATAATGTAGTAAGAAATATATGTGGTGATTTTTAAGGCCGAGTTGCTTGAGTAGTAACATATTTAATAAATGTTTTTTTTGAAAATAAGATGGGCTCTTTTCACATAATCAACCGAAGAGGAAGTTCCAGCACTCCACATTAGATGGCGTGTGTACGTAATCATAATTAAGCATCTCATTCAAGAACACAGAAGTTTTTATTCTGAAGCTTCAATTGACATCAGGGAAGAATCTGCTTTCACTCGAGTCCTCTTTTCGTTTCAATCACGGCTCCCACTACAGCAGAGCACGATGGCCATTTATTTAAAATAAACATTCCGCAGGCATATAAGAAAAAACATACTGGACTCCACGCCAATACCAGGCAGAGATTCCATCATTATCCTAACAAATCATACTTCGAACTAGCGTCTCTCTATTCGATTGTTCTTATACGAATACGTCTAGCTTTCATCAGTGCATCACATCTTCGGATCTCCGAATAGAATCTCTCCGAAACGGAAAAAGCGACAATATATTCTTTCAGTAAGAGTAGGAATACATGGTCACGTGCGCCAATCGTGAGCTGGGATCTAACCGGGATTCTTTGCGCTGGCTCCAGAATATGGTAATAAAATGGTTTCCGCTAATTTTTGGCGCGAAAGAAAATTCTCGAAAGTTCCATGATGTTCGATGATTTAGCTATGACCCAGAGTGTTTTAGATTAATTGATTATCGTTAGTTAATTGGTTCGAGAATATGGAATGATTTTGACTTTTAGGGAAAGAAAATAAAAGAAAAAGAGAAATGGTTTATCGAATTTGGAACATAGCCAGAATGGGATTAGAATAAATGCTTTGACATTTTAATATAAGAAAAAGATTTTATGATCTGGCGAATTATTTTTAATATCGGAACTGATTAAAATAAATACAGTCTTTTTAGGAATTTAGAAAATTAAAAGGGAATTATGCGGATTTTTTAAAGTATGAATATTAGGGAGTTTTAGAATTTAAAGATAAAGACGCGATTTATTGAACTAATTAGCAGCCATTGAAATATTGAATTTAGATATGAGGTTTTTTCGGAATACATAGAGTTAAAATATTTTAATAAACGGAGGGAATAAATATTATAGAGTAAGTTAGACTAGGATGGAATAAAAATACTTTGGTTTATCGCGATAAATTTTAAATTTTGTTATATATATAACATATGTCTATGCAAATAAACAATATAATAATGCCCATTTAGCAATGCACACATATACAAATTGTACACCAAATACCACCTAAAATGCACTGTTGTATAGAACAATTCTGCCAGTGTTGTTTTTCGTTTTACGAAAAGGATTTCCTCGATTTTCACGATTTTACTGGGTCCTCCTTTTTTCATTAGTTGCAGTTTCATTTTCGCGATTGTACATATTATTTGGCATGAAATTTCACTTTTTTAAGACTGCGTTATGTCAAGGCCCCTATAGCAAAGAAATACCGTATGGTCTCCTATAAAATGTGATAAAGCTTTGGTTAATTATATATGTTGTTAATTATCAAGTGAAATGTTTTGCTAAATTAATGCATTTATTCTTTTTTTAATATTACGTAAACGAAGTCACGGGTAACAGCTAGTTCTAATAATATTATAAATCTGATTGTGTGCAAATGTTAGGCTGAAGCCAGCGTCAAAATGAAGCATTTAATTATCCTGTATCTTTTCATATAAGTTGATTATAACCCTCAAATAAACATAGAATGGTTTTTGTTTATTTTATTTCAATATTTTTCTTAATAATTCAAAATTTCATTATTTTCATAGAGAATAAATGAACATTTTTTCGTATATTTTAAAATGGTTGGTTGGTTTGGTAGGTTTGGCCCAAAGGGCCCCCGGTTTTGCAGCTTTTTTTAAGATGGTTAAATTTATTTTACCGTTGCTAATACTTTATCGTTTCCAATATAAAATAAAACCCCTGAGTAATAATTTTTAATCCACAATTTATTTTCAAGTGAAAAATTTCCACGTGAAAAATGAAAAGGAAATGAATTATTTAAGAATTAAACAGAATATGAAATGATGTCATATTAGAAACAAATCGTGCGTTTTCAAATATTTGATAATAATACAAAGTGCATAAATACGAGTAAGTTGGAAAGCAAGCGACTATGATGTCATATATAGAAAAATAAAACAGATTTGTTTTGATGTTGAAATAAAATGATCTTGGGTTATCAAATTATTTGTGATTAATTTCTCTTTTTTTTTTTTTTTTTTTTTTTTTTTTTTTTGACATGAAAGGAATTATTTTAAATGTACGTAATATATGTATTTTAAATGTATGTGCTGTAAATTAAAGTTCTGTGTTTTAATTGAAATGAGTGAAAGATTTATATTTTTAATGAATTCAATACGAATGATGGGAAAGGTTGGCGATCTATCGTCTGCACACGGCTAACTTAAATATCCCATATTTTTAATTTAAATTTTAAAAAAGTATATATATATATATATATATATATATATATATATATATGTATATATATATTGGATGGCAAATGTCAATGATATGCATCGCAAAATTATCCGTATCGAAAATCGGAAAATCTTAATAAAAATAACTATATTTTTTAAAAGAAAGTTGCTTTTCTCATAAAAGCTAAAGATTTAATATGATTGTGTCGAAGTAACAGCATTTTTCCTCTATCATTTTCCCACAATCGAAACATATTTGTAAGTCGTCGTTTCGAACCGGAATTTAATTTTACATTTCTTTTAGTTTTAAAATAGGAAAAACTTTGTTGCCGTTTTTAAATACAGCTTTTTTTAAAGTTGTTTCATAATAGATTTTTGTAAAGTCTTGTAGAATAAGAAAAATTGCACAGATTTTAAAGCAATGTTTAAGTAAAATTACTATATTTTTTAAACTTAAAAAACAACAATGTTATCGAAAAGAAAATTGATTTTACCAACAAATTCGCGCAATGCAAAAGCAAAGAAAAAATCAAAAAGTAATGAATCTTTTCTTCCAGCCGAATTGTGTAAACTTGAACAAGCCGATCGTGCCAATTCATAACATTATAAAGTTGAAAGCGCGATCTATATAGTAGAATTTTTTTTTACATATAGGTAGAAAATTTTCGAGAATAACAAAGTTAGGGGTCTGTAATTAAGTCCATAGTCAATTTGCTTTTTTTTTATCAAGTGAAATTTGGCGCAAAATTAAATACATTGTTGTAACCAGATTTGTTTTTTGCTTGGTAAACACTTAATGGTATTTTAGATGATCATTTCCCCGCTCACCTTTGATGCCAACTATGACTGTAAAACATATTAAAAACTATTAGCCGATAATTTTCTAATTTTCTTATTGCTTCATGATGGTTCATACTTTAAACCTGAATCGGTCATGCCATTGTCGTTCAATTTTTATAACTAATCCTAACCCTAATCGTATCCTATCCTAATCCTGATATTAACTTTAAAGAATATTCTTTGACACGAATATGTAAATTAAATCAATATCCATAAATGGAATGAATGGAAAATAGAATAAATAGAAATGACAAAATAAAATAACAAGAAAGTGCATTTATTCGACACCTAACCCTAGAGAAAGCGTAAAAAATTTCAAGCGCATGAAATATATTAAAATAATCCTATATACTAATAAAAATATGTAAATTTAGATAATGAGATTTGTGTCGTCGGTATTTATTTGCTAATAGTGTTCTTGACGCGATAGAGAAAATATCGAGGTTAAATTGGGGAGAATTTAAAGTACTTTCTAGCAACCTTTATTTACATTTTAGAATCGCATCAGATTGTTATATCTTTGTAAAATATCTATCAATGTATAAAATCCACAAGCAGTTTGTTCACTATTTACACCACTTAGCGTGAAACACTTAATTTAATATATACATAAACAAGATAATGTAGTAAGAAATATATGTGGTGATTTTTAAGGCCGAGTTGCTTGAGTAGTAACATATTTAATAAATGTTTTTTTTGAAAATAAGATGGGCTCTTTTCACATAATCAACCGAAGAGGAAGTTCCAGCACTCCACATTAGATGGCGTGTGTACGTAATCATAATTAAGCATCTCATTCAAGAACACAGAAGTTTTTATTCTGAAGCTTCAATTGACATCAGGGAAGAATCTGCTTTCACTCGAGTCCTCTTTTCGTTTCAATCACGGCTCCCACTACAGCAGAGCACGATGGCCATTTATTTAAAATAAACATTCCGCAGGCATATAAGAAAAAACATACTGGACTCCACGCCAATACCAGGCAGAGATTCCATCATTATCCTAACAAATCATACTTCGAACTAGCGTCTCTCTATTCGATTGTTCTTATACGAATACGTCTAGCTTTCATCAGTGCATCACATCTTCGGATCTCCGAATAGAATCTCTCCGAAACGGAAAAAGCGACAATATATTCTTTCAGTAAGAGTAGGAATACATGGTCACGTGCGCCAATCGTGAGCTGGGATCTAACCGGGATTCTTTGCGCTGGCTCCAGAATATGGTAATAAAATGGTTTCCGCTAATTTTTGGCGCGAAAGAAAATTCTCGAAAGTTCCATGATGTTCGATGATTTAGCTATGACCCAGAGTGTTTTAGATTAATTGATTATCGTTAGTTAATTGGTTCGAGAATATGGAATGATTTTGACTTTTAGGGAAAGAAAATAAAAGAAAAAGAGAAATGGTTTATCGAATTTGGAACATAGCCAGAATGGGATTAGAATAAATGCTTTGACATTTTAATATAAGAAAAAGATTTTATGATCTGGCGAATTATTTTTAATATCGGAACTGATTAAAATAAATACAGTCTTTTTAGGAATTTAGAAAATTAAAAGGGAATTATGCGGATTTTTTAAAGTATGAATATTAGGGAGTTTTAGAATTTAAAGATAAAGACGCGATTTATTAAACTAATTAGCAGCCATTGAAATATTGAATTTAGATATGAGGTTTTTTCGGAATACATAGAGTTAAAATATTTTAATAAACGGAGGGAATAAATATTATAGAGTAAGTTAGACTAGGATGGAATAAAAATACTTTGGTTTATCGCGATAAATTTTAAATTTTGTTATATATATAACATATGTCTATGCAAATAAACAATATAATAATGCCCATTTAGCAATGCACACATATACAAATTGTACACCAAATACCACCTAAAATGCACTGTTGTATAGAACAATTCTGCCAGTGTTGTTTTTCGTTTTACGAAAAGGATTTCCTCGATTTTCACGATTTTACTGGGTCCTCCTTTTTTCATTAGTTGCAGTTTCATTTTCGCGATTGTACATATTATTTGGCATGAAATTTCACTTTTTTAAGACTGCGTTATGTCAAGGCCCCTATAGCAAAGAAATACCGTATGGTCTCCTATAAAATGTGATAAAGCTTTGGTTAATTATATATGTTGTTAATTATCAAGTGAAATGTTTTGCTAAATTAATGCATTTATTCTTTTTTTAATATTACGTAAACGAAGTCACGGGTAACAGCTAGTTCTAATAATATTATAAATCTGATTGTGTGCAAATGTTAGGCTGAAGCCAGCGTCAAAATGAAGCATTTAATTATCCTGTATCTTTTCATATAAGTTGATTATAACCCTCAAATAAACATAGAATGGTTTTTGTTTATTTTATTTCAATATTTTTCTTAATAATTCAAAATTTCATTATTTTCATAGAGAATAAATGAACATTTTTTCGTATATTTTAAAATGGTTGGTTGGTTTGGTAGGTTTGGCCCAAAGGGCCCCCGGTTTTGCAGCTTTTTTTAAGATGGTTAAATTTATTTTACCGTTGCTAATACTTTATCGTTTCCAATATAAAATAAAACCCCTGAGTAATAATTTTTAATCCACAATTTATTTTCAAGTGAAAAATTTCCACGTGAAAAATGAAAAGGAAATGAATTATTTAAGAATTAAACAGAATATGAAATGATGTCATATTAGAAACAAATCGTGCGTTTTCAAATATTTGATAATAATACAAAGTGCATAAATACGAGTAAGTTGGAAAGCAAGCGACTATGATGTCATATATAGAAAAATAAAACAGATTTGTTTTGATGTTGAAATAAAATGATCTTGGGTTATCAAATTATTTGTGATTAATTTCTCTTTTTTTTTTTTTTTTTTTTTTTTTTTTTTTGACATGAAAGGAATTATTTTAAATGTACGTAATATATGTATTTTAAATGTATGTGCTGTAAATTAAAGTTCTGTGTTTTAATTGAAATGAGTGAAAGATTTATATTTTTAATGAATTCAATACGAATGATGGGAAAGGTTGGCGATCTATCGTCTGCACACGGCTAACTTAAATATCCCATATTTTTAATTTAAATTTTAAAAAAGTATATATATATATATATATATATATATATATATATATGTATATATATATTGGATGGCAAATGTCAATGATATGCATCGCAAAATTATCCGTATCGAAAATCGGAAAATCTTAATAAAAATAACTATATTTTTTAAAAGAAAGTTGCTTTTCTCATAAAAGCTAAAGATTTAATATGATTGTGTCGAAGTAACAGCATTTTTCCTCTATCATTTTCCCACAATCGAAACATATTTGTAAGTCGTCGTTTCGAACCGGAATTTAATTTTACATTTCTTTTAGTTTTAAAATAGGAAAAACTTTGTTGCCGTTTTTAAATACAGCTTTTTTTAAAGTTGTTTCATAATAGATTTTTGTAAAGTCTTGTAGAATAAGAAAAATTGCACAGATTTTAAAGCAATGTTTAAGTAAAATTACTATATTTTTTAAACTTAAAAAACAACAATGTTATCGAAAAGAAAATTGATTTTACCAACAAATTCGCGCAATGCAAAAGCAAAGAAAAAATCAAAAAGTAATGAATCTTTTCTTCCAGCCGAATTGTGTAAACTTGAACAAGCCGATCGTGCCAATTCATAACATTATAAAGTTGAAAGCGCGATCTATATAGTAGAATTTTTTTTTACATATAGGTAGAAAATTTTCGAGAATAACAAAGTTAGGGGTCTGTAATTAAGTCCATAGTCAATTTGCTTTTTTTTTATCAAGTGAAATTTGGCGCAAAATTAAATACATTGTTGTAACCAGATTTGTTTTTTGCTTGGTAAACACTTAATGGTATTTTAGATGATCATTTCCCCGCTCACCTTTGATGCCAACTATGACTGTAAAACATATTAAAAACTATTAGCCGATAATTTTCTAATTTTCTTATTGCTTCATGATGGTTCATACTTTAAACCTGAATCGGTCATGCCATTGTCGTTCAATTTTTATAACTAATCCTAACCCTAATCGTATCCTATCCTAATCCTGATATTAACTTTAAAGAATATTCTTTGACACGAATATGTAAATTAAATCAATATCCATAAATGGAATGAATGGAAAATAGAATAAATAGAAATGACAAAATAAAATAACAAGAAAGTGCATTTATTCGACACCTAACCCTAGAGAAAGCGTAAAAAATTTCAAGCGCATGAAATATATTAAAATAATCCTATATACTAATAAAAATATGTAAATTTAGATAATGAGATTTGTGTCGTCGGTATTTATTTGCTAATAGTGTTCTTGACGCGATAGAGAAAATATCGAGGTTAAATTGGGGAGAATTTAAAGTACTTTCTAGCAACCTTTATTTACATTTTAGAATCGCATCAGATTGTTATATCTTTGTAAAATATCTATCAATGTATAAAATCCACAAGCAGTTTGTTCACTATTTACACCACTTAGCGTGAAACACTTAATTTAATATATACATAAACAAGATAATGTAGTAAGAAATATATGTGGTGATTTTTAAGGCCGAGTTGCTTGAGTAGTAACATATTTAATAAATGTTTTTTTGAAAATAAGATGGGCTCTTTTCACATAATCAACCGAAGAGGAAGTTCCAGCACTCCACATTAGATGGCGTGTGTACGTAATCATAATTAAGCATCTCATTCAAGAACACAGAAGTTTTTATTCTGAAGCTTCAATTGACATCAGGGAAGAATCTGCTTTCACTCGAGTCCTCTTTTCGTTTCAATCACGGCTCCCACTACAGCAGAGCACGATGGCCATTTATTTAAAATAAACATTCCGCAGGCATATAAAGAAAAACAATACTGGACTCCACGCCAATACCAGGCAGAGATTCCATCATTATCCTAACAAATCATACTTCGAACTAGCGTCTCTCTATTCGATTGTTCTTATACGAATACGTCTAGCTTTCATCAGTGCATCACATCTTCGGATCACCGAATAGAATCTCTCCCGAACGGAAAAAGCGACAATATATTCTTTCAGTAAGAGTAGGAATACATGGTCACGTGCGCCAATCGTGAGCTGGGATCTAACCGGGGATTCTTTGCGCTGGCTCCAGAATATGGTAATAAAATGGTTTCCGCTAAATTTTTGGCGCGAAAGAAAATTCTCGAAAGTTCCATGATGTTCGATGATTTAGCTATGACCCAGAGTGTTTTAGATTAATTGATTATCGTTAGTTAATGTTCGAGAATATGGAATGATTTTGACTTTTAGGGAAAGAAAATAAAAGAAAAAGAGAAATGGTTTATCGAATTTGGAACATAGCCAGAATGGGATTAGAATAAATGCTTTGACATTTTAATATAAGAAAAAGATTTTATGATCTGGCGAATTATTTTTAATATCGGAACTGGATTAAAATAATAGTCTTTTTAGAATTTTAGAAAATTAAAAGGGAATTATGCGGATTTTTTAAAGTATGAATATTAGGGAGTTTTAGAATTTAAAGATAAAGACGCGATTTATTAAACTAATTAGCAGCCATTGAAAATATTGAATTTAGATATGAGGTTTTTTCGGAATACATAGAGTTAAAATATTTTAATAAACGGAGGGAATAAATATTATAGAGTAAGTTAGACTAGGATGGAATAAAAATACTTTGGTTTTCGCGATAAATTTTAAATTTTGTTATATATATAACATATGTCTATGCAAATAAACAATATAATAATGCCCATTTAGCAATGCACACATATACAAATTGTACACCAAATACCACCTAAATGCACTGTTGTATAGAACAATTCTGCCAGTGCTGTTTTTCGTTTTACGAAAAGGATTTCCTCGATTTTCACGATTTTACTGGGTCCTCCTTTTTTCATTAGTTGCAGTTTCATTTTCGCGATTGTACATATTATTTGGCATGAAATTTCACTTTTTTAAGACTGCGTTTATGTCAAAGGCCCCTATAGCAAAGAAATACCGTATGGTCTCCTATAAAATGTGATAAAGCTTTGGTTAATTATATATGTTGTTAATTATCAAGTGAAATGTTTTGCTAAATAATGCATTTATTCTTTTTTAATATTACGTAAACGAAGTCACGGGTAACAGCTAGTTCTAATAATATTATAAATCTGATTGTGTGCAAATGTTAGGGCTGAAGCCAGCCGTCAAAATGAAGCATTTAATTCCTGTATCTTTTCATATAAGTTGATTATAACCCTCAAATAAACATAGAATGGTTTTTGTTTATTTTATTTCAATATTTTTCTTAATAATTCAAAATTTCATTATTTTCATAGAGAATAAATGAACATTTTTTCGTATATTTTAAAATGGTTGGTTGGTTTGGTAGGTTTGGCCCAAAGGGCCCCCGGTTTTGCAGCTTTTTTTAAGATGGTTAAATTTATTTTACCGTTGCTAATACTTTATCGTTTCCAATATAAAATAAAACCCCTGAGTAATAATTTTTAATCCACAATTTATTTTCAAGTGAAAAATTTCCACGTGAAAAATGAAAAGGAAATGAATTATTTAAGAATTAAACAGAATATGAAATGATGTCATATTAGAAACAAATCGTGCGTTTTCAAATATTTGATAATAATACAAAGTGCATAAATACGAGTAAGTTGGAAAGCAAGCGACTATGATGTCATATATAGAAAAATAAAACAGATTTGTTTTGATGTTGAAATAAAATGATCTTGGGTTATCAAATTATTTGTGAGTAATTTCTCTTTTTTTTTTTTTTTTTTTTTTTTTTTTTGACATGAAAGGAATTATTTTAAATGTACGTAATATATGTATTTTAAATGTATGTGCTGTAAATTAAAGTTCTGTGTTTTAATTGAAATGAGTGAAAGATTTATATTTTTAATGAATTCAATACGAATGATGGGAAAGGTTGGCGATCTATCGTCTGCACACGGCTAACTTAAATATCCCATATTTTTAATTTAAATTTTAAAAAAGTATATATATATATATATATATATATATATATATATGTATATATATATTGGATGGCAAATGTCAATGATATGCATCGCAAAATTATCCGTATCGAAAATCGGAAAATCTTAATAAAAATAACTATATTTTTTAAAAGAAAGTTGCTTTTCTCATAAAAGCTAAAGATTTAATATGATTGTGTCGAAGTAACAGCATTTTTCCTCTATCATTTTCCCACAATCGAAACATATTTGTAAGTCGTCGTTTCGAACCGGAATTTAATTTTACATTTCTTTTAGTTTTAAAATAGGAAAAACTTTGTTGCCGTTTTTAAATACAGCTTTTTTTAAAGTTGTTTCATAATAGATTTTTGTAAAGTCTTGTAGAATAAGAAAAATTGCACAGATTTTAAAGCAATGTTTAAGTAAAATTACTATATTTTTTAAACTTAAAAAACAACAATGTTATCGAAAAGAAAATTGATTTTACCAACAAATTCGCGCAATGCAAAAGCAAAGAAAAAATCAAAAAGTAATGAATCTTTTCTTCCAGCCGAATTGTGTAAACTTGAACAAGCCGATCGTGCCAATTCATAACATTATAAAGTTGAAAGCGCGATCTATATAGTAGAATTTTTTTTTACATATAGGTAGAAAATTTTCGAGAATAACAAAGTTAGGGGTCTGTAATTAAGTCCATAGTCAATTTGCTTTTTTTTTATCAAGTGAAATTTGGCGCAAAATTAAATACATTGTTGTAACCAGATTTGTTTTTTGCTTGGTAAACACTTAATGGTATTTTAGATGATCATTTCCCCGCTCACCTTTGATGCCAACTATGACTGTAAAACATATTAAAAACTATTAGCCGATAATTTTCTAATTTTCTTATTGCTTCATGATGGTTCATACTTTAAACCTGAATCGGTCATGCCATTGTCGTTCAATTTTTATAACTAATCCTAACCCTAATCGTATCCTATCCTAATCCTGATATTAACTTTAAAGAATATTCTTTGACACGAATATGTAAATTAAATCAATATCCATAAATGGAATGAATGGAAAATAGAATAAATAGAAATGACAAAATAAAATAACAAGAAAGTGCATTTATTCGACACCTAACCCTAGAGAAAGCGTAAAAAATTTCAAGCGCATGAAATATATTAAAATAATCCTATATACTAATAAAAATATGTAAATTTAGATAATGAGATTTGTGTCGTCGGTATTTATTTGCTAATAGTGTTCTTGACGCGATAGAGAAAATATCGAGGTTAAATTGGGGAGAATTTAAAGTACTTTCTAGCAACCTTTATTTACATTTTAGAATCGCATCAGATTGTTATATCTTTGTAAAATATCTATCAATGTATAAAATCCACAAGCAGTTTGTTCACTATTTACACCACTTAGCGTGAAACACTTAATTTAATATATACATAAACAAGATAATGTAGTAAGAAATATATGTGGTGATTTTTAAGGCCGAGTTGCTTGAGTAGTAACATATTTAATAAATGTTTTTTTTGAAAATAAGATGGGCTCTTTTCACATAATCAACCGAAGAGGAAGTTCCAGCACTCCACATTAGATGGCGTGTGTACGTAATCATAATTAAGCATCTCATTCAAGAACACAGAAGTTTTTATTCTGAAGCTTCAATTGACATCAGGGAAGAATCTGCTTTCACTCGAGTCCTCTTTTCGTTTCAATCACGGCTCCCACTACAGCAGAGCACGATGGCCATTTATTTAAAATAAACATTCCGCAGGCATATAAGAAAAAACATACTGGACTCCACGCCAATACCAGGCAGAGATTCCATCATTATCCTAACAAATCATACTTCGAACTAGCGTCTCTCTATTCGATTGTTCTTATACGAATACGTCTAGCTTTCATCAGTGCATCACATCTTCGGATCTCCGAATAGAATCTCTCCGAAACGGAAAAAGCGACAATATATTCTTTCAGTAAGAGTAGGAATACATGGTCACGTGCGCCAATCGTGAGCTGGGATCTAACCGGGATTCTTTGCGCTGGCTCCAGAATATGGTAATAAAATGGTTTCCGCTAATTTTTGGCGCGAAAGAAAATTCTCGAAAGTTCCATGATGTTCGATGATTTAGCTATGACCCAGAGTGTTTTAGATTAATTGATTATCGTTAGTTAATTGGTTCGAGAATATGGAATGATTTTGACTTTTAGGGAAAGAAAATAAAAGAAAAAGAGAAATGGTTTATCGAATTTGGAACATAGCCAGAATGGGATTAGAATAAATGCTTTGACATTTTAATATAAGAAAAAGATTTTATGATCTGGCGAATTATTTTTAATATCGGAACTGATTAAAATAAATACAGTCTTTTTAGGAATTTAGAAAATTAAAAGGGAATTATGCGGATTTTTTAAAGTATGAATATTAGGGAGTTTTAGAATTTAAAGATAAAGACGCGATTTATTAAACTAATTAGCAGCCATTGAAATATTGAATTTAGATATGAGGTTTTTTCGGAATACATAGAGTTAAAATATTTTAATAAACGGAGGGAATAAATATTATAGAGTAAGTTAGACTAGGATGGAATAAAAATACTTTGGTTTATCGCGATAAATTTTAAATTTTGTTATATATATAACATATGTCTATGCAAATAAACAATATAATAATGCCCATTTAGCAATGCACACATATACAAATTGTACACCAAATACCACCTAAAATGCACTGTTGTATAGAACAATTCTGCCAGTGTTGTTTTTCGTTTTACGAAAAGGATTTCCTCGATTTTCACGATTTTACTGGGTCCTCCTTTTTTCATTAGTTGCAGTTTCATTTTCGCGATTGTACATATTATTTGGCATGAAATTTCACTTTTTTAAGACTGCGTTATGTCAAGGCCCCTATAGCAAAGAAATACCGTATGGTCTCCTATAAAATGTGATAAAGCTTTGGTTAATTATATATGTTGTTAATTATCAAGTGAAATGTTTTGCTAAATTAATGCATTTATTCTTTTTTTAATATTACGTAAACGAAGTCACGGGTAACAGCTAGTTCTAATAATATTATAAATCTGATTGTGTGCAAATGTTAGGCTGAAGCCAGCGTCAAAATGAAGCATTTAATTATCCTGTATCTTTTCATATAAGTTGATTATAACCCTCAAATAAACATAGAATGGTTTTTGTTTATTTTATTTCAATATTTTTCTTAATAATTCAAAATTTCATTATTTTCATAGAGAATAAATGAACATTTTTTCGTATATTTTAAAATGGTTGGTTGGTTTGGTAGGTTTGGCCCAAAGGGCCCCCGGTTTTGCAGCTTTTTTTAAGATGGTTAAATTTATTTTACCGTTGCTAATACTTTATCGTTTCCAATATAAAATAAAACCCCTGAGTAATAATTTTTAATCCACAATTTATTTTCAAGTGAAAAATTTCCACGTGAAAAATGAAAAGGAAATGAATTATTTAAGAATTAAACAGAATATGAAATGATGTCATATTAGAAACAAATCGTGCGTTTTCAAATATTTGATAATAATACAAAGTGCATAAATACGAGTAAGTTGGAAAGCAAGCGACTATGATGTCATATATAGAAAAATAAAACAGATTTGTTTTGATGTTGAAATAAAATGATCTTGGGTTATCAAATTATTTGTGATTAATTTCTCTTTTTTTTTTTTTTTTTTTTTTTTTTTTTTTGACATGAAAGGAATTATTTTAAATGTACGTAATATATGTATTTTAAATGTATGTGCTGTAAATTAAAGTTCTGTGTTTTAATTGAAATGAGTGAAAGATTTATATTTTTAATGAATTCAATACGAATGATGGGAAAGGTTGGCGATCTATCGTCTGCACACGGCTAACTTAAATATCCCATATTTTTAATTTAAATTTTAAAAAAGTATATATATATATATATATATATATATATATATATATATATGTATATATATATTGGATGGCAAATGTCAATGATATGCATCGCAAAATTATCCGTATCGAAAATCGGAAAATCTTAATAAAAATAACTATATTTTTTAAAAGAAAGTTGCTTTTCTCATAAAAGCTAAAGATTTAATATGATTGTGTCGAAGTAACAGCATTTTTCCTCTATCATTTTCCCACAATCGAAACATATTTGTAAGTCGTCGTTTCGAACCGGAATTTAATTTTACATTTCTTTTAGTTTTAAAATAGGAAAAACTTTGTTGCCGTTTTTAAATACAGCTTTTTTTAAAGTTGTTTCATAATAGATTTTTGTAAAGTCTTGTAGAATAAGAAAAATTGCACAGATTTTAAAGCAATGTTTAAGTAAAATTACTATATTTTTTAAACTTAAAAAACAACAATGTTATCGAAAAGAAAATTGATTTTACCAACAAATTCGCGCAATGCAAAAGCAAAGAAAAAATCAAAAAGTAATGAATCTTTTCTTCCAGCCGAATTGTGTAAACTTGAACAAGCCGATCGTGCCAATTCATAACATTATAAAGTTGAAAGCGCGATCTATATAGTAGAATTTTTTTTTACATATAGGTAGAAAATTTTCGAGAATAACAAAGTTAGGGGTCTGTAATTAAGTCCATAGTCAATTTGCTTTTTTTTTATCAAGTGAAATTTGGCGCAAAATTAAATACATTGTTGTAACCAGATTTGTTTTTTGCTTGGTAAACACTTAATGGTATTTTAGATGATCATTTCCCCGCTCACCTTTGATGCCAACTATGACTGTAAAACATATTAAAAACTATTAGCCGATAATTTTCTAATTTTCTTATTGCTTCATGATGGTTCATACTTTAAACCTGAATCGGTCATGCCATTGTCGTTCAATTTTTATAACTAATCCTAACCCTAATCGTATCCTATCCTAATCCTGATATTAACTTTAAAGAATATTCTTTGACACGAATATGTAAATTAAATCAATATCCATAAATGGAATGAATGGAAAATAGAATAAATAGAAATGACAAAATAAAATAACAAGAAAGTGCATTTATTCGACACCTAACCCTAGAGAAAGCGTAAAAAATTTCAAGCGCATGAAATATATTAAAATAATCCTATATACTAATAAAAATATGTAAATTTAGATAATGAGATTTGTGTCGTCGGTATTTATTTGCTAATAGTGTTCTTGACGCGATAGAGAAAATATCGAGGTTAAATTGGGGAGAATTTAAAGTACTTTCTAGCAACCTTTATTTACATTTTAGAATCGCATCAGATTGTTATATCTTTGTAAAATATCTATCAATGTATAAAATCCACAAGCAGTTTGTTCACTATTTACACCACTTAGCGTGAAACACTTAATTTAATATATACATAAACAAGATAATGTAGTAAGAAATATATGTGGTGATTTTTAAGGCCGAGTTGCTTGAGTAGTAACATATTTAATAAATGTTTTTTTTGAAAATAAGATGGGCTCTTTTCACATAATCAACCGAAGAGGAAGTTCCAGCACTCCACATTAGATGGCGTGTGTACGTAATCATAATTAAGCATCTCATTCAAGAACACAGAAGTTTTTATTCTGAAGCTTCAATTGACATCAGGGAAGAATCTGCTTTCACTCGAGTCCTCTTTTCGTTTCAATCACGGCTCCCACTACAGCAGAGCACGATGGCCATTTATTTAAAATAAACATTCCGCAGGCATATAAGAAAAAACATACTGGACTCCACGCCAATACCAGGCAGAGATTCCATCATTATCCTAACAAATCATACTTCGAACTAGCGTCTCTCTATTCGATTGTTCTTATACGAATACGTCTAGCTTTCATCAGTGCATCACATCTTCGGATCACCGAATAGAATCTCTCCGAAACGGAAAAAGCGACAATATATTCTTTCAGTAAGAGTAGGAATACATGGTCACGTGCGCCAATCGTGAGCTGGGATCTAACCGGGATTCTTTGCGCTGGCTCCAGAATATGGTAATAAAATGGTTTCCGCTAATTTTTGGCGCGAAAGAAAATTCTCGAAAGTTCCATGATGTTCGATGATTTAGCTATGACCCAGAGTGTTTTAGATTAATTGATTATCGTTAGTTAATTGGTTCGAGAATATGGAATGATTTTGACTTTTAGGGAAAGAAAATAAAAGAAAAAGAGAAATGGTTTATCGAATTTGGAACATAGCCAGAATGGGATTAGAATAAATGCTTTGACATTTTAATATAAGAAAAAGATTTTATGATCTGGCGAATTATTTTTAATATCGGAACTGATTAAAATAAATAGTCTTTTTAGGAATTTAGAAAATTAAAAGGGAATTATGCGGATTTTTTAAAGTATGAATATTAGGGAGTTTTAGAATTTAAAGATAAAGACGCGATTTATTAAACTAATTAGCAGCCATTGAAATATTGAATTTAGATATGAGGTTTTTTCGGAATACATAGAGTTAAAATATTTTAATAAACGGAGGGAATAAATATTATAGAGTAAGTTAGACTAGGATGGAATAAAAATACTTTGGTTTATCGCGATAAATTTTAAATTTTGTTATATATATAACATATGTCTATGCAAATAAACAATATAATAATGCCCATTTAGCAATGCACACATATACAAATTGTACACCAAATACCACCTAAAATGCACTGTTGTATAGAACAATTCTGCCAGTGCTGTTTTTCGTTTTACGAAAAGGATTTCCTCGATTTTCACGATTTTACTGGGTCCTCCTTTTTTCATTAGTTGCAGTTTCATTTTCGCGATTGTACATATTATTTGGCATGAAATTTCACTTTTTTAAGACTGCGTTATGTCAAGGCCCCTATAGCAAAGAAATACCGTATGGTCTCCTATAAAATGTGATAAAGCTTTGGTTAATTATATATGTTGTTAATTATCAAGTGAAATGTTTTGCTAAATTAATGCATTTATTCTTTTTTTAATATTACGTAAACGAAGTCACGGGTAACAGCTAGTTCTAATAATATTATAAATCTGATTGTGTGCAAATGTTAGGCTGAAGCCAGCGTCAAAATGAAGCATTTAATTATCCTGTATCTTTTCATATAAGTTGATTATAACCCTCAAATAAACATAGAATGGTTTTTGTTTATTTTATTTCAATATTTTTCTTAATAATTCAAAATTTCATTATTTTCATAGAGAATAAATGAACATTTTTTCGTATATTTTAAAATGGTTGGTTGGTTTGGTAGGTTTGGCCCAAAGGGCCCCCGGTTTTGCAGCTTTTTTTAAGATGGTTAAATTTATTTTACCGTTGCTAATACTTTATCGTTTCCAATATAAAATAAAACCCCTGAGTAATAATTTTTAATCCACAATTTATTTTCAAGTGAAAAATTTCCACGTGAAAAATGAAAAGGAAATGAATTATTTAAGAATTAAACAGAATATGAAATGATGTCATATTAGAAACAAATCGTGCGTTTTCAAATATTTGATAATAATACAAAGTGCATAAATACGAGTAAGTTGGAAAGCAAGCGACTATGATGTCATATATAGAAAAATAAAACAGATTTGTTTTGATGTTGAAATAAAATGATCTTGGGTTATCAAATTATTTGTGAGTAATTTCTCTTTTTTTTTTTTTTTTTTTTTTTTTTTTTTTTTGACATGAAAGGAATTATTTTAAATGTACGTAATATATGTATTTTAAATGTATGTGCTGTAAATTAAAGTTCTGTGTTTTAATTGAAATGAGTGAAAGATTTATATTTTTAATGAATTCAATACGAATGATGGGAAAGGTTGGCGATCTATCGTCTGCACACGGCTAACTTAAATATCCCATATTTTTAATTTAAATTTTAAAAAAGTATATATATTGTAGGTGTATGAGGCAAGCAGAGTTTGCAGAATAGCACGACATAAGACATTTATTTACAATTAAACGAAGACAAAATATATACAGCTCGTATGCGACTGAGCGCCGACATCTTTCTTAAAGTAAACAACTGCTCTCTCTTCCGGAGCATCATCGTCGTAGATGTACACGCATGCGCCATATGTGCGGAGAGGAGAAAATGAACGTTGTATTCCAACAATTCCCCCCTTACAACGTGCATTTTCTTAACAAGGCATTAATTACTCTCCTATTATGCAAATTACAGAGAAACAAAATATAAAGTTACAATTACAAACAGTATATACTTTAAACTTATATGGAAAAAGGGTACAGAATAACTTTGAATGTTTTTAAACACTTAGTCCTATTAAATCACAACATTTCTTATGTTTATAGGCACTTAAAGCTTTTGTTAAAATGTCAGCTGCCATATTTTCAGTTTCTAGATATTTAACTTCTATTTCTCCATTCTCATATATTTCGCGCACAAAGTGATGGCGAATATCAATATGTTTTGTGCGAGAATGATAAATTGGATTTCTTACTAATTTTTGAGCAGACTGATTATCGCAGAATATTAAAGTAGGTGCAGACACTATTTCAGGAGAAAGTTCATTTAAGAACCGTCTGAGATGTAAAGTCTCTTTAGCAACCTCTGATAAAGCCATATATTCTGCTTCAGTTGTGGATAATGCAACAGTTCGTTGCTTTCTCGATTCCCAAGATATAGCACCACCGGCATATTTAAAAATGTATCCAGTATAGGACTTTCTATCATTGACATCTGAAGCCCAATCAGCATCAACAAATGCAACTAAGGACTTAGTATCACGTTTAAAAATCAGTCCTTGATCTTGAGTACCTCTTAGATATCTTAAAACTCTTTTTGCAGCTATCCAATGAGGTTTGCCTGGATTGTTGTTGAATTGACTTAGAAAATTCACAGCATGAGTTATATCAGGTCTAGTTGCTACTGATAAATACATAAGAGAACCAATTAGTTGACGATAAGGAATATTATTCATTTCAGATTTTTCTTCTTCAGTTTTGGGACACATATCTTTAGTAAGCTTCACATTGTTATCAAAAGGTGTAGATATTGATTTTGATTCTTGCATATTAAATTTGCTCAGAATATCTTCAATATACTTCTTTTGAGTAATTTTAATACTGTCCCCGTTTTGCATAAATTCTATGCCCAAACAATAGTGTAACAAACCTAAATCTTTCATTTTAAAAGATTTGGATAATTCATCTCTAATATATTCATAATCTTGTTTACATTTAGTAAGAATTATGAGATCATCAACATAAACAATGATAATTGCTTCAATTGGAGATTTAGAAAAATAAACACATTTATCAGCATTTAGTGATTTAAACTTCATTTGTTTTAATTTTTCATCTAATTTATTGAACCATTGTCGACCTGATTGTTTTAATCCGTAGAGGGATTTTTTTAATAAACAAACTTTGTCAACATTAGATTCATATTTAAAACCTTCAGGTAACTCCATGTATACTTCTTCAGTTAAATTACCATTTACATAAGCCATAATAAAATCTAATTGATAAGCTGTAAAACCATTTTGAATACCATAAGCGATCGCAGTTCTGATCGAACTTAATCTGGCTACAGGCGAAAAATTTTCTTCAAAATCAATTCCTGGTTTTTGAGAACACCCCTTTGCAACTATTCTCGCCTTAAACTTTTCGATTGACCCGTCTTGTTTATATTTAGTTTTTAAAACCCATTTACTTCCTATAATTTTCTTATGTTTTGGCCTATCAACTATTTGCCATGCATTTTCTTGCATTAAAGAATTAAATTCTAATTCCATTGCATCTATCCATTCATGTTTAAAAGGTCCGTTTAAAGCTTCAGAAAATTCCGGACATGAGTCAGAAAATAAATTTTCCATTACAACTTGGGATTTTTCTTCTTTTGGAATTATTATTTTAAATTCTTTCCTGGGTCTACCTTTCTTACCAGTTTTTTTTTTTCTGGGCCGACCGCGAGCTCTTGTAGGGGAAGAAAGGGGGTCAGAAATTTCATCCGATTGCATATCAATATCACTGTCGCCACAGCTGTCTGGTTCATTTTTGACGGGAGGAGAAGATGTTTCTGATTCTTGCGTAATTGTTTTATTTTCATTATTTTGAGAAAAGGGAAAAATTAATTTTATTTCACTGTTTGAAGGTAAATCGTTTTCAAATTCGTTAATAAATCGGACGTCTCGGCTTATAACAATTTTTCTGGAATTCTTATTCCACAGCCTGTACGCTTTTGATTCATTTGAATATCCAACAAAAATATGCTCTTCTGACCTAGGATCAAATTTTCCTTTACTTTGTCTTTTATTTAGTACAAAACATTTTTGCCCAAATATTTTAAAATATGATAAAGTTGGCTTGATGCCAAAAAATACTTCGTAGGGTGTTTTGTTTTCATTTAAACGTCGCGAAGGACAGCGATTACGTATGTATACCGCACAATTAATAGCTTCAGCCCAAAAAGATTGTGGGAGATTGCTTTGTAATAGTAAACACCTCGCCATTTCAGCTAAAGTCCTATTGGCCCTCTCTGATGTTCCGTTCTGTTGCGGAGTTAGTGGTGATGAAAATTCTCGTTTTATACCGCTTTCTTCGATATATTTATTAAATTCTTCTCCGAAATATTCTTTGCCATTATCCGTACGAAGAATTTTTATTTTCTTTCCTACACGATTTTCAACTGCTGCTTTGTATTTAACAAATGCATTTTTAACCTCATCTTTGGTTTTAAGAAAACTGACTTCAATGTAACGGGATTTATCGTCAATAAAAGTAACGAAATATCGCGATCCTCCGTGGGATGGAACTCTCATAGGACCACACAAATCTGAATGTATAAGAGTCAATAAATCGTCACTTTTAAAGTTCGATTCTTTAGGAAAAGAACGCACAGTTTGTTTACCTTGAATACAAATTTTACAGTCCTTAAGAGACTCATTATCATTGAAATTGAAATTTCTAACCATATTCTTTGATTTAAGTCTTTTTAAATCAGACTCATTTAAATGACCTAATTTAAGATGCCATTTTAGAAATTCACTTACCTCTGCTATCGCAGCTCTCTCGATGCTTGGGTATACGTAATATAAATCCCCATGACGGACAGCATGTACTAATGTAGAACCATTTGGTTCGATGATTTTAGCAAATCGTTCTTTAAAAATCACTGAACGATTATTGGCTGTTGCTTTAGATGTTGAGAGCAAATTACACTTTAATTCTGGAACACACAGAACGTTCTTGAGTGTGAGATTAGTAATTCCACCCCCGTTAGGTACTGTAATGAAAACTGTTCCTATTCCTGTAATTTTCGCTGTTTGATCAACTGCAAGCTGTATAGTAGAATTCGTACGAGGTTGAAATTCTGTAAATAAATTTCTATCTTTACACATGTGAGATGTACATCCACTGTCTAAACACCATGCAGAAGGTTCTTGATATGCGTCATTAAATGCCATACTAGTCGGTTTTTCATAATTAGTGGCTATCATCGATCCTTGATTTCCTTTATTTAAAGATGTAAGCTTTTTATCAGCTATTTTCTTTCTACATTCGGAAGCTTTGTGCCCCATTTTCGAACAATAATTGCACTTGAAATTTCGGTAACACCTTTCCGAGGAAAAATTTTTGTTTGGATTCATTTTCCATTTTTCATTCTTCTTCTGTTCTTGATTATTTCTTTTATTTTCTATATAATATGCGTTTTGTGAATCCTGAGTGGATTTTCCTTTTCTTGCATCCCATTCTTCCAGCATCTTAATTTTCAAAGATTCGGGTTTAGGTAACTCATCTCTGGATTCTATAGCGCATCTAAAATTTTCGAAGTTCTCAGGAACACTATATAGAAGTAGAATTGATAATAAATCATCCGCGATTTCTATTTCCATATTTTTCAGTTTATCAACTATTTCGAAGAAAATATTTAAATGATCAGCCATCGTTTCATTTATGGGCATTTTTCTAAACAGAAGTTGTTTTAACAGAGTTGCTTTCTTTGCGGGTCCCCTCGATTCATAAACATCTTTCAGCTTATTCCATACAGCACTTGAAGTCGTACAATGCTTTATATGACTCAGTTCACTAGGATTTATAGAAAGAATTATATCTGCACGAGCTTTTTGATCAGCTTGGAGCCACTTCTTTTCTTCGGCGGTTCCTTCAGCCGGTTTAATTTCTTTACCAATTACGTAATCCCAATGATCATTTTTGATTAATACAGCTTCGATTTGAAGCTTCCAGCTATCAAAATTATCTTTTCCGAGCTTTTCAATTGTCGTTACATGAGACATAATTATGCAGAGTCTCTCACAGCCAGAAATAATGCAAATGATAAACAGAATGAAGAACAATTCTTACTTTCGATTAGGCTTAAGAGTTCAAAATCCGAATGTTCGAATTAAAAATAATTTCTGCTAATTATAGGGCAGTGGAATAGCGTCTCTGGTCCCATAACCATTTGTAGGTGTATGAGGCAAGCAGAGTTTGCAGAATAGCACGACATAAGACATTTATTTACAATTAAACGAAGACAAAATATATACAGCTCGTATGCGACTGAGCGCCGACATCTTTCTTAAAGTAAACAACTGCTCTCTCTTCCGGAGCATCATCGTCGTAGATGTACACGCATGCGCCATATGTGCGGAGAGGAGAAAATGAACGTTGTATTCCAACATATATATATATATATATATATATATATATATATATATATATATATATGTATACTTTTTTAAAATTTAAATTAAAAATATGGGATATTTAAGTTAGCCGTGTGCAGACGATAGATCGCCAACCTTTCCCATCATTCGTATTGAATTCATTAAAAATATAAATCTTTCACTCATTTCAATTAAAACACAGAACTTTAATTTACAGCACATACATTTAAAATACATATATTACGTACATTTAAAATAATTCCTTTCATGTCAAAAAAAAAAAAAATACATATATATATATATACATATATATATATATATGTCTATATATATTGGATGGCAAATGTCAATGATATGCATCGCAAAATTATCCGTATCGAAAATCGGAAAAAGTCACGGGTAACAGCTAGTAATATTATAAATCTGATTGTGTGCAAATGTTAGGCTGAAGCCAGCGTCAAAATGGAGCATTTAATGATACTTTATTTTTGCATATAGATAGATTATAACCTTCAAATGAACATAGACTGGTTTTTGTTTATTTTATTCAAATATTTTTCTTAATAATTCAAAATTTCGTTATTTTCATAGAGAATAAATGGACATTTTTTCGTTTAATATTTTAAAATGGTTAAATTAACTTTACCTTTGCTAATACTTTATCATTGCCAAAACTAATTTAAAACCCGAAATAATAATTTTTCTCAATAATTTAGTTTCAATTGAAAAATTTTCACGTGAAAAATGAAAATGAAATAAAAAAATTCAAGAATTAAAAAGAAGATTAAATAATATTATTAGAAATAAAACGTACTTTTTTTTAGTTTTTGATAATAATACAAGGTTTCAATATGCGTAACCATAGGAAACAGGCCAATATGACGTCATACATCGCAAATAAAGCGGATAGGCTTTGATTGGTGAAATAAAATGATCTTGGTTTTTTTCTTCACTTTTTTTTTTGTGTGTGTGGTAAAATACTTGGCGTTTTACCGTCTGCGCACGGCTAATATAACTATACCGTATTTTTTATTTAAATTTTAAAAAAGTAAAAAGAAGTTTCAAAAGAAAATAGTTAGCAAATGTCAATAATATGCTCCGCAAAATTATCTATGTCGAAAATGATGTCATGGATAGCGAGAAATAGCAATTTTCATTCTTAAAACTTAAAGAAATACCTCGATTACCTAAAAAAATGACGAATGTTAATAGTTCCATTTTTGTTGATAAAACATAAGATTTAATATTATTTCGTTAAAGCAACATAATTTCCCCTATGCCAGTATTGAAATTAATTGAATGGAAAAGAAAATTAACACGAATTATGTCATTAAAATGGGATTTCTCTGGAGAAAAAGAGACGCCATATTTGAAATAAAACGGGAATTTTCCAAAATGTTTTAAAATGAGTGTGAATCAATTCCTTACATTAATAATACAAGGATCAGTAAGTATAAAAAGTAGATGAATTTCACGCCATATTTATAACGAAAAATTAATTTTTTTTTTAAAAATCTATACTGATTATTAAGCATGATTATCCGTTATATACAGATGAGAGTTTTCTGTAAAAAATCACATCATATATTTTAAGAAAAGGAAAATGAACACGAATCTATTATATTAAAATCTAACCGTGTGTTTGTATTTCGCAACTACTCCTAGACTATCGAACGCAACACGATTTACTTAATCCCGGTTATCATTGATCCGAGGGTGTCACACAAACTTTCAGAATTTAAAAATTAAATTAGATGCCAATATATATATATATATATATATATATATATATATATATATATATATTTTTTTTTTTTTTTTTTTTTTTTTTTTTTTTTTTTTTGTAAATTTTAACGATGTTTCTCTAAAAACGGAAAGTAAATTACTCCATATTTGTGTATAAAAAAGAAGAAATAAAACAGATCGGTACATTTTTTACACCATTTTCTCATTAAAACTGAAAAACAGAATTTATTTTCACTCTGAATAGATGGTGAACTTAAAATCTTGATATCAGTAAATTATCCGAAAAATTAAAACATATTTTGACATATTCAAACTTCATGAATCAATTTATTCTGGAGAACAAAAATTGCCTGTCAACATACTGTCATTTAGAAAACATGATTTGTTTCAGCTTTACATTAAACCAAGGAGGCAGAATTGAATTTAAAGAAAAAGCATATACTATTTCCAATTAATGTTTTTTTGAAGGATGGCTGTTAAAACGTTTCACAAAGTCGTTAAAAGTAAAATTGTCTATCAGGTAAAATTGACATTTGTTTTTACCCAATTCGTCTATTTCCACGATTTTATTTGGCTCTCCTTTTTGCATTTGTTGCAGTTTCATTTTTCCGATTATTTGGCACAAAATTTCACTTTTTTAAGACTGAGTTATGTCAAGGTCCCTATAACAAAAAATAACCTATTGTCTCCTATGAAATGTGATAAATAGTTAATTAATTATTAACGTTTTTTAATTATCGGGAGTGAAATATTTTGCTTAATTAATGTATTTATTCTTTTTTTAATATTACGTGAACGAATTCACGGTAACAACTAGTATAAAATATAGTGCTAGTTAATTGTCTGGTATTCGTGAAGTAGGAATATACATCCTCATTAATACCCCTAAATAAGTAAAATATATTGAGCACTGCGCTGTGTATTTTCGGGGCACGATATAATTTTAAACCTTCTATCTATAATTAATAGCACAGATCATGCGATGACTAAATTAATGTATAATAGCTAGGTGGAAAATGACCAATGATTTATCTATATAATGGAGAATTCACACATTCCTTAAAATGAAATAGTAAATTTTAATTAAAGTTTATTTCCATATCCGTATAATATTCACAGTAAAATAAATAAAACAAACCATTTAACCATTACACTCTTTGTTGATAAACTTGTAATTGCTAAATGATTATCCACTCTATTTAACATTTCAGATACACATTTTATTCACTATTCTAAAATCAATATTTCATTATTTGACAAACTGTATACTCTGAAAAGATAATGACTCTTTGAAATAATAGAAATCACATACAAATTTATATGATACAAAATGGAGTAAATCATTCGCATGATGCATTGATGAACATTAAGCTCGAAGCCGCAGCGGTCGTCGGATGATCTCAGAGCCCCGTGCCCAACCCTTCCCAGTTTTCGGTGCATTAAACTTGGGGATTTTACCGTATATATTTATCCATTATTGAAATCTGTTTTTAAATTTTTCAGAGAGTCAACGCTTGACCGGCTTTTTAAAAGCTGATTTCAATACCGGAAAATTTTAAACGGTAAATTCAACATATTTAATTTTACATCTATCCTTTATATTGTAATTGTTCCTTTATTATGTAGTTAATACTACATCTTAACTTTTCCCGACGACTCAATTAAATACAAGACACTCTACTTCCAATAGAATGGGCATTAAGTTGATTGCAACTCGGAAGCCCCTTAACCGACATCAACTGTTCGGCACAGTTCTTGTCATAAACATTAGCGCTGACAAAGAGAAGAGCAGGAAAGGTAAGTTAATTCCACATTGAATTTTGAAACGTTAACTTGTTTTACTTACCCATCATACGTAGTATAGGGTAAGTCTTGTAATCGTTTTGAAAATCGAAATTTTTTTTAACGGATTTACACGTTTCAGACACTGGAGATTCCGAAAAACATATTTTTAGAAAACAATTTTTTGCCGTCCGTCTGTGTGTCTGTGTGTCTGTAAACGTTCTATCTCCTGAAGAAAAAAATTGAGATAGAGATTTGCAATTTGGTATGTACTTAGTATGTAATAATGGGAAGAAGCCTATTTCATTTCAATAACCTCGATTAACCGGAACAATTTTTTTCGGACTCTCGAAATATTCGTTCTGATAAAAGGTATATAAAAATTTTCGAAATTGTTTATTTTAAGAAATGAACATAAAATACAATAAAAAAACATAAATTTTGCATAAAGCATGAAGTCGATCGGATAATGAGTTGCCGAGATATTTGGAATCCTATTTACCACACTCTTCGATTTTTCATGACCCTGTATTTCATCCAAATTTCACTTCAGAGATATATTTTAATTGGAAATTGGACGCTTAATCAGATGCAATAAACCGCTAGTTAATAGGATTATTATTTTTGGAGTTATAAGGAAAAACCTCTTTCAAGCAATTCAGTAATCGAGCCTTTAAAGTTTATGACGTCATCAATCCACGATTTTATTTGAATTGCAATGCATTTTATAAGTAGTTTACACATTTTTATTTTAATATTATGCATATTTTACATTATGCATATCCATGATGGGTAAGTATTACGGTGGCCCCCAACGACTAGTTTTCTTTTTGTCTTTGATGATTTTGTCTTTAAAAAATAAAATTTTATTTTATTTTCCTTTCTTTGGTGATTTAAAATAATTATTCACTAAGAGAAAAGGGTGGCGGTCGGGGGTGGGTGGGCTGGGAGAATGCCGAAACTCTTTCATTATGTTGGTAGTTGGGAGTCCAGACGTCAGATGTGTCATTTGTTTATAAGTTACATTATAGAACCAACGGACCGTTGATAATTTTTGGAAAGTGTAACTTTTTAAAAAATAATCACAAGACAGTTATACCAATATAATACTAATAAATCTGCAGATCAGGAGCCTCAACGTCAGCTCTGAAGGTCATTGTTTTTTAATCTCACTTTTCATGTTATTTAGCATCTTACAATCTGCAATTTATTTATTTTTTATATCACATACATTTTTATAGGCATATAAAATACTTCGGATGTTTTAGAAATTAAAAGCGTTAAATTAAACACGGTTTATGCAATGATATTCTTATATTCTTATGAACTTCATATTCTTGTAATTTTTTAGATAAAAAATACATTTCTTGTAATTGATATGATTTCATCTAATCATATTAAATTTATATTCATGATTTTCTATTGATTGTTCGAATAATTGTAGTATATATTGGATTTCGATTTGCACTGTGATTTTATTAGTATAAGCAACTAATGGGATAAGGATTTCATGTTGTCGAAATATCCAAATAGCTATATTTCCTTGCCAACTGCGAAAAACCTTCATCTGATGGATAAGTTGAATAAAATCTCATGTACGAAAGTAACTTATGGAAATAAGTTATTTTCCTAATAAAATATTGCAGCGAAATAGTGCGAGTTACTTGAATTTTATTATTTTGATATTCTTTGAAATATGGTTGCTAAGTAACTAATAAAATAAAGAGGAAATAAAAAGAAATGGATTTTAAAATTTACAAAACTAGGAAAATAAAATGTTTTATATTTCCCGAACAATTGAAAAAAAATCGAATAATTTAAACAATTAATTTCTAAATTGTTAAATTTCTAATGAAATTATCAGTAAATTTTCAAAGCTATTGCATATATTTAAAACCCCCATATTGAAAATTTAACATCCATAAGTTTACTTTTAAATCCATTATTCAAATATGTAATTTTCATTTCAATGAAAATTGAAATTTGAAAATCGTCTGCATTCCCATAGGAAAGCATTATGACCTAAAAAAAACATTTAATATTTTTCTAACGAATGAAACAAATTTAACCAAAAACTATACAGATAATTCCTGTTATCTCGCCAACATACCTTCCAAAAATCAACCTAATCGGACGTTTTTGTACGTCAGTTATTGCGGAACAGACATACAAACAGACAAACAGAAACCAAAAACTTTTCGCTTCTCGACAAAGAGCTTCAACTGACGTTTCGGCAATTACTTTTTATTATATTTTGAACACTTTTGCAATTTACCGTGCCTATGTGTCCAAATAGATAATAAATTATATCGGATAAGAATTCTTTAGGGACTCTTTTTTTTTGTTAAAATTCAATAAACTTAATAAGAAACATTTGGAATGTATTTTTAATTTAATACGCAGATATATTTAAAAATTATAAACAAATAAAGAAAATTTGTCCATAATTGAATATTCATTTAGTCTCATCGTCGCTAATACCATAATCAATTGAAATCTTTTCTAACACTACTCCTTCTGAATAGTAAAAGACGATAACAAATTTCGTTACTGGATTCCTTGCGAAAACGTGCAGAGAATGTTCACAGCTAATTAGAAGTTAATGAGAATTAATTTACACAAGAAAATTATCTTTTAATGTACACAACATGTAAAAACTTTCGCAGATAAGCTACATGATATCTAGGAAAAACAAGGAATGAAAATTCAATATCACAAAAAATTTAACTGAAAACTCTAACAATATTTTATTATTAAATAAACGTAAGGTCTTTCCTTTTATTTGTTAAGAAATAATAAGTAGACAAACGTGAAATTCTTCACATGTATGTGCATTGTTTAGTAATTTTAGGTTTTAAGTTGATTATTTGTACTTATGGTTGTTTACGTGATTGATTATGTAAGATCAATTACTTATTTAAAAATCAGCTTGTATAAGATAGCTAATTGAAAAATGTCGAAATATATATTTTTGAAATTAATTATATATATATATATATATATATATGTATTGTAACCTGTGAAGTTTTTAATATAAATTAATTTTTAGACGTTTTAAATGTGGAAATCCAAAATTACATTTAATTACATTTAAATACATTTAATTAAAGTTCATTCCGTCAAGTGGTTTTGGTGTTATGTTTGAAAATCTACGCGTATCGCTATCTTTTTACAAACAAACGATTACAAGAAAATTTAACATTAAGAGTTCCAATTAGTAAACATTAGTAATTCCTAAAACCTTGTCCGAATGACTAACCATTTGACATCGGAATTAATTTACCGAAAAAGCTAAATATGATGTCTAAATCATGTGTTTGAATTTAAGAGTTACTGCATTAAGAGGATAACAGTCAAAGGTTATTTTTATAACATAAATTGAAACAAAACACAATTTTCAGTCGAAAGTCTCTTTCCGGTTTTCTGTGACAATTTGGAGATTGAATTGCATGGGGTGTGCATTTTGTATTTCTCTCTTTATTTATTGGCCAAACAGAAGAATCAGACAAACTGGGTATCTCTGTTAACCTTTGTGAACAACTACTAAAGGAGTGGAACAAACAACTAAAATAAAAATAGGAATATTTAACTTCTATAATGCATGAACATTAATACACACTTTAAATGCATATTGTGATAAACTTAAAGATACTTTATGGTGAAAGTAGGAATAATGCTTATTTGTATCCTTAGTAAGGAGTTGGATATAATCATTTAATGTATATACAGGGTGTTTCATAAAAGATGGACAAAACTTTAAGAGATTATAGTACACATCCAAACAAACAACTTTCATCAAAGAATGCATGCTCGGAATTAAAACGCAAAGGTGCTAGAGAGCGCCAAAGGTAATGCTGTTATACGAAGCAATAACACACAAAGAACGATAAGTAAGAAAAGCAAGTTTGATAACATGTGATTACAATAAGTGTTCAAAACAGTGACAGTCAGGGTCCATGCATGCGATACAATGGCGAAGAAAGGATTGGTGGACTGTCTGAAAAGCAATAGGCGTATTGCGCAATTCTCTTTAGCGGCAGAAAGTCTGTCGATGAGGTTTTATGCAGTTTCAATAGGGTCTCATACATAAGAGATTTCAGTTGTCCTCACAAAAATAAATCGAAGACATGAAAGATCTGGCGACCGTGGTGGCAAGCTACAGGACGACCTCGCCCAATTTATTGGTTGGGAAATGTTATATCCCGATAATTTCGCATGTCTCGTACATAATGGACTGATGATCCATCTTGCTGGAACCACATTACCTGTGTGGGGGAACTGTGTTCAACTTGTCTGGTAGCACCTATTGCAGAAAGTGAGGTATTTGTTCCCATTCAAGGCGTTCTGTCGCAAGATAAGGTCCTAGTAGGTGGTCGATTTTTCTTGCCTAAACATAGATAGGAAAGCGTCGCTGATGAGCATGTGAATATACAGAATGGCTAATGCATACTGAATGGATAATAATACATAATGAGTGCCACCATATACAGAATGGCTTCTTCCACAACTAACGTTTTTTTCCGTCTTTGCACGACTTGCATCCGTCCGGGAAGCGAGAAAAGATTCCATCTCATACAACTGTCAGTGCAAGCTCTCAAATGTTTTGGAAACCGCTCTCCGTACAATCGTGATCCTCTTAGCCATTTCCATTTGCAGTTTCGTAGATAAAATGCATATCAGCATTTTACCTATTAGGGAAGGGCAATATTTTCGGATACGTTCCTGTCGTGATTGGCAGCTGCACACTCGGATCAGCGGCTTTTACGTATTAATCGAGGTGAAATTTTGCATACTCGTCTGCATACGCATACATTTTGCTTCACCATAACACATTTGTATGCTGTTAGTGTCGTTCTTCTCCCGATACCTCGCAACACGAATAGAGCTTTAACGTTTTCATGGACCAAGTTTCTAAATGAGCGTTTTATTTTGAACCATGCATTATTTGTTGAAAGTTTTTTTGTTTGGATGTGTACTATCATCTCTTAAAGTTTTGCCCATCTTTTATGAAACGCCCTCTATATTTATATATAATTTATGTTTTTGAAATTATTGTTTAAATAAATTGAAAATATGTTACAAAAATTCTATAGATACTAAATTTACTGATTGAATATATTCTTGTTTGTGTTATTTTGACTTGCTTTTTAAAAATAAATTTATGAATTTTTAATAATATACTATAAATGGTATTATAAAGAAGTTATTGAGAACAAATATCTAATTGTTATTATTTTTTAATGTCTATTTTATATTATATAGTATTGTACTCTCTATGGACAAATATACATTTAATTAACGTAAAAATATTTCATACTAACAATCCTAATTAAATTATATGCGGCAGTACATTTTCGTATTTTTGTAAGCATAATTTAAATAAAGAAAGAATTCAAGTGCGTTCAGTCGTATGCAAAAAATTTGATTTTAATGATTAAGAAATCCTAACAAATCTACCCCATAAAGTATATTTTATTCTGTAAATAAATGGAGAATGTTGAAAGTACTTAAATCAGATTGTTCTGTATCCTTCTATATAACAGATATTTAAATAATGATAATTGACTTCATTTTAACTTTTATAACTCTACAAAGAATATTTTTATCACTCAGTATTCTAATTCAAAACAATGGGCTCCTTTAAATATGAATGCAATAAAAATAACTGTTTAGTAACCATCATTATGGTTTCTGGAAACTTTTCGTAATGCTTTCACTTAAAACTGCTAATGTGTCTCTTTAAACTATAATGCAGCATATGATTTGTACTTATGTTTTCTCGTATTTTATTTTATGAAAATATTTTTAGCATGGCTATTAGAATAAAGATATTAAGGTTATGGAACTAAACGTTTATTTAAATAAAAATATTGTAATTCTACTGGTTACTGTAGTATAATACATATTTTTTATCGATAAAAAAACTGATACTGAAATGGTTTTTTTTCGTATAAAAATTCTTATCTTATTTTGTGTTCCTAAATGTCTTACTTCAGTTAGAAATGATATTTCTTAGAGTAATACGTTAAGTTTTTTTTTCTAATTTTGTACCTTTATACGCAAGGGACGCTCATTAATCTATTATGTAAGATAATATGACTGTTTTGTAAAGTGGGAATTGCTCAATTTCTGGAAACAATAGCATATTAATATTATGAACTAAATTAGTATATTAAGATTGAATGATGATGGAAATATGAACATAGTTATATGAACATAAACTACATTTAATGTTTCAAAAATACGTTTTGTGTTTTACATTTAAAGATATCCACGGCACCTCTCTGACGTCTCTTCCGTGTCTCAGAGGTTCGTTCGGAGTTTTGTTTAGAACAGAATGCTCTCCTGGCAGTGGAAGGGAGAAATAAAAGATTTTCCGTAGCGTACGAGCATGCCCGGTATACTGTGCCAAAGCCATCGGAGACCGTGGCCAGAGTTTTGTTTTTCAGAGATTTAAGTTTATTACACGGCCTCGGGCAAGGCCGGGCGGGTCAGCTAGTATAAAATAAAATTCAAATCAATAACTACCATAGTTTTAACTATTTAAATTTTTTAATCAATCTTTATTAGAGTCCTGCATACCCAAAGAGGTTCCCGCTTTGTGGTGCGGGTATAAATTTACTACCCGTGGATCTGGTTGCGGGGAAAATCGGAATATTCGATTTAAGGGCTTTCTTCTCATCATGCTAATCAGACTATGCTACTGTTTTCGTTATTTTTAAAACCTTAAAAGGATCGATTTTTGCTTATGACTGTTTTTATGTGTAATAATGATTATTATTTTTTATATAAAAGTTATTTTTTCGTTTGTTTTATTGCAAGTAACGGCTGCGGGTATACGGAAAATTTGTCGGTGCAGATAGATTCGAAGCTATTGCAGGAATTTAAATTTTTATTCACATTTTATTTCAGGTGATACGCATGAACGTACAGAATTTCATTGCCGGAAATAACTAGCGCTTCCTCTACAAGCGGAAAAGGGACACCGCCCTTTTAGGTAGCCAAATTTCTCTCTTTTCTCCACGACAAATAGGGCTATTTTTTTTTCTCTGCACAGCAGCTGGGGCACTCTGTTTTACCGGGTGCTTTTTGTTCTTTTCCTTCCTTCCTTTGGTTGAATAACTGGATACATTACTAGTGATTTACTGATTTTGTAATTATTTCATTATTTATTTTAAATTTTCTGCAATATTTTGAAAATTAAACAAACACAAGAATCTCCAAAAGTAAATGTTAAAAATTTGCAAGTTCCGTTTTTCGATATCATAATACTTAAATGTTTCGTTGATAGCAAATTATTAAAAACGGAATATTCTTAACCCCCAAAAAAGAATCACACCATTTATGTTACTAAGGAAAATAGTAAAAAAGAATGAAAAATATTTACTTGAAAAATGCACCATGTCTTTTTCTCAAGATTTGGTTTAGCCACAACTTCCTTACTTCCTCATTCATCTCTTCCTTTTTTATGCACTGTTACAATGATTCCTGAAGGAAATGGTCCCCTTTTCTTTTAAAAATTACTAAGGTATTTAATTTTGTGCATCTGCACAGCTGGCCAATACAATCGTAAAGCAGTTCCTTTCATTCCCAATAGTCGAAATAGATATAGTCTTTTGATCTAAAAATTAATTAATTGAAAATTTTTATAAATTATATTGAACAAATTTCATAAATAAAATATTAATTGAATGAAAGGAAATATGTATAACGTATTACTTACCGATAGTAGGTATATTTACGGTCCTACTGGGATGCATATCAAAAGCCATGGACACTTCGTCCATATTTACGATACTTTCAGGCGTAAATTTATGTTCTTTGATGATTTTCTCCAAGTAATTTTTTAACAGTGCAATCTTCTCTGCCAAATCCTTTTGAAGATCTTAGGATATAGTTGCCGGACTTGAATGGATAATCCTTTCCTTCTCATAAATCTGTTGCAGCACGATGCATTTCCCTTAAATTCTTCTAAATTTAACTCTACTCCAAAACTTTTGGATTTCATTCTAATAATGGTCCTTGAAATTGGTTTGCCCTCCGATCTCTCGGAATCAATCCATTTATGAAGTTTTTCTTCTAAATCAGGCTATTGCCCTCCTTTTCCACTGCTTGATCTTTTGCACTTCGGCATTTTCTCTAAGATTGTTTTTTCTTTCCACCATTGCCGAATACTTTTCTCATCAATGCCTAATTCTTGTGCAACAGCTGTATTGACCGAAATTTCGGCTTTCTGCACCGCTTGCAGTTTATATTCGGCCGTATAACTTGCACGTCTTTTAGGCATCGTACGTGTAAAAATACGAAAAAAGGAAATATAAAAAGGAAAGCATCAGAAATCGTTAAGTTTTGGCCGCATTTTTTGTAATGTATTTCTTGTATGCAGCACACAAAGTTTCTAAATATAATTTATTGGACTGATATAAAACCGTATAAAAATGAAATTTCATTTTTTCCTCTTGTAAAATGAATGCAATATCTGAAAGCTGTACTTGATATTTATAAATTTTGTAATTTTGATTATGTTTCTATTAACAGCGGGTTAAGAGATAATTGAGGAGATAATCTATTTTGAATAACCGGTTGAATAATAATGAAAACAAAATTATTTAAACAGTTTTTCGCATATTTTTCTTTTAATGTCTTTCTTGGACGAAGCACACAAAGTTTCTAAATATAATTTATTGGACTGATGTACCGTATAAAAATGAAATTTCATTTTCTATATGCAAGTTTTTCCTCTTGTAAAACGAATGTAATATCTGAAAACTGAACTTGATATTTATAATATTTGTAATTTTGATTATGTTTCTATTAACAGCGGGTTTAGACATAACTGATGAGATAATCTATTTTGAATCACCCGGTAGAACAATAATGAAAGCAAAATTATTTAAACATTTTTTCGCATCTTTAATGAAATAAATAAGAAGATTAATTGCCCGATCAAATATGATAAAAGGAAAGATTAATTTTCTAACTTTTAATGAATAATTACGCTGCACATATCCGTCAAAATACCCGAGGAAAATCATAATAAATGAACTGCGAACTTTCTTAAAGTATTAGTCAGAAACTTGTGAATCCCTTTTTTGTTGAAATAATTTGATAAAAGAATAAAAATTGCATTTTGTGTTAATACTTTGTATAATGAAAATGATAAATCTTCCTGTATCTGAAATGGATAAGTAATTTCTTACAAATATACTTTGAAATTTAATAGAATAAATTTATCGGAAATATATCACACTACGACATGTCATATGACTATAATATATTTACAAAAAATATTTGATTTTGTAAAACAACAATGCAATATAAAAATTAATGTAAAAATTCTTAAGTAATTTTAAAAGTTTTCTTAAGATGAGATAACTGATCATAGAATTTTGTGTTATTTACGTAAAATAAGATTCCTACTTAAATTTGGTAGGGGAAATGGGGGATGAATGGGACAAGGGATGGATGGGACATTCTCAATATTTCAGGCAATGAACATTTTTTTTAGTTGCTTCCTATCCTCATAGACAACAGTATCATAGTGTGCTTCAGAACCAAAAGCAAGACCACGTGGCTGTTTTCATTTTCCTTTAAAGTTGCATTTCCTGAAAACTTTGCTTAAAAGTATTTTTTATATATATATTTGACGTTGTTTACATATTTCATGAATTATAAACAATTTAGATATGTTATAGTTATTTATTTCAAGGCTCAATATTGGTAATTAAAATGAATGAATATTAACCATTGTGACAAAATAATTTCTGAGACAAAATGGCTGACAATTGAATATATGCATCATGGGGATGATTGGAACTTTTCAAATAATGATGAATGGGACTGCTTCATTCATGCAAAGAGGATACTGATTTTTTTTATTAACTAAATAGTATTATATAAGTTGATAAATTGATTAATAATTTATGTTAATTATTCTTTTAACATTCCCTCCTCATTGTAGCTACCGTCGTCTTCAGCCACTGGATGTTTCTGTTTATGGGCCTTTAAAGGAAAAGCTGAATTCAGTCCAAGATGATTGGCTGACAAATAATCTTGGAGAGAATATTACAATTTATAACCTCTTATATTTTGCCAAACAGGCAGTTTTGTCAGCTTTTAGTACTAGCAACATAGGTGGTTTTAGAAAAACTGTCATTTTTCTTTTAACAGCAATACATTCACTGAAACTGATTTTATACCGGTTTGTGCGACTGACAGACCACATTTAGAACATTTTAGACCAACCACATTTAATGTGTTACTGATATTTGCACATCCGTGCAACTTTAACTTTGTAATGCATAACAATTTCAGTTAAAATATATAATATAAATTACAGTTTTTTATTACATAATTAACAGTGTTTTCACTTCTTAGATTATTAACACTGATATATGACAGCCCTATAAGATCATATATTACAAATATAATTACATATAAGTGTATAATAATAAATTTTAATTTGGTATCATTGAATACAGAGAGGAAAATATTTGTGTCCCATCCATCCCTGCTGTGGGAATGATTGGGACAGAGAGGAAGTTTTTTTTAATTTTCATAATATATTTCTGTATATTAATAATCTTGAATAAATATTGTGCATAAGATGTAGACAAACACCTAAGGTATGAAATGCGATATAAAATATTAATAATAACTTAAATAAAATATTTAAAATAAATATTTTTGTGAAAATGTCCCATTCATCCCCTACTTATTAAACTTAAAATTGATTTCTACTTTGAATAAAATTTGGAAATAATTAAAATATATGCATGGGTATGTAAAAATCAAAAGTAATTTACACTATATATTTACTTCTTTATACAAAATTTTTGTACTGTAGTAAATATAATGGATCAAGATATTTTTTAAAGGACCATACATAACACTTTGTTAAATTTTTATTCAAACAAAATTCTAAATATTTGTGATTTATATATTTTACGCAATATATTAATTTAATGAAAAATATAAATTATTTGTAATTAAAAAAAATATCATTAAACAGAGTAAATACATGTGTAACATTTGTAAGTTCAATCAGAGAAACTTGTTCTGTCTTTACAATAATTACCGATATTTTTTATTATATAATGGGAAATAACCAAACAATATAATAAAATGTAAATGTTTTATGTAATGTTTTCATTATCGTGTAAATATTTATCTGCAAATGAATATTTACTCATTAATGGTCGAGTGTATAATTTTAAGATCTTCCAAAATCATTAAAAAGTTAATTAGTATAAAAACTGTAATTGAGTGGTTAATTACAAATAAAATTTATATGAAAAAAAATGGGAGCAAATTTCTGCTTTCCTAAATTAACCGGAGTTTCTTTAATGCTAAAATGAACAATTTACTTTTTTGTAGTTAGACAAAATGGAGATATAAAATATACAGATTAATAAAACATTATTATTTATTCATAAACGAAGAATATTATTAAAATATATTTAAAATTAAAAAGAGTTTATTTTTATACGCTTTCATTTGTATTATTTTACAGTAGTGTTATCTGTTTAGCAACACGTTGTGTTGTATTTCCATTGCATAAAATCTGTTTTTAGAAAAAAGAAATCTAATCGTATACCATTTTTATAAAAACACCCATATAATATTAATTTTATTATTTTTTAGTAAGAAGAAATCTTATTTATCAATATAGGTTAAAAGAAAATTGCTCGTAGAAAATTACGTGATTTTCAGGTGGCAGTTACACTGGACTAGCTGACCCTCTAGGCGTGGGAGGGAGGCGTGGTAATTATCTTCAATATACCTGATATTCAATATCTTAAATAGTGTTGAATGATTTTATATTTTTAAGAGAAAATCTTTGCAAACGGACATAATGATTCGGGCCTAACTGTGTTCGGTAGCGTACACCCTCGGATTTCTATGAGTTTATACACTGCTAAAAACAATTAAAGGATATTTGAAGTTTTATATAAAATAAAGATATAAAGGAAATTTTTTTTGCCGAAAATAGAAGAAGAGAAACACAAATGCAAATTTTTCTGTTTTTCAAACTGTGGAGTATGCAAATTTTGAGTTCGACGTCAAAAACGTCGCTTCAGCGGTAGCGAATGAAATTTGACTTTCAACTGGATAAAAGATAATGAAGACAAGGATGATCGGCATTCAGTGATTGCTTTGTTTCGATGAGTACGATGTCTCAGCGAAGTCATTTGACAGATTCAGAAGCTTGGATAATTGTTGATAGGTTAGAAGGGGGCCAAACTCAAGCCGAAGTAGCGCAAGACATTGGAGTGTCACAAAGTGTCATTTCCAGGATCTGGAACCGTTTTTTGAAGAGTGGATGTGCAGGCCGAAGACCAGGGCGAGGTCGTAGACGGGCAACAACGCCCAATGAAGATCGGTATTTAGCGTTAACAGCTCGGTGACACCGAAACATGAACGCTACTCTTCTCCAACAGCACCTTCGCCCGGCTACAGGCACCACGATTTCAACTCAGACTGTCCGAAACTGGCTCCATGCTGTAGGTCTGTATGCTCGCCGACCGATGGTATGTGTTAGATTAACATCAAGGCATCGTCGCGACCGCAGGGAGTGGGCAACCGAGCATGTCAACTGGAGGAGAAATGAATGGAGCAATATTCTGTTTTCTGACGAGTCCCGTTTTTCTGTGCATCCGGATAATAGGCGTATTTTCATCTGGAGGGACCGTGGCAGTAGGAATAATCCTGCGTTCGTGCGCGAAAGTGTCAGATTTGGCGGTGGAGGAGTGTTGGTGTATGGTGGCATCTCCATTGACGGGCGCACTGACCGTTCATACTGACATCATACCGACCATCATTCGAGATGGAGCTCTGACTGGTCGCCGATATAGGGATGAGATCCTCAGACCTATTGTAGTCCCTTACGCTGCAGCAATCGGAGATAACTTCATTTTAATGGACGATAACTGCAGGCCACATCGGTCAAACCTGGTGGAGGATTTCCTTTTCGAGGTAGGAATCGTTCGAATGGAATGGCCAGCGTGTTCTCCAGACATGAATCCAATCGAGCACGTTTGGGACGCTCTAGGAAGACGAGTTTCTGGCCGCCAACAACCTCCACAAACTCTCCAAGAACTGGAAAGAGCTCTTCTGGAAAAGTGGAGCAGAATACCCCAACTCGTCATTAATAGCCTCATTGAGTCCATGCCTCAAAGGTGTTCAACGTTGCTGGCCGCCCGTGGAAACCATACCCCCTACTGAAAATGATTTTCTTTGAAGAAAACACCTTTTCTTATTCTTTTTTTCTCATATGCACAAATTGTGTTTTTTTCCTTTTGTACACAAATGCGCAATAAAATGCATTTTTTTCTGCCAAACATGTGTAATTTATTCTCATATAACCTACTATGTCTGTCGACCATGTATCAATCAGCTAAAAAGTTTCCCAGATACAAAATCCACCTAAAACTGCAATATCCTTTAATTGTTTTGAGCAGTGTATTTTTAAGCGAAAGCCTATTCAAACGAACTAAGCGGTCCAGTTACAGTATTTTCCGTTTTAATTTCTAACATTTATTTTTATTAAACTTTCAGTAATAATCAAAATTCCGGAAAAAAATGAATAAGATATCTGCAGGTAATATGGACACCCTAAAGTTATGAATTTTTAAACGGTAATAGTAACTGGCTTAAAACAGAATATATAAAAATAATAACAAGGTAGACTCTTTTTATCACTGGAAAAATTTATAGAGGCAAATTTATAACATGCCAGCATAACTAACAGCAAAACAACGATGTTTGCTCTCTAGTGCACGTGATCTGGAAATGCGGCAAAAGCGAGGCTAAACGAACTCTGTTGACTTCCCGCGACTGGATTAAAGTGTCATTTTGTGTATTTCACTCAAACTAGTAACAGTATTATGAATTGGCCATGTTAACTGCAATGGACATATTACCATCAGATACCTTAATAAAACACACCACCCCCTTCCTATTTTAAAACGCGAATATGATAAAGTTGCAAATTAGGTTTCTGAAGCAACATAAAATGTCATGCTGTACGGGAAGATAAAAATAAAAATCTGGAAAAAAAATAAGTCTGGTGAATTCGAGAAAGGTCTTCGAGGTTTTTTTTTTTTTTTTTAAATAGAAAATAGTATTATTATTTTTAAAATCCCAGATATCGTTTGAGCCGGAAAAAACACTCAATAAATGGGTATTTTCTGATTTTTTAACACTTT
Source organism: Maratus michaelseni (assembly GCA_963931845.1). NCBI lineage: Eukaryota > Metazoa > Arthropoda > Arachnida > Araneae > Salticidae > Maratus > Maratus michaelseni. The sequence goes on from OZ007588.1 coordinate 458,799,055, forward strand.
CCAAAATAGTTGAAAAGTGTTTCTGAACTGGGTTTGTCTGCTTGTCTGTATGTCTGGCTGTCTCTCTATCTCCCCGTGCTGTATTTCGAGTAAATGTACTCGGATTGCCATGTAATTAATATATCTTATTGAGGTTTAACTTGCGATTTACAATATTGAAAATAAAGTGTCTAGCATTCATAATTCATATAAAGGGGAACTCAAAAGTATTATGTAACATTATGGTATATGGTGGAAAATTATTTGCGGTGTATTTTAATGGTGTTACACTATTTAAAAGGTACTGAAATTTATATAAATAATTCAGGTGCATTAGAAGATGGTTACTACAGAATATGTTATGTGTAGCACTTACAGTACGAGTATACGAGAAAAAAATTATTCTGTTACATTATACGTAGTCTATGAAGAATAATTCTTTGCGGCGTATTTCAATTACATCACAATGACTGTTACAAACATAATGATGAAATTGATTTATTACAAGATGCTTGCAGTAGACTATGATATGACACATTTATTGTTCATTTACTAGTACAAATAAAAGATTTCGGATACAGTACTATATCCAAAGTATTACTCTATTAGGAATGATTGCTGAAAGTTCGTTTTCAGTTATGGTATTCGTTTCACTAATTTTTAACACACTACGTAGTGTTTATAAAATTATAGATCATATACAGGGCTACACGAAGAATTCGTAAGCATTACTGAGAATGAGTGTGAATTGCTTAAAGGAGTTTTTTATATTGAGTTATGCATTTTCGTGATCAACTAGATTTAGTATATTAAGAGATATTTGTAGAATTTAAGTAAAACCATATATAGGGCTATGAAAATATCTGAATACATGACTGCCTATGGATAATAATTTTTGGAAGTGTGAACTCAGTCGTTTTAAGTGCGGTTTTGTGTGAATTAAGTTTCAACTTAATATGTGGCGAGTATAAAAATATGCAGGTAATATACCGGGATGTACGACAGAATTCAAGTATGTTTCCTTCTATTTCTAGAAGTTTCTGAAGGTGAATTTTCAACTGTGTTATGCGTTTTCCTACTACGCTTAATTTTAGCATACTATGTAGAATATCTACAAATATATAGAACGTGTAAAGAGAAGCACAACAGATTTGGAAAATATTTCCGGCTATGGGCGGTAATTTTTTAAATCTAGTTTTAAAATGCGTTATGCGTTTTCTAAAATGTTTACTTAGGAATCTTCATTATCTTATTAAACGACGAAGCTTTGTTAAAGTATTCTGTACAGGAAGTGTTTCATAATTTATGCTATTTTTCTTTCATGTTCTATTTTGAATTGGAAAGCGGATGCGGAATTTTAAATTTGCAGAACAAACAGAAAAAACTAAATTGGCATTCCGAAAACATTTTATTTAAAAGGTAGTGAATATAAATTTATTATTTAAACAATCGCATCGTTAGATAGGTAAAGGTACCATGCATAATTAGGATATTTATTATTTTTTTTAATTTTAGATCAGGGAAGAGAATGCAAACTTTCTAATATACGAACAAAAAACATAAAATTAACATTAGGAAAATATTCATTTTTTGAACGGTAAATATTAATATATTCTTTTAAACAAAAAGCACCGTTATAACCTTGAAAGTACCCGGAATAAGTTGTTTATTTTGCTTTTGGGAGATTGTGTTTTTTCATTTCATATAACTTCTCATATAATAAATACAAACAAATGATTGAATAGTTCCATTCATTACCTACAGCTTAGATGTTTATCTGATGAATAAAAAAGATTTCTCCCCCCCAAAAAAGGGAAAAAACTAGCACCCGATTACCTCTAACAATCATCCCTTACCCCTTCGTTTACCCTAAATTGTATTGTTTAAGTAGACACGAGTCGTATTCTGATTAGCATATTTAAAAGAAAAAATATATCCGTAATTTTGAAAAAAAAAATGGAACGAAAAATTATTACAGAATACAGAATATCTTTGTATCACTAAGAACTAAAATAACTTCTTAAAACACCATGAAAAACTTTAAAATGCGCTAGGCCTTTCGAAAGATCTGAGTCTTTCTTCGTCAGGCTCAAAAAGACGTGCGTCTACTATGAAAGCAGCAGCAAGACACTTTTTTTTCATAGTTTTTCATAGTAGACGCACGTCTTTTTGCGCCTGACGAAGAAAGACTCAGATCTTTCGAAAGGCCTAGCGCATTTTAAAGTTTCTGATGGTGTTTTAAGCAGTTATTTTAGTTCTTAGTGTTTCACACCAGTGTCAACTTATTTTATTTTATCTTTGTATCGTTTCAAAATGTTATCTTAAAAAGAAAAGATCAAAGTAATAATTTACTGATACAAGAAAATCAAAGAAAGAATTTTTTTTGTTGTAATTATTATCTGTGATATCTGTTATGTATGAGACTTAAAAAGAAATCTTCTTTTGTAATGAAATTCCTGAGCTTTCTCTGTTACAATGAAAATAAAGCAGCGAAATGGATTTTGGAAGATTACAGAACAACTGATGGGAGATTTGAGTAAAAAAATAATAAATTGTTTCAGTAATTTGTTTGTGACGAAAATGATGAAATGAATATTTTACACAGAAATAATATGTAGATTTTTTCTCTCTAGAATTTATCACATCGGATATTTGACATGAGTATTAAAACTTAACATCAGTATGATTTTTTTTCTTACAACATACATCTATATATTTAAATAGATAAATAAGTATCGAGGTAAAATGTGATTGATAAAAATGTATGCAAAAATAACATTAATCTTTTATCATCATCGAGCATATACAGAAAAAAACATTGTTCTATTATAAAATAATGGAATCTATTGAAGCAATTATTTCTCAATTATCAGTGTAAATGGTTGGCTGAATGGGAGTTCGAACATGAGACACACCAAGATTAAGTGCACAAACAAAACAGTGTCAATCATCAGTATATGATGAAGCCAAACTGAATAAGAAATTATAGTATTTAAAACTTAATTTATTTTTTACTGAAATTATTAAATGATAAAATTTAATAAATAATAATTAAATAAAAAGTTGACTACGAACAAGATAACGAATATATATTTTTTAATTTATTTAGTCACTTTCTACATTTATTCAGAACGAGTTCCGAATATGCAAAAAAAATGCTTATTTTGAGGAAATCGTACAAGATTACAATGCTGAAAGTGGGCGTGTTTAGAGCTTGATTTTAAATGTATTCGCACTTAGATAAATGGAAAAATAATGTGTAAATACTAGAATAAATTTAAGAGGAAAAATAATGGCTCAGATGTTTGCCACCAGCGACATTATTAGTAGTTCAGGTAATAGGAACGAAACATTCCATCAGATGTTAGACAGTAATATTTATTAATTGTGTCCTTTTATTAGTTCCTAAAATTTTTCAACTTTCACTTTTACTGCTCTTTGTGGCAAAAAAATGAGCTACATTCTTGAATTAATTCTATTCCCTTATATCTGGAATGCATTTGTAGAACTATTTTTTATTCATTTATACCATACATTTTCTAAAGACGATCGCTAAAAACGTCAAATTTAAATATGGCCACCCATTATATATGAGAGTAATTCAATTTAGTTGATTTCATGATTACATTTATGATTTTATTTTTAAAAAATAAATTTGAATATAACAGTGTTTGGATAAATGTTTTATATACTTGTAAAATAAGCAAATATCTTATTAAAGAACATTGAATGAAGATTAAATTTTAAGCATGTAATAGTGAAAAGTGTTACACTTAGTAAATTTAAATTTCGAATTTAACAGAGATTTAACAGAGAAGACAAAAAGAAAAGATAAATCATTAGCAGTATTTTAGCTCATTTATTAAAAAAAAAAAAAAAAAAAAAAAAAAAAAAAAAAAAAAACATATACGTATCTAAGTTCAGTTTTCCATGAAAAAGTGTAAAGGAACCAAATTGGGATCTAAATAAATGGCCAAGAGTACAATTTTATGTCGAAGTAAGATTCATTATATGATTATATGTACTTATTGTCCCATTTAGAGAATATTTCTGGATCAGAAATACAAACAAAATTTCCGTTTTACAAAACACGTTGCATATCAAACTTCTCCAACAGAACACCGTGCTGTACAAAGCTAGTTCTCGTTTGAACGCCAAGAGAAGCACCATCACGCGTGGTGTGTACATGAACATTACAATTTAGGAACATTTATGCTGACGCCATGTGAATACCAACAGCATTCGACAAATAATAGTTTTACGATTAATTTAACACCTTTTCCAAATTTGCAGGTGTATGACATAAATTTTAGGAGCAACGTTAAATTGATTTATTCTTTATTTTTCATTTGACGTACACTATAAAAAGTATGATCACTTTACCGAAAAGCAAAAATTAAGTACAAAATTTCCCTTTTTTGTTTTCTATTTTTTTCCTATTTTTCTAAACGTTGAAATTCAGATCACAGTGTACGTTATTATTATCGAATGAATGGGCTGCACAATACAGTCTTGTACGTACATTCTAAAGCACTGTACCAATATGTTCATTTTTTAATTTATTTTATTTTGTGATGAAACGCCTCTCTCATATTATGTAATAGAAAGAGGTAATGTCACTCTGATGATAAGTTTCATATTACCTGGATACATAAATAATGTCCTACTCTCAACATGTTTTCTGTTTGCAATTGTCTGCAATACAAATATGTAAAAAGGCTATCATTTTCAAAAGTTTATATTTAATAAAAAAAGACTTAAATTTGAATGTGTGAACATGCATGGTGGAACTTTCTTGTTCTGCCTTTAAAATTACGAAATATTTTGAAATTTATAAAACTATCGATGCGTACTTTCAAACTTTGATAATTTGACGAGTGAAAACAATTAAAGAAAAGGCAAAATACTCATCCACCAGAATAATGGTGAACACCAGATACCAGATACTTGCATGTGAATTTTAATAAATGGGAGACAGGTACCTAAACGGAAGACCACTTCCTTCTAATAATTTTAAAAATTGTGGTGGAAAATGTTCAAGGCCAAATCGGCCTTCCACCCTATGTTGTCCGATAAATCGAATCTTCACCAGCTTTGCCTTAGGAACCTATCCAGAGCGTTTGACGGTGACAGAGTGTTATAAACTTAACTTCAAACGGTAACTACAAAAATATAAGAAATATGAAAGTTCTGAGCTACAATGCTGCAACTGAAAAAGTAACAAAATGATACATAGAGAATTAGACATATTTGTCTAAAATTCTGTCTAAAAAAAGCAACCAAAATTTTAAGAAGTAGTGAAAGAAGTATTTTTGAAAATATTTACTGTTTTACCACGTTTTATTGCGCCAAAGCTTGTTTTGTTGCATTACAATATTTTATTACATTAAGCCGCAATATGTGCGTATTTAAAGATATTAATGTATTGGAAGTATACTTCATTTGGCAAATAATAAAGCTTTAAAATAATTCAAAACTGAGTATACAGAAATATTTTCTTTCCCTGTTTCCAAATTATAACCATATTTAATTTTGTTAAGTTATTAAGTAATCACTTTGAAAATGTGATAAAAAATAATGCTGACATTGAAAAAAAATATCACCGATTTTTGCCTATGTTTTAAATTTATTGAAATAAAACATTATTATAATCTTTATTATACACACCAGGAAATATTTTTATCGTCATGTTAGCTACGACTATTCAGATGAAATAAATTAACTTCATTTAAATAATATAGAAAAACTAATCTTATAGTTACAAGAACATATATTATAATTTCAATGCAATTTTAAAATACATTTTAATTATTTTCTAGGTTACTAAAAATTATATTTACTGTTATTATGCTAATTTTCTAAGCTTATCTGCATAATACAAAGTCATTTGTTAAGTATATCGAAAGTTTAGGAAAAAAGTACTTATTTCACATTTAGAAGGATTTCTATTCAAAAATTGGCTATTTCTGCTGTCACTTCACTGCGACACGCGTGCGAAATAAAAAGAATGGACTGTTGTGTTTAACAGTCGCATTTCAAAATGATCATTAATTATCGCTGACATTTTGGCAGCTTTCAAAGCAGTTCAAAAAGTTTGAAAATAATGAAATATATTGATCAAATGATAGAATTTTATAAATGCTTTATAGAAAGACAAATTATATTATATTAAAGAAAAATATGAAACGCATTTATTTCATAAATGCTAAATAGAAGTGGATATTTTTTCTAATTTGTTTTAAATGACCAATGCTTACAAAGTTGTAGAACACTGTGAACTGCAAAAATTTAGTTTTTTAATTTATTTTTCACAATTTCCGATGTGTTACCAAATGGATTTACCTATCTAGTTATACGGCACTCTATCATTACGTATTAATAGACAAAAACGTAAATCTGTAGACATCGATAAAACATTCTATCTGATTATATGCATTTATGTATGATGTTTTAAGATATATTAAAGATCATCCCGAAAGTGTTATTAAGGTTTCCTTAGAAAATATATCCCAGCTTACTTAATCTAATTTCAATCTTAACAAATGGAAAATACCAAATAAAATCTAAGTTTACGGACATTTTTAGGAATAAAAATCAAAGCTATTATAAAACTCAACATGTACTAATAACTCTAGGTTATTTTTATTATATATTAAATCTCTTTTGTATCTAATAAAAACAACAAAATTATTAAAAATATTTGGCAATTTATGGCAAAAAATTATAAAAAAAAATAAGTGCACTGCAGTAGTAATTTAAGGCATATTTTTTATGAAAAAAAACCTCGTTAACCCTAAAATATTATAAAGATACAAATGCATCTATCAAAGTATAAGAAAGGAAGCATTCAATTTTTTTAAAGATTGTGATATAAAAGGAAATAATTTTAACTTCGTTAATGGAAAATACAAATAATGTCTTCAATAATGTATTCAAAATGCATTTTTAAAAATAAATAATATGAATATTTATCATTCTGTAAACTTCAATTATAATTGCATTCTTGGAAAGGCTTTTTATCTCGTAATGCTTTACGCATGTAAAGTTGATGAATCATGCATCGTCTTCTTTAAGCAATTGTTGGGCAAAATATTTAAATAAAAGGAAATATTTTTCCTAAAATTTCTCAGATCGCTTTTGTTTATACGAAAACAAATTACATTGTGCAGCATAATGTATAAAAAAAAATAGTACATTAATCTAATCAGTATTCAAAAAGATTTTTTAGCATAATATTATAAGCTTTATTTCTTGTTAGTATTTTTCCCTTTAACTTAAAATTTTAATAATTCCATACAATAACTGTATATTTCTATAAATGCTATATTAAATACTATTATTCCATAATTCAATAATAAGAAAAAAAATTGTCATCGTGTGAATGTATAGATAACGAATATATATTTTTATTTACATTATAACAATTTCATATGAAAACATAAAGCTTCAAAGAACAGTGATTTCATTTTAATATTTAATGAAATTTTGATAACGCACTATATCATACAATAATATAGAAAATTTTGTTTTTCAAAATGTAATATTGTTAGAGTATTGTATTCTTTCAGATTATACTTTAAAACATTTAACTGTAAATATATGAAAACTATTATTTTTTTTTCAATAATTTTAAAGAACTATGTTTCAGTTAAAATTTTAAGTGTATTGGTTTACTATTTTAAATATGTGTTTAAATTGAAAAAAAAAAAAAAAAAAAAAAAAAGAAAAAGAAAATGAAAAATAAGAAAATATTCTGTCATCCTGTGAATGTATAGATAACGAATATATATATTTTTATTTGCATTATCACATTTTCAGATGAAAACATAAAGCTTCAGAGAACAGTGGTTTCATTTTAATATTTAATGAAATTTTGATAACGCACTTCTTCACATAACAATATGCAGGAGATTGTGCCTTTCAACATGTAATATTGTTAGAGTGTTTTATTTTTTTTTAGATTATACTTTAAAAAAAATGTACATATATGAAAATTAGGATTTTTTTTTGTAATGATTTTAAAGCATTATGTTTCGGTTAATACTTATATGTGTATTGGTTTACTATTTTACATATGTTTTTAAATTTAATGACAGAAAAAAAGAAAATGAAAATGAAAACATTATTATTAATGCCCAAATAGGTGCATCATAAAACAAAAATAACCATTCGATTACTTTTTTTTTTATCTTATTTAATTTTTTGTTAGAAATATATGCTTAGGGCAGTATCCATATAGAAGTTGTAGCAGACATTAAATTCTTCAATTTTAATACCAAAATTCCGCTTTATATTTCGATTTAAGAGTAAATTTTGACTTTGTATATCAAATAGGAAGCAATTCGGTCAAAAAAATTTGTTATTATAAAGATGTAAAGATTATTAAAATATTTAAACGTGTTTTAACTAAAGATTTGTTTCTCATTACAAAGTAGTTGTAGTACTCCCATTAAATCGAAACATTTTAATACGATTCTTTACTTCTTAGAGGACTCCCCAAAATAGGCCATTTTTTATAATAAATAAATAAATAAACTTTATAGAACTCATAGAAGGTTTAGGGAAACTTATTTATTTTATATATAGTTTAATTTGAGGATCAAAAATTCTATTTTGATCGGTAGAAATCGGTGCTAAAATTAGTCTTCGCATGGAAAATTATTTAATTTGTCTTAATTTAAACATGGAGAAGGACAGCTAAGGATATTTGTTCGAATAAAATAAACAAAAACAAAAAAAGAAAAGATCTCGCATAGATTATGAAAAACTTTTCAACACTAACAGAATATTGTAAAGGAATTAAATATTTTTTTCATACAATGAAATGAGATAGCGTTTTCTACAATTTTATAAACACACAGCGCAGTGACAACTCATTTTCTGCAATTTCTGTTCATATCCGGTAATATGTTCGAATTTTTTCGTGTCGTCCTGCATGTTATCTATAGAATTTATACACATCACGTAAAATACTAAAAATATATACCCCAGTTGAACATCCACATCCAGCAATTATCGATTATAATCCCTTCTATAACCATCTTTTAGATGCGTTCGTAATTATATAAATACGTAACACCTATTGTCGTCGTCTTGGTCGTCCGTCTCTCTGTCCGCCTGTCCGCCTGTCCGTCAGTCCGCATATAACAACGCAAAAACTACCCAACCGAATGGTTTGAAATTGAAGATATATTATCTTTGCAAAATTTTGTCGAATCATTTCAAATTTTATAAAAATCGAATCAAAACTTTAGAAAATATTAATAAAAACATTTATTAAGAAATTTGATTTTTTAAAAAATCGGTGCTTTGTTGTTATAGGAGCTTTCGAAGTTTAATCGTCAAGCGACCGAGATACTTATTTTATTACAGAAATTAATCTGCAGACGATAAAATTCATTTCACGGAATTAAAAATCATCACGATCTGAATATTTATATAACTAGCTACAGTACGAACGCACCTCATTTGTCACGTTTGCCGTACAATTTCCAACTTGTTCAGAAATTATAATAGATAAATGATGTGCATTCTATAATCTATATAAAATGTCTTTCAGTGATGACAGGCGTCATATCAGCTTCATTAAATTTCAAGTATTCAAGACATTTATAATGCACAGCAAACACAATTTTCCCATCGATAATAATGCAATGGAAATTTTTTGCGTGTCTCTGTAAACGAACAATAAATGGTAATTATTCTATACTCTACAGACAGTATGTCGTAGTCCACCTAAGTGAGGCATATTAAGGTTATAATGTTCTCGTAACATGATTAAAATACACCGCAAACAATTTTCCACTTAGACCAAAATGTAACACAATTCTTTTCTGTGTCTCTGGAAACAACGATAAATACTACTCACTTTATTTTCAATACAGAACGTTCTATAGTGCACCTCAGGTTCAGGTTCAGGTTCATGTTCAGCTGAACGGGGTGGCCTATCGATTGGCTAAGGCTCTACAAGCTCCGCTCACCGGGGATACCCACTATCCAAAGACTCTAACCAAGAGGCACGGCCCTTCCAAATCCCGAAAAAAGCCTGCCCATCGTTAAAATATTTCTACAAATATAAACAAAAAACAAATACAAAGCAGAAACAAAATGAAAATTTCAAATTAGTTACAATATACGTCTAAATTAAAGTACATAGAGTCACCAAAGTCACTAAGCTTCTGTAGGAGCAGCATCTGCTGCATTTTGAAACAGTAGCTGTTTATTTTCTATCAGGTTCACACAGTCTGTTATATTATGAGAGAATTTTGTTCGCGTTATAACGTGTTGAAACCAATTAAACAAGGGAATTGTAGTAGGCTTTCTAATATGATATGTTGACGTTAGAGTGCAGTTCAGCAAATTATGTAATGATGTTCCACGATGTCCACATACACATAATAGAGAATGAGATATGTTAAAAAAAGATGTAGATTGTCGCGAAGAGGAATATGTTTCTGTGATGTAGTAATAAATTCTCAGAGACCGAAGGCAAGAGTTGATATAGTGCACTTCAATAGCATATACGAATTCCATAGCAATCAATGTATATTTACGACCGTTAAGCCCGGCAATAGGCCAGGAAGACAACCAGACAAACGGCCAAACATTCTAAATTTAATAAAGCATCTCCACTATGTTGGGGAGTGTTAAAAAATACACAAATGCTAATGAAATGCATATTTTCATTTATCTCTGTGTCTTTCTGGAGATAAAAATTATGCAAGATTATTTTGTTTTGAATGATAACACACATAATATTGGTGCGTATATGATCCTGTCGATACAAAAATTCAATCGGTCGCACTGTGGCAGTAAAAAATGGTCCAAATGTTACTTATTTTTAGAATACATTTCCTTTTGTACATATTTAATAATTCTTTTACAAAGAACGGTGTGCATAACTTTTCTCTAAAATAAGGACAAACATTATGTATGCTCCAATGTTATGAACATCATACTTCTGGCTATATTGAAAGAAAAGTATTGAATTAATTATGTTAAAATTGCATTTGTAACTATAGTAATTGCTGTGACTGTTCCGTTCACTTTAATTTGCTAAACCTCTAACGATCAAGGACTATTGTCCACTTTTTGTAAAATTTTAAATGACAATACCATGTGCGATCCTACGAGGCATACCATTGTTTGACAATCTTGTGAAAAACGAAGGTAATCTTTAGGAAAACACCACTGAAGATTCGTATAGAGGAGGGAGCATAATAAAAGTATTTTAAAGATAGTTGAAGATTGGTATAACAGGGAAGGATGATGAATGTGGACGCAAGTCAAAGCAAGAACAATGAATTGTTATAATCTTGCTATCTATTGAGCAATCTAACATCAGCAATAACTATCATCATTGTTTCCCTAATCCTTCATATATGTTGACATATATTATACCTAAAGATAATTTACCAAAAAAGTAAAATCAAGCTTTTCTGTTTATTTAATTTATGACATACAAATTTTACTGTGCAAATCACTAACCAAAAAATTAAAATATACGTAATCACAAACTAAAATCATGACAATTTTTGAATATTTTACTCTATACTACATGGAGAGGGAAAAATAACAACTCATTAAATATTTCTTGACAGTTTTAGAAATGCAAAGGTTTTATCTCGATAATAATTTACGTGATGTTTATTTTTACTGATACGCCATACTCAAGAAAGAAACTAAAACGATCATATATATATTACTCATTTCCTTAATACAAATATATAAGTAATAAATGTTGCATATTTTTATTAATTCATAAACAGAGCTATGCAGCAAAAATAATAAATACAATGATGATAATTAAGTACTTTATTTTCTCCTATCAGAAAACATTTCTTTATAATTCAGGATTAATTAAATTATCACTATCTTATTTAATTGCCTTAGTTTATAATATGAAATAAACACATTTTTCATTTTTATTATTGTTATTTCTATTTATGCAGTACTGTAATTTTCGAGTAATCTATTCGACATTTTCCTTAGATATGGTATAGGTATTTCTTTTTCAATATCGTAAAACAAAAATAAAGAATAAAGAAATATATATTTATATATATTGAATATATTTTTGAAGTATTGAGTGAATACAAGAAGTACAAATCACCATACTGAAAAGAATAAATAAGTAAATGAGAAGTACTGAAAAGGTATACATTAATAGTGTTTTTTATTATCTGATAACGATTATTTTAAATCATTTGAAAGGAATCTTATACTATCGCTTTTTACGAATTAAGGCAATGGTTTGATGGAAGCATTTCTATTAAAGAAAATAATCTGTATATTGTTTTATCGATAAAATACACTTTCCAGATAAATCTCGAGAATTAAGTAGAGTATTTGTATTATCTATATATATGTAAAAACCATTCTTGGTGTGTATGTTCCTTATACAAATATACAAGTTTTTGACAGATTTGCTCGAAACTTGATGTACGTACGTTTTAGAACACGAGTAAAATTATTGTCAATTTAAAAGAAAATATCAAACCATTCTTTTCCACTTCTTTTTAACCATCTCCCATAGTTTTCATTATAAAAATCTCTCTCTATTTTTTTTCTCTGTTGCCAAACTCTAAAATAGTCGCATTTTTTCTCGAAAAGGGAAAACACGTGTGCTTTTCTTTTATACGTGAATACAATATCCGACTAACTCGCCATGTTTTTGTACTTTTCCCGCCATTCTAAGCAGAAAATGCACATTTTTCATATAAATAATGTAACCTTTATGTATACGTTCGTTGAAATGATGTAAAACGTTCATTTAAATGCATTTCAAGGTAAAACATCTACTATAGTATAAGCATTTCAATTTCATGAAAAATGTCAAAAGAACTAATTACTATATATTACGTCCTTCCAATCAGTATGACGTCAAACTGACTATAAACAAACTGTTGTTACGTTCTATTTCCTATTTGGTTGGTATGATATATCTGTATTTATAACATTTAGCTAAGTGTTTTAATACTTTAAAAGCAGTTATAACATTTTCTATGATTTATATCAAATAGAAAATGAAACATAGCTACATTTTTCTTAGAGTCAGGTCTTTCTCTTTTTAAACAGAGCTCCATGACTGACACCACGAATACAAGCGTCTGGAAATTCATGTCATTTTCATGTAATCGGTGTAAATTTAGTTTTTATAAATGAAAATATAAGTTTCCGTTTAAAAATATAAGGTTCCGTTTAATCAAGGAATCCATCCGGGATACCCGTATTAAAGATGCCCGATATTACTCATCATAAATATAATATACATAAAAATCGTTATTCATATTAAACACTAAAACATGCTTTTCATGTAGTATGTTTTTTATATTGCTCAACAACTACATCAAAAAGCAGTTTTGGCAGTTTCGTATTAGCGAGAGGTTAAACCGGAAACTTTTTACTATTTATAGCAGCACTTGTTATTCTGATTATCTCAGTGTTTAAGCGCGTAGTTCGATTACATATCTGTTAAATGGTTTTATTTATTTATTTATTTGTGAAGTTTTAAATGCGTTTGCCAATTTAGTTACAAAATATTACATGTAAGCAAAAAAAAAAAAAAAAAAAAAAAAAAAAAAAAAAAAAAAAGCCGAATTACTTACAAAGTTTAAAGAACAGTTGGGTTTACCTTCTGTAATCAGATTGCCCGAATACGTAAAAAAAGTACCAATGCTTTAAAATCCGTAACAAAATCAGCAAATTGAGATACGATTTTCAAACAAATAGCATTGAAAGTACTTTTTGTTTTATATTCGACTTTATTGAATGAATTAATCGAATGTGCGACAAATACTGGTTAAAAAAATAGCAGTTAAAGCAAAATTTCTTTGTTACGTCGTCGTTGCCACAGACAATAAGATGGCAGCGTTATTCATGGATATGTTTTTTCTTTATAATATTCCTTTTCGCAATTGGGTTGCTTGCAGGTTAAAATATATCAATGTTTGGAAATTACTTTAAAATCCACAAAAAAACAGAAAATTGAGATACATTTTTCAAACAAATTATATTGGAAATAAATGTTAATAAATGGAAATAAATTTAAAAAATAGCAGTAAAAGCAAAATTTATTCGTTAGTTCGTTCCACACTCAGCGTTACTCATAAACGTGTTTTTGCTTTATGATATAGATAGATAGATGCCGTAGGCAAGATAATTTGACTAAATGCTAATCCATTTGGTTGATTTTCTTTTTGCATATTGTCAAGAAAATCCAAATTGCCAAAGAAAAGGCGGATTTATGAAACAGAGGAATTTTACTATGGTTGTGACAAAGTAACGTCATGTTTTCTAATTATCTTTTTAATGATTTATGGATGGATGTGAACGAAATTCCGTTATTCTGACTCCAGTATTATTGTATTTTAATTTATTTTACCCGGAAAGCTCCCATTCTTAACATGGGGAAAGCCAGGTAGTTGTGCTAGTCTACAAACATAAAAGCCGTTCTTTGTGTGTATGTTCCTTGTACAAATTTACAGTTTTTGACCGATTTGCACGAAACTTGATATACATATATTTTAGAACATGAGTAAAATTACTGTGAACTTTAAAAATTTCACATACCAGTCTTTACGGATTTTTTTAAACAATAGTTTATCATTATAGTAAACTTTTTTTTTTCATTTAGTAATACAATGTCTTTCCCGTTGCCATAAAACGAAACTGCGTATGAGCAATACTTTTCTATGCAAATATAAATTGAGATTCACTCACTATAATTTGAAATCCGAAAATGACGTCATTCTGAAAAGACAATGTAATTTTCTTTTCGTATATATAACCAAAAAGCTTACTATAAATGTTGTTTAAATACCGTAGTACATATTTTTAAAATGAATTAGACGTAAAAAAATATACTATAATACAGACAATTCAAATTCAAGAAGAATATTCAAATAAAAAATTTAAAAATATATTTTCCTAAATGTGACGTCGCTATCTCAAAATGCTTTCAGTATGACGACAAACTGCCTCTAAAGAAAAGGTTGCTATTTTTTTAATTTTTATTTCGTTTCACTTTACAGGACAGTGTTCTTTCAAATAAATAATAATATAAAAATAAATAACTTAGCTCCTAATTTTACAAAGATAATTTTTTTCCATTGGTGAAAATGATCTTATGTTCTAATGAAAACGTGCACTTTTATTCATAAAACAGCAACTATGACGTAATTTCTGATGAATTTTGATTCCAGCCATGCTGAACTTAAGCCATTGAATTCAAATACATATTAAAATCTAGTTATAGCCATGTTAATGGAAGTTTTAAGTTCTTTTAAATGTAGATAATAGGCATTTTATACATTACATAAAATTCCACAGCCATTCATCGGATAAATAAAACTGTATTTTTTTCTTTGTTTTTTTAAGAACAAAATATTTTACTATATTAAGTCAAGTTCAGGTGAAACCCAATTTTTGGATTGACATAAGATGAATCAATAAAAATAATTTAATTGAATGTTTGAGTTATAAGAGAAACATTTTATCAGTTATCATTACAGAATCGTTGAAATATGGTTGAAACATGATTTAGATACCAAACTCGTTGACCAGTTTCTTCGATAATGTACACAGTTTTTGGACAGTGGCCTGTAACATATTCTCCAAGTGGCAGTTCAATCGAAACTATTGTTTGGGCACTATCGTGTTCACTCATATACCTACTGACATCCTAATCAAATAATATTATAAATCCGATTGTGTGCAAATGTTAGGCTGAAGCCAGCGTCAAAATGGGGCGTTTAATGATCCTGTATCTTTGCATATAGGTTGATTATAATCCTCAAATGAACATAGGCTGATTTTTGTCTATTTTATTCAAAGATTTTTCTTATAATTCAAAATTTCGTTATTTTCATAGAGAATAAATAGACATTTTTTCGTATAATATTCTAAAATGGTTAAATTTACTCTACCGTTGCTAATACTTTATCGTTGCCAAAACTAAATCAAAAGCCGGAATAATAATTTTTACTCAATTCATTACTCAAGTTTACGCAATTTTAATTTTTGTGCAAAAAGAGCGTTTGAAGTTTGTTCATGCCTTTTCCTTAATGAAGAGTTAGATGTAATTAGAAAAATAGCAGCCGAGAATTCAGTTCCATCCCGTTTCATTGAAAAAATCATAAACAATTTTAAAGTGAAAGATGAAGGAAAACGAAATACAGGTATAAATAAAAGTTTGAAGTTTTGTAAAGTTAATTACATCTCAAGGTTTTTTGAGAGTATGAGCCATACCATCTTTAAATTTGGCATTACATTAATCGCAGTCCCTCCCCCAAAGTTGCGGGTTTTGTTAAACAGAAAAATTGACCCAATCCCGGCTATCAATAGATCAGTGGTATATATTATGCAATTCAAGAAAGATAACAAAGATTTTATGTACGTAGGTATGACACTGAGGAAATTTCGGGAGAGAATAAAAGAATTTGAAGCAGATCTGAGATTAAATAGATCCCACACTGCGTTAGCAAGATTAACTCAAACTGAACCTGTAAAAGTAGATTTCAATGGATCCAAAATTATATTCCGCACAACTAATCACTTGGAAGCTATCATAAGAGAGTCTATAGAAATAATATCTTAAAAAGAAATAGTCTGTAACGATGTATTATCATATGATATCCACGCAGTCTGCAATGAATTAATAAATCATTGATTACCTTTCCCATCCCACCTTATATTCCAAACCCTTGAAGTAAAATAGTTTATTCCGGGCAAATAAGAAAACGCGAAGAGACAACAACTCAACTTAACGATTAGTTTTTCACTGATGATGACCGAGTAGTTCGGTTGAAAACGTTTTGAATTTTTAAGAGGACTTTGATGTGATTTTAAATGTTTTATGTATGTTTTTAACCACATTCAAGCAATATATTTACATTTAGTTGTATTTTTATGAATTTTCATTTAGTTTCAATTGAAAAAATTTTCACATGAAAAATGAAAATGAAATAAAAAAATTAAAGAATTAAAAAGAAGATTAAATAATATTATTAGAAATAAAAAGTACTTTTTTTAGTTTTTGATAATAATACAAGGTTTCAATATGCGTAACCATGGGAAACAGGCGAAAATGACGCCATACATCGAAAATAAAGCGGATATGCTTTGATGGTGAAATAAAATGATCTTGTTTTTTTTTTTTTTTTTTACTTTTTTTTTCTTTTGTATGGTAACAATACTTGGCGTTTTACCGTCTGCGCACGGCTAATATAACAATACCGTGTTTTTTATTTAAATTTTAAAAAAGTAAAAGGAAGTTTGAAAAGAAAATGGTTAGCAAATGTCAATATTATGCTCCGCAAAATTATCCATGTCGAAAACGATGTCATGGATAGCGAGAAATAGTTATTTTTATTCTTAAAACTAAAAAAATAACTCTATTACCTAAAAAAAAATGACGAATGTTAATAGTTCCATTATTGTTGATAAAACCTAAAGATTTAATATTATTTCATTAAAGTAACATAATTTCCCCTATGCCAGTATTTAAATTAATTACCTGGAAAAGAAAATGAACAAGAATTATTTCAATAAAAAGGGATTTCTCTGGAGAAAAAGAGACGTCATATTTGAAATAAAACGGGAATTTTCCAATATGTTTTAAAATGAATGTGAATCAATTCCTTACATTATTAATGCAAGGATCAGTAAGTATAGAAAGTAGATGAGTTTCACGCCATATTTATAACGAATTTTTTTTTTAAACCTATACTGATTATTAAGCATGAATAGCCATTATATACAGATGAGAGTTTTCTGCTAAAAATCACAGCTAAATTTTAAGATAAGGAAAATAAACACGAATCTATTATATTAAAATCTGACCGTGTGTTTGTATTTCGCAACTACTCCTAGACTATCGAACGCAATGCGTTTTACTTAATACCGGTTATCATTGATCCGAGGATGTCACAAAAATTCTCAGAATTAAAAAAAATTAAATTAGATGCCAAGATATTTTTTTTTTGTAAATTTTAACGAAGCTTCTCTAAAAACAGAAAGTAAATTACTCCATATTTGTGTATAAAAAAGGAGAAATAAAACAAATCAGTACATTTTTTACACCATTTTCTCATTAAAACTGGAAAACAGAATTTATTTTCACTTTGAATAGATGGTGAAAACGAAATCTTGATTTCAGAAAACTTATCCGAAAAACAAAACCACATTTTCACATATTCAAACTTCATGAATCAATTTATTCTGGAGAACAAAAATTGCTTGTCAACATCCTGTCATTTAGAAAACAATATTTGTTTCAGCTATACATTAAACCAAGGAGGCAGAATTGAATTTAAAGAAAAAACATATACTATTTTCAATGAATGTTTTTTTTTTTTTTTTTTTTTTTTTTTTTTAAAGGAAGGATGTTAAAACGTTTCACAAAGGCGTTAAAAGTAAAATTGTTTATCATGGAAAATGGACATTTGTTTTTACCCAATTCGTCTATTTCCACGATTTTATTCGGCCCTCCTTTTTGCATTGGTTGCAATTTCATTTTCGCGATTATTTGGCACAAAATTTTACTTTTTTAAGACTGAGTTATGCCAAGGTCCCTATAACAAAAAATACCGTATTGTCTCCTATGAAATATGATAAATAGTTAGATAATTATAAACGTTTTTAATTATCGGTAGTGAAATATTTTGCTTAATTAATGTATTTATTATTCTTTTAATGTTGCGTGAACGAAGTCACGGGTAACAGCTAGTAATATTATAAATCCAATTGTGTGCAAATGTTAGGCTGAAGTCAGCATCAAAATGGAGCATTTAATGATCCTGTATCTTTGCATATAGGTTGATTATAACCCTCGAATGAACATAGGCTGGTTTTGGTTTATTTTATTCAAATATTTCTTTTTATAATTCAAAATTTTGTTATTTTCATAGAGAATAAATGGACATTTTTTCGTATAATATTTTAAAATGGTTAAATTTACTTTACCGTTGATAAAATTTTATCGTTGCCAAAAACTAAATCAAAACCCGGAATAATAATTTTTACTCACAATTTAGCTTCAACTGATAAATTTTCACGTGGAAAAATGAAAATGAAATAAAATAATTAAATAATTAAAAAGAAGATTAAATAATATTATTAGAAATAAATCGTACATTTTTTTGTTTTTGATAATAATACAAGGTTTTAATATGCGTAACCATAGAAAACAGGCGAATATGACGTCAAACATAGAAAATAAAGCGGATATGCTTTGATGGTGAAATGAAATGATCTTGGGTTTTTTTCTTTACTTTTTTCTTTTTTTTCTTTTGTATGGTAACAATACTTGGCGTTTTACCGTCTGCGTACGGCTAATATAACTAACCGTATTTTTTATTCAAATTTTTAAAAAGTAAAAAGAAGTTTGAAAAGAAAAGGGTTAGCAAATGTCAATAATTTGCTCCGCAAAGTTATCCATGTCGAAAATGATGTCATGGATAGCGAGATATAGTTATTTTCATTCGTAAAACTAAAAGATATAACTCGATTACCTAAAAAAAATTACGAATGTTAATAGCTCCATTTTTGTTGATAAAACCTAAAGATTTAATATTATTTCGTTAAAGTAACATAATTTTCAACATGCCAGTATTGAAATTATTTGCCTGGAAAAGAAAATGAACAAGAATTATGTCATTAAAAAGGGATTTCTCTGGGGAAAAAGAGACTTCATATTTGAAATAAAACGGGAATTTTCCAATATGTTTTAAAATGAGTGTGAATCAATTCCTTACATTAATAATACAAGGATCAGTAAGTATAGAAAGTAGAGAGTTTCACGCCATATTTATAAAGAAAAAATTTAAATGTTTTTTTAATCTATTCTGATTATTAAACATGAGTATCCGTTATATACAGCTGAGATTTTCCTGCTAAAAATCACATAATTATTTTAAGAAAAGGAAAATGAACACGAATCTATTATATTAAAATCTGACCGTGTGTTTGTATTTCGCAACTGCTCCTAGACTATCGAACGCAACGCCATTTACTTACACCAGTTATCATTGATCCGAAGATGTCACACAAACTCCCAGAATTTAAAACATTAAATTAGATGCGAATATTTTTTCTTGTAAATTTTAAAGAAGTTTCTCTAAAAACGGGAAGTAAATTACTCCATATTTGTGTATGAAAAAGGAGAAATCAAACAGATCAGTATATTTTGTACACCATTTTCTCATTAAAACTAAAAAACAGAATTTATTTTCACTTTGATGGTGAACACAAAATCTTTATTTCAGTAAATTATCCGAAAAATAAAAACATATTTTCACATATTCAAACTTCATGAATCAATTTATTCTGGAAAACAAAATTGCCTGTCAACATACTGTCATTTAGAAAACAAGATTTGTTTCAGCTATACATTAAACCAAGGAGGCAGAATTGAATTTAAAGAAAAAGCATATACTATTTCTAATTAATGTTTTTTTTTCTTTGAAGGATGGCTGTTAAAACGTTTCACAAAACCGTTAAAAGTAAAATTGCCTATCAGGTAAAATTGACATTTGTTTTTACCCAAATCGTCTATTTCCACGATTTTATTTGGCCCTCCTTTTTGCATTGGTTGCACTTTCATTTTCGCGATTATTTGGCACAAAATTTCACTTTTTTAAGACTGGGTTATGTCAAGGTCCCTATAACAAAAAATACCGTATTGTCTCCTATGAAATGTGATAAATAGTTAGTTAATTATTAACGTTTTTAATTATTGGGAGTGAAATATTTTGCTTAATTAATGTATTTATTCTTCTTTTAATGTTGCGTGAACGAAGTCACGGATAACAGCTAGTAATCGATAAAACACGAAAAACAGACTTCTGGTGCCTCAAAATATAAATAAACACCAACATACCCACAAAAGTACCCACATGTGAAATAAGTTTCAAAATAAGGAAAACGGATTCAAGGAATATCAAGATGTAAAAATATACCGAAATGTCCATAACTGGTTTTTTATTATGATTACAACACTTTCGCAATAATATATGTGTCCAGAGTGTAATAATGTTTCATCATCAGTCGATGTCACTTGCTCTTCTTAAATTAACGTTCAATATATATAAAATAAAAACTTTACTATCAAGCCATCACACGAAATAGAATTTCCCTAAATGCTATGGTATGCCATTTGGTTGTATTTTTTGCATTTTTTCCCATTTTGTCGGAAACATTATATAGTTTTCTATTATACACGTACCAAAGATAATTTGCATTCTCAATTACAAAGCTGAGGGATTCGGTATGATAGCATCCAAATAACGTCAGCTTTACCTAATCGTCGTTTTAACGGTTTATGGACGCGAATGCGTTATTGTGATCGCCGTATTTTAGGATATTACATTTTTAGTTATGTTATACGGAAGGCCTCCAAGGTTAACCCGAGCGAGGCCAGTGATACTGCTAATATCATGATAAAAACATTGTCCATTATATATTTCTAGAAAGATGTGACGATAATTTACAGATTGTTATTCTCTTAAAAAACTAAGGATGTACATTTACGTCTGAAAACATTGAAATAGCAGTAATTAAAAAACAAAATACTTTCTAAGTCTTTAATATTCAAAAATGATATCTGGGGGTAATTTTTTGTAGTTCATGTAGTAGCTGGAGGACGTAAAAAGCTGTTGGAGAAAAAAAAATAGTGAATCAGACCACTTTTAAAGGAGCTATAGTAGGGCGACCAAAAGAGGCCAACTAATAGTTGAGAGCAGGGTCCTAAGATAAAAGCTTTTTTAAACGCGCTTTGTACTTAGCGCTTTATATCTTCAATTAGTCGAAATTAATCATAGTGTTGTAATTAATCATTAGAATAAGAAATTAGAGAAATGTGCAAAAAATCAGGGAAAATGCTTAAAAAGGCTCTAGGGCCCCAATATGAGGGTGGTGACACGGGGAGAGGAGTCCAAGACTCAACTTTACAGCTAAGCATTGAGAGGGTGACACAATTATTAGGTGTATGTGAAAAGGGTATGGCGCCGAAAGAATGTTCCCCAGGCAACCATGGATCTTAAATATAATTTAGAAATGCGAGAATAACTAAATGGAGAAAGAACACCAAAAACAAAGAAGATCGGATTAAAAAGGAGCAAGTAATTAACAATTTATGGGTTACAGGGCGACCTGAGTTTTTGGACATGAGTGTTGGGACTATACAAGAAATTTTTACTCAAAAATGGCCGCCAGATGTCTTCCCTTTCCGAATCTTAATTACTTTTCTTAATTTTTGCTCATTAGTAAAAAATAACAATTAATTTTCCTTCGTTTCCGGAAAGTAAATGGAGTGATCGGCTAGAAACAGATTTCTTTTTAGTTGAGTTTTTAATGACCACCTGCCCCTGTCTAGGTCTTTCCCTGAATTTCTGGATTGTCACCGTCAGTTTTTTGCAAAAATTAAGACAAATTACCGACCGATATTTACAAAACTTGGATATTCGGATGTAAAAAAAAAACACATTTATTTCGAGTTTCAAATCGATACCTCAGTTAGATTTCTTAATTTTCGCTAATTAAAGAAATTTATCGAATTCATTTCTTTCCGCGTTAAATTTGAAAGCAGGTGTTCTTTTCTTTAGCCATTTTGAGTAAATGATGGTATTTTCGGTACGATTTTTAATAAGTTTTTAATTAATTTTCCGGCTATTTATAAAATAATTAAAAATCTCAGCCTCGCGTACATCAGAACCGGCCTTGGTCTATCCTCACCGAAATTTTCAGACTTCTACGTGCGCTAAATTTTGTTAGCCATTGTACACAGACACACACACGCAAAGAGAGAGACACACAAACAAGTTTCTTTTAATAGTATAGATAGGAAATACAGTGGCCTCTCACTTATACGACTCTCAGTTATACGACACTCTCCATTATACGCCGAATTCTCTTAGTCCCGTCCATGGTTAATGAGAAATAATGCTAACTTCTCTCAGTTATACGACTGCTTCTCTCACTTATACGACTCTTTAAACGGTTCAGGCTATTTTACATTTCTCACTCAAGAATTCATTTTAGTAATCATTAAAAAGTAAATCATTATCGTTTTCTTACCTTTATCCTTTTGACTATTGTTAAAGTGTTTATCAATAATGAATAACATTTCTTATCTACCTTGGTGTGTTATTAACGATGAAATCTATGGTTGGAGGGTGTTTGTAAGGAATTTTCTTGTGCCTGCCATTTAACAAAAGCGTTTAACAAAAGCCAAATGACCACCTGCATATCACGTCTCAGTATAGTACTGAGTAAGAAATCAGGTTGTTTATTTTATTGCAAAATGCACTTTCCTGGATCAATGCCCATCACATCCAGATATAAAAGATCTACCATTTCTGCATCAAATTAAAGTTCGATTTTTGCCAGCAAATTCTACAAACAGATTAAAGCCATTAGATTGATGGATTATAAAGAATTAATTACAGAAGTAGTTTGATTTGTCGTTTTATTTTTTATCAGGAAAACAAGAAGGAAGCTAAAGCAATTTCCATTTTAGATGCCATGCATCTTACAGCATCTGCATGGAAAAATGTGACATAGCAGACAGTTAAGAATTGTTTTAGGAAATGGGGTTTTTCACAAGACCAAACTGCTAGTCCAACGAGTGAACCCGATTTTGAGAACGTATGATAATCCTTTAATGAGAAATCTTCGAGGATATCAATAATGAAGACATGAGCGAGGAGGTGGCGAAGATGAGAACAGTGTTCCTGCTGTTGGATATTTTTCAGAAGCAAGTGCCGCTTTAAATACATTAAAGAATTATGTCCACCAAAATTATTATACTCAAAATAGCTTAAAAGCTTTAATAAACTTAGAAAAAGACTTTTTCTCTTTTCGACGACGACAGAGACAAACTAATATCAATTTTTTGAAAAAATCTGATCTGTAAATCTTTAAAATAAACATAGTGGTGAGTGAACTACACTGAAAAAAATTTCTGCCACTGGCATCTAGAAACTAAATTGTGGCTCTAGAAAAAATAGTTCCATATCATCCTTATAAATTCAAGTTCCCTTTGCTGGAGAGTTCTAGTTTCCCCTATTAAAATTCAAGAGCTTTATCCTATATTATCGTGGTAAAACTTATTTAAAAATCTCTGCAAATAAATGTGAACACAAGAGGTTAGTTACAGTAGCTATAATTCTACTTTATGAATTTATTCTAGAAACCAAGTGATAATTTCTCTCAATTCCAGCGATTCATAATACAGTGTGTCGTTTTATCACCTATCTCAATCATTTCGTCTATTCAGTTTATTTATTAGCCTTTTTCGCATAACTCGGAAATCTATATTTCTAGTTTAGGGATTTAGAAAATGACTACTTATTTCTAGATGAAGGCAGTATAAGTTTTCTTTTAGTGTATTTTGTGAACTTTTTTAAATATATTTTCTGTTTTATTTTTTAATATACTTTATAAATTTTGTTAAAATATGTTCTTAGTATTCAAAACCCATCATTTTTAATATAAGTAAAATAATTAATGCATATAAAGTTTGAAACTTGTATAATAAGACGGTCTCTCACTTATACGACTCTCTCAGGTATACGACTTTTTTCTACGGTCCCCTGAAAGTCGTATAAGTGAGAGGTCACTGTATCTTATATTTAAGTGTCTTAATAATTTTAACAAAATGTTGCGTAGTTTTACTCAACATACGTTGAGTTAAAGGTAAGATAACCAAACTCTATCAAATATCGACATCGACCTCAAAATTGGCGATTTGCAGCTCACTCACTTCCCCCATTTTTTAATTTAAACTTTTATTACAATTTAAAAAGATGAAAAAATAGTTGGACAGAAAACAAATTAACGCTTAAAAAATTACAAACTTTAAAGTTATGAAAGTTTTAATTAATAGTTAAAGAATATCATTAACACTAATCTTATTCTCAATACAAAATTCTTTATAGATGATTCTATAAAAAAATATATATAACAATTTTATAATATTTTCAATATAATGACAATCTATATTTATCATCAAAACTAGAGAACTAAAATAAACAAAATCTCTATCTGATTATGCATAAACTGAAAGCATTTTTCAGTAATTCAAAATATTAGAAGACAAGTTATGTCATTCTTAAAATCTTTAGTATCCGAAAATAGCATTTGGCTGCCGACATTTTAGCATAATCTGTCTTCAAAAGAAAAAGGAACAAAACTTTCCGCTTTAAAGACAGTTGTCAAATCAGTCGATTATTATCACAGACTTTTTGGCAAATTGTAAACATAAATAGTAACTCTCGGAAAAAGGAAGAGGAATTGGATTATTAAAATTAATTAAACTTTTGTAACACGAAATATATGTTAATTAAATTGATAAAATATATTAAAAGATGTGTTAAACTCGAAAGTTTATTGTTTTATTACGAAAAAAATCACATGATGATACCAAAAGTATTCTGTAATCAATAAAGATCCATGGAAGCCTGTCTGACAACGACGTATGTTAATTGGCATTGTAATTAAATATGTTTTTATTTTAATCAACTTTTATTTATCTTAATATAGCAACATAGGATTTCTAAAACATTATTTTCATTCCATATCATCATCATAATTTAGATGACTCTATAAACAGACTGTGATAAGATTTGAAAAATGAAAGTTTTTAAATAAAGTAAAAAGGGCTGAGTTAAACTGATGGCATTGAGCTGACAGGCTATTCACACTAATTGTATATTATACTTTTATTTCAAAGGATAAAGCCCTCGAAAAATAAGGAAATCAATAATAAACCTGAATACAAAATTTAAAGCAAATCGAATTAATCTGCATGAAATACCCATTTAGCTAAATTAAGGGGAAGGGAGATTACCGTTCCCCTCTGTATACTTAACCAATGAACCCCCAAGACTAATCAGGGAAGTGCCTTATCAGAATAAACCTGTATACCAAATATGAAGCAAATCGGATAAATCTGCAGGAAAAATTCTTTTATCTAAATTAGGGAGGATTATCCTCCGTTCCTCCTCTTTATACTTAACCAATGAATCCTCAAAACTAATCAGTGAAGCGCCTTATCAGATTAAACCTGTATACCAAATTTGAAGCAAATTGGACAATTCTGCAAGATACACAGATTTATCTAAATTAGAGAGGATTATCCTCCGTTCCTCCTCTTTATACTTAACCAATGAATCCCCAAAACTAATCAGTGAAGCGCCTTATCAGATTAAACCTGTATACCAAATTTGAAGCAAATTGGACAATTCTGCAAGAGACACAGATTTATCTAAATTAGAGAGGATTATCCTCCGTTCCTCCTCTTTATACTTAACCAATGAATCCTCAAAACTAATCAGTGAAGCGCCTTATCAGATTAAACCTGTATACCAAATTTGAAGCAAATTGGACAATTCTGCAAGAGACACAGATTTATCATAATTAAGGGGTGATTAGCCCCCCGTTCCCCCCCTCCCTTTATGCTTAACCAATGAAACCAAAAAAGTATTCAGGGAAGCGCCTTATCAGAATGAACCCATATACAAAATTTGAGTCAAATCGGATATTTCTATCAAGAGTTATCGTGTTACGTACGTTACAAACATACCACATTAGCTCTCGAGCTTTGATAGCCTGTGAGCTAAAAATGAATGACAAGACTATTTCACAAGTGTATTTTTTTCCAACCTTATTTTGAATACTTTTGCGTTTTACATTGCGTATGTGTCTCCCACATTTAAAAAATTAAAACCGTATTAGAATATTTTAGAGACTCTGTTTACTGATAGAAAATAATAATTTCAATGTATTTATTATTTTTATTTGTTTATATATATATATATATATATATATATATATATAATAAACTCCAATGAAAAACGCTTGCAGAACCATTATCACAAAATACAACAAAAAATTATAAACCATTTAAATGCAAAACAAGGAAAAAAACAGACTACATTAACGCAGAACCAGAAATTGCAACTAACTACTTAAACACAAAACAATAGAACACAACAAATTACAGCAAAAATGAAAAACCAATAATCAACAAAGCAAAAATAAAACAACCTGTGTCAGGTGGCATGGCTTGAGACATGCACTGCTGCGTTAAACTAGTTTTATGCATGTAACACTCCCCATACCTGACAAGTACAGACTGATAATAAATGAAACACATAACGAAAGTAAGCAAACTATAGTCAAAATACACCAACAATTTCTCAACTTACATCATAGTAAACAACCCACTACACCGACAATATATATATATATATATATATATATATATATATATATATATATATATATATATATATATATATATATATATTATAAACAAGTAAAGAAAATGCATCCGTAATGAAATTTTTATTTGGTCTCATTGTCGCTAATACCATAATCAATTGCAATCTTTTCTATTCACGTTCTGAATAGTAAAAGACGATAACAAATTTCGTTACTGGATTCCTCGCGAGAACGTGCAGGGAATGTGCACAGCTAATTAGAAGTTAATTAAAATTATTTTACACAAGAAAAATCTCTGTTAATGTACACAATATGTAAAAACTTCCGAAGATGAGCTCTACATGAAAGCTTGGAAGAACGTGGAATGAAAATTCAATATCACAAGTGATTTTAACGGAAAATGTTAACAATCATTTACTATTAAATAAACGTGAGACATTCCTTTTATTTGTTAAAAAATAAACGTTACATTCTTTGCACTTATGTGCACTGTTTAGTAATTTTATGTCATAAATTGATTATTTCTACTTAGGGTTGTTTTCGTAAATGTATTATATAAGATCAATTAGATATTTGAAAATCAGCTTGTAGAAAATGGTTAAGTGAAAAATGTGGAAAATAAAAATTTTGGAAATTATTTTCCAAAAACATTTTTAGTGCACTCTACTATGTTTTTGACATAAATTGATTGTTTGAAACATTAAATATAGAAATCTAAAATTACAGCTCATTCGGTGAAGAAGTTTTATAATTAGGCACAAAAAATATCTATTTTACAGCGATTGCAAATGAATTTTAAAATAGGCGTTACAAACTTCAAACTTCATAATCCCCCAAAGGTTTGTCCGAATAATTCACAGCTGGTATCGTAACGTAAAATTTATCGAAAACGTAAATTATGATGTTGAAAATTGGTTTTTTTATTGTAAATTTTAGATTATGTTTAATTTCATTAAGAACACAACACCTAAGATTATTTATGTATAAATTGAAAAAAGACATAATTTCCAGTCGAATGTTCATTTCGGTTACAATTTGGAGATGTTAATGTAAGAGGGTTTCTTTCTTTCTTTTTCTTTTTCTGTTTTTTTTAATTTACTGTAAAGAGTCCCAGAGAAACTCGATCTCTTTGTTTCTCTTTTATCAACAACTGCAATCAGAGTGGCAGAAGTAAAGAAAATGAATATATCGATATTTAAATTTGATAATACGTCATTAATATTTACTCAAAATGAGTATTGTGATAATTATAATGTTGCTTTACAATGGAGGAAGGGTGCTTTTTTTCTCTTCATAAAAGTATTTTGGTTTAATCATTTAAGATTTTTAAAATGTATATTAACTATATTTTTTAAATTGTTCTTTTAAGAAATTAAAATAAAAAATCTTTTATAAAAGTTTAGTACATACAAATTTATTGTTTGAATAGTTTATTCTTTGTTCTGTTTTTGCGATTTGATTTGTTTTATGAATTTTAACAAATTATGCCTGAAAATATTAATTAACATACAAGAAAAAATTAAAAAATATATAATAATTATAATTTTTTTCAATAGATATTTCTATACTATACATTATTCTGTTTTTTGTAGCCAAATATACATTTAATTATAAAAAAAAAAATATGTTATACTGTTACATTTTTATTAAAGTATATGCGATAATATATTTTCGTATTTTTATAAACTGAAATAAAAGTTCAAAATGATAAAATTTATAAGGTAAAGCCAGGAGAGATGACGCAGTCGGAGAGATTGCGCACATAGAGGTTTGGGGGGAAGGAGTAGAGTGAGCGTGCAGCGACTCCAGGTAGTTGTACAACAACAGTAGTGGAGTGTCTACTTGAAAGTGCACGTTGATTGCTTTGAGCTTTTAAGATAAAATATTGCTATTTTGTTTTGTTTTCCCAAAGTAAGTGCTTGAATTTTCATAGCTCTTCATCAGAATTTCTATACAATGTCAATAGTACAAAATATTTTTAACTTAAACGATTTCTCATAAGCTACTAATCTAGACTAACAATGTGAACATCAACGGTTCGTTTTAGAAGAGGTCATGTTTAAATAAAAGGCCGCACAATCTCTCCTACCGAAATTGGAGAGTTTGCGCATTTGCTACTTAGGAGAGATGGTGCAGTGTTCCCATTCGTTTCTATGGTAGGAGAGATTACGCAGCTTATTGGTAAATTTGCGTTAAAATATGAAAAATGAAAATGGACTAATTTTAAGTTAAACGCGTTATTAAGTAACATTATTTTATTTTTTAATCTTATCTGGACTTGCTTTTTCTGGTTCTTTAATTTTTTTCTTTAATTAAAATTTTTTAATCGTTTTTAAAATTATTTCCTTTTTCTGATTCTTTAATCATTAGGTTGAAATATTCACACCTAATACAATAATATTTGTTCACAAAAACCTTACAGCAATGTCATTTAAGTGTAATTATTACTGTTAACAATTTAATTGTAGTTATTATAAGTAACAATCTCTCCTACCCATGTGCGCAATCACACCAACCCTATAAGGAGAGATTGCGCAAAATAACTTTATTGGTTTTATTACAATTGTTCTATTAAATTGGAGGATATCAACAAAATAGCAATGGAAATGCATAAAAAACAAATGAAGTAAAAGTTATTCATGAATAGTTTAGCAAAAAATTAATATTTAGATTTTTTATTGCTATTCTTTTGAATTGTGCGCAGACTATCCTAGCTTTACCTTACGTAAAATTTGATTTTAATGACAAATAATTCCTATCAAATCCAGTACATAAACTATATTTAATTCTATAACTAAATGAAGACAGCTGAAAATATTTAAATCAGATTGCTCTTTATACATTTACATAACTGGATATTTAAATAATTATAATTGACTTCGTTTTAACTTTTATAGCTCTTCAAAGAATATTTTTATCACTCAGCATTCTAATTCAAAATAACGTGTTCCTTTTAATATGAATGCAATAAAAATAACAGCTTAGTAACCATGATTACGATTTCTAGTCATTTTTCGTAATGTATTTTCAGTAAAAACTGCTAATGCATCAACTTAAAAGCATAATGCAGTATTCGTAATTACACGTTTTCTCGTATTTTCTTTTATGAAAATACTTTTTAGCATTTAGTATAAAATATATTAAGATTACGAAACGAACGATTATTTAGATAATCGTATTGTAATCCCACTGATCGTGTTTCGACATATTAATATTTTTTAATGATAAAGTACCCATTTTTAAGTGTCTATTTTCGTATAAAATTCATGACATAAAAAAATAAGATTTAATAAATTTATTGTGTGTTTCTAAATGTATTTACTGCAGTTAAAAATACATTTTCATATAGCAGTACGTATATTCAGATACTTCCAATTTTGTACTTTTATACGCAATACCTTTGTACTCGATTTAATTACTCGATCAGGGTTCATAAGCCGTGTTTTTGGCCCATGAAATACGACTAAAATTTGATTTTGTTATACTGACTTAATTATTTCACTCTTTAATGTTAGAAGGTTTATCCTGTACGATTTCAACACTATTTTTTTGCATTATGATCGTTTTTGTATAACTTACACAAGCTCAAAGTTCGTATTATTCGCAGTTTTTGATGAAATATACGCAATTTCTCCTAATTTTACCCCAATTTTTAATATATTTTTTAATATTTTACTATGAGCGCAGCTTTGTAACACTTTTATTTTTATATATATTGTACATTTTTATGTATTTTATAATATATGTAAAGAAGAAAGTGTTGCACGATTGCGCTCATATAAATAATTGAGGTAAAATTAGGAGAAATTGCGTATTTTTCAACAAAAACTACGAACAATATGAACTTAGAGCTTGTGCAAGTTATATAAATCTGAACAAAACGCAAAAAATATTGTTGAAAACGTAGAGGATAAACCTTCTAATATTAAAAAGTGAAATAATTAAGTAAGTATAACAAAATCGAGTTTTATTCCATTTCATGGGCCAACAAGAACGAAAAATCATGCGTCAAGCATAGATTATGTAACACTTTCCAACGCTTCCAAAATAATTTTACAAATCATACCGTTTAATAAGCTAAAAAATAACATCTAAGTAGACAATTTGGAAAACGCATAACATATTTAAAAACATAATTTCAGGAATTTCCAACATATACAATATTTGGAAAAATATCCTAATACTTTTATTCAGCCCTGTATAGGATCTATAGATTTGTATATATACTACATAGGATGCTAAATTTTAGTTCAGTTAGGAAACTTGTAGCACAGTTTAAAATTCTTCGTCTGGAGTTTCTGTCAATAAATAGAAATGTGTTCGCGAACTTTTGTGCTTCCCTGTATGGGATCTACAGAATTTATACACACCACGTAATAGACAAAAAGCGAGTTAAAATTAAAATCGCGTTCAGTAACTTAAAACGCACTTCCAGGAATTATTGTTAACAGACAGTAGAGAATTATTTTGTGTGTCCCTGTAAATGAACGATGACTGCTATACACACAATATTATGTAGTAAGCCTCTTGTAATGCACCTTAGTGATATATATAAATTTCAGTGCGTTTAAAATAGTGAAACATTATTTAAATAAACCGCAGACGATTTTTCTCCATAGACGTAATGTAACGGAATTCTTTTGACTGTCCCTGTAAAATAACTATAAGTGCTATGCACACCCTATTCCATATTAAGCTTCTTCTAATGGACCTTCGTGATATATATCAATTTCAATGCGTTTAAAATAGTGAAACATTATTTAAATAAACCGCAAGTGATTTTTCCCCATAGACCGCAATGTAACGGAATTCTTTTGAGTGTCCCTGTAAAAAAACTATAAGTGCTACACACTTCCGTGGAAATAGGAAACATGCTATAGATAACGACAATCACATATAAAAATTGCAGAGCAATCCGAGCATATTTACGGGAGTTAGAGCACGGACAGAGGGCAGACAAACCGAAGTCATAAACACTTTTCAACTAGGTTGGAAAGTGTTAAAAACGTATGGACTCTGATCATTTGAACAATTTATTTCTTAACGAATTAAGTAATTTCCATTTCCACTTTTACAAATAGAATTAATCATTACTTAAAAGTGCAAATTTGATAATGTGTTTTTTTTATTATTATTATTTCATTTCTAACCAAGGTGTAAATCACATTATATATGATTTGGCTTTTGAAATACATTTAAAGAGAAATATAAATTTATGCGACAGTTTGATTTATTGAACTTTAAGGTATGCACGAACTACATATGAATATTAAGCTAGAATTCACCGATTTTCTAGAGAATTACTGTGAAATATGATTGCATGCATCAGTTAATTTGTCTAAATTCTTAAAATGATGAGTCCTGTCGTTATTCACAATTTATGTTTGCATATATTATGAAGACTATATGTATCTCAAGCATTGTAGTAAGCATGTTTGAAATTGATTTTTTCCGATTTCATATAAAATTACTTATTTAAGTCTTTATTTACTTAGTGAAATATTGTATAAAATATTCGAAAGGTCATAACATTAATACTTTAATATACAAAACAATACTATTGTATGGTGAATAACAAGAGCACTATCCTATTTCTTTTAACTTAAAAATAGTTTATTCCGAATATGTGTAAAAAGCTATGTGAAAATGAAGTAACGCTTTCACAAGTGTACTTGTTACAAATTAGATATTTATTCCTTTTTAATTTTTCTATTTATACAAAAATTACGGATCCTTACTAAAAAAAATGAAAGGAAAATATTTAAATTTAAATGATTAACGGAAAGAGAATAATTTTTTTAAATATAATTAAAGCATTTCTTACTTTTACAGATCCGCTTTTAAAATTCGAAAATGATATATTTATTTGTGTTTATTTTATTTTTCCCAATGTCCATTTTTTTAATTGGATTCCAATTATGTAGTTAAATTTATTGAGTGAAAATATTTTATATAACAATGCAATAAGTCTTTACTTACATATGAAATAGTTAATATGGTTTCCAATGATTAATATTTGAATAATTGAAACTATGATCTGTTACTGATTACTAACAGAGTAAAAAAAAGGATCATTTAGAGAGTTAAAAATCTGGTACTAATCCATTATACGTTTACATACAAATCATTACGGGATAAAATTTAAAACAAGAATTGGAATATTTCACACATGAACAAGAATTTACATTGTTAATAAGAAAATCTCATTCAGTTTTATTTATATCATTTTAACATTTAGAATCCCTACGATAAAAAAGGATTTAGTTTAGAGATACTTGCAATTTAGAAAGGTAGTAATATAATAATATATCAATAAAATTATTTTTTGTTACTTAATTTTTACGTAACGTTTAAAATGAAATTTGTTGCTTGCAATGAATAAATTTAAATGTTATTGGTACATTTTGTATTACATATGAAATGCCAATTATGTTTTCATCTTTAATCATATATCACAATATTAGGATTGAGTTCTATGGAATAAGATTAAAATAATTATATTATACTTTTTTTACATTCTAGAAATTTTCCTATCAGGAAAATATAATTTATCTATTATTTTTAAAAATGTACAAAACGTGGGCACGTTTTAAATTTAAGTGCAGTAAAAAAAATATTTCAAATGCATATGTAAGAATCTAACTTAAATATAAATAAATACACAACTTAAAAAACTCCTTTTACTTAAGTAAGGTGTCATACATATAAAACACAAATATCAAACTTGACATGTTTCGGTTTAAATTCTAAAACCATTCTCATATGTAGATACCTCGTCAACAAAAAATCAAACCCGAATGACACTGGACACCACCATATATACAAGATACAGTATAACAAACAACGCCATCTATAATACAAAACACAAATTAAAAACACATAAAAACATTAATCCTCAAATCAAGTTTGTATTCACAATAGTTTCCCTCTATTCAAATTCGCCCCACAATATTTATTTAAAAGCTCTAACCACAAAGGTGAAATAATAAAAGAGAAAGTATCATTACAGATTAAACCCCTTCGTAAATAAATTTCAATGGACTCTCTTATAAGGGACTTGCGGTAATAACTGGAAATAAAAATCAATTTAATATCATTAAACAAAATTTTAATCCCCCCCTCCAAATATAACCTAGATAAAGCTGTTTTCATGCGGCCAAATTTAATGTCAGATTCATGTTCTTTCTTTCGTATACCTAATTTTCTCCCTGTCATACCAATATAATAACGGATCTCACCCCCCTCATTAACGTACGGAATGTCATATACCCCTGAAAGATCCTCTTGTTTAATCGGGTCAAACTGTCTATAAAGCAACTCTTTTAATTTATGTGGTGGTTTCGCAATCAAATCAATATCAAACTTTTTTAATTTAAACTTTAACCTCTCAAAACTACCCTTGATATAAGGAAAAGACACTCTTTTAACTTTAGAACCCTCACCCTCCCCCTCATAATTTTCACATGCAGCTTGATCGTTCCCCCCAATATTTTCATTTCTATAATAATTAATCAACTTATTGATGCTACACAATTTAAAACCATTACACACAGCTCTACCACGGATAATCTGTAATTCACCCCTCAAAAACTCCTCAGAACAAACCCTAAAAGCCCTATTAACTAAAAAACGGAGAGTGGAAAACTTATAATTAAAAGGAGAATACGCCGAATTTGGGATTGCAATCCCAAATTCATTGCAATCCCAAATTCGGCGTATTCTCCTTTTAATTAAAAGTTTTCCACTTTCCGTTTTTTAGTTAATAGGGCTTTTAGGGTTTGTTCTGAGGAGTTTTTGAGGGGTGAATTACAGATTATCCGTGGTACAGCTGTGTGTAATGGTTTTAAATTGGGTAGCATCAATAAGTTGATTAATTATTATAGAAATGAAAATATTGGGGGGAACGATCAAGCTGTATGTGAAAATTATGAGGGGGAGGGTGAGGGTTCTAAAGTTAAAAGAGTGTCTTTTCCTTATATCAAGGGTAGTTTTGAGAGGTTAAAGTTTAAATTAAAAAAGTTTGATATTGATTTGATTGCGAAACCACCACATAAATTAAAAGAGTTGCTTTATAGACAGTTTGACCCGATTAAACAAGAGGATCTTTCAGGGGTATATGAAATTCTGTACGTTAATGAGGGGGGGTGAGATCCGTTATTATATTGGTATGACAGGGAGAAAATTAGGTATACGAAAGAAAGAACATGAATCTGACATTAAATTTGGCCGCATGAAAACAGCTTTATCTAGGTTATATTTGGAGGGGGGGGGATTAAAATTTTGTTTAATGATATTAAATTGATTTTTATTTCCAGTTATTACCGCAAGTCCCTTATAAGAGAGTCCATTGAAATTTATTTACGAAGGGGTTTAATCTGTAATGATACTTTCTCTTTTATTATTTCACCTTTGTGGTTAGAGCTTTTAAATAAATATTGTGGGGCGAATTTGAATAGAGGGAAGCTATTGTGTATACAAGCTTGATTTTAGGATTAATGTTTTTATGTGTTTTTAATTTGTGTTTTGTATTATAGATGGCGTTGTTTATTATACTGTATCTTGTATATATGGTGGTGTCCAGTGTCATTCGGGTTTGATTTTTTGTTGACGAGGTATCTACTTATGAGTATGGTTTTAGAATTTAAACCGAAACATGTCAAGTTTGATATTTGTGTTTTATATGTATGACACCTTACTTAAGTAAAAGAAGTTTTTTAAGTTGTGTATTTATTTTGAAAAGGTGAAGTTTTTGAGTTTTTAAATTTTTGGTAATTTAAAAATAGTTAACGTTAAATATAAATATCACAAAGTATATATATACTGAGGGATAGAAAATATATTGTATCCTTGATTAGGGAAAACTGTTCTAAAATGACATATCCTAAGAAAAATTGCTTCTATTTATACAATTTGTTTTTCTGGTGACCTTTATTTTTTTACAAACTAGCTTTGCAATGTATACAAAATACTATGGTGCCTTTTAAAATGTAACAAATAAAGTTACAACATCATAAGAACGATTTATATAAAATCCTGCACTATGTCATTTTAACTACTGTGCTGTCCTAAAACGACACTCCCATAAGTTGCTGTTAATTTTACTTACCTACATCACAAATAAATTTTTTACACACCAAGAAACACCAGCACATTCCCTATGTTCTCTCTTTGAACACTTAACACATATTATCCACTTTTCCTTTGGTTTCGAGTGACTGAATAAATCATTGCAATAAAGACTCGCTTTATCATTATCGGCAGAAAGTCTTTGTCGTAACTTTGTCGTCATCATTGTATGCAACAAACCCAATTTTCTTCTAAGCCTGTAGAGGTATAGTGTACGTCTTGAGTGTAAATTATGTTTCTCGATAGCTTTTGCTTTCGCTTTGGAAATATTAAGACTGTTTGAAAGAACTTTTGCACCTTCCTTCTTCCTTTTTTTGGAGGATGGTCGAACATGAGGTGCACAAGGAAGTGGAAATACACGAAGTTGTCTGATAAGCGAAGATTATGAATTTGAAGATGATGAATTTGAAGATGATGAATTTCAAGATGCTGCCTGCTGAAAAGATACACACGTCTTCGAAGTATTGGAAATAATTGTTTTCGGCGATGGAATTGTAGGAGATGACTTTGAAACTGTAACGGATTAGGATTAGACGGATTAGGTCTAGAAAGGCTGTTATCTGTAGAACTTGTGTTGCTGTCGTTGCTTTCCTTATTTTCCAGTTGACTTTCTGCCACAATTGAAGCACATACAACATGATCGGGAAATATGTCTGTAGGTAAAAAGAGACTGCATGTAATTTTACCTACAATCGCCATATTTTATATATAGATGCAGTATTTATAAATGCATTTATAAATTTACGCATATACAGAAAATAATCTGAAAAGAAATAAGTACTCACCTTATACTTCAGATATATAATCACGGAAATGAAACAGTCGTGAATTACCTCCAAATAGTCCCAAAATTTCCGACGAAGGTGTAAAGAGTTTCTTTGTAAACAATGGAAAATACAAATTGGAAACCTTCCCCATTACAGGCTTATTGTTGAAAATCGATTACGCAACATAACATGCGTATCCTTAAGTGCTGGCCTCTAGCGACAATATTAAGAAACATAAGGTATGTCATTTTACCTAAATATGTCATTTTGGGACAGTTTCCCTTACCCCTTAACTTATTTCCAAATATTTCTAAATATATTTCTAAATATATTTTTACACATATTTCCAAATACAAAAAAAAAAAAAAAACATCAATTATATTTTTTAGATTTCGCATTTGTTTTACAAACGGCTGTAGGAATATTAAAATTCGAAGTTAAAATTCATCTCGTGAACAGTGTTGCCAAGTCTGACAGATTTTGCATTCAGAAATTCCAAATTCCCACTAGAAAATTTTGAATAGTAATTTTCTTTTAATTTATTGACGGAAAATCTATCATTATATAAGACATAAATAATTTTTCAAACTTTCTGGTGAAAATTCGAAAATTATAAGTAAAAAATCCGCCGTATTGGGAAATACTGCTCGAGAAGTTGATGCTTGTACCAAAAAGTTGGCCTCTCCTGAGAGAGTGACTTCAAATCAAGTCACGTTATATTTAAAAATGTTTTGTGTCGAAAAATGATATAGATAAAAATTCCATATTTTTATTCCAAAACTTTACAGCCCCTATCATATTTTTCATTTTGTGCAATTTCAGTATTTATCGGAGCTAACATTGCGTCTATCCGTTTTTAGTGGCCGAAAACACTGAAATATCAAAAATGCAAAATATTAGAACTCAGTAAGTTTTGATCGTAAAGAAAATATTTTCTTTTTCTATTTTTCATGTCTTTCTGGGAGGCAGGGCATCATGTTTCTAAATATAGTTTATAGGAAAGTATAAAAAAAAATATTTATTTTCCTTTATGTGTATATTTTCTTCTTGCAAAATAAATATCATATATGAAGGCTGTACTGGATTTTGAAGCTTTTTTCGTAATTTTGAATCATCAGCAGTTAAAAAGATAATAATGGAGACGATCTATTTTGATTCACCCGGAATAATAATAATAGCAGCAAAATTACTTAAATATTTTATCCGCATCTACACTGAGATAAATAAGAAGATTAATTGCCCGACACATTATGATAAAAGGAAAGATTAATTTTCGAACTTTTAACGAAAAATTACGCATCACATATCCGTCAAAATACTCGAGGAAAATCATGATAAATGAACAGAGAACTTTCTTAAAATATTCGTCCGAAACTTTTGAATTATTTTTTTAACTGAAATAATTTGATTAAAGCTTAAAAATATTATTTTGTGTTAACAATTTGTACAATGATTTTGGTAAGTCTTCTGGTATCTGAAATGAACAGATTTTTTTTTTTTTTTAAATAATCATTTAAATTTATGAGACTGAATTTAGCGAAAACATATGACACTATACTTATTAAGATAGTACTTGGTAAGGTAGTTATGGTGCAATAAAATAGAAATAAACAAGAACGAAAAATCATGCGTCAAGCATAGATTACGTAACACTTTCCAACGCTTCCAAAATAATTTTACAAATAATACCGTTTAATAAGCTGAAAGATAACATCTAAGTAAACAATTTGGAAAACGCATAACATATTTAAACAAGTTGGAAATTGTACGTCAAACGTGACAAACGAGGTGCGTTCGTACTGTAGCTAGTTATATAAATATTGAGACCTAGATGATTATTAATTCTGTGAAATGAATTATATCGTCTGCAGATTAATTTCTGTAATAAAATAAGTGTCTCGGTCGCTTGACGATTTAACATCCATCGGCAGCTCCTCTAACAAGAAAGCACCGATTTAAAAAAAAAATTCAAATTTCTTAATAAATATTTTTACTAATATCTCCTAAAGTTTTGATTCGATTTTAATAAAATTTGAAAAGTCTCGACAAAATTCTGCAAAGATAATATATCTTAAATCTCAAACCATTCGGTTGGGTAGTTTTTGCGTTGTTATATGCGGACGGACGGACGGACGGACAGACAGACGGACGGACGGACAGACAGACTGACGGACGGGCGGACAGACGGACGGACCAAGCGACGACAATAGGTGCTACGTATTTATATAATTACGAACGCACCTAAAAACATAATTTCAGGAATTCCCAACGTATACAATATTCGGAAAAATATCCGAATACTTTTATTCAGCCCTGTATAGGATCTATAGATTTGTATATATACTATATAGGATGCTAAATTTTAGTTCAGTTAAGAAACACGTAGCACAGTTTAAAAGTTTCCTTCTGGAGTTTCTGTCAATAAACGGAAATGTGTTCGCGAACTTTTGTGCTTCCCTGTATAGGATCTACAGAATTTATACACACCACGTAATAAACAAAAAGTTAGTTAAATTTAAAATCGCGTTCAGTAACTTAAAACGCACTTCTAGGAATTATTGTTAACAGACAGTAGAGAATTATTTTGTGTGTCCCTGTAAATGAACGATGACTGCTATACACACAATATTCTGTAGTAAGCCTCTTGTAATGCACCTTAGTGATATATATAAATTTCAATGCGTTTAAAATAGTAAAACATTATTTAAATAAACCGCAGACGATTTTTCTCCATAGACGTAATGTAACAGAATTCTTTTGACTGTCCCTGTAAATTAACTATAAGTGCTATGCACACCCTATTCCATATTAAGCTTCTTGTAATACACCTTAGTGATATATATCAACTGCAATGTGTTTGGAATTGTGTAACATCATTAAAATAAACCGCAAATGATTTTTCCCCATAGAGCGTCATGTAACGGAATTATTTTGAGTGTCCCTGTAAAAAAAACTATAAGTTCTACACACTTCAGTTGAAATAGGGAACGTGCTATAGATAACGACAATAACATATAAAAATTGCAAGGCAATCCGAGCATATTTACGGGAGTTAGAGCACGGACAGACGGCAGACGGCAAACGGCAAACGGCCAGACAAACCGAAGTCATAAACACTTTTCAACTAGGTTGGAAAGTGTTAAAAAAGAGCAACTTTAATAGCACCAGAAATTTGCAATGCATACTAGTTTTGGTACCATTTAGCATACCCAATATATTGAATTTAACATTAGCAATAGCAATAGCATATAGCAGTCGCAATAGCAGTAGCTCTTCTCGACGTTTAACAAAACACCCTACGAAGTATTTTTTGGCATCAAGGCAACTTTATCATATTTTAAAATATTTGGGCAAACATGTTTTGTACTAAATACAAGGCAAAGTAAAGGGTAATTTGGTCCTAAATCCGAAGAACATACATTTGTTGGATATTCTAATGAATCGAAAGCGTATAGCCTGTGGAGTTAAAATAATTCCATGAAAATTATTATAAGCCGAGACGTCCGATTTATTAACGAGTTTGAAAACGATTATCCTTCAAACAGTGAAATAAAATTATTTTTTTCCTTCTTTCAAAATAATGAAAATAACACGATTATGCAAGAATCAGAAATATCTCCTCTCGTCAAAAAATGAACTAGACAGCTGCAGTGGCTACATAGTGATGTTGATACGCAATCAGATGAAAATTTCCACTCCCTTACTTGCCCTACAATAGCGTGAGGAAGACCCGGAAAAATAAAAATGGGTAAAAAAGGTAGACCTAAGAAATAATTTAAAATGATAATTCCAAAAGAAGAAAAATCTCAAGTTGTAAAAGAAAATTTATTTTCTGACTCATGTCCGGAATTTTCTGAGGCTTAAAACGGGCCTTTTAAACAGGAATGTATAAATGAAATAGAATTAGAATTTTATTCTTTAATAGAAGAAAATGCGTGGCAAATAGTTCATAGGCCAAAACATAAGAAATTATAGGAACTAAATTGGTTTTAAAAAACAAATATAAATACGACGGGTCAATCGAAAAGTTTAAAGATTAGTAGCAAAAGAGTGTTCTCAATAACCTCAAATTTATTTTGAAGAAAATTTTTAGCCTGTAGCCAGATTAAGTTGGATCAGAACTGCGATCGCTTATGGTATTCAAAATGGTTTTACAGCTTATCAGTTAGATTTTATTATGGCTTATGTAAATGGTGATTTAATGGAAGAAGTATGCATAGAGTTACGTGAAGGTTTTAAATATGACTCTAATGTTGACAAAGTTTGTTTATTAAACAAATCAGGTCGACAATGGTTCAATAACTTGGATAAAAAATTAAAACAAATGAAGTTTGAATCACTGAATGCTCATAAATGTGTTTATTTTTCTAAATCACCAATTGAAGCTATTATTATTCTTTATGTTGATGATCTCATAATTCTTACTAAATGTAATCCAGATTATGAGTATATTAGAGATGAATTAGCATAATCTTTCAAAACGAAAGATTTAAGTCTCTTACACTATTGTTTGGGCATAGAATTTATGCAAAACGGGGACAGCATTAAAATTACTCAAAATAAGTATATTGAAGATATTCTGAGCAAATTTATTATGCAAGAATCAAAATCAATATCTACACCTTTTCATAATAATGTGAAGCCCACTAAAGATATGTGTCCCAAAACTGAAGAAGAAAAATATGAAATGAATAATATTCCATTATCGTCAACTAATTGGTTCTTTTATGTACAGGGTGACTATAATTAAAGTTTAAGTTACAAAACGCTCTAAAAATCGAACAACTGATTAGAATGACATCAAAATTGAAAGGGCGTATTATTGAAGAAGGAGAAAAGAAAATGAACAAAAAAAAATAGTTCCAAATTTTAGCGATAGATGGTGCTGTAAGCGTCAGAATTTAGGCTACAAATGACAAATCGTAAAACAACGGATAAGGCGTAAGTTACACGATAAACCAACTGTACTGTTCAATGTGCATGACTGTACAGGGGTGATACTGTTAGTTACGTAAGCCATCCCCCACGGCAAGGTCTTACCACATCGGATGGAAAAAATCGGTTTTTAAATGTCCTGAGGCCAAAAACCGCATAAAAAGCATCCATCCAATAGGATTTTAATTGTCCTGAGGCCAAAAATCGCATAAAAAGCATCCATCC
Source organism: Maratus michaelseni (assembly GCA_963931845.1). NCBI lineage: Eukaryota > Metazoa > Arthropoda > Arachnida > Araneae > Salticidae > Maratus > Maratus michaelseni. Next base: position 458,841,309 of record OZ007588.1, read on the forward strand.
ACCCGTATAGCATGTATGTTCACAGGGACGTCACTGTGAGTCACGTCACATATGTGACTGAAATACCACCATTCAGTGAAGTCACACTGTGACTAAAATGTGAATTGCTTAGAAACTTTAAAAAAATTACAAAAACACTAGAAAATAAATATTCAATGTAAAAAACATGTTTCTGACATTTTCTTTTATTTTTGTGACGTCACTGTGACGTTACTGCAAGTCACAAACGTTACGTCACCTGTGTGGTCAAAAGACCTCTATGTTTTGAAGTCACAATTTGACCAAAATGGGAATTTGAAATATATATATGAAAAATAGGAGAAATATATTAATCAGGAATGCCTCAATGCACTTAAAAGGTCTGATTCTGAGTGATTTTATGACAAATAAAAACTATAAAAATTATTTATTTATTTATTTATTTATCGACCTACAGGAAAATTCTTCGTAAATAGATAAATTTCAATCAATATGAAATTATAAATTATAATACAAACATAATTCTGCATGTACTCCATGAACATTTTTTTAAAATTAAGACACATTTTCATTTGCTTTTCATATTATGTGAAAAACTAACAACTTTTTAAAATTAGAACAGCAATCTATATTATAGAGCGAAATCATATATTAGAGTAACAATGACGGTATGTTGACGGTGGCAACAAGTGAACATTAAATAACGCTTTTACTGTGATTTTTTTTTAACTACGAAACATTGCACAATTTCGATATTTAATCGTCGGAAAAAAAAAATGTTCTTTCAAATGTAATATGCTTGAAACTGTACTTCAATTTACTATTCTTTATGGTTTAAAAAATAATGTTCAAGCATGTTTTTATTTTTAAATCTCTCTATTGAGGGCATTCCAATCAAAACAGATTAAAACGTTTCCATTTAAATACAAAATGTTACAATAATAAATTTCCCATAATTCAGCGTTTATTTCCGACTAATATTCAACATCGAAATTAAAAACTTCATAAAAAAATAGGAATTCATATTCTTTTAAAACACAAATTTAATAGACATAAAATCAAACTATTCGCTTAAACCACTAAAACTATTAGAATAAACAAACAAACAAAAAAAAATTATATATATATATATATATATATATATATATATATATATATACTTACAGGTGGCGATATCTTCGACTAATTAAAACCTGACATGCGACTAACACGAAAGTATCACTAATGAATTTTAAAACTTTATTTAAATACATAATTGATATTTTTCATATGAAAATTATTTTTGGTGTTGTTAGTGGACAATCTAAAATAATGTATTAAATGTAAAAAAAAAAAAAAAAAAAGTATTAAATGCAAAATTAGAATTTTCAATTTAAGAATATATATATCTATATATATGCTATATTCTATAACCCGAGGAACCCGGGTTGGATCCCCTATTTGTGTCAATTGTAAATTACGGCAGAAAATAATATACAGATGGGGTAATTAAAGATTTGTTTTTGTGAAGGGGGGTAGGTTGTGATAAACAAACATTTATTATAATAAAAACACTTGTATATTTCCAATAATAATTGTTTTTCTGTTAGTGTTTAAGTAGATTAAGTACCTCTGCCAATATATATTTTGGTACTTGTTTCATACTTCTTAAATAAATTTAACATTTTCCGAAAATAAAATGAAATATACGAAACATATGCAAAACGCATGACATAAATAATTATTTATCTTTTCCCTTTTCATTTATCAGAAATTTATTTTTAAAAAATATTGCTATTTTACAAGCTGTTTTATTCTACAGGATATTAATAAATAAAAAAAGAAAGGTTGAAAAAGAAAAAATGCCTCCTCCCCTCTCCCGCGATAACCTTTTCTATTTTTTATGATCATATTTTGCATTTATTACGCGTGATACAAATGTTACTGTTTTTGTTAAACGATCTTGCATTATTGACCATTAAAATATTTATTATATACTCCAAAATTTAAACAATATTTTATTTGATATGCCATAAATATTATAATAGCATTGTTTCAGTTTACAAAAAAGAAACTTACAAATCATTTTAAATTGAAATTATTGTGAAACTAATCGAAAAAAATAAGATCAAATGCATAAAAAATACTTCTTCAAATAATAAATTTTAATTGGAGAGAGTCTCAAAAAAATATTCCGTATTTAACTTTCTACTCTAACATAAACTTTATAATAAGAAACAAAAATCATCTGCCCTTCTAAGCAGGCAGATGTTTTGAAAATATCGTCTGCAGTTCGACGTCAGAGTACGAAATTCTTAATAAGTAAAAAATAACAGTGTAGGGATGGAAGTGGGAGGAGAATGAAGTACTTGGACAATAGACGTGTATGATGGATGTGGAATTAAAATTTAACAAAAACCTGCACAGAACTTCGCATATACATATTTGATAGAAAATTACGTTCGAGAAAGGTATAGTTTTTATTGGCGCGGTGAAATTTGAGTCCGGTCAATGATACTGTACCAGATTTGGACGAATTATTTTCGCCGAAAGAAGCTTTCGTTATTTGGATTACATCAAAACAGAATATTGAAAATGATGACAAAGGAAAATTGGTATGAAGAAATATTATTTTACTTGTTATATTTTTATTAAATTATGACGTTTTCAGTTAATTCCATATGAGTTTTTTACAAAAGCTATATATTTCATTAATTTAATTTTTATAAAAATAAAGTTTATTAAATTTAGAATGTTTATTTTTTTTTAAATAAATAGCAGTATGTCAACGATTTTAATCAGATGAATAATGTTACTGTTTCATTTCCTGAATCATTTTATAGTTATAAATTTCAAAATATCTATGCACTATTATTAAATATTTATTATTAACAGGGGCATGTTATTTTTAATTATCATATTCTGTCATATTCTGTCTATTCAGATTCTTTCAAATCTACTTGTTCTGTTGATGGTGATATCAGAATTACAGAAGGTTATTGTGGTTATTGTCCCGTCACCAAATATCAATCCAGATAGATCCTTCATCGGCCTCATATGATACATATATGTATCACTATCGATGCATCTAAAATCTGCAGTAAAACGTTAAAAAATAACTCACATTAGATGCCAAACAGAGTAGGTGCGGTGCTGTGTCATTATAAACAATTAATGATCTGTGCTTAAAAAAAATAATCCCTAGTAAGATCTATTACTTATATAAATATATAATTTCATAAATAAAATTATAAATTTGACAATCAATTAATAAAATTATATTTTTAATAACCAAAATATTGTTTTTAAGTAATATATTTGACTGCATTCAAACCCTGTTGCAAAATGAATTAACCCTTTGTATCGCCGTGTTGCATATCTGTAAACATACCGAAAAGTCAAAGTTTTTTACAGTGAGCTTAAAAAGGCGATTTTATTTATTACTGTTATCTTTCAACTCAGAAGTTAATATAAATTGTTCACAGAATTCTCAACATACGACAATGCTAAATTAATTTTTCATATAAAAGTCTTATTTATTATTTGAACAGTTTCACCTCGTTATTGTAAACTAAATTTTGTTGCATTTAAAAGTCCAGAGACGTTCAATAATAGATTTTTTACAAAGGTAAGTTCGTACACTTTAGAGTTTTGTATTAAAAAATGACAATATTTATGAGAAGTAGCTATGTAATTTTCTGTTTATTACAAATATGAAAAAGACTCTTTTAGCCAATAATTTTTATTTTTATGATTTAATTTTTTTAAATTATTTTTTACTTGCTTAAAATGATGTATTCTATCACGTGAGTATATATTTTTCAAATCGATGTTGTTGAGCCACAAATGGTTAAAAGGCATGCAAGTGCCTGATTATTAAAGTGATTATTATGCGTTTAAAAATTTGTTCATAAATGTGTCAGAAAGTTTCGTTATACTGAGAGAAGGGAAATATGGCAAAGTATACACATTTAAAGACTTCAATACTTAACAGCACAATAGCATTGTTTTAATTATTGTCAATATTTTTCGTGGTTACATAAAACAAAGAGAAGTAGAAGTTAATTTAAAAAGTTGTTATTTGCACAATAGAATTTCATATTATTCAAATATTTACTTTTATTATAATTTTTAATGGATTCATCTATTATTTTTATATTAGTATGCGTTTTTTACATTTATAATTGTCGGCTTAACGGCTACATTAGCCGGTTTCCCAATCAGATGCAAAGTTTTAATTTGAATACAAGTTGCATAAAAAAAAAAAAAAAAAAAAAAAATGCCGATCCAATCCTTATCGTCGATTTTATCCGGATTTGGTAAAATCTTGTTATACGAATCTATACGAAATCATTTATCAGGTTCGGTCGGGTTGTGGGCCTACAGATTTTGTCGTTGTTGTTGGGTTAGGGTAAGAATATGGGTTGAATCAAAATATAATTTCAGTCAATCATCATTCATGCTCAAGTAGACTTTCAACCATGTTCAAGAAGTATATAACCGGATTCGTGCGTGACTCTAGATCTAAGCCGACATCAGAAATTGTGTCGTAACACAATTTCTGATAAAATCTGGTTACTCTGTCGTATGCAAGATTCTATTCCGAACAAGACTTACAGTAAAAACATTATACCCGACTCGGGTCAGTTCGGGTTCACGAAAATTAGGTCACCCGACCACTAATCCAAATCTATTCTGTAGCCAAACAAATCCAAAAAGATCGATCCGAAGTTTCTGGATTGTATTCGGGTAAAATTTGGTCACCCGACCCGGTTCAGTGTCGTCACAAACGTCACAAACATGTAGCATAAAAAATGTTGATCCGAACAATCCGGATAGGATTCGGGTAAAATCTGGTCACCCTACCCGATGCACATTCGTCACTTTTTTCACAATGAAGTCGCACGGTGACTTCACAAAGTAGTCACATTGTGAGGTCACAGAAAGCCTTGAATACGGCCATAACGACTTCACATTTAGGTCACAGTGACTTCACATCGACGTCACTTGACGTCACGACGACGGTCACAAAGTCACAGTGTGACTTCACAGTGACGTCGTCGTGACGTCACCATGCCTTACGGGCAATCGGAGTTTAAGTGTCCTGAGGCCAAAAACCGCCTAAAAAGCATCCATCCAATCGCGTTTAATTGTTCTGAGGCAAAAACCGCAAAAAAAGTATCCATCCAATCGGTTTTTAAGTTTCGCGAGACCGGCGCAAAACATGTCCAATATGCTGTCAACCGTTGTGTGCAAGATTAAATCGGGAAACAGCATGTTCCACAACCGATCATCGGGGTTAAGTTCAGAAAGTGTTGCGCAATGCGTGTCTTCAATTCAGCTACGTTGGCAATCGGAGTACTGAACACAACATCTTTCAGATAACCTCACAGCCAGAAATCACACGGATTAAGATCAGGTGATCGAGCCGGCCAGGCTGTAGGGAAATGACGACTGATAATTCTAGCATTTCCGAAATGCCGCCTCAACAACTGCTTCACTCGATTTGCAATGTGCGGAGGAGCGCCATCTTGCATAAAAATGATACTATCCAGACATCCACGCTTTTTAAGAGCTGGAATGACGTCATTACGCAAAAGAGACTCCTAACGCTGACCATTGACGGTAACGGTAACAGGACCGAAAGCACCCGTCTCCTCGAAAAAATATGGCCCTACGATAAATGATGCCGTAAATCCGCACCAAACAATGACCTTTGCAGAATGAGGTGGTACTGGGTTCGTTGCGAGTGGATTTTCTGTTGCCCATATTCGGCAATTCTGTGTATTGACATATCCCGTCAGATGGAAATGGGCTTCGTCTGTCCACAGAATTTTCCACGACCAATCATTGTCCACTTCCATGCGAGCAAGAAATTTCAAAGCAAAACCCTCTCTTGCTGGCAGGTCAGAAGGAAACAACTCCTGCACATGGAAAATTTTGTACGGATAACATTGCAGGATGTTTCGTAGAATGTTATGCACCGTGCTCAATGGCATGTCCAATGTTCGGGATATTCTCCGTACACTGCATGGTTGCACACCACCGCTCGACTCCTCCTGAACTGCTGTGGCCACTATTTCAACTACCGCCGAATCACATCTTTTCCTTCCTCTACCACACTGCACATCAAACGAACCTGTATTTTCGAATTTTTTTATCATTTTCACTAGACCCATGAAAGTCATCGGCCGAACGCCTTTTTTCATACCCTTTAGGGTCCTGAAATTCTGCAGAGCTACTAGTGCAGAATCACCGTTCTTGTAATAAAGCTTTACAAGCAGAGCGCGGTCCTTCATTGAGACACTCATGGCGAACGTCTGAGAATGCGAAATGAAGAAACGCCGTTTACCCAACGCTTTTATAACACCTGAAATGGCCGTGCGCATGCCAGGTGCTTTAATTTACATCTTATGACGCTTACAGCGCCATCTGTCACAAAAATTTGGAACTATTTTTTGGTTCATGTTCTTTCCCCCTTCTTAAATAATACGCCGTTCAATTTTGATGTCATTCTAATCAGTGGTTCGTTTTTTAGAGCGTTTTGAAACTTAAACTTTAATTATAATTACCCTGTATTTATCATTATCAACTGAACCTGACATAACTCATGCTATGAATTTTCTAAGTCAGTTCAACAACAATCCGGGCAAATCTCATTGGATAGCAGCAAAAAGAGTTTTAAGATACCTAAGAGGTTCTCAAGATTAGGGACAGATATTGAAACATGATACTAAGTCCTTAATTGCATTTGTTCATGCTGATTGGGCTTCAGATGTCAATGATAGAAAGTTCTATACTGGATATATCTTTAAATATGCAGGTGGTGCTATAACTTGGAAATCGAGAAAGCAACGAACTGTTGCATTATCCACAACTGAAGCAGACTACATGGCTTTATCAGAGGTTTCTAAAGAGGCTTTGCATCTTAGGCGGTTCTTAAATGAACTTGCTCCTGAAATAGTGCCTGCACCTACTTTAATATTCTGAAACAACCAGTCTGCTAAAAATTAGTAATGGATCCAATTTATCATTCTCGCACAAAACATATTGACATTCTTCTTCACTTTGTGCGCGAAATATATGAGAATAGAGAAATAGAGGTTAAATATCTAGAAACTGAAAATATGGCAGCAGACATTCTAACAAAAGCTTTAAGTGCTTATAAGCATAAGAAATGTTGTTATTTGATAGGACTAAGTGTCTAAAAATATTCAATATTATTCTGTATCTTTCTCATATAAGTTTAAAATATATATTTACTTAAATGAACTTGCTCCTGATATAGTGCCTGCACCTACTTTAATATTCTGAGACAACCAGTCTGCTAAAAATTAGTAAGGGATCAAATTTATCATTCTCGCACAAAACATATTGACATTCTTCTTCACTTTGTGCGCGAAATATATGAGAATAGAGAAATAGAGGTTAAATATCTAGAAACTGAAAATATGGCAGCAGACATTCTAACAAAAGCTTTAAGTGCTTATAAGCATACGAAATGTTGTTATTTGATAGGACTAAGTGTCTAAAAATATTCAATATTATTCTGTATCTTTCTCATATAAGTTTAAAGTATATACAGTAAAATCCCGTTACAACGAACTTCACGGGACCGCAAATTTTATTCGTTGTAACGGGAATTTCGTTGTAACGGAATTCAATAGAAAATTAAACATTTCAATTCAGATCCTCATATCATAAATAATTATAAAAATACAGTAGTATAATACAAATTAGTAGATAATTAATTATTAAAAATAGTAATAAAAATTAGTAGTACCTTCTAATAACGTAAAGTTAGTATAATACAATGTATAATATTTTTTATAGAACTGAAAAATTGACTTACCACCATTTCAATGATCTTCAAATTGTACAAGAAAAAATTTAATGCAGAAAATCAGTGATTTTTTTTTGTACAAGGGAGTTTGAAGCTGCGGACAATACAAAATTATGTACATGATTAATATTAGAAAAAATGTTATCTGGTACACTGCTCTGTAAAGAAATAAAATTGCGCACTCTTTCTAAGCTTTCTAAGGCTTCAGCAGATGTAACTTTTGAAACCTCATTTTCTTCATCTTCAGAACTTTCTTCATCATTTTCTAAAATGCGATCATCAACAATAGACTGCACAATATCTGTCTCTGTTAATGAATAACAAGTTGCAGCATTGTCATCTGCAGTTAAAAAATCTTTAAAGCTTATGCTTTGAGACACACCAGATTTTTCTTTTACTAAGTTCCAAGTGGATTCGATCTCATATTCGACTGTCTGCTCCTCATCATGTACTACATCGCTAGATCCTTGAGCCGTCGATTCTTTATTTAAATCCTGGTCAATCTGCGCGTGTTTCCAACAGTGGGCTATTGTTTTCTGGCTTATATCATCCCACGATCCACAGATCATATCAATTGCCTCTTTCATGTTGCACTTTCTGTTTACGTTATTTTGCAGATCACAGAGAATGCGTTTTAATAACATAGTTTTGTATCGTGATTTTACGGCTCTGATAATGCCTTGGTCAAGAGGCTGAAGTATTGCAGTACAGTTAGGCGGGAAATACTCTACACGAATGTGATTCAATATAGGAGGATCATTGTGTGCTGTGCAGTTGTCTATGAGTAGAAGAATTTTACGTTTTTGTTTTTGCATATCTTTATCAAAATTTATCAGCCATTCATTAAAGAATCCTTGCGTCATCCATGATTTTTTGTTGGCTTTGTAGATGCATGGTAAGGACTTAAAATGTTTGAAACAACGGGGTTTTTCAGATTTGCCGATTATGAGTACTTTTCGTTTTTCTGTTCCTGATTTGTTGCAGCAAAATAGGGCTGTAATCCTTTGTTTGGAAAGCTTTCCTCCAATACACTTGTCTCCTTTTAACGCTAAAGTCTTCCTTGGTTCTAACTGAAAAAATATTCCGGCTTCATCGGCATTAAAAACATCGTTAGGACTATACGTCTTGATTATTTTTTGTATTTCACCTTTACGCCATTCGTTTACAAATTCAACTGGGACGTCTTTTGCTTCTCCTGAAATGCATTTTGCCACTATACCGTATCTTTCTCGGAATCGATTCAACCATCCGACACTGGCTTGAAAATTTTCAATGTTTAGCATTCTTGCAAATTCCAAACCTTCTTCTCTAATTAAAGGGCCACTTAGAGGGATGTTTCTAGAACGAACATCCATAAACCATTTGTAAACAGCACTATCCACATCTTGAAACTGGGCATTTCGAATTCGTTTTCTGCTTGGATCAAAGACTTTAACTTGAATTTTTTTCAAAATGCTTTCTTTATCTTTTAGAAAAGTGGATAAAGTAGACGGCGAAATTCCATATTTGCTAGCAACATCAGATTTTTTCATTCCTTTCTCAACTTCAGAAATTATGGCTTTTTTTTCTTCCAAACTAAACTGTTTTCGCTTAACAGCCGCCATTTTATGACCTACTGGTAAGATGAAAATTTTCAAACTGATTTCGAGCTTTGGAAATTCCTTTGCGAAAGTTATTCAGGTAGGGAGGAGAGGGAAGGGGGAATGTGCAATACTCATTTCACGTTTTGTTAAGTTTGCCTACATTGGTTACAGCTTACTTGGACTTCCAAGAAAAAGGGGTGGAGAAAAGGGGAGAGCGAACAAAGGAAACATTCCTTCTGCAGTGAAATGCCTATGCACACCGATTTTACAACAAAGCTCGGAGAAAAGCGATTGCTTTAGAGATAAGCTTGATTGTCCCTAAGACTAGGCATCGAAAACAAAAATTGTCAAGCGATAAAAATGTACAACTGAAAGTATTTGCCGTGTCATATTATTTCGTTCTAACGAGATTATAAAAAATTGAATATTTCGTTATACTGAGATTATGTTAACATTATTTGAATACATTTCAAAACGGGACTCGCTTGCATTTCGTTATAACGGGATTTTTCGTTGTAATGGAATTCGTTGTAACGGGATTTTACTGTATTTATATTTGTAATTTTATATTAATTTTATTTCTCTGCAATTTGCATATAATATTTGCTTAATAGAAGAGTGTGATTTGTTAAGAAAATGCACGTTGTAAAGCGGGTATTGTTGGAATACAACGTTCATTTTCTCCTCTCCGCACATAAAGCGCATGCGCATACATTGACGATGCTGAGATTCCACTCTGCGAGCGAGAGTTTGTTATTACGTTAAGAACCATGTCTGCGCTCAGTCGCATTCGAGCTGTATATATTTTTTCTTCGTGTTATTATAAATAAATATTTTATGTCGAGTAATTTTTCTAATCCTGTGTACCTCATATACCAACAATGGTCTCCAAATTTTGGTATATATTTAATTATAATTGATCACTAAGGCATATATATATATTAAGAAAAATTGCTTTTGCAATCACGGATTCATTATACAACAGGCAGGTGAGGCAAGAGCCTCCACTTTAAAATTTGAAAGAGGTTCCAAAACAATCGTAAAGGGAGACATCTCTTTCTTATTTTAGTTTTTTTTACGTTGCATTTTTAATTTTCTTGTTGTAGAAAATTTGTCTAATTTTCATACTACCTCAAGAAAATAATCTAACCGGGAATTCTGAATGGTATAACTAGTCTGTTAACTAACCGGATGGCATCTTGATGTGCTGATTAGAAACCATCTTGGTAACACTGAACATAGAACTGTACTCTTTATGCTACAAATATAATCTACCTATTGTATATACAGATAAAAAAAAAAATAAAAACTGTTTCATAAGATATGTTAGCTCTGCTAAGCTACTACAGGGAATAATACTTATTGTATTTATCATTTTCCATATATATGTAGAATTTAGAAATATTTTCCCCAAAGAGCAGAAACCCCAAAATTTACCGTATTTCCACTAGCTTGCTAGGTTATTCAGGCCCTGATTCTAATGCAATTAAATGATTATAATTTAGAAAATTAATAATAGTTTGAATTTAAAATTTCTCTATTTGTGAAATTTTTACGTTGAATTTTTAATTTTCTTGTTGTAGAAAATTTGTATAATTTTCATACTACTTCAGGAAATTTATCTAGCAGGGAATTCTGAATGGTATAACTAGTCTGTTAACTAACCGGATGGCATCTTGATGTGCTGATTAGAAAGAATCTTGGTAACACTGAACATAGAACTGTACTCTTTATGCTACAAATATAATCTACCTATTGTATATACAGATTTAAAAAAAAAAACTGTTCCATAAGATATGTTAGCTCTGCTAAGCTACTACAGGGAATAATACTTATTGTATTTATCATTTTCCATATATATGTAGAATTTAGAAATCTTTTCCCCAAAGAGCAGAAACCCCAAAATTTACCGTATTTCCACTAGCTTGCTAGGTTATTCAGGCCCTGATTCTAATGCAATTAAATGATTATAATTTAGAAAATTAATAATAGTTTGAATTTAAAATTTCTCTATTTGTGAAATTTTTACGTTGAATTTTTAATTTTCTTGTTGTAGAAAATTTGTATAATTTTCATACGACTTCAGGAAATTTATCTAACAGGGAATTCTGAATGGGATAACTAGTCTCTTAACTAACCGTATGGCATCTTGATGTGCTGATTAGAAACCATCCTGGTAACAGTGAACATAGAACTGTACCTATGCTACAAATATAATCTATTTATTGTATATACAGATAAAAAAATTAAAAAATAATAAAAAAAACTGTTTAATAAGATATGTTAACTCCGCTAAGCTACTACCGGGAACAATATTTATCATTTTCCATATATGTAGCATTTAGAAATATTTTCCCCAAAGAGCAGAAACCCCAAAATTTACCTATTTCCACTAGCTTGCTAGGTTATTCAGGCCCTGATTCTAAAGCAATTAAATGATTATATTTTAGAAAATTAATAATGTTTTGAATTTAAAATTTCTCTATTTGTGAAATTTTTACGTTCAATTTTTAATTTTCTTGTTGTAGAAAATTTGTCTAATTTTCATACTACGTCAGGAAACTTATCTAACCGGGAATTCTGAATGGGATAACTAGTCTGTTAACTAACCGTGTGGCATCTTGATGTGCTGATTAGAATCCATCCTGTTAACACTGAACATAGAACTGTACTCTTTATGCTACAAATATAATCTATCTATTGTATATACAGATAAAAAAAATAAATAATAAAAAAAACTGTTTAATAAGATATGTTAACTCTGCTAAGCTACTACCGGGAATAATATTTATTGTATTTATCATTTTTCACATATGTAGAATTTAGAAATATTTTCCCGAAAGAGCACAAACCCCAAATTAACCGTACTTCCACTAGCTTGCTAGGTTATTCGGGCCCTGATTCTAATGCAATTAAATGTTTATAATTTAGAAAATTAATAATAGTTTGAATTTAAAATTTCTCTATTTGTGAAATTTTTACGTTGAATTTTTAATTTTCTTTTTGTAGAAAATTTGTATAATTTCCATACTACTTCAGGAAATTTATCTAGCAGGGAATTCTGAATGGTATAACTAGTCTGTTAACTAACCGGATGGCATCTTGATGTGCTGATTAGAAACCATATTGGTAACACTGAACATAGAACTGTACTCTTTATGCTACAAATATAATCTACCTATTGTATATACAGATAAAAAAAAATAAAAACTGTTTCATAAGATATGTTAGCTCTGCTAAGCTACAACAGGGAATAATACTTATTGTATTTATCATTTTCCATATATATTAAGAATTTAGAAATCTTTTCCCCAAAGAGCAGAAACCCCAAAATTTACCGTATTTCCACTAGCTTGCTAGGTTATTCAGGCCCTGATTCTAATGCAATTAAATGATTATAATTTAGAAAATTAATAATAGTTTGAATTTAAAATTTCTCTATTTGTGAAATTTTTACGTTGAATTTTTAATTTTCTTGTTGTAGAAAATTTGTATAATTTTCATACTACTTCAGGAAATTTATCTAGCAGGGAATTCTGAATGGTATAACTAGTCTGTTAACTAACCGGATGGCATCTTGATGTGCTGATTAGAAACTATCTTGGTAACACTGAACATACAACTGTACTCTTTATGCTACAAATATAATCTACCTATTGTATATACAGATAAAAAAAAATAATAAAAACTGTTTCATAAGATATGTTAGCTCTGCTAAGCTACTACAGGGATTAATATTTATTGTATTTATCATTTTCCATATATATGTAGAATTTAGAAATCTTTTCCCCAAAGAGCAGAAACCCCAAAATTTACCGTATTTCCACTAGCATGCTAGGTTATTCAGGCCCTGATTCTAATGCAATTAAATGATTATAATTTAGAAAATTAATAATAGTTTGAATTTAAAATTTCTCTATTTGTGAAATTTTCACGTTGAATTTTTAATTTTCTTGTTGTAGAAAATTTGTATAATTTTTATACTACTTCAGGAAATTTATCTAACAGGGAATTCTGAATTGGATAACTAGTCTCTTAACTAACCGTATGGCATCTTGATGTGCTGATTAGAAACCATCCTGGTAACACTGAACATAGAACTGTACCTATGCTACAAATATAATGTATTTATTGTATATACAGATAAAAAAATTAAAAAATAATAAAAAAACAGTTTAATAAGATATGTTAACTCCGCTAAGCTACTACCGGGAATAATATTTATCATTTTCCATATATGTAGCATTTAGAAATATTTCCCCCAAAGAGCAGAAACCCCAAAATTTACCTATTTCCACTAGCTTGCTAGGTTATTCAGGCCCTGATTCTAATGCAATTAAATGATTATATTTTAGAAAATTAATGATGTTTTGAATTTAAAATTTCTCTATTTGTGAAATTTTTACGTTCAATTTTTAATTTTCTTGTTGTAGAAAATTTGTCTAATTTTCATACTACCGCAGGAAACTTATCTAACCGGGAATTCTGAATGGGATAACTAGTCTGTTAACTAACCGTGTGGTATCTTGATGTGCTGATTAGAATCCATCCTGGTAACACTGAACATAGAACTGTACTCTTTATGCTACAAATATAATCTATCTATTGTATATACAGATAAAAAAAATAAATAATAAAAAAACAGTTTAATAAGATATGTTAACTCTGCTAAGCTACTACCGGGAATAATATTTATTGTATTTATCATTTTCCACATATGTAGAATTTACAAATATTTTCCCGAAAGAGCACAAACCCCAAATTTACCGTACTTCCACTAGCTTGCTAGGTTATTCAGGCCCTGATTCTAATGCAATTAAATGTTTATATTTTAGAAAATTAATAATATTTTGAATTCATAATTTCTCTATTTGTGAAATTTTTTATAAGTAAAACATGAAGTTACCTTTTTTATCAATCAGAAAATTAAATTCTCTGGAAAATTCTCTGTTGTTTGTACCCGTGTATATACATTTAATATGCAACCGATCCCCAGTCCTTTTTTAAGTGAAGAGGTTTTTAATTCTTTTAAGTATTGCTTACAAACATTCTGTAAAAATTTCTGGCAATTTATTGACGTTATGAATCTAACTTCTGTGGAACCTTCTGTTTACCATCAAGTTTTGACTGGTACTATCAAGTTGTTATGCATTCCATATAGGAAAAATTTCATCTTCTTAAAGATATCCAATGAGCATGGTTATTATTTTACATTCGTATTTTGAGTAACAAACAAATAGGGTATAACGAAACATTTTCATAAATTTATTTATGAAAATTAGTAGACATTATACCGTTTTTCCCCTATCATATAAAATATGATCACAATATATCATTATTCCTTTTTAACATAACATATTAAATATAAAATATCTGGCTCAAATTCAAAGATAAAATTATGATCTCTGGATGATGACCAAATTGAAAATAAACAAAAACAACAACAACAAAAAATATTAAAATATTTGTTTGATAGACAAGCGCTTTAATGAATAAATATGTAAAAATGAGAAAAAATACTTTTATATCCATTAAAAAGGACAACTTCAATAGAAAATTCATAATTTGCTTGAAAATGTATTGTGTAATGTATTAACTTTTAACACTGTAATTTGGAAAAATAAATTTTGTCATTTTCATGTCAAAACATTAAAAATGATATATTAAATTATGGATTGTATTACCTCTTTTTTTTACAGTTTTTTGTTTTGAAATACACAACAACAATAATTAACGAAAATTATCTAATTTTCTCTCAAAATACATTAATGAGTTTGCTTAAATTGTAAAAGATGCGGGGGAAAATGTCCAATGCCTAAACAAACCAGATACATGTAGTTGTGAAAAGGAAATACCTTTTTTTATTAAAATCCGAAACAACACTAGTCTCTTTTTAATTCACAAAATTATTTTTTATTTCTTATTGAAAACCCACGATTCTTGGGCAAATCGTTTCAAACATAAATCGTATGTATGTGGACCGTAACATCCCTTGACCAATTCCACTATTGTGTAGAATAGTATTTTTGGAAAATATGACGACGATGTTCCATATTTATAAGTAAGTGTCACTGACTTCCAATACTCTGTACTAAATACTCTGTACTAAATACTCTGTACTAAATACTCTGCACTTCCAATATGACTTTCAATACAATAATATTGCAAACTAAACAAAGTAATCCCATTGAAAATTTAGACATATTTTCTTCATTATTTTAAAATTGCATAATCTAAATCCGTGGTTGGCTGAGAGTGAAAATTAAAATTATAAAAATTTTAAATTAGCGTTTTAGAATGAGACTGATAAAAATAAAATGAATGAAAATTGTTTAAGTGCGCGTAGTTTAAAAAAATTAAAATATACTAAATATTGTTACTTTTTCAAAAACTTGAGACTGTAGTAAGTAAAAATAAATCTCTAGTCTTTAAAATAATATTTTGAATTAAATTTCTGCTAAAAATCAATCAAAATTGATTATAAATTATAAGTAGGTTAATTGAGTAGGTTATACTTATAGCACCATCTGTCACCTTAAATGTATCGGAATCGCTTATACAATATAGCAATTCATCAATTTTTAAATAGTTTATTAATTTAAATGCAACTAATTAAAATTTTCACTATTATAATGAAACTTTCAAGTTGTTTATTATCAAATATTGACGGGTACTATCAGGGTATTTGTTTAAAATTATAAAAATGTATAAAATAAATATGAAAATTAATCTTCTGAACGCTGGGTGTTTTGTGATTTATTCTAAGCAGAGTAAATCTGTGTTGTTTATGTTTTCGTTAAATAAAATATTTAAAACCGGATAATGAAATGAGAGAACTAGTTTTAAATATCTTCATGATATGGAAATGGAGGGTGAAAGTCGATTCCAGCTATCGTCTGCATTATCCTCAAATCAATATTACTCTTAAAGTATATTAAATATTCACATCTGTTTTGAAAGCGATAACTTTTAAATCCGATTAAAAACTTTTATTCAAGTACACATTTGTATTTTAACGCTCAGAAATCAAAACTAATGCAGCATTAAACTTTATTAGAAATTTTCAAACGCTAAATAATCGGATACTTGTTCGGAATTAAGATTAAATTTTAAATAGATAAGCGAATTCATGCATTCCTAAATATTCTGAAAATAACATGATATTTTAATAAGAATTGCATATTTTCTGGATATAAGATCAAGCACTGAAAATCCCATTATTATTTCCCGAGCATATAAGGACATATTATTTCACATTTTATTATATAACAATGGAAAGTTTTGGATTATAACATGTTCGAATATGTAAATGGAACTTTGTTAAATATAGGATATTATTAGAAAGATATTTTTTTTTTCGGATCAATGATTATGTATTAAAGTAACTTTAAAGAAATGTAATTGAAAATTTCTATACATAGAAATAGAATATTCTACACACATCTGACACACATCTTCTCGAATTGCATAATGGAATGTTTATATTAAATTTCTAAATATTCAGAAATTCTAATATGTAACTGTACATTCATACTATTATTACAGATCTACGAAATATATCTCTAAATACATTTCTCTTCCGTGTAGCGAAAATAAGGCTTAATTTCTAGCTTGCAACAACCGTAGTTCCCAGAGTGACGATTCTTTGACGATCGCATGACATATTCACCAAATCAAAATTCAGAACGGGAGCTTTTTTTAAACACGGCACGATATGTCGGCCGATGTATGAATAGCAATGGTCATTGGTCCGTTTTACGATCACGTTATGTATTCAACTAATCAGCTTTCTATTTCAGAATTTCTATTAGATGCAGAAGAAATTGTGTTGTTTACGTTTTTTTAACTTACCAAGCGTCTGAAATATATTGTATTTTTCATGTCAAACGAAATTTAGACGAACGTATTTTAATATCGAATTATCTATTAAAGTGGTGGCACCAAGTAAACATATTTTTACTTGCTTTTTCAAAGAATTTTTAAAAAAATTGTGTTTCCAAGTTAATTTTTATAGTTAATTATTTTATATTTTAAACGTTTTTAAATTTCATTATATTAAAATGATTTATGCCCATTGGTAGCACCAACTAAATGCATTTTTAATTGTGTTTTCAAGAAAGTTTTGAATTACTGTTTATTTACATTAAAAATATTTGAAATTAATATGTTAAAATGATTTATGGTAGCACTCATTCTGGCTTGGGTTGTTTCAAAAAGTGACGAGCGACCGAAGCGGGCTGGGAGCGAGTAGCTGTTGCAACTCAGGACTGGCGAGCGTTAGCTATCCCCTAGTAGCATATAATTAGTATGTGGTATGCATTCTTCAAATAGGCAACGCAGACGGCCACAAGACAATAGAAGTGGGAAAAAGCAGCTGTCGTCGAAATCATAAGACACAAAAATCATACATGAAATGATGGGATAAAATTGTTTATAAATTATCTTTTTAGTGTGATTATATATCATACATTCAATTTAATAGATAAATCTATCATTTTTCTATAATCTACAAAATATTAATAAAAAAAATATTCATTACTGACATGAGATTAAAATACATGTAATCATTTATAATCAGTTTATTTTATTTCAACCTTTGTTTTTAACATATTTAACTACATGTTGACTATGATTCAAAATTAGCAACATTAGGTTTGTCTGACTTGTATTACCTAAGGGTTTTGTAATGAGTCAGCTCAATTGTTATATACTTGATTAATTTTGACACAAATGCTCTAATTGGTAAATAAATCATATGAGTTGTAATTTTCCAACTGAGTGAAAAAGTGCCATGCCAGGATTCGAACCTGCGAACCAACTGAGCTATCCTGGACAACCTGTCTGGCGAAATCCACTCAGTCAATATTTTGATTAGGACATCTGGTCTGTTATCTGAAACAGATGAATAGAATACATCGCAGGCAACTCCAAGTAAACGCTGGATACGTAATTTCACTTGAATTATTTTGACACAATTATTTTAATTGGTAAATAGATTATATGAGTTTTAATTGTCTAACTGAGTGAAAGAAAGAAAAGGTCAAGATTGTCCAGGTGAAGATTCAAACCAGGACATTTAGAGTAAACTGCGAATGCTCTGACAACTGAGCTTTCCTTGATAAATCTGGCTGGTACAATTCCGGAGTTCCATTATTTACGATATATTCTGTTGAGCTGTTTCAGATAGAAAATCCTATGTGCTGATCCAAAAGTTGACCGAGGGGATTGTGGTAGCCAGATTTGTTCAAGATAGCTCATTTGTCGGAGCATTGGCTGTTTACTCCAAAGGTCCCTGGTTCGAATCCTGGCCTGGACACCTTTTCAGTCAGCTGGAAAATTACAACTTAATTGTTAAATAATTTGTTCTGAAACAACACTACTGATACACTTACTGGTATTTGTAGAATTGGGTTTTATACTAACGTAAATTTAGTGGTAAGTTGCACTTGAGTAAAATGAAAGCAAAAGATGAATGTAAAATAAAATTTTGCATTTCTCTTTTTTAAAAAAAAACCTTAGCATGGCTTTTTTCTCTAAAGTTTCCAATCTAATAAAAACTTTTATGGTAAAGAACAACAAGTTTTCTTATTGCGATGAAACAGAAATCACTTCCAACGTTATGTAAAGTTATAACACTTTGTGTATATCTACATTTTTTTCGAATTTCATATTTCCTCATGATACATGTTCTGTAATTTGAAATATAGTTTGTGCAAATTTGCACTGTTAATACATAATTACGTATATTTACATCAGGTACCGTTTTAATTTATAATCTGTTATTTTTAAACGGATAAAATTTCCCATTAATTGAAGTAAATTTAATAAAATTATTCGATGAAAGGTTAAAAATACTTGAATATTATTATTCAAACAAATCTTATAATATTTTAATTTCAAAATATGCTTGCGTTAATTAAAAGCAACTCTTAATATTGTTATTTCTTTAAAGTTATTGTTAATAAAATTTCATTAAAATAAGATAAAATAAAATATTCTTAAACAATCCTATAAAAATTGAATAAGTATTCTGTATTTCAAGTTAAAACTTTTCATTAATTATTACATCTAAAAATTGTCAATCTATCTGTTTTTCAATATATTCACAAATCTAGTGATCTTTCAAACGTACGTACATATACATATACAGAGACCTAGAAAGTGAAAGGTGTAAGAAATATCTATTTATATGTCTGTTATAACAAAATGAATTGATATTTATTGTTTTAATATAAGCCACGCACCACACTTTAAAAAATATAAGATTATAAATTTTTCAACTGTAGTTTTATTATCGTTACAAAATGAAATTCTGAAAAAAAAATAAGGCCATATTTTCTTTAAAACGTTTCCTCCTTCGTCAAAGAAGAACAAAGTGCTTACTTTTTCGTATTTCTTACGAAGAAACAACAAAATAATCTTAAATAAAAAGAAGAAAAAAAACATAATTTGGACAAAAATGTGATGAAAAGAATTTATGTATAATAACTTTGTAAAAGAAAAACATAAATCTAAAGAAAATATAAGTATAATACTTAATAGAAAGATATAAACTTTTTGGAAAAAATAGAAAATTGAAGGAAAAATATCAAAGAATAGGGGTTAATATATATAAATGTGCAAGTATCTGAGACAGTGATAAATGTTCAGAACAAGTACGAGTGTTGATGCAAGGATAATGGAGTTTCCGAATGAGATATTTCACGTAGGTTCAGCATGAAAAATGATGAAGGCATTATAATAAAAATGAAATAATTTCATTTTTTGTGTGGGATAATATATATTTTCTTGAAAAAAAAAAAAAGAGACGTTTGTTTTTCCAAATGAACGAAATGTGTCTTAAGAAACTTAGCCATTATTATCTTCTTAGATAAATGATATATTCTTTCGTTAAATAAGGGTTAATGGAATTTTTGTCTCGGCACAATAACCATTTTATATATATATTGTTATTTCTAATTGTGTGTTTATTAGTTTTAGTGTACATTTTTAAAACGTTATCTTTCATGCAATTGTTTAAATCATAATTTACTGTAATTCATTAATTTTTATAAAATCCATTTTACTGTTATTAAGAAAAAAATATTTTATATTTATTATAAATTTATAATAAAATTCAATTTATAATTTTATGTAAAGTTATTTATTTTTGTAAACTAAACCTAAAATTTAAAGGTAAATATTTTATCTAAGACATTTTGCTATCATAAAACACAATGAATTATATTATTCTTAAAAATGTCAACGTACTTTCTAACTTTTAAATTACCACCTTATTTAAGAACATTTTTATATCATTTAAAGGTAAATACTTTATCTAAGACATTTTGTTACCATAAAACACAATGAATCACATTATTCTTAAAAATGTCAACGAACTTTCTAACTTTTAAATTACCACCTTATTTAAGAAAATTTTTATATCATTTAAAGGTAAATACTATATCTAAGACATTTTGTTACCATAAAACACAATGAATCACATTATTCTTAAAAATGTCAACGAACTTTCCAACTTTTAAATTACCACCTTATTAAAGAAAATTTTTATATCATTTAGAGGTAAATACTTCATCTAAAACATTTTGTTATCATAAAACACAACGAATCATATTATTCTTTAAAATGTCAACGTACATTCTAACTTTTAAATTAGTGCCTTATTTAAGAATATTTTTATATCATTTACCAAAATAAGAACTATTTCCAAATAAGAATCAAAATAAGAACTGATAATTGTTAATTGTATTTAAAATATTTATTTTGCTTAAACTGATGCCACCAAACAATATAAAAAATGTTTCTGGTTCTTTAATTTTAAAAGGTTATTGACTTTATTTTCTTTGAAACATTACCATGAAATGAATTAATATAGATTTATATTTGTATGTCAAACCTCAAACCTTCGCAGACGTGACAGAAAAAAGAATTAAAATTACGCGGGAGCACGCAGAAAAAGAAACCATTAATTTATAAAGATATTTATATCGGAACTTAGAATATCACTTAGAGAATTATTTTATTACATTTTATTGCGTATGGAGTTAAATAGCGTGTGTAAAATTGCATGTGTCATAAAAATAGTTTGTCGTAGTAAATTAAATTGAAGTATCATTGTGCGTAATATGGAAAAGAGCTTTTAATGTAAAATTTTATTTTTGAAATATGTAATGCGTTTGCACAACTGTTCTGTAAAAGATTTCTCATTAATGTTTTAAAGTTTTATTAAGGGCACATACATGAAATGACATATGAATATCTATGAATGATATGATGGGATTTTCTATAGCCGCTGAAAACGTTGGTCTGGATAAAATAAAGTAAAATTCCACTTTTACGTTCCCGGAGTTCACGTGTTTCCGGAATTTCCAACTTTTTATTATCTCCTGTGACTTGTGTAAACAGGGTTAGATAATCACAGGTTGAAAATTATACTAGTATTTTAGTATGGGACTTTTCATATCATTTTAAAGCAGATTTTTTCTTATCTTAATTAATTCGAAAATTTCTCTTATAAATTACCGGAGGTAGTGTAATAGAGTTCTACTACAATTTGCACATTTTCTGTTTCTTCCCTTCAAAAGTATAAAAACGGATTTTCTACAGTTATCATTTTTTTAATTTGCTGGACTAACTCGAATGTTAAGTAAAGTATCTATTTATGACGAACATATTTACATTGATAGGTATGTTAGAGGTATATGTACATTTTCAATCACGTACACGTATTTGAAAATTAATCAAGAATATATAATATGCGCTGTTTAGCAAATGGCTACTTTTTAATACTCTGCATATAAGCTGAGTAAAACATAAACAATATATAACATTTTTATCAGAGATAATTTATTTTTATACAGAAAATAAATGTTTTAAATTACAAAGCTTCTAACCTAAAACTCCATCTTTATTGAAAGGCAATAAATGTCATTAACGATTTCGTAGTCAAACATCTGCAGCATTATCTTCATGTTATCTCATTATGTTTATCCACGCCTTCCTTACAGTTAACTATTATTGTCAATTTTTTTACAATATTCAGATGTAATATGTATGAAATGATATTCAAATATGCTATATTTTAAAATTAATAATATTTTTATTATAAGAATGTTATAGTAGTTTCTGTATTATCAGATAAACAAATAAGGCATTCTTCATTTCGTCAGAAAATATAATACGGTACTAGATATAACACATTAAATTTTAGTTCTAAAATGTACACCTATAAATTCTCTAAACAAAGTAGAAATAATTATATTTATTTAACAAATTAATACGTTTTTTAACACAAGAATATTTATCTATAACATATAACAGGGATTGCGAATAACAACAAATTAATGTGTATAAACGTACGTATTAAAAAGATGTATTCTCACAAATTAATAATATTTCCGTTTCATGTATAGTTATTGGAAAGACATTATTCAAACAAAACAATTGTTTTTACCCGATTCATCATCGAAAGAAACATTAAACGAAGCATCGATTCAGAAAATCGATAATTTATAGAATAAATCAATTTCAGTTTTTTTTTCAGTATTAATCGTTTGGAATTTTAGAACTTAAACGTTTCAGAGGCCAACAGTGTAGGGAAAGAAACAAGAATAAAAGTAATGGATATTGTGAAGTGTCGTTTTATAAGCATTTTGTATTTGTAGGGTAAAACCCCCAGTAACTGATACTTTAAGGATTTTTTCTTGTTCAAATCACTATTACAAATGTTTAAATATATTTTATACATATATTTGTTTTTTTGAAAGTATAGTAAAGGTACATTAAAAAATTGTTGTTAACAAGATTTTTTAAAAATTATACTTTTAATGAATAAAAATTAATTTTTGTCATAAACATTGTCAATATCTCCAGTAACTGACACCATCCCTTTATTGAAAACCAATAGCTGAAAAATAAGCAATAACGGTTGAGACAAATAAGTTACCACTAGATGACAACATTGCGGAATTTTACAAGAAAATGCTTTTTTGAGTTAGATTTCTGCTACAGTGTCAGTTACTGGTTAGTTGTAAATAATTGGTGGTTTTACCCTATTTATGCTGCAGAATTTCACGGAAATTTTGCAAATATACTAATTTCATTATCCGAGAATTTTAGAAACAAGTTATTCTACATTTGTATTGTTTTCGTATATGAAATATTCATTTAAGTTTGAAAACTAATTTTTCATTCATTTTTATTTCTTATTATGTTGTAGTAGAACTTTTAATGTAATTTCTTCAAATACATTAACAATTACAGAAATCTTCTTTATTAATAAAACTTATTACCACGACACGGTAATTAAAACTATTTGTTTGTAGGTGCAGACATTATTTGTCTTTCTATTAGCAATTACATTATTAGAATATTTGGTTTTATTTTTGTTTATTTTCCTTAATACTATTCATTTGGCTTATATTTAATATTTTTATGAACATAACTTATTTCCTGAAATTTGGCAACTGTCAATTCTTGATGTGCTGTGATGCTGCTTCTTCGCCCCATTCTTCAAATACGTTAAAAAAACTTCGGCCACATTTCGACCCAAATTGTACGCGTTTTTCAAATTCTCACGCAGTTATTCATTGGCAACATAATTTTTGGATCACTCTCAAGCGGTTAATTAGTGTTTCTAGCAAGACTCGAAAATAAATAACTTATAGCCATATGGTAAAAGCCGACATTATTGATAAACTTACCTTTATTCATACCCATGTAATAAAACTTATAAAAATTTATTAAGATACTAGCAGACTACGACCGTTTTGCTGGTCGATTTTTCTGAAGAAACCTCGAATGATTAGAACATTTTATAGTTCCATCTTCCTCAGCCTAGAAGCTATTTCCGTTCTAAAATAAACCTCTTTCCGAACGATCCTCCGGAACGAATCCTCGCTACCTCAAGCACCGTATACCAAGCTGCAAAAATAAATTAGTTCCACCTTCCACTGCTAG
Organism: Maratus michaelseni; assembly: GCA_963931845.1. Classification (NCBI taxonomy): domain Eukaryota; kingdom Metazoa; phylum Arthropoda; class Arachnida; order Araneae; family Salticidae; genus Maratus; species Maratus michaelseni. Next base: position 458,865,651 of record OZ007588.1, read on the forward strand.
GGGGCGTCAGATGTATAAACTTTTAACATTAATGCGATATTTAAATTAAGTATGAACCTTCTCCCGCTCAAAAAATTTAACCAATGACCTTTACCAAAGAATGTACGGTGTAATTTGTCTACCTATCAGTTCGCACTTTAAAAAAAAAGAAAAAAGTCCTTCCGGCCTGTACCGGGAGGAAAAGATAGCTTTCCTATATCTTCATTTTAAAATTTTAGCTAATGTTTACTCGAAAACAGCAAGCTAAAATGCAAAGAAACCGTTTACAAAAGATTCGTTAATATTGAATTTGAATAAGAAATTCGCCAAATTATTGAGCTATAGCCAAATTGGCTTCATTTATAAAAACTTATTTTGGTCGCCAAATTTGGCGATATTTCGCCAACTGTCGCCAAGTTTGGCGAGAATTTGGCGCTAACGGATATGAATATATAGTTTTATGCGTATGATTGGGAAAATGATTGTAACAATGAAAGAAAATAACATGCCAGAAATCGCATTCACTAAAACTCATAAATTAATCGTTGGTTTTTTAGGTAGCTTTCAATACAAAAAAGTATAAAGCTACCTATTGCAGCCGTTCGGAGGAAAGCAGTTTCGGAAAATTTAAATATATTTTCACCGATCATGATCCCCAGACCCTAAAACCACCCTCCGTTCAAATGTTGATTTACATATATAGATATATCCATATATATATATATATATATATAGCTCACCAATGTCTCGACCGAGCTCGACCGACAATGTCTTGGCCAGCTTGATCCGCCATTTTGTTTCAAGATGGCGGCCACTTAAAAATTTAAAACTAAAATAAATATACAAAAAAGTTAAAAATTCAAACTTATTGTTTAATTAAGTGTTAGGTCTTGATACGAGGATTCCAGAGAATATTTTGGGTTACCTCTATCTTAAAAAATAGCTGAGATAGAGCAGTTTGAAATTCTAGGGTGGCTGACATTTTGAAACAAGACAGCACATTACAAAAATTTTCATTGTTGTAATCATTTTTCCAATCATACGCATAAAACTATATATTCATATCCGTTAGCGCCAAATTCTCGCCAAACTTGGCGACATTTGGCGAAATTTGGCGACCAAAATAAGTCTTCTTAAAAGAAGCCAATTTGGCTATTGCTCAATAATTTGGCGAATTTCTTATTCAATTTCAGTATTAACGAATCTTTTGTAAACGTTTTCTTTGCAATTTAACTTGCTGTTTTCGTGTAACATTAGCTAAAATTTTAAAACGAAGATATAGGAAAGCTACCTTTTCCTCCCGGTACAGGCCGGAAGGACTTTTTGTAATGTGCTGTCTTGTTTCAAAATGTCAGCCACCCTTGAATTTCAAACTTCTCTATCTCAGCCATTTTTTAAGATAGAGGTAAAACAAAAAATGCTCCGGAATCCTTGTATCAAGGCCTAACACTTAATTAAAAAATAATTTTTTATTTTTAATTTTTTATGCATTTATTTTAGTTTTAAAATTTTAAGTGGCCGCCATCTTGAAACAAGATGGCGAACCAAGCTGGCCAACGAACTCGGTCGAGGCATTGGTGAGCTGGGGTTTTGGGGTCTGGGGGTCATGATCGGTGAAAATACATCGACATTTTCCGGAATTGCTTTCCTCCGAACGGCTGCAACGGTAGCTCCGAACGGTAGCTTTATGATTTTTTGTATTGAAAGCTAACTAAAAAACATGATTGTTACATACGTAGGCAAGAAAACTTCTAAAAGTCAGTGAATATCGTAAATCAAAAATGCTTGCATCAGTAACGTGGGCGTCATAACGATGCGGACAACAAAGAGGCTAAAAAGCATAAGCTACAACAATGGAGCTTTAACATTTACAAATATCGGTAACTTTTGAAACAAAAAAAAGGCGCCTTTTTCAGTTTGACTTCGCACTTGATCTTCTTAACTTTTTAGAAAGTAGCTAGTTTATTTATAAAAAAAAAGAAGAAAGTTTAACTTATGATTTTTACAAAAATTGGATTTTTGGATGCAGAAAATTTTTCTACATGTGTGGAGAGTTTTAAATAGATACCTCAAATACTTTTCTTAATAATCACTAATTAGTGAAAATAAACCACTTGTTCCCATCGGCAAAAGAGAAATAACCATTTTTTCGCTGCCAGTACCTTAACGTTTTATATATATAGATTCCTAGTACTAATCTCATTTATATTTATTTAATACCGCATTTTTTCATGGGAATTTTAAAAAATTGTACTTTTTACGACACAATCGTGAATTTATATATACATTTACAGATTCTTTTAATCTCATTAAAATTGTCCAATTTTTCTTTTTATTTTCTGCAAAAAAAAAAAAAAAAAAAAAAAAAAAAAAAAAGAAAAGAAAAAAGAAAAAAAATCAGATAAGCAAAAAAAATGAATTCGTAGTTATAGAAAATATACCTTAATTCTGTTTAATTATAATATATTTTTCCGAAACAACTCACTAACATAAGATTATGTAAAAATATAATTGTATCCAAAAATCCACTAAAATAAAGTTTTTTTTTACAAATGACATTATTCAAACAAAAATAAATCTTCCATAAAACAGATGACTATTACTGAATGATATAAATTAAAAAAATAGTTCCTTTTCGTTAGTTTCACATTGAAATATTTTTATCAACTGCATTTGAGATGTATTTCATAATACCTGTCTTTCTTCTTATATGGATAAACAGCACAAACAAGGAGACACAAAGTGAGAAGCACATATTCAGTGTTTTTCCTATCTGTTGAGGGGGGGAAAATGTTAAAAAAGAAATATGTATTGCGAAATTTTATGCTTTGTTTGATTATACAACTCAGATTTATGCAAAAGTACATTGCAGCAAACAAAAAATATAAAATAGTTTTCCTTAGTATAAAACAACTAATTTATAATTAGTATAATATCAAGGTGATGTATTTGATTTTTTACAGATATATAAATATTTTGGATTATGTTTCAGCGTGAATATAATGCAACTCACACCCATATTTTTTGGATAAGAAATAGTTTTTTTTTCTTTAATACTGACTAGCCAGTCTTCGCCTGTCTAGCCGGTCGTTTCCGAGAGGGGCCCAGACACATAGTGCAGCGTACCGCCCTGACTTCGCTTGGGGGACAGAAAGTGCATTTTATATGCAACCAGAAAAATATAAATAATATAAATAAAATACTTTGAATTAAAAGTATACGAAAATAACTAATAAGAATATAAAAAAGCACTTAAATAAAGATTTCGCAACATATTTTTTTTTCATGAGCTCCCTGACAAAATACTACTAGGTACCCGTGATTATCTAGGGGTGGGGCCCAAGTAGTACTTTGTATCTAGGCCCCACTCGGAAGCGACCGGCTAGTATATAATAAAAAATCAGCAATAGTTCTGTTTTATGTCTAATCTTCACAATCGGGTTCATAGCCGATGTTTCCCCCAAACTCGCTTGCTCTAAAATCGCTGAAATACATGATTAACTTTTTTTTTTTTTGTAGACTTGTAAAGCGGAGTTTCACATTCTTACTTAAAACTGCTGCTGAGATATGGCACAATTGCCTAAAATTCTCGACACACAGTATGACCATGGATTATTATCTAAAATTGCTGATATACATAGTTACCTATTTTATAGTACATTTGTTATCCTAAATTTCACGCGCATACCTATTATTGAGATATCGCAAAATAACATAAGAAATCCGACCCCCATTTAACTCTCTTTAGTGGCTGAATTTCTAAAATCGCGGAAATACATGTTTAACTATTTTTTAGTAGATTTGTTATCCCGAATCTGTAATTTCAAGCTCATAACTAAAAATGCTGCGAACATTCAAAATGACTTAAAATTTTTTACCCCCATTTAGCCCCCTCTTAATGGGTGAATTTCTAAAATAGCTGAAATATTTGTTTAGTTATTTTTATAGCAGATTTGTTATCCTGAATTTCACGCTCTTATCCAAAACTACTGATGAGATATGGTGAAAAGGTGAAATCATCGAAAATTATCGACCACCCCATTTAACCACCTTAGAAGTTGAATTTCTAAAATCACCTAAAATGCATGTTTAACAATTCTTTAGTAGATTTGTTATCCCAAACTTCACGCTCCTAACTATAACTTCTATTGAGATATGGCAAAATGGCGTAAAACATTCGACCCCCATTTAACCCCCCTTAGTGTCTGAATTTCTAAAATCGCTGAAATACATGATTAACTACTTTTTTTGTAGACTTGTAAAGCAGAGTTTCACATTCTTACTTAAAACCTGATTTTGAACAAATCTTCAAAATCAGGTAGATTTGTTATCCTGAGTTTCATGATCCTACCTATAATTTCTACTGAGATATGGCAAAATGACCTAAAATATTTGAATTCCTATTTAACCACCCTTAGTTGCTGAATTTCTAAAATTGATGAAATATATGTTTATCTATATTTTTTGTAGATTTGTTATTCTGAATTCCGACCTCCTAACTAAAAATGCTGCTGAGTTATAGCGAACAGGCAAAATGACCTAAAACGTTCGACCCCCCATTTAACCCCCTTAATTGATGAATTTCTAAAATCGCTGAAATATGTGTTTAATTAATTTTTTAGTAGATTTTTTATCCTGAATTTCATTTTCCTATCTAAAACTGCTGCTGAGATATGACGAAAACCCGAAATGACTAAAAACTTTCTACTCCCATTTAATCCCCTTAGTGGTTGAAATTTTAAAATCGCAGAAATATGTGTTTAACTAACTTTTAGTACACTTGTTATCTTGAATATCGCGCTTTTAACTAAAACTGTTGCTGAGATATGGTGAAAAGGCTAAATGACCTAAAACTTTAGACCCCCCCCATTTAACCGCCTTAGTGGTTGAATTTTTAAAATCTCTGAAAACGTGTTTAATTATTTTTTTAGTAAATTTGTTATCTTGAAGCTCACGCTCTTACCTAAAACTGCTGATGAGATATGGTGAAAATGTGAAATCACCAAAATTTTCGACCACCCCCATTTAACCCACTTAGTGGTTGAATTTCTAAAATCGCCCGAAATACATGTTTAACTATTCTTTAGTATAATTGTTATCTCGAATTCCACGCTCCTACTTAAAACTCCTGCTAAGATATGCCGAAAAGACGAAATTATCTAAAATATTTGACCCCCCATTTAACCCCCTTAGGGTGTGAATTTTCAAAAATCCTTTCTTAGTACGTGCCTACATTGTGTAAAGAACATGTCTTCCAAATTTAATTGTTATAGGACAAACGGTTGAGGGTCGGCGTTGACTATTAGAAAATCAAGCTACTCTTTTATAAGTATAGATAGATAACATACCACTAAAAGCAAGACAAAAGTATTCAATGAAAGGAAAATCGAATCTGTAAATTAGAAATATATTTAAGATATTTATTAATATTCCTGTAGAAATTATTCGTACATGTATTTTACAGTTATATTTTATAATAATTTAAAACCCTTTAGACTTTCTACTTTACTGCTGCCAAAGATACGCTTTCCTATTTTTGGATTGATCGTTATCAGTCAGTCCGAATAAATAGACTCTTTGCTATCACCCTGAAATTTTTGTCTTCAGCCTTCCAAAATTCTTTACAATAGTCGCAGCTGTAGCCTGTTTCCTCACTTATTTTCTCTATCTGTAACTTAATATGTTAGTATATGTACCACTGAAATATCTATTTCATGGAACTTTATGATGGTGATACACAATTTACTAATCTCCAGGGCGTGATTTCTTTTTTTATACCGCTGACCAGGCCCCTAACTGCCGGGCTTGAGTGCTTAGCTTGACGAGTTAGTACATAAACGCGCGGCGATAGTCGCCTGATCACAGCATGGGTGTAATACAACCTGTCATCGCTGCTGTGTTCTTTCGTGGTTTTTACTGTTTTATTTGTTTGCTATGTTGGCCGGTTACTTAACCCATTAACGACGACTTATTTTACAATTCTTCTAATACTTCGATACCAGTTGACACCAGTTTTCCCTTACAGTTATTTTAACTGATTGCATCTCTGATAGTTTCACATTAGATAATATGATTTTTTTTTTTTTTTTTACTAAGATACTAGTGTTCATATTAAAACTTTAGTATCACTAAATGGCAAGTTTTCGTACCAACCGGCATTAATGAGTTAAAGTGGATTTGCTTGTCACGAGGTGGTCTCGTAATTTAGAGTTTTGATCAGGTGACAAGTCCTTCACCTGACTAGGCACCTTCATATGGAACTTGGAGCATTTTGCATAAAATTCCCCTTTCAAGATTTTGCATAAAATTTTTCATTTAAAATTGATCTAACAGCATTTGTGGATCTCGCTTCTGGAACATTATCTAGATTTCCGACATCCTAATTGAATGCTAAATTTAACTTTCGAGTGCAAGATGGATTTATTCCTTTTGACTAGATATCAGTTCAAACAAGAACTTAAACATGGAGTACTATCGTTCATACCTAATGAACAAAAATGAATATTTCCATGCTTTGATGAGTGCGAAAGAATAAAATAGAACGTAGTGTCGAGAATTCATAATTGTTTTGAATTTCTTCGATAAAGACGTCCATACTTTGTATTTACTACTAACTGTTGTGTTTCATTACTTTCATGAATGTTTTTCTTCTGTAGCTTACTGATATATGATTTACTAAGAACATAAGCATAATTTGAGAACATTTCCTCACTGCTATACTATTGAAATTAGTGTACCATTTCATTGATTTTAAGAAACTCCTTCACGCATCATTTATTTCTTCTAGTGAGAGTAGTGCATGTTCTTTGGGCACAAAAGTCATTTTTAGCAGCATTTTCAGACTAATAATGTGATTATACTATTTCACAAAATAAAGAAATAATTAAATAAATAAAATAAAATAATAATAAAATAAAATAAAAATGTTGTTATAAAAATGTTGACTAAGTACATTTACTTAAATTGGATAAAATTAAAAGGAATAATCATTAAAAATAATTTTCAAAAATAACATACAAGTCGGTTTAAACTAACTTTACTAATTAATAATTTTTCCCTATCTGCTAGAAGTATATATATTTTTTTAAAACATTCTCAGAAAAGAAGAAATGCTTCCGCTTAATTCTTGATTAAATGTAAATAATGAAATACCGATTACAAAAATCAATAGTCTATGAATGATATCATTTTAAAATTTCTTCACAAATTATCACACGTAAATTCAGAATTTAAATGTCTCTGTTAATAACACTGGAAAAGTTAAACAAGAAATAGAAATCGATTTTTAAAAATGAAATTACATAAATATTATTTTCTTAGTTTGAAAATTAAACACAGGAAGTACCTGTAACTTTTTAATAGACTGATTCTATTATCTTTTCATTTAAAGCAATAATTTTGCATTTATATCGCTACCAAATACATAATTGAAAGTTCAGCCTCTAATCAATAAAGAATTTAACATTTTCCCATCGACTCATTTAGAAGTTATTCTAGAATTTTTTGCGTTTTTTAAAATTGTGATAGTTTTATCTGTAAATTCTTTCAAATCATTCACAACAATACAAAAGTATCTTTCGCATTTATATTCTGAAACTTTAGAATAAAATGATTAAAACATAAATCATAAATTTTTGAATTTCGCTGAAGAATCTGTTTTGAACTTATTTACTGTACTATTTAGGGGTTTCATTTAAAAATAAATAATTTTTTTGAGAAAAATTCTGTTATAATGCAATTTCTAGTTTTTTTTGTTTGATTCTTCATTTTTAACTCTTTTCAACTTAGGTGAAAAGTGTTTATGACTTCGATTTGTCTGACCGTCTGGACGTTTGCCGTCTGTCCGTGCTCTAACTCGCGTAAAAATACTCGGATAGCTCTGAAATTTTAGTATGTAATTGTCGTTTACTATAGCATGTTTCCTATTTAAACTAAGTTTACACTTACAGTTTTTTTACAGGGACAGTGAAAATTATTCGGTTACATTACAGTCAATAGGAAGAAATCGTTTCACGTTCATTTGGATGAAGCTGCGTCATTTAAAAGATGTTGAAATTTATATATGATTATGAAGTGCATTAAAACATGCTTTTTACAGACTATGGGGTGCAAAGCATTAATTATTCATTTAGAGGGTTAAACAAAAGAACTCTGTTACACGTTGTTCTATGGGAAAAAATCGTTTGCAGTGTAATTTAGTTATATTTCAATATTTCAAACACAATAAAAATTATATGCATTACTGAGGTGCACTATAAATTTCTCTCTTGAAAGTGTGGTGTGTATTGAGTTTATTTACAGGGACACACAAAATATATCTGTTACAGTGCATGTGCGATATTTACAGTCTCTGTGTGATAAGTGCCTTTTCAACTTTGGTTTGCGTTTTTAAGTTTAACTAAATTCTTTCATAGTAAGTGTGTGTTTATAAACTCGGTTATTCATATACAGGACTACGCAAGGGAATCCGTAAGTTTTACAGACTATGGGAGTGAATTGTTTCAGGGTAGTTTTTAATTGTGTTACGCGTTTTCCTGCTGAACAATATTAAGTAGACTAATAGAAGTTTGTGGTATATAAATAAATTCATAAGCAGGGCTACGCAAAGAAAAAGACACATTGTCGTTTGCGGTTGGTAGTTGCTGGGAGTGAATTGACTTTTAGCTTAATATGTGGTGTATCCAAAGTCTTCAGATATTATACAGGGCTGTACAAAAGATTTCGAGTGCATTTCCATCGATTGGCGAAAATTGCTAAATGTAAATATTCTAACTGAACTAAATTTTATCATGCTATATATCCACATCTTTTGATCCTATACTGGGCTGCATAAAATAACTCGACTACTTTTTTGCCAGGTTTCGCATACACTAAACACTATTCAGCAACAATTTATATCAAGGTTTAAAAGAATCTGAAGTTTTATTGAATTCCGTAAATTAGTTCTTGAGATATGACTATCCCTACAATCGTCTAAATCCTGAAAAATGCAGCATAGCAGCGCCACCTGTTGAGAGATTTACGCCAAAACCTAATCAACAACAACTTACTTTAACATCTAATTGAATTTGAAGTTTGATGAAAATCCGTTCATTAGTGCTTGAGATATAGTTATCGTGAAAATCACGTAAATATTAGCATAGAAGCGCCACCTGTTTTGATATCTACACTAAAACGTAATAAGCATCTATTTATGTCAAGGTCTGACTGAATCTGAAGTTTGATGAAAATCAGTGCATTATTTCTTGAGATAGATCTATTGAGGTAATGACGAAAAATATCTAAATATTTCAGAATTAACTTTAGAAACGCATTAATATATTTTATAAAAATATTTCTAATTATTATGTAATAAACGAAGTATATTAAAATAAATAAAAAAAAAGTACTACTTAATGAATAGACGTTATTATGAAACTTTAATTATCTTAAATATCACCATAAAAATATTGGAAACTAAATTGTTTTATAGTTCTTGAATTTTAGTAATTATCAAGTAATTATTTGCTGACATTTAAAAATAAATACACTGCGTCATTATAAATAATTTTAATTAACTATTTCTTGAATTATTTAGTTTATAGTTTATCATCAGCACATAAATAGTGTAAAAAAATATCTGTTAATTGTGAAACAAATAAAAAATAATTATTTTACCATTAATATATTAATATAATAATATAATTATTTTACCATGCTTTATCTTTTCTTAAACTAGAAACTAAAATTAATTGTAATTTTATGTACATTAGTGAGTTTAATATGCATTTATTCAAGATTAATTTTAAAAATCTTTTAAAAATTTAGTTATTTCTACTCCCATTAAAACTTTTATTAGTTCTTAAGGCAATAATTACATTTAGTGTGTAGTATATATTATTTATAAATATAAATTATTTATAAAGTACGAAATTCCGCTATTTATTTATAAGAATGTTATAAAAATGGCACTAAACTTTTAAAATAAATAACAAAAAAGTATTATATTTCCACTGAAAAATACAAAAATAATAGTATAGAATTTCGAAAAAAATAATAATAACGAATTTCAAATAAAGAACTAAAAATTGATTACAAAAAATATAAACTGAATACAAGTCTTTTCCGACACAGTTTTGTTGAAATAATGTATCGCAAATTTCGTAATTTCCTATAAATTGTCAGTTGTGTTACTCACAAAGCATTGCCGATATGCATATTAGCTTTCATAAAGATGATATCTATATGAATAAATCAATAATTTAGAGCTTAGTTTCAGGCTTTTAACATAATACAATATTGATTTATTGAAAATATGTTTTCTATGTTCCAAAAGATACTTTACTGAACATATTTTCAGCTATACAGCTGTTTGACAAATAGTTAGAAGTAGTTCTTAAATATTAAGTAGTATATTAAATTAATCTGGCCTATATTGTAATAAATTATCTCTTTTCATAATAATTTTGCATTTATTTTAGATTTAGATTAAACAAATGTTTAGTAAATTAACGTGTTAAAAAAATAAGTAACTGATTATGTTTTTTTTTTCTTAAGTTGTATTTTATTTTATTTTGGTAACATTGAACGAAATGGGACCTAATTGGGCAAAGTATTGTTTTCGTTGTAAAGATGCCAACAACAATCTTAATTTTAGAAAATTTTACCTACTTTTATTCTAAAGACTCTTCAAAATATAAAAATATATTGTTAGTGTTTTATCAAAAATTATACTTTGATAAGTCATAATACTTTAATTTGTATGAAATATCAACATTTTCTGGCTCTAAAAACGCGTTTTTATATTTTCAGTGCCGGAAAACGCGAAACTCCATAATAATTGTAGCATTAATAAGTAAGTTTTGGTCTTTTATTTTAGACATTTTAAGACGTGGAGAAATGTGTAAAAAAAAAAAAAAAAACTTATAGGAAAAAAATATATAAATTTTGGAGCTTTTACAAAATAACTATTTTCACGTAAATAACTTCATATAATCAAGGACAACTTTCGAATGATTAAGGTAAATGCACCAACGCCATGTACCAGTACTAAGTCACTAATTTTTAAAGTTTAAAAGCAAGTCCCCTAACGCATTTCTGAAGAACCAGCTAATGAAATCTGATTAGCTTATACCTTTAAATTTAAATGTACATCAAACTATTTGGAATAATTGTTTTGTTCTGTCGGTGGAGATGTTTATTTTCTAGAGTGCCTTCAAAAACGGATATTTTAGAAATTTTTTATCGGTTCTTTTAAAAGCTAAGTTTTAAGTTCAAATATTTTTTTCTTTAGCAGCATGTTTTACTTTGCATTAAAATTCTGTTTTTATATCTATATTATAAAGGACCAACGTGTCCGTGCGTAATGCCGACGTCATTTAGCGAATGGCAACAGTTGACGATGAGATTTCGGTTTTTCGATTTTTGCTACTGCAATTATTTTAATTTCTAAACATCGCGCATTTTTAATTTTTACACCGTTAGATAGGAACAAAAATCTACTTTCAAATGCAAGTTGTTTGAAAACTGCGTTTTAATTGACTGATTTATTATAGCATTTAAATTAAATTTCAAGCTTGAATTTTAAAAATCTATCTCTATCGATTGCAGTCGATTACCAAATATTAACCCATTTGCACTTTAAACAATATAAATAGTTCAGAATTTGTTTCGATCTAATAATCCATAACGAAATTAAAACTTCATTAAGCAATAAATAAAATAATATAAATGAAACACAAATTTAACAGACATGTAATCGAGATAAGCGCTTAAAACCTCTGAAATTATCAGAATAAGAAAAACTGCTGTTATATAACGAAATTTTTAGGGATTTCTTCGGCTATTCACTTCTGGCACAAGGCCAATTTGGGCTACGAAATTGGGGCTTTTAATAAATTTCAAAAATTTATTTGAATATATAATTGGCATTTTTTTTTCACATAAAAATGCTCTTTGGTATTGCTAGATGGCAATTAAATGTAAAAAATCTATTAGAGTTTTCAATAAAAAAGTAAAAGGTTTTCACCTATATTTTCTATCCCGGGAAGTCTGGGTTGGATGCGCTAGTTTTATTAAAATCCAAGTAATTTGTTAAATAATCCTAATAACTTGTTAAATAAATTCTAATTTGTAATAATTTTAAAAATATAGAAAATTCTATGCATTAAATGTCAAATTCAACTTCTTAACATGAAATAACACAACGTACAAAGATTGATATAATTTAATTTTTACTGTGATAGGTTCAAATACAAAATATAGTTTTAAATCATTAAAACTATTTATGATGTTAAAATCAGACGTCAGAATTCCTTAGCGCTTTCGGCTGAACATTAGCCATAATCAGAAGACAAAACGAGTTAAAAATCACAGTTCTCTGGAAGTACACTGGGCAGGTAGCAAACGGGCGAAACCAACAAACTATGAAATGGAGGGTGTGAAGGAAAATGAGGCGATGCCATTGAAAGCTGATGGTGTTGGTTGGTTGGTTGATTTTATGACGGCCGATTATCTACACGAGGGATATAGTCCCTAGTGGATAGTGCCCTCCGTCGAGGTCTTTCTAAGTGATCCTAACCCGTATATCCACCAAGGTTCGAAGAAAACCACGGAAAACTCCGAACGGTTAGGTTGACGGGCACAGCGTTGGTTTGAACTCAGCACCTCCCGTCTACCAGCTTTGAGAGCAGAACCTCTCATCCACTGGTGAGGAGAAAGCTGATAGGGCGTGTAGGTCAGTCAAAGGCCAAAACACCCGTGATAGAAAATAAACTATAACAAATATTCGGGGTCTGATAAGATAATACATCATTTCATGAATTATGACCTCTTTTTAAAATTTCCATGGACTCTCTGATAATGCAACTGATATATTGTGAACCACGTGTAATTATTTTGGTATTATTGAAACAAACTTCAATGTTCTTAACTTGATTTAACCTGGATCGAGCAGTGGATAATTTACCTTTTTTATGTCAGCTGTATGTTCTTTGACCCTTTCCTTTAATTTGCGAGATTTCATACTCACGTATGAATGTTTTAGAATTGCTATTAACTTTAAAAAGGATAATATAAACGCCGATAACAGTTGGATATATCATTATGTGTACCAGATATTATATATATTTAATACCATATATATCTAATAATTTGTTGAAAAATGAATATTTTATTAATTTTACTATGCAGCCGATTTCTGGATCACTATCTCTAAAATTGTAACTGCAAGTGGAACAAATGCTAAATTGTATTTTTATTATTTGAATCAATTATTTGAATCAATAATTTGAATCAATTAATTTGTCTGATTTTAAGCCTTTTTATATACTTTACTTAGATTTTTGCTCAGGAAAACCAATAGTGGGAAGTGATATAGGGACACAGTACAAGCACACAAATTGCTTATTTCTGGATCAGCGAAAGTGTAACTTCACTAAATCATCAGACAATTGATAGTTAAATGAAGTTAATAGCTGGAGTGTGTGATTGAATGGTTACTCTTTAATTACCGAAACGCCAGTGAAGACGGGAAAAGTTATTGGTTTCTGTCTGTCTGTCTGTCTGTCTGTTCTGCGATAACTGCCGTAAAAAACGTTCGATTAGATTAAATTTTGGTGAGTATGTAGGCGAGGTACCAGTAATTAGCTGTATAGTTTTTAGTTACATTTGGTTCATTCCTTCGAAAATTATAGAACATTTATTTTTATGTCATAATGCTTTTCAATTGTCATTTAAATTTTAACATTCACCGAAAAGAAAAAGTCGCATTGGGATAACTGACATGTTAAATTAAGGATGCTAAATTTACGAAATGAATATCTTAATTTAATCATATCGCTTTGAAAATTTGCCAATATATTTATTGGAATTTCGAAATTAATTTCATAAATTTTATGCATTAATTTGAAATATATGACACATTTCAATTTCTTATTTTTTACAAAAAATTCCAATGCATTTTTTTTTTCTCTCTTTCATTAAATGGTTGCTAAGTAACTATATTTCAAAGAATATCAACAAAGGAAAATTCAAGTGAATCCAATTATTTTCACGCGAAAGTTTACTAAAAATAGCTAATTTTCGAGTTATAAAAGTTTTTAATTTTCTTTGTTTAATGAAATAGATGAGACTTTATTTTAACTACTAAAAAATGATTACCAAATCGGTTTTACAAATGAAAATAATAAAACCGTTGAATGCGTAAATTGAATAAAGGTCACATAAGAGGAATTTACATTTGTATAAGTATATTTTATACACGAAATTTTATTCAATTTCTGCAACATATGATGTTTAGTAGTTGAAATATAAGTATTATTTTAAGGATATGATAAAATCTCTTGTACAAAGAGATGGTTATTCTAATGAAATTAAAATAGTAAATACATTCAGACATATACTCAAGAAATGAAATAGCGTAATTACTGTAAATTGAGAATAGAATATTAAAGTGAAACGGGGGGGGGGTTAGGGGGGGCGGAACCCTCCTCAATTAATGTATTGTTATTCTGAAAAAAGACAGCAATAAGTAGTTTATCCTATCATTGCATAACATTGTGTTTAATGCCATACTTCTAAAATTTCCGGAACTTTCGATAAATTTTTTATTTTTATAAATGTATAAATAACTTTAAAAGAATGAATTAGAGGGTAACAAATATTATGCAGATAATGTTAAAAATGAGTGAGATTAATGAACAATGATTTTTAGAGCTGACGTTGAGGCCTCTGATCTGTGGATTTACTGGTAACTGTTATGCTATTTTGATATGTGTCAAGAAATTAACGACACTTCATTATAATTCTCTGTTTATAAATTCACACAGAAGATCGAACATGCAATATATATTTTCATATTCATTTTTTTCTTTCTTGATTTCTTTTATCTTATATTTCATTTCATAATCATCAAAATATGAACTAAATTCATAGCATATTTACTATGTTTAATTCATCCTTTTTCATTAAAAAAATTTTCGAGACACAATTTCATAGCTTTGTAATGGATTCTTTAATTGTAGTTTATCAAATATTATCTTCTTTAAATATTAAAACTACTCTTAACTTCTTAAAATATTTATACGTTTGATTAACGAAAGCTTTTAAATTATAAATATTAAGACGCATTTGATTTCATTTCTTTGCATAAAATATTTAAAACTTCTTTAAAATATATTCGTTCTCCAAAATATGCATTTTCATCGTATCAAATAAAGTTATTGTTGAAAGTTCGCAGATTTATTTTATTTGCTTTGTTTTCTTTGATCTTTTCATACGCAGATATGAATGTGGTATAAAATTCTAAAGAGATAAACGAACGGATACAGCATGCGCAGTTCTTAATATTTTTATTTTTGAATGTTAAATGAATGTAAATTAATAAAGTATTTTAGAAGTTGAAAATATTTAAGACTTACACTTCATTAATTTTAACACAATTATTTTTATTCGTAAATAATTCATACTAGTTGTAATTTTCCAAATGACTGAAAAAAAGTCCAGTCGAGGATCTGAATCAGGGACATTTGTCTTAAGCTGCGAACGCTCTGCCAAAAGAGGACTGGACATTCTTGCAGACAATCCTGAACAATCTGTCAGACACAATTCACAATTAAACATTTTCGATACTTACATATGGTCGGTTACCTAAAATATTTCAATAAAATGAATTGAAGATAACTTAGCTCCAAGAAAACGTTGGAAGCGCCATCTGCGCAGGCACTGCAACAGCGCCATCTGCTTGATCGCGATCGACCTCTACCCAATGGTGTATCGGTGTCTTGCACGTTCGCGTTCACCTGCTGTGTCGCATTTCGCCCATAGCCGTTCAACGCTTCGCCCGTATGCAAAGCCCTGATTTTTTTACTGGACTGTTTTTTGAAGCTTATAAAGTGGTATGACAAATGTCTCAATGTACTTGGTACTTATGTGGAAAAATAAAGTTATGTTTTACCTTTAATGTTTCATTACATTTTTTGTCTTTCATACACACCTTTGTCCACAGTCGCCAGGGGAAACTTATTTTCCGACTCCCCCTCGTAAAATGTATTCCACTTTTCAACTACTTCCGTTATAGACATAACATTTACTCCCTAAAATATACTTCTGATTTCTGAGATTAAAAAACTTTACGATATTTTGAGTATTAGGTAGCTTTCAATACAAAAAAGTATAAATCTACCTATTGCAGCCGTTCGGAGGAAAGCAGTTCCAGAAAATTTCGATATATTTTCACCGATCATGACCCCCAGACGCCAAAATCACCCTCCGTTCAAATGTTGATTTATATATATAGATATATCCATATATATATATATATATATATATATATATATATATATATATATATATCTGACCTATGTCATACGATAACGCTCGTATTTATAAATAAATTTTGATAAAACTAATTATGTGTATTAAGCTCACCAATGTCTCGACCGAGTTTGTTGGCCAGCTTTGTCCGCCATTTTGTTTCAAGATGGCGGCCATTTAAAAATTTAAAACTAAAATAAATATACAAAAAAGTTAAAAATTCAAATTTTTTATTTAAGTGTTAGGCCTTGATACGAGGATTCCAGAGCATTTTTTGGTTTACCTCTATCTTAAAAAATGGCTGAGATAGAGCAGTTTGAAATTCAAGGGTGGCTGACATTTTGAAACAAAACAGCACATTAACGAGATTACTCGCAAATTATTTTCTTTCATTGTTGTAATAATTTTTCCAATCATGCGCATAAAACTACAAACCATATCCGTTAGCGCCAAGTTCTCGCCAGAATTGGCGACATTTGGCGAAATATCGCCAAATTTGGCGACCAAAATATGTCTTCATAAATGAAGCCAATTTGGCTATTGCTCAATAATTTGGCGAATTCCTTATTCAAATTCAGTATTAACGAATCTTTTGTAAACGTTTCTTTGCATTTTAACTTGCTGTTTTCGTGTAACATTAGCTAAAATTTTAAAACGAAGATATAGGAAAGCTACCTTTTTCTCCCGGTACAGGCCGGAAGGACTTTTTTGATTAAAATGGTTCCCTTAGTGTACTATATTATATATATTTAAAAAAAAAATTCGAAATATTTTTTTCAATCTTTTATTTATGTTTTCAAAATTTATTCCATAAAAACTTTGCCTATAGATTTTTTCATTAATGATGCAATATTTTTTTGATAATGATTAATTTTTTTTTCAATTTCAGGTCCTATTATTAATATTGCTTTTAAATAACAAGATCACCAATATTGAAATATGTCTTTTTTTAAATTTTACCACTTTCTGTGTGTTAAACTTATCCTAATCATCCCCTAAAGTATGCACATATTAAAAAAATATATATTCTTTTATTGCATGAGCAAAGTATGAGCTAATCTTAAGTGAAATAATATAAAGGTATTTTTGGAAGAATTGCAATTTTACTGACCTACATCCTCTAACATTAGCTATTACATATTTTAAAATATAGTATTTAATATAAAATCCACCAGAGTTAAAGCTCTTGCATTAAAAAAAAATATATATATAAACGGAATTCAAAGAAACGTGCATTTGTAATAATAAAACTATTACTTTTTTATTATTGCACATTATTATGCATATCGCCATTAAACTTATTATAAAGTGTAAATTGTTTTAATAAGAAAGAAAATAATTATCAAAATGCTTTTAAAATCCGAGACAGATTTTGTAATTAGAAAATGATGTTTCTTTAGGGAGTTTTTTAACCATGCTGATCGTATAAAATGTATGTTTAGGAAACATTTTAAAACATGATTTTCGTAAGAAAGTTCTTGAATTATTTATAGTTCCTAAATTTAAATTTTATTCCTTGTGTTTCATATAAGTATTTAATTGCTGAAATATTTCGTTTAATCTTTCTAATCCAGTATTTGTTGTTAAAATATATACAAGAGGTGTGCATGAAGTTAGGGTTAAACCAGGGCTACGCTAGATACCGAGCTTGCGCATTCATTGTCATGACGTCACAAATGGTGTCTGGCCGCGACTAAAAACATACAGCGATTGGCACAAAATGATGGGCACGCCGCATTGTACCAATCACTGGTCGCGACCAGCCACTATTTGTGACATCATGACAATGAATGAGCAAGCCCGGTATATAGTGTTGCCCTGGTTAAACATACATTACAGCACAACACGTATTTTGGTATCGAATTTTTTTTTAAATATATGTATTTAAGTATTTTTGGCTTGCCGATTTCATTATTTGTATATCAGCTCTAATTTTTTAGATATAAAAATCGTCTGATTTGTGTTATTCTGTTTCATATTATTCATATGATTCACATAATACAGGATAAAAGGTTGAGAAAAATTGTTTCATTTTATTTGCTAAACTATTTTAGTGACATAAACCAAACATAGTAACATTATAGTAAAACTTTAGGGGATTGAAATAACAGTTTTTCTTCAAAATAATAAAATAATACCATAATTTAAAAGAAAAATTGTTTAGGTATAATCTTTTTTTGGACTTTGTTTGAACAATTCTCTTTTTATGTTTAAGCAGTAATCTGCCATAATATATGTATCCCATCTTTCCTGGTAGCAATTTTCCCTTATTCATTCTCCTGTTGAAATATTTCATCAGGATATTCGTTCATATCATACAAAGTTTTCGGGAAATTGTCAGAATGACTGTGCATATGATGAACTTTTTTGCTCATATTGCATCCAAGGTCTCTGAAATTAATGAGCATGTTGTTACTAGCTGAACATAATTTTGAGTTTCGTGGCTGCCCAGAAAGTTTCTGACGACCTTGATAAATGATGTCCATTCACTTAGCTCCCACTCACTCATGTAATCTACGAAGACAACGAGGATCGTTTATGATCTGTCTTATTTCAGTACGATAACAAATACCACATTTTGATTTTTCTGTACTTAGTCCATAAATTTTACATTCTAAATACGCCAAACAGGATCCTTCCTGGTCAAGAGCCTTCACAAACTGTATGCGTACAGAAACAGTTCCACTACATAAATCTAAAATAACATTCTACATCTGGGTACAACCAGCGTTCAGGAAATGAGCACATTTATGCTTTTAAAAACAAGCGAGTGCAATCGCCAGTGCCTCCTCTGATTTAGTGGGGTTCACTAATCTGCGAAAATCTCAATTCCCCCATCCCTTCGCCTATGATTATGGAGGCAGCGAACGGAAAATGTCTTTCTCCCTGCCTTTCTTCTACCAGTATGGAAACACGATTTGTAGCTTTACATGGGTGGAAAAAATGGGACAAAAAGGTTGACGATCTGCAGTAATTCCCTTTTTTGGGATGCTGACTGAAACGTTATTTACGTGATAAAATGAAGTTCTTTTTGTAAATACTTTTCCTAATTTTACAAACGACCAATTGTGTCGTTATGCCAGATGTCTGTTTCCGTTAAACTAGCGTGTCATCAATTAATCGAGTAATCATATTTTGGTGTCATCGAATAGTCTTTTAAATTGTGTAAGTAATTTATGGCTACATATGTGCAATATCTGTACATTTGGTGACTGCTTGTCACACGATACATTCGTGTTTCAAGACTAAATGCTTCTAATTGTGCGCACATGTGAATTAAAGAAAGAGATGAATTAATTTATGTGTCTCCATCAGTCAAAATAAAATCTCGCGTGCTCATTAATTGCAGTTTTCTTCGTGACATTAAAATAAAAATTAGGTGCAAAGAAATCATGATTCTTCGACAAATTGAATTTCAGTTATTTTAAGTGAATAAGTGATGAGCTACAATATTTCCAAAAAATAATAGTTGCTCTCCGCTGTTAATTTCGTGTGTCTTTCAACAATAATCATTAAGTGTTTGAAATTATGATATATTCTACATATATTAGGACATATATATATATGTTTTAAACGTTTATTATGAATCTTCTCATTTTATTTCACCTATGGGCACATTACCTTCATGTGGCCATATTACATTGATCAACTAGCTTTTTTTTTAAACAAACTGCTACAGGTAGAAATTTTGGCTAGTTTAAATTTTTAATATATTTTTCCAGTGCTATAAAGGGTCTGCTTTATTATTCAATTTGTATGTATTTTTTAAACCAGTTACTATTACTGTTTACAACTTTCTAACTTTAGAGTGGCCATATTACCTACAGATACCTTATATACAAGTACCAATAATGGTAATCTTCCTGGTGGTGAAAAATGGGGCAGAAATATGTTTTAATCATTCCAGTTTCTTTTGGAAAAATCGACCAGTGAAGCGGGCGTAGCCTGCCAGTTACTTTTAAAATATGATACTATGAGAAGGAGAGAGGGGTATAATACTAATATACATATCTTCTCCTAAAAGTTCAATTTGTTTCATGTTTTTTATAAATTACGAAAATGTATAAAATATCTCATATGTCTACCTTTAAACATGGTGTAATTCTGATGTAATTATTATCATTCATTCTATTATATATTTTTTTTATAATGTCTTGTTTGAGTTTTTTATATATTTTTTCTGATTAAAAGAATGTTTCGTAGTATAACAACGTCTTTTTTTTCTGTAGAACATGCGATCGAATATGATATGTACAGTATAGTATGTAAACTGGATTTTATTCTACACTTTTTATAAATGTAATCTGTAACTAATGTTCTTCAACATTTCGAAGTGCTGTATATGTTCATTAGAAACGTCTGCTTTGTTTCACTCATGAAAATGTTTTATCACAAAATACTTAAATTAGATTTAAAATAAATAAAATCAATTATAAAATATCATAAAGCGTGTAATTTGTATATCTGAACATCAAAATTCCCCAATAGATATTTTTCTCCATCTCTTGAACAGGAAGAAACACTAGAAAACTCTTCATTAAGAATAATTGCGTCTACATAATTCAAGTTCGACAGACAATAGTAAATGAAATAATGACTTAAAATCCAATACTTCTTAGGAAAAAACAATTTAAAAATTCTAAAAAAATAACTTTTATCTTTTAACTGTTTTAAAAGGCGAAACTGGGAAAGCTAAACAAGAGCAAATGTAATTACGTTTTTTCAAAACCGTGCTACTTTAGAAATTGTTCTTCGATTTTTACAATTAACTACCCACAAGAATTCGACGAAAAATTTATAAGGACAAAACTAATTCTATTATTTTACTATAATGAGTTTAAGGATACAAAATTTTTATTCCATCTGCTTATGTAATTGCTTCCCATTTTAATGACGTTGAACTGCATAAGGTGGATTTAAAAAATATTTTTTTCAGTAAACAATTTGTGATTTTTTTAATTTTCGAAACGCTAAAGTTAATGATTATATATATATATATATATATATATATTCAATTTTAACAGCGACACATGTTTAAGAAAGTTGCGTAAATCCTTTTATGTTACATTTTACCGTATATTTTATCAGATTGTTACCTATTCTATAATGAATACCTTAATAATTTTTTAAATATTTTTCTTTATCTTCCCCATGTATATGGGAATAAAGGTTAAAATTTAATTGTCGCAGGACATTTTTGCCAGTTGGTCAGTGCTTTATAAAACACGGATAATAAATTTTTAATTTATTAAAGAAAAAATCAAATCATATTTTATTCAATGGAATATTTAAAATATATAGCTTTTGTCTTAGAAATTATGTTTATTCACAGGAAAAGCAAAATATTTTATTCTAACACTTATAAAACAGATGATCTATCATTGATATAAAATATACACTTATCGTATAGCATCGTTAGACACTTTTTTCTAAATAGATCAAATATATAACTAAACATATTACGTCTGATTCAGAATTTTTAAATTGAAAAGACCTTTAAAATCCAACATTTAATAAAACTAAATAACATTAATATCACATGATATTAACACATTAATATCCCATGATGACATGAATTACAGTAGATGTTTGAAGTTCAATACAAGCTCCTCATCAGTACAAATTACAATTTTCACACGTATTCACGTTCAAAGTTTGTGATGGATCAGTGACTCAGATCGCGACTTACGTTATACACGGCCGATGCATGACGTTTTTTTTTTTTTTTTGTAATACCGCAAACCAGGCCCCTACCTGCCCAGCATGAATGCCTAGCTTAACGGGCGATGCATGACGTTTAAAACGTCACAGGTAATGAATAATTTTTTTCACGGCGATTGGTGCAAAACGGGGGGCACGTCGCTTTGCACCAATCGCCGTGTTAAAAAGACCCATTCCATGTGACGTTTTAAACGTCATGCGCCGGCCGTGTATAACGTAGCTCACGCTCTGATCATGTGAGTATGCGATGTTTTGAATGAGAATGTAAATTTTTTGTCCACTAACTGTCCATGTTCTAACTAAACATTGTTCAAGGTTCTCTTTCTTTAACTTTCGATGAATGACCGTGTAAATCTCGGAATCTGTGAATTTCTGCATTCTATCGATATTCACGAAAATTATTGTAGCTAGTCAATCGATATTTGGGATATATAAGCTTCGGAAATACGTTTGAAATTCGGAACTTGGGATTGTATTCTCTCTCGATACGAGTAATTTGAGATCCTGCGCTTGAATCAATAATCTGAAGCTGACGAAGAGTATAAGTAGTTGCTTTGGCCTGGACGGACGTACTGCGATCAGCGCCCGCCGAGTTTATAGCGTGGAGTTGAATTATTACTGAAGGCAATCCTGACTTGTGACTATCTTCAAAATTGTGAGTTCGTTTTGAATCTTTATATTTAATATATTATCTATCAGTTTTATTTTTGCGGAGTACAGCTTTGGCAAAAAAGTTGAATTAATTTTTGGAGTAAGGAAAAATTGGTAGAGGCTTTCTTAAATCCCAACCCGTTTAAGTTTCAATAAACATTATTTGCCTTAACTCTGCCTTAACCTCTATCATTAAACCTTAACTCTGGTGCCCTCCTTTTACAACTGGACGGCCTGATTCACTCATACTGACAGCAATGGCCGTCACAAGTTATGCATTTAAAATAATAAATTACCAGGGACTGTGCGTCACAGTAGGATCATATATTATAGTGGAATTATTCGGTACGTGCTTCGTTTAAGAGAGATTTCTGTAATCTTGAAAACGGACCTTCTAGAAAATTCTACTTCTCAATTATTGCAGTCAGATATAATTATTTTAATATTTTCGAAATAAGGGATGTGGTGGGTATCTATTGAATGATTAACAGTTGCCGCTTAGAAGAGCATAAACGCGCTGACAAATCTGGAAAGTTAGAAATCTAGCAACTTGTTAACAATACAAGAAAAAAAAAGTCGTTGGGGGTTACGCGCCACCGTAATACTTACTCACCATGGATATGCATAATATAAAATATGAAAATAAAACATGTGTAAACTACTTATAAAATGCATTGCATTTGGAATAAAATTGTGGCTTGATGACGTCATAAACTTTAAATATTCTATTACTGAATTGCGTAAAAGAAACATCCGTATAACTCCAAAAATGTTAATCATATTAACTAACGGTTTAATGCTTCGGATTAACCCTTTAACTGGTTTGACCGAACACCGTGCGAGCAAGAAAAGCTTGCTTGTTCCGTTATCCAAATCATTTGGCTACCACTAATTTTTAAACGCACTATCCGATTTATTTAAGGAGAGAAAATTTCGATTAAACATGGCGAATATTTTAGTTTGTGAAAAGTGGTATTTCACACATATTTTTTGTTTATTGTGTCAAAAAAATAACCTGTTAAGGGGTTAAGCGTCTCATTTCCAATTAAAATATATTTTTGAATTGAAATTTGGATGAAATACAGGGTCATGAAAAATCGAAGAGTGTTGAAAATATGACTACAAATATCGCGGCAACTAATAATGCGATCGACTTCATTCTTTATGCAAAATTAATTTTTTTTATTGTCTTTCATATTCACTCCTTAAAATAAACAATTTCGAAAATTTTTATGTACCTTTTATCAGAACGACTATTTTGAGAGTCCGAAAAAAATAGTTCCGGTTTATCAAGGTTACTGAAATTCAATAAGCGTCTTCTCGTTATTGCATACTAAGTACAAACCAAATTTCAAGTCTCTCTCTCAATTTGTTCGGGAGAGAGATCGTTTATAGACACTCAGACACACAGACAGACGGACGGCATTTTTTTTTTCTAAAAATAAGATTTTTCGGAATTTCCAGTGTCTGAAACGTGTAAATCCGTCAATTTTTTTTTTTTCGATTTTCAAAACGATTACAAGACTTACACTATACTACGTATGATGGGTAATTAAAATGTCGTTAGGTCCCTCAAAATTTCATAGAACACTAACAAATCGGAGCATCTGAGAATCAATAAAGGAACACTGAAATTACCTATGATTGTATGAACCGCATTATTTCTAAAATTATAACTGGTAATGAGACTTACATACCATTTTTGACGTTACAACATGCTAAGAAAGAAAGTATGGATCTTTGAAGAAGCTACCAAACCACCAAAGGTGAAAAGACAGCGATGCATGAAATATGTAATGTATGCCGTGTTCTTCAGAAGTACAGAGAAGGTCAACGCCATAAAGGTGAAAGGGCATCAGGCACTTACAGATAACAGGTACACCATCAAGTGTCTTCCACAAAATCTTCAAGAGGTGAATGTTGAAAGACACGTAGCAATGCAATTTCTCATTCAGCAAGGATTACAGTCGAGTTCCTTGAACAAAAATCATCAAAATGATCACCCTATTTTCCTAATCTTGCTAAGTTTGAATTTTGAATATTTTATAATGTAAAAAAGTGCGTGTTGTCGTTTTTATTCCAAAGATTTGCTTGGTGCAGCTAATAAAGAATATTTTTTATCTATTGCAAAAAGTGGTTGTTTTGAGGCATTTAATCTTTGAAAAACTCGCTTAAAAAGAATATTTACCTTGGAGGTAACTGCTGTGAATATTTTACAATGAATTTTGAAATTTAAACAAAATAATTATCACAAAAATGTTAAAAAAATGTGGTAAATCAAAATAGATTTAAATTTAAGAAATTAAATATTTGTAGCTGTTTAGGAACAGAAAACAATGAAATGCAACATGACCGATACCTTCCTCTCTCTTATTGTCCATTCGCTTTCACAAGATAGTATATTTAGTGTATGGATTAGCAGGTTAATCATGCATATTGTAGACGTAACTTTATTCGTAACTTGTAAGCACGTGATAGAGGGGTAGTGTCAAATCAATTTAAAATTTTAAATCAATACTTGCCTCATATATAAAAAAATAAGACTTTCGAAATTAGAAATGTTTTTAATTTTCCATTTGAAAATTTGTAACTTATATAAATTAGTTTACAAAGTGTTCAGAGTTGTTTCGAAAAGCAAAAAATTGTGTTTATCTTAATTAAAATTAGTTTTATCCCACATTTAACTATTTTACCCTTTAGATAGTTTTATACTACGTTTACGAGACACAAGCAGTTTTACAATAAAATTGAAGAACTTACAAATTGTAAATTCCAAACGCAGAATGTATTTCCTTAATTTCACAAAGATTTCGCTTCTCTTCAAATTGTACTAATTTATTGAAATACACAAACAATAACACAATCCAGGCGTAAATTAATGGTCATGTAAGTGGTTAGCATGTTTGCTAAAATTGAGGAGGTTTGGGTTCGATCTCGGGTTAATTACCAACTTGGTATGGAAGAGGTGACTATGTAAGGTTTTCATAGTCAGCCTTATACAAGAACGATAAATCGGGTACTTTTCCGTAGAAGAAGACCTCCCTTAAGGCATTATTCGTAACCAACATGGTCAAAATCTGGTCGTTGTTTAGCAAAATTTCATCCCAGTCGTAAATTTTAATAGATTATTTTTGAATGAAAATATATAATTGAAAGCTAATTCACATATTGGGAACATTTTATTCCGTATTTTTTTTATATAATCACTAACTTAAGCATAAGCTTGTATAATCACAGAAATTCCGTCAAATTAATCGATATTCTAATATTTTCATTGTGAAAATTATTGCACTTTTTGGATGCTAAGAAGATGATAGAGCAATTTTTAAAGTGTTCTGGCATGGAAAATATTATATTTGAAGATTATTTCTTATTTATAATAGTCTTACATTAAATGTAGCCCAAAGTCCATCTATGTTCCATCTGTTTGGGAAAAATAACAATTGCTGAATTTGCTATTTACATTCTAAAAGAGGCATTGAAGCTTATAATAAAATAAATAAAAACTTTAAAAAAGTTTTTATTTAAGTCGACTTAATTTTCCTTTTTTGTTTTATATAATTAGTTTCTTATATTAATTTGATAAAGTATGATAAAAATTATTTTCCTTTATTATTACTTTGAAACAACACTTTTAATTTACATGCATGCGTCGCACTAAAAGAGAGTCTCACATATTTCCTTTTTTACATAGCTAGTGAAAGAGAAAGCAACATTAATTAATTTAATGATTTTTTTTAATTAGAAATACTTATCTTCAAAACAACTTCTGTATAAATCCAAAGAAAGTATACTTTTTAAAAATGCATAGGAAGAAGATGTAAAAAAAAATATGTAGATCAGAAAAACAGACTTTACAAAACTAAGAATTGTTAATGAGTATGTACTATAAATGTATCCATATAAACATAAAATATACTTTATATTTCAGTCAGCTACATCATTGTGCTCATAAAGGAGCTATGCTGTCAATATTGTTTCAATTAAAAAAACATAAACGAATAAATAAGAATAAGGAAGAATATTCATCTGTTACTTTAATAAGTATCAATTCGTGTTATAGATTAAAATCAGCGTTAAATAAATTTGCATTTCAGATGTTTTTATCATCTATATTTGTGCAAAGGGATCATTTAATTTATCTCCATATAAATGAATACAATGCAATAAAAGGTCGAATGTGACATATAAATTATAATTTAGATTAACAAAATATTTGTTATATTAAAATAATACCTTAATGAGAATTTTTTCAATAAAAAATAGCTTTTGATTGTGTAAATAATATCAATTTATTAACTTCAGCAGTAGTTTCATCTCTCTGTTTTATTAAGTAAATATATCCCTTCTGCAAAATGTTATGTTATATGAAATCAACTAACAACTTTTATGCTATTTTTCATGTATTTATTTGGTCTGCCAATTTTTAATTTGCATTTGCTACAAACTCCAATCATTGAAACACAAATATTTATCGTATAAATAACTTCCTTTAAATTTTACTAGAAATTTTGAAACACGCCAAAAGTTGTAGAAGAAAAATCTGCTTTCTGTTGCCTTTCTATTAAGAACTGAAACATGTTAACTTTCAAGGACAAACAACAACAAAATATATTTCACCCACTGCCATACGTTGGGATTAGTGATTTGAGGTCCGCAAAAATTATTCGATGTCTTAAAAATACTTCTTTACTAAATTATCCTAAATCTAAATGTTATAATCAACTGTGTGAGGATTAGAAATATTTTGCTTTATTCTATTTTTTTTTTATTTGTAGAAGGATTATACCCGTCAATACAGCGTCAGTGAAAATCAAAGTCCATGCCTTAGATTGTGAGAAAGTCTTATATAAATATTTGGCGTACCCTTATTTCAAGGTGAATGAGATATAATATTAAGATTACGTTTTCGAATTCAGCTAATAGAAGGTAGTGGCGTCTACATGCATTTGTTCTTCAGTAGTAATTTCATTAAGATGTCTTAAGAAATCCAGATTCATATCTATATGTCTGTTTTCAGTGCAAACCCTTATCTTATGGATTCCCGCATGTTTGTAAATGACTACTGCTGTCGCTTAGAAAACCCTAATAATTTTATACATCATCTTCCCTGCTAAACTCATTTTCTTTACTAATAATTTTGAAAAGCAAAATCACTAAAGCCAGGATTATTTACTCTGATTTGTTTTTTCGCAAGAAGCATTATTATCAATAATTTCAGAAAGTTGGAAAATTTAAGCTTATGGAGAAGTTGTGTGAATCGCAATGAAGATTACAAAATTAATCCCCACTTTTATCTAGAAAATGCTGTATTAGTTCCGATCGATTAACACATAGGCTACTGTTTCTGTACTAAACTTTTTTACACGGCTATTATAAATAAATTCTCCTATTTAGAAATCTCTAGCGATAGTAGTAAGGGTCCAAACGATGTAAAATTTCACTAATATCTATTGTTAAACTATAAAATTACAAATTAAGCTGGTAAAATTTAAGAATGCTTGTGAGACTGCTAACATTGGTTAAAGGTTAAAATATTTATTGTTGTTTATAATTTGCATCTTGTCTTCATTGACTGAGACCAAAGAAAAATTACGTACACTACCACATCTGACTCAAAGAAAATGTGAGTAAAATATTTGTTTCAGAATTTCGAGACTTATGTCAGTTTTTTGTACATAAATAAAAAAGAAACATTTGTATTTAAAAGCAATGTAGGGGAGATGGGGGATGAATGGGACATTTTCACAGAAATATTTATTTTAAATATTTTATATAAGTTATTATCAATATTATATATCACATGTTGAACTTTAAGTGTTTGACTACATCTTATGCACAATATTTGTTCAAGATTATTATTATACAGATATATAAATTAAACTTAAAAAACGTTCTTCTATGTCCCAATCATCCCCACAACAGGGATGAAGGCGACAACAACATTTTCCTCCCCGTATTCAATGTTAAGGACAAAAAGCTGAACAAAAATGCCGCCTTGGCAAAAGCTGAGAGATTATAAATTGTAATATGATCTCCAGGATTATTTGTTAGTCAATGATCTTGGACTCATCTCAGCTTTGCCTTAAAAGGCCCTTAAACGGTGGACTGAAGACGATGGCTACAAAGAGGATGAAATGTTAAAGAATAATTACCATAAAGTATTAATTCATCAACCTATATAATATTATTTAGTTAATAAAAAAAATTCAGTATCTTCTACGGACGAATGAAGCAGTTCCATTCATCCCTATTTGAAATGTCCCAATCAGCCCCATGATGTATATATTCAATTGTCAGCTATTTTATCTCAGAAATTATTTTGTCACAATGGTTAATATGCTATCATTTTAATTACTAATATTCAGCCTTGAAATAAAAAAACTACAACTATCTTAATTGTTTATATTGCATACGATATTTAAGTAACTTCAAAAGTAAAAAAAAATTGCTTTTATTGCTGTATCGATTTGTTCTCTTCCATAATAAAATCTAGTATATTATGAGAATTACACCATAGTTAAGATTGTCTTTCCCTTTGTAATTACTGTAACCATCAATTTTAAAAATCGCTATTCGTCCTTTTATTGTATGTAGATTTTTAGAACATGAAATTTAAAATATAAATATCAAAACTCCTGACAAAATACGTAGTTTTAAATATTAAAACTAATGTAAGTCTGCGAATATTAAATTAATAAATAAGTATGTTTTCAACAACTCGTATTATTTTGTAACAATTTTAACTATGATGTTTCCCTTCTTAAAAATATTGATAATATTAAAATATTCTAATTCGGATGAGAGAGATTCATAATATAGAGATGAGATATTAATCGCATTTACGCTTCCAGTTTTCTCACTGTTCAGAAATTACGGATTCTTGGGAACTTTAAGAATAAAACTACTGCTATTTTAAACATTTGTGCTATTTTATATCTGAAAGTTTTTAAATTTGTGCTTGTGAGTAGGTTTCTTTGTAACGTAAAAAAAAAAAAGATGTCAACTGTTAATCCACTCGTCATTGTGTAGATGATTTTTAAGATGTATCTCAATGTTTCTAAACTAAGAACATAGTCTTGTGCTAAGTCACAGACGCAAAAAGATACTTTAAAAAATCTAGAAATTTTAATAGATGATTCATTACAATATAGTAATTTGACATGTGCTCCGATTGTTGAAACTAAACCGCTTAGATTTAAGTTTGTTGGAAAACAAACGGGTTTGTTGTTTTGTAGGGGGTAATCTCAAGAACTACCGAACCGATTAAAAAACTAATGGTGACAAATCGATTGTGGCAATATTGCTCAAACATAGGCTGTATTTGATGTCGGTGCCACTACCCCCAACGGGGGTCAGGATCGAAAACACGTTCTAAATGTGCGATTTTTGTGGAATTGAAGGATATAGAAACTTTACATTTGGCATGGTAGTTACTTATAAGATGTAAATGCTGTCTGATAACGATTTCTAAAAATATCGAAATACGTATGCATGAAATGTAATATGCAAAGCATGAAATAAGCAAAAACGTGCTAAAAACTTTTTAAATACGATTTCTATGGAATTATTAAGGATAAAAACTTGAAATTTGACATGGCTGTTGCTTTTAAGCTGTAAATGCTCCGTAAGAACAGTTTTAAAGAAAATGCGAGATTTAAAAGTGTGCTGGAGAAAATAACTTTCTAAACTTTCGATTTGTATAATTCTGGAGGGCCTAGAAACTTGAAATTCGGCAAGACGATTACTTTTAAAATATAAATGCTTTCTAAGAATTGTTTGTGGAAAAAATTGAAATTTAAAAGATTGAAATGAGCGAAAGAAGTTCTAAATTACGATTTTTATGGGATTTTACATAATATTTGTTAGCTAATATATTCCACATCCATTTCAAAGGCATACAAATACCACTTGGCATATTTCAACAACTAAGCGTGCAAAGCTGTGTGTTTTGCTAGTTTATTATAAAAATTATAATTTTTGCTCTATCTTTTTTTTTTTTTTTTAATATGGCAATAGGAAAGAAAAAAAGCACTATTTAACCCACCTATCCAGTATTTCTAGATTTCCTTGTGCACATACAATCACAATATTATTAATAGTAAATTACTTTTTAATCAAAGTGTATATTAAAAACATTATTACACTATTTATGTTTTATTTATACATTATTTTCTAAATTTCAGCGTTTAAAATATTTCATTTATGTAGTTTTACAGCAAGTTGGCATATTTTTAACCAGTATCATTTGACGCATAATTACCTCCAATGTTGTTGTAACGCGTACACATTTATAACCATAAAGAATGTTTGGCGATGTATCACCTATGCTAGGCTAACTTCAAAATGCTTTAAAAAATAATTTATTAATTTATAATTTAGCTCCAGAACTATTAAAACGTGTATTGTCATCAGAATCATAGCTGTATACATACTTTTTATAATTGTAGCACGTCAGGAAATGAGAAAAATTGGATTAGAAAATTTTATCTTTACATGCTCGAACCAAGTTAAGTTAAATAAAAGATTGTAAAATTTTCGAATAAATAGAAAAGTCTGTATGCAAACAACAGTCTCTACTATTTCCGTTAAATATATTCATTTATCGAAAGTTTGGATATTTTAATAAATATCAATTGTGCTATTTACAAAAGAGTGGTAATAGGCGTATCGATTTTCAAAAAGATAATACAACTTTGAAAATACCAATAATTTAGAGCATAATATTAGACCCTTTAACCATACTACAATATTGATTTATTGAAAGCATATTAACTGTATTCAAAAACTTGAATTTCTCAAGTTATTTTCCGAAATATGATAAATCGTTATTTGCTTAGATTACAATAATATAGGTGTGAATAGCATTAATCGATTAATTTTTAAATACTTCATGATATATTTTATTACTGAATCATAATTTTACTAGCGCGTAAACTTAGTAAATAAAAGAGAAAGTAGCGAAATAAGTACAGATTTATTTTTATCTAGAACGATAATAAATTATTGTCTATGAACTTAAAGAATTGAGATGTTCTCTAGCGTTATAGATTACATTCTATTTAAAACGCACAATTAAATTAAAGTTTTAGACACAACTGAAATACCTCTTGTAAAATATGTTTATACTACTAATACGGATGCGGTATGTTCATGTTAAGACTCTGTTCATTTGACAGCTCCATAAACAGTGACATGAACAAGCTCTTCCTACTATAGATTTCAATTAAAGTACCGGGTGATTATAATTAAAGTCACGATTTCAAAAATCGATAATTTTAAAACTACTGGTCAGAATGTCTTGATATTTCAGCAGAACAATCCTGAGGCAATGGAATTTTGGTTGTCGAAGGAAAAAAAATAGTTACAAAATGTGCCGATTGATGGCGCTGTCAGGGTAATGTCAGGGGAAAGACCAAAAATGTATTCGTTGAACACAGGAATGTTGTTAGCCAAAAGGAAAAAATAGAGTTCAGGGATTTACTAAAAATGTATTAGCGAAAAGACAAGAATACGTGTTTACAGCGACAACAGCGATAATGACAAAAGAAAAAAAAAAGAGCTTCATGGAACAAACACCTTACCGATGATTAAAGCATACGTTGTTCGATATGGCCCCTGCCTTGTTCCGCTACTAATTGGAAGCGCAAAACTGCATGCTCCACAACAGATCGGAGGGTATCTGTACTGATGCTATGGGTGTGGTGTGTGATGCTTGCCTTCAAGTCGGCTAGATTCTGAATCCGCCCGCTGTAAAAAAGATTCTTCAGGTACCCCCAAAGCTAGAAATCACACGTGTTTAAGTCAGGGGAATGTGGCAGCCACGTTGTTGGAAAAAGGCGGCTTATGATCCTATCATTTCCGAAATTAGCACTCAGTACCTGCATCACAGGAGTAGCAATGTGCGGAGGAGCGCTATCTTGCATGAATATTGAGTGATCCACACACTGACGCTGCTGAATTGCCGGAAGGACATGGTTACACAAAAGTCTTTCATTACGCTTGCCAGTAACGGTGCAGGTAACGGGAACCGCAGGTGTGATCTCCTAAAAGAAAAATGGACCGACGATAAACGCTGCCGTTATTCCGCACCACACAGTGACCTTTATAGACTGAAAAGGTAATGGCTGTAGCTGGGACGGATTCTCGGTCGCCCATATCCTGCAATTTTGCGTATTCACAGAATCTTGCTAATGAAAGTAGTCTTCGTTAGACCACTGAATGTTCCATGACCATCCGTTGTCCACTTCCATCCAGGCAAGAAATTGTAGTGCAAAAGATTGACGTGCTTCCAGGTCAGCAGGTAGCAACTCCTGCATATGAGTTATGTTGTACGGATAACAACGCAGTATGTTCCGTAGGACTTTACGCACCGTGCTGTTCAGCACATCCAGCATTCTGTCAATTCCCTGTGCACTGCTGATTCCAGCATCACTGTTAGTCTTTTCTTGCATTGCTGTAGCCACACTTTCCACTGCTGCAGCCGAAACTAGTTTCCTTCCTCTACCCCATTTAACGTCAAATGTACCGGTCTCTTCGAATTTAGCAATCAGTTTTCACAGAATATTTATGGTTTTAGTACCCCTTTTTATAGATTTTAATGTTCGAAATTTCCTAATAGCTGTAAGTGCACAGTCAACGTTCTTATGAAAAGCTTCAAGAGCAGAGAGCGATCCTTCATAGTCAGAGTCATGATGAAGCATTCAGGCAAAGAGCTGGTGCTCTGCATTTTTGTCGCAGCTATGTCTGCGGTGCGCATGTCACGTATTAGTAATTTGCATATATCCAGACAATGTGAACCCTGACAGCGCCATATATCGGCACATTTTGGAACAGCTTTCTTCCTTCGCCAAACAAAATTCCATTTCCTCACGATTGTTCTGCTAAAATATCAAGTCACTCTGACCAGTAGCTTTAAAATTATCGATTTTTGAAATCGTAACTTTAATTATAATCACCCTGTATATAAATTTTCTGCATGGTAAAAAATTTCTATAAAAAATGCATAAGGAAGTATTTTTTTAAAAAGTCTGTATTTAATATCTAAATGAATCAACACCAATGATTTAATTCAATATAAACTTATCTCCTAAAAGTACACATATTGGAATATTCGTTTTAAAATACTATCAGTTTCGCAAGAGCTTTCGGTTTGTTTCTCTGAAAAAACACACAAACTTTTAAAAAATAAATTTGAATTCAGCAGTACATTCATTAAACAAATATGTTTTTACATAATAAGTTGTCCAGTCTCCTTTGTTGTCAGGTATCGATTGGCAGCTTCGAGGCATAATTTCGACAGGATTTACAGTTAATTCCAAAGGAAGAGACCTCCAAACTTCCCGTATACGGAGATTACGATGCTTCAAATTGTACAAATTATTTTCCCTTTGTTCTATCTTCATGATAAACCACACGTTTTCAAGTAAATTGTCGTCAGATGACTGGAAGGTCTAATTCCCCGTGGTGTCATCATTTCACCACTTAGGTGTTTCGGGCCGTTGTCTTCTTGAATCAGCCATGCACTGTTATGCTAGCCAACCCATATTTGGCAAGACTTCTGTACACACTTTTGATATATTTTAATCATTTTTTGAAGATTATATTGCTTATAAACAAGCGTAAAATTGGACCTTTACGCCTTTACGGAGTGTTTCACTGTACGCTGAACAATGCGATTATTTTGGGTGGACCACCCATATTTTCACACATTTTGTGTATCATTATAGCGTTTTACCCAATTCCTGAAGGACCCTTCTGATTTTTACATTTATCGGGCTGCAGCAGCATAAGACATTTTTGGTGCTTTTGGGTGTGTGCAAAGAAAAACTGACTCATCACGACTTGCATATTCATGACTCATTTTTAATATGTTCTTTTAATTACATCAAAACAAGTCGAACTGAATATATAACATCAAAGCATTCTTGCTGCATGTTCAGGAAATACGGGAAACCAAAAACGATATTTGTGGGCCATCTATTAATAAAATTAGGAACCGAGTGCTCTTATGGATCTGACTATACTTCCGCAAATTCAGTTTTTTCTTTTGCTTTTTTCTGCAATCTTTCATTTGCTAATAATAAGGTTTCGTTTTTATGTGGATGCCTATTACTCTTTAAAATAAGTAAATTAATGCACTACAGATATTTCAAACGGTTATTGTTTAAGACACATTAATGACTAGTTATAGGGGAAATTCTAAAATTAAAAAAAAAAAATATTTACAAACTTCATTTTATTTAAACTGATTTAAAATGATACCATATAATTTATGAAGAAAAACTGAAATCAAACATTTACTTTTTTGTCTCGTTTTTAACACTTTCCAACCTAGTTGAAAAGTGTTTATGACTTCGGTTTGTCTGGCCGTCTGCCGTCTGTCCGTGCTCTAACTCCCGTAAATATGCTCGGATTGCCCTGCAATTTTTATATGTTATAATCGTTATCTATAGCAAGTTCCCTAATTCAACGGAAGTGTGTAGCACTTATAGTTTTTTTACAGGGCACTCAAAAGAATTCCGTTACATTGTGGTCTATGGGGAAAAATCATTTGCGGTTTATTTAAATAATGTTTCACTATTTTAAACGCATTGAAATTGATATATATCACTAAGGTGCATTAGAAGAAGCTTAATATGGAATAGGGTGTGCATAGCACTTATACTTACTTTACAGGGACAGTCAAAAGAATTCCGTTACATTACGTCTATGGAGAAAAATCGTCTGCGGTTTATTTAAATAATGTTTCCCTATTTTAAACGCATTGAAATTTATATAAGGTTCATTACAAGAGACTTACTACAGAATATTGTGTGTATAGCAGTCATCGTTCATTTACAGGGACACACAAAAGAATTCTCTACTGTATGTTAACAATAATTCCTGGAAGTACGTTTTAAGTTACTGAACGCGATTTTAATTTTAAATTGCTTTTGGTATATTACGTGGTGTGTATAAATTCTGTAGATCCTATACAGGGAAGCACAAAAGTTCTTGAACTCATTTCCGTATTATTTAACTCCAGACGGTGAATTTTAAACTGTGCTACGTGTTTCCTAACTGAACTAAAATTTAGCATCCTATGTAGTATATATACAAATCTATAGATCCTATACAGGGCTGAATAAAAGTATTCGGATTACTTAGATGTTATCTTTTAGCTTATTAAAGAGTATGATTCGTAAAATTATTTTGGAAGCGTTGGAAAGTGTTACATAATCTATGCTTGACGCATGATTTTTCGTTCTTATTCAAAATTGATTAATTTTACTTTTATTTAAAATCCCAAAATCCCCTTAAGACTTAATAATAGTTAACATCTGTGCTAAAAAATATATTTATAATTAAAGATGTCTCATGGAAATATCATTAAATTATAAATAATTCCTGTTTCAGAAAGTAGAAAATTTTCAAGTTAGCTGATATATTTTATTTCGAATTATAAAATAAACAATTATTATTAACATTTTAAATTAACTAATGACAGTATCATTTAATGCATTATTTCATATATACAATATATTTTTCTGTTATCCAAAAGAAGAATAATAAATTTATTGCAGCAATAAATGTTGATAAATATTATACTTTTAACAATATTATCATTTCATCTTTAATTAAGACATCATGTTATGCTATTTAAATATAGATTTGCTTTCTTAATTCTAATCAAGATATTTTGGCATTTTACAAATGAAATTAACTATTAATAAACAATAAATATATAATCATAATATTCTTGTATGCATAAAAATATTTTTAAAAAAATTAAATTATGTGTAAAAAAAAAAGGTCAATTGCACCTGTTAGCCTTATAAATTGTAAATAAATTTGAATGCACATAAATAAATTATTACCAAATAGTTAAGACGAAACCAGTGTTTGCAATTTACCTTTACAGTTTCTATAATTTAAAAAAAAGTGTAATGTGAGAGAAATGTATTCTCGTAAAGACTCTTAAATTTCTACAACAAATATCCTCATTTGAATTGGCACAACAAATATCCACATTTGTATCAAAATTATTACTGATATTAAAATACAATAATTATATTCAAACAGAGGTATAGTCCCACCCCCCCCCCCCAAAAAAAAGTAAAAATAAAAATAAAAATAATTGTCCTGTAGAGTCTTATTTTTAATTCCATCAATTGCAAATTTACGGTGGTAATCTAGAAAAAATACTACTTTTCCCCAACTTATAGTAATAATAATGCTTAAGGCTGAATTTAAATAGTAGCATATATAGTAAATAGGCGCCTCTTTTAACCAATTTGGTCTTTCATAAATGTTAAGAATAATTTCAACAGATTACTTTTTTTTTTCATTATTCAATTTACTTGCTGAACCGTACTCCATATCGGAAGAATTTGATAGAGAAATCAAGAACTCTTTGCGATCATGGCTGCATTTCGTATAATTTATATTGTTCTGAATTTCATTTTTCTGGTAAAATGCTTGACAGAAACAGCTTAACTTACTTAGGTCCGTTTTTTATAAGTTGCAATACGTTCGCTTATGAAGAAAAGATTAAACCTTTTAAATAATCTTCCGTAATTGGGTCCAGTTTCAATTGCCGTATTTTAGCTAATACGACGTGTGTAATGAAGGTTTTCTTTTTTATTTTATTTTATTTTATTTTATTTTATTTATTTATTTTTTGTGAAAACCTTTTAATTTTATCCACAATCACATTGATCCATATGGTTGCTATTTTTTTGTTTCACGTTAACATTGCTTTTAGATTCGATTAGGAAAGATTAGAAAATCTGTCATTATTCTCATCTAATCTTCTTGGACAATGTGCCCTAATCGGCAAGCGTACTAATTGACATATTTTAGCGAGTATCGTTTCGTGAAACATTGAACTTTTGGATGTCATTTAAGGATAATCTCATTTCATGTAAACCATATCTGCTGTTTGTACTTATTGCCCACGTTTGACCACTTTTCTCCTTCTTCGTATAATCTAATTAAAATGAATCTACTTTTTTTATGCTGACCGCTATCAACTTTGTGATACATTTCCGCTATTGGGTCCTTGTTAACACTTTCCAACCTAGTTGAAAAGTGTTTATGACTTCAGTTTGTCTGCCGCCTGTCCGTGCTCTTACTCCCGTAAATATGCTTCGATTGTCCTGAAATTTCTGTATGTTATTGTCGTTAACTATAGCATGTTCCCTTTTTCAACAAAAGTGTGTAGCACTTATACTTTTTTTTACAGGGACAGTTAAAAGTATTCGGTTACATTACAGTCAATGGGAAAAATCGGTTCAAGCGCATTTTCATGACGCTACGTCATTTAAAACATAATGAAATTGATATATAATTATGAAGCACATTAAAACATGCTTTCTGTAGAATATGGGGTGCAAAGCATTTATTATTCACTTACAGGGTCAAACAAAATAGTTCTCTTACACACCGTTATATGGGGAAAAATCGTCTGCAGTGTTATTTAGTGATATTTTACTATTTCAAACATAATAAAAATTATATGTATTACTAACCCCACTAAAAAAAATCTGAAGATTATCTTAAAAAAATATCTGTAGAAAATCTGTAGGGATTTGGCCCACTTTTTTTCTGCAAATTTTCTGCAGAATAAAATCTGCAAATTTTCTGCAGAAATTATCCTCAAAATTTTCTGCAAATCTAGGCTTAAAAATGGGCCAAATACCTACAGATTTTCTTAAGAATTATTTCTACAGATTTTCTGCAGAAATTATCCTCAAAATTTTCTGCAAATGTAGGCTTAAAAAGTGGGCCAAATACCTACAGATTTTCTTAAGAATTATTTCTATAGATTTTCTGCAGAAATTATCCTCAAAATTTTTTTGCAAATGTAGGCTTAAAAATGGGCCAAATACCTACAGATTTTCTTAAGAATTATTTCTACAGATTTTCTGCAGAAATTATCCTCAAAATTTTCTGCAAATGTAGGCTTAAAAAGTGGGCCAAATACCTACAGATTTTCTTAAGAATTATTTCTACAGATTTTCTGCAGAAATTATCCTCAAAATTTTCTGTAAATGTAGGCTTAAAAGTGGGCCAAATACCTACAGATTTTCTTAAGAATTATTTCTACAGATTTTCTACAGAAATTATCCTCAAAATTTACTGCAAATGTAGGCTTAAAAAGTGGGCCAAATACCTGTAGTTTTTCTTAAGAATTATTTCTACAAATTTTCTGCAGAAATTATCCTCAAAATTTTCTGCAAATGTAGGCTTAAAAAGTGGGCCAAATACCTACAGATTTTCTGCAGAAATTATCCTTAAAATTTTCTGTAAATGTAGGCTTAAAAAGTGGGCCAAATACCTACAGATTTTCTTAAGAATTATTCTACATAAATAATCCTCAAAATGTTATACAGAAATAGGCTTAAAAAGTGGACCAGATACTAGATTTCCTTCAGGATTGATATCTATAGAAATGATTATCAAAATAATCTGCATTTTGTAGGATTAATAAAAAGTGTGTCAGGATATGAAATTTTTCTGTAGCATACACAAGATAAAGTGATCCAAAACCCCTTTATGTTTTTCTACATTTTTTTTTTTTGGGGGGGGGTGGCACTTTAAAATAGTTAATATTTGGTTAATAGTTATAAAGCATTATTTTGGTAAATGAATGTAAGTTACAGTGGCTTGCATATACCTATGTCAGCTTGCAAAATACATATTGGCATTACAATAATTGCAGACCTATTAAAAGTAAAAACTTTTTTTAAGTCAAATGCAAAACACCTTTTGATATTTTTTCAACATAAGATCAGATGCCAAAGCGACTTTGAAGTAATGTCAAACTGAACAGTAAATAAAATCACTGCATATTTTCAAGGTAAATAAATTTCAATAGTTAAAAGCATTGTCTAGCATTTATTTTTGCAATGCTTTATTTATAATAAATTATAATATGCATGAAGCTACATATAATTTAATGTATTATCTAATAAACACTTTCCATTTTGTTTAATGATAAATTTAAAATAAGTTTTTAAGTAGTACTGTAAGTATGTTTTATAAATTTAAATTAGAGGTTCATTCGGTTAAGCCATTTTTGAATAATTGGGACTAAAATAACCAGGGTTCTACTGTATCTACAATTTTTTTAATTAATTTTATCATTCTTCAGCCAATATATATCTATTCAATACATAAATAATTGAATTATTTAACAAATAGGCTAGAAAGTAAAAATTTATTCTAAGTCACACTCGTGCTATTTCCCAAGCTAAGACCCAAGCAATCCTAAAATTATCATATTTTCAACTATTAAGAATAAGTGAATATTGATTTTTATTATGTGATTTCTTAAAACTCTTTTGTGAGATTACAGTATTTAAAAATTCAATTATTTCTTTTTAATATTCCATTGTAGTAGAAGATCTTTATTATGCAATTCCTTATATAATGCACCACTTTCGCAGATGTAAACAATGAATTTTGCAATTAAGATACACCTGCATTCCACAATGTATAAAAAATGCTACTTTCTAAAGGGCTACATTTGATACATTATTTTATCTTTATCTCCTTAATTCAGCACTTTTAAATAAAAAAAATTGCTATTGTTACATTAGAATTTTTTGGAAATGAGTAATATAATGATTTAGACTGTGTTTATGAAGTAAAATTTAACAATGTGTAAAATGATCGAATTTATGCAAAAATTAATAATTGCATTCCTTCTAGTCTCAAGGAATGCAATATGAAGATATACTTTGGCCATGTTTACAAAGTAAGTTTAATGATGTGTGAAATGTGATCGATATAACTCAATTTTGTACTTTTATGTTATAGTGGCCCCCAAGCATAAATCACCAAGCGACCAAGATTTATTACCAGATTATAAAGCATAGATGACATTGTAATCATATATGATGTATATAACATTTCGGACGTATATGGTCAACTTATTGTCATATATGATGCATACATGATATATAAATGACATGTGTATAAGATGTATATGATGTACATATAACATATGAGACATCAATAATGTTTATATAATGACGTATATGGTGCATATATAAGCTTTGCAATGATATTAGCAAAATCATAGCCACAACCTTGTCATAATCAGGGCTGCGGAGTAGGCGGGAAAAATGACCGACTCCGACTCCTGAAATTTTAAAGGAACAGACTCAGACTCCGGGAGGGCTAAAGTACTAGTGTTGCCTGTTGATTCCTATTATTCAGATTATTTCATTGCTGTCATTTGTTTTGAAATAGTAATAGTCACTTTAATAAATTTAGGAAATTATTTCAGTAAATAAAGGAAATATTACTATTTTTTTTAAAGTGGCAGCAATCAAGCAATTGGAATAAAACCTCAACTGGCAACACTGCAGTTACATTCCTGTTTGACCTTGACGCATTATGATGTGCATATCAACCCAGGTGTCGATGCAGGTTTTTTTTTTTCTTAGGGCCCATTTTGTGAAAAATAAAGATTATTTTTGTGAAATTTATTATATTTTTGTGAAAAATAACATCTTGTAATGAACTATATATAAAATATAAACTAGAGATTTCAATTAAAAACAGTTTACATATATGCTGTACACTGGACAATATATTGGAACTGTTTAACATGGGTTTCCTTGTATATATATAGTCCAAATATAAAAATAATAATTCAGTTTATAAATTTAAAATTACATTGAATTGGTTTAATTTCACTTCAAACTGTCTAAAAAACAAGCTGGAGTCGAACTGTTTTTTAGTGAATCCGACTCTTTTGCCCAAAAAATAGGTTTGACTCCGACTCCACAGCCCTGGTCATAATCATAATAGTGAGGGCAGCTATAACACGAAAGTACCAAAATTTTATAATATGCAAAACCTCTCATGCAAACTATCTCATATGAATTATAAAGATCTTATACTGTATATTCATGTATGTTTGATACATAAATTTTTATTTTAAACTATTAATATCGTCAATGAGAAAAAATTATATTTTTATGAAATTTCTTGCCAATAACAATGAAAAATTGTAATTTTCAAACAAATCTAAATACTAATTTAAAAAAAAAAAAAAAAAAAAAAAAAAAAAAAAAAAAAAAAAAAAAAAAACTGAAAACATTTTAGTTAATTAAAATTGATATTCATTCCTCATTGTTAATTTGATGAATGAATTGAAGTTTGAATAGTTTTGTTAAATACAGTGGTGTAGTCATTAAATAAAACCCCAAAGAATACATGCTATAAGCGAAGAATATACAACAGAGTAATATGGAGTTATCCAGAAGGCATACGGTGTGTACCCTCCACTACATCCATGGTGAAATATATTCACTATATACAGGGTGATTCATAAAAGATGGGCAGAACTTTAAGGGGTTATAGTACACTTAAAGACAAATAATATTAAATAGGAGACTAAGGGTCCCAGACGTATTCCCAAGGAGATAGGGGGCATTAAAGTTTAGGGTCCGAAATTTCAAATGATTATAAAACATGGAAAAATTGGTCGATTCGTTTGCGGTTTTTGCAAAAAATTTTCTTTATGCCAGTATTTTCTTGAAATAAAATTTTAAAGTTCAATTTCAAAAAATGCCGATAGGGGGCGCTTTAGACTTTGGAGTAACAAACAACTATTTTTTAACGTTATTTTTTGTATTTCTTTAAATGATTTCGAAAGCTTAGACTTAAACTTAAATTTTGATCTAAAAATCTGAGTCCTAACGAGTAGTTAAGTAGCGTAAACTGAAATTTGAAATTTGAAACCCTTCTCCCCCCAGAACAAAAATCAGTTATTCCCGATCTTTGTGTCGTAGATTAGGCTCTAACTACTGCCGCGTTTTGCTAAAATTATTCTTTATGTCAGTATTTTCTTGAAAATAAATTTTAAAGAAAATTTTCAAAAAATTCCGATAGAGGGCGCTTTAGACTTTGGAGTAACGAACAACTATTTTATACCGTTATTTTTTGTGTCTCATTAAATGCTTTCTAAAGCTTAGACTTAAACTTAAATTTTCAGCTCAAAATCTGAATCGCTGAGCGTGGTTCAGTAGCGAGGGGAGGGGGTTCAAATTTCAACTTCTGAACATAGTTCAGTTTGCACTACTTAACCATGCCCAACGATTCTGTGCTGTGATACGAGGCAAAAATACAACTTTCGTCAAGGACTGCATAGTCGGAATTCACTCATAAAGGCACTGGCACAGTTGGAAACGTCGCTCATGCAAACGTTAAAGCTCCATTCCTGACGCTAGTCACCGGGTGAAGAAGGAAACAGAAAGTATGCAAATGTCAAATGGGGAAGAAGAAGAACACGTATGCAAAATTTCGACACGATTCAGGCATAAAAACCACTGAACGGTGAGTCAAGTGTAAGTCGCTGTAGTAATGAATCGGAAGATGGTGCCCTTCACGAATAAGGAAAAGGCTGAGATGCATTTAATTTACGGAGCGGCAGATGGAAATGGTGCAGAGGCACAACGAATGTACGGAGAGCGATTTCCTAACAGGCGGTTGCCTAACCGCAAAACTTTCGAGCGCTTGCACAGACAGTTGTGTGAGACGGGATCATTTCTCGCTTCCCGGTCGAATGCAGGTCGTGCAAAAAAGGACGAATCAGTAGTTGTTGCAGAAGCCATTCTGGATGTAGTAGCGGCGCAGCCAAGTACAAGTACACGAACAGTGGCTAGCCAGGTGGATACCTCACAGTCCACGACTTGGAGGGTACTGAAGGATGAAC
Source organism: Maratus michaelseni (assembly GCA_963931845.1). Classification (NCBI taxonomy): domain Eukaryota; kingdom Metazoa; phylum Arthropoda; class Arachnida; order Araneae; family Salticidae; genus Maratus; species Maratus michaelseni. The sequence goes on from OZ007588.1 coordinate 458,909,008, forward strand.
ATTTGCTCCCGTTTCATGTGCAACGAGTCCAGAAACTGTCTCCAGGGGATTATCCAAATCGTATTGAATTCGCCCGCTGGTTTCTGCAGCAGAACGCGCTAAATCCACATTTTGGACGAACTGTGCTTTTCACCGATGAATGTACCTTCACACGTGAAGGTACATTTAACACACACAATGCACATGTATGGGCGGATGTCAATCCACATGCTACGTATCCACATGCTCATCAGAGACGCTTTTCCATCAATGTTTGGGCAGGAATCCTCGGAGACCACCTAATCGGACCGTACCTTCTTCCTGAACGCCTCAACGGTAAAACATACCTCACATTTCTGCAACATGTGCTGCCAGACCTGTTAAACGTTGTTCCTCCACGCATCCGGCGGGTCGTGTGGTTCCAGCACGATGGAGCGCCAGCCCATTACGTACGAGACGTCCGCAACTATCTGGACATCACATTTCCGAACAGATGGATTGGTCGAGGTGGTCCTGTTGCTTGGCCTGCTCGCTCGCCAGATCTTTCACCCCTCGATTTCTTTTTTTGGGGACGATTTAAGGCTCTTATGTATGAGACACCCATTGAATCCCCCGAGGAACTGGTCGCCAGACTTTCCGCCGCTGTAGGGGAAGTGCTCGAAAAGCCTGATGTTTTCGCGAATGTTCGCCGTTCCATTCGTCGCCGTTGTTCTGCGTGCATAACCTCTGGTGGTCACAATTTTGAACATTTATTGTGATTACATGTTAATAAATATGCTTTGGTAACATAATCCTAATTTGTGTCTTTTTACCTCGTATCACAGCACACAATGTGTGGACATGGTAAACTGAACTGTGCTCAGGAGTAGAAATTTCAAACCCCTCTCCCCAGAAACTTAACCACGTCTAACGATTCAGATTTTGGGCTGAAAATTTAAGTCTAAGCTTTAGAAAGCATTTAATGAGACACAAAAAATAACGGTATAAAATAGTTGTTCGTTACTCCAAAGTCTAAAGCGCCCTCTATCGGAATTTTTTGAAAATTTTCTTTAAAATTTATTTTCAAGAAAATACTGACATAAAGAATAATTTTAGCAAAACGCGGCAGTAGTTAGAGCCTAATCTACGACACAAAGATCGGGAATAACTGATTTTTGTTCTGGGGGGAGAAGGGTTTCAAATTTCAAATTTCAGTTTACGCTACTTAACTACTCGTTAGAACTCAGATTTTTAGATCAAAATTTAAGTTTAAGTCTAAGCTTTCGAAATCATTTAAAGAAATACAAAAAATAACGTTAAAAAATAGTTGTTTGTTACTCCAAAGTCTAAAGCGCCCCCTATCGGCATTTTTTGAAATTGAACTTTAAAATTTTATTTCAAGAAAATACTGGCATAAAGAAAATTTTTTGCAAAAACCGCAAACGAATCGACCAATTTTTCCATGTTTTATAATCATTTGAAATTTCGGACCCTAAACTTTAATGCCCCCTATCTCCTTGGGAATACGTCTGGGACCCTTAGTCTCCTATTTAATATTATTTGTCTTTAAGTGTACTATAACCCCTTAAAGTTCTGCCCATCTTTTATGAATCACCCTGTATATTCAAAGCCTACAGAATTTCTGAAAACTGGTTCATTTCTTAAAAAATATATTTAACCGCCTTTTTTTTAGGTGCGTTCGTAATTATATAAATACGTAGCACCTATAGTCGTCGTTTGGTCCGTCCGTCTGTCTGTCTGTCTGTCCGCATATAACAACGCAAAAACTACCCAACCAAATGGTTTGCAATTTAAAATATATTATCTTTGCAGAATTTTGTCGAGACATTTCAAATTTTATTAAAATCGAATCAAAACTTTAGGAGATATTAATAAAAATATTTATTAAGAAATTTGAATTTTTTTTTTTAAATCGGTGCTTTTTTGTTATAGGAGCTTCCGAAGTTTAATCGTCAAGCGACCGAGATACTTATTTTATGACAGAAATTAATCTGCAGACGATGTAATTCATTTCACAGAATTAAAAATCATCAAGATCGGAATATTTATATAACTAGCTGATACATATATATCTGAATATTTATATAACTAGTTAAGATATTTGTATGAACAGTGTCATAAAATATATACTTAACTAGCTGTTTAACCCGCTCTACGCACGGGATATCATGAATTTAATTCTAAAACGTGCGTACGAACGCACCTCGTTTGTAACGTTTGACGTACAATTTCCAACTTGTTTCATTTAAATTACTCTCTCAAAATATTATTTTTATATTGTGGCTAATATCTAATTTTAAGATAGTTATTTATTATGAATTTGGAAACAGACTGAAACATAATAAAAATATCAAATGCAGAGAGATATTTCATAAAATTATTAAAATCATTACTAAAATGTTAATAAACTAAAATGTTTTCATTTTGTTTTTTTTAATCAGTAATTGTTTAAAAATTACAATTTTTCATTGTTATTGGTAAGAAATTTCATAAAAATATAATTTTTTTTCTCATTGTAGATATCAATAGTTTAAAATAAAAATTTATGTATCAAACATACATGAATATACAGTATAAGGATCTTTATAATTCATATGAGATAGTTTGCATGAGAGGTTTTGCATGTTATAAAATTTTGGTACTTTCATGTTATAGTGACCCCCACAATTACGATTATGACAAGGTTGCGGCTGTGATTTTACTAATATCATTGCAAAGTTTATATATGCATCATATATACACATATATATGTATATACTCCAAATACTCATATATGCGCCATATACATCATTATATAAACATTATTGATGTCTTATATATTATATATACGTCTTATACACATATCATATACATATATATGCATCATATATAACAGTAACTTGACCATATACATCATGAAATATTATATATACAACATATATTATTACAATGTCATCTATGCTTAATAATCTGGCAATAAATCTTGGTCACTTGGCAATATATGCTCAAGGGCCACTATAACAAAAAAGTACCAAAATTTTGAGTTATATCGATCACATTTCACACATCATTAAACTTACTTTGTAAACATGGCCAAAGTGTATCTTCATATTGCATTCCTTGAGACCAGAAGTTGTGCAGATTATAAATTTTTGTATAATAACGAACATTTCACACATTGTTAAATTTTACTTTATAAACACAGTCCAAATCATTATATTACTAATTTTCAAAAATTTCTAATGTAATAATAGCAATTTTTTTTAATTAAAAAGCTCTGAATTGAGATAAATATAAAATAATGTATCCCTCTAGAAAGTAGCATTTTTTATACATTGTGGAATGCGGTGCTTCTTAACTACAAAATTCATTGTTTACATCTGAGAAGTGGTGCATTACATAGGGAATTGCATAACAAAGATCTTCTACTACAATAGCATATTAAAAAGAAAAAAATGGAATTTTTAAATACTGTAATCACAAAACAGTTTTAAAAAATCACACATAGAAAAAAAAATCAATATTCACTTACTCTTAATAGTTGAAAAATATTATAATTTTAGGCTGTTGTCAATATTTAAAAATATATTTTTCCCATTACAAATGAATGACAAAAATCACACGATTCAGACATGAAATGCTAACTGGGATATTTTACATAAGTTTTATTCTGCAAGAATGAATAAATTATTTCACAAAATAACTTTTTGCTGGATTTTTCTTATTTTTTAAATCTACTATGATATTGCTCTCACTAATTTAAAAATATCCCCATTTGTAATGAATGAATAAGAAACAATAGTTAGAAATATAAAATATGTACACCATGAAATTTCTTTAAATTATTCTGATTCTTATGTTTTGCAACAGACTTAATATTAATGTAAAGTTTACTTTATTCACAAAGCAAAAATTTAAGTTTTCCTGTGTTTTTATTACAGCAAAAAATATATAGTGTCATCAGTATTTAACTTTTTTAATTTTATAGCAAATATAAGAAACTTGCAATATACAAGAAGCATTTCACTATTCAGTGGGTGCCAGTGGCAACTCTTCTATCGGTGAACAGGAGCCTCCAAAGAAGAATGAAAAAAATATATATATAATAACAAGTTAAATAAAGGAATTGAAAATCACATTTTAATTTTTTCCCATTTGAAGGCTGAACTTCTTTCACCCCCCCCCCCCCCAGACACAGAGCACCCTGTAAATGTATGTCTTTTCCTCTCTTGCATGTGTGAGTGAAAGAATTCTCCTATAAAATGAAAACCACTTTATGTGGATGGAAGTGGAGATCACTCGTAAACTCACATTTGCACAGTCTGTAATGTGCAGGAGCTTGCTTTTTTTCTCATTTTCATTCTTGTTCATTCAATTTCTCCCTTGGTTTGCAATGTTCGGTTATTTTCTTTTAAATAATTATCTGTTTACTCATTTTGCTTTTTATATATTTATTATTCTGTGTAAGAACTAGTTCTAAACAGCTAAGATGGCACATAGTAAAATGAATGTTTTGAAACTAAATTTTCAACATTTTTGCTGGAAAAGAAAATTGAAGTTACAACAGTTAAGATGGCACATAGTAAAATTAATGTTTTGAAACTAAAGTCATTTCATTTTACAATATTGTCGATGAAACGGAAAATTGAAGTTACATTGATTACTTAAATGGGTTGGTCAGTTAGATCTCAAATTCCCCTCGCTAATGTTAAATGCATTGGGGGGGGGGGGGGGAGGAGTGGAATCCCTTCTTATTTTTTAAATATTTCATATGGGAGTTGTTAATATGTATGACCTATTTTTCCTATGTATAATAATAAATAATTATTAATCTGTTTACTTACTGGAAGTGAATATTTTTGACTTATTTTCTTCAATGTTTTGACTAAAGTCATTTCATTTTTGAACATTATCACTGGAAAGAAAATTGAAGTTACATTGATTACTTAAATGGGTTGATCAGTTAGATCTCAATTTTTTTTTTTTTTTTTTTACTGGCTACAAAATACAATTTCTTACAGGATGTCTTTTTTTTTTTTTTTTTTAGTTGTCAAAACATTTTAAAATACCTGGTTAGTTTTACCTGAAGTGTTAAATATTTTTCAACAGCTCGTACAATTTTAGCACACTAAATAATAAATTAAATATATATTTTAGAAATATTTTGACAATTAAGAAAACAAGAGACATCCTTTAAGAAGAGTACACAAAAAAATAAGTAAAAAATATTAATTTCCTGAGAAGATATTTAAAAAATATGAATGCACTCCACCACGGGTTTAACATTAGCGAGGGGAATTTGAGATCTGACAGAGCAACTCCCATAAGAAATACTTTTGCTAACTAATCCAGGTGACACAATCCAATTTAGATAAAATGTTCATAGATTTATGGATATGAATTAATTAACAGCCTGTTTTGTTTTCTGTCTCATGTTTGCAAAACACAATGGTGATCCACGGATGAATTACAGTATAACTGCTATATCAATTTAACTTAAAAAAAAAATAAACATGAATGTTCGCAATCACATTTAAATTCCATATTAGAATTTAATTTTACTAAGAAAGTGGGGGTTCTCTGTGGGTATAACAACTTGACATTGCGTTTCAGTCAAATGTTAATAAACACAATAGGGAAGTTACCAAAAACCATTATGTAATTACAAAAATTATTGATTGAATGCATTCAGTTTTGTGGTGCATTTGAGCTCACCCTTGGAGGACATGATGAATACTAAGAGTCGATAAAACATTGTGCTTTCAAAAGTCGCATAATATTTAATGTAGAGCTTTTCTGTAAAATAATATATAAATTTTCAAATGAATATTGTAAAAAAAAAATATACACATTGTAACCTATAAAAATTTTAACACAAATCAATTTGACAACATTCAAATATGTTAATCAAAAATTTTAGCTTATTCCACTAAGTAGAATTTGAGGTATGATTAGAAAACTTCACATATTTCAGTTTGTTTTATTAACAAATGAATTTAACATTAGAAGTTAAAATTTTTACATCTGCATAATTACTAAACTAGTGCATCAAATTACTTTCCATTTGATATTCTAAGATAAAAATTTCCTGATAATTCCAAATATATAAAAATTAGGTTTTTATAATGAAAATTTGTCACAATTGCAATATGAAGAAGGCCCTCTAAGAATAAAAATCTAATTGAAAGACATTTTTCCCAATAAAATTATTTTTGTTTTACAACAATTTAGCAAATAGGAAATTCTTTTTTTTTTTTTTTCAGCACTGCACTGTATTTTTTTTTTTTTTTTTTTTTTTTTTTTTTTGTAGAAAGTAAAATGATACAAATGTTTTAAACTTGTGACAATTCAAATGTATTTTAATATGTATGCCACATCGTAAATATAATCATAAGATACTTAATGTTGAACTCTGTAATCAGCTTTGTTAAATATTTATTCAATAAAACCTGCAGGTCTGTTACTGCCGAATGGCACTGAAAATAGTAGCTTTAGCAGCCTTCACAAAAAAAAAAAAAAAAAAAAAAAAAAAATAGTAGCCAAAATAGTCGCATACCTACTTTAAAAAGAGGGAAGAAAAAAATGCATCCGTAATAATTGTAAGAAATTTAAGAATGTCCACATCTTATTTCAGAGTTTGTGTTTCTGCTCAATTCACTCAATAAAAAATATGGTGGTTTCTTCAAATCAGAAATCAATTTATCCCAAAAATAAGGCTTCAGTTACATATAAGGGAGGAGGGGTAAAGTTCTCTTCGAGAGGCAGGGTTAGAAATTACGTGTGATATTACAAATCCCGCACAAAATAGGCAAATACTGCATTAATAAAAAAAATTTGTGTGGTATCTTCTACCTTTACTTTTTTTACAAGCATATGATATGTACACAAATGTTTAATTTTCATGAAAGCCGAGATTTCTTCTTTCTGGAGGAATCCCGCAATATGAATTCATCAGTCAATCGTAAAAAAAAAAAAAAAAAAAAAAAAAAAAAAAATGTGAATTTTGCCAATCTGCATCAAAAAAATCTCTGATTTCAACGATTGATCGCAGAAAAAAAAAAGAAAAGTTGCCCATTAATCATGTGAAACAATTGCAAATTTTGTCACACTTTTGCAAACAAAAAAACTGTGATTTTAATCAAATAATCATGAAAAAAATAGAATTTAATCAAATACAGTGCAAAAAAAATCAATTTCTTCAGTCAATCGTGAAAAGAAAATCACGAATTTCGATAAATGATCGTAGAAAAGAAAAGCGCTTTTCGGTCAAAAAATCTCCACAGCAAACAGCAAATTTCATCAATCGGTCGAGGAAAAATATATATCACAATTTTCGACAAATAGTTGTGAAAAAAAATCAATCTCATCAATCGATCGTAGAAAACCTTTGCAAAATTTAATTTAAAAAAAAAATCACAAAATTTGCAATCGGTTGCGGGAAAAAGTGCAAAATCTTCTCAAATGATTGTAGAAAAATATTGCAAATTTCATCAAACATTGCAGAGAGAAATAACTAATTTCATCAACCTATCGGAGGAAAAGTCATTCATTTTAACAATTTTGACATGCCTGTACTAACTTAATTCTTAAATAATCAGGCATGAATGTCAAATCTCACCGAAAATGCTGAACTAGGCGCATAATACAAAGTTATTACAATACAAATACACATGTAGAAATAAATATTACAAACGAAAATTACAAGAAAAAAAAACTATTAATAACTGATTTAGGTATGTAAAGCGTAAAATAAATATGCAGTAAAGTTAAAAGATATAGTAAAACCATTATTAATTTTATTCACACCCCCGTGGCAGAATGTACGCAATGCTGCGACGGGCGTCACAGACTTTTTAGGGCACTTGCAGACTAAAAACATACAGCGATGACGCGGACGTGCTATAGTGCGTAAATTACTCAAAAAAAAAGGGCAAACTTCGTCGAAAGATCCTGAATAAAATGCCGAATTTCTTCGAAGAATCGCGGAAAAAAAGGTGAAATTCATTTAAAGTTTGCATAAAATGGCTAATTTCGTTAACAGATCGCGAAAAAAATGCAAATTTAGCCAAAAGGGCGTGAAAAAAAAAACGTGAATTTCGTAAAAAGGCCGTCAAAAAACAATCAGTTTCTTTGAAGGATCGCAGGAAAATGCACATTTTGCCGAAGGGCTACATAGAAAACGGCAACTTCATTGAAAGATCGTAGAAAAAACTTAATTTCATCGAAGGATCATGAAAAACAGTCAATTTCATCGAAGAAACAGCAAATTTCGTCGTCAGATCGCGAAAAAATGGCAAATTTCATCGAAGGATCGCCAAAAAACTGTAAATTCCGTCGAAGGATCTTGAAAAAACAGCAAATCTCGTCGAATAATCTCGAAAAAAATGGCAAATTTCGTCGAAGGATCGCGGAAAAAACACTAATTTTGTCCAAAGGCCAAAGAAAAATTGTGAAAATCATCAAAGGATCTGGGAAAATGGCTAATTTTGTCGACAGATTGCGATAAAAATGCAAATTTTGTAAAAGGGTCGTTGTAAAACTTGATTTTCCTCAAAAGACGGTAAAAAAAAAAAAACAAAAAAAACATGAGTTTCGTTGAAGGATCGTGGAAAAAATATTAATTTCATTAAAGGGCCACAGAGAAAATGTAAATTTCGTCAAATGGCCTCAGAAAAAAATGCTAATTTGGTCAAAGGATCACGAGAGAATTTCGTGGAAGGGCCACGAAAAAAAAACGTGAATTTCACCAAAGGATCGCAGGGAGAAAAAAGAAACTCTAATTTCGTCAAAGGTTCACGAGAAAAACATGAATTTTGTGAAATAGTCCCGGAAAAGATGCAACATTCCTTTAGAAAACAGCAGACACACAAAGTTCTATGCTTATTAATGTAGGCATAGTTTTTAATCTGAAACAATATATTGAACTAACTTTTGAACCCGAACCCAATTTGCAAGAATCTACACTCAGTCTGAAATCGACTCTAATCAAAAGCAGAGTTAATCCGACCTGCAACAAGAAAAATTATTGCCGAGAGGGGATTTTCTCCCCTTCCCCCTCTGCTGTAACCTTTCAGAATATTTGCTGTGAATTTCAGAATTTTTTTTTACTCAGAAAGGCAGATAAATGCTGATGCCTTAATTAATTAGCACTACAACAGCACCAAGAATAGATTTATATGATATATTGCGTATTGCAGACTCTTTTTGAAAACATTATTAGCGTTGCAGACACTTGAAGGTAGTTCTGCCACTGGGATTCACACCTACTTTCCTTTATTTAAATTATATTTATGTTTTCAGACATGATGTTAAAATTTCTGCACTCTATTAGCATAGCTACTCAAATTCAAGACAACAACATTGCTGCAAGAAAACACACTAAAACAAAAAACAGAGGTAGTATTACAACATTTACATAATACACATGCAGTTAACTATTCTTTTTTTTTCTCATTCCCCCCCCCCCTTTGCTATGATTTCTTATTTGAAGAAAAAGAGTTTGATAAAATCGAAAAAACTAGAAAAAAGGGTGAACACACGTAGTTATTTATTAATTATTTTGTTGCATGCATCTTTTACTTTTTTAATTAAGATTTTGTATTAAAAAAGCTATATATGTTAGAGGGAAATTTTAAAAGAACAGAATTTATATACATTACAATTTTATATATTCTCCAACCCCATCCCATATCCACCCCATCCCAAATTCTTAGATAATGATTTCTCTGTGTTTTTGCGTCAATCTCAGAAACAGCCTAAATGACATTAAAAAAAGCTGATTTCAGTGAAAAAGCTGAACACTTCCATGCGGGTAATAGCACATAAAATAATAGTGTGGTTTAAAGATACTTTTTCCTCCCTCCCAAACAGTTCAACTCCCCTCCATTTATAAATGTTGGGAGAGAGACTCCCCTGCTATGAAAAACGGAATTTCATGTCCTAAACATGTAAAATAATATTGAAGTTTAAAGATATTTTTTTCTACTTTACAAACAGTTCCATCCATTTATAAATATTGGAAGGGGGACTCCCCTCCAAGGAAAATTTGATTTCCACGACTTAACAGCAGTGTTAAACTTGAAGGATTTTACTTTAAAAATTACATAGAACCACAGAATAGGATTCTATTGTCTGTGCATAGAACGATATAAAACGGAGCGTAGCACATGTTGATGTGAATTGTAACACACGCTCGCTGACGGCTGAGTTGAGAAGTAGAAGTACTTTTTCTTTCATAAAAATATTTGTAATTTACCGATCATGGAGTCAGTAAAAGAATAAGTAAATACAGCAATAGCTTCTTTGGCATAAAATGTAGCATCAAATGCGTAAATATTTTATTTCAGAGTGGAAATTTTAAATAACAAAATTAAGATTATTATTATAATTTTTAACTTCTTCTATCTTTACAAGAAGAAAGTATTGGATTCATGAAAATTTTCGACTTCCGGTTTTCGACAGATTTATACATTTTAGAAGGTCCTGAACACGATTTGACTGTTTTTAGAAAATGTCTGTCTGTGACTCTGTCCTGTCTGTCTGTCTGTATGTGACAAAAATTGTGTGGGGTCTCTATCTCAAGAACTAATGCACAAAATTTAATAAAACTTTATATTCAGTTAGTCCCTGATATAAATTGGTGCTGATTAGTTTTTGGTGAAAATCGCCCGATAGGTGGCACTGCCATGCTGCATTTTTTACATATCCGCAATAGCTCTATCCCAAGAACTAATGCACTTATTTTCATCAAACTTCAGATTCAGTTAGACCTTGACATAAATAGACGCTGATTACGTTTTGGTGCAGATATCCCAACAGGTGGCGCTTTTATACCACTTTTTCATTATTTTTACGATAGCTATATCTCAAGAACTAATACACGGAATTTCAACAAACTTCAGATTCTGTTAGACCTTGCCATAAATAGATGCTGCTTACGTTTTGGTGTAAATAGCCAAACAGGTGGCGCTGCTATGCTACTTTTTTCATTATCACGATATATATCTATATCTCCAGAACTAATGCACGGATTTTCATCACACTTCAGATTCACTTAGACGTTGACATAAGTTGTTGTTGATTAGGTTTTGGTCTAAATCTCCCAACAGGTGGCGCTGCTATGCTGCATTTTGCAGGATTTACCCAATTTTAGCAATAGTCCTATTTCAAGAACTATTTCACGGAATTTAATAAAACTTTAGATTCAGATAGACCTTGATATAAATTAGGGCTGATACTTTTTAGTGTATGCGAAACCTATGTGAGATAGAAGAAAGTTTTGGGATTGCCACATCCGATTAGTTTTTAAGTAGAAGTAAGTTTTACAAAAACTGCAAGTTATGACTGATAGAGATACAGACGACATAAAGTTTTTTAGTAATCTCACCTGCACCTTTAATCTCTAATTATGGGCGCCACCAAGAGTAGTGTGAGGGCAAGGGGGGATATCGCCCAACCTGGATTTTGAAATTTACTAAACAAAATTTTATTTTTTACAAATTTAGAAAAACAAAATAAAACGTATTCTTTTCGAGTAAGCAAAAATAATTAAACACTAAGAGAAAGTAGAGCTAAAAATTTTCCGCGGGGGGATGGGGGAGATTATCCCCATAAATCCCCTCTTGATTTTTAGTTTTTTTTTTTTTTAATGTTTATGTGTCGGTAATTTATCCTAAACACAGTGGTTCAATGCAGTGTTGAATTTAAGCAGTGGTATCCCCCTCCGGGATTTTCAAATTTAAGCGACTAATTTTTTTTTCTCTGATTTTGAAACACATAGTAAAATAATTTTCTTTCGAGTATCTTAAAACAACTAAACACAAAGCGAAAAATGAACAATGAATATTCCGTTACGGTTGACGGATTTTCCTCCTCCCCATAAACCCTCTCATGGCAGATAATTTTTTACTTTTAATATTTATGTGTTTAAATATCATAAACAGAGGATGCAGATCTGTGTGAAGTTGGCACCCCCCCCCCTCCCATTGCGAATTAAAACATATGAATTGCGTAGAAGATTTGCCCACCTATTAATTAATTTTGCACACCTTTTATAACTCTGTAAATAACATTTTATTTTTTTACCCATTTTTCATACTAACACCCTACAATACCAAATTTAAAAAGAAAAATGTGCTACTGTTTTGCCCACTCATTTTTTAATTTTGCGCACCATTTTTAACGTTGTAAATCAAAGATATCTTTGTTGATCACGTGTGAAATTGACACTTCACATTACTAATTAAGCTTTACAGATTGCATAGAAGTTTTGTCCAAGTGTTGACGACCTATTAGATAATTTTGCCCACATTTTATAACGCTGTAAATTAAAAAATATGGTTTTGACCACGTGTTCAGTTAGCGCCCCCCCCCTTCTCTCTAATTCGAATATAGCTAGACAAATTTCGTAGGATTTTTGTCCAAATTTTGTCTAATTTAGCCCACCTATTATTTCATTCTGCCCGTCTTTATAATGCTGTAAATCAAATACTTTTTTTTTGACTCAGTGTGAAGGTGCACCCCCCCCCCCACCCAATACGAATTAAGCGATATAAATTACGTAGAAACTTTGCCCAAGTTTTTCCCACCATTTTTAACGCTGTAAATAAAAGATATCTTTGTTGACCACATGTGAAGTTAGCACGCCCCATTACGAATTAGGCTTTACAAATTACATAGAAGTTTGCTTAGAAAAACTTGGGTTAAACTTCTACGTAATTTGTATAGTTTAATTCGTATTTGGAGGTGCTAAAGTCACACGTGGTCAAAAAAAATTCTTTTACGGCGTTAAAAAAGGTGGTTGAAACAAAATAATTGAAGGACAAAATTTCTACGTAATTTATATAACTTAATTCGTATTTGGGGGGCTACCTAAACGTGGTTAACAAGAAATATGTAATTACAGAGTTATAAAAGGTGCGCAAAATAATATTTTATATACATTTTTTTATTTTCTATTGGGGCCTATTTTTCATATTTTGATATATTACGAAAAATAGGTCAAAAAATAAAATCTAATTTACAGCTGCAAATTTGGTAAAACTCATCCAAAAGCTCTCAGAACTTCAGGTAAATCCAGGCAAAACTTTAAGAACGCCAGAAAAATCTCGACGAACGTTTGGAAAAAGTCTGAGAAAACTGGACAAAGCAGGGCAATTTTGTAGGGTCACGAGCTAAGCCGGACAAATCTTTAGGAAGGGTAGTCAAAACCGTAGTGACGGTGGGCAAAACGGGCAAAAATCTCTAGTATATTGGGAAAAAGTGGTCAAAGCCACAAGAACCGCGACCTACGTTATATACGGCCGGTGCATGACGTTTAAAACGTCACATGGAGTGGATCATTTTTATACGGCGATTGGTGCAAAACGGGAGGCGCGCCACTTTGCACCAATCGCCGTGCAAAAATGATCCACTGCATGTGACGTTTTAAACGTCATGCACCGGCCGTGTTTAACGTAGGTCGCGCAAGAACACGTTGGACAAAGAATGACAAATTTTTAGGAACGGTGGACAAAACATTGGTAACGTTAGGCAAAACTGAGGAAAACTTTAGGAAAGCTAGGCGAGACTTGCTAAAACATTTATAATGCTGGACAAAACTACAGGGATATTGGACAAAACTAGACGAAATTCCAAGAAAACACGGGAAACTGGGCAATGCTATAAAAAAGATTGGCACAGTCGGACCGCGACCTACGTTATACACGGTCGGTGCATGAAGTTTAAAACGTCCCATGGAGTGCATCATTTTTACACAGCCATTGGTGCAAAACGGTGGGTGCGGCGCTTTGCACCAATCACCATGTAAAAATGATCTACTTCGTGTGACGTTTTAAACGTCATGCACCGGCCGTGTATAACGTGGGTCGCGGTCGGATAAACATTTAGGGACGCTGGACAAAACTAGGAGTTTTAGGAATAACTCTAGAAACAATGGGAAAAACTGGGTAATGCTCGTAAAATTCACGACTGCAGGACAGAACTCTAGGAACTTTGGGAAAAACATTAGGAATACTGAACAAAACTTATATGCAATAGCAATACTATAGAAACACAGGCAAAGCTAGACAAAAAATTTGGAATGCTGGGAAAAAAAATTGGAACATTGACCAAACCTAGGCTAATTCTAGAAACACTGTACAAAACCTGACAATGCCAATGGGCAACACCTGTCAATGATACAGCCTCAAAGACAAAACCTTAGTAAAACTGAACAAAAGTCTAGGGACGTTGGACGAAACGTGACAAATTGCTAGGAACACTGAACAAAATCTGTCAACCTCTCAAACTCTCTATCTGGAGTCCCCCTCCCCTTAAAAACATACCATGAACGGGAAGCTGAACATAACTCTAGGGACATTCGGAAAAACTCTACGAACAGTCCAAAAAACCGGGCAACTAATAGGAAAAATGGAAATTTGTAGAACCGATAGGCAAATATCCAGGAACACAAAGAAGTCTTGGTAATGCTATAAAAGCCTTTGCAAGTCTTTATGAACGCTAGGTAAAATTCTGGAAACATTGTCAAAATACATATATTTGATTATAGCGTTATAAAACTTTGGCAAAAGATTTACTACAGCGTTATGAAAGGTAAGCGAAATTAAAAATGATGTGGGGTGGGGGGGGGACTGGAAAAGCTTGGGCATGGGTCCAAAAATAAAATTTTATTTACAGCTTTATAGAAGGTGTGGCAAAATTAAATAATGGGTGGGCAAAACTTCTATGTAATGTGTAAAGCTTAATTCGTAATGGGGATTGCCAATCTCACACGTGGTCAAGAAAGATATTTTTGATTTACAGTGTTAAAAATGGTGGGCAATATTAATTAATGGATGGACAAGACTTGGGCAAAATTTCTACGTAATTTATATAGCTTAATTCGTATTGGAGGGTGTCACCTTCACAATGGATCAAAAAATAAAATTTCATTTACAGCGTTATAAAAGATGGGCAGAATTAAATAATGGGCGGCAATCTTAGACAAAACTTGTACAAAAATTCAACACGTGGTCAACAAAGATATCTTTCGTTTATAGCGTTAAAAATGGTAGGCAAAATTAATAATGGGTAGGAAAAACAGAGTACAACCTGGGCAAAATTTCAGCGTAATCAGTGTAACTATATTCGAATATATCAGTTTCGAGGCTAACGAAAAAGAAAGGCTACCGCGGTGCTTTACGCATATCTTTTTTTACAGACCGCCGGAGTCACGTGATGCTCGAATGCACCAATACAGGTGTTCGAAACGAGCAACACGTCACTCTAGCGGTCTGTAAAAAAAGATAAGTGGAATGCACCGCGGTAGCCTGTCTTTTTCGTTAGCCTCGTATCAGTTTCAACTGACGTCACACCCTAGCAACCACCTTAGCAACCTTTGTTTGCCTCTAAAATTTGGACGATTGTGATTTATTGGCTCATAATACAGGCTACAAATTGACGATATGATTGATTGGATAACAGTTGATGGGTTGGTTATCACGTGGTTGAAACTGATCTATTGGGGGATGCCAGCTGAACACGTGGTCAAAACAATTGGGCATTCAAGCGCTCGAATACGCCATCTGGTGGAGAAAAAAACTTCTCGCTTCTGGAAAAGCCCTTGCTGGCCCATTGTATTACATGCATTTTTAATTCGTTTGTTTGTTTATTGAGAACATACATTCGACTTGTGTGCTTGACATCAAGTGCCCGCTTATAAGTCATCGTCAATATACAGGGACGAGATAGCCACAAGGAAATTTACACCACCAGAGAGTTACATCCGACAGCTCCACAAAGTGTGTGCAATGGAACTGGCGGGAGTCGAACCCGTCGACCTGACTCCTACGCTCTCAAGCGATTAGCGGAATGGTGTCTTAACCACTCGGCCATGGAGGCCCCTTTTAATTCGTTCATAATCATTATTTTTTTGCACAATTTCAGATTTTATGTGATTTTTGTGTTCTGTGGTTTATATGACAAAGTAAAAATTATCCAAATTTGAATATCTAACACTTTCAAATGTGTTTACAATAGATAATGGTTTCAATGGCACTTTACAATCAGTTAAAGGGACAATTTTCCTGTACCGACGGCTGCGATCAGCGCCTCTATACGCCGTTTTAAGTCCCAATATTTTTTTTTAATTTACAGCGTTATAAAAGGTGGAGAAAATTATCTAATGGGTGGGCAAAACTTCTGTGTGATTTGTAAATCTTAATTCGAAATGTGTCCTGTCAACTTCACACGTGGTCAACAAAGATATTTTTGGTTTACAGCGTTAAAAATGGTGGGCAATATTAATTAATGGGTGGACAAAACTTGGACAAAATTTCTAAGTAATTTATATAGCTTAATTCGTATTGGAGGGCTTTTACCTTCACACTGGGTCAAAAAATAAAATTTGATTTTTATCGTGGGCAGAATTAAATAATGGGTGGGCAAAATTAGACAAAACTTGGAGAAAAATTCTACACATAATCAAGAAAGATATCTTTGATTTATAGCGTTAAAAATGGTAGGCAAAATTAAATAATGGGTGGGGAAAACAGAGTAAAAATTGGGCAAAATTTCTACATAATCTGTATAACTATATTCGAATATATAAGTTTCAACTGACGTCACACCCTAGCAACCACCTTAGCAACCTTTGTTTGCCTCTAAAATTTGGACGATTGTGATTTGTTGGCTCATAACACAGGCTACAATTTGACGATATGATTGATTGGATAACAGTTGGTGGGTTGGTTATCACGTGGTTCAAACTGATCTATTGGTGGATGCTAGCTGAACACATGGTCAAAACAATATTTTTTTAATTTACAGCATTATAAAAAGGTGGAAAAAATTATCTAATGGGTGGACAAAACTGGCAAAACTTGGGCAAAATAATATTTTTTGAATTTACAGCATTATTAAAAGGTGGACAAAACCGCGACCTACGTTATATACGGCCGGTGCATGACGTTTAAAACGTCACATGAAGTGGATCACTTTTATACGGCGATTGGTGCAAAAAGGAAGGAGCGCCACTTTGCACCAATCGCCGTGCAAAAATGATCCACTGCATGTGACGTTGAAAACAGAAAAAACCCATAACTTCTTAATTATGATACGTATCGAATCCTTTTAAAGTTATTATTACTTCTAGGAAAGGGCCGAAAATTTATGTATCACAGATTTTTGATATCATTAAAAATGGCCCCAAAGGGGGAAAAAAGATGGGTTACAGAAGAAAAAAATTCATAACTTCGTCAATTCACAAAATATCAAATCCGCTTAAATTTATTATAAATCCTCTTAATATTATCTACAACTTTTATATTGACAAGTTTTTTATAGATCCATCCCTTATAGAAAAAAACCCCTGCCGGTCCGCTTACAGACACAGGTAGATTTTGAAGGGGGCGGTCTCAAATGCCGCATCATGGCAAAAAGGTTTTTTCTTCTGAAATTCCCAACATACAGGTGTCCCACGGTCTGCGTCTTCGAAATCTACCCGTGCCTGTAGGCCGAGCCGTGAGGGATTTTTTTTAATTTACAGAGTTATAAAAGGTGGGCAAAACGCCTATGTAACTTGTAAAGCTTAATTCGTAATGGTGGGGGGAGGTGCAAACTTCACACGTGATGGTCAACAAACATTTCTTTGAATTACAGCGTTAAAAATGGTGAACAAAATTAAATAATAGGTGGGCAAAACTTGGGCAATATAATAAGCTCAGTTGCTTCTTTATCTTTCGTATTGTGAAGTGCTAGTATGAAAAATGGGTCAAAGAATAAAATGTGATTTATAGCGCTATAAAAGGTGGGCAAAACTAAATAATGGGTGGGCAAAACTAAATAATGGGTGGGCAAAGCTTCTACGTAATTCACATGTTTTAATTCTTAATGGGGGTGGATGCGCAAAATCACATATATGGGATGCAGGTCTATGTTAAATTCGGAAGTGTAGGGGAACGCCCCCCCCCTCGGATTTTGAAATGTATTTAACATAAATTTCCTTTTCGGCAATTTTTAAAAACTTTTAGTAAAATTTATTCTATTTGAGTAACTAAAAATATAAATCACTAACAGAAGAACTTTAAATTTTCATTTAAGGCGGGTGGAATGGGCGGGGGGGGGGGGGGGGGGTCATCCTTAAAATAATTTTTAAGTTCTGCCTCTCTTTTATTTTTATGTATTTAAAATTTATCTTAAACCGGTGTGTGTGTGTGGAGGTTCAATGCAGTGTTGAATTCAGTGTACCATAAGGAACAACCCCCGGGCTTCCAATTGTACCCCTTCCGAGAACTTCAGAAATCTCACTCGGAGGAAAATATCTGAATTAAACGCTGATTTAGGGAGCAGAGACCCCTAGTAGAAAATTTTATTATTACTTAATTTCTCTTTTTTGAAAAATTCTCTGTGCGGGTAGAAATTTATTTTGTAACATAAATCCAATTGTATTAATTGTTAAATTTCTATATTACTTTTTATGTTAATATGTTTTTAAAATTCTCGTGCACGAAAGTTTCCGACAAAAGTATGTCAGTTTAGTGTATTTCGCGTATATTCAATCAATTTAAACAAAATCTTGCCCCTCCCTGGATTTTGTTCTTCGGTGACCATATCTTCAATGTATAGATACTAAAAATCTTCTGACTGCAATACTTCTGAAGATAGTACCAAAATTAATTTCTAAGTTCTTAATATTCTGTAGAATTTTGGAAGACTAATGATGTTTACTTTATAATATTCAAAATGTCTGGATAAATTCGGTACATATTTTGCTCATTTAACTCTATATTTACATGATTTTCTTATATTTGTAG
Organism: Maratus michaelseni; assembly: GCA_963931845.1. Classification (NCBI taxonomy): domain Eukaryota; kingdom Metazoa; phylum Arthropoda; class Arachnida; order Araneae; family Salticidae; genus Maratus; species Maratus michaelseni. Next base: position 458,927,757 of record OZ007588.1, read on the forward strand.
AATATCTGAAGACAAATTTTGTTTATCTTATAAATTTTAAACTGCTTATGAAATGCCTTCAAATTTTCTGCAAATATTTTAAAGACAAATCAAATTTTCTGAAAAATGCCTTCAAAAGTTCTCAGATATTTTAAAGATAAATCAAATCTATAAAATGCCGTAAAAAATTCTGCAAAAATTTTAAAGTTAAATTAAATCTGCAAAATGTTTGCGAAATGTCATCAAAAATTCTGCAGATATTTTAAAGGTAAATCAAATCTTCAAAATGTCTTCAAAAATTCTGCAGATATTTTAAAGGCAAATCAAATCTTCAAAATGTCTGCGAAATGCCTTCAAAAATTCTGTAGATATTTTAAAGGCAAATCAAATCTTCAAAATGTCTGCGAAATGTCTTCAAAAATTCTGCAGATATTTTAAAGGCAAATCAAATCTTCAAAATGTCTGCAAAATGCCTTCAAAAATTCTGCAGATATTTTAAAGGCAAATCAAATCTTCAAAATATCTGCAAAATGCCTTCAAAAATTCTGCAGATATTTTAAAGGCAAATCAAATCTTCAAAATGTCTGCAAAATGCCTTAAAAAATTCTGCAGATATTTTAAAGGTAAAGCTAAATCTGCAAAATGTCTTCAGATTTCTGCAGAATTTCTGAATAAAGTGGCACTGTCTTAAGATAATCTTCAGATTATTTTTAGTGGGGAAAGTGCACTATAAATTGCTCTCTTGTGTGCATTGCGTTTATTTACACGCGACACACAAAATATATTGGTTACAGTACATGTGCGATATTTATAGTCTATGTCTGATAAGTAAATTTTCAACTTTGGTTTGCATTTTAAACTTTTTTTTCATAGTACGTGTGTGTTGATAAACTCGGTTTACCATATACAGTGCTACACAAGGAAATTCGTAAGTACTACTGACTACGAGAGTGAATTGCTTAAGGGTAGTTTTTAATTGTGTTCATGCATTTCCTTGCTGAACTATATTTAGTAGACTAATAGAAGTTTTTGGAATATAAATAAATTCATATACAGGGCTACGAAAAAAAGATACATTGTCGTTTACGTTTTCTAATTGCTGCAAGTGAGTTTTAAGTTGCCTTTTAGCTTAATAAGTCGTGTGTACAAAAGTCTTCAGATAATATACAAGGCTGTACAAAAGATTTCGAGTGCCTTTCCATCGATTGGCGAAAATTGCTAAATGTCAATATTCTAACTGAACTAAATTTTATCATAATATGTATCCACATCTATTGATCATATACAGGGCTGCAAAAAAATATTCGACTACTTTTTTGACACTGAAAGGTAATTTCGAAAACTGTATTTTTTAATGTGTTATGTGTTTTCTAAACTGTTTACGTACATATGTTCTTTCATCTTATATAACGGTGAAGTTTCCTTTCAGTTTTCTGGCTGTGTGGAAAGTGTTTCATAATCTATGCTTGACGCATGGTTTTTTTTCTTGTCGTTTTTGTTTTATAAAGCTTGGTTCAAATCATGCTTCAGACTGTGAGATTTGTTGTCAAGTGATAAAACAGCCATGAAAACAAACCTGATGAACTTTTATTTTTCTTTAGGTAGGTATATATATATATATATATATATATATATATATATATATATATATATATATATACAGATATTATATTTATATATACATTGTTATTGTTTTTATATGCATTTTTATTTCTGTCTGTATATAAAAATAAAGAAATGGTTTCTTTATAGTAAATTTAAGTAAATTGTATAAATAGATTGCAAAAAAATAATATGCTGACAAATTACATTCTCTCCCCGAAGCTATTTTCCCTATATTCTCAAGAACCCTATACTGGAAAAGTACCGATTTTGTTTTCTCTTTCCACTCATTTCTTCATACATTTCAGGTGTTTTCGTAACTACGTAATTTGCTGACTTCGGCATTTATGCTTAATGTCTACCGTCTATGAGATTGCACTAAGTCTATTTATGCAGAAACTTTAAACCTTCGTACTGCATTCCAAATCATGGTTCGAGGTTGAATAACATCACGTGGTAATTGTACTAAAATAACTTCTAACTGATAAGAAGGGAAGCTACTACTGCTTTACCCCATGAACCGTTGGTCACGCCTAACTGTCCTAAGGATCTGCTGATGATATCAATCTGGATGCGGCATCGTGCGGACTGAGTTTCACTCGTTCTGCTTCCGATACTCCACAGCTTAGGCAAGGTGAGTGCGTCTCTTGGCAGAGCTCAGTAGCCCCTGGCGGTGGCGCCGGAGACAGTTGGTTGCAGGGTCGGGGTGGTTGGGTTGCCGGTTAAGGGCTTGGATAGCAGGTGGTCGTATCTGGCGCGGATGAGCTAACGGGCTTGGGAGGAACTAGGTCGTGCCGGATCACATTGTTGCTGTCATTTTCTACTCGGCCATGCGGCATCTCCCGCCTAGTCACTTGGACTCCTGACGGTGGTGGGGGTCTAACTTTCCTATTTCTATCCGTAGTTAAGTGTTTACTAACATTTTTTGTGTGTGTTGTCCATTACCTGGAAGGGAAACCAGCGGTAACTTCTATAGGTGCTCCTCGATTCCAACCGGGGATATAGCAAATCTCAGGTGGGAGCCCTCGGCTATTTCTCGGGTCTCTTGTTGCTCTTATGGGCTCCAGAAACCCCGGAACCAATGATGTCACGAACTTCCCCCTGCGAACCGAACTTGATCCGGCCCCTTTAGTACCTATGAGCGGGTTACTGTCGTAGCGGCTGGATTTCATCGTAGTTTTTAGCCACTAATGCGCAGTATTGCGCGGGAAGCAAAGGCATATGTCTTACCTCATGAAAGATTTATCTGGCTGGCGGGGATATACATTACGTATATGGAGCCTTCCCTTCTTTACGCTAGAAGTTCTGCGCCTGAACCACGTGATCGTGACGTAGCTGGAATATCCTCAATTAAGATAGCTTCAGCTCGTAACTGTGTTCACTACCGTATTTCATCGAATAGGAATGTTTTTGTTTTTTAATAAAGCTTTCACGGCATCCACATCCGCAATGAAACATATTGTATACATGTTTAACGCCAATTTTGCTTGTGGGTCTGATTATGGAATATTAGAAAATATGTTTTTGTTCTCATACAAATTTTTCTTAATTTTTCATAATCGGGCGGCTCACTCATTGATGCGTTTTAGATAATACCACTTGGTGAAATAAAGAACTTATGGAAACGAATTAATGATCGTCTGACTCATTTTAAACCACATTTTTTGTCAGATGTCCCACGTTTGAGTATTTTCTTCTCTTGGTGTGGAATTCACCAACTTCCTCATAGTCAGCAATTTCTATCCAATTGTTTTCTTTTTACTCTTATTTCTCGATAAAGTTCATGAATTTCCACATGTAAAACTATCTTTCTAGACTTCATAAAAAAATAACAGACGATTTGTTTCGATTGTTGATATTTTAATATTACTACATGAGTTGAATTTGTTTACATTTAAAACAACTGAAGAAAAGATAAAAAAGACGTTGAGCTGTACAGCACTTCACCTAACAGAATTGTGCTAAACTCTGATTTGCTTACAGGTGCGAATTATTTTCCAGCAACAGGCAACGCTGCAAAATTCATTGCTGGTGAACTTGATTTGCGAATAATTACCTCCATAAATTAACAAGTGTTTCGCTCACTAACCTCTTGTGTTTACTTCGCGAGAGAGAGATATTGGGATGTCATCCTAATTTCAACTCAATTTACCTCAGAATATATACATATTTGAAAGTTAATCATCTATCAAATATTATGTTTTTTAACGATCTTTCTCAAAATGTAACATATATCCTGTTTTATATGAGAAAAACTGTTGAGTAAAACTGGCTGACTGGCATATGAAACGCTATTCCCGTATCGGTTTATGACAAACACATGACTTACTCTAGTATAATTTAGATTACTAGGCGGCTCTTCCCCGCCAACCCCCGTTCTGACACCGCATGATTTAAAAACACTCTGATTTGATCAACTCTAAAACGATTACGGAAGATTGTATTATAATTAAATGACCAGTGGCGATCTGCTGTAACCGGGTTTCCATTAATTTTCTTTTGACTGAGGGATTTTAAGGTCGAATAAATTGCTGTCGAAACAGCTAACAACTGTTTTCCTGATTGATTAAATAAGATCAATTAAAGATTTAAAAATCAACTTGTGTGCAATGGTTAAGTAAACAATATCACAGCATAGGAGACATTTATAACGATGCTATAGAAAATTGGCTACTTCTCCATTATCCCGTCGACTACTTTCTATAGAAAGAAAAGAACCGTCGCCAAAATATATCATTTAACGCCAAACATGGATGATCGTGGCGTCGCGTTGCATTCAATTGACACCAGATGCGATACACATATTACATATTTCATCGAGAATTTTTAATTCAACGTTTATTTGTCTTTTTGATACTTCTCCATTACCCCGTCGATCAATTTTCATTTAAAAAAAAAAAAAAAAAAAAAAAAAGAAAACAATCACCAAACTGTAACGCCAAATAAACAAATAGAAGAATTTTGCTATTGGAATCTCAAAAAAATAAAATAATTAAACAAATAAATAAAATACAAGAAATTCGGAAAAACCCCACTCACCAAAGTGTCAAATATCAGTAAGTTTAAACAATAAAATTTATAATATATTAATGAAAACAGAAAAAAAAAATCTTGGATATTTATTTACATTATTTTTCTTAATTATCTCTCTCAGCTGGTGAATAAATGTTTGTGATGTCAGTTGAAACTGGCCTATTGTATGTAACTAACTGTTCATCGCAACAATGCCTTTTCTTTTTTTAATATCATGGCACTGCCGTTTAAGGATGCAAGTGTTATTTTAATTAATGAATTTTTTTATGACCACTATCGTTGGTGAAATAATTGAAAAAACTATACACCTTGAAAAATAAAAGAATAAACTCTTACTAATTCTATTTTAAAAAGAAAGAAAAAAAAGAAAAAAAAAAGGAAAACAGTTTTGATGAGATATAATATTATAAAACGAAAATATTTAATTTAAACAGAAAGGGAATGTTCGTAATGATTAAAGGATTATTCAATGAGAAAGATTCCTATTTAAATAATATTTAGCGATTTTTCTTTTGCGTTAGGTTAAGAAAAATGCATCTGGAAATTTGATTAGATAAAATCTGAGTAACAGTTTCATGTTTGTTTTGTTATTTCTTTTTAATTAAATTTTAATTTTTATCTAACTCCTACATCATGCGACTTACAAAAGAAACTAGCAGATGCAATTATAAAAATGAATGTACTTATAAGTTACATTTAATTTGTTTATTTGCGATTTTTATATTAATTTTTTCGCCAAAGAATTTGATTTTAAGCTAAAAATGCATAAACGTTACATCGGTCCGAGCGATGTTCACAATGATATTTTTTTCATGTGTACGCAGCATTTTTCGAGTATTTTTTGGTAATTTTAAGTTATAACAGTCCCCCACAATTACGATTATGCCAAGGTTGCAGAGCTTATAGATGTATCATGTATACACATATACAGGGTGATTCGAAATTCATACAAACTTTAAGGATTGTTATAAGACACTGTAAAAAAGCATTTTTTGTATAGGAAAGCAAGGTCGGAAATTCGATTATATAGTCAAAAATACAGGGCAAACTCCAATCTGAAGTCGCGTTTTAGTTCATAACTTTAATAGTAGTGACGATACTTTCACGAAATCCTTACACTATGCTTACAATTCATACAAAGGTGAATATGTTGCAAAACTTGCTACTTGTTAAAGTAATGAAAGAAAATGCGAAATTGGATTGAAGTGAAACGCGCTGTAATTTTGATTAAATAAATGGATGTTTGACTCTAGTTTCATATACAATAAATGATTGTTACACTAGGTTGGTACAGGACACTATAGCCCGAATTTTAGATAACGCATAAGATAAAACAATAGCGCAATAGCGTTCATACACTGTTAAAAATTTGCAGCAAACTGTCCCGTCATTCGACCGTTTTTATAGTAAGCTGTCACATAACCATACTTTTACTCTATTCTGACCACATTGCTGTCCATATTAAGGCCAGAATACAGTTAAATTACGGTTATGTAACCGTTTTCTATAAAACCCCTCGAATGACTGGATAGTTTGCTGCAAAGTTTTAACAGTGTATCGTATTCAACAATGCGGAAGAGATGTCGCGATGAAGGTCCATATTACTTTAAAATACAAGGTCGAATTTACCATTTCGTTTGATTCAAAGTTCTTTTGAGAAATGGACCAGCGCAGCGGACACAGCGTGCTGGTATTTAATTATATTCATTGATACTGGCTGAAGACTTTTTTTTACACAATCAAAATAAAACATGCAATAATATATGAATTAAATAAAAGGTTTGATTGATCTCACTAAAAACCTTTATTTCTTTGTATGTCCGATGAATTTCATGATTATTTGTTAACACTGAATAACAAATTACCAATATTAGTATACCTGGAAATCTTAATAATATTAATTGTCAGAGGCGGATAAGATTAATATTGTCTACACTATTACAATACACTGAAAAGTATTTGAAATAATTACTATTTGTGATTCATGTCCCTTTAATTGAATATCTGAGACAGTATAATATTTTGTCGAAATTAATTTCACTTAATTGTTAGAAATATTTTCAGGTGAAAGTTCCACCCTTTTCAGGATCATTAATGATCATGTTCAATGAAATCATTATCGTGATTTATTACTCATGTTTATTGTATTCGTAATTTAAATACGGATTAGTTTAATTTCACTTTTGTACCTTGATTTACACAAGTCGATTGAAGTAATGTTTCGACAAATGATGCCCTATGCAAATAAACAAATGGTATCAGATGTACATTAATTAGAATGATAATAATTAAAAAATCATATAAATAGCTTCTAAGAACTCGAATATTCCATTTTGAATTATTGGTAATTACTTTGAAAGCTCATTATTCATTGTTAAAGTAATATTTTCATTACTTTTGCTGTTTCTTCAGGAAAACATACGTCAAAAGACATCTGTTTAAAAAGAAATGAAATAAATTGAAATATTAACCAGAAGAAAAAATTCCAATACTTATTTTACAGTCTATATATACAATATATATATATATATATATATATAATATGTACTCATTTATATTCCAATACATTTGTAAATACAAATTCGGACAAAGTAATTTGCGCTGTATCATGGCTGAAAATCGAAAATCCTTTCTTAATGAAAAAGTAATATTGCTGCTGAAAAGATGAAAAGAATAAATGAAAGGAAACAAATTTTTTGTCTTATTTTCCTTTCATTTGTTTGCTTGGAGCTTCTAACCACAATGCAGAATACACTGCTAGTGAAGGAATATGAAATTAAATTTTAATAAATATGGAATTTGATTGGGCAACGTTCATTACTTGCACATAGTGTGTTCTTAAAAGAAATGATAGCTTTTAAAAGGTAAAGAGATTCGAAATGATTGTTATAGCGATTAATGTATTCTAACCTTTACGAGTATTTCTTTAAATTGTAAAATTGCTCGAGGATGGATATTATAAAACGAATAAATCGGAGAAGAATATTTTGTATATCACTACATAGTATAAAACAAAGTCGCTTTTTCTGTCCCTATATCCCTATGTACGCTTAAATCTTTAAAACTACGCAACGGATTTTGATGCGGTTTTTTTTAATAGATAGAGTGATTCAAGAGGAAGGTTTATATGTATAATAACATCCATTAAATAGTGGAGAAATACTGTTATTTTTGAGGTTTAAGTCGCTTTTTCTGTCCCTATATCCCTTTGTACGCTTAAATCTTTAAAACTACGCAACGGATTTTGATGCGGTTTTTTTTAATAGATAGAGTGATTCAAGAGGAAGGTTTATATGTATAATAACATCCATTAAATAGTGGATAAATACTGTTATTTTTGAGGTTTAAGTCGCTTTTTCTGTCCCTATATCCCTATGTACGCTTAAATCTTTAAAACTACGCAACGGATTTTGATGCGGTTTTTTTTAATAGATATAGTGATTCAAGAGGAAGGTTTATATGTATACTAACATTAATTAAATAGTGGAGAAATACTGTTATTTTTGAGGTTTTTAATGTGATGTCGTAAATAATTTCATTTTTTCCGCTTATACATTGCAAACGCAGGCTGAACCCTACAAGATTTATCAAAATAATATACTAATTATTGTACACATTAAAAAGGTCTACAGAAAACACAAAGAGATGAAGGTTTTCAAGGTTAACCCGAAGCAAAGCGAGAGAGGGCCGCTAGATATTGAATAAATATTTGTAAAAACAAAGGTTAATATACGCTTACAAATGAGAAATCAAAATAGTTTGTAAAGATAGTTTATGACACAAATAATTGTTGTTTGAGTTTTACATTTAACTATATATTTTGCAACACAATGTCATGATAGCAATATAAAAGTAATTATTCAAATTAATGCACTATAAGGTAAGAAAACATAATTCAAGATACATAAATAAAAAAAATAATACGTTTATGTCATTACGTTTTATTTATTAAATGTGAGTAGTAATTAAATGATATATAATACAAGTTAAGGGTCACATCCATTTACTTTACTCTGCATTTAAGTTGAGATTCTACTTGTCTGGCCTAAAATTCACGTGATTTTTACGGGTTGTTGTGCAGTTTCAAAGAAGAATTTATGTCACACTCGAGCATTTATTATTATATTTATTGACATTTTACATATATATTTAGATTTTTGTGTGTAAAAAAATGAATAATATGCCATGTGCGACAGGGAGTACCTGCAGGTGCCTGCAGTAAATTTCCAATCGGAATCTGTTTTTCTCTGGTCACAAGCATCTGAAACAAAAGGGGTCACCAAATTAAGAAAATGCATTAAATTCTCTGTAGCCCTCATTTAGTTCTAAAAGATTATTTTTGACAGAATAGTGGTAATTAAAAAATTAATTAATACTTTTTTTAATTGGACATATTGCGAGCTTGAAAAAATAATGGTACTTCTTCATTGTACCGTTGACCTTTTTCCATTAAAATAACTATCGCCAAACTATAGGATTTAATGCCAAAAATGCATGATGGTGGCGTCACATTCACTTGATATCAAATGACGTGCATGTTATCTCATCAAGTGATTTTTATTTCGACGTTTAATGAAATTTTTAATGATGTTTTGCCGATTTATTAGTTATTTTATTAATTAAAATAAAAAATATATCTTCGACACCATGATATTTAAAGAGAAAAAGCATTCAAAAAATGTTGCGATGGGTAGTTACGTACAATAGGTCAATTTTCACTGACGTCACAAGCATTTATCCAACAGTCGATAAGGATAATTTTAAGAAAAATAATGTAAATAAATAAATATCCAATATATTTTTTTTTCTGTTTTCATTAAAATATTGTAAATTTTATTTTTTAAAGTTACTGAGAAATGACACTTTGGTGAATTACACTTTTCTAATTTCTTGGGGGGAGATTCCAATGACAACATTCTTCCATTTGTTTACTAGGCGCTACAGTTTGTTGAATAATTTGGCGATAATTTTTTTTTTTTATGGAAAGTGGTCGACGGGATAATGGAGAAGCACCAAAATAATTAGCCAATGCTAAATATACGTTTCGGTGATGTAACCCAGAGCCGAAACCAAGGTTGTACGAGTAATGTCTCCGCAAAAATGGCACAGATTCGAGAGGAGCAAGCAGGCTTCATTGGAGCCGTCTGTCATTAGTAATGATGCACCGACGGTGTGCAACAAGCTTTTTTGCATCAGGCGCCTAATGGAGTTGCTGTGGTACTGGTGCCTAGCAAAAATTAAACTTTCTTTTTCAATCGGTTGAATGATTCGTGAGAAAAATTGTCAAGCAGTTTGAAAAACATGGTTTCGATATTTTTTTTCTACATGGTTTGAAGACAAATTTTCGACATGGTTTCGGGATGTCATTTTTCGACACGGTTTAGAGATGTCATTTTTCGACACGGTTTAGAGATGTCATTTTTCGACATGGTTTAGAGACGCATTAAACTTCGAGCGTAGCTTTCGAAAGTTACATGGGAAAGTTACACATCGAAAGCCGTTTTCTGATCTACAAATTTGAGAACTACAAAACAGGAACAAAAATTGAAAATATTCACCCAAAAAATTAGAACTTCCTTTTAATGAATATTTTCAAACAGTACATTCAAATAATTGTCGGCGTAAAATTTAGAAATTGCAATTTTACTCTTATATCAAATTTCCATTTTATATAAAAAATATTTTATTGTAATCCAATTCAAGACTAGATATTTAATTTACATTTTCTCACTTTACAAGAAAATATATTAACAGAATAACATTTAGCAAGAAATGTCAAGTTGTATGATGATAAACCATTTTTACTGACAAGATTTACTACTAAAAATTGAAAGCGCAAATAAGATAAAATCAGCTATATAGATAAAATAGGGTGACTAATTTTTTTCCCCTGAGAAAAGTATCATCTTCTACATTGTATAAAACATAAATCTCAATAGTATCTGGACATTACGGGGTTGAACAAATTTCGTCAAAGTACGGCTATAAGATATAAATGGATATATCGATTTCTGATAAAGCAGAATGTACAACAAGACTTTTACTTAAATTAGATTGTACTTCAAGATAGTTCAATACAAGATGCAGTTTGATAAATATATATAAACAAAAGGACATATACACTAGATTAATGGTTAATGCCTTTAAAAATAGCATTTTTTAAATTTCTTCCCTTCTTACTTAAGTTTCAAATAAAGAAATAACAATCAAAATTTAACCAACAAAACTAATACATTTATTAATTTATGTATTTGATATTTATTTATATATGTGTTGTAATAAAGTTAGGTATTTATTATTTAAATAACTTTATTTCACTCAGAGAAATATATACATTTTTAATATTTATTTGTATGTTTTAAAAAATATGATTACAGAAATTTGAATGTAGTTTTTGTATATTTTTGATTGTATATACAGAAATAGAACGCATGCATATTTCAAAATTTGTAATAAAGCACACAATTTCGATACATAAAATCCTGCATTATATTTTTATTTGCATGTATCTGATTTTGCACACACATACATATAAATAACATGTATGCTGTTATTTAGGTAGGTATTTTCGTATATTTCAACCAGTTGGAATTTGAGTGGTGCAATGTTAATATTATTATTGTTGGAAGATGGGAACAACCAGAATTAGGCACTAATAAAACCTATATTATTAATAATTAAAATATTCATCTGCCATTTTAGCTGTTTTCATTCCTTGTAGCCTATTAATTTCTTAAATGCGACAAGCTAAGTTATCGTGGTCAAATTATAAACCTTCTCTATATAAGATATATTATACATAGTATTTACAATATATTTTGGTGACTTACGCCCTCTTTTAAAAGAACTTTATTGGTGGATTATTGCTTCGTATGACCTAATAAACAAACATTTAGGAAAATAGATAAATTTAGACACTTATTTTGAGATTTTATTTCTAAAGTCCAGTAGCAGTTTGCAATATTTAAATGTTATTATTCTAAGAAACATGCTGTAATCAATACTTACATTTTTGTTGGTACAACAATATGCAGTATTCGGTAAAAGATAAAAATATTCTTAAAAATGTAAATAAAAAAAACTGTTAAAATTCTGTTTGTGTGCACATTTTTCTTTTGTAAAAACTTACTCAAACTGTCATAATTTGCTATATATCATAAATCTATTTTCATATCTTTAACACTTTAACGGGCGGTGTCCACAAAAAAGGACACCTAATTTTAATTCCATAACCGACAAACGGTACCAAGAATATTTAATGAAAATTTTCCTTTTACTAAGTATCGGTAAATAAGCAAGTTTTTATTTTCAAATGAATTCGTTTTTAAATTCTGGTGTCCAATATTTCATCAGTTTACAAACAGACTTACTCCGCGCCGGAAAGGGTTAAGTGATTTTCAAAAATTGTCTAATAATTCCAGTAATTTCATTGGTGTAGTTGAAAACGTAAAACTCTGAACACACATACATACATATCGTTTTCTCTCTCTTTATATATATATATATATATATATATATATATATATATGTTGTACTTGTGTTATATTTCCTCAGTGCTATTTGTCTTACTGCCCTTCAGTTATCTCACAATACTTTCCACCACTGTTCTCCATAATAAGCCTCCACTCAGACGAATTCATCATTCTATACCAAGAAATTCGAAATGTCACTTCCATACCCAGATACGGAAAAACAGTAGACAAGCGTAATATCAACAAGTTGGAAATTGTACGTCAAACGTTACAAACGAGGTGCGTTCGTACGCACGTTTTAGAATTAAATTCATGATATCCCGTGCGTAGAACGGGTTAAACAGCTAGTTAAGTATATATTTTATGACACTGTTCATACAAATATCTTAACTAGTTATATAAATATTCAGATATATATGTATCAGCTAGTTATATAAATATTCAGATCTTGATGATTTTTAATTCTGGGAAATGAATTATATCGTCTGCAGATTAATTTCTGTCATAAAATAAGTATCTCGGTCGATTGACGATTAAACTTCGGAAGCTCCTATAACAAAAAAGCACCGATTTAAAAAAAAATCAAATTTCTTAATAAATATTTTTATTAATATCTCCTAAAGTTTTGATTCGATTTTAATAAAATTTGAAATGTCTCGACAAAATTCTGCAAAGATAATATATTTTAAATTGCAAACCATTTGGTTGGGTAGTTTTTGCGTTGTTATATGCGGACAGACAGACAGACGGACGGACAGACAGACGAACAGACAGACAGACAGACGGACGGACAGACGGACGGACCAAACGACGACTATAGGTGCTACGTATTTATATAATTACGAACGCACCTAAAAATCGTTAGTAAATGTTTTACCAAAAAAATATTGATGGAGTACCAGTCGCCTACGTTGAAACATGGCAATGACTCGAAGAAAGAAAAGGTGTTTTTCCGAAAATGAACTCAGAGTCAGTATTCATTTAGAAAAAAATATTTATTACCTCAGGGACAGTGCACAAAAACAGAGTGATTCCACAGCTAAGAGTATTTCATGCTGTAGTAGTATTAGCGACGATATTTCTTCGATTTAGATTTTACTGTATTAATCCATCAGAATGTAACACATGGGCTGATAAGTTCCCGGTCTAATAAAGAAAACACAACTTTTTAACAAAGCTTTATAACTTTATGACTTTATAACTTTATAACTTTAATAAATAACATAACTTTAACAATAAATAATAATAATTTAATAATAATAATAATAATAATTTAAAAATAATAATTTTATAATAATAATTTTATAATAATAATTTTAAAAATAATTTAATAATAATAATTTTATGATAATAATTTAATAAATGATTAATAATAATAATTTAATAATAAATAACATAATTTTATAACGAAAAAGCTCCAAACAGTGCTCAGAACTCGTTGTTGTTTTTGGTCAAAAGTCAACACGCGCGGTAGTCACTTTGACAACAGCTTTTTCATAGACAAATGTTCATTCAAAATAAAACCTACACGTTCCTTGGATATCTTCAGAGTCTGAGCTATCTCCTGCAACTTAACTTTACGGTTCCCCAAAACGATTTTGTGGACTTTTTTTACGTTTTCCGGAGGAACAACCACCTCTTTTGCGTGGTGCATCACTGGTGGCCGTACGACCACGTTTAAATTCAGCAAACCAGTCAATAATGGTTGATTTACCTGGTGCAGTGTCCGGATAACGCTTATCTAGCCAAGCTTTTGTTTGAACGGTATTTTCCCCTCACCAAATAACAATTCTTGAAATTCTTGTTATCCATTTTTTTGTTTATCAACAAAGTCGTTCAACTAAAACCACTCTAACGTTTTATCCACACGGCGAATCGTCATGGCATTTTTCTACTACCTTTTAAAGGTTAGTATTTACTAAAAAAAAACATCGGTTCGGCGATTGCAACGCCATCTGTGTGCCAGACCGGGAACTTATCAGCCCATGTGTTACATGATTACATGATACTAAACAAGTAATTCGTATTATTAAAGAATAAATAATATATCATACGAATGATGTTAACAAGTCAAAAGCACAAAAATCCCTATCCAAAGCTCGTGTAGCACAACAAACACTGCATGCGCATGAATTTTTACTCCAATGCACAAATGAGTGGTGGCGAATGAGAAAGCGTATAAATACAAACTATATTTTCTGTCTGCGTAGGAACATATGCGTGGATACGCACTCACGAAAAAACGCGCGAAGTCTTTCGAATAAGAAAAAAAAATTGCAATAATATGATTTTTTTCAGAACAAATAATCTAGTAGAGAAATTAAATACATCGGCGTTTAAGATTCAAATAGCAATAGAAAGACCTTGAATTTAGGCAGATGGCATTTGGAAGAAAGAGATTATTGGAATATCAGCGAAATTATTTTAAAAACAGGTGATAATTAAAAAAATAGGGTTAGAAAATTATATTAGATGGAAAAAATGAACAGAATACTTTTAAGACATGGCGTAAATATTAAAATTCGTAATATATATATATATATATTTCTATATATACATATAACTGCTTGTACATATGTTGGTGACTACGAGAATACTATAAAGTGATTCAGATTATCTGTAGTTTTACACAGGTTTAAGTTAAAGTGTAGTGAATGCGCATTCGTGGATATCCTAACAGTACGGTATACAGAACTGTCATGTGTAGCACGTATTCATTAAAAAACGAGTACTGGTCAGTACGCCATCTATACACGCTTTGTATATAACTCTTCTAGGATATTTTCCGTGACATTTAAGCACTTTTCTCTAGTACGTTTTTACCCCACTTCACCTTACAGAGATTGGAAACATATTTACATTATTATATCTCCATTAAAAATTTAAAGTGATGCATAGTGTCTTTTTATTTCAGTTATTCTACAGATTATTATAGTTTCATCATTCAGAGTTCGTTTACATCATGCAAATAACGTACCGTTTTTTGACGTTCGTCTTCTATACACACGGACATAGGTAACCGGACATACACACGGACATGTCAGTTGCATCAGTAATGATGTGAAGCACTATCATACGACCCGATTATCGCTAAATCATATTATTCATACCTATTCGGAGAACGGTATACAAATCGTAAAATCGAGGACAAAGTCTTTGACTACTTTAGAGATGAGATCATATTCAATGCACCTATGAAAAGAAATTGATGAACGTACCTTGTTTAAAGAATTTATGCTTATTTTGTACATTTCATATGAATGATTTCACAATCTTTTAGTACTGACTTTTCATTTTTTAAATAATGTTTGTGGTTAGAAATTTTCGATAGGTAATAAATACGAAATACTATATGACAAAATATTACAGGTGACTCGGCAACTTCCTTTTCATCAGAAAATCTTCGAAATATATCAGATAAAATGTGTAATTACGTTAAAAATAAAAATAAAATAAAAATATTTAAGAAAAAATCAACTACAAATCGAAATAAATCGAAACGATATGGCAGCAACAGCGTCGAAATAAGATGTACCTGCTTAAGAAGTGAACGCTGTACACGAAATCCACAATTCACCACACAAAATTTCAAATCATAAAGTATTTAACCTGTGATCTGAAATTAATCCCCAAATGCATGGACCACTTAACCCTTTCAAGGGTGGTGGTCACATATGTGACCACTTAATTTTAATTCCAAATTGCCAATCGGCACCCAGAATATTTTAATGAAATTTCGCTTTTATAATGAACGTGAAGAAGAGCAAATTTTTGTTTTCTAAGAAATTCGTTTGTAAAATCTGGTGTGAGTATTTCACAATTTTACGAACAGAATTATTCTGCGCCTGAAAGGGTTAAGGAAATACCGTGTACAACACATTTAGGAGCATAGATTTTCCTGCTTATATCAATTTTATTAAGAATAAGTCAAATGGGTTTCAGTCTCATCGTAATATAAGGATTGTTGTTTAATTAATGAAAAACAAACCGATGAATGGAATGTGTATTTATATAAATGTTCTAGACAATTTATTAATGCGCTTTACATATTGGCGTAATGTCATATGTTAATTTTTTTTCAAAAGTGTATTTCGCAATGAACCCATAAAGACATTATACAGAAAGAATTTTTCTTTTGTTAATGATTTCAAATAATTTTTAAACTCTTATTAATTGTGACTTTTCTGCTGAGTATGACTTTTGAGTATGACTTTTTGAGTATGACTTTTCTGCAAATTAAGCTGGGCTGCTTTGTCAAATATGTAAAAATATGTAATTTTTTTAAAAAATAAACTTGCCAAGCAGGGCTTGCAGGGGCTAAAGCCATATGGTAGGCCTCCCTGCTTGGTTGAATCTGAATCTGAATCTGTTAATGCTATTATGTTTTCTTTATTTATCTTTTTGTAAATATCAGGTATAGAAATACTTAAATCATTCATTTTAAAACGTAAGACTAATGCATGATATCGAAGTCATATTGATTCACCATAACAATGTAAATATCTTACAAAAAATGCTTATAATTGTTACTTAAGTTGAAATGTTTAATTTCCTGAAATCTTATGTTTATTAAATAATATGGTAATAAATGATTCATGTTTGAGATAACGACAGAAAATGTTTAAGACAGTATTATTTGTGCTAAAAGTGCGTCTTTTTGGACGGACTTTTATTTATTTAAAAATTGAATCAACATTTCACATTTTTAGTTCATATGAAATTTATATGAAGTTTATTTCATAAGAAATGTAAAATAAGAAAAATATTCAGTTAGAAACAAAACCTTAACAAAATATTATAGATAATGTACATCGATTAAAAATGTAAATTCCATTAGAAAAAAAAAAATTTGCATCCCATTTCCAAAATTAAAACACATTAAGATTTGACGAGGATTAAGAAAAATCACAGCATTACAGTTTCTCTGTTTTGCCTATATGCGCCATTAATTTTAAACATTATTCATAAACGTAAAATATTAACATGTATACATCCTGCTCAAAATCTGTTACAAAGACTGTGAAACTACAAAGGTATAATTATTACGCTAGTGATTTCAGAGGAGATGTAATACGTTTGGAGAAATTCCAAAGTTATTGAATTGCGAATTGGAAAGTAAATCCTTATTTTCCCTACTGTATAAAAATGATATTCAGAGGCTAATGTTATGGGTTATAAATTTTCAAAAAGTACTGAATAATGCAGATTAGAGTGATTTATTTAAAAACTAAATCGTAAAATTCACACTTGGAATATGCTTTCCAGCATAATGCAGATTATAAGTTAATATGAAAAGCTAATTCGAACACGTAACAGTTAATAACACTTTTAACAGTTTTTCTTAAGAAATTAGGAAGATGTTTATAAATCTAGTTAGAACGTATAAAGTATAATAATACGTTTAAAAAATTTCTGTAGAAATTTAAGAAAATATTTTTAAATTCTGTTTATTAATGTACTGTTTATTAATTAATAATTATCAAATCAACTAAATTAATGTGATAGTCTAATGGTAAGAAATAAAATAAACATTTTATAACACGGATTAGTTTTTTCAACAAGGTATTTTTAATTCAACGTCTACTTGTCTTTTCGGTACTTCTTCATTATCCCGTCGATAAATTTGCATTTAAAAAAAATTGCCAAACTGTAGCGCCAAATAACGAAATGGAAGAATTTTGACATTGGAATCTCAAAAAAATAAATAAATAAAATACATTGAAATTCGGAAAACTCTCACTCACCAAAGTGTCAACTATCTGTAAGTTTAAAAATTTAAATTTACAATACATTAATGGAAATGGAAAATAAATAATCTTAGTTATTTATTTACATCACTTTTCTTAGGTATCCCTCTCGGCTGGTGAATAAATGTTTGTGACGTCAGTTGAAACTGATCTATTGAATTTAACTGTTCATCGCAACATTTTTCAATGCCTTTTCTTTTTTAATATCATGCCACTGCCGTTTAAGTATGCAATTGTTATTTTAATTATTGAAATAATTAATAAATCAGAGAAACATAATGAAAAATATATGTATATGTCGAATTAAAAACCACTTCATGCCATAACAAATACATGCAATGCCTCTGACGTCAAGTGAATGTGACGCCGCATTCATGCATTTTTTGGTGTTAAATTCTGTAGTTTGGCGATAGTTTTTTGTTATAAAAAGTGGTCGACGGGATAAAGGAGAAATGCCACATTGTTAATGATATTTTAACAATTTATCAGTTATTTCGGTAATTTAAAGGTAATTATTAATCGTAAAAATATAGTTTTTAATTGAGAGGAAATATTATTATTTACTCTGTTTAAAAATTTTCAATAATTGGTAAAAGATTTGTCGAAATAAATTAGTCTCTCGTGTAAATATATTTTTTAATTCAAACTGTTTGAAAATTTTATTATTTCAGCATTTTAAATATGACGTAAGTTTCCCTACTTAATGCTTTGAAAACGCGTAATAATTTAATTATTTTAATATTCACGCGCAAGTATATTTTGTATTACGTAATTTTCTACATTTACTGCTTTTAACACGTGATCATTTAATTATTATTTTAAGGTTTTATTTCTGTTTTTAATAGTCACGTGTATATACATTTCTTAATTGAAAGGGAATATTAAAATGTACGCTCTTTTACAAATTAGCAACAATTCAAATAATAGATTTTATGAAATATTAAATAAATCTTCTTCAAAATAATGAAAATTTTGAACAAAAAATTTAAATATAACCTCACAAATTGCTCAAATTAAAAAGAATAATAATTGAAGTCCACACACCGCAAGCTTGTCAACTATATCCTTATAAATTCTAGTTAAATTCCTGTGCATAGTTTTTGTTTCTATAAAACTTTTTTAAGAAAACTATTTTGACCAACTCTAACATTAAATATCACTTAAAATAATTTTTCAATTTAAAAACTGTCGGCTTCAGCGTATTTATCGAACATTTCTTTATAAAACAACCAATTTTTAAAATTTTTTATGGAATAGTTTTCTGGATATTAGCGCAGAAAGACTTCAAGGCACAAAATCTTCATTGACAGAGGCTGCGGCTGCTGCGGCGGCGGTGGTTATTATTATTATTTTTTAATATAGAGAGATTTCACATGTAATGTTTTTGTATTGTTTAGTTTAACTCTCACACTTAAATAAATTTCTACACAGTAATTGTTAGGATAGTTTAGCTATATTGTATCGTTTTTCTGGAACACTTTTCGAAAGACCATGAGATGTTTTTAATAGCTGTTTTGACAATGCTCCTTTTAAAATCCAAAATCGAAAAATTATACACATCAGGAGATTTAAGAGGAATATCCACTTCTTGCATAATTTCTTCCATGAAATTAACAGTGTATTGTGATGTGTGAAAGCTTGCTTTTTTATGCTGATGTAAGGACACTGTTGGTAAGAGATGGTATTTCATATATAGATATCGGGGATAAATTATGTCATTGATAGAATAAAGGACTTGGTCTTAACATTTTTCTCCTCTCTCTTTATTTCCCATTTAAATACACCAAAGTTTCATCTATTGTGATAACATTTTTGAATTTGCTTTCGGAAAAGTGATGTCTATAAAAAAAAAAATCTACGTGTTCTGCGTATCGTAAATTTTTTATATTGTATATAGAATATTTTACATTAATATTATAATTTTTACCGATATTTAGTGAAATTTTATAACAGTTAATATATTCCAAAATGTTCTAGTAAATGTGATATTTACTAAACGGTAAAAAGTATTTTCATGCTTCTCAAATCATTAAAATGTTTCATGCTGTTCAGCTACAAAATTAAACGAAAAAAAGAAAGAAAAAATATTATACTAAAAGTAAATGTTTTACATTGAATTATCCACGTACAATATTTTGTAGTATGTTCATACATTATGCTTTGCAGTAAAAATGAAAAAATATATATATATTAAATCTTGATAACATTTTATTTATATAAAAAAAAACAGTAATGATGTTATTCTGTATTAAATCTATCTTGAAACTGAAGACAAAACAATCTAGCTTTTATTTTGAAATCAAACATATCATCTATTAAATTTAACGCTAGTCGAGTTGTTTTACACTTGATATCTGCAATAAGTTTATGCTGAGATTGATGAGAAAATGCCATGCACTTTGAGAAATCATGCAATCCGTTGAGTTTAAGTGACTTTGGACATTTTGTCTTTTGTGTATTCCTGTCATGGTAACACTGATTTATCGTAGTCGACAGTCATGTCTCGAAATTGTATATTTACTTTTTATTTTCATTTTTGTAAGTTATATTTAAAAGGTTATAAAATAAAGCATACAGTCATTCTTTATATATCTATAGTTTCATCTGCAATAAATAGCAAGAAGTTTTAACATTGTAACTAAACAATAATTTGTTACTATTCCTGTTCCAAAACAATAAAATTAAATCCTCGCATAATATTTTCTTTTTAAAAAGAAATCTCTAAACAGTTTTGTGGAAGTTTACAGATCATAGCTATCACAATTACATATTATTTCATTAAAAGTTATTTTATAAAAATTATGGTTTTCCATGTTTTTATTTTTCGAATTACCAATTAATGTAAGATTGTTATGAAATAATTTAGCAACAAAGTATACCTCTTTATAAGAAAGAAAGATATTTATCTATTCATGTATTATATGGTTGTCTGTATGTCTGTCTGTCTGCGATGACTAAAATAAAGTACCGCGCGAATAGGTCTAAAAATTTGGATGAGGATAGACGAAGACAGGCCAAATGCACCTGAGAATCAGATTTTTCATTTTTTGATAATTAGCGGAGATATAAATTTAAAACCATAATGAGCATCACGGAATGATGAGTTCCGTCTATTGTAGCTGTCCATCTCCGGACGTTTCTCGTTTCTTCACGCAAACGAAAGCGAAGAGTTATTTTTTTTCCTGCATTTGGAAATCGCGATCTATAGGGCCAAGTACAAAAATAATTAAAACAAGACAATATTTACTTACATTCTCGGTTATAACGGTTTTGTTTGTTTTTAAAAAAACATATAATTTACAACAAATAAATAAATAAATAAATAAATAAATAAGCATTTTCCTGGGCCTCGATTCGAGCCAGGTTCCAGTTTTCGGTTTTTCTGCGATTTGAAACTGTCGCATCCCCTTCCAATATGAATATACAAAAAAAAAAAAAAAAAAAAAAGAGTAGAGAAAACGTTTACGTTTACAATGGTGTTTTTTATAATGGTGTATTTTTATTATTTTTTTTATTTATTTATTACTGCAAAAAATATATCTGCCAAAGTTCGATTCCATGTTGTTTTTCGTGTTTCCAGATTGCTATTAAAATGGTCTATTTCTTCTAAAATTTAAATCAGCCACAGACATTTCCTTGGTGGAAATAGTAAGGGTAAGTTTTCATTTTTGGCGTGTTATCCATTATTTCATAAAAATTATTTCTCAAGTTCGTTTTCATCTTCTCCGTTTTTTCTTCAAGTTTAATCTCAATTTTGTGAAAATAAAATGGCCCCATTATTTCCGGTACTTGTTCGGTTTTAACAATATATTTGGTTTTGAAAATATTAATATTTACTTATAAAAAGAAAAAAATCATTTTCTATAAGTCGTTTCTAGGATTCGCAATATAACTTTTTTTCTCAGTGCTTTTGAAGATATCGTTTACCGCTTACGATATTTCTGCTTTGGATGTCATTTCGCGTCTAAAAAGAGTGAGGGAGTGGTGCGCGTGTTATATTATTTAGGTTTTCTCAGTATATTTTGATCAGTTTAATATATCTCAATTTCAGAAAATAAATAGCCATTAATTGACCTTCTTAATTCGTTTGGAAAAGCTTTTTGTTTAAAAAATTTCAAATCATACAAATTTGAAGTTCGTTTGCAAAAACAACGGAGCGTGCTAAAGATTATCGCTGTACGCTGTCGACGTCAATGGGGTCACAGACTCGAGGTTCGTTTGGATATATTTTCGTTTAAAAATATAAAATTGTACAGATTCGAGTGTGTATGCGGCCGAAGTCAGTCGGGCCACCAACATTACGTTAGAAAGAATTACGAAATAATTATGTTTAAAAATGTAAAATCAAAACATATTGGAGCGCGCGTTGTACGCTCAGTTTACACCTCCGAAGGCATTGGAGCTTCCTTCTGTAGTTTTGTTTGGTTGTAGAGTTTTTGCTTCAAAATATTAAAAAAATATATATCATGCAAATAATAGGGAGTACGTTGCCGAAGACATTGGGGCACAAGACATTAGGTCCATTTGGAAATATTTGCTTTTAAAACTCTAAAATTATTTAACAAGGTTTGTAGATATATTTAAGAGTATTATAATGAGCGGGTCAGACAGTGAATAATAATAAAAAAATTGTATTTAAACAATCAGTACTCTTTAATACATTTTTTAAATAATATCTTTAATAAATGATAGTATTACCATTTCACCTTCTGAGGGTTTTCCTGCATTTTCACAAGTATGCTTGTAATTTCCAGGATATATACATTTCGTAATCGCAGTTTGATGCTATAATATCTCTTATATTACATCATTCAATATACAGTTCAAAAAAGAATTCTTTTGAAAATATCTTTTACTACGGCCATTTTAACGTGATTTCTAGAAATGGAAAAACACAGACCTAACTGTGAAAGGGTTAACAGTATTAATATTAATTTTATACAACATTTAGTAATAATAAACGTACGTCAGATAATTTAAATCAGTTATTTAAACTTATAACACTAGAACGGCGGAAGGGGGCATTTTGACCTCTGATCACTTTGCCAGTTGATTACTTTTGTTTAGTTGGAAGAAATTTTTTGAATTTTTTTGACTTTTTCTAAATATATAACAAGTATTTAAAAAAATCAGCATTCTAGATTTATTAGTTTTTGAAATATTGGACAATATTGAATATATATATATGAAATATTGATGAAAAAATGTTAATTTATAAATTGTGTTTATTTGAGTTAGCATTCGTTTTAATTTGTGAAACCAAGCAATTTTTATATCAAAGTAATGAGTTATTTGAACAGTTATAGTATGATCCAATTGATCGCCCAGTAGGCGTTACATTTACAGTACTTTAAAAATTCAATAAATTATCAAGTAATATTAAATATAAATTAAATATAAATGGTAACATACACGTAAATTACATATTTTTTCCGATGTATGGCATTTAAAATTGTTTTAACGTTGTAATTTTAGTAGTTTCATCGAAGGGTCAAAGTGACCCCTTCCATTCCGTTTCAGTAGGTAAGATTTTTCCGCCGTTCAAATGTTAAGGATATTGCAGCTGGACATGGCATTATTTCACATGAATCCGTTTTGTAAATTTAATTCTGATATAATATTGTATTTAATAATTAATGTGACATATTTACAAAAATATGATAATGCAATGTTCATACGAGTATGTTGGGATTCACACATAAAACATCCAATCTGATGTGAACGTAAAATCACTTTTTGGAAATTATCCATTGCAATCAGTTGTCTATAATACGATAATGAACATATCTCAAACAAAAAAATAAAAAAGCAACTTTTGTACGTGATAATACTGTATTTCCGCCGGACCTTGTCAGTTTTACACAGGACAATATTAATACATTCCTTAATATTATTATGATAATTATTTATCTTGAAAAAATATATGCTTACTATATTTAGCCCCTTCATCATCTAATTTTATCAGAAAAGGTTTTAAGAAGCAGTATATAAAGGAAAATAAATTTAAATAACTTTTGCTTTTTTTTCCCCTGAACTTATATGAAACTGAAAGTTATAGTTTTATACTGTTCTTGTATAACGCAAACCAGCAAATTTCAAGTCGTAATATGAAAATAGGGAGATTCGTGCAGGAAATGATGCTAGTATTTTCTTTTAAAACTCAAATAAAATCAAATGAAATAAGACTGATAAAAATATATGTATTAATGGAAATGGCCATAAAAGGTACAGAAAACTTTTCATAGTCGTAATATACATACTTTTTCTTTTTCATAAAATTAGCATCAGAGAGAAATGTTATTAAAATTGGATATAGTAATTTTGAGATATATTTTAGAATTATAATAGCAAGATATTTTTAAATAAAGTCAATGAAAATGTAATCTATTTCCAATTGTTTGTTGTCCGTTTTTAAACTCTATGGCAATTTGTAACTTAATCACTTTATTAAAAATAGATATGGTATTTTAAAAGTTTTTAAAAAGTACGTGTCTTATATTTTAAAAATGTTATATAATTTAATTTGCTTAAAAATATAAATACTGAAACAATTTTATTTGGAAACTGACATACGATACCCATGAGGATATTGTATGACTTGCCATTTACCGTCAAGTATTTGACGATGTTTAAAAATTTTGCCTTAAAAGTTTGCAATTTATGTTATTTTCTTTTCTATAATTTACCATAAATAAATGTGTAAATTATTCAAATACAAATGTTTATACCCATAGTTTGCTTATTATGTAGTACCTACGTCTTTATGAACCATTAAATAGATATGCCAATGTATTAACAAAGTCTCAAAAGGTTATAAATGTTTTTCTCATTGAATGTACATACACAAATAATTGAAAAGGATTTTTAACTATAAACGAATACAATATAATTTAATCTAATTACGTTATCCTTTGTACATTTCAGATCTATGAGAAAATAAGAATTATGCAAAAAATTAAATATTGCACTCCTTAAAATTTTAGAAAAGTGGAAATTTAAGAAATTTCATTAAAAAGGAATAAAAGGAACAATAAATTTAATACTTCGTCATGATTAACAATGACGTTATTGATCCCTTATAAGTAAATAACCCGTAATAAATATTCCGTATATGTGAAAGGAAAGAAAAAAAAAACACTTTGAAAATGTAAATTTCTATCGCGTAATAAAAATATGATTTTAGTTTCCAAATTCAAGCATTTATACTAAATGTTCTTCTTGAAGCTTATACACAAAAGAGAATATTACAAAAAATGGAAAATGTTTGTCGAAATTATGCGACAAATAAAACAGAAAATGAATTTAATTAAACGCATTCTTTAGTCTCATTTCCACTCCATTTGTAATCGTTCAAATGAAATTACTAACACCAATATGGGGAAACAAAATAACAATGCAGAACGACTCGTTAATTTTGTAGACATTCTTTGGGTTTTCTGAAGATACATTCTTATGTAGTGTTGCTCCGAATAAAGGAACATTACAGTTACAAATGGTACAATTTTTGAAATAAAAATGTTTCTGATTAAAATGTAGGAAAATTTCCACTGTTACTTTAATATTGCGGAATTCTATGAAGAATGTATTTAAAAAAAAAATAGTTATCAATTGTGGATTTCTGAAATGTAGATCAAATATTTGTAGAGATTATGTAGTGGCATTAATTCTCAAATACATTCAGTATAATTTACTATGTACTTCTCTATTATCCCGTCGACCACTTTTCATAACAAAAAACTATCGCCAAACTAAGATCAAACGCCAAAAATTCAGTCCCATTTACTTGATGTCAAAACCATTATGTTTGTTATGTCTTCAAGTGGTTTTTAATTCACCATTTGCCTGTATTTTTCATTATGTTTTATTGATTTATTAGTTATCTCATTAATTAAAATAACAATTGTGTCCTTAAATTCTTATGTTTTATTTATTTATTTATTTATTTTGATAATCCAATGGTAATGATGTTCTACTGTTTATTTGGCGTTACAGTTTGGCGATAGTGTTTTGTTATGAAAAGTGGCCGACGGGATAATAGAGAAGTACCATATATTATAAAGTCTGCTTTATATATAAAGTCTTATTCAAGCGTTTTATCAAATAAATTATTATTGCAAAGTAGTAAATGTCTTTCCTATTGGAAAAATATCTTGAAGGAAAGTTTTATGAACATTCAAATTCCATAATAACCTTCGCACAAAAAAAAAAAAAAAAAAAAAAAAAAAAAAAAAAGAAAAACAGATACCAAATGTTGTCACATATTGATATAACATTTTCTTTTATTTCTTTAAGAAGTCTTTTATATCTGATAACTTAATAACTGTTTCATTATTTTTTTTATACATTGTAAAATCAACTAAAATTTTCAAAAAACCGAGTTTATTGATTTAAAAATGCTGCATTTGTTAAATAGAATGCTTTTAATTTTCCCGTTGTAAAAAAATTAAAATTAAAATAATAAATATTAATATCATATTATATTAGTCGTGGAAGTTAAAATGAAAATGCGTAATTTTCAATCATAAAACACATATATTTAAAATTTGCAGTATAATACCTATGCAGTATAATATACCTATAACCGAGATCAAGCATGAATAAACATTTTTAACACTTTCCTTCATAGTTGAAACTTGTTTATGACTTCGGTATGTCTGTCAGTCTGACTCGTGTAAATATACTTATATTGCCATGAACGTACTATATGTTATTGAGTTTTAGCGTAGAACGTCTACTATTCGAAATAAAGTGTTTAGCATTTATATTTCATTTACAGAGATATACAAAATAATTCCGTTACAGTATGTTTTTAAGGGATAAAAATCGTTTGCAGTATATTTTAATTAAGTTACACTATTTTAAACTTAATGAAATCGATATGCAATTTAGAAGTGCATTACCACATATTATTTGTACAATATGCAGTATAAAATATAAAATATTTAACATTCCCATATAGAGTCATACAAAAAATGCTGTTGTTTTACGGCCTATAGGCAAAAATTGTTTGCAGTATATTTTTAAAATGTTACACTATCTGTATCATAATAAAATTTATGTGCATATCTGAGATGTACTAAAATATGCTTACTGTAGAATACGTATTGCATAACGTGCCTTTGTTTATTTACAGCTGAACAAAACAAAATTTGGTTACAGTATTGTCTATGTGAAATAATAAATGAAATTCATATGCAATTTTGAGGTGCATTATAACAGATTTTCTGTACAATATGCAGTATACAATATACAGTATTTAACATTCATTTATAGAGTCATGTAAAAAGTCCTGTTGTTTTACGACCTATAGGGGAAAATTGTTTGCAGTTTAATTTAAAGATGTTACACTATTTGGATCATAATAACATTTATGTGCATTTCTCAGATGTACTAAAATATGCTTACTGTAGAATACGTATTGCATAACGCGCTTTTGCTTATTCACATCTGTACAAATGAGAATTTGGTTACAGTATTCTCTATGAGCAATAATAAATGAAACTGAAAACATTTTATTAAAATCGGCATTATATAAAGTAATTTTCTAAAAAGTAAAAAAAAAAAAAATAAATAATGTTACGTACTTTAGAATAGTCTGAAGTAGTAGTGAAAATACAATGAAAATGTTTTCAGAGAAAATAAAGAATGTCTTGCTTATAAAATACTAAATAACCTAGCAATTACTTGTGTATATATATTTATTTTTTGCTTGTTTCAAAATTTAAGAAAGAATATATTATTGGCCAATTAATCTTTAAAGAAAATCATTTTCTTCTTCTTTTTTCCCTTTGTTTGATATTTTCTTTTAATTTGATTCAACCTTGTCATTCTTTACTTATAATTTTATTTTCTGATTGGTTGTTCTGACTTGATTACATGTTGGCTGTCCTCCTGTAGCTCCAAAAGAAAAAAAAACACTCCCTCTCTCTTCCTTTCATTAATGTAGTTACTATTTGCTGTTATTTTCGTAGTCTTCGCAGATCTTTTTCTGCTTAATGCTGAAAGACATTCTGGCACGTTGTATTTTCCTGATTATGTATGATGTTTTTTATGAAATTTTTTTTATTATTATTCAGTATCATAGAGTACAAAGTAGAAAAATATAAAATTAAATAAAATAATATATTTTTTTTCAAATCTAAGAGAAATACTTTGATTAATTTTCTGTTTTTTTCGTACTTCATATTTGAAAGTAACTATTATTTTAAAATCCTAAAAACATTTTTTTTTTCTTTTTTAACCTGGAATAACATGCAAAAAAGTGCCAAACTGTACGATGAAATAAGCTTAAGAAAAAAAATAGAATATAGAAACATTCTACTTTAAATATAAATCCGCTTTTTAAAAAATTGTTCCACTATCGGATGAAGAAATACAATATGCTAGATTTTAAATCTCTGCAGGTTCATATCATCTATTAAAGTGAATAATAGTTTCCATCTAATACTATTATTAATTTAAGGATAATATAATGGATATAATTATGTTTGCAATGCACATGTCCGCAGGATATCCCGCGGTTTTCGTCGGATGTTGGCTGAAACTCTTGATTTGTGTTTTAGTGTAATTTTATGTGCTTTAACGTAATACATCAATGAGCAGTTTTACTACTATTTTATTTATTAAATTGAACTTGGTGTAACAGTCCAAGAATATTTAATATTTATATAATGAATTTATAGATTTTTGCTATTTATGTTTCTCGCTATAAAAAAAATATTTTGATATATAAGTAAAAAAAAACAACTGTCATGATTAAAAACTATACTCACTATTAAATATCGTAGATGATTAGCCTTTAATATAAAATAAAATGAACTATGTTTAAAGCAAAATTTAACTTACAGTCTGTTTATAAATTATATGATAATAAAGTTCTTTAAAGCTTTCCTTCAGAACAGAATAATAGTTTATTTATTCATCATCTTAGCATCATTAATTTGTATGGATAAACTTAAATTAGATTCAAGTATTCTGCCTTTTTAACGTAAATAAATTTATTTTTAGATCCTAATAACAGCTGTTGAAATGCATCATCCTAATTAGACTAGTGTTTTTGGAAGTGAAGTTAAGGGTATTTGGACACACTACAAAATTCTCAAATGGTGAACTGCATAGTAATTTCTTGTTTACTCTGTTATTTAAAAAATAATCATTTCAATGTTGACGTAATGATTACTAAATTACTAAAACTATTGTTAACGGAATTTAATGTGACATGTCTCATATCATATTTATATTTATTTACAGTACCACTTCAATCTGCGCCCCTCACCAAAAAAGAAATATTTTGTAATAGGGAAAACGTAATAACAATGTAACAAATGAAAAATAATTTTAAAACTATTACAGTTATGATGTGACAAAACTGTATTTGTTTTCGTCGAATAACAGTGTTACATAGATTTTTTTTAAATAATTTTTAATGCTAATCATAATTTATGTAAATATATTTTTGTTAATAGAATTGCATAAACTATACAAACGTACATTCTGACAAAATATTTAACACACAAATAGATGTCTGTCTTTTCCCAATTGTTAATTTAAATACAAAAAAAAAAAAAAAAAGTAAAGACACGCGTAAATTTTTTAACCTTCCGCCGGGCGCGCCGTTGTAAAAAGTACAACATTAGCTTTCTTTTCTCTTTAAAACAAAATTCAGGCAGTAGAGGGCGTCAATAACCATTTGTATTCGTCTATTGGATCTCCCTCCCCACGTCCGGAAAGTTATTGGCATTTCAGATTTCTCAATTAGCTGCACCTGTCATTTTAATCTGTGAACATCTGCGGTGTTGTACTTTATGCAACGCGCGCCTGCTTGTGAAATTCTCTCTCAGTATAATCTTTCTCAGTGAAATTATTTCTAAGTTGTTTTAGTGTGATTTGAGTTAGAATAATGTCTAAACGAAAACGGTATTTTAAAGATAACAAAGAAATGGTGGATTATTTAACGAAAATTTTGAATGAAGACACTGATAGTGATGATATTGATATTGAAGAAGATCTGCAATTTCCTGAATGTGACGAAGATTTGAGTGATGAAAATTTAGAAGAGGAAAATCACAGTAGTGACTCTGAACTAAATGCATCAGATGATGAGATTACTGAAAATATTAATGACGAAAATTTTTATACGGGAAAAGATTATATATGGATATATGTCACAAAATGGAAAAAAGGGGAAATCGTAAAAACCTCCAAAATCAAGAACAAAAATATTATAAAGAAAATGCCTGGACCAACTGCATATGCGAAGGGAACTGCTTCTGAAATCGACACTTTTCTAAAATTGATTGATCTGAACATGATTGATGAAATAATTGATTGCACTAATAAATATATAGAAAGAATTGAAGTTAAGTATAATCAGAAGCGTGATTGTAAACAGACTTCTAGAAGTGAGTTTATGGCTTTGATGGGACTGCTTTTTTTTATAGGCACAATGAAAAGCCAACATGCAAATGTTCAGCAACTCTGGGCTGCTGATGGGACTGGAATACAAATACTCAGAGCAGCTGCAGAGTTATAAGCGGTTTTTGTTTTTACTTCGCTGCCTTCGTTTCGATGACATAGATACTAGATCTGAAAGAAGGAAATCAGATAAACTAGCTGCTATCCGTTCCATTTGGGATTCATTTGTTCAAAATTGTTTGAAATCTTATAATACAAGTGAATTTCTAACAATTGATGAGATGTTACATCCTTTTAGAGGTCGTTGCTCTTGGATTCAATACATCCCAAGCAAACCTGCGAAGTATGGCATCAAAATATTTGCATTATGTGATGCTAAAACATTTTACTGCAGCTATATGGAAATTTACGTCGGTAAACAGCCTCCTGGACCTTTTACTGTAGAGAACAGACCATTAGACACTGTCAAACGTTTAGTAACGTCTATTGAAAACTCTAATAAAAATCTTACAACCGATAACTGGTACTCAAGTTTTCCACTAGTTGATTACTTATTAGAGAAGAAAATCACATTCATTGGTACAGTAAAGAAAAATAAAAAAGAAATTCCTTTAGAATTTTTACCAGGGAGACATAGAGTTATGGGTACTTCTATCTTTGGTTTTCCGAAAAATAAAACACTGGTTTCATATGTACCAAAAAAGAACAAAGAAGTGGTATTAGTATCAAGCCTTCATGATAAAGCTGAAATTGATCCAGAGAGCGGAAAACCTGAACTAATTCTTGATTACAACATGACCAAAGGAGGTGTTGACACCTGCGATAAAATGTGTGTGCAGCTTATTCTGTATCTCGAATAACAAGAAGATGGCCTCTCGTCATATTTTATACTATGATGAAAATTGCTGGGATAAACTCACGTGTATTATTTCTACTGAATAATGTTGATGAAGAGCCAAGCCGAAGAATTACTTTTTTGAGAACACTTTCAAAATCCCTTATGAAAGAGCATCTCATATCCAGATGACAAATTCCGTCTTTACCTCGAGATGTGTCGGCTTTCCTTGATATATATCGTTCCACAGAAAATTTGGAAGAGGAAACTTCAAATAAGTTTATCTGTCCACAAAAGAGAGGTTCTTGTTACATGTGTGGCCGAAAAAAAAAAATTCTTCCTCTACAATGAAGTGCAACAAATGCGTAAGGTTTATCTGTAAACAGCATTCAAAAAAGCAAATCTTATGCCTACCATGTGAAGAGAATAATGTAGATGAAATGTATGACTAATTCTGTAAGTCCGAAATTACTTAATTATTGTTTAGTAATTCACTCTTATTTTTCATCCTATTTATTGTAGTAGTAATAAGCCTTTATTACATTTAAACTTCTGATTTAATATATTTTAACAAAATAAATATAAGTGTATTGCGAAATAATTTCATAAATTGTGATATGAGATAATATATATGATATCTGTAT
Organism: Maratus michaelseni; assembly: GCA_963931845.1. Taxonomy (NCBI): domain Eukaryota; kingdom Metazoa; phylum Arthropoda; class Arachnida; order Araneae; family Salticidae; genus Maratus; species Maratus michaelseni. Next base: position 458,959,483 of record OZ007588.1, read on the forward strand.
GCTAAATTATCTGTAAAATTAAAATAAAGCAGCAATAATTGAATATTTCCCCCCTGTTGTACAATTTACAACGCGCGCCTGCTCATGTGATGAAAATTTGCGCGCCCGGCGAAAGGTTAAGAAAAAAAAATTGGCCTATATATGGTTAAATAATTTTATAAGAAAATCCCTTATTATTCTTACAATAGTAAAACCGTACTTGCTAAAAGTGATAACGGTGCACTTAAAAACTTATAAACACTTTTTAATAATAATACAAAAATCAACAGGATTCGTGCACAAAATTGGCGACATTCTCAAGATCAATGCACATTTATTATTTTTTAATTAATTTAATTTAATTAATTATTTATTTATTTTTTAATTTTTGCGAAAATAATTTAATTTATCAATATTGATCTCGAGAATGTCACCGATTGTGCGTACGAATGCTGTTGTCCTCGAATCCTACACTTAAGGTATTTATAAACCTCTAAGTGTAGCGTTATAATTTTTAGAAAGTGCGGTTTTATTTTATATATTGTTAATTAAATAAGCCAAAAACGTATAAATATTCGTAAAACAACCAAATTACCAATCTATTGACTCTTAGATAATTAGAGATTAATTATGGAATATTTTATACTGCTCAAATTTTGAATGTAAAATTAAATCTATGTTGTCTGTTTGTAAATAATTCAATACATTGCGTTTTTCAATGGTTTATTAGATTATACTTATCAAATTTCAGTAATTACGTTAGCTTATTTTTTTTAACTTTCAAATCAAAGAGAAAGCTTTCGGATATGTTTTTGTTATTATTTTAATCTTATATGTCACAGAGAATCTAATTTATTTTAAATATATTTAGACAACTGAAATTTATTTAAGTATTTGTGAAAACTAAAACTGATTTAATGTATATATATATATTCAGGGTGTTTCAGTTAAACGTTTCAGAACTTCTAGGAGGGGTAGGGTACATCCTGACAACTCGAAATCATATAGCAATGTGGGGTCGGAAATGCTTTCCTGAAGCGGTGTTGTACACAGAAGCACCATAAAGAAAAGAGACCGTAAGTGAGAAATTGTTTTAATAATACATGAAAAGAAGCAAAAGGTACATGGATTAAAGTAAGTGTTCGAAGTTGCTTCCACGGGCTACAATGCACGCGTCACATCTCCGACGCATGGACATCCGAACATTCTGGAATTCTCCAGGTGAATTTCGAATTTCTCCGGCAGCTACTGCGATTCTTGCAACCAGCTCCTCAGCATTGTCAACAGAGGTGTCATAAACTAGAGATTTCATATGATCCCAGAAATAAAAATCAAAACATGATATGTCGGGTGACCGAGCAGGCCAATGAACGGGACCATCACGTCCGATCTACTGTTGACCAAATGTGACATCCAGGTAGTTACGAACAGCTCTGCTGTAATGGGCAGGGGCTCCATCGTGTTGGAACCACATTGTCTGTTGCGTCGATGCAGAAATCTGTTCATCTCTCAAAAGTTGTGGCAATACTTGCTGCAGAAAGAGCAAGTAGTTATCTCCGGTTAGACGACACGGTAACAGTAAGGTCCGATGAGGTGATCTCCCATAATACCGGCCCATACATTGACCGAAAATCGAATCTGGGCTGCACGACTTCGTATTGCATGCGGGTTCTCGACCGCCCAGATATGGTCGTTATGCGAGTTGAAAATTCCTTCCCTTGTGAAGGATGCCTTATCGGAAAACACTTCAGCAGAAAAAGTGGGATTTGTAGCACATTTTCCAAGGTACCACTGTGCGAAAGCAATACGAGGTGCATAATCTTCCAGTTGCTGTGCCTGGACACGCTGCACGTGAAACGAATGCATGTCTTGTTCTCGGAGAATCCTCCAGACGCTGCAAGGGGAAACCCCGACTACGTTTGCTAGACTTCGTGTACTCGTTCTTGGATTCCTCTGTACATGCTGCAGCACATTCTGTTCGACGGCTGGAGTCCGTGCTGTTCTTACCCTGACCCTGTCAGCTCTTTCAAATGAACCTGTCTCAGCTAACCTCTGGTGCAGTCTTGCAAATAAATTATGACTGGGAATACGCCTCGTCGGATATCGTTCCGCGTACAAACGCTGTGCGGCTGGCCCACTACAATTTGCAGCCCCGTACACCAAATGCATATCGGCTAATTCTACGTTCGTGTAATCATCCATCCTACTAACTTGGCGTTCTTGTGCGAAATGAAGATTCCCTGCACGAAAGCTCGGAACTTTCGCACAGCGCCATCTACCGCGTCAGGAAAGCATTTCTGACTGCCCATCGATATATGATTTTGGTTCGTCAGGATGTACCCTACCCCTCTTAGAAGTTCTGAAACGTTTAACTGAAACACCCTGTATATATATATATATATATATATATATATAATCAAAAGTACTCACGTTTGATACATGTATATACTCATTTCTGAAAACATGCACACACTCAAGCATGAAACATCATGTGATCATATTTCAGTATATACATGTTTCAAAAATGAGTATGAACCGACTTCTATGTGCTCATTTTTGAGTATTTCCATGTTTCAAAATGAGTTTGAACTGATTCTAATCATTTTTTAGTATGTCCATGTTTCAAAGAGGAGTATGAACTGACCTCTATGTGTTCAGTTTTGAGTATATCCATGCTTCAATATTATGAGTATTTCTGGTATTTCAGAATTGAAAGCATTGGGTCGTCCTATTTGAAACAAAAAGTTTCATAACAAAATGAAAACTTCGATTTACTCAGATTTGAAAGTGCTATTTTTCTCAGTATATATATATATATATATATATATATATATATCTTACTTATAATAAAATCCAAAGACGAGAAAGTGTCTGTAACGGTACCGGCCTGTACCACTCTGATTTGCGAGTCGACCTTAGTTAAACGCCATGTTAGGCTTAATATATGCTAACACATAATAACACTAAATGATAATATCTTCTACTTGAAATAACGTCTGTTCAGCATATTTTCGTATAAAACATGTATATCATATCCAGTTATAATGTTTTAAGTTTTAAATTAAAAATAACAGATTAAACATCCGATTACTTGATGTAAATAAACGAATAATGTTGCCATTCAAAAACACAAATCCCATATCTAGAAAAAAAAAAAGGAATGACTCTTTGAACGTTTCATTAAAATATCCAATTATGCTCGTAAAATATTTGTAAAAGCATTTTAAAGTCTTTAAATATTTAAAGGATTTTCTAAAATTTATTTCTGTAAGCATTTTATTCCTGAAATCACCTTTTCAGAAATAGCGATGATACCTTTCGAGGCTTTGCGATGCATCTACCAGCATTTTAGATTTCGCTCGTAAATACTATTCTGGCGACATCTTCTGACAATAAATACAAATTATACGTTTCTGTTAGAAAAAAATAAATTAATAATACAACTTTATTATAATTTACATAATAATAAAGTTGTAAAATAATATAAAATGTACATAAGCATATTTTTAGAATAAGAAAATTCAGGATGTATTGATTTATTACAAGATCAACTTTTTTTAATGATTTAAATTATTTTTATTATTAATTTTGAAAGGGAAATATTTGACTTTGTGTAAAAATTAATGCATTCTTTTAGATTATGAAGAAGCTAAAAGTTCGTTTTCGTATTATTGAGAGCGAAAATTAATACCTATAATTTACTAAACATAGTTAATTATTGAGACCTTAATTAATTATTGAGACCTTAATTAATTATTGAGACCTTAATTAATTATTGAGATCATTATTAGGATTAAAATTTTAATTATTGAGAAAAATATTTGGAAATTTTGAGTTGAAAAACCAAAATAAGGGAAAAGATTACGTTTTGTAAAATTTACCATTAACATAAGGTATGTACATTCAGGATGTATTGAATTATTACAAGATCAACTTTTTTTAATGATTTAAATTATTTTTATTATTAATTTTGAAAGGAAAATATTTGACTTTGTGTAAAAATTAATGCATTCCTTTAGATTATGAAGAAACTAAAAGATCGTTTTCGTATTATTGAGAGCGAAAATTAATACCTATAATTTACTAACCATAGTTAATTATTGAGACCTTAATTAATTATTGAGATCATTATTAGGATTAAAATTTTAATTATTGAGAAAAATATTTGGAAATTTTGAGTTGAAAAACCAAAATAAGGGAAAAGATTACGTTTCGTAAAATTTACCATTAACATAAGGTATGTACATTCAGGATGTATTGAATTATTACAAGATCAACTTTTTTTAATGATTTAAATTATTTTTATTATTAATTTTGAAAGGAAAATATTTGACTTTGTGTAAAAATTAATGCATTCCTGTAGATTATGAAGAAACTAAAAGATCGTTTTCGTATTATTGAGAGCGAAAATTAATACCTATAATTTACTAACCATAGTTAATTATTGAGACCTTAATTAATTATTGAGACCTTAATTAATTATTGAGACCTTAATTAATTATTGAGATCATTATTAGGATTAAAATTTTAATTATTGAGAAAAATATTTGGAAATTTTGAGTTGAAAAACCAAAATAAGGGAAAAGATTACGTTTTGTAAAATTTACCATTAACATAAGGTATGTACATTCAGGATGTATTGAATTATTACAAGATCAAATTTTTTTAATGATTTAAATTATTTTTATTATTAATTTTGAAAGGAAAATATTTGACTTTGTGTAAAAATTAATGCATTCCTTTAGATTATGAAGAAACTAAAAGATCGTTTTCGTATTATTGAGAGCGAAAATTAATACCTATAATTTACTAACCATAGTTAATTATTGAGACCTTAATTAATTATTGAGACCTTAATTAATTATTGAGACCTTAATTAATTATTGAGATCATTATTAGGATTAAAATTTTAATTATTGAGAAAAATATTTGGAAATTTTGAGTTGAAAAACCAAAATAAGGGAAAAGATTACGTTTTGTAAAATTTACCATTAACATAAGGTATGTACATTCAGGATGTATTGAATTATTACAAGATCAACTTTTTTTAATGATTTAAATTATTTTTATTATTAATTTTGAAAGGAAAATATTTGACTTTGTGTAAAAATTAATGCATTCCTTCAGATTATGAAGAAACTAAAAGATCGTTTTCGTATTATTGAGAGCGAAAATTAATACCTATAATTTACTAACCATAGTTAATTATTGAGACCTTAATTAATTATTGAGACCTTAATTAATTATTGAGACCTTAATTAATTATTGAGATCATTATTAGGATTAAAATTTTAATTATTGAGAAAAATATTTGGAAATTTTGAGTTGAAAAACCAAAATAAGGGAAAAGATTACGTTTCGTAAAATTTACCATTAACATAAGGTATGTACATTCAGGATGTATTGAATTATTACAAGATCAACTTTTTTTAATGATTTAAATTATTTTTATTATTAATTTTGAAAGGAAAATATTTGACTTTGTGTAAAAATTAATGCATTCCTGTAGATTATGAAGAAACTAAAAGATCGTTTTCTTATTATTGAGAGCGAAAATTAATACCTATAATTTACTAACCATAGTTAATTATTGAGACCTTAATTAATTATTGAGGTCATTATTAGGATTAAAATTTTAATTATTGAGAAAAATATTTGGAAATTTTGAGTTGAAAAACCAAAATAAGGGAAAAGATTACGTTTCGTAAAATTTACCATTAACATAAGGTATGTACATTCAGGATGTATTGAATTATTACAAGATCAACTTTTTTTAATGATTTAAATTATTTTTATTATTAATTTTGAAAGGAAAATATTTGACTTTGTGTAAAAATTAATGCATTCCTGTAGATTATGAAGAAACTAAAAGATCGTTTTCGTATTATTGAGAGCGAAAATTAATACCTATAATTTACTAACCATAGTTAATTATTGAGACCTTAATTAATAATGAGACCTTAATTAATTATTGAGACCTTAATTAATTATTGTGATCATTATTAGGATTAAAATTTTAATTATTGAGAAAAATATTTGGAAATTTTGAGTTGAAAAACCAAAATAAGGGAAAAGATTACGTTTTGTAAAATTTACCATTAACATAAGGTATGTACATTCAGGATGTATTGAATTATTACAAGATCAACTTTTTTTAATAATTTAAATTATTTTTATTATTAATTTTGAAAGGAAAATATTTGACTTTGTGTAAAAATTAATGCATTCCTTTAGATTATGAAGAAACTAAAAGATCGTTTTCGTATTATTGAGAGCGAAAATTAATACCTATAATTTACTAACCATAGTTAATTATTGAGACCTTAATTAATTATTGAGATCATTATTAGGATTAAAATTTTAATTATTGAGAAAAATATTTGGAAATTTTGAGTTGAAAAACCAAAATAAGGGAAAAGATTACGTTTCGTAAAATTTACCATTAACATAAGGTATGTACATTCAGGATGTATTGAATTATTACAAGATCAACTTTTTTTAATGATTTAAATTATTTTTATTATTAATTTTGAAAGGAAAATATTTGACTTTGTGTAAAAATTAATGCATTCCTTTAGATTATGAAGAAACTAAAAGATCGTTTTCGTATTATTGAGAGCGAAAATTAATACCTATAATTTACTAACCATAGTTAATTATTGAGACCTTAATTAATTATTGAGATCATTATTAGGATTAAAATTTTAATTATTGAGAAAAATATTTGGAAATTTTGAGTTGAAAAACCAAAATAAGGGAAAAGATTACGTTTCGTAAAATTTACCATTAACATAAGGTATGTACATTCAGGATGTATTGAATTATTACAAGATCAACTTTTTTTAATGATTTAAATTATTTTTATTATTAATTTTGAAAGGAAAATATTTGACTTTGTGTAAAAATTAATGCATTCCTGTAGATTATGAAGAAACTAAAAGATCGTTTTCGTATTATTGAGAGCGAAAATTAATACCTATAATTTACTAACCATAGTTAATTATTGAGACCTTAATTAATTGTTGAGGTCATTATTAGGATTAAAATTTTAATTATTGAGAAAAATATTTGGAAATTTTGAGTTGAAAAACCAAAATAAGGGAAAAGATTACGTTTCGTAAAATTTACCATTAACATAAGGTATGTACATTCAGGATGTATTGAATTATTACAAGATCAACTTTTTTTAATGATTTAAATTATTTTTATTATTAATTTTGAAAGGAAAATATTTGACTTTGTGTAAAAATTAATGCATTCCTGTAGATTATGAAGAAACTAAAAGATCGTTTTCGTATTATTGAGAGCGAAAATTAATACCTATAATTTACTAACCATAGTTAATTATTGAGACCTTAATTAATTATTGAGACCTTAATTAATTATTGAGACCTTAATTAATTATTGAGATCATTATTAGGATTAAAATTTTAATTATTGAGAAAAATATTTGGAAATTTTGAGTTGAAAAACCAAAATAAGGGAAAAGATTACGTTTTGTAAAATTTACCATTAACATAAGGTATGTACATTCAGGATGTATTGAATTATTACAAGATCAACTTTTTTTAATAATTTAAATTATTTTTATTATTAATTTTGAAAGGAAAATATTTGACTTTGTGTAAAAATTAATGCATTCCTTTAGATTATGAAGAAACTAAAAGATCGTTTTCGTATTATTGAGAGCGAAAATTAATACCTATAATTTACTAACCATAGTTAATTATTGAGACCTTAATTAATTATTGAGATCATTATTAGGATTAAAATTTTAATTATTGAGAAAAATATTTGGAAATTTTGAGTTGAAAAACCAAAATAAGGGAAAAGATTACGTTTCGTAAAATTTACCATTAACATAAGGTATGTACATTCAGGATGTATTGAATTATTACAAGATCAACTTTTTTTAATGATTTAAATTATTTTTATTATTAATTTTGAAAGGAAAATATTTGACTTTGTGTAAAAATTAATGCATTCCTTTAGATTATGAAGAAACTAAAAGATCGTTTTCGTATTATTGAGAGCGAAAATTAATACCTATAATTTACTAACCATAGTTAATTATTGAGACCTTAATTAATTATTGAGATCATTATTAGGATTAAAATTTTAATTATTGAGAAAAATATTTGGAAATTTTGAGTTGAAAAACCAAAATAAGGGAAAAGATTACGTTTCGTAAAATTTACCATTAACATAAGGTATGTACATTCAGGATGTATTGAATTATTACAAGATCAACTTTTTTTAATGATTTAAATTATTTTTATTATTAATTTTGAAAGGAAAATATTTGACTTTGTGTAAAAATTAATGCATTCCTGTAGATTATGAAGAAACTAAAAGATCGTTTTCGTATTATTGAGAGCGAAAATTAATACCTATAATTTACTAACCATAGTTAATTATTGAGACCTTAATTAATTATTGAGATCGTTATTAGGATTGAAATTTTAATTATTCAGAAAAATATTTTGAAATTTTGAGTTGAAAAACAAAGATAAAGAAAAAAATTACGTTTCGTAAAATTTACCATTAAGAGTAAAATTTACCATTAACCCTCTATATTACCTAATATTACCTTAACGGTTCAGGTCAGTTTTCCCTATTGTCGATAAACAGTATATGAATATTCTTATCAATTATTTAAAATTTTAACTGAAAACCCCAATTTCTACCCACCGTCCTAGGACGGGCATTTACACTAGTATATATATAATATCCGAGTTTGATCTTTTCATTGCATTGCTCTGTCGTTTGTTATTATTGTTAATTCTACTCTTTCAGTATTTTTCTAACTGTCCGACGTACATGCACACTTACTTGAAAAAACAACGGCATTTATCTGCTAATCTTAAGACGTTGGACATTTCTCAAACTTAATAAAGCTAAAATTTATAAAATATGTTCGTCCATAATGTTTTCCACATTACGGCACATAACTTCTTTTAACTTTTCTAAAGTATTTTACATCTTAATCCTATTACTTTTGGAGACAAGACTTCTTTTTCACAAAGCATAAAATGTTTTATGAAGAGATATGACAACTTTTTCATGATTTCCTTAAATTCTCTGACAACACATACTTAAATTTTCAACAGAAAGACGTTTATGCCTGTAAACCTCATTACAATGTAAATCCCGTAATACGGAAAGTTATAGGTTAAATGAATGCTACTTCTATTGATTTGTAAAGTCCTTATAGAAAATGACTAATTATTTTAACGGTATATCTGAATTACACTCGCAAAACACTGCTAGAGCACCGCAATTTTAATTAAGTAATTATTTCTATATTTGGTGGAACTCAAAACGTTAGTGCAAATTAAATATATTGGCTATCTATAAAAAATTTAAGCGCATTCATTTTTAGTGCAATTTACTTTTATGTGTAACTTCGCCATCCTAATAATTCGATCGCTAGACTTATGAAGAGGCATTGCGTGATCTCTAACACGCAGTAGTTGATCTTTTATTTATTTATTTGTTTATTTCTTCTGCTCATTTAATTTTTCGTTTCACTGAATGCATTTTCTTGTTTATGATCATCATAGAAATATTTGAGGCATGCATAAAATTTGAAAAAAAAAACTGAATTTGAAAAAAGCACTTTTAATCAGAATCTGGAGAAACAGTTTGTTTAATTTTATTTCGTTTTGTTTTTTAATCTCAATCAAAGCCGTGCCGAAAGTAATCTTTCGCGTGCCACTTATGGCACGCGTGCCATAGGTTTTCCGTCCCTGGTCTACTACATTAACTCTATCGTAAACTTTATGTAATCATAAAGTTACCTTCACCACTTAAAACGTATTTATTTAGCAGAATAAAGAATCAAGATATATTTTTTAATTAATAGGAATATGCTTTTAATACAATCAGAAACTCGAAATATTATATTTTGAGAGTGCGACTCTAATAATGTCATCATTCACTGTAAAGTCTTTGTAAAAACCATCATCGAAATGGCATATATTAAAAGAAAATAAATAGGCTTTTACGGAGAGTTACTTACTTAGAATTCGGATTTTTAAATTAAATTACTGTAATAGGTCATAGCATAAACAATGGAAAGTGTATTAAAACTTTTTTGAAATGTTCAAAATTGTATAGAATTAATATGTATAAGGAAAGTATTGTAATAGTTATCATTATCGTCGTACGAGTACGATATATAATTAATCGGAAAATATTGAATTACCACTTTAAAATAGCTTTGTAAAAATTTTCTGTTAAATTTCATACCATAAATTGAAATAAATAGGCTCTTTGTATTTCACAGAAATTAACTTACTTTTAATTCAGATGTTCAAATGTAAATACGGAAATAAATTAAAGACCACTGCATTTAGAAAGATAATTATATTAGAAATTTTGTAAATGTCCGGAAAACTCTAGAATAAATATATATAAGTGTTGTAAACACTTACAAATATGATTTGTCTTTTGATTACAATGTAAAATTAATCAGAAAATATTTTAGTACATCACTTAAAACCGCTTTGGAGCAACTTTCTTTGAAATTACGCACTATAAATTGAAATAAAATGGCTCCATTGTCTTTTATAGAGATTCATTTACTTAGAATTCAGAATTTCAAATTACGAAAGGAAATTACTGTAATAGTCCATTTCATTGACAAAGTAAAGTGTATTAAAAACTTTGGTAATATTCAGGAAGTTCTAGAATAAATATGTAAGGAAAGTATTGTAAATATTTTAAATTATTATTGATCATTGAGAACGATTAAAAATCAATCAAGAAATATTTAATTATATCATTTAAAACAGCTTTGTAACTAAAAACCGTCTTTGAAAGTATCTACGATAAAGGGAAATAAATAGACTACATTGTCTTTTACAGAGATTCACTTACTCAACATTCAAAAGATCAAATGCAATTACGAAAGGAAATTACTTGTAATAGTACATTGCATTCACAAAAGAATTCGTATTAGAAACTTTGTTAATGTTCCGAAAGTTCTGGAATAAGTATGTATAAGGAAAGTGATGTAGCTATTTTTAATTATCATTGCTTTTTAAAAAAGATAAAAAATTGTGCATTAAAATAATATTAAAAAAATATAAATTTTCTTTATTTAATTATAAAAACAAAAATTAGTTTTTAAGTTGTATACTTACTTAACTTGTAACTTGTATACTTGTATACATTTAAAGTAAATTAAACATTTTTTTTAAATTGCACTGGTTTACACACTTTCGCCGAAATGTGTATTTTTTCATAGACTCTAGTGCACTGAGTACGGTAAAACTATTGTAAAAAATCTGTCACGTCTAGTTTAAAAAATATTTTTTAAATACTGAAAAATAATAATAACATGAAATATAAAAAGAAAAAAATTATAAATGATTGATTTTACTCTTCTTTTTATAATTTTCTTGATCCGTTACTCTTAAAATTGACCAGCAGTAGGCCCCTAACATACTTTGTCCCCAAAACCTTTGTGTCTATCTTCAAAAAGTATAAGGTCTTGGTGGAAACGCTCGCCCTGCTCGTCACTCACGGTGTCCAAATTTCCCGGTAAAAAATCCAGGTGTGAATGGAGAAAATGTATCTTCAGAGACATGTTCACACCTATTGCATGATAGTTTTTAATAAAACAGCAATATTTTTTTCCTATTTTTCATCTTTATGATTTCCTAAGAATCCATGGACGACCGTTTTAAAGGAATCCTAAGCATTTTTTTCATTAGTAGATAAAAGTTTTTCAAAGTCGTTATCTTCCATCAGTTTACGTATCTGTGGACCGATAAAAATTCAATCTTTTAAGTTTGCGTCTGAAATACTTGGAAAAATTCTATGTAAATATTTAAAAGCAGCACTTGACGAAACACGGCTTTGACGAAATTTTTTATTAGGCCTAATTTAATGTGTAACAATGGAAAAATTATATTTTGCGAATCCACTAAAGATGTATATTTCACATTCATTTTTCCTGGAGTAAATTCATTTTGGACAGGCCAATATTTTTTTATGTAATGTATGTTTCTTTAGCTCGACTATCCCACAGGCACAAAAAACATGAATATTTGGTATACCCACCCTGTAAGCCCAGTAACAAAATAACTACTTTTAAATCGCCACATATTTTCCAGTCGTGCTGTTCATATTGTATCATTTTCAATAAAAGAGTAAATTGTTTGATAGGTTTCTTTACTGTTTACGGCATGGCCAATTGGTAAAGATGATTTTATATAACCGTTATGAAGTAATACAGCTTTCAAGCTATATTTAGATGAATCGGTAAATAAACGCCATTCATTTGGATCATAATTTTGATTCATTGCATTAAAGTATCCAGTAATATCATGGCAAAAACATAAAAAAATCCTTTTTGGTGAAATAACTGCTGAAAATTTGACTTCGATTTCGGTAATTAGTTACTTTTGGTATTTGGTGTCAATAAGTTCCACTGTTGTAGACGAGAAGCAAGAATCTCTGCCTCAGATCTAGATAGTTGCAAGTCTCGTACAAGGTCGTTCAACACATTTTGGTTTATTAAATGTGGCGTTTTATCATCTTCGATTACGAACTCGTCTTCATTTTCATCCTCCATAAACAGATCGTCACTATCTTGGCAACTCGCACTTGACACACCTGGACATACGGGATGTGACAGAGTTTCCGAATGTGATATATGTTGTGATACTGATGGAATGTCAAGGATATTGAATTTTATGTTTATTTTTTGAATTAAAGCCTGCAGTTTTTGTCAAACAAAAATAACAGTCATTTTTACTGATTTGAAGGTTCTCTCCACAGCATTAGTGATCCAAATTGAAGATACTTTTTTTCTCCCGATGCCCAGCATAAAAGAGCGGGCCTACAGCTTTTACAAAAAACATGTGGGACCCACTTTTAATCTTGATTACTCACTGATAATCCAAAATAATGCAAATATGCTGTTTTAAGCCATTCTGATATCTGTCTGCCATTTTTGCGAATATAAATTGTCCACAAACCTAACAAAAACGATCAGAATTTATTTTACACACTCTATTAGGCATTTTATCAAAAACAAAACCACTTTAGTTCACAAAAACACAAGAAAACAGAATATAGAATCCAAGTTGACAGTGAGGGTAGGTTGAATGTGACGTGGTAGATATGGAAATATTGCAAATTGTAAAAATTTTTAAAATGTGACGTGGTAGATTTTTTTTAATACTGCCTTTCATTAGTAAGATGTAGTATAATAAGAAAATAGGTGTTTCATAAAAAAGTATATAAAAAAAGTTTAAATTTATAATCGTGTTATTATTTAAAAAAATTACTACAGACAATTTCTGAAAAAAATATTTGACGCTTTTTGAAGAAAAAAAGAATGAAATTTCTTATGCTATACATGACTTACGGAACACTTTCAATGTCATGAACATGCAATACACTGTGTTACTTTTTGAGATCATCATCATAATTTTCTCTCTATCCCAACTAGGCATCAAACTGTCCTAAAAATTGTGGCTTGTATACATCGTCTAAAATGTTTTAAAGAATAGTTACCGATCCATTTATATAATGAATTTAAAATACACAAACTTTTGTCAGGAATAATATATTTTAGCGTTGAATTTTACAAGAATATCATGCATTTTTAAGCGTCCCAAGTTACAACTGATAATTAACGATTTTATAATTGTAATGAAAAAATTATAATTGTATAAGGTAAATAATTAATTTTAAAGAGAACATTTTAGCGTCCATAATTTTAAAATTTACATTTAATTGGAGTTTACTATAGTCGCTAGAAGAAATAAATACTACACAATGTGTAACTTAAAAAAATTAAAAATAAAAGAAACTCAAAATATATCACAGCTTGGATAATTCAATAATATAAAGTTTGAAAATTCTTTTCACTTTTTTAATGTAAATTTTGCAATGAGAATTTCCCTTTACGAACAGAAATGAAAATCTAGGTCTTATATAAACATTTAATTTTTGTGAAAATGATCAATGAGTTGCTTTGTTTTTATAAGCCTATAAATGCTCAAAATATTTATTGCATATAACTTTAGGATGACTCATATTTTCCATCTTCTTATAAGAGAATGATGAATGATTTGTATAATTTGCAAAGATTTATGTTGTTTCTTTAAAACATATACCGAGGGAAGTATGCGAGATTGTTTTTCATAATTATCTGTGTAAAATTGTTTAAATTTTTAATTGCAGATACAAAAGGCAATAATGAGGTAATAAATTGTTGATTATTGTGAAGGAAAAATACAGTTCAGTTTTTACACGAACAACAGTCATTTCCCAAATGAATTTTGTAAAAATGTATGAATTTTTATATAAAATATGTAATTATTAAAACAAATACAAGTTGAGAAAATGTGCTTATTACGCATTTGCCAGAAACTAGATAAATATTTTGTAATGGGTAAATATTGTTAAAAGATACAATTACGTTCAGGTTTAATTTTTAAATGAGATATTTCCATGATTAACGTATTTTGCATTATATAATTTTTATTTCTGTGTTAAGTAATTTTATTTAGTACGACTGTTTCTTGTTGTAATGCTTAATGTTTAAAAACAGCAACCGAGAAAATTGATTCGCAAGCTTTAAATCATAATTTATACCAATTTATACAGATTTTATTCTCAGCTGTTTTCAATTCTTCCATTGTGTTGAAAAATCAAATACGATTTGTAAATAAATGGCGAAATTATGAAAAATAAAATAAAACATGTTTAATAGCAATCTGAGTAAGAAAAGTAAACAATGCTCTGTAGAAAAGGTGCTGGAAAAATGTTTCTTGTGTTTCTTAACAACATTTCATCGACTATAATGGCATGATTATTTTAAAGGAAAGCTATTTCCTCTGAATACGAAAAAATATTATTTGCATACTTTTAGAGTCAAATGGTATTTCGATCCATAAATTTCTAATATTTATTCTTCATTCGTATATTTGTATTTTTTTTTATTAAATTGGTTTTAGTAATAAATCATTTTGATGAGAATGCTTGAATTTAAGGCATTGATTTTATGTAAATGTAAGCGGCTAACTACATTAATGGCGTTTAAAGAAAGTAACATAAAATTGTAAGATAAACACACAATTATAGATTGTTTTGGAAAGAATTATATAGTACATTATATAGAATAGAAACACTTTTTTTTTAATTTATAAACTATTAAACAATGAAAAAATATATACTTAAATTTTCTCCTTTTTCATGGAAATTATGCGTGGCGCCAATAATTTAATGAAATAAGCACGAAAATCTCATGTTTTATTATTAGCCATTTACAAACAGTAACATTGGAGATTTATCCGTATCACGAAGCCCCACTAGATCATTATTAAATCACATCAAATAAGACGATCTGAGTGCCTAAATATTGATTGTAAGTAAAACTAATTCTTTGGAAATAATAACTTATATAAGGTAGAATGGATATGTCAAAGTTGAGCAAATGACTGTCAAATAAATAAATATTTCTTCTTGCTAACTCTTTCCATAAATTTGAAATCTAAATGCTTTAATAATAATATATTAAAATAACCTTTAACTCAAAATTTAAAATTTGATATTCCCTATCAAATTTTATCGACTTTATATTAAAATTTTAATAATGTTTAATTTTGAAGTTGAGCACTTTTAAGAATAAACAATTTATCGGTAGCATGAACCACATACAATTAACACAAAATTAGATGCTAAGTTATCCCAGAAAAAATAAACACAAATAGCCATTCGACTTTAAATTATGTCTTATAATGTATGTGAACAAATAAGCTTAGGTGCAAGTTGTAATTTTCTAACTGGACGAAAAATTACAACTTGTATGATACCTTTACCAATTTGAAATAATTGTGTTAAAATTAATCTAGTGTAAACTTAGGTGGTCTTTTTCATACTGAATATGTACCAAATTGAAATTTTCAATTCAAATACCTAATTTTGACATCATGTTTGACATTTTCTGTAAACTTTGTTCAAGGATACCTTGTGAAAAGTAATTCGATTGAATAGTTAATGTATTATTTCTTTTAAAAAGAGACAATATATTTTATTTTATAAATTTAACTAAGGAACTAAACTAATAAAATTTCAATTATAATTATAATGATTTAATAGTAAAGACAAAATTACAATTATCTGCATTACAATTTCGGAAATATCAAAAAAAATAATTTCACGTCATTCTCAGTTTTATAAGAATCATAATAATTATAGTCCGTGTAATTTTAACTGCATTTTATTCAAAAATTGCTTACCTGCTCCTCAGTAATTATTTTTCAATATCCTTATTTGTCCCAAGTAGTTTTCTTCTTGACAACACTTGTCTATTTACTCGTTATTATGTCTTCATGTTTTAGTGGCATGTTTCTTATCATTTGGAATTGCTTTATTTGCAAATCTACTTACCTTTTTCACTTACAGTGGATTTTCTGTAATTTTCTAGATTATAAAACTAGACAACTCAACATAATTCACTCTCAACAGAACGCAATACAAGTAATACATTAATAATATGTTGGAGAATTAAGTAAAAAAATTGTATTGGTAAATACATGTGAACTGTAATTTTATATCCAAATGCAATAATTAGTATAAGAATAGTAAACTAAAATTTTGGTAGTGTATGATTGTAATGCATAAATATGTTACATACTGAAGTAGCCCGTCGTTATATTGCTCGTTCATATGTATAACTCTGTTTCCGTGCATCCCGTAAACATGCAGTGATTCGATTATTAAACATGCGTATAATCCCAAAACAATAAATTGCGGATTTTAAGATAATAGATGTCTTGTAAAGTAAGATAAAAAAAATGACTTACATTGCTGACGTTGTTACTCCTGATCTGCATGTTTACTATTTATTATTTAGTAGAAATTTATGTAATATGAAATCTTATTTTCTTATTACTTAAGAGTTAGCATTTTTTCCCACTGTATATTCAATTTTAAGTTTTTATAAAAAGGGTATATTTTATCTTTCAAAATTAAATTATATATTCTCAGAATAATGTCGACTCTCTGCTAAGATTAAAATTGAATAAATTTGTAATTCTGCGTTTTTCAATATATGATGCGAATTACATTACACTGTATTAGTATATTTTTTTTTCATTCTGAAGCATATTGTTAATGTAAATCCCATTTATAATCTAAATAATCATATAATCTAAATAAAATATATTTTTTTTTTTATCCAAGTACTTTAACTAATGTAAGTAACGCATAAAATAAAGACAACGGAAATTACTCCCAAATTTTACATTGCGCTTGTTCTTTTAATTAATTAAGATAACAAACCTTTTAAGTAAATCGGAGCTGTGAAAAAAAATGCATCTCAGAGAAACTTAATTTGTAAGACGTTGAACGTGCTTAAGAACTCTCTAAAGGAATAAATATATTACGTTACACATTATAATAGAATGTTGAATTTTGAAATCCTAAATGGGCATAAAAAAAAGAAAACAAAAACAACAACAAAAAAAAAGCTTAAAACTGTTTCTTGCTTAGAAGCAACTGTTCAATTTAAGAATTTTTAAAAATACATTGATTAACTTATCGTAAGAGAAAATGGTTAAAAAAATTTTTAACATTTGAAATATAATATCTATTATTCATAACATTTCCAGAAAATTGCTTTAATTAAGAATTAAAAAATATATATAATTACATAACTGCGTTTATTTTTTCATATTAAATTTGAATACATCAAAAATGTATATACTGATATTCTCAATTTGTCTGATATAAATATATTGTTAGCTGATATATTAATTGAATTAATATTAAAAACTTATCCACTTAAATTACCGACTGCGTGTATCTGTTATCGTTATCTGTTTTGCAAGAGACTTGTGTGCATTTTCCGAAATCAAAAAGTGTAATAAGTCTTGTGGTACATTTAATCAAAGTTTTAGCAATGTTCAATGTTCATATTTTAAGAGAAGTATATGAACAATGGAATATTAATATGCATATGGAATATTAAAAAGCAGAAAACCAACGTTAAAAATGCACAACTAATACACAAAAAGCAGCAAACCGCTGGTTCAAACCCACAAATGAGATTCTTCTCCAGTGCGACAAACAGAAAACCACAGCGTGCTAGAAAATCTACACTTGGCCAGTCTCGCCATGTCTTGCTTTTGCAAGTACGCTCTGCTTTGCTCTTCGTTGCACTGAAGAAGAATCTAGTTTGTGGATTCGAAACAGCAGTTTGCTGCTTTTTTGTGTATTATTTGTGCATTTTTAACTTTGGTTTTCTGCCTTTTAATATTCTTGCACAAATGTTTTATTTGTTATTTTAATTAATAGAAATATTAATTGCGCATTAAAAAAAATTATAAGAATTTGAAAAGTATTGAAAAGAAACTATTTTAGTGAAATGTCTTATTTTATCAGCTAAAGTCAACAAATGTTGTAACGAGATTTTAATTCAGTGAAAATATTTAATTTTCTTTGTACTAATGCATTTATAGCTTTATGCTTACATAAAAAAATAAAGTATCTAAAGACAAAAAATATCTTTGATTTGTTATGCTTAGAAACTATAAAAAGAAACTTATGGAATCTTTTGTGAGGTTTTTTTTTAAGTCTGAAATTGCAGACGAATGCTCATTTATTATAAACATGATAAATTTATGTATTATCAGAAACATTATTAATTGAAATAAACGAAATCATCTTTTTTTTTTTTCAATTTAGAAGGCAAATATTTCTTTTCATATAAAATTTAGCTTATATAAATCCCATTAAAGATACATAAAACGTAGCAGTATATTAATACATAATAGAAATTGTTTGACGATTTATATAATAGAGTAAGGGTAAAATAAAAATATCATTTTCTGTTACATTTTTTTTCTTTTTCTTTTTTTTGAGCGATACTTTTATATACCTCTTCTTTCATTTTAAATATTTCAGTAATATTCATTTTTATGCAAACATTTGTAAAATAACGATAATAATAATAATAATAACAATAATAAAATGTGAAAAAAAAATCTCTTATAATTTCCATAATATTTTTCTACAATTGTGAAAGATAAATTGTATATTCTTTTTTTATGCAATTACATTTAAAACAATTCCTTTGAAAAACTTTCAAAAACTCTTATATGGTACGAACATGAGTAATTAATTAGAATACAAAACATATTAAAATGTGAGTAAATAAGAACACGTATGTCATTGTGCTGTTATTTCATATGTAGAATTATAACTGAGTAAAACGTTACAAACTTGTGAAACAGCATAAAACATAGGTTTTATTTATTTTTTCCAGAATTCGGAAAATAGTCAAAGGTTATATTAGTATATAATTATAATTATGTGCAATTAGTTTATAATTTCTGTTTATTTCTTTTGCTTATAAAGGAGAATGAAAAATGATTAACGGTTATATTTTTTCATTAAAACTACGGAAAACTTTTAAATATAAATAATCAACTGGAACAAAATATTCATTTCATTCCCTTGATGGAGAACCGACGACAGTCAAAGATAGATAACAGCTATTCATTGTTTTTCTTTTTCAAATTTCGAATTTCACCGTCCCCCCCCCCTCCTTTATATAAATCTTCAACACGTTTGTACTAGTAAACAACTGAAACAAGATTGTCAGTCAGGAACCGAACTGAAACAGAAATTCGGTCCTTAACCCTTTTCGGCCGAAATCAAGAACGGACACTTGAAACTTTTTAGCTAATATTATATGCATACAAGCATATATATTAATATTCACAAACGCAAATACCTGTTTAAAAAGACACTTGTGCATGTGCACGTTTTTCTATTCTTTCTTAAAAGTCAAAATATTATTTAATAACTTTAAATAAATAATCACAAGCATTTATTAATTATTTACTACGCAGTTATTTATATAGAGGAAACAATTTGGTCATGGTTTCAAAATGCTTAATATTGAGATCGCAGTTTGACCGAAAAATGTGGTTAACAATTATATTTTTAAAAATGTAATACCACATTTATTCTTGGAGTGCTGGAGAAAAATAATATTACTTCAGTACATATTAAATAATATATCTATAAGTTTAAATACATTTTTATATGAAAATGATGAAGAATTACTTTACCGACGTTTTATACTAATTTTAATGCAATGACCTCTCATTTCTGCACGATTGACGGGACCTATTCGAAAAATGCATACCCGAGAGCGTCGGAGAAGCATAACAGACTGAATCCTGCATCTTAATTTAATAAACATGTCTATTATATATATATGTGTAAAAAATTATAAAACTCCCATAATATCCTAAAAAATTAACATTTAGCTATTTAATTTGTCTATATTATAAAAATTAGTATTACATTATATTTATATATTTACCCTGAATAAATATTATTCGCTGTATTTCACATCAGCGAAGGTCAATTAATATTTAAGAAGCGGGTAATCAATATTATTCACTTTGTTATGACATGTTTATACAATATCATTTTATAATGCATTAAAATGTATGATTGCATTTGAAAATTAAAGCTTAAATCATATATATATATATATATATATATATAAAGTATTATTTGTTCATCTCTTTTGCTTAGACATTGAAAAATGCATAATAATTAAGATATGCGTATGAATCTAAGTGACAGCCAGATTGAGACAGTATTAAAGAATTTTGCAAAAAAATATTAATTTTACATTTAGAAACGCCATTATTGTAAACATAAAAAATATATACAACTCATTGAGATTTTTTCTAAAACTTTTGAAGTTCCTTTTAATTAAGGCTTTCTTTGCGGAAAAACAATATAATAGACCAAGTAATGATAGTTAAATATAGTTTGATAACAAACTGTAATAAGGTAAACATCTAAATGCAAACTAAAGTGTTCTTTTTTAGTTTTGTTTTTTTGCGAAAGCTGTATTGCTAATATTTATAACTTGATCACGACATATAAAATTATATAAATTTGCATAATCCTTCATTTAAAAAAATTCTTACAAAAAGAAATGCAAATAATAACCGCACTGCACATTTATATATTAATATATATATATATATGTATATATATATGTGATTTTTCAGAATTTTTGGTCGTTTTTATCCCGATTGAGTTTTTTTCAAAATACCTTCATCATACAAATCTTGTTTTCACTTTTGTTAGTACAATGAATAAGCAGTTATTCTTATTATTGACCATTTTTCCGTGAACAAACAATGATAGCGTGAGTCAAAAGCATTCGCCTACCATGGGCAGTGGAAGGATTCTTCTAGATCATTATGAGACCTGACTGCAGTTTCTGTCTCAGCCAAATGTTGGACTGTTTTTTCACCAAAACCAGCTGGTGAAACTGGAGAAACTGGCTGAAAACAAAAACAAATATATGGCCAGTCAGTAGTTTTTACAGAGGATTTTAATTGTTATTCCCACTTTTATGTCCATCTTCAAGTGAATTTTTCAAAAGCTTAACTTCATTTTCCCTCGATCTAAGTTGGCCAAACTATAATACTCAACCTAACAACCATCAAACGATGCATATTGACAGCAACAAAAGAGGTATAGAAATCTCATACTTCTAACATGGGAAACATATAACAATAGTTTTATTTTTCATTGAAACATGTTAGGTACAATATTCTTCTCAACCGCCTTCATTTTATCGCTTTTTAATATAAAAATTCTAAATGCAGCAAATTCTATGTAATGATTTATGATTAATTTATAATTGCAATATCAAGTTAATCCCGTTAACTTTTTTTTTTAATGTAGACATTTGAATTACAATTTAAATGTGATATGTGTACGTTTAAAGAATATTTAAACATTATATACACTGTTAAAAGTTTGCAGCAAACTGTCCAGTCATTCGACCGTTTTTATTGAAAACGGTCACACAATCGTAATTTAACTCTATTCTGACCATAATATGTGCAATAATATTGTCAGAAAAAAGTTAAATTACCGTTATGTAACCAGTTTCTATAAAAACGGTCGAATGACTGAACAGTTTGCTGCATTTTAGCAGTCTATAAAATAGAAAAATTTTCATACGAATATTAGAAAAAAAAAGCTTTTTGCGACAAATAAGAAAATAGCAACGAATTATTTTTACTAAAAAGTGTGAAACATATTTTTTTTTAATTTAAATAGTTCGAGGTTCTTTTTTCTAATATTTATTTCCTTTGGAAGAATAGTATTAAAGTTCTGAAACAAATCGTCATACAACATACTACGGAAAAAATTACCCTTAAACTGCCGTGACAGAACTTGACGCATAATTATTGTAGGCAGTCTCTGAGACCGCTTGTTCGAAACATGAACAAAAGGCTCTATTAACTCATACGGTACTGTTTCAACATAAATTTTATGTACAGGACTATTATAATTAAACTAGTATATAACCCCGTCAAAAATGACAGATTGTTGATCTGCTGTTGATCATAAGACTTCATACAAACAAACAGCATGAAGATTTTATTATTGAAATGTTTGTACTGTAGAAAAGTACATTTTAAAAATTACAAATGATTTCTACAATTAAAAATGATGAGGATATATATATATATATATATATATATATATATATATATATATATATATATTACCCCCTCTTATATATATATACTAGCAAGCTACATCCGCTACGCTGGTCAAATTCTTTTAACGAACCTTTAATCCAACAAAATATTGACATTTCATAAATAACTTTTATATTTTAACACAATAATAAGGCTACTATAATTTGTGACTCGTGTTATAGCCAATATACACGTCAGGACACGTTGCCATTATCATTATCTTTTTACGCGTTAAAGTTTCGCTATGGTACTCCATTGGAAAATTTTGTAATTTTTGAAATTCAATATTTGAAAAACGGCATAATCATTAGATTTGAAATTTATATCAAGAAAAATAAAATTTTTTACCTTTCAAACGCAGTTTGTCTAACAATTTTCTGACAAATACTTTTTGAGCTATCATTTTTTTCAGTAACTTCAAATGTTTAATTTTCCAAGATTCTGTTGCAACAATTAGCGAAAAACCCAGTCGTCAGCAACACATAGTTTTTTATTAAAGAGGCTGTTGGAGCAGGGATTGTCACCACCAATTTGCCACCATCACTTTTGAAATCGGTTCCGTGGTTCCAGAGATTCCATAGAAATTGTAATTTAGAATGACTTCAGAACGCTTTTCGCTCATTTCACCCATTTAAATTTCGATTTTTTTTTTATTTATTCTTAGAGAGCATTTATATCTTATAAGTAACTACAATGCTAAATTTCAAATTTCTTGCCCCTTCAGTATAAAAAAGTCGCAATTTTCGAACATTTTTCGATCCTGCACCCCATTGATGTTAGTGGCACCGACATAAAATATAGCCTATGTTGGAGTAGGGATTGTCCCCATCAATTTGCCACCATTACTTTTGAAATCGGTTCTGTAGTTCCAGAGATTTCATAGAAATTGTAATTTAGACAGTTTTTAGAACGCTTTTCGCTCATTTCACCCTTTTAAATTTCAATTTCTTTTTTATTTTGTTCTTAGAGAGCATTTACATCTTATAAGTAACTACAATGACAAATTTCAAATTTCTAGCTCCTTCAGTATAAAAAATGAAAATAAAACTGCCCAGTTAAACTGAGGGCTTTGAGTTCACAGGCTATTCACACTAATTGTATATTATACTGTTATTTCAAAGAATTTGAAGTAAGCCCATCGAAAAATAAAGAAATAATCAATATATTAAGGGCGGGGTCATCCCCCCGTTACTCCCCCTCATAGTTAACTAATGAACCCCTTAAACTAATCAGGTAAATCTCTAATTACAATGAATATATATACAAAATTTGAAGAAAATCGGATAATTCTGCATGAAAAACCCATTTATATAAATTAAGGCGGGATTAGCCCCCTCCGTTCCCCCCCTTTATACTTAACCAATCAATCCCGAAAACTAATCAGGGAAACGTCTTAACCCAAAGAACATATAAACAAATTTTGAAGCAAATGGGATAATTCTGCATGAAAAACCCATTTATATAAATTAAGGGGAGATTATCCCCCCGTTCCCCCCCTTTATACTTAACCAATCAATCCCGAAAAACTAATCAGGGAAGCGCCTTAACACAGTGAACCTATAAACAAAATTTGAAGGAAAGCGGAATAATTCTGCATGAAAAACCCATTTATATAAAATAAGGGGGTATTAGCCCTCCGTCCCCCCCTTTATACTTAACCAATCAATCCCGAAAACTAATCAGGGATGCGTCTTAACCCAATGAACCTATAAACAAATTTTGAAGCAAATAGAATAATTCTGCATGAAAAACCCATTTATATAAATTAAGGGGGGATTATCCCCCCGTTCCCCACCTTTATACTTAACCAATCAATCCCGAAAACTAATCAGGGAAGCGCCTTAACACAGTGAACCTATAAACAAAATTTGAAGGAAAACGGAATAATTCTGCATGAAAAACCCATTTATATAAAATAAGGGGGATATGCCCCCCGTTCCCTCCTTTATACTTAACCAATCAATCCCGAAAACTAATCAGGGAAACGCCGTAGCACAGTGAACATATAAACAAAATTTGAAGGAAATGGGATAATTCTGCATGAAAAACCCATTTATATAAATTAAGGGGCGAATTATCCCCCCGTTCCCCCCCATTATACTTAACCAATCAATCCCGAAAACTAATCAGGGAAGCGCCTTAACACAGTGAAACTATAAACAAAATTTGAAGGAAAACGCAATAATTCTGCATGAACAACCCATTTATATAAATTAAGGGGGGTATTAGCCCCCCGTTCCCCCCCTTTATACTTAATCAATCAATCCCGAAAGCTAATCAGGGAAGCGTCTTAACCCAATGAACCTATAAACAAATTTTGAAGCAAATAGAATAATTCTGCATGAAAAACCCATTTATATAAATTAAGGGGGGATTATCCCCCCGTTCCCCCCTTTATACTTAACCAATCAATCCCGAAAACTAATCAGGGAAGCGTCTTAACCCAATAAACCTATAAACAAATTTTGAAGCAAATAGAATAATTCTGCATGAAAAACCCATTTATATAAAATAAGGGGGGTATTAGCCCCCCCCCCGTTCCCCCCTTTATACTTAACCAATCAATCCCGAAAAACTAATCAGGGAAGCGCCTTAACACAGTGAACCTATAAATAAAATTTGAAGGAAAACGGAATAATTCTGCATGAAAAACCCATTTATATAAATTAAGGGGGTATTAGCCCCCCCCGTTCCCCCCTTTATACTTAATCAATCAATCCCGAAAACTAATCAGGGAAGCGTCTTAACCCAATGAACCTATAAACAAATTTTGAAGCAAATAGAATAATTCTGCATGAAAAACCCATTTATATAAATTAAGGGGGGATTATCCCCCGTCCCCCCCCTTTATACTTAATCAATCAATCCCGAAAACTAATCAGGGAAGCGCCTTAACACAGTGAACCTATAAACAAAATTTGAAGGAAAACGGAATAATTCTGCATGAAAAACCCATTTATATAAAATAAGGGGGGATTAGCCCCCCTTTACCCCTTTATACTTAACCAATCAATCCCGAAAAGTAATCAGGGAAGCGTCTTAACCCAATGAACCTATAAACAAAATGTGAAGGAAAACGGAATAATTCTGCATGAAAAACCCATTTATATAAATTAAGGGGGGGATTAGCCCCCGAGCCCCCCCCCCCTTTATACTTAACTAATCAATCCCGAAAACTAATCAGGGAAGCGTCTTAACTCAGTGAACCTATAAAAAATGTTTGAAGGAAAACGGATTAATTCTGTATGAAAAACCCATTTATATAAATTAAGGGGGGGGGGGGAATTAGCCCCTTATTCCCCCACTTCATACTTAACCAATCAATCCCGAAAACTAATCAGGGAAGCGCCTAATACAGTGAACCTATAAACAAAATTTGAAGGAAAACGGATATTTCTATGAAGAGTTATCGCATTACGTATGTACATACATACATACAGAACCGGCTGGCAAGCTCTCAGGGCTTGACAGCCAGTTTGATAGTTAAAAAATCGCAATTTTAGAACGTTTTTTGCTCCTGCACCCCCTGGGGTTAGTGGCACCGACATAAAATATAGCCTATGTTGGAGCAGGGGTTGTCACCATCAATTTGCCATCATCACTTTTGAAATCGGTTCGGTAGTTCCAGAGATTACCCCCTACAAACAAACAAACAAACAATCTTTACTCCTTTATAATATTAGTATATATATATATATATATATATATATATATATATATATATACATGGTTGTAGTAATATATGTATATATATATATATATATATATATATATATTACTATAAGGTTGTAGTAATATATATATATATATATACATATATATATATATTACTCAGTATTAAATTTCGGAAGTACTTCAACGATTGGACAAAACATTCAAATTAAATATTAACAAATAATCAATGTGCGAAAGTTTTTGTAAAAAATGTTATCAATGAGTTTCTAAGCAGCTTGACTCACCACATAACTCATTGTTTGATTAGATAAGCAAAATTAAATGCAAATTACGCTGTACTATGTATTCCTTATATTTTAATTACGTTTGATATGAAAGAATCACTTTACAATATATGACCCCTTATCCGGAATTCGATAATTTTGTTAACAAATCGCAGAAAATACGTGATTTCCGTCAAAGGGTTGCGAAGAAAACGCAAATTTCTTCCAAGGACTCCGAAAAAATGTAAAATTTCATCAAGGGATAATCAAAAAACACAAATTTGGTTAAAGGATCGGAAAAAACACGAATTTCGTCAAATAATCGCAGAAAAACATGGATTTCTCCAAAGGATCGCGAAAAAAACGCAAATTTCTTCAAAGCACTGCAAAAAAATTTCTAACTTCGTTCAGGGATAGCGAAAAAGGTGGGTTTTCGTCAAAGGATCGAAGAAAAAAAAAGCACAAATTTTGTCAAAAGATCACAAAAAAATGCGAATTCCGTCAAAGTATCGCAAAAAAATACCCGCTAATTTCGTCGTAGAATCTCAGACCAAAACTTGAATTTTGTCAAAGGATTGTGAATAAAAGGCAAACTTCGTCAAAGAATAGCAAAAAACGCAAATTTCCTCAAAGAATCGCAGAAAAATGCAAATTTCTTCAAAGGATCCCAAAAAGAAAACGCAAATTTCTTCAAAGGATCACGAAAAAATGATATTTCGTCAAATGATAGTAGAAAAAAAAGCAAATTTTGTCAAAGAATAGCAGAAAAAATGCAAATTTTGTCAAAGAATCACGAAAAAAAAATGCATTTAGTCAAATAATCGTGAACTTCGGGAGGACCCAAAATCCGGAAAATTCCAAAACTCGGAAAGCCTTTGGTCTCGAGGATTTCGCATAATAGGTCCTGTACTGTATTTATGATGGAAGCAAAATTTCAAAATCCGCCAGTAGATGCCGCCAATATACTGGATTGATCATTCAAATTCTCCATACGAAATAAAAAAAATGTATACAGAAATGTTGATATACGTGTTTTATATGAAATAGTTTTTGAAGGTTTTAAACAAAATTAAAATATTTAAAAGCTCTAAATATGCATTTACAAATATTTTAACAGCAAAATCGATGTAGCATAGCTTTTTCATTAAGCCTAACATGACGTTTAACTATGGTCAATTCGCAGATCAGAGTGGTCGAGCCCGGAGCCGTTACAGACACTTTCTCGCCTTTGGATTTTATTATAAGTAAGATTTCACCTATTCCGAAGTCTCTAATTGTAGTATTAGAGCTCTAGACTAAACAAAATTTTACGAGTATATAATTAAACAGATAATTACAAGTTAAGCTGTGAAAATTGAAAAACGGCAGCTATCTGTGAAACCGCTAACAACAGTGATGGGTTAAAATTTTAATGATACTGTAAAAAATAGGATTTAATATTGGTAGTTTTTCACTAAATAATATAATGTCAACGCTTGTCACATGAGAGATAAAAAAATACAAATGCTATTATTCTAAAAACTTTTACCAAAAAGTAAGTCTAATTCTTCAAAAACTAAAATTGTTATATTAAACACAACTGCATTTAAATTATTAAAAATATATTTCATACGCAAATACATTTTGTGTCCATTGTACACATGTACACATTGTACACATTTATGTCCATCGCACAAAGACACTTCTCTGTTTTAATGAAAGTTTTTAAAATAATATTTCTCAGTCTGAAAGTAATGTTTACACAAAAAAATCAATATTTAGTTCCACGGGAATAGCTTGGTAAACAATATTTTTCTTAAAAGAAATCAATTTTTCTTTGTTACTATAGTTATTTTAAGAAATCATATAAGGTTTTCCAACGAAAAGAACAAATCTGATTTTATTAAATATTTCGTGACCTATATATATATTGGTATTTAAAATGTATATTTCCCAAATACTTTTTTTGCAATCAATCGCACTTTTTTCAGCCTTAAAAGGTTAAAACTAGTTTAATCTTGGCAATGAGCAAAAATCACCAGGGTTTCCATGAAATAACTAGATGTGTATTTAAGGACAACTATTTATTTTCCAGTGAACAAATCGACAACGCTCACTCTACATAACTTTTAAAAATATCATAACATTGTTATAAGCTACAGCATAATGCCAGTTGAAATCCAACACAATTACTCATTAAGCCGGCACTTCTCACTATAAAAGATGCTACACAATTATTAGATATTGTATGAAATCCAACTTCTTCGTGACGCAATTATTTTAACAGAACACACAAAACTATGTCTCCGGAGATCAAGCAAGCCAATAAGTACTACCGGCGCATGGTTATTTTTAATTAAATATTCAAACGGTCTTGGCCAATGAGAAAGCGTAAAAAGACGGATTCTTTTTCCTGGTGGCGCAGTAAAAATAGACGTGTAAAGGCATTCCCTATAAACACGCGAATTATTTAGAATTCGAAATATAAAAAAATGGCGATAGAATGAGATTCGTTGAACAAATAATATTATTAGAATTCATATTGTCGTTTACAAAACGGAAAAGACATTGAAACTAACAGATGGGCTTCGAAAAAAATATATATAAATAAGTTAATTGTTAGTTTGAAGTATGACTTTAGAAGGAGAAATAATATATTATTGCACGCAATTTGGAAGTAATGGTAAATGAATGATGGAAATATTTTTAAGAAAGGGAAGAATTAAATAAATTAGGGTTGTAAATAATTTTTATGTTAGATGGGAAATACTTTTAGAATACTTTAAGATAGAACGGAATTTTAAATTTCATAATATATATATATATATATATATATATATACAAGAGTGTATGTGTGTAAATTTTATTTTTATTTATTTTTTTCATACAACATTGTAATAAAGAAATAAGCGCGTGAGATCGGTAATTGTTTCATTGAAATCCAATAAAAACTGCATAAGTTTTATAAATAAACGATTACACATGAATTTATGTTTAGAAAATTTTATTCATTATATTTAATAATTCTGTAACAATTAACGGGTTTTAAGGAATAGAATTTCTACAAATTGCAAAAAAATGGTAATAGCACATTCTAACTCTGTCGCGTATCATCGTATATGTGACTAATCGAAAAATAATAAACTCTATTAGTAATTGCTATACCTAAAGTTAACTTAAAAGGTTTTCTACATATAGAAAGAGTAACAAACATTAAAATTTTCAATAATAACACCTACTTCTATCATTACGTTTGTATTATTAGGTAAATACATTCAGTAAATGAGTTGATTTGTACGGTAAATATTTGATATCAAACGGTTAGACAGTCGTCCAAGTAGTTTAGACATTATGCATGTTTAAATCATGGTAATGCAAATGTTAAATACATTTTAACCATTGGAAATTTTTTTAAGAATAATGCTAACGCTACTTTGCAGAATCAGCTGTAATTTTGGTTCAGCATATTTAAAGTTTGTATTATTCAATTTATGTTAAAAACATGTTTAAAAATGCCCCATATATTTTTAAAATTAATTTAAAACTACATATTTTTTCTGATCTATTTTTTAAAAATAAAATATCAGTTGTAACCTATGATTTGTAACCTTAAATAATTTTGTTAAAATTATTTGCTTTTCAAGTAATGGAACTTTTTCTTTAAAAAGCAAATTCCATATCTTACATATCTTACATTAGGTCTCTTATATATTTTAATACATATATTACACATCCTCACATAACCGCATACATTTTCCATCTGAATGAATAACTTCGGCTAAATTTTAGTCACTACTTCATGTGTCTCTTGAATTTTCTAAACGAGCAAATTTGATAATTTCGCACGAGAATATAAGTGACATGAAGTTCTTTATCAAAGAAAACAGTAAATGAAAATTGTGCACAAAATATAAAGTTTAAAATAAAGTGATTTTAATTTTTTCTATATATATATATATATATATATATACACATACATATGTTATGTAAAAATTTTATTCCTCAATTCTCCTTTAAATTACTCTAAATTCTGACCTATTCATTATTTCCGTATTTCTAAATACTATTTATTCCTATTTAATGTCTTTTAAAAATTAATAACTCGTATATAAAAATTAATAACTCGTATAATTATCCTATTCCAAATTTTAATCTTAACCTTTAAGTCCATTCGTAACTTTTACCAACTATTCAATCTACAAAATTCTGAGAGACGCTAGTTTGTAATTTCGAATGTTTTTACAAATCCATTTTGTTATTTTTATTCCAAGGATTCGCTTCGCGTGCTAGGTATTTTTACTGCAAAATCAATGAGCGGCTGGGTACGGGGATTCTTTCTTGTTGAAACCTCTCCATCGCGCTTCATTCGCTTAACTAAATTTCGCCTCTCATTGATTGGTTCGTGTACGCATTACGTCGCTTGTGTAACTTTCCGTGCATTTAACAAAAAGCCTTGGCAAGCGTTCGAAGACCAGAATTTTGACTTGTTTTCTAGTGCAGAACTAATTGTTATCTGGTGTTCGAATGACTTTTAAGATCCACTCAATGAGGTAGTGAATTATAGTCAAGCCTGAGGGCTTTAGAACACGCCTGTATCCTTTGGGAATTGATCCGGCATATCTCCTGTTCCTGAATAAACGAGTTATCTGTAAAACTGGCTGAGTATTATTGGAGAAACTCTTAATTGGGTTCCTTTATTACCTTTATTCCTAGCAAGGATTCTCGATCTACTGCCTGCAATCGTTCACCATCTTTAACGAGCTGACAGTTTCTCGTGAAATTTAAAATCCTACAATAAAAACTAACACATATATATATATTTGTTTGTTTAACTGTACATACGTGTACTTAAGATATAAAAGTACCACTCACACACACACACACACAAAATTAACATAACTTAGAAAAGTTGACTTCATCCTAACGTATCCTGTAATTTGATCAACGGTGAAAAATTGTTTGCAGCGCGTTCATATACATATCTATAGATCATGTACAGGAATGCACAAAAGATTTAGAGTATCATTCCATGTATGGACGATAAATACGTAATCTGGTTTTCAAACGCGTTTTTCATTATCTAAGTTGTGTACTTATAAATCTCCATCCACCTTTTTAAACGGCGAAGTTCCGATACAGTGTTTGGAAGTGTTGGAAAGTTTTTCATATATTATACATGACATTTTTTTTCTTTTTTGACATTTAATTTAAATGAACCAGTGGAGTTGAAATCGATTTTTTCTACATGTAGAATATATTTTTCGAAATTTTACATTACGTTTATCTTATAATGCTTATTACTCTTCTCTTAATTTTTTGTTATACTATGTCATTATTAATTCTCAAGCTGTTGTTTTATTCGTCACTTGCAGTATATTAACGCGAAATTCAAATAGTTTATAAAGATGATTAGAAAGATTAGAATTATATAGACTTTTTTTTGATTTGCTTAATATATTCGATATCATCATGCTATTTTTAATAAAATAAATGTCAGTTATAAATTTATCTGAATTTTCACGGCGTGTGATATATGTAAAACCCGATATTATACCGATTAAGGAAGGCTGTAGATAAGAATTGATTCCCCCCACCTCTCCCAGATAGCGTAAAAAATGCATTTTGTTATATGATGTTTCGATTTAAAAAAAAATACTTTGGATCTAATTGCGCAGCCTTATGATGTTTTTATGTTTGCACCTTGTTTAAATAAGTTATAAAATATCAGAAATATATGTTTCTTTAGAAAATTTTTATGTTGTCCAGTTATATATATATATATATATATATAAAGTGCTCAAAACAGTATTGTAGTTTTTACATAGCTTTACTTAGTAAAGAACATATTAATAAATAAAAAATTTACGATGGTATCATAAAGGTTTCATATACAAAAATGCAAATTCATATAATTGAACTTATTTACAAATTTCCTATGCTAAATACCTACACCTATGTTTCTAATCTCTTATAATACACTTGAACTTTCTTGAAGTAAAAAGTAATCATAGCAAAAATTAAAAATTAACTATTAAATATCCCCTTGGAAGCCAGAAATCCGAGCTTATCTACTTACCATCTTTGTTTTCTGCATTATAGTTCGATACTATTTCTATGGTTCTTTTCTACAAATTGGGTCAGAGAGAAAGGACCACCTATTCCGCAAAAAACGGCAGTGCTTATTTCCTCAACACCTAAGTTTTTTTTTTTTATATTATGCATCGAATATATATTTCTGAATAACTAAATAAACTTTTTTTTTGTCATGCACAAGCAAATGTATTTCTCTAGTAGAAAGACTAATCATTGAAATAATATGGCATTTTATTAAAAAAAAAATGAAATTGAAACAGATTTTTTTTTATATCGTGTAGCAAACATCAGCCATGAGTCTTAAAAAGCCAATAAATTTTCAAATATGAAAACTATCCATATAATTTTGCTTTAAAAGCACAATTTAATTCCATTTTATAAATTAGTAAAGATATTTTAATAAAACAGATAATGTTAAAAAAATCTTGATAAAAAAATAATAAAGCTTTCTTGCAAAAAAAAAAAAAAAAAAAAAAAAAACTGAATGCTTATTCTGAGGAAACTTACATTTTAGTCTCTTAAAGTGACTTAACTTGATATCAACTTTATGTACAATATAAAATGAAAATCTGTCCTTTCGTCGACAGATTTCAATTTAGCTCTAAAGAGTTGTATTTAATGGTTAATCTTTCTTAAGATGTTCTATACACAATTTACGTATTTTAGCGAATGTGATTTTCGGCAAGTGTGTTGACTTTTCCAAATGTTGATAACGAAGCTCTAAGGAATCCTGCATATTAAGTACTGCAGTCGCAATATATATATAGAAATAGACCAGACATATATATTTTTTGGCAGCAGCCCAAATGTAGACTACACTATTCTGAAGACGACTGAGAAGTCAATAGTGAAAGAAAAAAAAAATGTTGCTAAAAAAATTATCATTTTGAAATTATTTTATACTTTCAAAATATTTTCCATCATAAGTTAAAATTTCATGATAAAGTTTGTTAAAATATTTAAACTAAATAAATTTCAGTATTTACACAAAAATATCAATTTAGGAAAATATACTTTTTCATTCAGAAATATTTTTACTGCATGAATGTGTAATAATTTTAAAATGTGCAATAATATTTATTACAGTTATGTGTGATTTATGCATTCGATGTCTACAAAATGAGGAACATGAAATAATTATTTCCTTAGACATTTGACGAAATAATTAAAATGACTCTTTACATTTAAAAAAAATGGTGAGAATATCTAAAACTGTATCAATGTAATAAAAACGGCAATAAAACTGTTATATTTCTTATCATAATTTCTTGGTATCTTTAAAAAAAGCTATACGCATATATATGACGTTTCACAGTATAAATATAATGAAAGATTTGAATAACATTTTTATCATTTATCTAACGATAACATTATACGAATAGTTATTTTTATATCAACATTTGACATATTCCATGAATCATACATAGGAAAAATACTAACAGAAAATTTCGAAATAAAACGAAATTGAAGTGGAATGAAATATTCACCTTGTATTTAAAGTCAATAAAATATACATTAAAACATGCTTAAAAGGTGACAAATGATGTTAAAAACGTCAAAATACAAACATTTACATCCCGAGACTTTCGATCACTAACGCGATCTTCTTCAGTGGGGAACAAATTTATTTGAAATTTGTTTGAAATTATTGGAAATGGGATCGGAGTTTTGCCCATTCATCTTTAGGATCATCTATATTCTCGATTATTCGACGGAAGTCAGGCTCAACATTTAGATAGATTATGGACAATGCTGACCGAACTCTAGATTGATAGTCCTTGTATGCTACTGTGTCACTCGTATCAGGTACAGTCTCTGTTCCGTTAACAATGCCCCAGGCATTTTTGTCCAATAGGAGGAACTTGATATCAGATGACCAATTTCCATAATTATGGAAATTTAGCTTGTTTATCCTCACCTGTATGTTAGCCATTGCCAAGGAAGAATTTTTTTTCAATAAAAAACGTACAAAAGGTACCAAAAAAAATTTTAATTTTCAACAAAATTTCATAAGTTTAAATTAAAAAAAATCTTAATTTTAACTGTCATTCTGAAATTTATGAAATTTTTATGTAAATGCGCCCTCCCCCCCCCACTAAAATTCACTAGTGGGTCTAACTGCCGCCATCTACTAACACTTGTCAGCTAACCCTTGCCAAAGGTTACGGCCGTTAAAGGGTTAATATGACTTAAATGAGCCTGGGCCCATAACCGTGTTCGGTCCGTATACAGGGACCGGTCTAAAACAGAATTGAATTAAGTAGCAGAGTACGTGGAAGCTCAATGGCTGATATTGGCAAAGTAGTGACAAAAGTGTTCAATGTATAACAAATTGAAAAAACAGTTTTAGGTTTTAAATTAAACTAACGTTTATTAACATATCACAAAATAAAATAAAGGTGAATAAATATAACAGACAACTTAATTAAATAAAAATATAATGACATATCGCATGGCAACAAAAAAACAAGGTGGCAAAAGTATTTGTGAGTATGCAATAGTTTAAACTTTCCAAAACAAAGACCAAGTCCTACTCACATACTGGTAAGTTGCTTATTTCCATACGAGTATACATCACTGTTCATTTATTATCAAAGTTCAGCATAAGTAAAGAGGATCATTTTTTAATTCACACAAAGATAAAAGCACTGCTGAAACGATGTAAAAATATATTGGCGTAGGCCTTCCCCTCTAATTATATTTGACGAAACCAAAATAAGGCAAGTCGACATGACATTTAGATTTGTAGAGAAAACACAAAAAGAAGACGAGTCCACATGTCACTTCGAAAAAAAAAACACTTCCATATTAGCGAAACGAAATATTAAATGAACTTCGAAAGAAGATATTACTTTAGCATTAAAATATATTTGTTAAAATTTATCATCATATACCAAAGCTGCTATCCATCGCTCGCCATTCAAACAGCCTTCACCTTCCTTTTAAAAAGCAATAACCTACCGCTTTCCGAAAACCCCCCCTTTCTAATGTGCTAAGTTGAGAAGTTCATAAACTGCCTATCGGCAAAGTAATTAGAGTGCATGACTATACCGCGGCACGGAGCCGAGCGCATGCTCCTCTATAGCGTTATGAATGAAATGATGTCGTAACCAGCGGTTGCAACTGAATCCGGAAAAGGGTTGAGAAAGCGATAGTCGACGTGAGAAACGATATCGAAACGAACAGTTTGGAAAATAAACATTATCAGCGATTTGAAAAAACGAAAAGAAAGATTTGAACGATACCAGAAATGGAAAACGATAGCGACTGAAATTAATTTTTGAAGAAAACGAATACAGGATTGAATGGAAATTAAGCTAGTACAAAAGGTGACATTATGTAGAAGTTTCAAGTTCCAAAAATATATCTAGGGCTAACATATAACATCGCTCGGGATGAAATTTTATGCATTTCATTTGTAATATGTTGCGACCAAATAGCTGGTATATCATAAATTTCTAAATATTGTATTTTGTAATTATCTTGAAATTTGTGATTGTTATAATAACTGTGTGGTTTTGCACGCCCAGCGTAGCGCACAATAGTGCAGCAATTGTTGTATAATTGCATTATTTTTTTCAAATCTAATAAACAGGCGCCTCCTGCGCTGGGGGTTAGAACGGGTGGGTGTCATCGATGTCGGGTAGCGTTTATTTTTCCACTCGTGGAATTTTTGTTCCTATACTCACGGGTGGCTGCCCACGAGTAGGTGATTTCTGTCCCCGCTGACTACGGCATCTTTGAGCAGGTGTGAAGCGCTCGCGCGGCAAAAAACCATTAGTTCCAACTTTAAAAGAACGGGGGCGCAATCTGTCCTAAACGAACATAACTGAAATCTTTAATGCTATCGATGTCGAGTCGAATGACCCAAACCACGTCGTGATCGGACCCATAGAACCCTATATAGTAAAGCGCCCCTGGTGGTGAAACTTGGAACTAAATTATGTAAGCGCTATCGATATCGAGTCGAATGAGCCAAACCACGTTGCGTTCGGACTCGTAGAACTCCAGATATTTTGAAACGAAAAAATAAATTCTGAAATTGTTATTCGAAAAGAGTGGTAAAAATTATTACGTTAATTATAGTATTTGGAATCAGTTTCGTGAAAATCCGGAACATAGTTTCTGAGTTATGGAAACGGGCTATAGTTAAGAGAAAAACTCTGAAGGGGGTAAGGAGAGGGAGGGGTGATGACACTGTTTTTTCTCAAACAACTGATTTAGACTACCGAAGTACTTGTTCAAAGACTGGGACTTGTAGAAAAGCTTGGAACTGAAATATAAAAAACAATCTGAATTTACTATTCGGAAATAGTGGTGATTTATATACATAAAAGCAATTAAACGGTACGAACGAATCTAAAACTGTTAACCTTATTACGTTAATTATAATGTTTAGATTCAGTTTCGTGGAAATCCGAAACATAGTTTCTGAGTTATGGAAACGGGCCATAGTTAAGATATCCGAACACCTTTAAAATCCGATTTTCGGCCAAAATATCGATTTTTAGATTTTGGTACAATATAATAGCCGGACTCTTTATCTTTCCAAATCTGTTTGAATTTTGTTTATATCTTATTTAGAAGTCAAGTTATTGCCCTTTTAAAATTACTAAGTATCCATATTTTGAAACCGGAAGTATCGTTCTGCTCACCGGAAGTCAGCACGTTTTTCAGTGCTATGTAAACCCAAAAGTAAAGAAGTAGAGAAAATTTTAAAAGAATTTGAAAAAGAAAAACAGCAATTGTTTTAAACAAAATAGATAATATAGTGTATAAATTGAGTAACATATTAAGGTTTGCTTTTTAAAATAAAGGTAAGATTTTGAATTAAATTTTGTTTTTGCGTTTTCTGAAAATCAATTTTTTAACGTTTTATCTTTACGCAAAACATCATAAAGGAAAAAATTATGGATGAATCTCTTTCATTTTTTTTTTGTATGCTTTGCAAAGTGCAATAAAGGAAATGAACTACACTCGTAACAGTAAGTGTATTAGTTGTTTTTTTTTTTAAATTAATGATAAAGTTTCCAATTCGCAATAAATTTTTAGTAATTTTTGCTTCATCACTGATTAACTTTCTATATAGTTTTAAATATTTGACTCACAAATATGAGAGTAGTTCATTCCCCAGAAAAAGGTTTAATAATTATAATAATGCTTACAAAATAAAAATATCTTGATTTAAAGTTGAGTTATGATGTTTTGCGGAAGTGATCTTTTTCGCTGTTTTTTGCTTATTTTTTCCCCAAAATATAAAAAAATAATTTGAAATGTATAACTTTTTCTGTTTTATTTTACTTTTTTAATCACATTATGATATACAATGCAAAAAAAAGTCATATTTTAAAATAATTTTAAAAAAAGGCCCTCCGAAGGTATTCGGATAACTTAAGAGGAAAATCCTTAAGGGGGGAAGGAGGGGGGTGTATACACTGCTTTTTCTGAAACAACTGATTTAGACTACCGGAGTACTTGTTCAAAGACTTGGACTTGTAGAAAAACTTGGAACTGAAAAATAAAAAAAAATCTGAATTTACAATTCGAAAATAGTGATAATTTCCATACATAAAAGCAATTAAACGCTACGGACGAATCTAAAAAGGTTAAATTTGTTAAATATAATTGGTCCTGTCCAAATAAGAGCAGTACATCTGTATTAATTAAAAAGAGTTTCAATTAACGAAAAAACAGATGAAAAATCCACCGCTAGGTTGCGTGAGTTGATGTAGAATAAATGCAATATTTAATAAAAAGTCGTCCCCCCCCCTCATATCGCTATACCGGCAAAAATATTACAAATATAGAAATGTTTCTTAATTACATCAACTGTCCCGATCCGATAACGCTTTTCCCTATTACGTACAATACCTGGCCGGCACTCTAACAGAAAAACTTTACCCATTATGTAGTTTAAACAGCTCCTTTATGTCTCGTATGTCTGACATTGAAATTACATGTTTAAAAGAATGTACGAAAGCGATGGGATTAATTAAAAATAAAAAATCGTTTCTCATCAACTAATCCAGCTTAAAAAAATTACGTATGGATTATTACATATTACTCTAGGATGTATTATTTTCAAACCCGTAAAAGCAATATTTAAAAAAAAAAATTATACCCGGCTAAAAAGGAACAGTTGGACTTTATTAGCCATACGGCTTATTCTATCTGGCAACAGTAAAATTCATGTTTATGAAAAGTCACAGCCATCCATCGTTGCCACAGGTTAATCTCGGAAAATGTAACATTTGAAGTTACTGAAAAAATTAATAGCTCGAAAAGTATTTGTCACAAAATTGTTAGACAAATTGCGTTAGAAAGGTAAAAAATTGTATTTTTCTTTATATAAATTTCAAATCTAATGATTACGCCGTTTTTCAAATATTGAATTTAAAAATTTACCAAACTTCACAATGAAGTACCATAGCGAAACTTCCACGCGTAAAAAGATAAAGATAACGGCAATGTGTCCCGACGTGTATCGTGTATACTGGCTATAGCATGCGTAACAAATTATAGTAGACTTATTATTCTGTTAAAATATAAAAGTGAATTCTGAAATTATGTATATAGCTTTTTTTTTAAAAAAAAAAAACATTTTATCACAAACATCAACAAAACTTTTTCTTCTATTTATTCCCTTATTCCAAAGATATCGTTTTATCTTCTGCTGCCACAGAAACATGATGAATAAAATTTCCTTAACAAAATTGCACAGTAATAGAAAAAAAATTATTAATCGAATAGTTATTAAACAACTCAACATTTTAACAGAGGAATTCTTATTTGTTATTTAGATATTTTAAAAATGTTTGTGGTCATTGCGTTTTTATGCTAAGTTAAGAACGGGTTAAAAAGTTAGTTAATTTGGTTAGCTTATCGACACCCTTTATAGATAGCTATGCAAATGGATGTTACTGACGATATTAAAAATCAAATTCTCTTTCTTTATTATGCCGATACTTCGATTTCTGAAATTGCACGTACACTGAATATTACGTATGCTACTGCTCGCTATTGGATTAAGAAGCACAAAAATGATACAGCTATTATTCCTTGCCCTAAAATGGGTCGTCCTCCTAATTCATTTCCCTCTGAAGAGGTTCATCGTAATAAAATGCTTAAAATTATGCAGACTAAAAGAAAAGATTCCTATTTTCGCGCTCAAGAAGCTATCTCATTCCAAAGAGCTTATAAACGTAAGAAAATTAGTATCTCCACTCGATGCGCCCGATGTCAAACGACAAAAACGGAACATCGATCTCAACCGGGCCTGCGAACAACCAGAATTTCAAATAATAGCCAATCGGTTTTTTGACACTATATCCGATGGTCCGTACCACAAATGTTACTGCTGCGATCGAGTATGGTTTAAAACTTCGATTCGACCTCTTTCGAAATCGAGATTAATTGCTAAAGGAGCGACCGAAAATTTTTTAAAGCTGACATTTTATAAAAATATCGGCGATGAGGGTTCTTTCTGTAAAATGTGTTACGGTGATGTGATGAAACTAAAAATTCCCGAGTACGCCATATCAAACGGTTTCGAATTTCCAGAAATACCTGATGTTTAAAATCTTTGAATCCGTTAGAATAACGACTGGTGGCGTTGCATATCCCTTACTTGCAAATCTATGCCGTTCACGGATGCCAATTCAGATAGAAGGTTTAGGTGGTGAACGTGCCTATAAAATTAGATTCTACCGTGGATCACAAGCCACGCAATCTAGATGAATGCTATACGGTCTACGTTAAGTTAAAAATACGTTTGACTTACAAATCAGACTATATGAGTGCGATCATTATTCCGCAAAAAATCCATGCAGCAGCCCGGTACCTCACTTGACAGGAACTCTACCAGCACCTTGAAGTGCGTTTCTCGGAAGATTGGGTAACAACATGGCAAAACTTTGACGTGGATAAGCTAATAGTCTAATTTGAACAAGAAGAAAAGAAGTGGAGGTAAACGAATCAGAAGTAGACCTGAGTGCGACACACACGTTGCTCACCGACGACCGCTGTATCTGCTTAGCAGCTGGTGAAAATCAAATACCCAAGTCGCTAATCTTTGATGAAAAAGCCGAAGAACCGTCCTTTCCTACTATTTACTGTGGGAAAGTGAGGCATCTTAAAAAAGAGTACAACTACACCAAAATCTCCAATTCAGAAATACGAAGGTTGGATAGACGGGCAGTCCGACCCGATTATTTGCTGTACGTGTACAGCAAATTTAATCACTTTCGTCTTAAGAATGCTATAGACATTTCCGTTCGGAAAAAAAATCACTGGATGGAAGACTCACGGCCAAAAATTTGCTCAATGAAAGTTTTGTGAACGACCTCATTCAGCACGACGACGGCTATAAATTCCTCAAAAACATAAAAAGTGCACCTGCTCATTGGGAAAGAGAGAAGAAACATGTGTATGCCGCAATGCGACAGTAGAGAATCACGACTCTATTTGTCACATTGTCTGCGGCCGAGCTGCAATGGTTTGAATTGATGCAGGCATTATCTTTGAACGTCGACAATCACATTTTGACGAAAAAGGAATCTGAAAATGAAAAAATGTTTACCAAAGAAAAGAAGTGCAAATTCATTCAAAAAGATCCCGTGAAACACGAGAAACTGTCTTATGCTAACAGACGCGTTTTTTTTTTTTTTTTTTTTTTTTTTTTTTTTTTTTTTTTTTTTGGACGAGTTAGACTTGGTTGAAAAAATCTCAACGTTAAAAGCCGTGGTTGGCCAATCTATATTTTGCCGTAAAATAGAATTTAGCATATAAAATGCAGCAAAGAATGAAAAAATCCTATAATTACATACGAGGCGTTAAAAACTAGACTGTACCAATCTTGCCAGCAACGATTTCAAAGAAATTTCTTTCTAAATTGTGAAAAAAAAAATCAAATTCTTTTAGGACAGTTCTGCCAGTGCCATAGGAGACCAAGCTACTTCAGAAAGCATATGATGTTTAATTTGGTTGTTCCAGAGTGGACCAAGCCCCTTGGATCTACTCTTTCATTGGCACCCTTACATCCAAGTTGCGTTGGACCGTCCTTATATTGGCTCTTTCGTTTGTATAGTTTCGAAGTTAATGAAATTTATTAACCAGTCAATAGATGACAT
This sequence comes from Maratus michaelseni, assembly GCA_963931845.1. Lineage (NCBI taxonomy): Eukaryota > Metazoa > Arthropoda > Arachnida > Araneae > Salticidae > Maratus > Maratus michaelseni. Next base: position 459,001,159 of record OZ007588.1, read on the forward strand.
TACATACAAACGTTGATACGTCAAAATCATTTTTCATAAAAATGTGGGATAGTCTACTCTGATTCTGAACGCCTCATATCTCTTTAGGCCTGGCGAAACTTCTTGTTTAAACTGAACAAGAATTTTAAAATTGAAAATGTGCATTTAAAAAAATGCAGGTAGTAATTAAAAATCTTTTCCTTGGGTTCAAACCTACTTTTGACTACTTAGTCACTTGTCATGGCCAAATCCACAGAAATTAGAAATTTGTTTCTATACCTAATAGAACGCGAAGTATAGAGGTGTCAAAACCCCATTTTGTCCAGTCCACAAGATATAAACTATACAGAATACATTTTAATCTTGAAATATCGTATAGGAAAAATTGACGTACATTTATTTCTTCTGTAGTCCACTGAGATGTTATTTCTTGTGCTTGGCGAGAAACTGTGTCGAGTTTCTAAGAAAATCGTGCGAAGAAACATAGACATTCTTTTTGAATTTTATTTTTTTTTCAGCCTTTTTTTAAACTTGTGTTAAATTCCTAATTTTTATTGAACAAGTCGAAGTAATAAGAAGACAAAACTGATCTAAAATACGGTTTTTTTATTGTGATCATAAATATTGTATTGGTAAGGATATGTCAAATTAAACCAGCTTAACCTATATTTAAAGTCTCAATGTCTATAATATAAACTCTCGATCCTATTCAAAGTTTTGCTGCACAAACATTCAACATTTGAAGAGTATGTTTTTCATAATTTTTTATTCGAATTAGAATTATCATTTATCGGTGATTTTTTAATAAATTATATTATATAATTTTTGAAAAAAAATCTATCGTTAGCCGATTTTTTACAATATATAACAAGAAACTTATCCAGAAACATTAATCTTAATGTGATTACACTTAACCTCATTTCTCTGGCTAGTTTCCTGTACTCTTCAAAAATCAATCAAATATTGCAGCAGTAAAAGCATTATTTTCATTAATCTTGCAGCATAACGATCTTTATTTGAACTTGCGTGTGAATCCTAGCTTCTTTTCTTTCAAAAATTTTTACTTTATTTCTCAAATCTAGGATGAAACCCCTAGTAACTGATACTTTAAGGATTTTTTCTTGTTCAAATTACTATCACAAAAATTTAAATCCGTTTTATACTTACCTTTGTTTTTGAAAGGATAGTAGAGATATGTTAAAAAAAATATTGTTGGCAAAATTTTGAAAAATTATGCATTTTCTTATTTTTTGTTTCATAAATATATTCAAAAACTCCAGTAACTGACACTATCCCTATTTTTTAAACACCAATAACTGACACAAAATGAACCAGTGATTGACACTTTATTTCGGAAGATTAAAATGCTTTAAAAAAACAGTATTCCTTATTATAAAAACAAAATACATTAATATTTATTATAGAAAGTGAGATTTAAATTTTAAAAGAGGCAAACAGTTATAATTTTAAGGGCTTTATTTTAAATTTAAAGAGAAAAGAAAATAAACATTTGACATCGTTTAATATAATTTTTATGCAACTGTAGTCTTATAAAATTAATCTCTTTCTTTTAAGCAAGCGCAGCTCTTCTCAACCATTTTTCTTTCACGAACCCTCGCTTAGAATTTTCATTTCGGAGTACGCCCCATTTATCACAAACACCCCACTCCCCGCTCCTCCCCCACATTTTATTAAAATTTTCATCTCCCATGGATAAAATTCCATATTTCAAGAATCATTCATTATTATATTTTCGATTTATTAAGTGAGCACTGATGTTTCCATCTTTATTTAAAGTATTAGGTTTATTAGTTATCAGAACAGGCCTATTAACAGCTACGCTCAGGTTTTCTTGCAATTCTAAATAATCCGAATCCGATTGTTTCGAAGAACTTTCAGTTCTCGAATTATCAGGTTGAATTTTAATTTCAGTTGCAGTACTCTTCAGAGTTCCGAATAGCAAATAGCTATCCATTTTCAACATAAAAACAAATCATCTTAAATATCATCTTAAATAAATTTAAGAGGAAAAGAAAGGAAGGAAAATAATTAAAAGGAAGAAAACTTTCCAATTAATAAACGCTAGTTATACAATACCGTCTATTCGAAAACGAAAACAAGGGCCTGCATTTCAACACATTTTAAAATAAAACATTAAAACCAGAAGCTCTGGAGTAATTTAGGTGTTTTGCAATTATTATTAACAACGAAACAATTAGAAAAAATGGTGGGAAAAGAACATTATATAATGATCATTGGCAGTTTTCTCGAAGATTGGGGAAAATATATAAGTAATCATGCAATATGATTAGCAGTGGGTGGAGCTAGTGACATTGAATTACCAATGAATTATTATGTCTGATGGGCCTTTATCCTTATTTTGAGCGTAACATTTTGGAGTTAAACGTGAGGCTAACTTTGTAATCGAAAACTATCAACTTTCTTTATGCGTTTTCAGTTAAACTATTTTTGTGATTTCGCAATTAACGATATTATTTTCACGTACCCACAGCAGGCCCGCCACGTGCTCCATGTTGGAAACCGCTGAGCAAGCGCAATGCATATATTCAAATGTTATTTAAATAAAGATATCAATCATAGTTTTTTTTTTTCATTTGGCGATAGGCTGCCTTTATCTTCCTAATTATAACTATATCAACAACAACAACAACAAAAAAGATCATTTCCTATAAGAGTCAAAGGCCTGTAAAAACAGATTTTTACCACAGCATTTTCTGTTTTCAATGACCAAGAATAGCAAATTTCTATTTTTTCTTAATTTAGTAGAAATTTTACCGCACAGTATTCTTTATTGCCTTCAAGAATACGTCCAATGTTAAACTCCTCATCGAAATACACAGCATAACAGCATTCTTACTTCAGCAGAATGTTATATTTTATTTTAGTCCAAGATTGTTCTGTGTCTTCGTTCAGTATTTGATTTGAATCCAGGTCCTAAGAGTCTTCATATACAATATTTGTTTCAGACTGACTCTCACTAGATTCTGATAAAAGAGATTGATGTTTTCTCTTTTTTCTTGGTAATAAACCGTGTTTTTTATTCTAAGCAATGGTTGGAAAAACTACTTTTTTATTGTTTATCTACTTTTTTTAATTTTTATCTACTAATTTAATTTTAACTACTTTAACGAAAATGTAGTTAACTACACATACAACTACTTGTTTTAATAAGTAGTGACTACAAACTACTTTTTAAAAGTTGTCACTACTGCACTACTTTCAGATTTTGTCAAAGGGTTCAATTTATAATAGAAATTGAAGATACATATTAAATAATAAATTGACCTTTCGTTATATCGCACCTGACATTATACAATTAAATAAATGCGTCATAACCGAGAGAATTAAAAAAAATAAGAACAATAATATACAAGAAAATGTTTTGTGTTTCTCTCCAAATTGTTATTTTATACAGGCATTGCAAATTTCATTGCAAAATTAAGTGATATATTAAAATTTAGAAAATTACAGAAAAACAACTCTAAATGTAAACAATAAATAACTCCGAATAATAACAAACCCAGATTTAAAACATGAAGGCCTAATAATGAGTAGACAAGTGTTGCCAGCAAGTAAACTAATTCCTTTTTTAGGTTAATACTTTATTTTAGCAGGAAGTGCCAGTGAGAAAAAATCTATTGACTTCTGGTTGCGATACGTTACTGTACACTGCAGTTGAGATTCACAAATTCTTGAGAAAATCCAATTTTGCAAAGAAGAACCAAGTTCGGCGACGCGATTTGCAGAATGGTACGTTTTAAAACTAAGATAGCATTAATAGTAGCACGGTTCTGACTACAAACTACTGATTTTTTTATCGCTCTACTCGCTACACTACATTGTTTCAAAATATAGTGTGCTACACTACATTGTTTCAAAATATAGTGTGCTACACTACATTGTTTCAAAATATAGTGCGCTACACTCAGTGCCGAAACTAGCCTTTTTGGCGCCCGGGGCAAACATGGATTTTGGCGCCTCCCCCTCCGAAAAGAAAATTTCCAAAGCTAATTTTTTCTAAGTTTATAAAATTGAAAGTATATAATCAGATAATCTGTAATACTGAACTAAGTAATCAGCTTTGTCAAATACCGATTCATTAAAACCTTGAAAATGGAATCGAAAGGAACCGAAAAATATTCCGCTTTATACAAGTTTTCATCTTAGGAAGTATAATTATTGATATTCTCAGGAGCGGAATTTAAGGGGTCGCGATGGTCTCAATCGCGAGGGGCCCCGCATCCAAAGGGCCCCCAAAATCCTCTTTTGAGTTCAACGAGAAAAACTATTTTTTGATCAAAGGATTTTCTTAGCACTTTTTTTAAATTAGTATTACTACATAATTTTCATGTAATTTAAATAAAATATTTTTTATACCATTTGCTATTCCCAGAAATGTTTTAGTTATGTTTAAATATTTTTCCTTGTCTTCTTTTCTTTTAGCAATTATCAGAACTGTGAACGGTTGTGGAGGGTTGGGGTAAGACTCAAACTTCGATCTGAGCTGAAAGGAACCCTGTTACTGTTAGAGACTTTTATGACGATTTAATTACACAAATTAAGAGTCTAATTAAATCAGATCTGATAAATCTAAATCTGGATCGTGACACTGGGGCACCTGATTTAGGGGTGCCCCATACTTGGTATGCTGTTTACATAAAGCTGATATTTAGAATGCATTTGACTTTGTTACTGATTATAATGTAATTTTATTAGTCATAGCAACTTGGGTATGGTTTTCTCCCTGCACCCCTACAAATGACTTTTTTTTTTCAACAAAAAGTTTTAACAAAGAGTTTTATTTTGCGTATTTTTCAAATTATTCTTTCAAATATTATTTGTTTTTAGTATCCAAGGCAGTCGCCCAACCTCGCCCCCTCTAATAATACTAGATTGGATCTGTATAAAAAAGTAATTTCAGCAAAATTAACAGGCCGGCATATTCCAGTTGCAGCCAGGGGCGGCAAAACGCTTAGAAAACTTTCGCAAAAAGACGAGTAAAAAACTTTTTGGAAGATAAAGCCAGGGGCGGCTCCGGCTTTACTAGCCATGGCGCGCTGTACGAGATTTTTTACTGTACCTCTACAAAGGCTATAGTTAAAAGAAAAAGATTTTACTGAGAATTTTATTTTGGGCATTCATCCTCCAATTTGTGTTTATTGTCCAGGGCAGTCACCCCTCGCCCATGACAAAATGGAAAGAGAAGAAAGCTCTACGCTGGGAGAAAAGGGAAAAAATAAAACAGCCTTCATGGAATATTTTTATCTAATAGAAAAGTCAGAGTGAGGGAATCATTTGTCAATTATCCATGCTGGACAGTGCAGTACCGTATCCAGACGACGTTGAACAGTGTCATATACAGACATGAGTAGGGACTGACCTTGAAAAATATTAGTGATTCGCCTAAACCACAGGAAGAGATTTAAATCATAGACTGCATAGACATGATACATTTGGAATGGGAGAAAGAAAATAGCCTAAGAGAACAGTTCGTTTTTTATTCATTTGCTATCTTGTATTGTAGACGAATCTTTTTATCTATTTGTCTATTTTAATGCATTTGGTTCATTTTTCTTTTGGATTTTCCGGCTGCGAGACTTTTTATACAAATTTCATATATATATATATATATATATATACATTTCTATATCAAACAAAACTTGCATTTGGCGCCCCCCTCCACCTTCAGTTCTGCTGGCGCCCGGGGCACGTGCCCCCTCTGCCCCCCCTTAGTTTCGGCCCTGGCTACACTACATTGTTTCAAAATATAGTGCGCTACACTACATTGTTTCAAAATATAGTGTGCTACACTACATTTTTTCAAAATATAGTGTGCTACACTACATTCTTTCAAAATACAGTGTGCTACACTACAAACTACCGTAAAAAGTAGCAATCAGTGTTGTTTCGCTACTTGTAGTACGTTACTTTCGATCGAGTTTTATTTAGTTTTTCTTTTCAAGCTCAAGCTTTTGTTTCCGATTCTTTTCTTCCTTGTTATTTCTTCCCTTCTTTTTTCTGCTTATACTTTTTTATGTATGATATGCTACAGGTACATTTGTCTTTTTTCAGGTTTTAAATTATTAGTAATGCATATATATAATAACTGACATTAATGAACCGGTAACTGACATGTGGTGTCAGACACTAGTAAAACAACTTAAATTTTAATGGTGTTTACTACAACACAAATTTAATTTAATATTATGCATTTTTAAGCAGTTCAAATAATAGATTTCAACTTTCTTTAATATAACCAATAACTGACGCCTCTGTCAGAGACTAGTGAAAAGAAATCCCAAGAACCAATAACTGACCCCCCCCCATGACTAATTAAATAACTATAAACCCTAAATCATGGCCCTAATATTTCATATGTATCTTGGAACTAATTTCTACAAGTATAACTTTAAGAAAAAAGTTTAGCATGGTTGCATTAGAAATAGATTAAAAAAGCACTTCCTTAATTTTAAAAATGAGATAGTAACTTCAAAATGACACTTTTTGTATTTTTAAAAGTTCCTTCCTCATTAATTATGCTCTTGGCCCTCTAGTGGTGGATAACCACAATTAAAATAAGTGTCTAATTTATCACTAGATGAAATTACTTTGTAGATTTTTACAACAAAATGCTTATTTGAGTTAGATTTTTCCCCAAGTGTCAGTTACTGGTTAGGTGTCAATAACTGGGGGTTTTATCCTATATTTAAAGAATTGGTACAATGATTCAAAATTTTGTGTTATTTTTAAAAAACCTTAAGACTTTTATTAGTGAAATAATCCCTTAAATAAAAAAATAGCATAAATCGAGATAAAATTTTAATATTATTGCCATTTTCACAGAATTTTGTTAAGAGATTTTGCATAAGAAAACTTTCAAAAATAATATTTTTTATTATTTATTATCATCTATCTGAAAAATATTCCTCCGGTTTATTCATAATATGTTATTTACGTAATTAGCTATAAAAATACATAATAAGCTGTAAAAAATAATTATTCTTCCTCATCATTTTTAGCCTCTGAAAAAATATTAATATGAATAACATGCATTGGTGTTATATTTTATCATCGTTTCTCTAGCTTATTTGGTATTCTCTCAACAACAAAAAAATCTGTTATTACAAAAAAATTACAATTATTGCTTTTCCAAACAAATTATCATTATTTGATCACGCGTTCGATTTAGTTTAGAAATCCAAAATATTCTCTAACATTAAACTTATTGACGATTATTGTCATTTCTTTAACATTTAATAACAGCTTACTGAAATGAATTATTTGCATTGTGTAATTATATCTTACTTTAATACTATTACAAAAACTGTACAAAAGATTAAATCTAAATTTTTAAAGGATAGTAATTATATGTTTTCATATACAAAATACAAGTACATTAAAGTTTGTGGAATTTAGGTTTTATAATGCAGAATTATTTTTAATAATTCATATTTTTTAGAATAATTGCTGTCTGTTTTACTTTCAGTACTCCTCATTCTTTTCAAGATATTTCTCTTTGATATTTCTTTTAATTAAAGCGAATGAATAAGGGAATATTTCAGTTTTTAATAACAGAAGTAGACGCAAATACTTCATTTTTCGTAGAATTCTTTGTTTCAAACAATTCGTATAAAATAAAAGTATCTCCTTGAAAGATTTCATGTGTTTTATTAACAGTAACCATGAAAAGTAAAGCTTTGAGTTGGTAAAGTAAAATAAAAGCAGTAGCATTGCTGAAAAGAAATTGAAAACACATACGAGAGAAAGAGACTTTAATTGGGAAAAAATTAATAGGAAAAACAGAGAAATAATATAATTTATAAAAAGAAAATGTTACTTAATATAATTAATGCACAGTGAAGGGGGACTAGATAAAATTTGTAAGAAAAGAGAAGAATAAATATAAAATAAAATAAGTATAATGCATTGAAATTGAATAAAACATCAGGTTATATAAAAGCAATTTTGAACAACATTTATTCCCAATAAAATATACTTAATTTAAAAAAATAGAAATTTAACGATAGTTATTTCTGTTTTCATTAATGTAATTTTAAAATTTAATTTATCTAATAAATGAAAAGTAATCGATCTTCAATTTTTATTTTTTCCTTCTTTCTTTTTCGTTGATACTTTTGATATTATTTTTTTTGTAAAAAATGAAAATAAAAATAAAGGACTTAAGCCTTAAATTGTCTTTCCATTTTTGAGTGACGATGGAGCATTTTGGAAAAATCAATTGACACTTTCTTCAAATAATTGCTGATCAGCAGTTTCTCAAAATGATTCTTCTTTGATTTTTTTCTGTTATATGTGATCTCAAGGTTAAAAATAGAATATTGATTTATTGGTTTAAAAACTACAGAATGATAACGGAGATCTGATAACGTATATGCATCTGGTTTCATACTGTATACAGATAGTATCTAAATTTATGCCTCGAAAACACTTTATACATACACTGTGTTCCAAAAGTATTAAAACTTTCAAATTCAATAATTAGTTAAAAGTCACAAATAGAACGATGAAATAAGTCACACATTTATAATACAGCATACGAAATTACACGGTCTAATTTTAAAAAAAATCGTTCAAACTTTAGATAATAAATTACGCTGCATTTTCTAAACCTTTAGAAATGCTGACATGTATCAATAATAACTTCAAAATGCAAAATGTCCCCTCCCAATTGAATTGAAAAACTAAACCTAAGTCAATTTTGATTCAGCTTTTCACATTTACTTAAGCAGTCTAACAAATTCAGAAAGTAGAATGCCGTATTCTACGACAATATAATCTACATTATCAAATTTCTGTATTGCAAAATTATGAGCTACCCTGTAAACATATCTTTCATTTCACATTTGAGTCTAATATAGCCAAGAAATTATTGAATTTTAAATTCAAGTATCTACTTTTGAGATAACCTGTAAGAAAAATGGGTATCTCAGATGCCAACTGCAGTCGATCGCCCAACGTGAGTTTATTACCTGATAACTGTATACTACCCTAATAACTTTCAAGCAGTTGCATCAAACTTTTCGACTGTTTGAGTGAGATGTCTAATACAATATACTTAGTAATTATTAATATGCTTATACAGATTATGTGCTTAAGATTCGCCGGATTCTTTCGATTTCAGATCTTTTGTCTGAACTAATTCGTCCTGGTAAGTACCATCAAGTTCTACAGTGTGCTATGGTTTGAGAAAAAACTTTTAATCTGAGCATGTGATATTTTTTTAAAGTTTTCAATGAAAGGAATTATTTAAAATAAATTTAATTAGATTTTTTAATAGCATTTTGCATGCTATATTATTATTTTTTATTTCTTAATGGAATTAAGCATTTAAACTTCTTTTAATTCAATGTTTACTCTTAAAATATTATTATACAGTATGTAGGATATTAATTTTAATATTTTAATATTTTCAATAAAAATAAGTACTTAATTTTATTCTTATTCGATATTCTTTTTTGGATACTGATTCAATGTTTATTTTTGATATAAAAGTTAAATTTATTGTGATTTAAATTTATTTTGATTATTTCCAAAATACTACTACATGTTTAACCCCCGTTGATCATTAAGTCAATTTGGGTGGTTGGAAGGATTCATGTTGTGTGATCAGTTTATATGGAAGTAGCCGAATAAGTTTCAGTGGGAGACAATTAAATAGTAGTTGTAAATCACTGCAATAGAAAAAAAGTAGTGTTCCTACCCCTGGTCCTAAGTGTTAGCACTGGTGTAAAACCTTATGACTAGTGACTAGTGTGAACACTGGAGTAAACGTTTTTAGTTGATTAGCAAAGTAAGTGCCTGAAAATAAGTTTGGAAAGTTGCCGCTACTCGCAACGCGATCTTACTAGACAACCCTACCTATATCAATAGAGACCAGCAAACTCAACATTTTAACGCTTGTTTCATTTTTCAGTTAATGAACTAAGCAAAAGTAATCCGCCTTTTTTAGAGGATTGTTAGTAGGTAGTGTTGTTTTCAAATTTCATCCGGCATTTCAATGTTGTTTAATAGAGAGTTGAAAGATCAACAATTAAGCTCAGATTTCTTCTTTTAATTAATGAACTAATAAAGTGACGGAAATTGTCACTATAAGTGATTTTACCTGGCTTCTAATTCCCAGCTTTTATCACACAACCCTCCCATTATATTCCCACGATAGAAAACAAGTTGAAAATTGTACGTCAAACGTGACAAATGAGGTGCGTTCGTACTGTAGCTAGTTACATAAATATTCAGATCTTGATGATTTTTAATTCTGTGAAATGAATTATATCGTCTGCAGATTCATTTCAGTCATAAAATAAGTATCTCGGTCGCTTGACGATTAAACCTCGGAAGCTCCTATAACAAAAAAGCACCGATTTTAAAAAAAAAAATCAAATTTCTTAATAAATATTTTTATTAATATCTCCTAAAGTTTTGATTCGATTTTAATAAAATTTGAAATGTCGCGACAAAATTTTGCAAAGATAATATATTTTAAATTGCAAACCATTCGGTTCGGTAGTTTTTGCGTTGTTATATGCGGACGGACGGACCAAGCGACGACAATAGGTGCTACGTATTTATATAATTACGAACGCACCTCAAAAAAGAAAAAGAAAACGATGAAATGCCCTACACTTTTTGAAAAGTTCAGCTTTTAATAAATAAACTAGGATTTTTTGCAGTTACAGCTTGAACTATAAAGTTTTCTTAACATTTCTATTTATAACTCTATTACTTTATTTTTGGCTATGTTGCTTTTAGTTTTAAAGGAATTGCAAAACTCAAAGAAGAAACTCAATTAATGACATTATTAATTTGTTGAATACTTACAAGTTTTTTACGATATTTTCCATAATGTCAATTATATACATATATTTTTACTTTACACTGCCATTTACAGACATTAAAAACAAATTGCACATATAAAGCCCTAATAAGAAATCCCTAATACAGATAAATTTAAAAAAAGGAAATTACATCAGCTTAAATTATGCTTTAATGCGTGAAGACATTGAAATAGATGCAGAAAAAACAGAGGCTTGCAATGATATAATGCATGCAACAGTAGACAATAGACTGCGCCATCTGTCACGTTTTGAAAAAACTGGGAAAGTTAGAATGAAATCAAGAAGCAATGACGAATATCAGTAAAACTGAGGATGCCTAAGACGATGGGCTAAAATATAGTTTAATCACATATAAATGTTTTTAGAAAGGTCGGGCTTCTATTTGGAAGAAAGTAACGTCTCTCTTTCTAAGTAACATCTACATTGGCTCTATATATGAAATTTGTTTTTAATGTCTGCAAATGGTAGTGTAAAGTAAAAATATATATATACTTACATTTAAATTATAACACATTTTATATGTATTATATTTTCATCAGACCTACGTTAGTTAAAATTTTTGCTTTAGAAATTTTTGCTTAAGAAACTTTCAACTTAAATTTCATGGAATTAGGATACGTAAAACTTGTTAATATTTTTGCACTTCCAAATGTTTTATTTATTTATAATTGATACAATCGAATACATTTAAAAAATATATTTAAACATTTATTATACTTAAAGTATAGCTTTAACTGGGTATGACATATTTAATTTTGCGCTGTAAATACACACACACACACACACATATATATATATATATATATATATATATATATATATATATATATATATTATCACACATCAATACTTATCTGAGTGACAGATTTTTTGAAGATTTCTTTTGATAAATAATCTTATTAAAATATTAATTCTACAAAACAGATTAATAATTTTTTAAATATCTTTAAAATTATTAAATTATAGAACTTTATATCTCCAAATACAACTGTTCATCGTAATTGACAGATATTTAAAATTTTATTCCATAATTTTAAATATACGAACTGAAAGCGCTATATTTAAAATAATGAACTGAACAAGATATACAACTGGGATTGCATGAAGACGAAAACAAACCTTACACTGGGTTTTTGATGAGAATTTAATGGCCTACGATTTATGCACAATGGCTGAAAACATTAATGATAAGCCATGATCCTGAAGTTAATGTCCAGAGGTAAGTGACAGAAATGTAGTTAACAAGAATAATTCATTTTATGAAATTTTATTAAGAACGAACATTTATTTTCATTCGATTATTTTTAATAAATGCTTTGTTCATTAAAATAAAAACTACTTTATTCACGAACAATATATAAATAGACAATTTGAAATAGCATTATCCTAAATTTATATACAGTAGTACTGTTATTAATATGTAAATTAAATATATATGTATGTGTGTGCTTTTGTAATAGAAACATGAGGGAAAAAACACTGTAAAACATGTCACAAATGTTTTTCTATACGAGTATTACATATTTAAATATTATAAAATATTTTTATTTTTATGAATATCATTTGACATTTTATTAATTTTTTACTTGTTTAGTCTTTTAGCATTATTAAAACATACTGCACAATAAGACATTAATCACATTTTATTTTTTACTACATTAATTTTTAATTTACTTTATGTAATCGTTTAAATTAATAGTTTGATTACGGTTACACTTCGATTATTTCTTCTTCCCCTGCACACATTTTCTATTCTCCTACAAATCTTTCTTGGAACTCTTGTTAATTTATATGTAATATTGCGAGGTATTAGTTACAATGCAGTCAGCTGACTTAATAAAAAAAATTACTTTATAAAATCGTGAAAAGATTAAAGAAAACATAAATCCAAACACCGACTCTCAACAGAATTCATTTTTTGGTTAGTTATTCTTTACTAATTGATGTTTGAGTAAAAAATGAGAAAATATTAAATTTTACATTTCAAATTGATGGTAAAATCTCATTCTTTACAAAAAAAAGTACTCCACCAAAGAGTTAATTAAATGGCTAAAGATACAGCTATATATATATATATATATATATATATACAGGGTGGTTATAATATAAGTATCTCTATTTGGAGCTGTCTGTAGCTCGAATGAATGATCCGAATGAAACCAAAATTGGTATACTTACTATGCGAGAATGGGGAAGCAGAATGGGATAATAATAAAAATAATAATTTCAATAATCACCGACAGATGGCGCTACTGAGTGTGAAACGTAATGTGTAATACAAAACCAAAAAATTAAGGCGCAGACAGAATGGCACACATAATTTATTGGAAAATGTCACAGTGAACGTGGTTACTCTTTTGCATGGCGGTGCCGCGATCATGGACACAATCCAGGCTGTGCAAAACGTTCTCAACTGCGGAATGTAATGCATCCGGAGTCATGTTTCGTACATGTTATGATATGCAGTAAAGTCATTGAGGTTTGTGACACCTCCACGGTAACACAATATTACACATTACATTTCACACTCAAAAGCGCCATCTGTCGGCGATTATTGCAATTATTTTTTTCCCTCTTCTCGAATAGTAAGTGTACCGATTTTGGTTTCATTCCTGTTATTCCTTCAAACTACAGACAGCTTCAAATAGGGATACTTATATTATAATCACCCGATATAAATATATACTAACATCAAAATATACTCAAAATATACTTAGTATATGTTCCATCTATAGTCTAAAATATATCTGAATTCGCTTGTGTGTCCTGTGAAAAACTTTTAAACTGTAGTCTTAACTAAATTAAACTCGTCAAACTAAAGTGCAGTAAATCCGAAATTAATGTATTTTTTATACGTGTGGACTCACAATTCATTATCAAAACAGATATTAAAAACAGATAAAGAATATTAATTAAAGTTAAGAAACTTCTTTTCTGTAAGGCAATTAAAAAAAAAGACATGCCATTTTGCTTTTTAAAATAAACATATAAATTTCGTAAAGCAATAAAAATATTTCTTTTCTTTAAAAAGGAAAAAAGTAAACGGTTTCTATTGTTAAGGTAATGAATGCATATGACCTCTTAAAATTAAAAAATGTCAAGCATAAATATTTTGTGCAGAAGGGGCATAAATCATGTGACGCATTAATTATATTCTTTATCCGAGCTACACAAGTAAAATTATTTTTAAAGGAAAAAGCGCGTACACAAATAACCATTTTCAAACTAAAATAACTCTCTGAACGATTTAGATTTTTTTTTTCCAGTAGGAGATAAAGGTGTTTAAAGGGAAAAAGTTTCTGTTTTCAAATGTCATTACTTTGTTTTCAAAATATTTTTTTTTTCTTAATAATTTGTAATATATTTAGTTGACTCACATTTGGTTTGATACGGGAGTCAAACATTGTACAAGTTTTTATATTAAAATGTTTGTAATTTAGACAAAAGCCATTGTACCTTAACTATTGGAAGCCAGTGCAATAACAAAAAATGTATTTCAAGGATTTTTTATATGTTACTATTCCATATAGATCTTTTCTTAAAATGTTAAATTTTTTATGGTATTATTTATGGCTGTAATCCAATGTAGTTTAATATTTAATATTTACGCTAGTTATATAACATACTCATTTTTTATTTTTTAAATAAGAGAATATCTTAAGAAAAACGATTGTATAGCTAAAAAGAAAACGGAAGTTATGTAATCATTTGATTCCATATATGACTGTAATTTTTTAATGCTTCAAACATTCGTAACAAGCAAATATATTTATTCTTCTTCAAAATACACAAGATATGTTAAGGATAAAAAACCTTTTATGTATTTTGCCTATTAATATGGTTTTTTTTTTATAATCATGAAACCATTGCTAGGAGGAATATTGGGGAAGTGGGAAAAAAGTCTGCCAATTTGATTAAGTTTTACTGTAAGCAGCATCAGCTTTAAACTTTTTTTAATCCAACCGTAATTTTTTTACTCAATCTGAGACGACAATTTTTATGTATATTTCCTTTGAGTGACTTGGGCCAGGGTGGCTTGTAGTTCCAGGCTAAGAATCTGAAAAATAAAGGAACTCATGTGACTTGTTGTTTTTTACATCGTCAGCCCTATTTTCCCTAGAATTCACAGATATTGAAATTTCAGCTGCTGCTTGGCTTCCTCCAGGTCAGTTTTTCGTATCGATTTGACGTCCAGATCTCTGTAGTACCATATATGTCTCCTATGTCAAACGTCTCATCAATACCTAGTTATATCTATCAAAAATCGCAAGCGTTGTCATAAGAGGATAGAATAGGAAGAGTCGACACGAGGCTAACGAAAAAGAAAGGCTACCGCGGTGCTTTACGGGTATCTTTTTTTACAGACCGTCGGAGTCACGTGATGCTCGAATGCACCAATGAAGGCTTACGAAAAGAGCACACGTCACTCTAGCGGTCTGTAAAAAAGAGAAGTGGAATGCACCGCGGTAGCCTGTCTTTTTCCTTAGCCTCGTGTCGACATTTATGACGTCATTTGAAGCGTACTCTCTAGGGCTTCCACTGGAGACGGCCGCGTCTTCACTAGCACTGAGCTCCATAATAGAACGGTGGTCTAACTCATTGGTCCACGCTCTGCTGCGACCGCTTCACACTTTCAATGCACGCAAGTAATGAATCCTGCACCTTTTTTTATCTTATAGTAATTTTTTCAAATTTTTTCGCATACTTTTTGTCATTTTTGGTTAATTCTACACTGCTTTAATATTTTTATGAGCAATATTTAACATTTTTTTCATTTTTTTTTTTGGGCGAGCTTACATAACATTGTATTATTAAATAATATCAAATTAAATATTAGTGATGAAATTAAATAGAATGTATAGTTTTTTTCAATAAAAATATACATTAGTAAAAATTGTAGCAATTTCGTCATATTTTTAAAAGAAAATTCAACTTGAAAATATCTACCCCATACTACTCTATGGGACAAATCTGTGTTTTGCCACAAATTTTTCTCAAAAATTGTATGGCATAGTATTCGTAGACGGCCTCTGGATTCCATGTAACAGAATAGGGAGTTAACTCTCTGTACTATTGTGGAGCTCAGTGTGCACTGGAAAATGTAAATATGTCAGACGTAGGAGAGGGGACATTATATCAGTCTCAAAATTTTCCACAGAGGAAAATTTATATGTCAACGCCTCCTATTCCATGCTCCTAGATGTTGTCAGAGCCCGACAATAGAATATTCATAGATGACATTTCAAGAGCGAATGCTACTGGCGAAATATTTTTTAACAAATTTTCCTGCAGTTCAAATTAGCAAATATTAGTATGGTACCATATTTCTATTTCAAAGGATAGGGGGCATAATATTCGTTTGCAGATTTATGGGCAGATTTTTTTTTTCAGAGACATTTATTTGAATTTTCCAAAATTTGCGATATGACTGTTAATAGTAATCATCTCCTGAATATTTTCCCAAGATATCTTATATTTTTTGTTCAATTTATTTTATATGTATTAAGTTGTATTGTTTATTGCCAAATTTCATCTTTTTAACGAAAGCAGAACGTTTTTAAAAGATTTAGGAATTTTTCTAAAATGTTACAAAATTTTATATTAATTTTCATCTAATTTTATCCACTACAGAACGCCCATATAAATATTTTATTGTGCTGGTGATTTTTGAAAACTAGTTTCGATGCTTTATAGTAAAATTATTATCGAACATTTGGTATACCTGTATCTGGTTCTTTTTCTTTTCCAACGGTTATTTTTATATATTACATAATTTTAACTCAAAATGCATTGATATACTTCCGTTAATAAACATTTACAAGAGCATAAATTTGTTAAAGATTAATGAATCAAACCAAAATAAATACACGCCAGTTTAACACAACTTTATATGATGGTACTGCTAAATGTTTAATGAATTTTTTTCTTTTTGGGACATTGGCGTATTCATATACGTTTAATTCCAATGTTAATAATACATTTAAAAAAAAAACGGTTATAATGTTATCCGAATAAAAATAATCTGAATCTAACGGAAATTAATTAAAGATAAATTTTATAGCTAACGGCTTTGTTTAAAAATACAAAGGAATTTAATTTCAGTCCTTATTTAAAACAATTCTACAAATTGATTCCATTATATCCATTTAGTAAAATATCGAAGAAAAGATCAATTGAATATATTAACTTCAATTAAATGTGTAAGGTATTTAACAATGAACGTAGGTAACGATATAAAACAATACAGTTTTAAAGCATTTATTTTCTGTGAAATTTTGCATCTCGAAAACAATTCATTTTATGTTTCATTCTGTAATATTTTATTTGAAACGCGTCATTTAAAAAACGTTGAAAAACGTTACTTTTTTAATAATATTAAATTATGCATTTTATAAAGTTTTATATTTTTAAATATTTCCATAAAATAATTTTCATTCATTTAATACAATTACACACCAAGTAATATGCAAAATATTTTTTTGTAATTTAAAAGCGGGTACCACAACTGAAAACACACTTTCTGAAGTTATTGTGCATAGACTGTACTGTAACCGAATTCTCTGTTGTGTCCCTGTAAATGAACGATGAAAGTTAAGCACACTATAAGATGTAGTGAGCATTTTTCACTTCATCACCTCAGTGATATATATCAATTTCAATGTGCTGGATATAGTTAATACCATTAAAATACACCGCAAAGGATTTTTTGAAAGAGACGGTCATGTAACGGAATTCTTTTGAATGTCCCTGTAAATTCTCATTATATTCTATAGTAACAATCTTGTAGTGTACCTCAGTTATGTATACCACTTTAAATATGTTTAGAATAGTGTAACATCATTAAAATACATCGCAGATGACATTTCCTCATAGACTATTATGTAAAGGAATTATTTTGATTGCCCTATAAACGGACTGTAAATGCTATACTCTTCATTTTCAATACGAACATGCCATATTAAACCTCAATAACAATTTCATGGTAATCCGAGGATATTTACGCAAATTAGAGCATGTACAGACAGACAGACAAACCTAATTCATAAATACTTTACAGCTATGTTGGGAAGTGTTAAAAAATTGTAAAAATCAGAACAATTGTTCCGAAGTAATGCGAGAACATAAATAAAATAAATATACGAGCTAATTGTATCAGTTGCTTTATTTGAAATCGATTAAAAATAGGAAAGCAAACAATACACTTTTTATAAGTTCAAAATACATAAACAATCTTTACCTACATAACATGTGTTACACTAAGTCTCAGATGCAGCGCGATAACATACATATTCGAACAAGAAAGTAAAATCATGCATCAAGCATAGATTATGAAACATTTTCCAACACATCCAGAATACTTTAACAAACATTCACCTTTTAATAAGGTAAATAATATACCTAAGTAAACATTTTCGAAAACGCATAACACATTTGAAAACCAAACTTCAGAAATTACAAACCAAAGAAAAGTATTTCAGTTGTTTTTTGCAGCCCTCTATATAATCTATAGATTTGTATATACTCTATATATTATGCTACAATTTGATTTAGTAAGAAAACGCGTAACACAACTGAAATTTTAACTTCAGCATTTTCTATCAATAGATGGAAACTTATTTGAATTATTTTGTACAGTCCTGTGTATTATCTTAAGTTATTTATACATGCCACATATTAAGCTAAATTTTTATTTAAGCAGAAACACACTGAAAGCTGCTGAAATCACACTTAAAAAATTATCATTCATAAGCCGCCATGTATCCAGTTCTTTGTATGGCCCTGTATATGGTTTTATTTATATTCTACAAAAATCCTAAGTATACTAAATATAGTTCAGCTTGAAAATGCATAACTCAATTAAAAAAAACCTTTAAGAAATTTGCGTTTATAAACAGCAATGCTTACAAATTGTGTAGCCCTGTATATGATCTGGAAACAGACTTGCTTCATAAACCTTATGCATCCGAATAGTTTTGTGTGGCCCTGTAAAGGAATGATGAATGCTTTACACTCCGCATTCTACAGAAATCATGTTTTAGTGCACCTCACAAATTAATATCAATTTCATTCAGTTTGTAATAGTGTAACGTGATTAAAATGTACCGCAAATGATTTTTCTCCATACACCATAATATAATGGAAATATTTTGAGTTTTCCTGTAAACTAATACTACATCTACCATATTCAACAGTTAGAATCTTTTAGTGCACCGCACGAGTCTATATCAATTTAATTATATTTAAAATAGTTTAATATCAGTAAAATACATAGCAAAAGATTTTTCACCATAGACAAAAATGTAACGGATTTATTTTGAGTGCCCCTGTAAAAGTGCTATATACTTCATTTTAAATACCGAAAATTTCATTAAACATATCAATAACATATATCAATTGCCTGGTAATACGAGTATACTTGCATGAATTTGAGTACGGACAGACAAACCGAATTCATAAACACTTTTCAACTACGTTGGAAAGTGTTAAAAACACTATATAACTTTTTGGAAAAGGTATTCTAAAATTCAAACAATGTATCAAATTTGTCTGTAAAAATTTCCGCTTTTTAAAAACAAACAAGAACGAAAAATTATGCCTTGGACATACATTATGAAACACTTTCCAACACTAACATTATTAAGAAAATTCTTTTTCCTAGAATGAAACAGCAAATCTAAAAAAGCAAATAATAATAAAAAAAAACACATAACTAAGTAAGAATAGATTTTCAGCATTTGCTACCCATTTTTGGTAATGTGTATGCAATCTTTCGTTTTGCCCCGTATACGGTCTATATAATTTATACACACCAACTAATAAGCTCAATATTATATCAGTGTAAAAATGCATAACCACAGATGAAAACGCATTTCCAGCAATTATCAATCTTAGTCTGTCATTTATCCGAATTTTTTTGTTCATCTCTGTATAATAACGATAAATTCAATGCGCTCTATAAGCTTTAGAAAGCATGCTGTGCGTTTCACTGATTTCGTTATGTTTGAAATATCATAACATCATTAAAATTCACCGCAAACGGTTTTTTCCCCATATATAATGGAATAAAAAATGCATCCCTGTAAATGAACTGTAAATGATACTTATTATGTACTCCTGAGAAAGCATGTTTGTAAGTAATTTCAGTGTTGTAGATAAATCCCATAATATTTAAAATACCGTAAATTAAATAAAATGCAGCACGAACGCTCTTTCCCCATAAACTGTAATGTAAGGGAAGTCTTTTGTGTGTCCCTTTAGACAAACTCTAAATGCTACACACTTCATTCTCAGTACAGAGCATTCTATAGTAAACTTTAATCACATATTAAAATATCATGATAATCCTAGTATATTTACGAGAGTTGGAAAAACAAACCGAATTAATAATCACCTCTCAACGTGGAAAGTCAATAACATAATAATGATGAAACGATGATGATTGCGATAAGATTCACAGTCTGATAATAAAATATGTATGTAAGCCTCGGGTATACAATCGTAAAAAATACTTGTCCCTAATGTCGCATTAATAAAGAAAGATATATACAGGGTGTCCCAGGATTATTGGGACAAACTTTAAGGGAAAATAGGGGACATCACAAGGATTCAGATTTGCATAGCAACGCATGGTTGGAAACGTCATGGGAATGTAGTATGACAGGTACAAGAAACGAAGAGACACAAGGCTGAGATCATCTTAAATAATTTATTGCTCAAAAATATTACATGTGCTGTAGTAGATGATATGTGAAAATGTCACAAAAGATGTTCAAAGTTTCCACCATTGTTAGTGATGCATGCATTACACCGTTAGACCATGCATTGGCGACTCGCTCAAATACACCTGGATTTTGTTGGATATCCGCAGTAGCACAGATGAGTCTTGCAACCAGATCCATATCGAAATCCACAGGCGTTGCGTACACAGCGCTTTTCAGTGCACCCCAATTAAAGAAATGTATGCTGCGTAAACCAGGAAAGCGTGGACCAATCCATCAGTGGCCAAACACCTGATTCAAATGTTCACGAACATATCTGCCATAATGTGAAGGTGCCTCATCATGTTGAAACCACATATGGCGTCTGACACGTTGGGCATAGTGTCAAGTAAGATTGGTAGCACCTCTTGCAAAACAATGAGATAATCTGCAGATGTTAGAGGTGCTGGCAACAAGTAAGGTGTCCTCCAGTGCTCTTGTGAACAACACCACCTAACGGCGAACGAAGCCGTTTCCGACCATGGGTTGCTATGCAAATCTGAATCCTTGTGACGTTCCTTACCTCCCCGTAAAGTTTGTCCAAAGTCCTAGGACACCCTGTATATATATATTGCAATGTCATCGCATTCACTACAACATACACTGAGAAAAATGGCACTTTCAAATCTGAGTAAATCGATGTTTTCATTTTTTTATGAACCTTTTTGTTTCAAATGTGACGACCCAATGCTTTCAATTCTGAAATACCAGAAATACTCAGAATATTGAAACAGGGACACACTCAAAGCTGAGCACATAGAGGTCAGTTCATACTCATCTTTGAAACAATGATATACTCAAAAACAGTGTTGGGCAGAATCTGATTACAAAGTAATCAAATTACAGATTAAAATACATTATAATCTCCTCACTATGCAATTGATTATCATGTAATGCATTAAAAAGTAATTTGAATATAATCTGATTATCGCATAATCTGATTACCGTGAAATGGATTACAAGACAATTCTCATTTTCTCTTTTAAAATATAATTAGATTAATCTGTAATTAGATTAATTTGTAATTAGATTACAAGACAATTCCGATTAAGTTTTCAATTGTATAATCCAATTAACCTGTAATGGAATACAAGATGATTCCGATTACCTTTTTAGTTGTATAATCCAATTAACCTGTGATGGATTATAGGAGGATTCCGATTACGTTTTTAATTGTATAATCCAATTAATCTGTAATGGATTATAGGGGGATTCAAATTACAATTTTAAAAATATAATTTAGATTAAATTGCAATGTGTTACAAGTTAATGTCAGTTATGTTTGTTCAGAATACAATTTGGTTAACGTGTAATGTAATGCAACTAAATCTTAATTAAATTCTATAAAATGTATTTAAATTAAACTGCAATCTATTACGAGCTAATTCTAATTGCATTTTTAACACTTTCCAACAAAGTTGAAAAGTATTTATGAATTTAGTTTGTCTGTCTATCTGTACTCTAATGCGCGTAAATATACTCGGATTTCCATACTTGATATATGTTATTGCGGTTTACTGTGGTATGATTGGTATAGAAAATGAAGTATGGGGTAGCATGTAATTTACAGAGCCACTCAAAAGAATTCTTTTACATTACAGCCTATTAGGAAAAATCGTTTGCGGTGTATTTAAATGATGTTACTGTATTTCAAACATATTGAATTTCATATATATCGCTGAGGTGCATTACAAGATGTTTACTACAGATTATGGAGTACATAGCATTCATCGTTCATTTACAGAGACACACAAAAATTTCGGTTACAGTACTGGCTATGAACAATAATCATTAGAAATACGTTTTTCTTTCAGTTGTTGCACGCGTTTTTGAATGTAACTATTTTTTTATATTGCTTGGTTTGAATAAATTTTATAAATCATATACAGGACTGCACAAAAGTTCTCCAGTACACTGACGTTTATAGACGGAAATTATCGAACGGGAATTTTCAACCGTGTTAATAACCGAATTAAATTTTAGCATACTGCTATGTAGTATATATACAAATCTATTGATAATATGCAGAGCTTCAGAAAAAAATCGGTTATTTTTTCGATTATTAATGGTATTTACTGCAATTGGGTTTTCAAATATGCTATGCATTTTCCAAATTCTGTACTGAGTCTGATATACAGATTTCAGCATGTTCGTTATTGTGAATACTCCATAATTTTACAAAGAGATAGGGTTTTTTTTTTCTTATAGGGTTTTTACCCCCCAAAAAGTAAATATGAGTTTTAAACTATTATGAAATGGTAACAAGAACGAAAAAGCATGCGTTAAGCATAGATTATGTAACACTTTCCAACGCTTCCAAAATAATTTTACAAATCGTTACCGTTTAATAAGGTGAATGATAACATCTAAGAGAACAATTTGGAAAACGCATAACATATTTAAGAAACGTAATTTCAGGAATTTCCAACATATATTTCCAACATATACAATATTCGGAAAAATATCCGAATACTTTTATTCAGCCCTGTATATGATCCATAGATTTGTATATATACTACATAGGATGCTAAATTTTAGTTTAGTTAGGAAACGCGCAGCATAGTTTAAAATTCTCCTTCTGGAGTTTCTGTCAATAAACGGAAATGTGTTCGCGAACTTTTGCGCTGCCCTGTATATGATCTATAGAATTTATACACACCAAGTAATAGACAAAAAGTGAGTTAAATTCAAAATCGCGTTTAAGAAACTTAAAGCGCACTTTCAGGAATTATTGTTAACAGACAGTAGAGAATACTTTTGTGTGTCCCTGTAAATGAACGATGACTGCTATGCACACAATATTCTGTAGTAAGCCTCCTGTAATGCACCTTAGTGATAGATATAGATTTCAATGCGTTTAAAATAGTGAAACATTATTTAATTAAACTGCAAACGATTTTTCTCCATAGACGTAATGTAACGGATTTATTTTGACTGTCCCTGTAAAGTTATTATAAGTGCTATGCACACCATATTCCATATTAAGCTTCTTGTAATGCATCTTAGTGATATATATCAATTACACTATGTTTAGATTTGTGGAACATCATTAAAATAAACCGCAAATGATTTTTCCCCATAGACCGTAATGTAACGGAATTCTTTTGAGTGTCCCTGTAAAAAAACTATAAGTGCTACATATTTCAGATAAAATAGGGAACATGCTACAGATAACGACAATAACATATAAAAATTGCACGGCAATCCGAGCATATTTAGAGGAGTTAGAGCACGGAGAGACTCCAGACGGCCAGACGGCCAGACGGCCATACGGCAGACGGCCAGACAAACCGAAGTCATAACCTCTTTTCAACTAGGTTGGTAGAAAATGTTTCATAATATATGCCGGATGCATGATTTTTCGTTCTTGTTGTATCATATTTCTACTGTGTGTGATAAAAATTGTCTTCGTTGGTACATATTCAGTGTTGCGGGTATTAATAACAATTTAAAATTTCTGATTTATATTCTGTTTATGTGGGAAAGTGTTTCATAATCTATGCTAGCTGCATAATTTTTCGTTCTTATTGTGTGTGATAAAAACTGTCTTTCATCGTACATATTTAGTGTTGCGGGTATTAATTAATAAAATTTAAAATTTCTGAATAATATTCTGTTCATGCCAGAAAGTGTTTTATAATCGATGCCGAATGCATGATTTTTCGTTCTTGCTGTATCAAATTTCTACTGCGTCTGATAAAAATTGTTTTTTATGGTACACATTGAAAATGTGCCATTGAAATTACACGTAATTGTAACTATAAGTTCTCAATTATAATTATAATTACACCATAATCATAATCAAAGCATTATAGTTATGATTACAATCCTAATTAAATTTCAAATTCAGATTATGATTACATGTAATTGAAATTATAATATGTTACATGCAATTATATTGTAATCAGATTACAGATTAATCAGATTTTTCCCAACTCTGTGTAATCATAATCATAGCATTTATAATTACAATTACAATCCTAATTGAATTTCAAATTCAGATTATGATTACATGTAATTGAAATTATAATATGTTACATGCAATTATATTGTAATCAGATTACATATTAATCAGATTTGAATTTTCCCAACTCTGTGTAATCATAATCATAGCATTTATAATTACAATTATAATCCTAATTGAATTTCAATTTCAGATTATGATTACATGTAATTGAAATTAAAATCTGCAACATGCAATTATATTTTAATCAGATTGCAAATTTGCCCAACTCTGCTCAAAAATCTTTAGAATCAGTTCAAACTGATTTTTGAAACATTGAAATACTAAAAAATGACCACATAGAAGTCAGTTCATACTCTTTTTTGTAACATGGACATACTCAAATAGGAGCACAGGATGTTTTATTCTTGCGTGTGTGCATGTTTTCAGAAATGAGTATATACATGTTTCAAACTTAAATAACTTTGATTTGGAGCCATTTTGATTATGCGACATAGTCAGAGTATTACTTTGAGTATTTTTGAGTATATACACTTTGAGTATTTTTTGGTCAGTTTTGAAAATGTCGTTTATATAGTGCAGAATTTCCAACACATTAAATGTCCCCATATAATTTAATATAAATTTGCGTACATATTCTGCGCTTATCATTGTGCCATAATATTACTTTAAACATATTAGTTCATCACATTTTTAATAATAAATGATTAATTATAAAAATTCGATTCATCCGACCTTAATGTACCGGTGGGGAAAATCCTAAAATCCTATCGATACGTTTAGGATTTCTTTTAGAAAGACGCAATTTATTGTATTTTCCAACTTTAACTAATGTACTACACTAAAAGTATTTCAATTATAATTCAACCGTTTTAATACTAAAAAAAAAGGAGAATTATCGTCATCGCATTTAGGAAAATTTGAAAAAGAAATATCATCTATTCAAATCATCTTTCATCTTTAATGTAAATTTGCGTACATATTCTGCGCTTATCATTGTACCATAATATATACAGTATGCCCACTAAAGTCCCTTGCCACTCTTTTAACTTCGGAACGGCTCCTGCTATATTCATAAAAGTAGTGTCTAGGTATAGTAAAGTAGCCATGCACTACTCGATGAAACCGCCTACAGCGCCACCTGGTGGAATGCTGTGGAACTAGCATTCCTATCTCGAAAACGGAAAGAGATAGCGAAAAAAAGTGATTTACCAAGTTGTAGAGAATCATCGATTTCGTACGAAAAGACACCTTGTGGACATTAATGCAAAGAATAGAACGGTTAAAACGCGCATTTGTTTTTTCGTGATTTCCTACGCTGTAACGTGATAAAACGATCTTAAAATGAAAAATACAACTAGTTATTATAATATGCATTTATTTTAGTTGTTCAAACTTCTCACGGTCAGCTGCAATGCATATTTGGACCCTTGTTTGAATTTCACGTTGCACACGTTGGAGCATAGAGGGTGACAGGTTGGCACAAGCGTCCGAAATGCGTCGTTTAAGATCCTGCAATGTTTGTGCAGGGGTCGCATACACCTTCTATTTCATAACTGGTTGTTTATTTCTTTCTACGATCGTTTTGTCACGTCACAGTGTCGGAAATCACAAAAAAAACAAATGCGCGTTTTAACCGTCCTATTCTTCGCATTAATGCCCACAAGGTGTTTTTTGTACTAAATCGATGATGGTCTACAACTTTGTAAATCACTTGTTTTCCCTATCTCTTTCCGTTTTCGAGATAGGAATGCTAACTCTGCAGTTTTCCACCAGGTGGCGCCATAG
The DNA here is from genome assembly GCA_963931845.1 of Maratus michaelseni. NCBI lineage: Eukaryota > Metazoa > Arthropoda > Arachnida > Araneae > Salticidae > Maratus > Maratus michaelseni. The sequence goes on from OZ007588.1 coordinate 459,027,525, forward strand.
GCGGTTTCATTCAATAGCGCATGGCTACTTTACTGTACCTGGACACCACTTTTATGAATATAGCAGCAGTCGTTCCGAAGTTAAGAGAGTGGCAAAGGACTTTAGTGGGCATACTGTATATATATATATATATATATTATCCCAAGCCAGGATTATCCTCTGATAATGAGATCCACCGGGTATCACAACGACCTATGTCGTCAATACATGGCTTCAATCGGGGTGATGCGCAGATGGCGGTGCCCCGACCGGTCGCAGCGCATACGGGAGGCAGGTCCTGGTCATGCGCGTTATATGTCCCTCAGGACATGGGTTTGACGGTTGAGACGTTGACGGGCGCCCCTCGTGTGATTGGCGGCGCAGCTCAGTTTATCCAAAGCCAGGATATCTGATTTTACTCCAACAGCATAAGGGTCGAATAGCAGGTCATGAAAATTCACATACAAATGCTAGGAACCGTTTGTTCCATCGTGCAAAAGTAATCCTTATTAAACATGCTGCGCGTAATAATATAAATATGTTCATCAACCTTAAGTAAGTTCATATTTAATAATTTTGAATACCAGCAAACATTAAAACAAAACTGATAAAATAAACTGTCTAAAACTTAAACTACACAATTGCCTGCATGGAGATACTGTAATGGGTGCTTCTTCTTCTTACTTGGAGCTAAGCATTAGCCGCTAGAGGTCTTCTTAAATTGAATCAAACTAAGCCATTCGATTTTCAGCCGACTTTGTATTTTAATCTACTATCCCCTATATCACACTTATGATTAGCATTTAAACATCAGTCTTCTCTTTGTATTTTTAAAAGTTTAGAATTTCTTGAATGCATATTGCGATTAATTATTTTTTGTAAGAATGAGAAAAAAACTATTTTCTTCTGAACGTCATAATTATACACATACGATTGGATTACATTTCTAGTTATACAAAATGTAGATTGCTTTGTTTGTAACGAACAAGATACACAATTACAAAAACTGTGTCATTTTGAAGCATATAAAGAAAAAAATCTAAATAACGTGGTAAAATGAGAAGTGCAGAAATGATTTCGAATGAAGGCGGTTTTCTTCACCATTCGCAAAAATTACATGCTGCCATATAGCATGAAGCAGATTGATTTCCGAATGAAATAAAATGTTGAATAACGGAAAGGTCGATTAAAAAAACACTGAGTAGCAGAAAACTGCACTGAGATAAAAGAGAAAAAAAATAATACTTTTACATACTGTTTTTTTTTTAAACAGAGATTGTATATTTTAGACATTTATGAGACAGTCATTATTTACATTAGATCAATTCACTTCACTTTGGCTTTCAATAATAAATTATTATGATAATTAGAATTTTGACAAGCAAAAAAGATTTATGGATGATTAAAATATCAGGAATAGCTCTTGCAAGTAATGTGAACTGTTATTAATTAATATTATACCATTAACTTTAGTAAAATTAAGATTGAAATATTATATTATATATTTTCATTTTTGTTTATTATAAAATTTTTTGAATGTTTTTATGTAATAGTTTCGTCATTAAAATTTAATAAGTGAGATAATCTGTCTACCTTTGCGCGTAATTTAGTTTAATCGCGTCTTGCATCCAGAAGAGAATTATCCAGATAGAATAAAATTTAGAATATTAAAAATAAAATAACATAATGCTACTAGGGAAAATAATATTAAAATTTGAAGATGCATAAACATTTATTTAAAACTTGTCAAATTTCACAATCCCAAAACTATGTTTTATCTTATACCTGTTAATACTTCAAAATTTGCTACCACAGCGCCAAAAATCAATATATTTTTGTCAGTCTGTTGCATGTCTGTTGCTTGCGAATCACCGGGTTACCTGGATGCGAGGTACATTTTGCTCCATGTACCGTCGATGTGCAAAAAATCTACGAAAAATAGGGAAAATAGCACAAAACTTGCTATCACAGTGCCCCTTCCATCGAAATATCCCCAAATTTAACTGGGATCTACTGGCGATAGCAAAAAATATATAAACAAAACTTAGTTCAATTCTATGCATAACTTCATACACTTTTCAATGTAACAATAATGGAATGGGAACAAACATTGCTATCACAGCGCTTCCTTCAGGCGGAATATTCACAAATTTAACCTGGATCTGCAGGCCATAGTCAAAAACATATAAATGATATTTGGTTCATTTCTATGCATAATTTCATACACTTTTCAATGATGCAATAATGGAATTGGTGCAAAAATTGCTATCACAGGGCTTCCTTCAGGTGGAATATTCACAAATTCAACCTGGATCTGCAGACCATAGTCAAAAACGTATAAATGGAATTTGGTTCAATTCTATGCAAAACTTCGTAATTTTTTTTATGATACAGTAATGGATATGGAACACATACTACTATCATAGAGCCCCCTTCATGTGCAATATCCCCAAATTGAACTGGGAACTGTAGGCTATAGTCAAAAACATATATTTAGAATTTGGTTCAATTATATGGAAAATTCAATACACCTTTCGCAGATAAAATAAAGAAAATGATGCAAAAAATGCTATCACAGCGATCCCTTCTGATGGAATATCCCCGAATTCAACTGGAACCTGCTGGCCATAACCAAAAACATACAAATGAATTTTGTTTCAATTCTATGCATAACTTCATCCACAATTCGATGATACAAGGAGGGGTCCCCACACGGACACATGGATAGAGAGACATTTTGTAAAAAAAAAATTTTAGGGATCTAGGATCCCTAATACGTGCAAATCCGTCGAAAACCGGAAGAAACAATATTTTCTGCTATTATAGATAGAAGTAAGTAAGACACCGTTTGTGTATGTATAAGAAAACATAATCACCTGATCACATGTACTATATATATTATATATATTTCTCTTTCTGAATGCATTTTTTAAACATTCTATTATTATAGATTACCAGTCTTACATCCATTTTCAGCAAATCATTTTGTTAGCCTATTATAGTTAATAGAATTTTATTGTTCTACGTAATGGGAACGAAGTTCATCGACGTGATCTTATTGAATTCTGAATGAGCACTATTTCATTTGCGAAACTAAGTTCTGCCTATTATGATGTATTAAATGAGATAGACAGTTAAATTCAGTACAAAAAAGTTCTACGTCCTTCTGTAATTTCCTAGCAATATATTTGCAAATTCAGCAAATTGGATTAATCATTATGGTTATCAGAAATAACCCAGAAGAGTAACTCATAAAAGTCATAAATTTTTTTAATTAATGTAAGTTTTTATTTCTTATGCTATAAAAATGTATCGAGTAGAAAATATATTTTACAAGAATCGGAATTTTGTAACTATGAAATAGCTTTAGTTAATAGAATCATATTGTTCTGTGAAATGGGGGGGGGGGGTGGGGGGGAGTTCTTCCACATGAACTTATTGAATTCCGAATGAGCTCTATTACATTTGCGAAACTAAAATAAGTTCTGTCTATTCTGATATCTTAAATAAGTCAGACAATTAAATTCAATACAAATAAGTTTTACGTCCTTTTGTAATTTCTTACCAATATATTTTCAAATTCAGTAAATTGTATAAATCATTATTCATATCAGAAATAACCCAGACAAGTAACTCAAAAAGTCATCACTTTTTGAATTAATACAAGCTATGCTGTAAAAAAGTATCGAGAAAAAATATATTTTACAATAAACGGAATTTTGTATTGATGAAATAGCTTTAGTTAATAGAATCCTGTTGTTCTATGAAATGTGGGGAAGTTCTTCGACATGAACTTATTGAATTTCGAATGAGCTCTACTACATTTACGAAACTAAAGTAAGTTTTGTCTATTCTGATATCTTAAATGAGGTAGACAATTAACATCAATATAAATAAGTTCTATGCCCTTTTGTAATTTTTTACCAATATATTTGCAAATTCAGTAAATTGTATAAATCATTATTAAAATCAGAAATAACACAGACAAGTAACTCAAAAAGTCATCACTTTTTGAATTAATACAAGTTATGATGTAAAAAATAATTGAGTAAAAATATATTTTACAAGAAAAGGAATTTTGTAATGATAAAATAGCTTTAGTTAATAGAATCTTATTGTTCTATGAAATGGAACGAAGTTCTCCGACGTGATCTTATTGAATTCCGAATGAGCACTACTACTTTTGCGAAACTAAGTTCTGTCTATTTTGATGCATTAAATGAGACAGACAATTAAATTCAATACAAAATAGTTCTACATCCTTTTGTAATTTCTTATCAATATATTTTCAAATTCAGTAAATTGTATAAATCATTATTCAAATCAGAAATAACACAGACAAGTAACTCAAAAAGTCATCACTTTTTGAATTAATACAAGTTATGATGTAAAAAATAATTGAGTAAAAATATATTTTACAAGAAAAGGAATTTTGTAATGATAAAATAGCTTTAGTTAATAGAATCTTATTGTTCTATGAAATGGAACGAAGTTCTCCGACGTGATCTTATTGAATTCCGAATGAGCACTACTACTTTTGCGAAACTAAGTTCTGTCTATTTTGATGCATTAAATGAGACAGACAATTAAATTCAATACAAAATAGTTCTACATCCTTTTGTAATTTCTTATCAATATATTTTCAAATTCAGTAAATTGTATAAATCATTATTCAAATCAGAAATAACACAGACAAGTAACTCAAAAAGTCATCACTTTTTGAATTAATACAAGTTATGATGTAAAAAATAATTGAGTAAAAATATATTTTACAAGAAAAGGAATTTTGTAATGATAAAATAGCTTTAGTTAATAGAATCTTATTGTTCTATGAAATGGAACGAAGTTCTCCGACGTGATCTTATTGAATTCCGAATGAGCACTACTACTTTTGCGAAACTAAGTTCTGTCTATTTTGATGCATTAAATGAGACAGACAATTAAATTCAATACAAAATAGTTCTACATCCTTTTGTAATTTCTTATCAATATATTTTCAAATTCAGTAAATTGTATAAATCATTATTCAAATCAGAAATAACACAGACAAGTAACTCAAAAAGTCATCACTTTTTGAATTAATACAAGTTATGATGTAAAAAATAATTGAGTAAAAATATATTTTACAAGAAAAGGAATTTTGTAATGATAAAATAGCTTTAGTTAATAGAATCTTATTGTTCTATGAAATGGAACGAAGTTCTCCGACGTGATCTTATTGAATTCCGAATGAGCACTACTACTTTTGCGAAACTAAATTCTGTCTATTTTGATGCATTAAATGAAACAGACAATTAAATTCAATACAAAATAGTTCTACATCCTTTTGTAATTTCTTATCAATATATTTTCAAATTCAGTAAATTGTATAAATCATTATTCCAATCAGAAATAACCCAGACATGTAACTCATAGAACTCATCGCTTATTGAATTAATAAAAGTTTTTGTTGCTTATTCTATAAAAAAGTATCGAGTTAAAATATATATTATAAGAAACGGATTATTTAATTATGAAATAATTTACGATATTAACATTATGCGCCATCCTAATAATATTATAAATGTGATTGTGTGTGTGAATGTTTGGCTGAAATAAACATAAACACGAAGGATTTAATGGCCTGTATATTTGCATATGGATTATAACCCAGAAATGAACATAGGCTCAATTTTGTTTATTGTATTCAAATATGTTTCTTAAGAATTCAAAATTTCATTATTTTTATAGAGAATAAGCGCATATTTTTTTTCGTATAAAGTTTTAAAATGGTTAAATTTACTTTATCGTTGCTAACACTTTATCGTTTCCAATACTAAATCAAAACCCGTAATAATAATTTTTACTCAACAATTTATTTTAAATGAAAACATATCCACGTGAAAAATGAAAATAAATTAAAAATCTATATATAAAATCCGATCTTGGTATGTATGTATGTTCCTTATACGAATCTGCAGTTTTTTTTTCGATTTGAAAGAAACTTGATGTACATATGCTTTAAAACACGAGTAAAATTACTGTCAACTTAGAAATTTTCTCAGATAATACAACTATTTTCAAACATCTTAAAATTCTGTCATTTAGCGTATAGAAAATATGGTAGAAGTGATTTTCCAATGACGTTAATGCAAGCCACGGTCACATCTGTGACAAAAATGCCAATACTGATTGACGTCATATTTTGTTTCAAATGTGAAATTCTAAGAATTTTTTTTTTAATTGAAGAACACTTGTTTTAAAGCAAGTCTTTCGTTCTAAAAAGTATCTTTCTGTAAAATTTTGACATTTTTGTGATGTCACTGCGATCAGATTGTATGCTAAGTACGTCACGTTAGAACTATGGCCAAAAAAAAAAAAAAAAAAAAAAAAAACACAATATAGTGAAGTCACATTATAACGAAAATAGGAAATTTAAAAGTATTTTAAAATGACCAGAAATATTTTGAACAAGCCCGTGAGTACAGTGTATTTATTTATTTATTGAATTAGAGGAAAATGAACTTTAAAGGGATCAATTTTAGTTAATATTAATTTAAAATTTATACACGAGCGTAATTGCTCATGTATTCAACGAAACAACTGTTTTCATTTAAATTAAGGGAGTTTTCCATTTTCGTTTTATTTTTTATGAAAATTAAATATTTATGTTAAAATAACTTCCACAACTTTATTAATTATTAATTTCTGCTACCAACGCACGGAGCCCTCAGAAAAATATATTGGAGAAGGAAACTTTTTTTTTTCTAAATGAACAAAGATAAAAAGAACAAAATTTAAGTTTCAAAATTTTAACTACACCCTCGAATAATCTTAACAGAAATTAAACAGAAATTGCTCTCATTAAAATATTTATGGCGGAATAATGAACCCATATTATCTGAATAAAAGGATATTCTGCCAAGCAGTGCTCTTAGTTGGCCGGGGTTTTTTTATTATTCAGAGTGTTTTTCATTGTTAACATTTTTGAATTCATATTATTCGCTTTATATAATGACTTATTTAATGCTTAACTACTTTTTTCGTAGCGAACTACCACTACAATATTATCTGAAATGTAATTAACTGCAACTACATATAGTTGTTTTAAAAATTAAAGACAACACACTACTTTGAAAAGTAGTGACTGCATTGCTACTTTGAGAGTTTGTCAAAAAATACAGACTCAAACTTGGGAGCATAAATTAAGTAATATACATGGTACACGTTGTAATGCGTTATTAAATAATTAATACAAATAAAACATAAGAACATTTTGTTAAAGAAAGAAAATTCGCCTAGAAAAATGGAGGCGTAAAGTTTGTCAGTAACCCTGTTGTAGTACCTATACAAGCAGGTGCACTTTTTATCATTTAATATGATCATATTATAGGATCCAAAAGTCAGAAATAAGTTTAAAAATTAATAATTCGAAAAAGAATAGATATATAAAGATACGGTTTGCACCAAACGGATAAAAAATAAACCTTTTTAAAAAAAAAAAAAAAATCACGAAAGTAAAAATTAATGATTGAATAGTTATTTTGACTAACAGGTAGCTTAGAAGTGCCAGTTCGCTTTCAAGTTACAAGTAAGCTTAAAACTGTTAAAATTTCTGTTCGCCATTCTGCAGCATAGCTGTCTGGCGAGATATAGCGCCTTTCACTGCATTAAGCAACATTTATTTTGATATGACAGGCACACATTGCCGCATGACATCTGATACATTGACACGTTGGTAATGATGGCGGTTTTAAGCATTCTTTTTTTGAAACAATTACATTTATCGAAGCATTCTTTTTGCTTTCGTCATAAAAAATTCGGCTCGTTTCCCACCCCTTCGGTGCAAATTGCATCTATTTAATCTTTATTCGTTTGTGAATTATTAATTAAAATTTTTTTTCCCTAACTTGGGGATCACCAGATATCTCATTTTTCCGGCAGGCTTTCTTTGGGCTTCTGTATAATGCGGTTTCACTTTTCCGGATCAATGCACAGTTGCTTTACCTGCTTGTTATAGGTACTACTTCCGGGTTACTGACTGACTAATACTCAAACGCATATTACATGAATTACATAATACTTCAAAATTAGAACCATCCCAGCACGGTTTCGTCCCTGGTAAGTCTACCGAAACAGCAATTCAAGAAGTGATGTCCACTATAGATTTAAACAAGCAAGACGGAAAATATACCTTCCTCATATCTTTAGATTTTCACCATTCATTCGACAACCTGCCCTGGGATGCGACGATGGAGGAGCTCGAGACTATGGATATAAGTAAAGCCTATGTAAACATAACGAAATCTTTTCTATCGCTTAGATCGGCATACACAAACTGGCTTTCAGGAGATCTACACTGGTTTAAAAAAGGATGTCCCCAAGGGTCGTGTTTTGGCCCTTTTCTATGGAGAATCTTCGTAAACAAAATCTTAAAAATTCTAAAAGAAAATGGACTTAAAGTAGTGGCATATGCCGACGATCTACTCCTAATAATATCAGGTCACACCAGAAGAATTATAGAAGAAAAAGGCAATGAAGCTCTTCGATTGGTTCAGGACTGGGCAGATGCTCACAACATCCAAATTACACATGAAAAAACGACAGCCTTGCAAATCAAGAACCGGAAATATTTGAAACGTCCACCCATTTTAAAGATATACAATAGATCCATTACACACAATCCTACATTAAAGTATCTTGGTCTGGTCTTGGACAGTACACTTTCTTTTCTTCCACACCTTCATGCAAAAAGAACGGAAATTAATACAATAGCTCAAAACCTCATGAAATTCGCAGCCCCACAACGAAGTATTTCAAAATCCATCCTAAAAATATGGTACAATCAAATTTTAGAGAAGAAAACAACCTATGCAGCATCAACGTGGTACCCTAAACTTCAAAAATCTCATCGTCTACGACTATTATCAGCGATTCAAGCACAGTGCTTATTATTAATTTCTCGTGCATACAAGAAAACTGCTACATCTGCTCTCTGTGTCCTCACGGGAATTATGCCACTGTCATTAAGGGCCGAAAAAATAGCAGCGCAAGGAGCAATCCTCAGGCTGGGCATCCCGATGATCGACATACAACCGGATCTATATCAACCTAAATTCATTCCGACGGAAATAATACCACACAGTACATATTTTAATTGGGCGGAAGATGTGGAAGATCAACCAATAATACAGGTATACACGGACGGTTCAAAGACAGAAGAAGGAGTAGGATATGCCTTCTGCATATACGAAAATCAAAACCTAATAAAGGAACATCAAATACACTTAGGAACGTCAAACTCGATATATCAAGCAGAGCTGTTGGCAATACTGGACGCAGTCTCCTGGCTGCAAACATCTGCATACAGTCAAGCAACAATAAACTCAGATAGCCGCTCTAGCTTAGTGGCGTTAACGGATATAAATACAGACAACTACTTAATAGGTCAAATAATAAAGAACTTGCAGCAAACGACAACAAAGATTTTCTTCAAATGGGTGAAAGGCCATTCTGGAATCGAAGGTAATGAACATGCAGATAAATTGGCTAAAGAAGCTACGAAACCAGATACTCCAATAAAACAAATTTTCCATCCATTACCTCCATCATACCTCAGAGGACAACTTAAACAATACTATTTATCTAAATGGCAAGATCAATGGACGATGGAACACAGAGGAAGAAAAGCATATAGCCACTGTCCCAAAGTCACAGAAAATTTTCTAATATCACACCGGAATATTTATTTATACACAACAAATCATGGTCCATTCCCGTCATACCTTTATCTTTTTGGGAAAGCACCATCTCCAAACTGCACATGTGGCAAACGAGGAGACGCCACTCACTACATTCTTAACTGCCCTCTGACATCCGCTTTCCACATAAAAAAACCAGCTTCACTGAGAACATCGGTGTGGTTTCATCATGTCCTTAGTACTCCAAACTTAAAACAAAAAATCATAGAATGTGTACACCTATTGGAAAAAAACCAACAACTTTTTCAGATGCCTCCAGTGCATTTATTAGGAAACATCCAGTCCTCAGTGACGAAGAATAAAAATGATTATAACAGTGCTCACAAAAATCAGTGAAAAACTATAAACTCAAAGCTCAAAAGACTTCAATTAATCTAGAAATGTTGTAGACTAATAATCACCGAACATTTCAATACATAGACTATGCCTACACCATAACAAAATCATCTGTAAAAACTTTTAAAATATATTTATAGACTATGTCCGCATCATACAAAGACTTAAAATCATTTGTAAAAACCTTTTAAAACATATCTGAATTGTATATATATCATTGTAAATGTCAAATTGTATTATACATATATAATTCTTTCAATTCAGTACTATGTAAAAGCCTAATGGCCTATTGGCCTCTTTTTTTTTTTTTTTTTTTTTTTTTTTTTTTTTAATAAACTTGCCAAGCAGGGCTTGTAGAGCTTAAGCCGCATGGTAAGCCACCCTGCTTGGTTGAATCTGAATCTGATTCTCCAGGTGCACTTTTTAGGATTGCGTGTTGTATATAATAACTCTCAACTATAGAATTTGTGTAATACTTGCTTATCAATTCCCTTGTTACCCAGCCAAATTTTGCATATTAAAAGGTAATTATGATTTACTTCTTGTTCGATAACTTTAAAATACTCGTTGGGAGCAGAACAGGGCAGTTAAATAGTGATTTGCTTTGTCATAACATTAAATAAATATATATAAATAAAGTAAAACCAAACGAACAACCCCTGCATTGCGAACACAGATATATAATAAAGAGTAAGTATTAAAAAATTATATTATTTGGTGGGCCAGAACTTCTATTTACAAGCACGTGTCAAATGAAACATCCATGACGCCATACGATGCCTGCAAAACACTATAGCTGAGATTGGCCTCTGAAATTCACAAATTGTTGCGTAGAATACATTTTGCACAAAAAAGCAAGTTATGATCTCGTGATTTGTAGAAGGGTGCATTTTCCTTCTGAAAGAGCGATAAAAGTAGGGTCAGTGCTCATTACAAACTACTGTTTTTTTTTCTATCACCATACTTGCTACATTATTATTATTTTTTAATGTATGGCATTACACTACAAGTTAGTAAACAATTGTGACTACTGTAGTTTCGCCTCTCGCTATTTCCGAACACTGATTGAACGCTTTTTTTCTTTTTTGCTTTTGAATGCTTTTTATTGACTCTATTATATCTATTATACTTATTAATCTACTAGCTGACACGCCCGACATTGCTCGGGCCCGTGATAATAAAATTAAACAAACCTAAAACTTGTATGAATTTATATCTTTAACCCAATTTTGTATAAAATTATTTATTTAAAAGTGCTTTGCACGGCGACTGAAAATCTTTTATTTCCACTTTCCACCGATACGGGCGCATTTTGATCTGCGTTCTGATCTTCTGGTTCCGCTTTCCACCGCCAGGGTCACAATTTGTCCCATACTAACATCCAAAACGTGTACCTGTTGTATAAATGGAGTTGAATGAACCAATTCCCGTCGAAATCAGGCCCATAGAATTCTAGAAAATAATGCGTCCCCTGCCGGTGGAAGATGGAACTAAAATCTGTAACACGAACGAAAACCAAGTCGAATAATCCAAAGACCGTTGTGATCTGGCCCATAGAACCCGAGATAAGAATTCATAGTTAGATAAAGAAACTTGTAGGATTGCCCGCCAGGGGACATTTGGTGAAGTGCTCAACAACAATTCATTTACTTTGATTGTTGGTATCCATCAGGTATATAAGGGTTGTGTACTTTTATTAGGAACATAAATTTAATTTTTACGACAATAGTTATTAGAAATTTCCTGTATTCTGTATACATAACATTTATAAAATGCTACGCTAGAAGCTAAAAATGTTAAATTTCTTAAATGGAATTTGTTTTGTGTAAATCAGAGCAAGGCGAGAAAACCACTTTCACCTACATTAACGCGATCATTAAAAAAATAATTAAATTTTTCTGTTAATTAGAAACTAGCGAAGACGCTACGCTAAAATAGCCGGCAGATAACAGCCCTACCCATCCTCAATTTCAAATCTATATCTTAATTATTTATCTAAATTTTTGTTCATTGGTAAAAATTAGCAATTATTTCCTTTCATTTTCGCAAACTAAATGGAGGGATCGGCCAGAGAGACAGATCTCTTTGTAGTTCAGTTTTTAATGAAAGCAGATCCCTGTCTGAAACTTTCTGGGATTTTTTTCACTGGCGCCAGCAGATTTTTGCAAGTTTTTTTACATAAATTAAGAAAAATTACCTGCCAAATTTTTCAAAAATCGCATAGTCGGATGCAGAATTTCTTTTACATATGCTCAGAAATTTTCAAATTAATTAGTTTTCTTAAAATTCACTAATTAGTAAAGTAAAATAATTTCGAATTCGTTCATTTCCGTTTGCAAATCCAGAACAGCATTTCTTTTTTTAGCCATTTTGATGTAAAAGATGGCATTTTCAATGCGAAGTTTAATGAGATTATAATTAATATGATGTGTAATTATCAAAATATTAAAATTCTGAGACTCAGGTGCACATGGCCAGACCTTGGACTATCCACACCTAAATTTTCAGACTTCTAGGTGGGCTAGATTTTGCTAGCCATCGCAGACAAACAAACGCACACACACACACACAGAGCGAAACTTTCTTTTATTAGTATAGATTATATTTATTCCATGCAATCTATATATATATATATATTACGCAATCGTACGTGGCACAGAAATCGCGACTATTTGTTAATTGTTTAATGACAACACTCGAATGAAACGCATCGCATTGGTTATTTTGTAAAAGGCCTTTGGCAGGATTTAGGCCAGGATTTTTTACATTTAACTGTTTGGTGCTGCCATCTACAGGAATAAAAGCGAAACAAACAATGATTAATTTGTCAACATTAACAATTAAATAGATATATTTTTATAAATTTTCATTTGAAATATTGATTTTTGTAAGCATTTAATGTTTATAATTTAAAAAATACAGTTAGCAATATAAAATTTAAAATGTAAACAAATCAATGATTTTTAAAAAGGGATTTTTAGTAAAAAGGTAAAAGCAAGTGTAATAATTTTCCCTGACCGTTTCCTTTTTTAAACGTAACTGTTATACTTTTGAAATTTTAGCTTTTGTTAAATTTTTTTACACGTTTTTAGTATGAATAAATATTATTCAGTCTTTTTTTTTTATGAAGTCCACTCCACTGTTATATTTTTTAATGACAGGCTACCCAGGCAACGCCGAGCGGGTCAGCTAGTAAAACAGAAAATGAATAATATTCAACCATGTAATTAAAAAGAATGTATCATTCTATTAATTATTGCAGAATTCTTTATAAGAAAATCATCCATTCAGATAATAAATATACGTTCATGAAATTTCTATTAGAGAGAATTTTCTATCTTTACTTATTGAAACAAACAAATGTCAAGCTCATTCTTTGTTTATTTCCAAAATTTCCATTTTATGCTTAAATGATTGAATTAGCAATGTTTTACTAACATTAGCATTCCAACTATCCCCATTCATGTTTATTGAATATTCGGGAAGTAAACACTAATAACACTGCTGATTGTTTCAATAAATATTTATTGTAAATGTAAATAAAAGAGAATTGCGTAAAGAATTGGTAAACAAGAAACTTTTTGAAAAGAGGATCTCATTATGTTACTGAATTAAGTTTCACTTAGTATTAGGAATAAACTTCGATGTTTGTGAATTATAAATGTTCTTCAAATTACATTCACTCAACAAACCCCTCTCTGATGAGTTAATCGGTACCATACATGTAAAATATTATTTCTGAAATAATAAAATTATAAAAACATACACGATTTTGTTAATGCATTAATTAAAAAAATAAGTGCTGTTTTATACTGTTCAGAATATTCCCCTGCTGAAAAATAAATTTGAACTTTGGTTTTAATTCTAGCAGAGCTGGAAATAATATTCAAAGACATTTCTTATGCATTTTATAGTGACAAAATATCGTTTAAAAATATTTAAATTTCCATTTACTGAATAAAATAAGTAGAAAACTCTAGTAATTAAATTAAATTTGACAATAAGCCAGGTCTTCTATTTTTAAGCTCTTTTCAAATTGTATGGTGTTATAACACAAAATGTTTCATACTTCTACTAAATGATACCATCTTTTATTTACAGAATACACTAGGTAGTTGCGAAACTATATTTTAAGCAAGCATAAAATTCAAAATTAATCTAATTTTTTTCTCTCCGTAAAATTCTAAATAAAATCCTATTGGAATTTTTGACACTACATTAACACAATTGTTGATGATTTAAAATTAACACCCAACAGTATACAAATGTTTCGGACGAAAATTATCTTACGGCTTGTGGCTATTTTTCGTATCGAATTATATTGAACAAGAAATGTTGGTCATATTTCTGTGAAAATATTGAAACTGATCAGGAATTATATATATAAAAAACTAACTTATTTTCATTTGTTCAAGGAAGATTCATGTGTGGTTTTTCAGTTAAAACTCAACCTAGTTTATAATATATTAAGCCATTAATAAATCGTGCAAGTGCGAGTATTACTCGCGCTCAAACGGTTCCGTGCATTAAGTTTTTTTGCGATTTTTCCTTTTTAAAGTATATAAAAAGATATATATATATATATAGAAAAAAACTAACATATTTTCATTTGCTCAAGGAAGATTCATGTGTAATCGTTCAGTTAAAACTCAACCTAATTTATAATATATAAAGCAATTAATAAATCGTGCAAGTGCGAGTATTACTCGCGCTCAAACGGTTCCGTACACTAAGTTTTTTTTTTGCGATTTTTTCTTTTTAAAATATGATTTCTTACAAAATCGGGTTAATTATATAAAATTATACATACTTCAGAATTTTTAAATTTATTATCACGGGTCCGGGCAACGCCGGGGGCTAATTAGCAATAAAAAATTCAGTATCATATATATATATTTAACATTCTAAGCAAAATCTTATATATAAGAAAAGTTGAATGAATATGTTTTATAATTGATTAGTGTTTTTTGAAAAATGCAAGATAGAAATCAATTGTTTGTATTTTTTTTAGCACACTTTTTTCACTTATATAAAAATAGATTTTTTTTTCATGCCTGATAATCCTTTAGATAGATCTAAAACATCAATTGGATAGAAAGCTTTTCTTCAACTTTGAACTTGTAGGTATGCGTGGAACATAAAGTGTTAAAGGATTTTATTAGAAATTTCCCTACTGACTATAGTTTTAACAATTTATTTTTTTATTTTCGCTTTAGAATTGTTTTTATTGCCGATTAATCGATTTTTTTTTACTTCTACTGTTTCCCATTTGAAATAACACATTTTTCGATTACTATGAACAAAACAATTGTGAAAATGGGAAATCTTTGCGTAAAATGAAACAATGATAAATTATATAAGAAAATATTTTTGACATACCAGTTTTAATTAGTGAATCATGTTTAGTGTCTTAGAAGCAAGTAAAACAATTCTAAATTTTGCTTGGCTTTTTCTATTTTAGATTATATGAGAACGATGTATTCAAAATAATTTTCCAGCAAATAATACAGGAGAAATATATATTTATTTAAATTTTGTTACCCATAACGCATTCGCAGTGTACCTTAATGACAATAAACCATCCTCCAACTATACAATAAGACAATTTTAGTTTGTATTTTTTCTTCAGCCACTGAACACTTGCCTATTTTCTCTAATCGTAGAATAAAAATAATAATTGTAATGTGCACTTCAATAGAGAGTTTCAGTTGTTAAAATATATATTTTAAATCATTTACTATGAATTTCATTGTAAAATATAAAACCAAACATATATGAAATAAAAGATGCAGAAAACATTTTTTTCTTTTATTTCTGTCAAAACTTCACATAAAAATTCATATTATTCTTCTAACCATCTTTAATTTTAAATTTACGCATGCAGGTCTCTATCATTTTCCCCAGCGAACTTAGAGACATTTTATAGATAATACAAATGAAGATTGAGTTTTTTTCATGTGTTTTCGTGAATCTAGCTTATTGATAATTAAACTGATATTTAGGGATAGTAATTTTAGATCTAGATATGTGGACCAAAGTACCACTTTCGAAAAAAAATTTTTTTTCTGTGATCTATGATGTTATTATTTTTGTGTGTAAACACCATGTGTTTCACAGGGTGGTCACAAAGTAATTCCCTGATTACAATAATTTATTGCAGAAAAACTAATATAATTAGGCATGTGCTTGTTTCGATATATTTTAAAGACATTTATGAAGTTTTTAATACAAGTACTTACTTCAGTAAATTTGGATCTGAGCACCCTTGGTTTCTCGAAGAATGTCAAGGCGGTCTTCCATTTCTCGCCACGTATTGCCCAACATTTGGGCTGTCACAATGAGCGCAGTTTCTGTGATCCCGACCATGAGTGGCTATCCCCTGAATATTCAAAAATATGAAAAAATTAAAAATCGTATTTATTATAGTGTATCAGGTGAAGAATTTTTGTAAACTATCTTAAGTTTGCTTTTCAAAGGGGCCTTGGATTTTCCAATTCGTATGTCTAGGGGATCATTCATCTAGATGAAGAAAAAAAACTTAAGAACATGACTTTTCCATAATAAGAATTTTACTAATACATTGTCTAATACATTCAATGGTTATTTCGCTTTTTTTTTTTTTTTTTTTTTTTTTTTTTTTTTTTTTTTGTAATCAGGAAGATACTTTATGACCGCCCTATATTATCTTGACTTCGGACCAAGATTGTAGCTCAGCGAACACATTCAATTGAAACTCGTGAGTTTGATTCACTTTCTGTGAGTTGTAAGTTGTGAGCTTGATTCAGTTTTTGAAAAACAAGAGTAAGTTGAGTTGAACTAAATAAATCCGCGAGTTTGTCATGATTGCACGTTTTTGTAACACGTTTTTGTAATCAAATAACTGCAAACAATCGAAATTCCAGTGTAGAATACTGAGAAAACATGCATCTGACGATGTGTTTATGTATAGTGTCTCACACTCAAACATTGAGGTATTCTGTTACCCACCCCCCTCCCCAAGCTTATATATATGCATCATATATACGCATGTATATACTCCTAATACTTACATATGTGCAAAATATGTCATTATATACATATTATTTACATGTTGTATGTCACATATACATTATATACGTCTTATACACATGTCATATTGATACATCATATATGACTATAACCTGGCCGTATAAGTCACGAAATGTTGTATACATCATATATTATTATAATGTCCTATATGCTTTGAAGTATGACGATAAATCTTGGTGGCTTGGCGATTCAATATTGTGGGCCGCTATAACACGAAATTACCTAAAATTCTTATGAGTTCTGAAATTCAATTTGGCGTTTTGAAAAGAAATTTTCTTTCACACTTTGATCGCCACAATATCCAAATATAGTATGAACGAATTGAAAGCCACAGAAGCAAAACTTGTACTTGTTTGATAAGGAACATTCTAAACAAACACTGCAAATAAAACGAAGTTAAAACAAACGTAAAAGAAAAGAAAAATACTGGTAATTCCTGGTTTCATTCATATTTACTTTAACAAATTATATATATTTTAATATATATTATTTTTATATAGATAAACACAAGAACGTAATTCAGTGACGCCGAAAATCTGTGACGGGAAAGGTGGAGTGCAAACAAAAGTACACTGCATAATATTGAATTTTAAATATTGTAATTTTACTATATAATAATAAAAAAAAAAAGTAAAATGTTGAACAGAAAAAATATTTTTCACGGAGGAGGAGACGTTAGACATTGCGTTTTTGCAAAACTTTTATTTTGCTTGCATTTTTGCAAGCTGTATTGTTGATTGTGTTACAGGAATTAATCTTATTCATACCAAAGAGCTTTTAGAAAATTAGCTTTGAGTTCAGTTCATTTCAGAAAAGTAGCAAAGAAAAATGTATTAACGCAAGTTGTTGCTGTTGTAAGTAAATGCAATTCTAGTTTTTTTATCACAATATTCCGATAAAAGAAGTGCTATTTGATACTAAAACGAAATTTATTGGTCTTTAAAATTTTGTTTGGCTGTATTTTTGACGCAAGTTCACCTTGAATGGTATTTTGTGAATACCAAAATCAGTTGTTGAAAAAAAAAAGACATTGATAAACAATTTTGAAAATATTTTATTTACAACAGCTTTTTTTAAGTTATTGGAGAAAATTTTATTTATTGTAGACCCATTTTTTTAATTCCTACAATTTCGAATTTTAAGGTATATAAAGTTTAAAAAAACCTAGAAAAAAGATTAATGATTATCAGCAATGCACTCTGTTTTACACATCAACGCAGGAGATGTCATGAAAAGAAGTTAAAAAAATAAATAAAAGTATCTTTTACAACAAAATAAGAAGTACATATTTTAAATATTTTCATTTTATTATTTTATACAAAGGGAAAATACAAATTTTTGCATTGTTTAATGTTATTAATATAATTATTTCTTAATGATAATGATTTCCCGCATCATTTTACTTACCCATCATATGTAGTATAGGGTAAGTCTTGTAATCGTTTTGAAAATCGAAAAAATTTTTTTGACGGATTTACACGTTTCAGACACTGGAGATTCCGAAAAACAATTTTTTAGAAAAAAATTTTTACCGTCCGTCTGTGTGTCTGTGTGTCTGTTTGTCTGTATGTCTGTGTGTCTGTGTGTCTGTAAACGCTCTATCTCCCGAAAAACTTGAGATAGAGACTTGCAATTTGGTATGTACTTAGTATGTAATAATGGGAAGAAGCCTATTTCATTTCAATAACCTCGATTAACCGGAACTATTTTTTTCGGACTCTCGAAATATTCGTTCTGATAAAAGGTATATAAAAATTTTCGAAATTGTTTATTTTAAGAAATGAATATAAAAGACAATAAAAAAAACATAAATTTTGCATAAAGCATGAAGTCGATCGGATAATGAGTTACCGAGATATTTGGAATCCTATTTCCACGCTCTTCCATTTTTCATGACCCTGTATTTCATCCAAAGTTCACTTTAAAGATATATTTTAATTGGAAATTTGAAGCTTAATCAGATGCAATAAACCGCTAGTTAATAGGTGTATTATTTTTAGAGTTATAAGGATGTTTCTTTCAAGCAATTCAGTAATCGAGCCTTCAAAATTTGTGACGTCATCAAGCCACGATTTTATTTGAATTGCAATGCATTTTATAAGTAGTTTACACATTTTTTACTTTAATATTTTACATTGTGCATATCCATGATGGGTAAGTATTACGGTGGCCCCCAACGACTAGTTTTAATACATTTTTGATGGAAATTTTTAGAAGCTTTCAGAAATAAAATTTTAAATTATACATGGTAGCTAATATAATTTTATTGCTCCAATTTAATTTCCTTTAGAGAAGTACGAATTTCTGGTTTCTCTATTACTTTTCCTTAAGACAGCTCTTGCTACCTTTTATCGATAAACGAACAATGCTTACGGAAAACATCTGAATATGGCGACTTTCTGGCACCCCCCGTCTCCCACCACATACATTACTTTCAGAGTCTAGCAAAACGAATTTCAAAGAAAAAGAAAACTGAGCATGATTAAACGATAAATGTTTGACTCTCCATTTTCATTTGCATTGCATAGAAGGGGGGAGGGTGACATTACCGTCAAATATATAGCTTGCTGATGTATTTTTCTGCCCCACTTTTTTTAGTGAATGGAGATATTCCCTACCCAAACTTCTAGAAAATGGGGAGCGTTGCTATTGTATCTTTTACAAGCAATACAAAAAAAAAAAGGATAGGAATTTTTTTTAATTTTTTCTGTTAAAGAAATTTATTAAAAGAAAGATAGAAGAGCACTAAAAGTTTCCAAGTACAAAAGTACCTACGTGTCAGCACATTTATCAATGGGTACCGTAATTAGCATGTTTCGCCGCCGTATACCTTTATCTTTTTCGGATGTTTCTATGGAGTTCAAATTAGCTTTCTAGAGAGGGAGGCGGACTTCCCCCCCCCACACACCCACTTGTTACGCCCATGAACAAAAGTAGAAGATTATGCTCTTCTTGATTAAAACTATCCAGATGATATTATTTTTTTGTAATTAATGATTCGAACAAATTTATTTCTGATTTATATTAAATGAAATCAAAATCATTTATTAACAAAAAAAAAAAAAAAAAAAAAAAAAAAAAAAAAAACACTCACTTTCTCCTAAAAGCACTCAAATGCGGCCTTTTAAAACACAATGCGATAAATATATTTAATAATATAAAATTTTAATAAAAATAAACGTCACAATTTTCAATTTGAAAAATTGAAGAACAAGCAATGTTTCTTAAAATTTACCTTTGAAGCAGATGTGTAAAAAAAACATTTTGCTTCGTCAGGCCACAATTGTGAAGAAATGTTTATCTCAGGCACTGTACTCCTGTAAAATATCTTGAAAATTCGGAGTTTTGCAGGATCATGCGAACCCTGATGTTAGTATTCATTAATTAATTATAAACTTAATACTGAGTCAAAGATCTCACAAGAAAAATAAAAAAATTGCAATGTTTAATAATATGATATCCTTAAGTAAGTGTTAATGCTGTTTGTTTTAGGAGAAAAAGGAAGACGACTTCTATTAAATATGACACAATCCATTTCAAAAACAACAGGTGCACATGGAAAGCGGTAAGACAGTGTGTTCTGGTAAAGGTACAGAAGTGGTTTATCCACACGGCGGGATTTTCTTACAGTGCTTTACCAAACCTCATCGTTTTGACGTGAGACTGCCTACTCTGGTTGTAAATTTTTAACATTTTCCCACATAGTTAAAAAATATTTATGCATTGGGTTAGTCTTAATTTCTTAAAGCTATAAAACAAGCTTCTTTGTTTTGGGAGATTTCTAATTCCTTTAGCCTGGAAATAAGAAAGACATAATAGCACTTAAATAAAAAATAAATATATAAAAAATTATAATTTAATTTTCTCAAAAGTAGTCACATTTTACAAGGAAATTAAAATCTAAAAATCAACCAAGTATTTTTAGACTTGAATATTGATTGGTAGAAATTAATTATAGTAATTACAAAATTTCAATTACACCTACACATTTCAATTCATAAAATTATGCGAAATATTTTTTTTTTTTCTGATAATTTGATTTTTCTTATTTATTTATATATTTTCTTGGATTCATTAATGAGTTTCGTTCTTTAAGGTAGCTTTCATTACAAAAAGTAAAACGCTACCTAATGCAGCCATTATGACGAAAGTAATTTCGGAATATTTGGTATATTTTCATCGATAGCTTTTTACTTTTTGTAATGAAATACACCTAAAACAGCGAAACTCATTAAGGATTTCATAAAATATATAAATAAATAAGAAAAATAAAATTATCAGGAAAAAAAAAAAGAAAAATTATTTTGCATAATTTTCTGAATTGTAATGTGTAGCTGTAATTAAATTTTGTAATTAATATAATTAATTTCTAACAATTAATATTCTATTCTAAAAATACATGAGTGATTTTTAGAACTTAATATATATATAGCTGAGTTTTGTAAGATAATAGCATTCGTCTTTATAAACCAATTTGGGTGAAACTAAGCGTGTGTATTAGGCTTACCAATATCTCGACCAAGTTCGTTGGACAGCTTGGTCCGCCATATTATTCCAAAATGGCGGCCACTAAACGATTTAACACTAAAAAAAAGAAATACAAAGAAGTTTGAAATTCAAATTTATGTTTTTGATTTATTTTATTTTTCTTAAATGTTAAGCCTATATACAAGGATGACGAAGCATTTTTTTGTTTTCCCTCTATCGTAAAAATAATGGCTGAGATATAGCAGCTTGAAATTCTAGGGTGGCTAACATTTTGAAAAGAAGACAGCAGATTAAAACACCTTCTCTTACCTTTCAAACTATATAATTATCCCTGGACAATTCATAAATGCAAGGAATAAACTATTTGAATAAAATATTCCACTACGCATCTCAAATGAATTTCGGACATAGTAATGGAATATTTAAATGTGACGCAGTATAAAAGTAAAATAAAGAATTTTGTTGATAGTTTCAAAATTTGCATTACAATAAAATCTCACACTATTTCAATGAGCAAGCAGATTAAACGTTATTTTGATTTCTGTAGACAGAAATAATTTGGATGTTAGATCTTTTATTTAAAATAGAGTCATTTACATTTGAAGGAATATTTTCTGTTAATTTTTAAATGGTTTTCCCGGTATATAGATCATTATTTCCTGAAATAAAAAAAAATAGTAGGAAATTTTCCAATTTATTCCAGATATATCATTATTAGACGCTTTTGAAATGTAAATGTGAATTTCGACAGCATAATGCTGTCATTAAAATTCTTGATGTTTGGGCAAGTATTTGTTTCAGTAAAAACGAATAATGAAAGGTAATTTTAGAAGAAAATTCCCTTTAAAATTTCTTATTACAAACTTTTAATAACTCTTTGAAAACGAAATTGATCATTCAGATTAGTTGCAAATCTATAAATATGTTAATGAAGAAATAAAATATTTGATGAATAAATTAATCACTTATACTCGTACATCAAGAATCATGAATTCAACAATTCTGATTTTTAAAGGAAAAAAAAAAACTTCATCAAAATGTGTTTTTTTTTGTTAAAAAGAATTATACTATGTAGAAACTATCATATTTCTTAAGAATGATCATGTCGTGCAAAAGTCTGAAATTAAAAAAGAAAGGAATATGTAGGCGAGTAAAAGTGTACGAGCAATGGAAGTCATTTGCAGCATGTGAGATGTATGTACACCTGAAAACGATTTTTTGAAAAATTAGTGGATTGTTCTCAGCACGTTCGTTATGCTGAAGATAATAAAATTCTCCTTATACCCGAAATGGATGTGTTAAGAAAATGCCAATTTTTGGCAATCGGGAAGACTTAATGATTTCCTTTTATTAATAACGTTTGATACTTTTTAACACTTTCCAACATAGTTGAAAAGAGTTTATGTATTCGGATTGTCTGTCTGTCTGTCCGTGCTCTAACTCGCGTAATTAGTGTTTCCCGTGAACACTAAGATCAGTCACTTTTTCGGGGATTAATTCCGTTTCTCCGTTGTCTCGGCATCTCCATGCACACGAAAACGCGGTCGACAGTTAGTTTAATTATGCTCTTATTCGGTTTCTGTACACCTGCACACTTACATCAGAAAAATTGTTTTGCACGTTTAGATACGAGTGAGAAACAAACTAATGCTTAACAACAAAGTCACTGTGTATTTTTAAAAATTCATGGCTACTAGCAACAAATTCAACGCCCTACGTCGCACACAGAACTACAGGAAAAAAAAACGACACATATGAGGCATATACAAATTACCTACTCAGTTCAGATTGCAAACTGGTATTTCTCAGTATATTTATCTAATATGAATTTTTTAATATTCTGAAACTTCGATACTTCTGTTCTTCTGAATTTTTTAATATTCTTAATATTCTGAAGGCGTCAACTCTGTCATAGAAGCACGGTATTATAATCCGTTCAGGTTCTAGTATCCTATTAAGAGGACATGTCATTTTTTTTTTTTTGAAGACATGTTTATTTTTTTTTTCTAAACAATTAATTTAGTCATTATCTCCATGTAGTGATATTAGTATCCTAATCTTTATTATAAATGTGAAAGTGTGAAAATGTTTGGCTGGAGTCAGCGTCAAAACGGATGATTAACTGCGTTTGTATTCGTTATACATTATATTCATTTTTATTTTTCAATGTGGAAACTCTTCACTGAAGTTAATAAAATTCACATATTTTAGTTGTTTGTAATACAGAACCTAAAACATATAAAAATAAAACCTATTTTAGTCAAATGTATCAATATAATATTCTATTGCGTTTCTAATAGTGTGGCATTTCAAATAAAAAACAATGTGAAAATTAATGTGGCATTGCAGTAATAATAAGTACAGCAATGTAAAAATTACAAAATATATATCTGATACGTAAACCTTGGAGTTATTCTCTTTCCAGAATTTTTGTAACCACTATTTGATCCCAGGAGTAATATTCGTCTTATAAATTCTGAGATTAAGACAAAGATTACGAGTTGGAAATATCGGTTATAAAAATCCAAAAAAACAATTTCTTTGAAAACCAATATCAGTTATAAAAAAATATAGAAAAATCCATATAACACGAACGTCAAAATTCACCTTAACAAATTTTATAAACACAATGTAAATACATTGAAAATTTCGTTACTACCGAGGTGCAATAAATCAAATCACAGTTTTAAAACATTAAAACTATTAGATGTTAAAATTATGAGCTTTCGGCTAAACATTAGCCATCCTCAGATGAACAATCAGCAGTCGAGAAGACGCAGCTCCGAATGGCACGCTTTGGGCAGGCTGGAAATGGGCGAAACCAAACAGCTATGAAACGAAGGGAGTGAAGGAAGTCGGGATGATACCATTACAAGCTGGGGGGGAGGGGTCAGCAGAAACCGAAAACCCCAGTGATACTTAGTAACCAAATACGAGGGATCTGATAAGATAATACACCATTTCATGTATTATCACCTCTTTTGAAAATTTTTAGGGACTCTCTGATTATGCAACTATTATACTTTGAACCTCGTGAAATTATTTTAGCTTACTGAAAAATACATCAATGTATTTAGCTTGATTTAATCTGGATAAAGCAGTGAATAATTTTCCTTTTTTCATGTCAGTTGTATGTTCCTTAATCCTTTCATTTAATTTGCGAGTTGTCATGCCTATATATGAATATATTTTAGAACTGCCATTAACTTTAAAAGGAATAATATATATGCCAGATTTATCTCGGTATTCAATAGGGTCAATCATTCTATGTACCAGATATTTTAGCTTTGTTGCTCATGATTTTAACATCTAATAGTTTAATGTTTTAAAACTGTGATTTGATTTATTGCACCTCGGTAGTACCGAAATTTTCAATGTATTTACATTGTGTTTATAAAATATCAGTTATGTTGGTTATATTGTGTCATTATTTGAATTCATCACTAACAGTCTTGACAATTTAGTGGAATTCTGAATTCATAATATGTACGAGACTTATGAAATATTAATTTTGATTTTTTTTTAATCGACGAGAGTCTGTCCTTAAATAAAGCGAAAATTATTATAAAAAATTTTAGCATATTCATTTTGAATACAAAAATACGATTAGTTTTCAACACTGATCGCTATCGCTGATTTTTGAACTAAACTATTGGGCTTACATTAGAAATGCCTCTAATTATACGCCAGTAGTGCAAAAATATAGCTATATATTGTAATTATATCCAACAAAACCTGATATTGCAAAAATATTTACTTTATGTTGAAAATATTAATAATGGATTTGCAAAATATTTTTTGCCAATATTACGTTAATATGTGCAAAATATATATATTGGCAAAAATATTTTAGAATTCCCCTATTAATATTTCAAACGTGAATTATGTGGAGGTAATTACAATGTATAGCAATATTTCTGCAATACTGATTTTTCATTTAAAATATTTTCAATGTAAACCTAATATTTTACCAATATTGGTATTTCAGTTCAAGTATCAGCAATAACGATCAGTGTTGAAAATTAAGCGTACATTTGTATACAAATATATATAACAGATTTTTTAATAATAATTTTTGCTTTATTTAATGACAAAATACTGTTCCAAATCTCTGGTAGATATTTTTCGCGTATTAATGAAAAGTAAAATTACAAAAGTCAGATAGATATTTTGAATTCAGCATTTCTGTGATTGTAAACACTGTTAGCTATGAATGCAAATATTAAGCGCAATATAAGCAAAATAACAAATAGATTTTTTCATTCGTTTCTGGATTTTTATAAACGTTTTTTCTCAATAGCAATCTTCGCATCATTTAATTTCTGAATTTATAAGGCTAATATTACTAATAGGATACGATAGTGGTTAGAAAAAATCCGGAAACACAATCAGTCCAGGGTTTTCTCATATATCATCTCAGGACATACAGTTGAAAATTCCATTGTTACATTTGACTGAAAGCAAGTTTTATTTTTATAGCTTTTATTTTAGGTATTACAAACAGATAAAATACACAGCTTTTTATTAATTTAAGTTAAAAGCTTGCATATTTTGACAAAAATAACATACTCAAAACTACAATATACTCAAACATACTCAAACATACTCAAATTATATACTAATTGCTCTGCCGGAGCAAATCGCTTTAGTGCTAAGAACTCTGCTCATCATCAACTTCTTTGTGTTGCGGAATTCCTAAGTGAAAACCTCAACATAAACGTTCCTACTTCTGCCGCCTTCTTGGACGTCGCTAAGGTATTTGTCATGCTGGACTTGTACATCTTATATACTCTTACCTAAGCGACAGCACCTTCTGTTTCCGCATTAATAACATATACTCTTACACTATATGTAATTCTCTCGGGTATTCTTACGGATTCTGTGTTGGGCTCTACCCTGTTTAACATCTTCTTTAATGATATTCAATGTACATTGAGAACTTTTATTGCTCTGTTGCGGACGCCATAGCAATCTACTTATCTGAACACCAGCCATTCTATTTATACAATAGCCTTCAAAAACATATAGACACTTCCATTAGTGTTTGTACTCTGTCTCAGGCTAGTCTTTGGTTGCTTTTACGCCATCTTAGGAACTAATGGAATCTTTTTTTCATTTTTAATAGTTTTCTTTTCACTTTTTATGTCATTTAATTCGTTTACTTTATTTGTTACAAACTTTTTTTTAAATTTTCTTTATCTATACTTTTAATCCTGTAGTTTTTACTTAAATTTCTTTAAACTTAAATTTCTTTAATGCTACCTTCAAGTCTTTGCAAGTCGCTTACATGTCACCCGGATGTAAAGTTTCTTAGCAACTAGGAAATCCATTAACATATTTTACACTGTTTCATTGTATTGAGAATATACACGCATGAGACTTGCGTATCTTTTTACCCGCATAGCAATTAAAGATTATCTCTTTTACATTTTGTGGCCGTGCTGCGCCTTTAAAATCATGGCTGGATCCTAAAACATGTAACATGTATATCCCTTAATTTATTGAATGTTTTTCTTTTTTGAAAGGATTTTATTATAAACTAGCTAACCCGCCCGACATTTCCCGGGACGTGGATAATAATAATCTGTTCTATACGAATATAACTGAAATCTGTTAAGCTATCGAAATCAAGTCAAACGAGGCAAACCCCGTTGTAATAGGGCTCATAGAACCCAACATCGGAAAGCGCATCCTGGCGGTCGAAAGTGCAACTAAAATATTTAAGGCTATAGATATCCAGTCGAATGAGCCAAACCCTGCCGTAATCAGGGGCCATCGAACCAGATATACTCCTATAGTTCCACCTTTCACCGCCAGGGTCGCAATCTGTTCTTGAAGAAGATTTTTCAGAACACTCGACCCAGCAAATTTCCTAATAGAATTGAAATTTAATCCCCGGTAAACATCGCCAAAATAGCGGAAATCGCGAAAGTGGGTTACGTAAACGATCGGTTTCGAAAGGGTTAATGTAGATATTTTTTAAAACCCAACAATGCGTTTTGAAGAAAATAAAAGTGTCCATGATTTGGAGTCTATTGTTTGTCCGTATTCACATTTCCCGAGTCACTGCCGATTTTTAAACCTGGGCCGAAGAACGAAAGTCGCATGAGTGAGTTTTGGGAAGGATATTTTTCCAAAGGGTTAAAATCAAAAATTTCAAAACGAATACCATATTGTAAAAAGCAAAGGGATATAGATCAGGCGCTGTATTTTTAGTTTTTCGTATCTTGTTTATAAACGCCGATTCGAATTTTTAAAGATAGGAGAAATAGTTAAAAAGCAAAATTGACTTACGGTAAAAAACTTTTTCTAAAGGGTTAACGTGAATTTTTTTTTTAATTAAAGGTTTCTGCCTGAACCCGGTAGTACAGAGATGTTTTTAGGTGTGTTTGTTTTTTGGTTGGTTATTTTAGAAAGCCGAAGCCAGATTTTATATATCGCAGAGAATCGGAATTCGCAAAAGTGAGCCTTGCGCGCGAATTTTTTCGAAGGGTTAATATTCATTTTTTTTAACCCTCTGAGCGTTTTGAAAAAGGGTAAAATTGTAATGTTGTTTTCTCTGCATTTCTTTTTAAATGCTAAAAAATTATGATTCTGTCAGCACTATAAATAAAACTTAATTACAAATATGAATGTAACCCTTGAGAGTATTAATCATTCTTCAATGTTTTGAAAATTCATTAAATCTATAGAATTATTTTATCTTAAACATTGCATATATTGCAGTGAAACCTGGAGCTTAGTGAACGGAATATTACGTTCCACACGCTTAGAGGGTTAAACAAATACAGATATCGAAAAAAGAATAAATGTACATATTGTCTGGTATTTTTAATTTTCCGTACCTTTCTCTGAACCGCCGATGCAAATTTTTAAAAATTGCCAAAATCGCAAAAATCACGAAACGGCATAGAGAAAAAATATTTTTTCGAAGGGTTAATTTTCGTATTTTTTTTAAACCAAATGCGGCTTTAAAAAGGGCAAAATTAGTTCTTTAATTTGCTGACCATCGTTTTCCTTATCTTTTGTATATTCCGGTGGATGCAGCGCTCGGAAAACGGGAGAAAATAAAAAACATGAATTCGATGCTTATTGATTTTTTTTGAAAGGGTTAAATGTGAATTTTTTTTCAAACCAACCTTATCGTTCGAGACGTAGAAGTATGTTCTTTGAGAATATGTAAACTGTTTTTCCGTATTTTCAGCTGTTCGCTCATAGCGAATTTAGAAATACTTAAAAAGAAATGGAATGACTTACGCTTTGTTTCTTCTTTTAACGGAGGAACGAATAAATGGCTTCTGGGCATGCGCGAGCTATTTTCGGAAGACGGATTCTTTATTTGCGATCTTTGATCAGTTTTTAATTAATAACTACTCTTATTTTTAAACTATTAAAAATCTGAGACTCAGGTGCACTAGGAGAGGGTTTGGACTACCTAAATCTAAATTTTCAGGCTCCTAGGTGGGCTAGATTTAGCTAGCCATCGCCAACAGAAGCACACACAGAGCGAAACTTTATTTTATTAGTATAGATGTAAGTATAATTTGATTGAAATATAGTTAAATAATGTTTCTAAATTTCGTGTTATAATGTTTTATTTAATTTAATGTAAGAATATTCTTCTTATTTGAGTAAAAATTCAAATATTATTTGAAGAAAATGTCAAATTTAAGTGTATTTTTTAAATGTTTTTGAAGAAAATGTCAAATTTCAGTGTATTTTGGAAATGTTTTTAAAGAAAATATTAAATGTAACTATCTAATGTTCTTAGTATATTTAAAATAACTATAAATGTTTCGAAGATAGATATTTTAACGTTCTCTCAATTACTGAGATACGTAGAGTAATGAAACATTAAATTATATTTAAAAGACATTCCAAATTTAACAGATTTAAAGTACTTTTGAGACATCATTTCTAAATTTTTAAACATTTTAATAAGAAAAGAACACTTTAACTGATTTTATTTATGTGTAAGAAAATACGAATTAACGACTGATATTTTCATTGAAAGTGAACTAAAGTATAAAAATTAATTTTACGTTTTTGGTGTCAAATTTAAATACCTCATATACTGTTTATATTATAGTTTATACGCGTCATACTAGATTAAATAAATAGTTAAATTTAGGTTATACAATATCTTACTTTATCTTAAAATAATATATAAATACACAATATTATTTTAAAAATAAAAAAAATGTAATTACTTTTCATAATACAGAATGGTCATAAAAAACAGTATATGAGCCCTTACATTGAGAAAAATGGCACTTTCAAATCTGAATAAATCAATGTTTTCATTTTGTTATGAAACTTTTTGTTTCAAATATGACGACCCAATGCATTCAATTCTGAAATAACAGAAGTACTCAGAATATTGAAACATGGACATACTCAAAACTGAGCACATAGAGGTCAGTTCATACTAATTTTTGAAACATGGACATACTCAAAAATTATTAGAATCAGTTCAAACTCATTTTTGAAACATGGACATACTCAAATATGAGCACATGATGTCTTATTCTTGAGTGAGCGCATATTTTCAAAAATGAGTAAATACATGTTTTAAACTTGAGTAATTTTGATTCGGAGCCATTTTGACTATGCGACATAGTCAGATTTGCGTAGTATTTCCTCAGTTTTGAAAATTTTGTTTTCTGAGTGTAGTGGTCTTACCATTCAAGAAACGGAATGTCATTTGAAATGTGGGTATTTTACAGCATGGAGTCAAGAATGAGGTAAAGAACAATACTCAATCTCTTACAATTACGATTACAATGACAAAGTTTCAAAATCTTAAAATGACAACATCATTTGAAATTTTCAAAATTTTGTCATTGCAACAGTAACTTTGAAAGCGCAATTGATATTTATCACATTATCTAGACCATGTCAGAAAATACCCACAACACAAGTAGCATACTGTGTCTTTGAACGGATGGATCACTAGGGGACCATAGATTGGAAATTTTTTATGTCCACCCTGTAGTTCTTTACGAATTTCCCAATTCGAATAATTTATCGATTTTAGTTGTTTTAACAATCTATTATGATGAAAACAATTAACTAAAACAAAGTGTAAAGTTTTAAGATGTGCTTAAAAATCTGATGTTTAACTTAACGAGGAAATATAATTCATCAATTTTATTCTATAAAATATTTCACAACCGACGAATGAATATGTAAATAACAGGTTTGATTTTTATAATGGGATTTAAATATTTTTTATGGCGTATTATAATTAAATCGATACGAGATTCTTCACTGCGAAATGTGTATATTGTGTGCATTAGTTAATTTTTCTGACGATTTCAACGAGAATTTGTACATTAAATACTATAGTGCTAAGAAAATAAACATGCAATTTAAAATGTGCAATGCCAATTGTTAAAAAAAAAAGAAATTTTCTAAAATTGCTAAAAAGCATAATATCATAAAAAAAAAGTTTAATTATATTAATTTTAGATATTTTATTTAAAATTAAATTGCATTAAAGTAGTGATAGTTAGCTTTATTAAAAAGCAGTAGCCTAAATTTTGTTTTTTATGACGCTGATGTTAAGAATATTTGGTTTCTAATTTTTACATAAATGCTGTATTAAAAATCAGCAACTTTATTGAAAGGTAAAAATCATAGTACTTATTTAAGACTATTTTAATCAACTGCTGCATTAAAATTTTAATTCCGAGACCACCAAGCATCACCTTTTTTACAAAATATTTTATTTCTAAACTATCACTACATTAATTAATCAGCTAAAATAAATACAGATCATTTAAATATCGAAATTACATTTATGAATAGATTTCAAAATTTGCCCTCTTTAGATTCATTGTTTGTTAACGTCAATTATTTTATTTGAGACATAACGAGAAGAAAAAAAATATATATTCACTGTAGAAAAATAATCTTTATTACAGAAATAAATTTAAAAAGATTATTAAAATAAAAATATATATTTCCTTCCATAATAATATTTAATATTTCATTTCTAAGAGAAAATAGAAGAACAATTTTTTTTTTTCCTTAGAAACATTTCAATATTTTAAATAAACACTAAAGAAATAAAAGAAATACTAAACTGTAATGGAATTGATTTTATAGAAACAAAATCTTGCATATAATTTGATAACACATATATATGTTACGGCTAGTGCCCGAAATCGGCCAGTTCGCGAATTGGCCAACTTCATTTTAAATTGATTGACCAATTCGGGAAACGGCAGGCCAGTTCGCGAAATGGCTAGAAGTAATCGGCCAATTTGCAAAACGGATAGGGGGCGAATGGACAAGTCGAAAGGAAAAGTCATGAGATGATTTTGAGGATCTGTATATTTCCTATTTAACCAAATTTAACATGTTTTTCTAATGTAAGATTCATT
Source organism: Maratus michaelseni (assembly GCA_963931845.1). Lineage (NCBI taxonomy): Eukaryota > Metazoa > Arthropoda > Arachnida > Araneae > Salticidae > Maratus > Maratus michaelseni. Next base: position 459,059,524 of record OZ007588.1, read on the forward strand.
TGAAGTTGCGCTTGTACAAGATATACATTTTTAATATATATAATTTAAATGTTTGTAATGTATTCTTCTAAACGATAGCTTACAGTTTTCAAAAAAAGGAAATAATGGAGATTATTACACTTTATTAGTGTATTTTTTATCAATATAAATAATTGTATGTTTTCCATTGAAAAAAATAAGGTGTTTATCATCATCAAGTGTCAAGTTTCCTTAAAAGTAAATTAACATCATTTAACAAAAAAAAAAAAAAAAAAAAGAAACAAGCTTTCCTTATTAACGATATATGGGCGTGAAGGACATACAATTCCGACATAATAAATACAATAACTGATACACTAGGACGGTTATTCGACGCTACGCTAACGTAAACAACAGATAAAACAAAATAAATTTATTTTTGAGATACTCCAAAGCTTCATAAGAAAACTTACATTAGTTTAAAGAAAAAAGATTGGGAAATGTAGCAAGGACGACGCATTAGCTATAAATTTAATATGAATATGATTTTTCATGTTGACTTTTCATATTCATCATAAAACTAATTCTTCGTATATAAAAGACTGGATAGATTTGTTTGTCAACATGGGCGGCCGCAGAACAAACTTCAAGAACGGGACATATATCCGAACAGAAGCAATTCCAATCCGGTGTGTTTCTTATTTTAAATCGAGAATAAAAACAAAATAAATTCAAATGGGATTTCTTTTATTAAAACTCCATGTGTAAAGCAATTTTTGTATATCTATAAAAAGTAATACAGAAATATAACAACACATCACAAATCCAAAAACACATATTAAAAATGACGAATTGAAACGGATTATTAATTTTGTTCATCGGGGGAAGGGGAGGTGCTCTGTCCTGTCAAACTCCGTTTATAATAACTGTTAAACACATAAACGTAAAAAAAGAAAAAAAATTAGAATTTGTCTTCAACGAGGGCCAAATAGGCTCTGAACCTGTGACTAAAATTATTATTCCTACCTATTTGTAGTGTTTAATTATCTTAAATCGTTTGAGAGGAAAAATTTTTACTATAGTTTTCAAAATCACAAGCTAATAAAATTATTAAATTAGTATTTGAAAATCCAGGGAAACGCATGTTTCTTCAATTTTTAAATGTAAAATAACGTTTTGAATTCCATCCAGACAAAACCTTTATCTCAGATTACTAAAAAAAAAAAAAATCTATTTATAAAGTTGTCTTTCATAACAAATATTGATTTTGGATAAGAGATAAACACAAGAAATGATTTTTTTTTTTTTTTTTAACTAGGCGGTTTTTTCCTCTTACGAGCTACGTTCACCAATCTCCGGTAGGTACCTGCAGAGACTAAAAACATACTAATTTTCACTGTTTTAGAAAATATTACCCTAATTACCTAAGATTGAATGATATTATCATGGTCAATGGCGATCTTCTGTAATGGGGTGGCCATTCATTTCTCTCTCACGGGGGGGGGGGGGGGTGGATTTTTGGTTCCCAAGATCGCATTCACTACCACCGTAGCCGCTAAAGACAAATTTCGAGATTAAGTAAAATCTATTACACATTTGAAAATCAGCTTGTATACAATGGTTAGGTAAAAAATATTGCTGCTTCTCGGACTTTATTAAAGTTTTTTTTTTCTTTTTTAGACGCTATAGGCAACCCGTTTTAAATATATTTAAAAAATGACGTAAATAACGCCATTAAATGATTTTCACGCTTATAATTTATTCATTTTATAGCTTTATTTATTATTTAAATCGACGTGTAAATATATTCTTCAATTGACAAGAGTGTGCCTGTATTATTTGTTTTTTCTTTAATCTTACAACATGAGAAAAAAAAATGACTATTTCAAACTATAAATTAAATCTCTATTCAGATAATGATATTTTCTAAAAGAAAATGGATAAAACTCTTAAAAATTTAGACAAATTTAATAAAACATTGGACACTGCATAACCCCATATAATCAAGTATATGGTTGCAAAAAATAGCTGAATTGCTAGGAATAGTTTTTTATTCAATAAAACTTATTTAACTGAACTATCTTAACCAACTCCAACATTAAATAAATCTTAAAAAATCCTTCCATTTAAAAAATGTCCTCTTCAACGTGTTTATCATATTTTTATCTATAAAACTCCCAGTTCTCATGCTTTTATGTGCAAATTTTCTGCAGGATAACAGGGAAAAAGGTCACAATGAATTTAATTATGGTAGCAACAAAATTAATTATATTGTTTTAGCACAGTGAAAAATTCTGGAATAACCGTATACAATATTCATATTAAATACCAAAAATTATAAAAAATGCAATACTCTAAATAAATCCGTTGTATGAGAATATGTCACACAGGCAATAAATTCTCCAAACGAACAGAGTATTATCGCAAAAGCATAAAATGTTCCTCATACCTCGTGCACGTCCGTGCTACATACCTTAAAGCCTTGGTTCATCACTTCGGAAATTGTCACGGAATTTCCGGCCACTTCGGGAATTGGCCGGACAGTTCGCAAATTGACCAAACTTCGGGTTTTGGCCGTAATATATCTATATATTTAAAACGCTAAGCGATTTTTTTCGACAATCCGTGAGAACAAACTACTGCATCAAATTACACCATTCTTTTTTAAAATAAAAGATATTTGGACACAGATTTCTTATCGTGCATTCGTTTGTTCGAAAAGTTAATTAATTAGCCGTAATTTTCAATTAAGCTTTTACTTCTGCTTATGACGTCATAAAGTCGGCAACTCCCACTGTTGCGAGGCATAGAGTTTATTCTCTGAACTCTGTGGTTCGCCAATCTTTTGACATTAGCTAATATCAACTAGGTAATATTTTAACATTGAAATATAAAATCTTAAAAAAAACTTACTTAAAATTAGCTAGAATATAATCATAATAAAATATCTAAATATAAACATATCAATATTAATAACAAATCTCACGTAAAATATTGCAATTTAAGTTATTCCAATTGAAACAAGATTTGAAGAGTTCTCCCTGACGCCCAGCTAACATAAAAGTACCTATTTTATTTCATTTATTTACACACAAATTCAATTTTATTATAAAACACCAGGTTGCCATACAAAGCAAAAATCGTCATTTAGGCGCCAAAAATTAACCCCGGTGCGTCTGCGGTATCTGAACCGATTTAATCAAAATTGTTTTGGTTGCACCACCTATTTCAAAACTAATTAAATCCATGATTATTGTTTCTTTCTCAGACTAAAAATAAGAAAATTGGTACTTCTCTGTTATCCCGTCGACCTCTTTTCATAACAAAAAACTATCGCCAATCTGTAACGCAAAATAAACGGGAGAACGTTGCCATCGAAATATCAAAATAAATAAATAAATAAAATATAAGAATTTAAAGACACGATTGTTATTTTAATTAATGAAATAACTAATAAATCAGTAAAACATATTGAAAAATAGACGCAAATGTCGAATTAAAAAATATTTGATGACGTAACAAATTACGTATAATGCTTCTGACATAAAGTAAATCTGACTGCATTTTTTGTGTTTAATTGTACAGTTTTGCGATAGTTTTTTATTATGAAAAGTGGTCGACCGGATAATAGGGAAGTAATCAGAAAATTTAATGCTTAACGAAATTCAATTATTACATCGATCGCTAATTTTTGTACTTTTCCGTTATACCGATACCATGAAATACATGTAAATGTATGCTTGTCGACAATGGTGCCCGTATAACGGAAAAGTACCCAAATTTTTCTTACTTCGGGCTATACCAAAAACAAACATTTTACAGGTAACAAAAAATCGCCAAAAATGATTCCTTCGTCAGCAATTATGACATCAAAGTTGGATAAAATCTAAAAACCTGAATTTTACAACGTTTATGCGAAACACCACAGAGAACACACGCTATTTTTATATAAGTAGGGTATATTTAAAAGAATAAGATAACTAACAACCTTCAATAATATAATGCATGAAAAAGTAAACAAATAAGTGATTCAGTAAATCTTAAAGGTATGTATTTCTTAATGTAATTATAAAATGTAGAACATTTTCTGGTACCATCAAAAATATTCATTATCCCGTCGAAATTCCGTTCATTGTCCCGTCGTCCCATTAAGAAAAAAAAACTATATCCAAATTAGGTACTTTTCGTTAACAGGCGCCAGTAAAATATATAAATATAATATAATATATACATATATATATATATACGTATATACATTATATATATGTGTATATATGTATGTATATATATATATATGTATATATATACTATATATATATATACTTCATTGGCGCCCGGCCCTACCGAAAAGTACACCAAATAATTCGCCAAACTGTAGCGCCCAATAAACAGTCGGAAGAATGTTGCCATTAAATCTCAAAAATAAAAAAAAATAATAAAAAAAAAACTTAGGAAAAGCCCCATATATTAAATTTATATAATAAATTTATCAGTAACTTTAAACAATAAAATTTACAATATATAAATGAAAACAGAATCAAAAATAATCTTGGATATTTATTTATTTACATTATTTCTTTTAATTATGGAAAAGGAATAATCATCCTGATTATGTAAAGGAACTGAAGAAACCATACAAATAAATTACATTTGAAAACTTTAAAATTCTGCCTTATCTGCAGATTGATTTATTATTGTAAAAAAAATTCTTCATCTTTACATAAAAATTGATTAGCTTAAAACAATGGATGCGTTTTAGAAGATATGGATTTGAAACGAACAATGATTTAAGAAGACATTTTAAAAATTTTGATCAAAAGATTTTAAAACATTTTTCTTTAAACGTCGAATTTTGACGGTGCGTTTGGGGGGATGCAATGCACATGCGCGTAGGAACTCATTCGGTTGCATTATCACAGGAGGGTGGGGGGAGATGTGTGCTTTATTTACTATGTTCTTTTATTGACTGAATATGAGATGAGCGTAGAGGTATACTATTTGTATGATACTTCATAGGTCCAGGAAATTTTCTTTTTTGCCGTGGGGAATATGGCGGTAATGTAAAACTGATTTGCATTTTGTTTACGGATTGTTTGTTAAAAGTTTGCATCAAAAATAGTACTATAATTCACTGGGGGAAAAAAAACTTTTAAAATAAAATATTTGACTGTTTCATAAGCACCTCTTCTTATGTAATAAAGAAGATTATTTTACTAATATTGTTATTGTAATTTTTTCCGTCAAGTTTTGACGGGTTCCATCTAGTATATGTTTATTTCCACAAAGGAGTATTATAACTATTTTTTTAAATATTTTTAGGGTGTGGAGTTTTCAGTGTTTTTGAAAGTGTAGCGGGAAAATCCATTTTTTGTGCATGACAATTATTAAAAAACATCATTGGCTAAGGGTGTGGCTTCTACATTACAGAAAATGCATTTATATCATATTGCCCATATTGTTTTTTAGATTGTATGACATTTCATAATAAATCCGCATATTTAATGATATTTACTGATGCATAAACTTCACAAAACTATCTAGAGAACAATTTATTAAAGACTTTCAGAAGATACAATTGCTTCTTCTTTTCTTTTCTTTTTGTTTTCTTTTAACTCAGATTTCACAAATATACGAATCTGTTAATAAACCGCTTCTGAATCATTGATAGGCAAATGATAAATAAGAGAGCGTTTTTTGATATGGAAAATGTTACTATGCTCTGAGTACTTTCTGCTAACATCTGAAAATTCACGATCACTACAAGAACAATTTGATAACTTATTAGCTTATATTTTGTTTTATGCAGTAATAGGCATTCGTTGAAAAAGAAAAATTCTATCAAAAGCTTTCTGGTGGGAATTTGGAATAATATTCACGCAACTGAGATTACACTCTACTGCTTTCAACGTTTGTTCTATTCAGGACTGTGATTACAGTCTCCGGCCTGGAAAGAGTTAAAAATAATTTTTTAATTTAAAATAAATATTTATGTTTCCAAATTCTAATTTAAAATGTAAACTTTTAGTAAATTATTTGTCACAAGTCTTAAAATTACCTAATACATTTTGAATAAACACAGAATATACGATCGTTGAATCAGAAATCTTCAATAGAGTAATTACTTCTCTAATCCTTGGAAGCTTCATGCAGATCTTTAATAGTTAGTTACTTGCATCAAACAGGAAATCTATCTTATTATTACAAATCAAATTCTACTGAAAATCCTTTTATCCGAGATTTAGTAATCGGCTTATAGATGAATTCCAAGTATGGCTCTTTCGTGTTTACTAAACTTCCTGTATCCAGTAAATCATATTAAAATATTTTGATACAAATGATCTTTATTCGAAAATTTGAAAGATTAATAATATAGAAGATTTATAAACTTAAATAAGACATATTCTGTGTAAATATGTTAACAATCTCCCAATTATTTTTAACAAAATGTGGAATGAAACCCTGTAAATGAAAAATTTCTATAAAAATCAGAAACTTCTAATAAAGAATTCGTTTCTTTAAAAACAAGATAAACCAGAAATTTTACTCACGTTTTATAAAAATATCTCACACTGGAAGTTTATTTTAAAACTGTTTACCTTTTTTATTACTTTCTTCTATTTTTACAAGAAGAAAGTATTGTATTCTTGAAAATTTTCGATGGATTTCTTTGTTTTAGAAGGTCTTGAATACGATTTGACTGTTTTTAGAAAATATCTCTCTGTGAGTCTGTCTGTCTGTATGTGACATAATGTTTCGGGTGCTCTATCACAAGAAATATTAGAAGGAATTTAATAATACTTTGGATTCAGTTAGACCTTGATATAGATTGGAGCTGATTAGTGTTTGTTGTAAATCGCCAAAATGGGGGCGTTATTATGCTGCATTAATAACGAATTGCGCAATAGGGACTATGGTCAGGAACTATGAACGGATTTTCATCAAATATCAGATTCAGTTAGACGCTGGCACAACTTATTGCTGTTAAATTTTGGTGCAAATGCCCCAATACGTGGCGCTGCTATTCTGCATTTCTTAAAATTTACATGATTTTAGCGATTGTCATATCTCAAGAAGTAATGCACGAAATTTCATCAAACTTCATATTCTGTGAGATGTTGACATACGATGGTGCCGATTAGGTTTTCGTGTAAATCATATAAAACTTGGTGCTGATATGCTGCATTTCTCATCATTTATATGATTTTAGCGATAGTCATAACTCAAGAAGTAATGCACGGAATTTCATCAAACTTCGTATTCTTTTAAATGTTGATATACGTTGGTGCCGATTAGGTTTTCCAGTAAACCATATAACAGGTGGCTCTGCTATGCTGCAGTTTTAGATTTTAAAATGCATAATTAAAATAATTACGCTTTTCGAAGTATTAACGTGTATGAGATAGAAGAAAGTTTTGGAATTGGCACATCCGGCTATTTTAAGTATTTCATTGGGATTTTTTTTTTTTAATGAGGAAATTCCTGGTTTAGGATCGAAATATTTTCAATGGTACCGATCATATGACCGGTCTTTGTTATATTTAGTGTTAAAGCTGTTTCCTTGTATGTGAAATTATAATAATAAAATTATTTCTTCTAAGCTATAAAACTATGTGTTTTTCAGAACATAATTTAGAAAATATTTAAAATCCGAAGGAAAGTTTTTAAAATTAAATTTAAAATATTTTTGAAGCAACTTATATTTATGATAAATAAAAAATCAGAGCTTTTAAACAATGTAATTTTAACAATGCATTTAATATTTTTTTAGAATATATATTTTAATGAATATTAAAAGTAAAAGATAGTAACGCTAAACATAAATGATTATAATGATATCAGTTAAAAATTTTCAAACTGAGTGAAAATTGCCTTGGCTTGGAGTCAATTCCAAAATTTTCGCTCACATTGACAATGCTCTACCAGATTTGAGCTACCTGAGAAGGAACCCTTCGGACATAATTCACCCATTCACTCTTTTTCACTCAGTTTATTCTGTTTAAAATATATATATATATACTAGCCGGTCATCGCCCGTGTAGCCGGTCGCTTCTGAGTGGGACCCAAATACATTCTGCAGCGTACTGTCTTGACTTCCCTTGGGGCCCAGAAATTGCATTTTACATGCAAAACAAGAAATGTAAATAAAATACTTTATTTTAAACTATACGAAAATTACTAAATAATATATATATATATATATATATATATATATATATATATATATATATATATATATATATAAGCACGTAAATAAATATTTCGTGATATTAATGATATTTCTTCCATAATCCCTCTGACAAAATACTAATGACCCTGTTCGTATTTATCTACGATGAGCGGATAGCTTTCAGATGAAATAAATGAAAAAGGGATTGCCTAAGATAAATGGCGATCATTGTAAATGGGTACTGTCACACCCATAAATTATTAATGAGGTGATCAAAATAACGGGGCCCTTTAAATTTCTCAGCCATACATCGTTAATGCGTCGATCACTATAACGTGGTTCAGTTATTTTGCGTGCATAAATCATTAAAATGAAATAATTTTAAGAGGGCTCATTCGGTTGCACACTTGTAATCTGACTATACGGTAATCACCATAAGGCATCCTTGTGCATAACGTAGCCTATAAATACGGCAATCAGTATTTAAATCGAATTTTTTTACTTTCAAAGAATGTATTTTAAAAAAAGATGAAAGTGTACTATTTTGTTTAAAATTTTAAATCCGATCACTAAAAGACGAAAATAAGAAAAACAGGGGGGGGGGGATTAAAAAACATATTCCTTGGAAAAATTGTCACACAAAATATATAATAATAAATCAGTGATAGTTCTATTTCCGTCTCATTTTCCATTATCGGGTTCACAGTTGATGTTACCCACAAACTCGATAGCTTTAAAATCGCTGAAATATGTGATTAACTACTTTTTTTTGTAGATTTGTAAAGCGGAGTTTCACATTCTTACTTAAAACTGCTGCTGAGATATGGCACAATTACATAAAACTTTCGACACGCAGTATGACTTCCTTGATGGATTATTATCTAAAATTGCTGAAATACATATTTAACTATTTTTTAGTACATTTGTTTTCCCTAAATTTCACGCTCCCACCTATTACTGAGATATGTCAAAATGAAATAAAAAATTCGAACCCCATTTCACACCCTTTAGTGGCTGAATTTCTAAAATCGCGGAAATCCATGTTTAACTATTTTTCAGTAGATTTGTTATTCTGAATCTGTGATTTCAAGCTCCTAACTAAAAATGCTGCTGAGATATGGCGAACATTCGAAATGACCTAAAATTTTCGACCCCTATTTAGCCCCTTAATGGGTGAATTTCTAAAATCGCTGAAATATGTGTTTAATTAATTTTATAGAAGTTTTGTTACCCTTAATTTCACTCTCTTATCCAAAACTACTGATGACACAGGATGAAAAAGTGAAATCATCGAAAATTATCGATTCTCCATTTAACCCACTTAATAGTTGAATTTCTAAAATCGCCTAAAATACATGTTTAACTATTCTTTAGTAGATTTGTTATCACGAAATTCACATTCCTACCTATAACTTCTACTCAGAAATGGCAAAATGACATAAAACATTTGATCCACTAATTAATCTCCCTTAGTGGCCGAATTTCTAAAATCACTGAAATACTTGTTTAATAATTTTTTAAGGAGATTTGTTATCCTGAATTTCACGCTTTTTACTAAAACGTATCATAAAATAGGGTAAAAAAGTGAAATCACCGAAAAATTTCGATCCTTCGTTTAATCCCCTTCGTAGTTGAATTTCTAAAATCACTTGAAATGCACGTTTAACCATTCTTTAGTAGATTTGTTATCCCGAATTTCATGCTCCTAACTATAACTTCTACTGAGATATGACCAAATGGCGTAAGACAATCGACCCACATTTAACCCTCCTTAGTGTCTGAATTTCTAAAATTGCTGAAATACGTGTTTAACTATTTTTTTAGTAGATTGTTATCCTGAGTTTCACAATTCTACCTATAATTTCTACTGAGATATGACAAAATGGCCTAAAATATTTGACCTCCTATTTAACCCTCCTTAGTTGCTGAATTTCTAAAATTGCTGAAATACATTTTTATCTATATTTTTTGTAGACTTGTTATCCCGAATACCGATCTTCTAACTAATAATGATGCTTAGATATGGCAAACAGGCAAAATGACCTAAAACTTTAGACCCCCCCCCATTTAACCCCTTTACTGGTTGAATTTCTAAAATCACTGAAATATGTGTTTAATTATTTTTTTAGCAGATTTGTCACCTTGAAATTCACTCTCTTACCCAAAACTTTTGATGAAATATGGTGAAAATGTGAAATCACCGAAAATTTTCGGCCCCGCCATTTAACCCACTTAGTGGTTGAATTTCTAAAATCGCCTGAAATACATGTCTAACTATTCTTGGCTAGAATTGTTATCCCGAATTCCACGCTCCTACTTAAAACTCCTGCTGAGATATGCTGAAAAGACGAAATTATCTAAAACTTTTGACCCCCCCCATTTAACCCCCTTAGGGTGTGAATTTTCAAAAATGCTTTCTTAGTGGGTGCCTACTTTTTGCATGTCTTCCAAATTTCATTGTTCTAGGACAAACGGTTGAGGCTCGGTGGTGATTATGAGAAAATCAATCTCTCTTTTGTAAGTATAGATATATTCTCTATTTTGGAAATAATAGAAAGTCATGTACACAAATTCATTTTATCTTATTCTGCGTATGAAAACAAATACGATTGCGAAATAAAGAATGCTTAAAAGCATTAAAGTACATGAAACGTAATATATAGGACATATTATGTATCATTTTTTCTGTCAAATTAAATGCAAGGTTACATATAAGTGGGTTAGAATGACAGTGGAGTAAGTTAAAAAAAATTGAAAATCGAGATAACCATATTTACACTAAACGTATATTAATTTCTGTTCAGTGTGACAATCAAATAAGTCATAGTTCACTTAGGGAGTCGCTAGAGGACAAAACAAGTTGAACCACTCAATGCAACGGCATTACGACAAGTTTCATAAAACCCTTCATTTCTCAAATCACTAAATATTGACTTACACCACTGTCATTCTATCCCCTTCACATGTAAGCCAGTAAATAAACAGTTAAACTATCTATTATTATAATTAGAATTTATCTATTATTATAATGTGTGAATTTGATTAATTTTTTTAAAATACGTTTTTATACTAAGCATTTTAAAAATAAATAATATTTTTATCGAAGTTCTCCGTCTGATATATTAACGGCAAAATTTTCATATAATGAATACACTTGAAGTATTATGGATTTAGGTTTATGATATTGTTATGAAAGAAAACTTGATTTTCTAAAACCGAATTTTCTCGCGAGTGAATTTACTGTACTTCTACAATATAAAAACATAATTTAATCAAAAAACATGCCCATAGCTAATCTTCATTTTACTTTAAAATTAAACAATAAATAATTAATGGAGAAAGCGTTCTTCCACTATGTAAATTCTGATCGTGCATTTTAAAATTAAGAGATATTTTACATCAAGTGTTCTTACTTGCCTTCTAAAAATTGTAGGAGTATATAGCTGTAATTTTATGTATTATGAAATTGTGTTTTTGTTTACTTTTTATGCAATAAAATGAGCAAAGATTGTCTGTACTAATTTGTTTTTACATTCTAAAGTGCGATTTCCTAAAAACAACCTGATTATTAAAAAAAATAATTTAATAAATTCAATATATAAAACATAGTGGATTATAATGAAAAAGTTCTAAATACGTAATAAAGAAAAAATATTCTAGGTAAAATGTATTAAAGATCTTATTAATTAATTAATGATAATATACACAACGTAAATACATTGATTTCACATTATAATCTTTATTAAAATTAGTGAAAATACAATATAAAAGATTTCAAAACATTAAAACCATTAAGATGTTAAAAATAAAGATGCCTAAAATATCCTGAGCGCTTTCAGCTAAACCCCGGACATCATCAGAGGGATTAAAATGAGACGAGAGCTGTACACGCAGAAAAAGTTTTGTTGAATCAACAAAAATTTGGTTGACCAACAAAACTTTTTGTTTAAATATAGGTCAATGGAAATTTTGTTTGAATGAACAATTTTTTTTTTTTTTTTTTTTTTTTTTTTTTTTTTGCAATTCCAAAAAAAAAAAAATGTATCGTCAGCAAAAAATGTTTTGTTAATTCAAGTAAAATGGTTCAATTTTACTTGAATTTTGCTAAAACAACCAAAATGTACTCAACAAAACATGTTTTGTAGTTTTAATCAATTCCTTTTTCTGGGTGTAGCTGTAAAGAAGTACACTGCAGAAGTAGAAAGGGTCGAAACCAAAAACAATAAATCAGAGGGGGAAAGGAAAAAGAGGTGATGCCATAGAAAGCAAAATGTTGAGAGTCAATTGAAAAAAAAAAACACCGGTGATACCAAGTAAATTAAACAATATATGCGGTATATATGATATGATAATACATAATTAAATGCATTATTGCGCCTTGTAAATATTTCTAGAGATTCTCTGATTATGGAAATGTTATAGTGTGATACGTGTGCAATGAATTTAGCTTTATTGAAAAATACATCAATGTCTGTATCTTGATTTAACCGGGATAGAGGAATGGATAATTTACCTCTTTTGATGCCTGCTATATGTTTTTTAATCCTTTCTTGTTCCTTTTGAGTGGTTATGCCCAGATATGTATATGTTTTAAATCTGCTATTATCTTTAAAATGGATATATAAACACCAGATTTATCAAAATTATCAATTGGATTTATCATTCTGTATACAAGATATTTTAACTTTAACAGTGCCTTTGCAACGAGAGTTATATTATATTTCTTTAATTCATACCAAATTATTTCAAAAAGTTGTGGAATATATCCTATATTGTGAAATTTAGAAGCGTGCATTTCTTTACAAACTTTTGTACACAGTTTATTTTTAATAATCAAATTTTAATTGCTTAATAGGCGTATAGCCAACATAGTGAAAAAGTACCCAAGCCGGGTCTCGAACCCGGGTTATCAGTATAGCGCATTGACGTTCTACCAATTGAACCACTTGAGAACGATACTCAGCCTGGAACTTTCTCACTATAACATGTTGACAAGGCTACAAACGCAGCACAAGATGGAATATTTTTCTGTGAGCCACCAACCCTGGGGCAAACACGAAATCAAAGAAAATCCAACATCGATAATTGAATAAATTCATATTTAATACTTTGGAAATTTTTCCATAGAAAATTTCTCACGCCTTGCATTCATAATAATCAAATTTTAATTGCTTGATAGGCGTATAGCCAACATAGTACAAACATAGCCAACATAGTGAGAACGTCAATGCGCTATACTGACGACCCGGGTTCTAGTCCCTGCTTGGGTACTTTTTCACTATGTAGGGTATACGCCTATTAAGCAATTAAAATTTGATTATTATGAATGCAAGACGTTAGAAATGGTCTATGGAAAAATTTCCAAAGTATTAAATATGAATTTATTCAATTATCAATGCTGGATTTTCTTTGTTTTCGTGTTTGCCCCAGAGTCACGGAAAAATAGTCCATCTTGTGCTGCGTTTGTAGCGTTGCTAACATGTTATAGTGAGAAAGTTCCAGGCTGAGTATCGTTCCCCAGTGGTTCAGACGGTAGAACGTCAATGCGCTATACTGATAACCCGGGTTCGAGTCCCGGCTTGGGTACTTTTTCAATATGTTGGCTATATGCCTATTAAGCAATTGAAATTTGATTATTATGAATGCAAGGCCTGACAAATTTTCTATGGAAAAATTTCTAAAGTATTAAATATGAATTTATTCAAATCAGGCGATGTTGGATTTTCTTTGATTTCGTGTTTGCCCCAAGGTTGGTGGCTCACGGAAAAATATTCCATCTTGTGCTGCATTTGTAGCCTTGCCAACATGTTATAGTGAGAAAGTTCCAGGCTGAGTATCGTTCCCAAGTGGTTCAGTTGGTAGAACGTCAATGCGCTATACTGATGACCCGGCTTGGGCACTTTTTCACTATGTTGGCTATACGCCTATTAAGCAATTAAAATTTGATTATTATGAATGCAAGGCGTGAGAAATTTTCTATGGAAAAATTTCCAAAATATTTAATATGAGTTTATTTTTATATTCATAAACTAACTTGTTGACAAATTTGTTTGACAAATCATTTCCACACAGAATCTCCTTAATTTTATGCAATTCATCATTTTAATAAATCTTTGAACAAACTTCAAATGCTCTTTTGACATAAAAAAACGATATGCTACTTTTTATAATTGAATGAAAAATTACTATTGTAGGATATTGTATTATTAGATCTTAAGTGTTTCCTATAAGAAAGGATTACAGATCATATGGCAGACATGAAAAGAGGTAAATTATCCACTCCTCTATCCTGGTTATATTAAGATGTATACATTGATGTCTTTTTCAATAAAGCTACGTACAATCATCGCATACGTATCACACTTTAACATTTGCACAATAAGAGAATCTCTAGAAATATTAAAAAGAGTCAATACTACTTGTAAAGATGTAATATCATATCATATACCGCATATATGGTTTAATTTACTTGGTATCACTTGTGTTTTTGGTTTCGATTGACCCCCCCCCCCATCTTTTTTTCCATTTCCTCCCTCCGAATTATTGTTTATCGTTTCGACCCTTTCTTCTTACTTCTTTAGAGCTACAGTTTTCGTCTCATTCTATCTCCTCTGATGATGGCTAGTGTTTAGCTGAAAGCGCTAAGGATATTTTTGACATCTCAGTTTTTAACATCTTAATGATTTTAATGTGTTAAAACTTTGATATTGTACTTACAACTATTTTAATAACAATTAAATTGGGAAATCAATGTATTTACGTTGTGTATTTTAAAATTAAGGTGAATATGACGTTACATATACAGAATTTTCTACATGTATTTAATTGAATTAATACTAATTATAAATATTTGAATTAATGATACCTTTACTCATTAAAGGTATTTTTTAAAAATCTTTATATCGTTTTAATTTTAATTATAGGCAATCAAAGACAAAAAATAGAAATATTGTTCTAATATAACATGTAATATATCAGTACTGTATATTTATTATTAACTTATTGATCATGGAAGTAGCATTGACTGCTGTCAATGTATATTAAGATAATTATTTTTCTAAATATAAAATTTGTTGCTCTCTTTGAACATTATTTTTGTATATATTCGAATATAATAATTTACTATTAGATATGATATTCGAATATAGTAATCTAGAATTCTGTATTATATACGAATATAATAATCTAGAATTCTGTATTATATTCGAATATAATAATTTACAAGTATAATTTCAGAGAACATTTAAAGCTGACTTTAAAATGAAAAAAGTGTATTTTGTAAAATTTAATACAGTGAATTAATAATGTGCTTTTTCAAAAAATAAAAAAATAAAAGGTATTAGATTATGTCTATTATATTATGAAAAGTGTGCGGAAACGTTTTCACTGAATCGTGGGAACCTTTAGGAAATATTAAGGAGAATTATAAACATTTGCAGAAGTTTAGACTTTAAACGTTATTTAATCCAAATTAAAGAAATTGATAAGGAGAAAATAATATGCATCAGTAATTGTTTCCCAATCCAATAAAACTTTTAGTCGTTGTTCGTTAGTCATGGGTAATTTTTCTTCAAGAATTTGGAATAAAACGTCTAAGGAAAAATATATCTGAAATGAAACATTTCTATAAAAATAAAAAAATACAGAGGCATCTTTTCGAAAACCAAACTGAAAGTTCTAATAGAAAAATTAGAACAATTTTTATTATTCTCTCCATCTTTAAAAGAGTTTCAAAATTTTGTTAACAATGAAAGTGCCCGAAATTCAATCATCGTATAGCTCATTTCTACAGAAAATTTTCCCAGTCTCTGGCCCCAGTCCCAGTTTGACTAATTCATTATAACAGTGGATAATACACTAATAGTTTAGTTAAAAGTACTATTACAGCAAAGATGTATATGGTTTGTGGAAAAAGTTATGATTAGGTATACCTTAAAAACTTTTTTCATTTTAACTCTTCGTCGCCTATAAGTAAACTTATATATATATATTTTCTAATTTATATGTTGTGTATAGTTTTCCCTAGAAAAGGTAATAAAATCAAATTTTATCCAAAAGTATATGCCACCTATGAGTAACGCACGAATACAAATTCGCATTACAGGGACATAAATTAATCGCACATTCGAAATCCTAAATATACCAATTCAACATTTTTACATTAACATCCAGTCCAAACAATAAAGAAAAAAATAGGACTCACGGCTTTTTTGACATTTTTATCACAAGAAAGAAGACCAACTCAAGTTCTTACCTCTTCGGATGAGATACAAAACTGTTATAGTGTAAAATTTTATAGTATCATATCAGAACATCCGATAGATATGAGACGTTATATCTATGACTAGGTAAACTTTCCTAGATCCCAAATAAAGGCGCCAAGGTACATCTACTATATATATAAAACACAAACGGATATTTCGTCCCGTTCCTTTATAACTGGAGTTCCGCTGAATGGATTTTGATGGAACTTGCACTATTCGATAGATAATTTTTGAAGGAAGGTTTTAGTATATAATGCAACGTTCTACGTACATTAGTTATATAATTATGGTAGAAAATTCTGTTATTTTCGCCGAAAAGGTTACCATTGCTAATTTTTTGGCGACCATTATTGTTGCAGAAAGAATTGAAAAGGCTATACATCTCGAAAAATAAAAGACAAAACTGTTGCTAATTTTATTTAAAAAAAGAAAGAAAAAGAAAAGAAAAAAAAGAAAAACAGTTTTGATAAGAGATAATATTATAAAACGAAAATATTTAATTTAAACATGATTGGGAATTTTCGTAATGCTTAAAAAATTATTCAATAGGAAAGATTACTATTGAAACAATACTTGGCGGTGTATCTTTTAGTTTTGGCGATTTTGGTTTTACTTTTGACCCCAAACAATTTTATTTTAAGCCAAAAGGTGTTTTTTTTGTTGCAGCAAGAATTGAAATGGCTATACATCTTGAAAAATAAAAGAAAAAACAGTTACTAATTTTAAGGTACTTACGTATTATCCGTGCCAGGAGATTGATCGCCAAAAATGGTTGCCAAGTACCAATCTTGTTTATCGTTGCCAATCATGTTTTCAAACACAGTAATTTAACATTATCAAATAACATTGTTATAAATGGTAATTAATATAAAATAAATAAAATGTAATATATGTTTATTAAATTTATAACATTGTTAAAAATAGTAAATAGCATTATTTTAGTAAAAAAAAATATTAGTTCATGGTAAATAACATAGTAAATAAGAAAGAATAATAAATAATATAAGAAATGGTAAATAATATAGCGTATTCTAGAAAGTTAATTTTGTTAATCTTACTACATATAAAAATGACCCTGTTCCCACCCTTTATACTTAACCAATAAACCCCCAAAATCTAATCATGCAAGCGCCTTACCACAATAAATTTATACACAAAATTTGAAAAAAATCGGATAATTTAGCTTGAAAAACACATTTATCTAAATTAAGGGAGGTGAGCCCCCCCCCCCCCCGATCCCCCCTTTATATTTAACAAATGAAAACCCGAAACTAATCAGGCAAACGCCTTACCATAATGAATCTATATACAAAGTGTGAAGAAAATCGGATAATTCTGCATGAAAAACCCATTTATCTAAATTAAGGGGGATTAGCCCCCGTTTACCCCCCTTTATACTTACCCAATGAACACCCAAAACTAAGTACGGAAGTGCCTTATCACAATGAGCCTATATACAAAGTTTAAAGAAAATCGGATAATTCTGCATGAAAAACCCATTTATCTAAATTAAAGGAGTGGGGAGTACCTCCCCCTTAACCCCTTTTATGCTTATCCAATGACACCCATAACTCACCAGGGAAGTGCCTTATCACAATGAGCCTATATACAAAATTTGAAGAAAATCAGATAAATCTGCATGAAAAACCCATTTATCTAAATTAAGGGGGTTATCCCCCCGTTTTCCCCCTTTATACTTAACTAATGAACTCCCAAAAATAATGAGGGAAGCACCTTATCACAATGAACCTATATACGAAATTTGAAGAAAAACGGATACTTCTGCATGAAAAACCCATTTATTTAAATTAAGGGGGAATTACCCCCCCCTTTCCCCCCTTTATACTTAACCAATGAACTCCCAAAACTAATCAGGGAAGCGCCTTATTAGAATGAACCTGTAAACAAAATTTGAAGCAAAACGGATAATTCTATCACGAGTTATCGCGTTACGTACATACATACCTACATACATACGTACATACATACATACAGAACGGGCGGGCACATTAGCTCTCAGGCTTTGATAGCCTGTGAGCTAAAAACTTACAAAATACAGTTTAATTTAACGTGTTATACCGGCATCCCTCCATTCAAATTACAAGCAGACAATTGCTTCTGCTTATATAAAACGACTGAAAAATTTTTTTTTTTTTTATTTACAGAAAATATTTTTGGTGTTTTATATTCTATAATATAAACATTGCTTTTTACAGCATTATTATATTTCTTACAGATATGCTTCGAAAAACAAAAATAGATTTTCTGAAATTCCAAAAATGTTCTTTCTTTGTAATGTGAAAAGTAATATAATATAATTTAAAAATACTTCTTATTAAATTAAAATCCTATTAAAAGAAAAATTCAGCATACTTTTTAATAATTAAAAACAGCCAACAAAACAAATGATAAAATCTGAAGACAGTATTCAGAATCACAAAGTAAGATCACTAAATATAATTGAAATCTAGAGAACATCTACATTTGCAATGAATCCGCCTCATTTGAATTGCCTAAAATTTGGCAGGAGGTACTTTTCCGTTTTAAAAAGCAATAACGAAATATTAATTTTCACGATTACAGTTGGCTACTGCAAGCATCTGCTTTTCTCTTTTTTAGCTCACAGGCTATCAAAGCCTGAGAGCTTATGTGCCCGCCCGTTCTGTATGTATGTATGTATGTATGTATGTACGTATGTACGTACGTAACGCGATAACTCTTGACAGAAATAACCGTTTTGCTTCCAATTTTGTTTATAGGTTCCTTGTGATAAGGCGCTTCCCTGATTAGTTTTGGGGATTGATTGTTTAACTATAAAGGGGGGAACGGGGGGCTAACCCCCCTTAATTAAGATAAATTGTTTTTTCATGCAGAATTGTCCAATTTTCTTCAAATTTTGTATATAGGTTCATTGTGATAAGGTTCTTTCCTGATTAGTTTTGGGGGTTCATAGGTTAAGTATAAAGGGGCTAACGGGGGGGAATCCTCCCCCTTAATTTAGATAAATGAATTTTTCATGCAGAGTTATCCGATTTTCTTCCAATTTTGTTTATAGGTTCCTTGTAATAAGGCGCTTCCCTGATTAGTTTTGGGGATTGATTGGTTAATTATAAAGGGGGGGACGGGGGGCTAACCCCCCTTAATTTGGATAAATGGTTTTTTCATGCAGAATTATCCAATTTTCTTCAAATTTTGTATATAGGTTCATTGTGATAAGGTTCTTTCCTGATTAGTTTTGGGGGTTCATAGGTTAAGTATAAAGGGGGTAACGGGGGGTTAATCCTCCCCCCTTATTTTAGATAAATTATTTTTTTCATGCAGAGTTATCCGATTTTCTTCAAACTTTCTATATGGGCTCATTGTGGTAAGGGGCTTCCCTGATTAGTTTTGGGGATTCATTGGTGAAGTGTAAAGGAGGGAAACGGGGGCTACCCCCCCTTAATTTTGATAAATGGGTTTTTCATGCAGAATTATCCAATTTACTCCAAATTTTGTATATAGGCTCATTGTGGTAAGGCACTTCCCTGATTAGTTTTGGGGGTTCACTGGTAAAGTATAAAGGGGGGAACGGAGGGGACTAACCCCCCTTGATATAGATAAATGGGTTTTTTAAGCAGAATTATCCGATTTTCTTCAAATTTTATATATATGTTCATTGTGATAAGGCGCTTCTCTGATCAGTTTTGGGGGTTCTTTGGTTAAGTATAAAGGGGGGACGGGGGGCTAACCCCCCCTTAATTTAGATAAATGGATTTTTCATGCAGAATTATCCGATTTTTTAAAATTTTGTATATAGGTTCATTGTGGTAAGGCGCTTCTCTGATTAGTTTTATGGGTTCATTGGTTAATTATAAGAAGGAGAAACGGGGGATGGTTCCCCCCTCTTAATATATTGTCGATTTCTTCATTTTTCGAGGGCTTATTTCAAATTCTTTGAAATAAGAATATAATTTACAGTTAGTGTGAATAGCCTGTGAGCTCAATGCCGTCAGTTTAACTGGGCAGTTTTCTTTTTTATTTACATATTTGATCTCGTGATTCGTGTTTTCAAGGTTATTTTCCAGAATTTGCAAGAATACTTTGTTTATCATTATATTTCTAAAAAATGGCACCGTAGGAGCGTTGAAACGTATGTTGATCATTAAAAAGTTTTTTTATAAACCTTTTGTTGTTTCTTTTAGTATCACTTAAGCATTTCTCTAGATTTTAATGACACTATTCAGTTTATTAAATTAAATTTTCGAACATGATCAGCAAAACTACTCGCATCTCAAACTACCTTCCACAAAAAAATTAAGTTTTGGAATTATTTAATTATGCTAAATCAATGCATATAATTGAATAAAATTGTTTTTTCTGAAAATATTTGGAAATTTACATGAAAATCTAAAAATTGACTTCTACAGTTGTCATTGAAACAAACGTTTTCTTATTTTTATATCATTAATTATATTAATACACTTTTTTACAGAGTCCCTGTTTAAATTGCCTTTACTAAAATACATGTAATATTGGGTTGGAAACATTAACCGTGTTTATTAAAGTATGCGTAAAAACAAAAGAGAAAAAAAATTCCAAACAATTTACAATCTTTCAGGAAATACGAAAATAACTCATCATAATTTATTATTCATCATGTTCTCCTATGTTTTTAAATGTACAGCATGTTTGCTGTCAAACGTTAATGTACAAAAAAATTATAACATTGAATAATCTGCATCTTTATGTGAACCTATCAATCAACAACTTTTAAAATATGTATGAAACAGAGGGCGTGTTTCCGTTATAGGAAAAATATCACTTATTAAAAGTGGGAATTTAACATTTTGTAGACTGGCGACATTTCCAGTGTTTTTCGACGTGTAGATAGCAAATTCAGTTATTGGGCAAGTGAATCAACTTAATAAATTACGAGTATTATGGATGGGTGATTTTATGCTTTCATCACACGAAAACAGTCAAGTACTTTTTATTAATAAAGAGGAGCAATTAAAAACACAGTTTAAGAATTATGCATCATAAAATTTCAGTTCGAACGGCTAATAAATGCTGATGTCATGCTAATGAACAATTTATTAATAATTATTTTGTAGTATTAATTAAAATGTGTAATTATTACATTTTCACGTATTTTTAAGTATGAAAACCACAGGTTATTCTTCCAGACAGCCAATTAAGTCTTATGATATCAGCTGTTTAAAGACTCATCTCGTAATAAAAAAGCTCTACCAAAATATCATGTTTTGTGGTTTTCAAAAAAACTTTGGCCATTTTGAGGAGTAAAAGTTGTAAACTGATCTGGTTAAATATTTTTTACCTTTGATTATGATGGAATGGTACACCATATGGCCGTTTTTAGAAACCAATTGTTCTTTTTTCTTAATTCTTTTGAATTCAAGACATTTTTGGCAATTTAGAGGAGGGAAAAGTTATTACCCGATCTGGTTAATTTTTTTACAATTCATTATGATGGAATGGTATACCGTTTCACCGACTTTAGTAAACAATTGTTATTAATTTTAGAAAAAAATGGCCGTTTTTGGCAGTTTTCAAAACTTTAACCATCACTGTAAAAAATGACAGATGTTTCTTATTTTATGAAAATATGCTATAACTACGAACGAAAATATAATAGAATCTTCTGAGTTATCCGGAATTTCAAATAGCATGTTACATTGTCTTTTGAATCCCCAGAAACGAATACATCTTCAAAATTTAAAGAATAATTTATAAAAACAAATTATTTTTAGCTGCCTGAATTTTTCAGTAACTTTTCCGCAGGGTTTTTATAGTGTATTAATTAGTGTCCTTAGCCTGGAATACCTGTTTTTCGAATGCTATAAATTCTGAAGTAAACATTTTTATGCTAAAAAAAAATGTTTAACAGACAAACATGCAAAATTAACAGCATTGACAATAACATTAAAATTAAGATTATTTATTTACTCTTTCATGTATAAATTAACTTATGCGGCTGAAAACGTGTACTAGAGAATGGATAACATTCGAAAAACAGGTATTCCAGCCTGAGGACACTCATTAATACACTATAAAAAACCCTCGGAAACGTTTCTGAAAAATTCGGGCAGCTAAAAATAATTTGTTTTTATAAATTATTCTTTAAATTTTGAAGATGTATTCGTTTGTGGGGATTCAAAAGACAATGTAACATGCTATTTGAAATTTCGGATAACTCAGAAGATTATATTACATTTTCGTTCGTGGTTATGGCATATTTTCATAAAATAAGAAATATCGGTCATTTTTTACAGTGCATCTTGAGGAGGCAAAATATATTAATCGATGAAAATGAAACTTTACACAGTTACTATTGACGGGATAATGCAACTTTCCCACACTATGAGAATTTTATAATCCAAAATTCTATATTTTCGCACAAACACAAGTTATATAAATATATTACTATCAAACGCAACTCCATTTAGCAAATCCTATAAGACACTTGAGGAAATAACAGCGATAATCACGTATTTTAAACTACAACATAATTTTCCATTCAGAATAAAACCATACAAACATCCACATGCAGCAAAAATATCCCCAATATACACTCAAGCCCAAAATTAAGGTCATAAACATAAAATCTGTGAAAACGGATGGACTATTCACTGTTTTGCCACGAAATTTGACACAGAGGTATATTACAATTGGAGAAAAATATAGCAACATAACAATATGGAAAATATTTTAATTGTTAATTAAGATACGGGGTATATCAAAATGTGTTAAATCATTAATCAGTGATAAAGCATTTATCTCGGGAAAAGTATGTCTAATATGAGAGTGACCACTGTGCACTGCTATACGAGTCTCACAACGAGCTCTCATACTGTTTATGAGGGTATCAATAAATGTTTGTGGCAACAAAGCCATTCTTCCGAAAGCGCGAGCTTTTAGCTTCTGGCGGGTTAAGATAATTGTTTCTACATGCTGAATAATTCCATTAAAGAAATAATAATTAACATATTTAGAAAAGGTTTAAATCCCTTTTACATTATTTAAAAATATTAAGTTACCTTTAAAATACATTCGGAACAATGGAGATTAGATATTGAAAAGAAAATGTCAGTTATAACGTGGAACTGGATATTTTGTTAAAAAACTATTTTACAAAAAAGATATCTTTAAAAACAGAAGGAAACTATGTTTAAACACTTTCACTATAAAAAAAAATAAACTTTTGGAACATTTTAGAAAATAATATTGTAAAGCAATTGGTTATTTTCCGAAAAAACCATTTCTTCAAAAACCATTTTCTATGTTTTTTTTCAGATAAAATGATATGATGATTTATGTGCTTTGGGTATTTGATGTGTGTTTCTCATTTTTGTGAGTTATCAAGGTATTTACATTATCTTAAAAATAGGAGAACTTTATTTATTTTAAAAGTAAATCATAGTGTTTTTTTATTCTTTGTTGTATTAAGATTTGTCTTACAAATTAAACAATGTATTTCTTTTTAGTTTTTTCCTTCAAAAATGCGTTTAAGTAAGAGAAATTATAAAATACTAGCAAGCTACGCCCGCTACGCTGGTCAATTTCTAATAACGAACTTTTAATCAAACAAAATATTGACATTTCATAATTCACTTTTATATTTTAACAGAATAATAAGGCTACTATAATTTGTGACTCGAGCTGTAGCCAATATTCACGCCAGGACACGTCGTCCTTATCATTATCTTTTTACGCATGAAGGTTTTGCTATGGTACTCCATTGTGAAATTTGGTAATTTTTTTTAATTCAATAATTGAAAAATGGCAAAATAATTAGATTTGAAATTTATATCAAGAAAAATACAATTTTTTACCTTTCAAACGCAGTTTTCCTAACAATTTTCTGACAAATAATTTTCGAGCTATTATTTTTTTTTCAGTAACTTCAAATGTACCATTTTCCGAGATTAATCTGTGGCAACAATTAGCAAAAAATCCAGTCGTCAGCAACGCACAGCTTTATATTAAAGAGGTGGTTGGAGCAGGGATTGTCACCACCAATTTGCCACCATCACTTATGAAATCGGTTCTGCAGTTCCAGAGATTCCATAGAAATTGTAATTTAGAATGATTTTAGAACGCTTTTCGCTTATTTCACCCTTTTAAATTTCGAATTTTTGTAAAAATTTGTTCTTAAAGAGCATTTACATCTTATAAGTAACTACAACGACAAATTTCAAGTTTCTAGCTCCTTCAGTATAAAAAAGATCGCAATTTTAGAATGTTTTTCGCTCCTGCACCCCTCTGGGGTTAGTGACACCGACATAAAATATAGCCTATGTTGTTGCACGGGTTGTCGCCATCGATTTGTCACCATTACTTTTGAAATCGGTTCGGTAGTTCCAGAGATTCCATAGAAATTGTAATTTAGAATGTTTTTAGAACGCTTTTTGCTCATTTCACCCTTTTAAATTTCGATTTTTTTTTTGTTGTTCTTAGAGAGCATTTACATCTTATAAGTAACTACAACGCCAAATTTCAAATTTCTAGCTCCTTCAGTATAGAAAAGATCGCAATTTTAGAACGTTTTTCGCTCCTGCACCCCCCTGGGGTTAGTGCCACCGACATAAAATATAGCCTATGTTGGATCAGGGGTTGTCACCATCAATTTGTCACCATCACTTTTGAAATTGGTTCGGTAGTGCCAGAGATTCCATAGAAATTGTAATTTAGAATGTTTTAAGAACGCTTTTCGCTCATTTCATCCTTTTAAATTTCGATTTTTTTTTTATTTTGTTTTTAAAGAGCATTTACATCTTATAAGTAACTACAATGCCAAATTTCAAATTTCTAGCTCTTTCAGTATTAAAAAAAATTGCAATTTTAGAACGTTTTTCGCTCTTGCACCCCTCTGGGGTTATTGGCACCGACATAATATATAGCCCATGTTGGAGCAGGGGCTGTCACCATCAATTTGCCACCATCACTTTTAAAATCGGTTCGGTAGTTCCAGAGATTCCATAGAAATTGTAATTTAGAATGTTTTAGAACGCTTTTCGCTCATTTTACCCTTTGAAATTTCGATTTTTTTTGTTCTTAGAGAGCATTTACATCTTATAAGTAACTACAACGCCAAATTTCAAATTTCTAGCTCCTTCAGTATAGAAAAGATCGCAATTTTAGAACGTTTTTCGCTCCTTCACCCCCCTGGGGTTAGTGACACTGACATAAAATATAGCCTATGTTGGAGCAGGGGTTGTCACCATCAATTTGCCACCATTACTTTTGAAATCGGTTCGGTAGTTCTAGAGATTCCATAGAAATTGTAATTTAGAATGTTTTTAGAACGCTTTTCGCTCATTTCACTCTTTTAAATTTCGATTTTTTTTAAATTTGTTCTTAGAGAGCATTTACATCTTATAAGTAACTACAACGCCAAATTTCAAATTTCTAGCTCCTTCAGTATAGAAAAGATCGCAATTTTAGAACGTTTTTCGCTCCTGCACGCCCCTGGGGTTAGTGACACCGACATAAAATATAGCCTATGTTGGAGCAGGGGTTGTCACCATCAATTTGCCACCATTACTTTTGAAATCGGATCGGTAGTGCCAGAGATTCCATAGAAATTGTAATTTAGAATGTTTTTAGAACACTTTTCGCTCATTTCACTCTTTTAAATTTCGATTTTTTTTTTTAAATTTGTTCTTAGAGAGCATTTACATCTTATAAGTAACTACAACGCCAAATTTCAAATTTCTAGCTCCTTCAGTATAGAAAAGATCGCAATTTTAGAACGTTTTTCGCTCCTTCACCCCCCTGGGGTTAGTGACACTGACATAAAATATAGCCTATGTTAGGGCAGGGGTTGTCACCATCAATTTGCCACCATTACTTTTGAAATCGGTTCGGTAGTTCTAGAGATTCCATATAAATTGTAATTTAGAATGTTTTTAGAACGCTTTTCGCTCATTTCACCCTTTTAAATTTCGAATTTTTTTTAAATTTTGTTCTTAGAGAGCATTTACATCTTATAAATAACTATAATGCCAAATTTCAAATTTCTAGCTCCTTCAGTATAAAAAAATCGCAATTTTAGAACGTTTTTAGCTCCTGCACCCCCCCCGTGCGGTTAGTGACACCGACATAAAGTATAGCCTATGTTGGAGCATGGGTTGTCACCATCCATTTTCCACCATCACTTTTGAAATCTGTTCGGTAGTTCCAGAGAATTACCACTACAAACAAACAAGCAAACAAACAAACAAAAAAAACTATCTTTACTCCTTTATAATATTATATTAGTATAGAATACCACTCGTAAATCATTTTAAGGTCACGACAACATCACTGCAACGTGACTATGACTTTTTTTCGGGGCATGCAGCTTTCGCATTATTATTATTATTATTAATAAATATAGATTATATTTTAAGTGTTACAAGTTTAAGATTATTTTGTGCAGAAATTTACAAAAGATTTAAGCTTTATAGTTAAAAGATTTTAAAAGTTTCACTTTAAATAATTTTTGATAAATAGTTTTTGATAAATATTTTTTGACTAATCAACTGAATCAATTCAACCTCATTTCTTTTAAATGGTTTTTTTAACTAGTTATTATACACTATATTAACGGTACACTATTATAAATTATCATTATTATTCTAACAAATGAAAGAGAAATCCTTAAGGTATTCAAAAATAAATTTATTAATGTTTAATGTATTTGAATTTTTAAAACGTCCATTATTCTTGATAAACTATCTGTAAATCGCATTATCTGATTTTTCATAGATAAAAATTCCATTATATTCCTATAGAACAGAATGGCAATGACGGAAGAGATTTATTATTAATATATCTTTTGAAAAAAAAAAAAAGAAACACGAATGTAAGTTATTTAAACATGTATATTTCATTAATATTATGACTGATTATCATTAATCAAGCGTAGAATACATGTTTCTTCAAAATATTTCCAAGCCATTTGTTTTAAAGTATTCTCCTAAAAACTGACAAAGTAGTGATAGATGAAGGTAACTTAAAATTGTCTTGGATAAACGATGTTTCATCTCAAAGAAATTAATATGTGGTAAGTGCTTTACGTGTATATAACATTATAAAATTATTAAAACAATATGACAATCATTTAATATTTTATAAAATAACAGTCACCAATACTGTATTATTTTTTTTTAAAGTGTTGATGAATTCAAATGAAAAAAATAAATATTTTTTAAATTAAATTTTTTATAATTTTTTTAAAATAAAAACCTTTATAAAATGCTCTTTTGCAATGTTAGATGGACTTCTTTGCTAATTTCTCCATTACTTTGTTAAATATTAATTATTATATTACAATTTATTATAATATTATTTGATAATTACTTTCACATAAATATGCCTGTCACAGTGAAAACTTTCTTTAAAAATCAATATGTAAATCAGCATTTCTTAAACTGTGGTCCGCGAACCCCCAGGGGTACGTGAGTTTAAAACCAGAGGTCCTCAAGCTTAGTGTTGAATTCAGACTTTTTACTCCGGAAGTAATTTTTGTAGCTCTCGAAGAGAGGAAGTTTGCAGGACTAGAATTTCCAGTCTGAAACATTGATAAGAATACAATACTAAATCTTCTGTGGGAGGCATTTCAGTTCTCCGGATTGGAATGTCTCCTTTCCTCCTCACGGGCTACACTCTGAATTCATCACTGCACAACCCAAGAATTTTTACCGAATATTTTTTGCTCTTACTCAGTTCGATTTAAATATTATGCTATTTCCTGTTGTCATAGTACTTATCCCGTAACCATACGGTCTGTTTAGCTCTGCAAGAAAAATGAAAAATAAGTTTGTTTTTAATAAAGGTTCTTCATTTTAATAAATATCATAAAAATTCAGCTAAGCAACATTTTTCAATTATTTGAGAGGTAAAAGAAGGTGAAACGTTTATTTTTAATTTTCTGAAAACAGTTAGAAGCTGGAAAGTTATGAATCCGATTATTAAATAAAAAAAAGAAAACTGCCCAGTTAAACTGAGGGCATTGAGCTCACAGGCTATTCACACTAACTGTATATTATAATCTTATTTCAAAGAATAATGCCCTTCGAAAAAGAAAGAGATCTACAATATATTAAGGGGGGGGGTCATCCACCCGTTACCCCCCTCATAGTTAACTAATGAACCCCTTAAACTAATCAGGTAAGTCTCTAATTACAATGAATATATATACAAAATTTGAAGAAAATCGAATCATTCTGCATGAAAAACCCATTTATCTAAATTAAGGGGGTATTAACCCCCCCTTTCCCCCTTTATACTTAACCAATGAACCCCCAAAACGCTTCAGAGAAGCGCATTATCACAATGAAACTATATACAAAATTTGAAGAAAATCGGATAATTCTGCATGAAAAACTCATTTATCTAAATTAGGGGGAGTATCCCCCCTTTCCCTCTTTATACTTAACCAATGAACCCCCAAAACTATTGACAGAAGCGCATTATCAAAATGAACCTATATAAAAAATTTGAAGAAAATGGGATATTTCTGCATGAAAAACCTATTTATCTAAATTATGGGGGGTTAGACCCCCGTTTCCCCCCTTTATGCTTAACCAATGAACCTCCAAAACTAATCAGGGAAGCGCCTTATCACAAGGTACCTATAAACAAAATTTAAAGTAAAACGGTTAGTTCTATCAAGAGTTATCGCGTTACGTACATACATACATACGTACGTACATACAGAACCGGCGGGCACATAAGCTCTCAGGCTTTGATAGCCTGTGAGCTAAAAAATACTGTTTTTCAAAATCTACAAAAAGTATATTTTTACCTACGGTTAGACAATAATTTTGGATTTCTGTGTTATTCACTGTGTGTTGCTGGTTGTCAAGAAAATGCCTGAAGATTTGAAGAGTGCATTCAACGATTTTGTTTCCGTAGTAAATAATATCAAAGTTCTTCCATTAAATTCTAATTTTTTTTTTTTTTTTTTTTTTTTTTTTTTTTTTGCGTAGAAATTTCGTAATCAACACAAATGACAACTTTTGCATACAGATATTAAGTGGCTGTCATGAGGAAAAAATTCAAATTACATTTTGCACTACGTGATGAAAGAAGGCTGTTTAATAAACTGCAAATTCCATTTGAAAGATCATTTCAAAGATTTCTGTTAGCTTGTCAAGGTGGTGTATTTGATAAACATATTTTTCTGAATGAGCTGAATTTAAGGTTGTATGGATCATCGGTACACATTTCGAAGGTCCAGGACCAAATAGGAGCAACAATAAAAAAATTGATTTGTGGGCAAATAGACTTACAAAATAATAGTTTTGAATGATTCACAACATTGCTCGATATCTTACAAATCTATGGCGTTACAGTTTCCAATGATATAATAGAAATTTGTGTTGTACATCTGAAGCATTTGAAATAATCTTTAAGACTTAATTTTTCTCCCTCGAAGTCAGAAAATGAGTAGATGAGAAATCCATTTCATGAAAAAACAGTAGTGAAATCAAAATCCTTATATTCTTCGAACAGGAACAGCTTGCGAAATTATGATGCGATGGTTCCATGAAAATTGCTTTCCGAGAGAATTGCCTTCTTAATTTTAAGTTGTGCGTTGGAAATACGTATGCAATAAATACTTTCAGAAAATGCTATCAAGCAATTAATTTCCTTCGCGCCACATACGAAGTTGGTTCACAATTAAGGTAACAAGCCCTCTGAGGGTGGCACAATTTACCGCGGGAATTAAATTTCCAGTCTATACAGCTGAAACGACCATAGCTTTCAAACGATGGCGGTAGATGGAGCTAGTTGTACAGTAGCGCGCCGAAGTCTTAATAGAGCTGTGCAATGTGACGTCACGAACAGGTTTTTGCTGCTGCTGTAGGACAGCTATCGCTACCTTTATCAATGCTTTTTCAATTTGTGTGTCCTACAGCTTTTTCCATTGTTCTCCGGTAAAAGTCACGTGATGTGAACTGCTCTATTAGATGATGGAGGCGTTGACGGAAACGTGGTCGGCCATTGAAGTAAGAAGGGTGATAAGGTTTTTGCGTCTAAAAAGAACGTCTCGAGCTGAAATTCATCGGCAACTGATGAAAGTGTACGGGGCGAGTGTAATGTCACGAAACCAGGTGTGGTTTTTGTGCACAGAATTCGATAAAGGCAGAATTGATATACGAAAAGACCTAAGAAGAGGCAATTCATAGGAAACGATCAGGACTACTCTCGAAAGGTGTCCTGTTGCTTGACAACACAGGACCGCTTAAGGCTTTGGTAGCGCATGCTTTGATTCATCGTTTCCGATGGGAAGTATTGGAACATGCTCCATACAGCCCGGATTTCACCCAAGTGATTTCCATTTCTTCGGACTGTTAAAAAAGCACATGGCAGGTTGGCATTTTTAAATAGATGACGAAGTTCAGCAAGCCATCTTGATGTGGCTTTACAACCTTCACGCTGATTACTTCTATGCCGGTTTCGATACGTTGGTGTGCCGACGGAGCAAATGCTTTGACAACCATGGTGACTATGTGGAAAAGTAATATGTACCAGTGTCTTACTATGTTGTGTATCTCTTTGAAATTGTGAATAATAAAGTTTTTCTCCCAGAGGACTTGTTACCTTACTTTTTGAATCATCCTCGTATATGTGTGAAAAGATTGGATGTCGAACCAAAATTACGGATAAATTTTCCAAACATTCAAATAGATATTGCACATCTAGTTGCGAGAGATCAGCAACAGACTTCTCATAGCAAATAGTAGTATGTGTGTTTTAAATGTCTTACAATGTATGTTACAATTATTTTCTTATTAATGCAGCTGATTTTCTTTCAATGCTATAAACTAAACACAGAATATGTGTAATGAAATGTTAATAAGTTGTATATTAAAAACATTTCTTATCTTATATTAAGAAAATATTGTTGGGTATCCACGGAATGCATTTTACATTAACGGGGTCCCCGAGATCACACAGTTTAAAAACAACTTATGTAGGTGAATTACAAACAAATTGTGGGAGTTTCTGAATAAGGTACCGGAAAATCTTATTTTTATTTTGATTAGAATGCATGCTTTGTTGAAGGTAAAATAGGATTCTTTTCTAAATTTATATTTAGAATATTAACATATACTATTATAGAACATGCATGAATTGAGATGAAGTTGATTAAAATATCGATGCACATTCTGGTTACATTTTACTTCTCCAGCGCCTTTGAACTTATTAAATGTAATAAATACACCACAAAATTTCCTGTAAAGTCTATGGAAATGACTTTCACATTGTGATATAGAGTACAATTATAAAAGCATTAACTTATTTATTCACAGCGTATGACTAATGAAAATTGAAATCATCTATGGTAAGTTGACCCATACTGGTCACGTGCCATGTTAAAAACAAAAAATTAAAAATACAATTAAAAAAGTCTATTGCCATAATTATAAAGAGAGAGTTGCTGGGATTTAAAAAAATCTACTGCATGTAACTGTTTTAAACCTGAAGGTTTGTTAAAGACTAAATGTCAAATAAATAATAATTCTAGCTTTCTGTTCTATTACATTGTCAAAGAGGACGAGCAAAATCACTTAATATCTAAGACAGCTTCAACTGGTTTAACAGTTTAAAAGTAGAAGGTCATCTAAAAGTTATAAAAAAATTACAAACTTAGAACTTCAAAAGGTACACACAGTAAGCACGATGCAGTTTTCATGAAAATGTAAAGGAAGAAATGGAGTTTTTTTTAAACTTTTTTTAACAACGAGCATTTTAATGCCAATTACATTTATCAGCAAAAAGTAGTGTTTCAGTTGTGTTTGTAGTTTGAACAGCAACACTAAAATTACACTTGTTCAATTTGAGGGATGTAATTAGGGAGAATTCATATTAGACATGGCGAGGTACTCCGAAAAGCTTTGAAAATGGTTTCTGCTTAAATTACTCTCACAGGATAGATATATTAGCCAAAGGAAGCAGCTGTGTAAACCATAGATTGCTAACTGACAATGAAAAATTCAGCTATTCTTGAACTTTTTTTGTTGTCAAAAAATTTCATGTCTGTGTGTGCATTTATGTGAAAAGCGTAACGGGCTACTGTCTATTTTTTACAAATTATTTAATTTAAATTTTTGGAACATCATATATCTACTTCATAAAGTAGTTCACCATCTCTGCAAGTAACGTAAATCAATGGGAGATCCGTGATCTCTAAATCAACCTTTATTGAAATAATTAAATTATGTAATTTTGCCTTACAAAGCTGGATTTTATATCAGAATGTGCTTTTTATATCAAAAATTTCCCTAATTTTTCGCACGGATAGTCAAAATCACTCTCGATGATACATTCATAAATCTGAAATTAAAATACTTTTGTGAAAAAATAAGAATAACTGAAAATTGTGGTAAATAAATTAGAATTTAGTTATACGCAAACGCAACATTTAAAAATTACAGTTTTCACTGATATCAACAATACATATTAATTATCAGAATTTGCATTTTTTAAAAGAAATCCCCTATTTTTGATAAATACTCGTGACTTAGATATTAAAAATAATAAATCTAAGAGCACCTTTATATATCATGGTATCGTTAATTAACTTCATTATTACCTATAAAATAAATCAAAACACTTAATCGAACATTCTAAAGGTATCTATTATCTCCCTGTATATGTATGTACTTTTTAAGCATAATGCTTTTTATATTTTTAAAAGATGTTTCTGTGTAAATAATCTAATTTACAGTGTCAATGGTATTTAAAATAAATACTTCAAAGTTAACCAATTCAAAATAATAATTATGCATTTTTAATTTTTAATTTCTAGTTTGCAGAAATGCGTAACTGTTACTGAAATTTATCTGATTTCAATTTTATGTATTTTTATGAGGCAAAATCACAGCAAACGATTCAGGGGACAAATATATTATATCAGACCTTACTTAATAGAATTTTTTTACCACGATGTAATTTTCTAAAAAGATATTTGCTGTTGTCGCATTAAAAGCAATTCGGATTTTAACTTCCTACAAATATGGCATAGACTTAATAAATAGTCTTTGCTAAAGGAAATATCTTAGATAAATTGTCACAAGTTGTTTATAGCCTTTTACAGGCGGAATCTAATTAATTAGAAAGAATGCTATTTATTTTCTTTTATCATGAAAATACAATAAGAATGTACATCATTTATAAAAGGAAAATCTCAGAGAGTAATTCTATTAGATTTGTATTTTGTTGTTGTTGTTGAGGCTTTTGTTTAATGGCAGAAAATACCTTGTTTTAAAATATTTGTATTTCTTCACTAAGATAAAATACTACATTTTAAATGCTATTTAGTCTGTCACATATTATCTAACAAGATTTTTAGGATAATATATTTTAGAAAAAGCGTTGAATATCAAGAACAGATACATCCCAAATTCTCGAAGCTTTCACAGCTAGTATAATTTAAAGATATAAATTAGAAATCTATTCTAA
Source organism: Maratus michaelseni (assembly GCA_963931845.1). Taxonomy (NCBI): domain Eukaryota; kingdom Metazoa; phylum Arthropoda; class Arachnida; order Araneae; family Salticidae; genus Maratus; species Maratus michaelseni. Next base: position 459,093,370 of record OZ007588.1, read on the forward strand.
TACGTATGTATTATCACATATAAGTAATAATAAACGCAAAATAATCCAAAATATCTGTCTTGATTTGATTAATATTTTTTTTCATAGACTTTATTTTAAAAAAATCTATACATTTTAACATATTGCACGTTTTGTTTTGATATGAATTTTTATATAATAAACAAAGATCACCTTCGTATTACACATGTGATTTTAGAATTATTCTTCATCCTTTCTCTTCATCATTTTCCTCTCAAAATTTGTAAGTCTCTGGTGTTTTCGAACTAGTAACATAACATTTATTAAAAGTTCTATGTTAAATATTTTTTCGTGTTGCATGTTTCATTACAAAAACAACTTACTTATGACAAAATTAAGCTTAAAGTATTTAGTTCACAAGGTGAAGGACAATATAAAATTGAAAAAATGCGAAACAATTACAAAAAATTATGACAGAAAAGGTAAACAATCTATATGTTTAATATGAATTATCCAAATAAAACAAAAAACTATAAGACTATTTTCGTATAATTTCACCCCCAAAACCCCTAAATTTCAAATTATTTGGATGCTTTTTCTAACAATTATTACGAGAAAGACGTCATAAAAATCCGATCATAGAATCATATAGGTCATATCTCGCAATATGACATCTTATGGAATAAGTAAAACTAGCTTTTAAGGATAATATAAAAACGGAAAGATGATAATCATATGAAATTATTTCACGTTTAGTTTTTTAATGCGAAAATATTAATTTCGAAATAATATAAAATTAAGTTTCTTTATTATTTATAAGGTTAAAATTAAATATTCCTTGCCAATGATATTTTAATAAAAGTTTTAATAATTAAAAAAAGTATGTATATTATTGCATTTTTATATAATGATGCTAATGTAATTTGAAATACAACAATGAATTTCATATATATGTTACGATCAATAGGATTAATCCGGTCATTATTAATAATAACCAGTTGTTATTAAAAATGACCGGACATAATGGCCGGGTCATTATTAATAATAACTGGGTATTATTAATAATGATCGGATTAATCATATTGACCGTAACATATATATTGAATAATTCCTTCATTAAAATTCATTTTCAAAAGTTTTTAATTTAAAATAAGTTTATTATTGTAAAACATACTTAAATATGGTTTCTTACTTTCTATAGAATAAAAGAAAATATTAAAACTAATTTTTTTAAGAACTATATTTGTGAAAAATCTCATTTTGCAGAACTCCAATTATAGGACCTTCTTACCATGACACATACAAATGGTCAATTCAACAGAATAACGAATAATTTTTTTTTCACTGCAATGCATTTAAAACATACAGATATGTAATTCATAAAAAATATGCGTCTTTAAATAAATAGAAAAACATTGTGAGCTGGCCTTCTGAATTGAAGATAGTTACATTTTTATATTATTTTCAATATAAAGCCTCAGAATAAATTATCAAGCTTGAAAATGTATGGTATTAATATAATTTATTTTAGGAAATTCGAAGCTGGCGTTATTTTGCACAAATCCCCAAAAAGATCCTAAGGAAAATTAAATAAATTACCTTATAATTGAGAAATACTGTCAAAGCCTATTTATCCTTGTAGTTATTTTTCGAAAGTGCAAGCCAATGTTTCTATTCAAATATCATAATAAAATACCAAAAAACTCACCAAATTATAGAAGTACTAGGGGGCCTACCCCCTGCGAGCTACGCTCGCCAACCCCCGCTCAGACTTCGAGGCCTCTAAAAACATGACAGCGTGCTTTATTTTAAAAATATTGGTAAATCAGTAATTGGGTTGCCATGCTTTTAACATTTTAATGGGACATTTTTCGATTATCATGGCCTCATACACAGCTGTTGCGACGACTGTTTTCGGGATTGATAAGTAAAATCAATTACAACTTGAAAACCAGCTTGTATAAAATGGTTAGGTTTAAATTGTGACTACCTCTCGGACTTTTATAACAACAATCTCTATTCTATTCTTCCTTTGCGCTTAAGGATGAGAATAATTCCATCTGCTTGTGAATAACATTAAGAACCACGGTATTGAAAAGTACTATGTTATAGACATTTTCAGTAACAGGTTTTAATTTTCTCTCTATTTTAGTGCACCATCATGCATATTTTCATGTTATTTTAAATATGTAAATTATTTTTTTTAATTAATATGTATATACGAATTTTCTAATAATTATTTATCATGCAAAATTAATTAAATATTTTGTGCATGCATGCCTTCATTTATTCGGCATCAATTGATATTTAAACAAATTTGCTATCCGCGGTAATTTTACACCATGTTCTGTCACTTGAATATTGTCCATAAGAAAATCGGGTACTTTTCCTTTATAGGATCCTTTGCTTTTAGGTTTGGCGTAATTCGAGCTTCAAAAAGGGATATATTCGTTAATATACATAGATTTGTTGCCAAAAGTTATGAAAATAAACCCAATGAACTTTTGGTGCTTGTCTATTATAGGGGTCTTGACGCTTTTTTAAAAAGCTTGGCGGAAAAAACCAAGCAGGATAGAAAACCAAGCAGGATATTTTAATCTTCCGTTCAGTTGGGCAATTATTATTTTATATATTAGTTTCAAATATCCGAATTAATGATTTTATAATTTCGTTTAGTTAAATTTTACAAAAAATAACAAAATGATATCAATAAATAATAATTACTATTAATTCCGTTTCCTCCATTTCTTTGCGTTTACCTAAATGACGTCATTTGGACGAATTTATTCAAAATATTTTCAGTTTATAAATTAAATTAAATGCTGACAGACGATTGAATCCTGACGATAGAAATGTGATTTTTTTTTCACATTTTCCTGAAAAACATAATTTAATCACAATCATATCTTCATTATCGATTGAAATAAAATATAAATTCAATTTCAATTTGAAAATGACGAATAAAAAGAAATCAATAATCCCTATCGGGATCCTTTTCAATTTTTTTCCCTTTTTTGTCACAAAAAAACTGAGTAATTAGTTGCCATCATTACAGAAATGTCATTAAAATTAGAAAAAAATTAATATCTCGAAAACTAATTCCAATTTCAAAATTCTATTACCAGTTTTGACATCAGCGGATTTTTATGAACAATTGGTATTAATTTCACCATCAAGCGTTTAATATTTTATTAAAAATAGCCTTGAAACATAATCAGTCGTTTAATCAGTCGTTTCATAAAATCGTTTCATAAATTCGTTTCATAAAATCGCTTCACAAATTCGTTTCATTAGGATTTTATATATATAGGGTAGATAAATTCCTTTTTTTGAAGCTAATCTTTGTAATCATGTTAAAATATTCTAAAATTAATAGATAAGTATTCTTTATCTGACAATGCCAGGATGTATATTGTATATATCATACACATTAGAAACAAATCATTTCCAATTCTTCTGAGCTGCATTCTTTTCATGTAAATGTCATTCTATTTTCTTAAACTTTTTCATCGTCTAAAACTTATTGTTCGAAATAAAAAAATATACATACATATGGAGACTTGCGTTTTGATATCGAGAAGCATATCTTCATTTTTACAAAAAAAGATAATATCGTGTATAAGATATAATCTTCGCAGATAAATAATTCAAAAAAATATTTCTGTTTTAAGATAGATCAACTTTTTAGATAGTATCCATTTTTCCAAAGAATTGCCAATTCTTTTTTCAGATTTTTCAAAATAAAGAATATTTTACATCAAAATAACGGATTATATTTTTGCTGATATATTATTGTTTTTTCCGTCATTTTCTGCTATTTGTTATTTAATTGCTAAATTTTATTTATTTTTTATTTTACTTCTCATTCCTTTTTTGCCCATTTTATTTTTTATATTCATTTCCTTACAAATAAGTTTCTACATGAGATTTTTACTATTTTTCTAATCGACCAAATATTCATGTTGAAAGAAGTTTTCATTCCTTGGAAAGTAATGCGTACCCCATACTTTTACAGTGAATATAAGTAATAGTGTCATTTTACTCAATTATTCATAATAAAGATGGATATTGTTTTCGGTAACAGTTAAATATTGTACATTTATAAATATTAGTTATTTGAAATTATTGAATTGAATTTCTGTCTCCTGAAATATTAAATGAAACATAATTCGTTGGGAAAATATTTTTAGAAATTCTTATTAATTGAGGCAAATAAAATCAAAGACAAGTTAGGCACATTTTGTGACATGTACATAAATAGAAGAAGGTAACAAAAAACTTTATAAGGAATTCCAATGAGGTATAAAGTTTTTTGGTTCTATCTGTATGTAATTCTGTGAAACTATGAGTTATACTATTTTCCCCATGGAAAATTTGCAGGAGTATATGTTATTCATGCACATACTGAAAATATTCAGCATAGTATTAAAAAAATACTTACGATTCAAATTATAAATTAAAGTCAATCTTACATAACAGGTACGTTTTAGCCGGCTAGATTAAACTCTTCCTAAGCACTTGTTGAAACAGCAACTACTATCCTTCAGAGCTGCCATTATCCCCGTTACAGCTAAATTAGCTGAAATAATTTTATTAAAAAGTTTGGTACTTCTCTATTATCCCGTCGACCACTTTTCATAACAAAAAAACTAAAGCCAAACTGTAAGATTAAACGCCAAAAATGCAGTCCCATGTACTTGATGTCAGAAGCATTGTACGTGTGTGTTATGTCATCTAGTGGTTTTTAATTGGACATTTGCGTGTATTTTTCATTATGTTTTACTCTGCTTTATTAGTTATTTCATTAATAAAAATAACAATTGTGTCCTTAAATTCTTATATTTCATTTATTTATTTATTTTGGTATTCCAATGGCAACGTTCTCCCGTTTATTTGGCGTTACAGTTTGGCGACAGTTTTTTGTTATGAAAAGTGGTCGACGGGATAATAGAGAAGTACCAAAAGTTTTTGCTGCTGTCGCAGTCTTCGTCCACAGAGTGAATCTAACTGATGAAAGTGGAGTTTTATATTTGTTTGGGTAGAGGAAGAAGACGTTTTGTGACAAACGGATGACGTGATGCGTAATTTTAGAATGTTTTCTGCTCATTCCACGGCTTGAAATTTCGAATTTTTCTTCAACTGTTTACACTGTGCATCTGAAGTCTTAAAAGAAAATACTTTATTAAATTTCAAGTTTCTAACACGAATATATCCAACTAAAACTTAATTTAGCACGTTTTTAGAACATTTCCCGCTCATTTTATCCTTTTAACATTCGAATTTTTTCGAAATCGTTACTAGCTGCTAGCATTTAATTTCAAAAGTAACCACAATACCGAATTCCAAGCTTTTGTAACAACTGCATCACATAAATCGCAATTTTAGAAAGTTTTTTGCTGCTGCACAGGTTTAATATTAAATTTTTAGAAAATAGCTCTTTGAAAGGTAGTACTCGATGGTAGTACTCGATCAAAATCCACCAATACAAACATTTTCTTCTCCTTTTATACTCCGCAGATTGACCAACCAACGAGGCCTAATTAGCGTAATCTTACAGCGAAAAGCACTAACCGGAGATACCGAGAGCTCCAAACACACTTCGTAAAATTAAAGTAAAAGAAAATACACATGTCGCTGATGTGAACACAGGTTAATGCTGACAAAATGTTCACATTAAAAAACTAGAATCCCTTTATAAGAGAGTTGCTAGTCCATCACACATTTCAAAATATTAATAAAGTTTGACTTTTTAATACTACACTGTTAAAAATTTGCAGCTAACTGTCCAGTCGTTTGACAGTTTTTGTAGAAAATGGTTACATAACTGTAATTTAGCTATATTCTGACCATAATATGGGGAGTAATATGGTCAGAATAGCGCTAAATTACGGCTATGTAACCGTTTTCTGTAAAAACGGTCAAATGACTAGACAGTTTGCTGCAAATTTTTAACAGTGTATATAAGTCAAGAATTTTTGTACGCAATTATCAGTATAACCATCTGCATCATTCTTTTTCTTTTTTGGAAAGATATTGGAATGAATTGTAACATACCTTGTAAGATTTTGACATCATTTAATGTTGTAACCATTTAATGAGCGTTAATTTGATTAATTTTAAGGCATTTTAGTAAAACGTGATTAAATTTAAGGGAGTTTTTCTCAAGTAATGTGAAGATGAATTCAATATATTAATTTAAAATAAATTATTAATTATTTAAAAATAGAGATATCTCATACAATTTCTTAAAGAATACTTAGTTTTTACTTTTCCAAACTTAATCTGTTCTACCGTTTCATCACATTTAAAATATTTTAGAAAAAGCTTAGATAAGGAAGTATAATCAGTTGTTGTACATTTTTGTTTTACTTACAAATGCAAAAGACATCCATAGAGCCATATAAGACCATTTCATACTAAAATTAATTTATTTTAAATCACGCAATAAAGGTGTATGTTAAAGAAGTTTAAAGTGGACATTTTCGCATTTGATTTAATTACAATAAATGCATTTATATTAATGAAGGTCATTCAGTTTTGGTTTGATTACGTGTTTATGTATTTCTTATAAATCTTATCGCAACATAAGTGATGAAAGTATTTTCTGATAATGAAAAGCAATTCCAATATAATTACTTATCTGATTCTCAATTCAAACCTATCCGCAATGAATTAGTTAGAAAACCGGTGTTAACTTGAAGAGATTTAAATATATTGATTATTGATGTTTCGAATGAGAATGTGTAAAGGACTGTAATTATCTAGCTTTTAATCAGTTTCCTATTTGAATGTTAGGCTGCGACTTAAATATCAATACTTGACACAAAGGGATTAGTGCTGTTTAATCATTATTTACGAGATTCCAGTTTAACACTAACAAATGGGGTTGTACTATCAGAATTTCTCTATAATTATCTACTGATCATATCTTCAGACCAAATGATAGTTTTGTACCACATTACATTTGTATAGTTATACATTTAATGGATTTTACGGTATGTAGATGTATGTGACGATTATTGAGAACAGCCTCTACGTTTATTCTCAGATTAACTGTGTAAAGTCCCATTTGACAAGGCTGATGGCAGGACGCACTGTGAAGTCACTACAAATCACATTGATAACATCACATCTCTAACTAAAATGAGATCACGTAATGAAGTCACAGCCACTGAAATGTGAATGCAACTCTTAACCCTTTCAGTGCAGATTTTTTTTTTCTTTTGCTAAGCCCATGGCGCACTACAGTGAGCTCAATACACGCCATGAACACCTACGTGACTTTTGTCGACTCTTAGTGTAGTCTACAGCACCCAACTCCTAGATGTCCACATTAGTCGACTCACGCACTCGGACCCTTATGTCGAATTTTGTTGACTCCCGTACTCGGACCCTTATGTCGACTTTTGTCGACTCCCGCACTAAAAGGGTTAAAAAGGGGGACAAGAACATATTTTTCATTAGAAAAAAGATTTTTCTGACAAAGTTTGAAAATGTAGTAACATCATTGGAAGTCGAGTGCATCGCGTTAAAAATGTGACCACAAAACCCCCAGGATCTGTAATCACATTGTGTGACCATAATCTAATTTTATTATTTTTTTGTAAATGAAAAGAAAAAGGATTTTAGGCAAGGCATTTGAGTGCCTGGACCCGAGTAAAAGTAAAACAACGTTCAGGGCAACAGCAAATCCACTAAAACTGCAGACCGTTCTCATAGCATTGAACTTAACTTTATCAGTGCAAACAATGAGTGGAAAATTACAAAAATGGTGAGATGCGGACAGTAGATTTGATTCACGAATTGATTTTAAACCAAAAATTGAGAAGCTTATAGTTTCTTACAGAAAAAAAAATGTTTTTTTTTTCTTTTTTAATAAAATAGAGAATAAGAGAGTTATTCAGTTCATGTTGTTTTTTAAGAAAAATTAATAACGAGCTAAATTAGCTGAAATAATTTTATTAAAAAGTTTGGTACTTCTCTATTATCCCGTCGACCACTTTTCATAACAAAAAAACTAAAGCCAAACTGTAAGATTAAACGCCAAAAATGCAGTCCCATGTACTTGATGTCAGAAGCATTGTACGTGTGTGTTATGTCATCTAGTGGTTTTTAATTGGACATTTGCGTGTATTTTTCATTATGTTTTACTCTGCTTTATTAGTTATTTCATTAATAAAAATAACAATTGTGTCCTTAAATTCTTATATTTCATTTATTTATTTATTTTGGTATTCCAATGGCAACGTTCTCCCGTTTATTTGGCGTTACAGTTTGGCGACAGTTTTTTGTTATGAAAAGTGGTCGACGGGATAATAGAGAAGTATCAAAAGTTTTTGCTGCTGTCGCAGTCTTCGTCCACAGAGTGAATCTAACTGATGAAAGTGGAGTTTTATATTTGTTTGGGTAGAGGAAGAAGACGTTTTGTGACAAACGGATGACGTGATGCGTAATTTTAGAATGTCTTCTGCTCATTCCACGGCTTGAAATTTCGAATTTTTCTTCAACTGTTAACACTGTGCATCTGAAGTCTTAAAAGAAAATACTTTATTAAATTTCAAGTTTCTAACACGAATATATCCAACTAAAACTTAATTTAGCACGTTTTTAGAACATTTCCCGCTCATTTTATCCTTTTAACATTCGAATTTTTTCGAAACCGTTACTAGCTGCTAGCATTTAATTTCAAAAGTAACCACAATACCGAATTCCAAGCTTTTGTAACAACTGCTTCACATAAATCGCAATTTTAGAAAGTTTTTTGCTGCTGCACAGGTTTAATATTAAATTTTTAGAAAATAGCTCTTTGAAAGTAGCAATAATATCAAAGTTCAAGTTTCTATTCTTAACAGTTCCGTAGAAATCGTAATTTAGATTGTTTTTACATTGCATTTCGCGTAATTTTCAAACTTTTAATTTTTTTTTTAAAACTATACTGTGCGCCTATTTACGTCTTAAAAAGTATCAGCCATGTCAAATTTACAGTTTCTGTCATTAACAATTCCATAAAAATTGTAATTGTGAACGTTTTAAGAAAGCTTTCCGCTGAAACACCGTTTTTAATTTCGATTTTTATTTTAGAAACATTAACTAAGCGAACATTTTTATCTGAAAAGTGAAGGCCATGTCAAATTTTAAGTTTCTAGTCTTTAATATCACACTCATCGTAATTTTGAACGTTTTGTTCTCCTACGCATTTTTAAATCTTCAATTTAATAAAAAACTGTTTTGTGTGTGCATTTGCGTATTAAAAGATGGAGACATGTCAAATTTTCAATTTCTATTCTTAACAATTCCTCAGAAATCGTAATTTAGACCATTTTTAGAACGCTTTTCTTTCCTTTTAAATTTCGAATTCATTAGAAACTGTTCTTAGAGAACCTTTCCATCTTATAAGAATCAACCATACCAAATTGCAAGTTCCTAGTCATTTAGTATCACAAAAATCGCATTTCTAGCACCGCAATAAAATGTAGCCTATGTAGTAGCAGGGAATGTCACCATCAAATTGCCACTATTACTTCTGAAATCGTTTCGTTAGTTCCAGAGATTACCACGTACAAACAAACAAACAAACTTTACTTCTTTATAATATTAGTATAGGTATAAGCTTAACAAAAACAATGGAACGTTAAATATTTTATATTACAAAAACTCTCGTATATATGTTTTTAGAATATAGGAAAAAATGTTTTTTTTAAGTCATTTTTAGGTGCGTTCGTAATTATATAAATACGTAGCACCTATTGTCGTCGTCTGGTCCGTCCGTCTGTCTGTCCGTCCGTCCGTCTGTCTGTCCCTCCATCCGCATATAACAACGCAAAAACTACCCAACCGAATGGTTTGAAATTTAAGCTATACTATCTTTGCAGAATTTTGTCGAGACATGTCAAATTTTATAAAAATTTAATCAAAACTTTAGAAAATATTAATAAAAACATTTATTAAGAAAAGTAATTTTTTTTTTAAATCGGTGCTTTTTTGTTATAGGAGCTTCCGAGGTTGAATCGTCAAGCGACCGAGATACTTATTATTATTAAATTCCTACTATTAGCTCACACTCACCATATATATATCTTGTTGGAATTTTCAATCGTTAATAAAATATTTTCTATTGATCCATTCAAGTTCAAATAATTTTTTTAAACTTGTACTGGATGACAATTGAAGTTAATACAGTTTTTTCAAATATTAATTAATTCAGTAAATTTAATTAATTAATTTTAATTTTTACATGGGAGAAAAAAACTTCTCCCATTGTTTCATAAATGAAATGAAAGATTTATCTCAAATTTGTGATGCCAACAAAAAATAAAATACCGCAACGATGATTATAAAATAATGTTCAATAAAGATAACGTGGAACATTAATGCTGCACGGGTTTATTTTATATATTTATGATTAAAAAGTAGGAATTGACTTAAAAAATTGTTTTTATATTACTTGTTTTTGACAGAAATTAATCTGCAGGCGATATAATTTATTTCACAGAATTAAAAATCATCAAGATCTGAATATTTATATAACCAGTCATAGTACGAACGCACCTCATTTGTCACGTTTGGCGTACGATTTCCAACTTGTTATACAATAAAACTGTAGCAATTGAGATGACTTTTCGGATCTGGTGACTGGATTTTAACATAATTCAACCCGAAAATATTGAGTACCTAGGTTTTATTTTGTTGAAGTTTGAGATTGGCCTAGAATTTTGCATCGAGTCGAGTAAACCCAGTTTATCAAAACCGGACCCGGGTCAGGTTCGCTTCAAAACCAGATACACGACACGATGCAACACTCTAATCCAAATCCTACCTAAAGCCAAAAATAAACTAGCCGGCAAATTAAGTCGGTGGAGTTTGGATATAATCTGGTCACCTGAACCGATACAGAATCGTCAAAAATGTCACATTTTTCACAAATTGGTGAACTCACTTGTGTCACATAATGACTAATTACGATGTAGCTATCATGGAAGCGTTGAAAAAAGCATCACGTCAGTGCCACCTGCTTGGCCATATACGCCGACACATGATTAGTATCTACGTATGTCAAGAACTAATAGAATATGAAACTTGATGAAATTTCATCTCATAGATCTTGAGATATAGCTATGATAAAATCGTGGAATACAGCATAGCAGCGCCATCTGTTGAGAGATATGCCCCAAAATCTAATCAACATCTATTCACAGTATGGTTTTAAATAATATTCAGTTTTATGAAATTCCGTGTACTAGTTCTTGTGATATTGCTGTCACGGCAATTGTGAACGATGCAGTATAGCAGCGCCCCCTGTTGGACTACATATATCGAATAAGTGAAAAAGTTTTCAGCCCGGGATTTGAACTAGAGAAAGTTGATATAAGCTGTCAACTCTCTGCCAACTGAAAAAACTTGGACAAATCCGGTGGACACAATTCACTCAGCCAACCAAAAGTCCCTTGTTCAAATCGTGGTCTAGACACTTTTCACTCAAATGGAAATTTACAAGTCGCATGATTTATTTCTTAATTAGAAATATTGTGTTAAAATTAATGAAGTGTAATTACCTATGTACTTGTAGTTAAATTGCCTGCAATTTTTTCTGTCGAGCTGTCTTAGATAACAGAAAGCATATCATTATCAAATAGTTGTCTGAGTGAATTGTGTCCGCCTGATTTTTCTAGGATAACTCTGTTGGTACAGCATTGGCAGCTTAAACCAAGGCCTGGTTCAAATACCGCCATGAAGATTTTTTCACTAGGTTAGAAAATTATACATCGTATTTATTTAATAATTAGAATAATTGTGTTAAGATTAATGAACATATTGCGATCACAAACATTGTATCACAAAGACTCTAACAGACAGACAGACATTTACTGAAAGTAGTCAAGTCGTTTTCAGGACATTTCAAAACATATAAATCCAACAATAAACGAAAATAAAAAAAATTCTCTTTCCAATACTTTTTCTTATCCAAATAAATTGAACAAAAGGAAAGTACTCCTACCATGTTGTAAACTCTATTTACAAGCATTTTAAATTAAACCTTGAATATAAATATTAAATTCCTAATTAAATTTTCAGCAGGGCTGAAACTACGACTTGAATCTTTTTATTGACCCTACAAAAAATGTGAATTTCTTTTCACTTTGCTAAACAGCGTACTACCAGAAGATTGAAAAATGTGTCCAGACCGTGGATCGAACCCATATACCATGATATAGCGCACCAAGTAATTTACCATTTAAGCCACCAGGACGACATCCTGTCTAGCATTTCCACTCATATACGTTGGCAGTTTCAGTCATACTGGGAACTTAATTAGGAATTTAGATATATTATCCGATGCTGGGAACTTGTTCGTCTCATGCAAACTACTAAATAGTGTACTCATGTATGACATTCCATCTTGTGCTGCGAAGTTGCAGCGTTGAGGAACGTATACGAGTGAAAATAATGACAGAATGTATATGAACAAACAACATATACGAATGTAAAAATGCTAAACTTTATGTTGTCCTGGTAGCTTAAATGGTAATGCACTTCGTGCGCTGTACTAATGTATCTGGGTTCGATAATCTGTCTGGACAAATTTTTCATTCTGTTGGTAGTACGCTGTTCAGCTAAGTGAAAAGAAATTCACATCATTTGTAGTGTCATTATAAATCTATATATATAAAAGCCGTTTTTGGTATGTATATATGTATGTTCTTTATACAAAACTACATTTTTTATCCAATTTGAACGAAACTTGAAGTACATACGTTTTAGAACATGAGTAAAATTACTGTCAACTTTAAAAATTTCTTAGACATTTCTTTATCATTTTTTTTCAAACATCTGCTATAGTTTATCATTACAGAAATATTTTTTTTTTCAATTTCTATCCAATAATTCTTTCCTGTTGCCACACTCTAAAAAACGGCAGAAAAATTTAAAAACAAATGATAACACATTTATTTTATTTTTATAAACCAATAAAAATTCAGAATCACTTGCTGTAATTTTCAATTTCCAAAATTGAAGCGATTCTAAGAAGAAAATGCGCATTTTGTTTCTATATAAATAGAAAACGATAACTAATGCATTAAAATGATGTAGTACCTTAATTTAAATTTATTAGTAGTTAACACATCTACTTTAATACAGATGTTTCAATTTCAAAATAACAATTTATTAAAAAGGTTAAAAAAACTAGATATGACGTCATATTCTATTAAGGTTTTCATTTTAATTTCAGACTGAGTCTAAGTAATCGTCTGCTATGTTTTATTCCTACTTTGGTTGTATACTACAGCTGTATATTATAGCTATATGTTATATTGATAAGTGTTTTGTTGATTTAGAAGTAGTGGTAACATTTAAAAAAATATATATTAAAGAGAGTGTCATTTCTTTCATTTTTCAACAAAAACTTCACGACTAAAAGTACATATAAAATTGACATGACTTTAATCTAATCATTATAGATTTAATTTTTATTAACGAAAATTTATGTTTCAATTTTAAAATGATATTTTATTATCAGTGAAAAGTCTTGATTTTAATAAATTAGTGTTTTTTATTACCAATAAAGTAAAGGCTTACCCACATTCACGTTTAAGCCACGCGAAAGAAAATTTTTAAATGTTACTGTAGTGGCTGGGTTATGCAATTTAGACCCAACTTAAAAGTAAATTTTAAGATACTCCTTAATGTCATTTTTACTAACTCCATGTTTCCATTACTTTTTATTTTTGCTGTTAAAATTATCAGCAAGCTATTTAATAAAATATGGCAATATACCAGTTTTATAGATATTTTTAGAATAATTAAAAATATGAAATGTTTTCTTTGGTGATATTGATTTTGGTGTAATTAATAAGGGATTTTAAAACATTTAAAACTGTGAAATTAATATATTTTGAGCACTCCTTCTAATATTATGCAAGACTTCCATATTGTCTTTCTTTATTTTTTTAAGTTTTATTTAATTTGGAAATTTAATTATGAAATATTACACGTTAACCAACAAATGATGAATTATTTACATTGTTTTATGAGCAAACCAGTTAATGTTTTGTAATTGAGTCGCACGCAGATTTAAAAATATCCATTATTGAAAATTACTTTAAAATCCATAAAACATCAGTAAACTGAGATACGCTTTTCAAACAAATAACATTGACAGTACATTTTTAGCTCACAGGCTATCAAAGCCTGAGAGCTTATGTGCCCGCCGGTTCTGTATGTATGTATGTATGTATGTATGTATGTATGTACGTATGTACGTACGTAACGCGATAACTCTTCATAGAAATATCCGATTTCCTTCAAATTTTGTTTATAGGTTGACAGTGTTAAGGCGCTTCCCTGATTAGTTTTCGGGATTGATTGGTTAAATATAAAGGGGGGAACAGGGGGGTCTAATCCCCCCCTAATTTATATAAATGGGGTTTTAATACAGAATTATTCAATTTTCCTTCAAATTTTGTTTATAGGTTCACTGTGTTAAGGCGCTTCCCTGATTAGTTTTCGGGATTGATTGGTTAAGTATAAAGGGGGGAAATGGGGGGGGGGGCTAATCCCCCCCTTAATTTATATAAATGGGTTTTTCATGCAGAATTATTCCGTTTTCCTTCAAATTTTGTTTATAGGTTCACTGCGTTAAGGCGCTTCCCTGATTAGTTTTTGGGATTGATTGGTTAAGTATAAAGGGGGGGGAACGGGGGGTAGTCCCCCCCTTAATTTATATAAATGGGTTTTCCCTGCAGAATTATTCCTTTTTCCTTCAAATTTTGTTTATAGGTTCACTGTGTTAAGGCGCTTCCTTGATTAGTTTTCGGATTGATTGGTTGAGTGTAAAGGGGGGGGGAACGGGGGGGCTAATCCCCCCTTAATTTATATAAATGGGTTTTTCATGCAGAATTATCCCATTTGCTTCAAAATTTGTTTATATGTTCATTGGATTAAGAAGCTTCCCTGATTAGTTTTCGGGATTGATTGGTTAAGTATAAAGGGGGGGGACGGGGGGTGCTAAACCCCCCTTTAATTTATATAAATGGGTTTTTCATGCAGAATTATCCCATTTGCTTAAAAATTTGTTTATAGGTTCATTGGGTTAAGACGCTTCCCTGATTCGTTTTCGGGATTGATTGGTTAACTATAAAGGGGGGGACGGGGGCCAATCCCCCCTTAATTTATATAAATGGGTTTTTCAAGCAGAATTATCCGATTTTCTTCAAATTTTGTATATAGGTTCATTGTGATAATGCGCTTCTCTGAATAGTTTTGGGGTTTATTGGTTAAGTATAAAGGGGGAAGGGGGGGGCTAATCCCTCTTAATTTAGATAAATGGGTTTTTCATGCAGCATTATCCGATTTTCTTCAAATTTTGTATATATATATTCATTGTAATAAGAGGCTCTCCTGATTAGTTTAAGGGGTTCATTAGTTAACTATGAGGGGGTAACGGGGGGATAACCCCCCTTTAATATATTGTCGATTTCTTTATTTTTCAAGGGGCTTATTTCAAATTCTTTGAAATACGAGTATAATATACAATTAGTGTGAATAGCCTGTGAGCTCAATGCCCTCAGTTTAACTGGGCAGTTTTCTTTTTATTTGTTATTCATCTAAAAATTGAATGTGCTGAGTTTAGAAGTAAATGACTGTACTTTATTAAGATCAAATAAGTTAATCTTTCGTAATTGGATTGGACACAGGTTAAAAAATAATGATGCTTTAAAAACCATAAAAAATCAGTAAATTGAGATAAACTTTTCAAACTAAGCCAGATTTAATAGTTAGGTCGTTGCTACCATCAATATGATATCGATATTACTCATCGATATGTTTTTGTTTTATTTATCTACTTTATATTATCTACTTTATATTATCTATTTTATATTATCTACTTTATATTACCTATTTTAAAATTGTGTACAGACGAAACTATCGGTCAGAAAGTTGTGAAATTTTGTGAAGGACATAATAAAGGAATGGGAATTCGTTTCAGCGAAAAAAAATAGTTCAAAATTTTGCCATTAGATGGCGTATTTAATGAATTACACATTTAACATACATTTACTATAATTTTCATATTTTATTGTAACAAAACATGTTCCACATGACGGCCATCATTTTCAGCTACCATCTCTAGTCGTAACATAGCATGTTCCACAGTTGACCGCAGTGTGTTCTGGGAAATGCTAAAAACATGTCGCGAGAAAAGTTTTGTTCAACATGTTTTGTTGTAATAAAATTTGTAACCTATCGTGTAAATGTATGCTAAAAGTGTAATTTATTAAAAACGCCCTCTGGCGGCGAACTTTTGAACTATTTTTTTCACTTAAACAAATTCCCATTCCTTTATTATGTCTTTCACAAAATTTCACAACTTTCTGACCAATAGTTTCATCTGTAAGCAACTTTAAAGTAGGGTCGCTTAATTATGGACAACCTGGACATAGAATTCTGAATTAAATCGTGGTTTATATCGTGATTTATATCTCTTATATTCTAATTAATGATTTTTAGGCAACAGGAAAATACATATAGTATTTAGGAGAACGAAATAAACAGGTTTTCTAAAGTCAATAAGAATTAATCTACTTTCTTTCAGTGTCTGTTTATGTTTATTGAAGATCAAGAATTTATTATTTTAGAAAACTAAACAAAATTACAAAAAACTACTATTCAGTGAAAATGCATCAATTTACTTTTGGGACCTTATTCATGATAAAAATGCAATAGTTGCGACAACTTGAAATAGCAGATTAAAGATTTCACTTTCACACCTAAAAATTGGATATCTCGGAAAATTCAATTTGTGTTCTTTTCAAAATTGTTTCCAATCGTACTGTCTTTCTTCGAGTAGTGAATATAATAAGCTTCATTTGTGAATTTCGTTCAATATATGAAATAGAAATATTGTTACTTTAAAAAAAAGTTTTACCTTTTGGGTTACAATATAAAGAGTATTACATATTCAATATACATCTAGAATTGCAGCTGGTAATATTGAAAGCATATTCATTTATTTTTCTGAAAATCTTCAAATAAGGTATAATGAGAATTTTCAATTCTTTGAAAATAAAAATGGATTTTAAACATTCCATTTTTTCCGCAGATATGATTATTTAGTGGGAAATTCTCTGTGAAATGTTATTTAAATTAAAGCTATGTATATATATATATATTTGTTTTTGTATATAAATTTTAAAATGTAAATTAAAATTAAAATGTTTTGCTAAAGAAGGTAATACTTAATACATAAAATATTTGTTACATGTAACAAATTAAAAATTGACGAATAAAATACACTTCATATACTTTAATGTAATCTAAAAAGGTGGATTAAACTTTGTGCCGTTATATTAAAAATAAATGTACAACGTTGAAATAGCACAAATTAAAACATGTATACTGGCAAACAGCTGTTTCAAAGCCCTTAAGCTCCATCTTCAGTGCCAATTCAAAATATTAAAACGAATTAAAAACCCCTAAGCCATGTCAGCTTGCCTGCCGTCCTTCGCACGCGCCCAGAGGAAAATGATGGTGTGATGATTTTCACCTGGGCGCGTGCGAAAGACGGCAGGCAACCTGACATGGCTTAGGGGTTTTTAATTCGTTTTAATCTTTTGAATTGGCACTGACGATGGAGCTTAAGGGCTTTGAAACAGCTCTTTGCCAGTATACCTGTTTTAATTTGTGCTATTTCAACGTTGTACATTTATTTTTAACTTTAATGTAATATTTAAAAGAAATTAAATTTTAAATAAAATATATTTCTTTGTGTATTATCTATTTAACAGTACTTGTGTCTGTAGGTTATCTGCATGGAGCATTTTTGTTTATATTTAACCTATACACAATACTTTCACTAAATGTTGGTGTAAAGCATTTTTATTTAAATAAAACGGATTTTTGAATTACAGCCATATTTATTTTTTAAATGAATTCAACTACAAATTTCTTCACAGCCGTCTTTTAAAAAATATATTTTAAAAATAAATGAAATTGTAGACATGTATTATGATCGAAAAAAATTAACAAATATGTATATGTTTAAGACAACATAGCGATCGTAATCGATACAAATTAATCTAGGGTGAAACAGCCAGTAACTGATACTTTAAGGATTCTTTCCTGTTCAAATCACTATTACAAAAATTTAAATCTATTTTATACTTACCTTTGTTTTTGAGAGGATAGTAGAGATATATTAAAAATATATTGTTGGCAAAATTTTGGAAAATTATACCTTTTTTTATTAAGAATTTAATTTTGTTCATAAATATGGTAAAAAACTCCAGTAACTGCCACCCTCCCTATTTTGAAACACCAATAACTACACAAAGTAAACCAGTGACTGACACTTTATCTTAAAAAATTAAAATGCTTTAAAAAAAAACTCTTTTCTTTATTATAAAAAATAAATACACTAATATTTATTATAAAAAGCGATATTTAGTAAGTTGTACTGCATTATTAGTAATGTAATGTATATAGTAAGAGTATATAGCAGTAATACTTAGTACTGCATTATTAGTAATGTAGATATCCAATAACTGACATTTATGAACCAGTAACTGACATCTGGTGTCAGACACTGATAAAACAACGTAAATGTTTATGGTGTTTACTACAAGATAAATTTAATTTATTATTATGCAATTTTAAACACTTCAAATAATATATTTTAACTTTCTTTAGTATAACCAATAATTAACACTTCTGTCAGAGACTGTTGAAATGAAATTCCAGGAATCAATAACTGGTACCCCCCCCCCTCCTTCTATTAAGCTAAATTAAATATCTATAAACCCTAAATCATGACCCTTATTTATCATTATGTATATTTAAACTAATTTCTAAAAGTATAAATTTAAGAAAAAAGTTTAGGATGGTGACATTAGAAATAGATTGGAAAAACATTTCCTTAGTTTTAGAAATAAGATGGTTGCTTTAAAATGGCACTTTTTGTAATCTCAAAAGTTTCTTCGTCAATGAATATGTTCTTGACCCTCCAGTAGTGAATAAATTGACTCCAAAATAAGAATAAGTGTCTCATTTACCACCAGATGACATAAGTTAGTAGAATTGTACAACAAAATGCTTATTTGAGTTCGATTTTTGTTCAAGTGTCAGTACTGGTTCGGCGTCAATAACTGGGGCTTTCACATATATATTATAGTTTGAAGTACGCTAATTTCTTTTTTTCGTATCAATTCATCACTCAATTTTATCAATCTGTAAAAGGTGATATTTAAATATTTATAAATGCATATGTATGTTTATATTATACACGACTGTACACACTCATAATATTAATTTTTTAGGAAAATATATTGATTAATTATTATTCAAAGTAAAGTAAGTTTCTTTAAAAATATGTAATTAAAGTCATAATTAATATCAAACGGAATTTCCGCCAAAACATGGCATCCTAAGAGCATACCCTTGACATAGATCTCGATTACGAAAGATTTGTTATGGTCAAAATTAGATTTCAATGAAAATTTAGTTATATTTAGCCAGTTACTCTGTGACGGACAGACAGAGAAGCGAATGAATAGGGTTTTGTGAGATGAACGAAACCCTAAAAATTAAGAATTTGTCACCGTACTTATACCTTTATGTCTATTTACTATATGAATACAAAATTATTATTTTTTTAAATATACGTATGCAATTTAAAATTGTCCAACATTACTTTTTGCCCCTTTACTTTAAATCACTTGATGAAATTTTTGACATTCTACCTGATACCGTACATAGATTTCAACTTTAGGCAGTTGAGTTTTCCACTTTCGTTTCTTGCTTCAGTTGTTTTGTATTCGATGTATCCGAATGCCATTTAGTGTTAAAAAAATTTTTATGAAACAAACAATTTCTTTAGAACTGAGTAAACGCTTTAAATTATTTTCATTCGTAATGTTCAAAACCTGGAAAAATCCATATAGACCCATGTAAAACGTCCGTAACGTTGCGGAATAAACTGAGAGGTTGGAGAACTGAAGGACTGTGAGGTTGGGGGACTGAGGGACTAAGGGATTGAGAACTGAGGGGGATGAGCATGTTCGTAACGGGTTGAAAGTTAAACTGAAATAACAAGATATATTCAAATCACACGGGCAAACCTCGTACTACCGATAATACGACTAGAAGAAGCTAATACGAATGGCGAAGCTTAGACAATACTATCGACAATAACCAGCAGTTACTCAACCTTATGTTATTGGCCATGATATATCAGTGTCTCGATATATCAATACCCATAGCAGCAGAAGAACTAAAACACGGGAGATAAGTGTTTAGCCAGTTAGTGTTAACATTTTTTTTTAAAATGAAACAAACAATTTCTTTAGAACAGAGTAAACGCATTCGTAATGTTCAAAACCTGGAAAAATTCATATAGACCCATGTAAAACGTCTGTAACGTTGCGGAATAAACTGAGAGGTTGGAGAACTGAAGGACTGTGAGTTTGGGGGACTGAGGGACTAAGGGATTGAGAACTGAGGGGGATGAGCATGTTCGTAACGGGTTGAAAGTTAAACTGAAATAGCAAGATATATTCAAATCACACGGGCAAACCTCGTACTACCGATAATACAACTAGAAGAAGCTAATGCGAATGGCGAAGCTTAGACAATACTATCGACAATAACCAGCAGTTACTCAACCTTATGTTATTGGCCATGATATATCAGTGTCTCGATATATCAATACCCATAGCAGCAGAAGAACTAAAACACGGGAGATAAGTGTTTAGCCAGTTAGTGTTAACATTTTTTTTTAAAATGAAACAAACAATTTCTTTAGAACAGAGTAAACGCATTCGTAATGTTCAAAACCTGGAAAAATTCATATAGACCCATGTAAAACGTCTGTAACGTTGCGGAATAAACTGAGAGGTTGGAGAACTGAAGGACTGTGAGTTTGGGGGACTGAGGGACTAAGGGATTGAGAACTGAGGGGGATGAGCATGTTCGTAACGGGTTGAAAGTTAAACTGAAATAGCAAGATATATTCAAATCACACGGGCAAACCTCGTACTACCGATAATACAACTAGAAGAAGCTAATGCGAATGGCGAAGCTTAGACAATACTATCGACAATAACCAGCAGTTACTCAACCTTATGTTATTGGCCATGATATATCAGTGTCTCGATATATCAATACCCATAGCAGCAGAAGAACTAAAACACGGGAGATAAGTGTTTAGCCAGTTAGTGTTAACATTTTTTTTTTAAATGAAACAAACAATTTCTTTAGAACAGAGTAAACGCATTCGTAATGTTCAAAACCTGGAAAAATTCATATAGACCCATGTAAAACGTCCGTAACGTTGCGGAATAAACTGAGAGGTTGGAGAACTGAAGGACTGTGAGTTTGGGGGACTGAGGGACTAAGGGATTGAGAACTGAGGGGGATGAGCATGTTCGTAACGGGTTGAAAGTTAAACTGAAATAGCAAGATATATTCAAATCACACGGGCAAACCTCGTACTACCGATAATACAACTAGAAGAAGCTAATGCGAATGGCGAAGCTTAGACAATACTATCGACAATAACCAGCAGTTACTCAACCTTATGTTATTGGCCATGATATATCAGTGTCTCGATATATCAATACCCATAGCAGCAGAAGAACTAAAACACGGGAGATAAGTGTTTAGCCAGTTAGTGTTAACATTTTTTTTTTTATGAAACAAACAATTTCTTTAGAACAGAGTAAACGCATTCGTAATGTTCAAAACCTGAAAAAATTCATATAGACCCATGTAAAACGTCCGTAACGTTGGGAAATATTCTGAGAGGTTGGGGGACTGAAGGAATGAGAGGTTGAAGGACTGAGGGACTAAGGGATTGAGAACTGAGGGGGATGAGCATGTTGGTAACGGGTTGAAAGTTAAACTGAAATAACAAGATATATTCAAATCACACGGGCAAACCTCGTACTACCGATAATATGACTAGAAGAAGCTAATACGAATGGCGAAGCATAGACAATACTATCGACAGTAACCAGCAGTTACACAACCTTATGTTATTGGCCATGATATATCAGTATCTCGATATATCAATACCCATAGCAGCAGAAGAACTAAAACACGGGAGATAAGGTACAATTCAGTAACGAAAAATATAATTTCCTATTTGCGGAAATAGCAACGAAAATGAACGTAGCAATGGCAATGGAAGATATTCGGATATATTGAGATATAAAACAAGTAATTGGATAGATTGAGATATATTACTTACTTCTTTAATAGAGAGAGAGAAAGCGGAGGTAGATTTTCTAGTATGATTAAAGCAGGCCAGTGAATATATACGTGAATCGTAGGAAAGAATTATAGGAAGACTTTAATTATTACAAGATATTCAGCGCTGATTTTTGGGTTCAAAGTCGCAATGCGTGCAAATCAATATTATGGTTATTGCGATATATGGGCAGAGTCAGAACTTAAATATCGTAATTGCAATAATAGAAAAAATATTAATATTTGAAAAATATTTTGATAAATAATACATAATTAATTGATATAAAGATTGATATAAATACCGATTTAAAAATGAATTCTTTTTAATATTAATATAAAATTAAAGATTAATGATTTGAGTGAATAAAATATTTTATGTTGGAATTTCATTCGATTTTTTGTTTCGGAGAAAAAATATTTCTAAGAATTAATATAGATTTAAGTAATTAAAGTTTGTTCATAAATGTCATAACACAACTTATGTTAAAATTTAATTTATGACGTTCGTTGGCGTCATTACAACGACTCAGTTGTCAGTAACATTCATGACATTCAATGAAACCACGGGAGAGAAGGGGGGGAGGACATTCTTGTAACCATGCTCGTCGGGTATAACTCCATATGTAACATTAAAAATCATAATTCATCTTTTCCCTTTTGTGGAATTTTTAGCAATCAATGGCATATTTGTGGATTCGGAGCTTTACTCAAACAAAGACATAGTTACTGTGGGAAATAATATTAAATGTCTAAAATGTATTACAGGTTAACCTTAAAAACAATGAGATATTTTCTTTCTTAATGTCTTATTTTTATTGTTTTAGAACAGCATGATTTTTATCAAGTTAAAGTCCTTAGAATAGTTTTGGATATTTATGATATTACTTATATATTCAGAAGAGATTGAAATCAGTCAAATTTCTTCTTCACTTCAGTTTTAAGAAAAATATTTTTAAGTAATTCTAATCATATTCTTAAGAGTTTCGTTCTGAATAAATAAAATTAATATTAGTCTAGTTTAACTATTTAAAGAAACATATTAAGAAGACGTTTTTATTTTATTTCAATTAAAAAGAACATGTTGTTGTCATCGCTACAAAATGTGTTTCTTGATAGCAGCGCCACTAATATTGAAAAAAATATTTTATAACTAAAATAAACAAAAATTTTCCGGGCGATACACTCGGATATTATACTAAAAGTTACTCGTATATTATACTAAAAGTTAGACTTACATTACAATAATTAATATAAGCGTATCATACAAACTTGAAATAATATTTCTACATGTTTGCAAAGTCATCAACAGGTTGCACTAATTTCACTGGTGTTTCGACAAAGCAGAGAAATTAAAATGACTAGTGTATTTAAAGAACAATAATATAATACAAAGTTTGTATTGATAAATTCAAACTTTTTAAAGTTTATACAGTCTACTAGATGTATAAAAAAGTGTAAACAGTCAATTTTGGGCCAAAACCACTTTAAACTGTAAATTTTAAAATTGTAATACAACTTGCAGTTTATTTCTCTCTGAAAATATATTAAATCTCATATAACTCATTATATTTATAGTTCTAAAATCAGTTGTAATTAATATACACGCATGTGGAATACTTAAGGAAGTAAAACTTAATTGTATGTGGTTACAGAAATACTTAACATGAACTGTCTTAAATATTATAAGAATGGGTGTGGCCATAATCAACACGGTATAAAATTATTGAGTTAGTAATTTTTAAATTATGTAAAATTTAGTATACTAAGTGTTACGTTTATACGTTTATATTATATGTTAGGTTTAATTAAAATTAAAAAAAAATATATTAGATATTATTTCATAATAAAATATATTCACATTAGTTTTATTACATAAATTTCTCACTATATCTCAATTTTCTTTTTAAATGTAAGTGTAAATTAAAGACAAATATCCGGGTTTAGATTTTTGTAATAAACATTGTTCAAGCTGTATATATTTAATTTAAAAGTACTTTAAAGAATAAAATACTTAAATTTGTACACGTAATAAATTTGTTTTCTGTTAAATAAATTTTGAATAAAATTTTTATTTACAGAGAATATATGCAGTACTTAAAAACAAACAAACAAAGTCACGACACCTACTTTTCAAATACTTAATTGCATTTATATTAAAAATACTATGAAGTTTGTTTAAGAAAATAATTAAATGTTTAGCATATTGTAGATTTATCTTGTAATCTAAAACTGCATGATTAAGCTAAAACATGTTGCTTTATTATTTCATTCGTTTTCACAATTAAATTTAATTTTAATGTGCATTTCTCCCATGTAAATTACAAACAATATTCAAACTAAATACAGGAAATATAAAATGATTTAATAAATGTACAATACATTGATATTGTTAATGTCACTTAAGAATATAAATGTTTTATTTCGAATGCTATTCCTGATGGAAAAAATATTAGTTACAAAGATTTAGACAAACAGCAAGATACCATGAAATAGTCCTTTACACGGATTAATATACTTTATCCTCTCTTTAATAAATCCAAATAAAATTCATTTTCAAAAAAAAAAAATATTTTTTTATAAAGTAAAAATTTACCGGTCTATTTTTCTCGTTTTTTCGAATATCCGAACCGGCGAACCCCGCTATTATACTCTCTCATAATACTATCTGTCATGTGGACTAAATGAGACATTAAAAAGGAATCAATTTTAAAATTATACATGTTGTATAGAGACCTTCAAAAAGTTAAAATATGCCAATATTTCCATAATCGGGTTTTTATCATGATTAAATACGTTCCTTAAACTCATATAACGTTATAATCACTTGCTGACGTCATATCTACATGCTTTCTCTATTACTCATATTGATACTCTCTTTGTATTATTCTCAAACATATGAAAAAGTCCGTTAAACTTCCAATATGACGTCAGATTAATTTTCTTTTTAATTCTCTAATTAACCTGCTTTCTGTACTTAACACATACTCATACTACTTGTATTATTGAGAAATGTTTGAAAATTTTCCGTTTTATTACCAATATGACATAATATTAATCTTTTTTTTTAAATGGTGAAACTTTTAATTTAATTTTCATTTTTTCCATGGAAATCTTTCAATAGAAAATTAATTATTGTAGAAAGAATTTTATTGTGGATTTTTAATTGTTGGCAACTGCTATAAGGATTTCAAATCTGTAAGTTATACAGTTTCAGAAAACTGGCTCTATGATGGACAGAGAAAGAAACGGGACGAATAGGGTTTCGTGAGATGAACGAAACCCTAAAAACCGACATTTGATACCACACATCAAAATATAGTGAGAAAAGAAATAAGTAGGAACGCATAGCGAAAAAAATTATATTACAGAAAATTCAACATTCAAGATTCGAGTTCATGGTCTGGTGGGGAAAAAAGTAAAGTGTAAATTTCCATTTTCACTTCTGGAAAAAAAAAGTCCTTCCGGCCTGTACCGAAAGGAAAAGGCATCTTTCCTATATCTTCGTTTTATAATTTTAGCCAATGCTACTCGAAAACAGGAAGATAAAATAAAATAATCCGATTACAGAAGGTTCGTTGATACTGAATTTGAATAAGAAGTTCAAGAAATTAGTCAACTACAGTTAAGTTGGCTTCATTTATGGAGACTTATTTTTGATGGCCAAAATTGACAATATGTCGCCAAAAGTCGCCACGTTTGGCGAGAATTTCACGCTAACGGATGTAAATATAGTCTTATGCGTATGATTGGTAAAATGATTACATATGATTGGATAGTGAATAAAAGATAATAATCTGCGCGAAATCCCGTTCATTAAAACTGATAAATTTATCCCTGATTTGTTTTAATCTGCTGTCTTGTTTCAAAATGTCCACCATTTTTTAAGATAGAGGCAAAACAAAAAATGCTGCGGAATCCTTGTATCAAAGCCTAATATTTAGGCAAAAAATAAATTTCAATTTCGAATTTTTTTGTATATATATTTTTTTTTTTTAGTTTTAAATCTTTTAGGGTCCGCCATTTTGAAACAAGATGGCGGACCAAGCTGGTCAACCAACATGATCGAGATAGTGATGAGCTTAATATACACGCTTAGTTTCATCCAAAACGGTTTATATATACGATTGCTATCGTATGACATAGATCTCAGATATATATATATATATATATATATATATATATATAATTAACATTTGAACGGAAGGTGCAGTCTGGGGGTCATGATCGGTGAAAATATTTCCGGAATTGCTTTCCTCCGAACGGCTGCAATACGCAGCTTGTATTTTTTGTATTGAAAGCTACCTAACATTAAGTTTTCTTTTTTTAATAGTGGTATTGTACGATAACGCTCTACCCCCCCCCCCCTCCCCCCCAAAAAAAAGATGGTCATTACTCAAATTCTAATAGTCACAGAATAAAATATAATGGAATCTGCTTCAAAGTGGTCATTGGCTTATGGAAATTTTATCAAATTATGAAATTTTCAATACTCACATAAAACTGTGACATCATATATGGATTTCCCGGTGAATCGTACCATCGGATAACAAACGGAATGTCATTTGGTGAAATAGTTTCAGAATTATACATATTTAAAACTTAGAACTTTTAATGCTAAATTCATTTCTAATCCTTGCAAAACAGATAATTATGCTGTAAATTTTTAATCATAACTCAAAACAATTTGGCAAAATGAGATGTAATTTTGGATATACATATTTTAAGCTTCTAGAAATTGATTTCTGTGAAAAAGTTATTAGGTAAGGATTCATATATGGTTTTCGAAAATTAGTTTAGAAAATATAAATACATAAAAAAATATTAGGTTTTAATTCTTTTTCTCAGTTCTGATACGACGAATACCATTTAGGTTTTTGACATAAGCGAGAATTAAAATTTAAATGTAAGCGACGTGTTTTTTTTTCTGTTGTTCTATTTTAGAATATATTTGAAATGTTATGAAATAAGAATTTTTGTAGTTTTATCTCATATACCAAGAATATACACTTATAAA
Organism: Maratus michaelseni; assembly: GCA_963931845.1. Lineage (NCBI taxonomy): Eukaryota > Metazoa > Arthropoda > Arachnida > Araneae > Salticidae > Maratus > Maratus michaelseni. The sequence goes on from OZ007588.1 coordinate 459,120,581, forward strand.
TACATAATTCAGAAGAAGCTGACACATCACGTTACACAATAAATAATCGTTTTTGCTCAAGAAATCAGAAGGTAATTTTCTGTCTTCTCTCAGTTTTATGACGCATTAGGTAGTACGCACATATCATTTGTAGAACTGTGAGGTCAGTGTGGCTAGGGATATCAACCCCAAAGACTCAAAAATTGCGTTGCTCATGCTCCAAAAGCAGATGGAAAATATAAACGATGTCGATTATTAGCGGAATTGAAGAGTAAGTACAATATTGGGTTTTACACGAGTGCCAAAAGAAGCAACAAGACTCATTATAACCCTTTGGAGAACAATGGCAAAAAAAATTAACAAATGGTAAAAAGTTATCATAACCCCTAAAGTGTTAAATCAAATATATTTATGTACCATAAAAGTACTGAAAAGAAATAAATATTATAAATGCACCACAGTTTTTATGACAGTGATGTTTAGCAGAGGAAAGTGCCCAAAGAATCTGGAAGACTAATTAGCTAAGTACTATTGAGTACACAGCTCAAACAATTTAATGACGACATGTTTCTGAGCAATAGTAATGAAAACATATTTCAGCTGCTGATGTATGGAATGAATGTACATATGTACCTGATGTGCACAGAATCATTCTACGCTATTTAAAAATTTATAAATCAAAAGTATAAGGCACTGCAATTATTGAATATATTTTATGTTTAATTATGTCATTTTACGCCTTACGTATATTTTTAAACATGAAAATCTATTAGAATTTTGACATAAATACTGTCCACTCTAGTGTTTAGTTTCTCTTTTTATAAGATTGGTGGAAAATATTTTAAAAAATCTTTTTATTTAAGTCAAACTTACTGCATGTTTTACCGCTTTATAATTTAATTATCTGTTTTTCTTGTAATTCAGTAGAACGATAAATATCTGCCTTTAAATCACTAGTTCACAATTTATCTCAGCCATTTTCTTTTTCTAAATGCTAATAAGATCATTGCTTTCGAAACCCGTATACAAATTAAGCAGAAAATTTTATTCTCCAAATACAATATTTATATACTATTGCTTCCAGTGTTTGTTTTTATCTCATGCTACTACTAATGTCACTAATGTACTTCCGAATGGCTTATCTCTTCCGCAATGTTCAGGCAAACTTTTCTTAAATGTTCGCTTTACGTCTTAAAGTTAGTCTTAAAGTTTCTACTTAAGAAAAATCAGAAATTTACCATCCACATTTATTGATAAAACGAAATTTAAAAAACTCTACTAAAATATCGCAAAAAAGTTAATTACAGTACCTCACAATGAAATTCTATTTCGTATTTCTATTATACAATTCTAGATATTATCAGACATTTTCTACTGAATGTTAAATATTTTATACTAAAAAGTTCAAATTAAGTCTGACAAAATCAATATATGAACATCAGATACACGGGAAAGGTGTTAGAATTATATGTAATAGGAAGTATGCATGACCATTCCAATCATGACAATTTTTACATTTAATCATGTTTCTTATATTATTTCTTTCTTTAAATATATTTATGTAAAACATTTTCAACCGCTTTCATGGAAGTGATTTCTTCATATAATTAAATATGATTCTTAGTTAAATAAATTGATGTTAATACGAATTACATCCAAGAGTAAAAATAAATACATACAGTAAAAACGGAAAACAAAAAAAAAAATTACAGTTAGAAGAATTAATGTCAACAAACATATAATTAGTATACAAGCTTGTGCACCTAGATAAACTTTCATTCTTTCTATTTTCTTAACTAAACGTAACATATTTGATTTTATATTAAATTTTTATTTTCATGTAAAATAATCAATTTTATGTTAAAAAAATCCTACTTGACTGACGAACTAAATTTTTGTATTAATTTCTTGTTAAACAATAGATTATGGACAAAATCCTCAGTTATAAGTGGCTTTTTTTTTAAGAAGAAATGTTTTTTGACAATATATTTATAATAACTAATAATCTTATAAACTTCACAGTTAATTAAGTCTTTTTACTTTAAAGTACATCTCAGCCATTTAAAAACATATTTTAAAAGATATCTTTTTTTAACTTAATCTTAAAGAATCAATATCACGTTTTATTTTTCCTGAGCAGAATAGATTACATGAGATAACTGACAGTAAGCGACTTTTTTCTTTAATTTATGAAAAAAACATGTATTTAGATTAGTGTAAGACACAAATTATAAAAAATAGTGATTTCGTAAATCTTCTGAATTATCTGTAGCGTTGAAGAATAATTAGGTTTTGCTGGGTTTTCGAATGTATCAGTAATAAAATAATCAAACAATGATAAATATTTGTCATCTAAAATAATAAAAGCGTAAGTCATGTGACTGTCATCAACAGTTCCGGGATGGCCGTTTCACTTTTTCATATGCCAGGCGGCCATTTTTATTAAAAATTATTTTTCGAATAAAACTGCATAAAAGTTACATTTTAAGAAAGATCGTTCAAAATAAATTAATATTTGAGAGATGACTTACGTTCAATAATGTATATATTCTGCAATAACTTCAGTCGAAATTAGATTCGCAGTTCAAATTCTCTATTTATGAAAGTAAACAAAAAAAATATTGATTCGTCATGAACATTTAAAATATTAAATCATGGAGGTAATCATTCGCAAAGGAAGTTCTCCGCGAATGAATTTTTGGACCGCTGCCTCGCGTCAAAAAATAATTCGCACCAGTGAGACAATCAAAGTTTACCATAATCATGTGCTATACAACTCAACTTCCTTCCAGACCTTTTCTTGACGCAAATTGAACTCATGTAATAATATTTAATGAATCAGATTTTTAGCATTTTTAAAATCGCTAATACAGCTTTTATTTATCGCGTGTGCAAATTAGAAACGATACTTTGATTTTGAAATCAAATGTTTTGATTTATGATATTATTTCTTATTTATTTATTTATTTTCTATTTTAAATGAAAAGTGTGAAGCATTTTAAATTTATGTAATATAAGCATTTTAGATTAAAGTTAAGTATTTTAAATGAAATGAGTGACAGGTTTATAATTTAAAATTAAATTAATTGTAGTATGAATGATGGTGATGGGAACGATATTTGGCGATTTATCATCTGATCCCGGCAAACAAAATACTATAATTAAATAATTAAAAAAGGAAATAAATATAAATAAATGATAGTTTAATGTAAATAAATATTGATATACATATCAAAAATAATTTATAGAATAAAAAAAAATAAAAGCAAATAAACAACAATTTCCATAACAAAATTTTCGCCAAATTGGCGGGGGGGAAAATCGCGCCAACGTGCGTATGTGGCACATATGCCCCCCAAAAAATGTGAAATGCTACCATGATCGGAAAAGTTCATGATTTGTCTATTAGAATCTTCCGATTTGGCGAAGGATTAAGGGAAAATTAAATTATGAATAAATGTAACGTGTTGCAATGTTTAACATACATTTAAGGGAGAACAAACTGGTCGCCAGTGGCGGCTAGTATTTAAATATTATTATTATTATTATTATTATTATTATTATCATTTATATCATTATTATTTATTTATATTATGATATTGTATTGTCATTGAAACTACACATGTATTCAAAGTTTCAGCTCAATCGAATAATTAAAAGTGGTTAAAATTGACTTGCAAGATTTGAATTAAACACTCAGACACACAATTCAAGTTAATATAACTTAATGATTCGCAAACTTTCGCAGGAACTTTCTTAAGTTTTCAATAGTTTAGGAATGGCACTTTGATTTAAAGAAATGCTTATTGCTTAATAATACTTAATACTATATTAAAAGTCAAGATGAAGTTTGAAAACAAGATGGCGCTTATTTTCAAACAACAATAGGTTAAATTGTATGACTAACATGTGACATATGTCCAGTAAACTGCTGCTTTCGAATAAAACAGAAAAGTCACGACTTGCTTTCGAACTTACAGAAAAATAATGCAACTGTTCAAAGTCTCTCAAATCAACTGCCTTCTTTACGGTAGCAGTTAATCGACACATCGGTTTTTTTTCGACAAAAATCGTACGGATCTCGACGAAAGAGACATTCAGCTACCAATATACGCGGTCTTGTTAAGTTCCGAGACAATCGGAAAAATGAATTTTGTCCACCTAGATCATCAAAACGCCCTACTGTGCGCCGGTAGATATATACAGATACTTGTGAATATCATAATGTTTAGCATACAGCGATGTAAAACTTTTGCCGTCAATGAGAGCATTCTGGGTGGAAATGCTTTTCGATTGTTTTTTTTTTTTTTTTTTTTGCACGGTTGTGTTATTTTTAGTGTGCACATGAAAAACCAGTATGTTAACAGATACAATAATTAGAACAAAATATTTTCATAAATGGATTCTAAAAATTATAAAGTAATGAAATTCAAGATAAAGTTATAATTACTGTAATATATTAAACATTAATTCAAATTTCAGTAAACAGTTTAAAAGTAAGTATTGTCTTTAATTATTATCAATCCGGCCATGCATAAAACAAAATTAATGGAAAAAAAAACTAATGAAAATAATGAAAACCACACAAAAACACGAGTTTTTGTGTGTTTCCTTTTTAAATACATATATCGAAGTACATTTAATGCTTTTCCTAAGAGGTACTTCTGTAAATTTTGTATGCAATGTGGAACTTATATTTCTACGTGAAATTTTACTTCTATTTGAAAAAATGCAAACTATTTTTCTTAAACAAATATTTTGTAAATATAAGTGTAGAATTTTTTAGTCTCTGATTGTGTTACAGGTTATAGCTTACAGGTATTTAAGAATGCACTTTTCATTTCTATTTAAAAGAAAATTAAAAATCCTTCTTACAGAGAAAAATCTAATTCGTGTGTTACCTTTCTGTCTTTTGGACAGATACCTTCAAAGGCATTTCTTTAAAAAGCATTACTGAGTTAATCAAATGAAAAAATTAAAATCGCTGTAAACCGATATTATAATTTCATTTCTTTATAAAAAAAAAGAAAATAAATTATTTTGCCATTTAAACTAAAAACGTATTTTGATGAAAAAATATATTGGATATCTATGATTTAAAAAAATATATTTTAAATTTCCTATGATATTTATTGTTTAATATTAACTTTCGAATTCTTCTTTCTATCAAAAAGTATTTTCTTTACTCAATTTCGTAATAATAATATATCAGTAGACAGATTTTTTATACAGATTTACTTAATTCGGCATCCTGTAATGTTTATATTATTACAATTGCATATTAGATAAATATAAATATGTAGAAATAGATTTTTATAATACCATAGAAGTTTTATTGGGTTAAACAAAGAAATCATTGTTCAAGTTCACAGTAAAATAACTTTAAATAATTTGTGTAATTTTTCTTATTTATTCATCAAATTATATGTTATTATAAATTGTCTCTAAACTTAATTTGCAATGAAAGCATGTTTAATAAATTTTGAAACGTTACTTATGTGAGCAAAAATGTAAGTTTTATTATTATTACTATTATTATATATTTACATAAGCGTTCAAATATTTTTGTATAAGTAAAATAAATACGAACATATTAATTTCAAAATAATAAGTTGTTTCAATGACAGAGAATTTTTATTCTTATTTAAATAAAAACGTCACGAAAATGCAAATATTTAACTCCCATTTAAATAAAAAAAATTCTAAAAATACATATACTTGAAGTGAGTGGCAAGAATAAATTAATATATAAACCGTTTCACAAGAGCAAATAATGGAAAAATTAAGAAAATGGTATTTTTTTCCAAATTTGTATATGAAAATCTATGTTATTATAATGGAAAATCTAAACATTTTCCATTGTTAGGATAGCCAGTGGATTTTATAACTACTTCTGCAGTCAATTTTATGGAATTCACTAAAATTTAAAGATTCTGAAATAGAGAATTACTATTTTCGAATAGGAATATTTACTAAATTTATTTTCGGAAATTTGTAATAAGAAAAAATTAAGATTACTATTAGAAAGTAGTAGTATTCAAAAATAAAGCTTTATTATAAATAAATATTATATTATATTATAAATAAATCTATAGTACAGATACGTGTCATAGGAATGCTGATGAAGAAGTTGAGGATTTCTATGACGAAGCAATTTAAATGAATCAGAAGAGAAAATATAAATTAAATAATAATGGGGAATTTCAATGCAAGAATTGAAGACAAAAAGAAATGACACTTTTCAATAGGGAATCATAAATATGGGTTTAGAAACGAAAGTGGATACAGATTGATTGAGTTTCCAAAATGTGAGCAGATGTATACCATGAATTCATTTTCCATATGCCACAAGAAACAGATACATGATATGTGCAAATGAATCTACATAGAAAACAACTGCATTACGACAAACAGAAAGTATCTAATTCAATGATTTCAGTGTTCTCAATACAAAAAGCGATAACAGGTTGATTAAATGCAAAATGCTCTTAAATGATAAAGTGGAATAAATGAACGTTTTCGACACTCTATGAAATCAGTCGGTAGTATAAATATGTACAAAGATAAACAAAAATTTCATTTGGAACTTAAAAATCGTTCACAGTCATGTAGTTAATTTTGAACGAGGAACAAGAAACTAACCAATACTCTATAAGAAATTACAAAAAAGATAATGGGAAGCAGACGAAGAAAATAATAGAACAAACAAAAATTTCGATGAATAAGCGTCGAGAATTCAACATGAAGAAAAACTATCCGAAATGGAGATTTGAAAACGCAGAATTATGTAAAACGGTAAAGAAGTGTTTTACAAAAGCTATCACAAAATTTAACTGCGATCTTGTCAAGAAAGTTCTAGAAGATAACAAAAGTTTAAAAATAGCTAAACGCAAATTGTGTTTTGAAAGAAAAGGCATTTTTGCACTTAAGTGTATAGAAGGAACAATCATTAAAAACAAAGATAAAATCGTAAGTACAGTGGCGGTCAAAAGTTTCCGACCAGCATGCAATTTTTGGTTAATTTGTAAGTATAGCCATATGAAGAGGAATCTCAAAGTGATACTTATATATTTTATTAACATAATAGTTAAGAACTTATTTATGAAATAAAAAATAAATATAAATAAATTTAATTGACAAAATTAATTGCAAAAGAAAACGCATGTTCTCAAAAGTTTCCGACCATCTTGGCAAGTTTGGAAAAAAATGGTGTTATAATAGAAAATAACAGTGATCAACCACATTTACAATTAGTATTTTGTCCTCATACCTTTAGCAATAAGTACTGCGGCGCAGTGACGGGGCATCGATTCAATGAACGGTTGAAGATCGTCTATGGGAAGTTTTTTCCACTCTTCTTGAAATTTTTTAGAAAATTCTGCCGAATTGCCATATTTATAATTCCGCACACGTTTGTCAAGTTCGTTCCAAAGATTTTCTATTGGATTCAGATCTGGTGATTGGGCTGGCCATTTCAAAAGCGAAATTTTTTTGTGCAAAAGCCACTGCTTGACGAACTTGCATGTATACTTTGGGTCGTTATCATGCTGAAACAAATAGTTGCGACCACATTTTTTCCTCCAATAAGGCAGAAAATGATTTTGGAAGATATCCTTATACATTACACCATTCATCTTGCTGTGGATTTCAACTAATGGACCGACATATTTTCTTTAAAATGCTCCTCACAGCATAACGTGTCCTCCGTCATGTATCATTGTAGGAATAACATACCTCGAATCATATCTTTTGTTTTTAGGTGGTCAGACATAGTGTCTGCCATCACTCCCAAAAAGGTTGAACTTCGATTCATCGGAAAATAGTACTTTTTTCCAGTTTTCACTTGACCAGTCTTTGTGTTCCTTGACAAATGCCAGTCGGTCCCTCTGATTTTTTTTTACTTATGAAAGGTTTTTTAGCATCGACTCTTCCATAAAGTCCTACGTCACGTAAGCGTCTTGACACGGTAGACCGACTTATTTCAGCAATATTTTCTCTCCGTAAATCGGGCGATAACGCAGCGGCATTTTTATGCGGGTCATCAACGGCTTTTCCCTTGATAATTCTGTCCACACGAATATTCGTTTTCCGGGGTCTTCTGGACCGTGGCAAGTCCTGAAGGCCATGGTCATCTTTATATATTTTTTTAATATCGTTCACAGTAGATTTTCCGATCGATAACTTTGCCGCAATCTCACGGGAGGATTCGCCATTTAGCGACAAAAAAATCACTCGTTTACGAACAATAACTCTTGAACTGTTCATTTTTAAATTTCAACTACATTATTTATGTTGATTAATTAACAAACACGGCAAAAAAAACACTTTACCGATAGCAAAAACTAACGAATTACAAATGGCCGGAAACTTTTGCGCACGCGAATTTCGAACTCCTCCCCTTTGCATCAAGTGTCTTCTGTATCCAATCAAAATGATCACGTGGTGAGAGGTCATTTGCATAGTCCTAACTTTTGGAGCAATTGCGCTTCTTCTTCGCTGAAACGTTCAGGCAAACAAATCAAAGAAACTAACTGGCCGGAAACTTTTGATCGCCACTGTATTGTCAAAAATTAAAAACATAAACATAAAAGAAGATAAAGAGATGATACCAGTGTTGACAGAAGAAGTTTGGCATGCAATTAGATGTATGAAGAAAGCAAATACCCTGGTAAATATGGAAAGATAATTCGCCATATCAGGGTAGCAGGAGATAAATTTGAAAAGATGGTATCCATACTGTCTTCCAAATGTGTACAGAAGCCCTATGTACCAGAAGACTGGAATACTTCTGTGATGGTGATACTTTATATGAAAGGGGAGAAGGAAAACATTATATACTACCTTCCGTTCAGCTTATTAAAATAGATGTATAAAATTTTCACCCATGTTTTAACGAAAAGATTTGACTTAACCCTGAACTCCGAACATTCTGATCAAGCAGAATTCAAAAGAGGAATTAACACAATGGCTCATGTCAAAAGGTAAGGGGACCCATAGAAAAACATAAGGAATATACTTTACCTCTCTGCCATGCCTTTATTGGTTATGAAAAGGCATTTCAATCATTCTACACATCAGCAGTCGTAATATTTTCCCATAATATCAGTATAAGAAAACCTTTCATCTATATTATAAAGAGTATCTACAAGTACGTAACAAGAACCATTCGTTTAGACATAGGAAAAACAAAAATCAATCTTGGGAAATGAGTTAGATAAGGAGACGTCATTTTATTTAAATCCTTTATTGCAGTCTTTAAAAATTGTTTTTAAGAAACTGGATTGGAAAAAAAAGTATTAAAATAAATGAGGGAACACCTAAATCATTTAAGTTTTGTTATCGATATTTTAATGTTCAGTAACGGACTTGAAAAAGAAAATGGAATAGATATTAGAAGATATGGAGGACGTCAGATTTAATTTGATATTAAAAACAAATTTTGAACAGACTAAGATGATGTTCAATTCATTTGTTTCAAAAGTGAAGATCGTTTACAATAACTCTGAGATTTAGGAGGAGCAGATTTATGTGTACCTTCTGTAGGAAATAATATCAGATACAATATCAGGTTTGAAATCAACAGAAGAATAGAAAGTGGGTGGAGCTTTTTGCCGAAGAAAAGTATTATTCTAAGAGATGTGTTTTACTTGCAATAATTTATGGTGCGGAACATGGACACAAATCAGACGGATCTTGCCAAGGTCGGAAATAACACGCCGAAGTATGCAAATATGCATGACTAGAAAATACCGAAAAATAATAATTCAGATAAGTCGCAAGAAGCAAGAAGGAAGACATTATCCGGAAAATAAAATTGTTAAAACAGAAATTGGCTGTGAATATTAAACAGATATTGTTTTCCTTAACATAATAAATGAACTAGATGGAAACAATGGGAAAATCTGGGGGAGACCTACATTCAGCATTAGAGTGAGAATTATTTGCGATAGCGATGATTATATGAATAAATATATATGTGTATGTTATTATTCAGTATGTGTTTGACAAATAAATATATTTGATGCATATTTAATAAAAATATATAACAATTATTACTCTACGACGAGTGCAAAAAAAGTTTTTTTTTCAACCAATATATTTAAAAAATGAATTTAATTAAAATGTTTTGATATATTTTCAAGATAAGAATGGTTATTACGCGAGTTTTGTCGCTGAAAATGTTTCTGCGGTGGAAAAAATATTTTCTATTTTATGCAGAAATATTTACCCTCATTGAAGATAATGAAATGAGAGCTTTATATGTTTTAACAGCACAGTGAATGAAAAATGTTTCTAAATAAATAACAGTAAAACTATTTTAAACAACCCTTTAAAATATTAGTAAACTGTTTTATTAAATTTACAATATTACTTTCAGTTGTCTCTAACCATGTAAAACGAAATCCCATAATTTTTTTTTTATTTAACAAAATACAATGAAGTATGCTATTTCCAGTTTTACAACTCATTTTAACTCAACATTAAGGAACTTGATTCTAAAAAGTCACGCAAATCTCAAATTTAATTCCAGACAAATGAGTTCACGAAACAATCTAATTACGCAGAAACATGTCATAAAAAGAGGGAAAAATAGAAGAAGGGTTCTAGAAATTAAAAATTACCTTTCGTAACTAACTTTAATGTGATTTTAATTTTTATATCATTAATTATAGGAAAATACTTAACACTGAGTTTCCAATTTATTTTGTGTATGCACAATAAATAAATGTAATATTCGAAATGTATAATTAAGCAATATCTATAATTAAAGAAATCAGTAAAGGCTAAAAGATAAAATACACTTAAATTAGTCACGTTTTCAAGAAAATTCGAAATTAATTTGCCATATAAATTTATCATTCTTTAAATTTCTGTTTTAGGTAGCTTTCAATACAAAAAAGTATAAAGCTACCTATTGCAGCCGTTCGGAGGAAAGCAATTCCGGAAAATTTTGATATATTTTCACCGATCATGACCCCCCAGACCCCAACACCACCCTCCGTTCAAATGTTGATATACATATATATATATATATATATATATCGCTTATGTCATACGGTAACACTCATATTTATAAATCAATTTGGATTAAACTAATTGTGTATATTAAGCTCACCAATGTCTCGACCGAGTTCGTTGGCCAGCTTGGTCCGCCATTTTGTTTCAAGATGGCGGCCACTTAAAGATTTAAAACTAAAATAAATTTACAAAAAAGATAAATATTCAAATTAATTTTTTACTTACGTGTTAGGCCTTGGTACAAGGATTCCGGAGCATTTTTTGTTTTACCTCTATCTTAAAAATGACTGAGATAGAGCACTTTGAAATTCTAGGGTGGCTGACATTTTGAACACATTACAAGACAGCACATTGCAAAAAAAAACAACGATTAATTTATCAGTTTTAGTGAACGCGATTTCTGGCAAATTATTTTCTTTCATTGTTGCAATCATTTTCCCAATCATACGCATAAAACTATATATTCATATCCGTTAGCGCCAAATTCTCGCCAAACTTGGCGATATTTGGCGAAATATCGCCAAATTTGGGGACCAAAATAAGTCTTCATAAATGAAGCCAACTTGGCTATAGCTCAATAATTTGGCGAATTTCTTATCCAAATTCAGTTTTAACGAATCTTTTGTAAACGGTTTCTTTGCATTTTAGCTTGCTGTTTTCGAGTAACATTAGCTAAATTTTTAAAACGAAGATAGAGGAAAGCTACTTTTCCTCCCGGTATAGGCCGGAAGGACTTTTTTTAATTTTCAACGCGCATTATGTTTCGTTATTTGACTTTACTTTTGCACAAAATAATACTTTAATAATGTTTTCAAACTTACAAATGCATATTTTTGTAATTACTAAGACTTAAATGTTATTACTTCTGGCACATCGTTTTTCTTTAATCGGTCCATAATTGGAAAAATATTAAGCACCTATATATACCATCTAAAATCAGAGCATTTCTTCTTCAGTTATATTTAGGAACAATATAAAACAACAGTCCTGTAATTTTTAAAATATTATTTTTACTTTAAAAAAGTGTTATAAATATTAAGGGCAAAGATCAACCAATAATATATGCAATAAAAGAAAAATAATATGATTTATCAGCGGAGCTTCGCTTGTCTGTTTTTCATAAACTTTGAATTAAACAAACGTAGAGTTTGGAGCCTACTGCATTCAGCAGCGTGCACTCGTGTTTTGATACGCCCGTTCCGGACGAAAGAAGCTTGACTTTTTGTAATTACTTATTTTGACACAGATTAATTTCTAAATTTCCCGCATAGCCGTTTACATAATTCTTGGAACCGATTTGGCTTAACTTGAATTAAAACACAGTAGTTCCAAAATTTACCGGCTTCTGTTTCAGAAAAACATTGTCAAAAAAATGAAATGGGAACAAAAAGTATGTGAAAAGATAAATATTCGTAAAACTTACTATATTTGCCTAAAAGATTGAAATCGTATTCTTTTTACAAATGTGAAATATCCGTCATAATTGCGAAAAACTACTAAAACAATGCATAAAAATTTCACAAAAATTCAAAATAGAAAGTAGGAAAGGACACAATTTACTATATTGAGCTAAAAGATTTTACGAATTTCAAAAAGCCGCTCGGAACGCAAAAAAAAAAAAAAAAAAAAAAAAAACTATTTATTTCATAAACAATTTACGAAATATTTAAAAATCGCTATACGATTTCTGAACAAGCTTTATTGAAAAGAGGGCAAAATTTACTTATATTGGGCTAAAAGTTATTTATTTTTTCATCACAAATATTTCTAAAGAACACTTTATTTGGCACGAGTTACCAATGTTTTGTGTAGTTAATTAAGTTTTCCCACAGAGGCGCATATACATACATTTGTATTATTTAAATGAACTCAATCAAAGCTATAGAAAAAAAAAATTCCGCATTCTGTGGGTATTCTGCTATTTTGTGTACTGTAGCTTGACTCAAAAATACCTTTTTCCTTTTTTTTTGTATTTTGCAAGTAGAAAAACTATTAAAAATCACGTGAAATTTTATATAAAACTTAATATGTCAAATTCATCATTACTTAAAAAACCGTATTTAAACATGTAGGTATACAAAATTTATCTCTTCTAGCGTTAAAATAAGTTTGAAATAACACTGCAGATAGAAATATTTAAATTCAATAAACTATTTTGAACTATTTACACATAAATCCTATGAAAGATAACTTGACAGCTCCATTTATATAAGTTGAAATATTTCAACTATTTAACATAAAAGAATAAGTGATTCAATATTTATCTCAAAATATTTTACTCTCTGTGTCATAATCAAAACTATCTATGATTTATAAATTTAAATTTTTCGCTACAAAGTAATGTTCATCTTTTAATTTAGCTAAAAAAAAAAAAAAAAAAAAAAATCAATTTAATTTCCCACTTGAAAGTAGAGTAGAAAAGTTTTTTTAAACAAACGTTTAAATTTTAGTGATTTTGTTTTTTCATTTAACTGAATTTTCGTTATGTACACAAACTGCTTTCACAATTTCTACCAAAACAGTTTTTAAAAAGATAATATTTTTTTTTTTTCACATTATGTTTTTGTGACTATTAAATCAAACTTTACATAAATCAAATTTTACAATAGCCTATTTATAATGAATAGTAATTTTTGATGTATAAAAGTATCATATAAAACCAACATAAAAATACTTCCATGATCATTTTAGGTAATATATAAAAAATATTTAGCATAAAAACACCAAAGTTACATTATGTTTACGATATTATTTTTCCTAGCTTATAATTAACAAGCAGAATTTGCCTTTCTTCGCTGGTCAATTTTCCAAACGCACCTGGGGTGGGGGGTTCCACAGCTTTCGGCAGCGTACACCTAGTTAGGCGACAGCCGCTGTGGTCGCAAATCAAGCGGATTTCCAATTATTTTGTTTTTCTATTTCGAACCAGACTAAAAAATAACAAGTGGGTAAGTGTGATCGAAGATCGCTCAAAGGGTCTCGTTTAATATTCCTTTCAAAACACTTTTTATCCTTTCTTTAATACATCCAAAAAAATCCATGTTTTTTATAAAGCAGAAAATTACCGGTCTATTTTTTCTTTTTCTGGAATATCTAAACCAGCCCGATAGCGGGCAAAGCCGGTTATTATATTCTATCATAATAATATCTGTCATGCGGACTAAATGCCATATTTTAAAAAATAATTTCAAAATTAAATATGTTATACACCTTCAAAATGTTAAAATATGCGAATATTTCCATAATCGGATTTTTAACATGATTCAATATGTTTCTCAACTCATATATTTACTAATCTCTATTACTCATATTGATACTCGCTTTTAATAAATCCAAATAAATTTCATTTAGCAACCAAAAAAAAAAAAAAAAAAAAAAACCCTCATGTTTTTTGTTTTTTATAAAGTAAAAATTTACCGGTCTATTTTTTCGTTTTTTCGAGTATCCAAACCAGGCCGATAGCGGGCGAAGCCAGCTATTATATTCTGTCATAATAATATCTGTCACGCGGACTGAATGCGATATTAAATAATAATTTCAAAATTAAACATGTTGTACACCTTTAAAATGTTAAAATATGCGAATATTTCCATAATTGGATTTTTATCATGATTCAATATGTTTCTCAAACTCATATATTTACTATTCTCTATTATTCATATTGATACTCGCTTTGCATTATTCTCAAACATCTGAAAAATTCGTTAAACTTCCAATATGACGTAAGATTTTCTTTTTAATTCTCTAATGACATGATATTAACCTGATTTGTGTACATACACATACTCATACTCCTTGTATTATTGACAAATTTTTGAAAATTCCACTTTTATTACCAGTATGACGTCAATCATTTTTATTTCATATTAATCTTTTTTTCCAATTGGTGAAACTTTTTATTTCATTTTCATTTTTCACGTGGAAACCGTCTGATAGAAAATTAATTATTGTAGACAGAATTTCATCGTGAATTTTTAATTTTTGGCATCTGCTATAACGAATAATGTTTAAATTTAATAGGAAAAGGCTGTTAGAATTTTGGTTTTTTATCTCTATTTATTAAAATAATACGAATTTTTAAAATTTTAAAATTTTGAGCTCTTCATATGTGATATTCAGCTATATACACAAAGTTTCACCTCTGTAAGTTACATAGTTTCTGAGAATAGGTCTGTGACAGACAGACAACGGAGCGGTAGTAATAGGGTTTCGTGAGATGAACGAAACCCTAAAAAATCCCTGACGGCTCGACCTACAGGCACAGGTAGATTTCGGAGACGCAGACCGTGGGGCACCTGTTTGTCGGGAATTGCGGAAGAAATGACCTTTTTGCGATGATGCTGCAGTTGGAACCGCATACTTCGAAACCAAACCTTTTTTTTGCTATAAGAGTTGGTCCTATAAAAAACATGTCAATATAAAAGTTTTAGATAATATTAAGAGGATTTATAATAAATTTAAGCGGATTTGAAATATTGGGAATTGACGAAGTTATGAATTTTTTTCTTCTAAAACCCCCCTTCCCCCCCCCCTTAAGACAATTTTTAATTATATCAAAAATCTGTCATACATAAATTTTCGGCTCTTCTCCTAGAAGTAATAATAACTTCAAACGGATTCGATAAGTATCATAAATAAGAAATTATGGGTTTTTTTCTGTTTTCACAAAAAGTCCCGCCCATCCCCCCCCCCCCCCCCCTGGTGCGATTTTGCCCATTAACGAACTTGACCGAGATTTTATGCCCCTTGATTTTATGTATCAGTTTCGAAACGATGCGGGAGTTGGAACAGCCTACTTCGAAAAATAACTTGTTTGCAGGCGGAGCCGGCAGTGATTTTTTTGTTTTTAATTTTTTTTTGCTATAACGGTTGGTCCTATAAAAAACTTGTCAGTATAAAAGTTTTAGATAATATTAAGAGGATTTATAATAAATTTAAGCGGATTTGAAATCTTGGGAATTGACGAAGTTATGAATTTTCTCTTCTAAAACCCCCCTTCCCTCCCCCCCTTAAGGCAATTTTTAATTATATCAAAAATCTGTCATACATAAGTTTTTGACCCTGTTCCTAGAAGTAATAATAGCTTTAAACGGATTCGATATGTATCATAATTAAGAAATTATGGTTTTCTTCTGTTATCACAAAAAGCCCCCCCATCCCCCCCCCCCTTCGTTCGATTTTGCCCATTAACGAACTTGACTGAGATTTTATGCCCCTTGATTTTATGTATCAGTTTCGAAAATATGCGGGAGTTGGAACCGCCTACTTCGAAAAATAACTTGTTTGCAGGCGGAGCCGGCAGGGAATTTTTCTTGTTTTTAATTTTTTTTTGCTATAACTGTTGGTCCTATAAAAAACTTGTCAGTATAAAAGTTTTAGATAATACTAAGAGGATTAATAATAAATTTACGCGGATTTGATAGCTCGTGAATTGACGAAGCTATGATTTTTTATCTTCTAAGAAACCCCTTTTTTCCCCCCTTGGGGCCATTTTTAATTATATCAAAAATCTCTCACGCATTAATTTTCGGCCCTTTTCCTAGAAGTAATAATAACTTTAAACGGATTCGATACGTATAATAATAAAGAAATTATGAGGGTTTTTCTGTTTTCACAAAAAGCCCCCCCCCCATTTCCCCCCCCCTTGGTTCGATTTTGCCCATTAACGAACTTGGCCGAGATTTTATGACCCTTGATTTTATGTATCAGTTTGGAAGAGATTTATGCAGAATTTTTCTAGTTATCGTGGTCAGAAAAAAGGGACATAGATAGATAGATAGATAGATAGATAGATAGATAGTTAGATGGATAGATAAAGTTTTGAACTGGGGGTGGTTTTGGGTTCTGGGAGTCATGATCGGCGTAGGTCTGCAAAAATTTTTCAAAATTTCCAACTTAGGTGAGAATGTAATAGGTAGTATTTCTTACGAAATCTACCTAAAATACATTCAGCTTCGTCATTCACGGTGAGCGGATTTGGTATCCTTCCAACACGAGTTTAATCATGGCAGTAACAAACTATTTTAAATTCTTCCAAGTGATTTCATGTTAAAAAACAAATTATATTCATTGGGAAGTTACAAAGAATGTAATCTATGGATTGGCAACCCAATATTATAACATTTCTTCAAATAAATAAATCAATAGATAAAATAAAAACGTTGCCACCTTGTACGTTAGATGTACATGTACAACTCCTAAAAGACAATCTTTATAATAAATCACAAATATGTGCATCATTAACGTTGATGTTATAACGATGCGGGCAACAATGTGATCAAAATGTATGACAATTACAATTATAAAGCTAATTTTTTAATAAAAATTAAACAATTGCGATGGTATATCTTTAGATATAACTAAAAATTGCACAAAAAAAATAATAATCCGAAAATCCAAAAACTGTTTTTTAAGTGCATAACTTCAGAAATAGAGGTACCTTCCTGCCAAATCTAGTAGTTACGTGCGCAGCGATCTCTTCAAAACAAGGCAGAAACACACATAAACTTCTCTCATTATTATAATAGATAATGCAAATAGGCATTAAATTACTAATTTATATACGTCCAATAATTATTCACACTTCGAATATTTTTTTCATAAATAAAGACATTCTTAATTAAGAAGGCTCAGCGAAATGAAAACATTGACCGAGTAAAACTAGTATAGTATTTTGAAAACACAAGAGATAATTTTAGAACACTAAAAGATAAAAACTGAATCATCTGAAATCTTACACTCTTATGTGTTACCATTATTTTTTATCCTAAAATAATCATTGCATTTCTCTCTACTGTAAATGTCCCTTAATCTGTACTATTAAAAAATAATGCGTGTAAAAACTAACAATTTATCGTAAAATATGATAGAAATTAGCATATCTGGAATCGCAACGATTCGAAATCAATTTGTAAACGTTAAGGTGTATTATCGCAAATTGAAATAAAACATGACTAATTTCTTCTTGTTTACGATTTTCCTCCCAATTACTTAAGTATGAATAAATAAGAGATTAAGTACATGCTAGACAACTACAGACATTCACACATTTTAACTGGAAACTTTAACGATTAATGCTTTAACTGCCATCAAATAAACACTGTAAATGTAATTTATTGCTGAAATTGTTCTTAATTCGAATGAAAAAAGTAATTACACTTGTATTAGTAAATATATTCCAATCTATTGAAATGAATAAATCTGTTAGTTAACGTAAGATCTGTTTCCTGCTTATTAATTAAAGAATCTATATCTTACTTTCGATTTAGCTATATTATAAACATTACTATGTAAACTGTATTTAGAGGAAGTGGAAATGTACTAAAATACATATCTAAAATATGTTTTTTGTTTATTGTTTCTGATCTATCTTTCCAGTACATATTTTTAAATACATATAGATAATGCGATACAAAATATTGAGAAATTCGTTTCATTAAATTCAATTAAAATTCCCAAGAAATGGTTGAAGAATATATCTATATATATATTCTAGCTGACCCGCCCGTTGTTGCCGGTGTCCGAGATAATAACAATCTGTTCTATACGAATATGACTGAAATCTGTAAGGCTATCGAAATTAAGTCGAATGAGGCAAACCCTGTCGTAATCGGGCTCATAGAACCCGAGATCGGAAAGAGCACCCTGGCGGTCTAAAATACATTTAAATAATTTATGCTACAGATATCAAGTCGAATGAGCCAAACCACGTCGTAATCGAGCCCTTACGACCAGAGATACTCCTGCAGTTTCACATTCCACCGCCAGGCGACGCAATCTGTTCTGGAAGTGGCCTTTTCAGAACACTATTCACCCAACCAAATTTCCTAGTAGAATTGAAATTTAACCACGGGTAAACATTGCCAAAATAGCAGAAATCGCGAAAGTGAGTTACGTAAACGATCAGTTTCGAAAGGGTTAATGTAGATATTTTTTTTAACCCAACCCTGCACTTTGAAGAAAATGAGCGTGTCCAGGATCTGGAGACTACTGTTTGTCAATATTCCCATTTTCCGATTCGAAGCCGATTTTTAAACCTGGGCCAAAAAACGAAAATAGCGTGAGTGAGTTTTGGAAACGATATTTTTTCGGAGTGTTAAAATTAAAAATTTTCAAATAAGATACCAAATTTTAAAAAGCAAAGGGATGTAGATTAGGCACGGTATTTTTAGTTTTTCGTATCCTGTTTATAAACGAATTGTTTCAAATTTTAAATATAGGAGAAATCGTTAAAAATGCGAAATTGACTTATCGTAAAAACGTTTTCGAAAGGGTTAACGTAACATTTTTTTTTTAACTAAAGATTTCTGCCTGAACTCGATAGAATGCAGATGTCTTTAGATGTGTTTGTTTTTTGTTTGGTTATTTTAGAAAGCCGATGCCAGATTTTATATATCTCAGAAAATCGGAATTCGCAAAAGTGAGTCCTGCGCGCAAATTTTTTTCGAAGGGTTAATATTCTAATTTTTCAAAAATAAGTATAGATGTCAGAAAAAAAGAAATGTAGATATTGTCTGGTATTTTTAGTTTTTCGTACCTTGCTCTGAACCGCCGATGCAAATTTTTAAATATCGCAAAAATCGCGAAACGGCGTACAGAAAATATACTTTTTTAATGAGTTAACTTTCGTATTTTTGAAAACCAAAGGTGGCTTTGAAAAGAGCAAACAGTTCTTTATTTTGATGACCTTTGTTTTTCCGTATCTTTTCTAGTCAGGTGAATGCAAGGCTCACAAAACGGGATAAAAGAAAAGAAACACGAATTCGATGCTTCGGGATTATACTTTTATAAAGGATTAAATGGGAAATTTTTTCGAACCAATCGGATCATTCAAAACGTAAAAATACGTTCTTTGAGAATATGTTGATGGTTTTTCCGTATTTCCGGCCGTTCTCCCATGGCGAATTTAGAAAAACTTAAAAAGAAACGGGTTTACTCGCGCTTTGTTTCTTCTATTCATGGAAGATAAAAAAAAAGACCTTCTGAGCATGCGCACGCAGATTTCGGAAAAGTGAATTTTAGGTAGATTTCGTAAGAAATACTACTTATTACATTCTCACCTAAGTTGGAATTTTTGAAAAGTTTTTGCAGATCTACGCCGATTATGACTCCCAGAACCCAAAACCACCCCCAGTTCAAAACTTTATCTATCTATCTATCTATCTATCTATCTATCTATCTATCTATCTATCTATGTCACTTTTTTATGGACACGATAATTGCAATAATTCTGCACATATACTTTCGAAACTGATACATAAAATCAAGGGGCATAAAATCTCGATCAAGTTCGTTAATGTGCAAAATCGAACCAAGGGGGGAGGGTGGGGGGGGGGCTTTTTGTGAAAACAGAAAACCCCCCATAATTTCTTAATTATGATACGTATCAAATCCGTTTAAAGTTATTATTACTTCTAGGAGAAGGGCCGAAAGTGTATGTATGACAGATTTTTGATATAATTAACAAGAACGAAAAATCATGCGTCAAGCAAAGCATACATTATGTAACACTTTCCAACGCTTCCAAAATAATTTTACAAATCATTACCGTTTAATAAGCTGAAAGATAACATCTAAGTAAACAATTTGGAAAACGCATAACATATTTCAAAACGTAATTTCAGGAATTCCCAACATATATTACCAACACATACAATATTCGGAAAAATACCGGAATACTTTTATTCAGCCCTTATATAATCTATAGATTTGTATATATTCTACATAGGATACTAAATTTTAGTTTAGTTAGGAAACGCGTAACACAGTTTAAAATTCTCCTTCTGGAGTTTCTGTCAATAAACGGAAATGTGTTCGCGAACTTTTGTGCTTCCCTGTATATGATCTACAGAATTTATACACACCACGTAATAAACAAAAAGTGAGTTAAAATTAAAATCGCGTTCAGTAACTTAAAATGCACTTCCAGGAATTATTGTTAACAGGCAGTAGAGAATTCTTTTGTGTGTCCCTGTAAATGAACGATGACTGCTATAAACATAATATTCTGTAGTAAACCTCTTGTAATGCACCTTAGTGATATATATAAATTTCAATGCGTTTAAAATAGTGAAACATTATATAAATAAACCGCAGACGATTTTTCTACATAGACGTAATGTAACGGAATTATTTTGACTGTCCCTGTAAAGTAACTATAAGTGCTATGCACACCCTATTCCATATTAAGCTTCTTTTAATGCACCTTAGTGATATATATAAATTTCAATGCGTTTAAAATAGTGAAACATTGTTTAAATAAACCGCAAATGATTTTTCCCCATAGACCGTAATGTAACGGAATTCTTTTGAGTGTCCCTGTAAAAAAACTATAAGTGCTACACACTTCAGTTGAAATAGGGAACATGCTATAGATAACGACAATAATATATAAAAATTGCAGGGCAATCCGAGCATATTTACGGGAGTTAGAGCACGGACAGACGGCAGACGGTCAGACGGCCATACGGCAGACAAACATAAGTCATAAACACTTTTCAACTAGGTTGGAAAGTGTTAAAAATGGCCCCAAGGGGGTGGGGAAGGGGGTGTTTTAGAGGAAAAAATTCATAACTTCGTGAATTCCCAAGATTGACATGAATTCCCAATCATAATTTCTTAATTATGATACGTATCGAATCCGTTTGAAGTTATTATTACTTCTAGGAGAAGGACCGAAAATTTATGTATGGCAGATTTTTGATATAATTAAAAATGGACTCAAGGGAGGGGGAGGGTGTTTTAGAAGAAAAAAATTCATAACTTCGTCAATTCCCAAGATTTCAAATCCGCTTAAATTTATTATAAATCCTTTTAATATTATCAAAAACTTTTATATTGACAAGTTTTTTATAGGACCAACTCTTATAGCAAAAAAAAAAAAAAAAAGAAGAAAAAATCCCTTCTGGCTTCTCCTGCAAACAAGTTAGGTTTCGAAGCATGGCAAAAAAGTCATTTCTTCCGCAATTCCCAACAAACAGGCACCCACGGTCTGCGTCTTCGAAATCTACCTGCGCCTGTAGGCCGAGCCGTCAGGGATTTTTTATTTCTGATCTTTGATCAGTATTTAATTAATATATACTCTAATTTTCAAAATATTAAAATTCTAAGACTTAGGTGCACCAGTAGAGGGTTTGGACTTCCTATATATAAATGTTCAGACTTCTAGGAGCGACAGATTTTCATGGCCATCGCAGACAAACAAACAAATAAACAAACACACACACACACACACACACACACACACACACTTAGAGCGAAACTTTCTTTTATTAGTATAGATAAATACAATATGATTTTCTTAAATAATGCAGCATAATTTTTCGAATAATTAGCACAAAAAGCATAAGTGGTGTTCATTTTATGAAAGATTAATTTTATGTTAGAAAATCAGGTATTCTGTTTGATAATAAAACACTAACCCCCAGGTATCTTTAGATTCAAATGTAGACATTTTCAATGATGGAGAAATTTGGAGAATGTTTTCCATGTGTATTATTACTGTAGCTGCAATATCGCAAACGACGCTTCAACATATTATAAAACCATGGTTCAACTTATTACCAAACAATGGTTCAACTTATTGCCAAACCATGGTTGAACTTTTCACCAAATCTTGGTTCAAACTATAGCCAAACTGTAGTTCAAACAAAGAACGATTTTACCATTTTATGGTGGCAGCTACACTTGTACTATCTTTTGTTGAAATGTTGAACCGAAATTTTTAATAATGCGACAAATTTGATTTACTGGGTTTTATTGATAAAATTAGTTTATATTATTTATGTTAAACTTTTCTTGCTATTTTTTCATATCAGTGTAGCACAACACTATTTTACAGCTGCAACTATTTCATAATTTAATGAAATAGTATTTAAAATTCCATTATACGAATGCATTTGAAAATCAGAACTCGATAAGACCAGGGCTAGAGAATATAAGGGCTAGGTCATCCCTTTGAGAGGACCTATGCCGCCTTGTGACTGACTGCCCTCCCAACCGGAAGCTCTGTGACGTCATGGATTTCACACCCTCACGCTGCCCTAAAGAGAAGTATTGGTCATTGAGTACATAGGCGTACATTTTTTTTAAATAATTGGCGGAGCTCAAAACTTTTTTTACACATATATGTGTATGTGAGTGTAAAAAAGATCAATTACGAATTTAATGTTGCTTTTTTAAATTCCTTTTGAAGAAATTAAACATAATCGTATACTGATAAATAATCACAAGTTAAATAAAGCATTAAGACAATATAAAAATTCGAATGTACAGACCCGTTATAAAACGAAACTAGCTGATATTCTAGAATCGTTTATAATAAAATCACAGCAAAAATTGAATTTAAATAACGATTTTTTTTAATAATGGATTTTTTTTTTTTTTTTTTTTTTTTTTTTTGCTATTTTTATTTGTTATATAAAAAGTTCGAACGTTGAGCATTTTATTCTTATAAAAAAGGAAAGAACATAAAGTGAAAAAGTTTTCCTACTGTCGTTTATCCCTGTAACAAAAGAAAAATAGGAAAAAATGGAACATTAAAAAATTATATAAAATACTAGAAAGTAAAAAAAAAAAAAAAAAAAAAAAAAAAAAAAAAATTATATTAAAAGGGAAAAAAAGTGTCCATTTTAGAAATTATTGGTGGGCCTCACGAGCCCATACAATTCTATACCTTTATTTGAGTATTTCTTTGTCTGTTCTCGGGAAAGCATATGGGTTATTTATTTTATTTTACTTGTAATTTTTTTATTTTAATTTTCTATACTAATCTAAATTTATCAATATTCGAATATTCAATTACTCTCGGCAGGAAATTTAAGTGTTCAATCTTCATCTTGGAAGAGAACTGTTAAGAGAGATGGACTTAATATTTCCTAAAATTCACGGAGATAATTTTCGTAAAGACGTAAATATCCTTAAAAATATGACCACATAGCTTGAAACACGCTTTTTCGATATTTAATTACAAGCCATTATTCTATTTTCAAGAGTTAGAACATTTATAAAAATAAGGCATCTGAACAGAGCCGCATTGTCGCATAAGAAAAGCCCAAGAACAATCAAATAAAGGGAAAAAATAATTAGATTAATGCAATTTCGAGATAAAAATTATTTTTTTAACATGTTATTATTTATTAAGTTATTATTATTTATTAAAGTTCTGACTCATTTTTTTAAGGTATAAAATTGGCAGACGTAACTATTGAAGCAATTTGGAATCGAATAACGCTTTCCATTTTTTGATAAATAAATTACTTAACGATTTGCGAGCGATTCTTGTCTCGTGATGACACGTTTTCACCTTTCTCGCCGGGAATTCTGTTCAAAACGCTCACTTTGACAGTATTTTCTGAAAGATCTTCTGATTTTACCCCCCCCCCCACCCCCACCCCCACCCCAAAAAAAAAGGAAATCGCTTTTTGATTACAAGGTTTCTGAATAACAACACCTGCCAATTTCATACAGTTCCGAATAAAAATGAATTCAGAAATGTATCAGCTCCTCAAAAGCCTTAAATTATTAATATTTATTTTACATTTTATTTTCATTTATAATTTTTTTTTACGTAAGTAAAAAGGGAATTAAAATATATTTTGTAAAATAACAAGAAACTTTGAATTTTCGTTATAAAATATATGCATATTCTTCTTATCTGAAATTTCTTGCTAATGTTGTATAAATTCAAAAATGTCCCTTTTTATTGAGCTATGCAATAAGTTCATAGAGAGGTAAAATGTATAAAATGCAAGCATTTGAATATATTTGTAATTTTAAAATGTATAAAATATAAAAGCGTTATTACGTATTTAAAAGTAGAATAATTCTTTATTTAAATATATTTTTCCTTTAAATCAACAGTAATATTAAACATGAAAGTCAATATTAAAATAACAACCTAATATCCGAAATAGCGATAAATATAAAGATTTTATTTAAACGTCATTTCAATATTTTTGCACAAAACAAACTCAATACGATTGAATCCCGTTTATCTGCGATGGTTCCTCTCAGCCAGCGTGTTATTAACTACGTCATCACTGCTGACTTCCTGTTTCATCCTCGGAGCTCCGATGAACCAGCCCTTCTATTCTCTAGCCCTGGATAAGACGAGAAATTCAAACTTAGTGGAAAATTTTTAAACTGTCAGAACTTTATTAACAGTATCTATAACTCCTGCATAAAGAAATAATTTGAACTGTATGACTAATTTTTTCTCTGAAAACTGAATGATTTTTTAAAACTTTTTTACTGTTTCTGTAAACGCAACTAAAGTAAAAAAAAATATTATATTAAAATATAATTATTGCTTAAAGTGATAAAAACATAACACAAAAGGTTTACAAATACATTTTAATAGAGATGAGATATGTTTCATTCCCTCAAACGGCGACTTCTTCAAGATCAAAATGATAAATAAAATATTCTCGCAAAATTTTTGAAAATGATAAACATAAATCACGAGATCACATGTCCAATGTAAGCAGGTACTTAAATTGGCCAAACTGTAAAACTGGAAAATTATTATTGTTATTATCATTCTTTAGCTAAAAAAATAAATAAAATAAAAACAATAAAAATAATAATAATAATAATTTTCACGTTTTACAGTTTACTTATTTAACCACCTGCTTATATTGGACATGTGATCTCGTGATTTATGTTTATCATTTTCAAAAACTCTGCTAATATTTTATTTATCATTTTGATCTGAAGAAGTCGCCGTTAGAGCGAATGAAACATATCTCCTCTATATTAAAAGGTATTTTTAAACCTTTTATGTTATGTTTTTTATCACTTTAAGCAATAATTACATTTTAATTTAAAGTTAACAAGTGATTTTATTATATTATTTGAAATTATGTATTTCAACACTTTTCTGAAACAAAAATTATTCAAAACTCACCACGTGTTCGATTATATACAATATCGATTAAAAAGGTTTTCATAATTTATAACCTGTCTTTCTTTCTATATATATATATATATACATATATGTATTGTACAGATTATGTATGTGCGTTACAGAATATATACTGTATAGGAACGTCCGTTGAGGATGATTTATACCGAAAGTGGGCCATAGCAACTAGCAAATTTCTGAACGGAAGTTTCTGAATGAACGTTTTCTTGTCTCGAAATTAATGGCATCTTTTAAAAATAGCTAAAAATGCATACATAAATATTTGCTTTACAGAAGTAAAAGTATTTTTTGAAATTTGTTGAAACAGTTACTGATTACTTATTTCGACAAAGAATAAAATATATTTATTTTGAAATATTCAGTGGTTTAAAACCTAATTAAAATTTGCTATTTATATATAAATGAAAAAAAAATTCTAAAACATCTCCAGACTTACTTTATTAAAAACTATTTATTATACTACTTATAGAATATTCTAATAATAATCCCGGACAATAACTAATAAAAAAGGAGTGAATGAAATATTCAACATGAAAATAATTTAACAATAATATTTATAACAAAAGCTCTGTTTCGCATAAATTTATCTTTTGACATTTGATCACTCTGTAAAATTTTCCTTCGTATTTTGAAGAAGTTCTAACGACAAAGGTTTGTATAGAGATGAAAC
The DNA here is from genome assembly GCA_963931845.1 of Maratus michaelseni. Lineage (NCBI taxonomy): Eukaryota > Metazoa > Arthropoda > Arachnida > Araneae > Salticidae > Maratus > Maratus michaelseni. The sequence continues at coordinate 459,147,172 of OZ007588.1, forward strand.
AAACTATGTCTTTTATCCTTCCTTAGCGATGCAAAGAATGTTCTTTATTCAAAATCAATTCAGAATTCAAAATAAGCGACGACGTTTCATTTCTGGTTGCTTAGCCTTTTGTTAGTTTGTGAACTGTTATCTAAGAAATGCTTTATTTTCTTATTTGTGCCAAAAATTGAATTCAAGTTTTCGAATAAATTTCTCATTTTTTGAGATTTGTGTTTCGTACGCAATGCCATTATTATTTTTATTTAAATATAACATAATTGATGATTGGATATAAATATGTTGATTGTATTTTCGAAAAATATATGATATTATACATTAGAAATTTTCTACCTATATTTGTATCACAATATATCAAAACTTTAATCCTCTTAAACAATACTTTTTAATTTTTACAATTACTAGGTTTTTAACATTTAAGGTTTGCTCTTGTAAATCTAGTCAGATGTGAAAAACTTGGGGCAAAAACCTGCTACATTTATCTTATATCATGATGTTACATTTGATTTACAATGCTGTTTGAAATTTTTGGGTACAATTTCAGGAAATATAATTTGTTATTTTAATTACTTTTCCTACAATAATTTTAGGTTGTAAGATAATTAATGAAACTTTAAACTCCAAATTTGTTAATTAACATTTTCATTGTACTATTATGCACAATTATTCTCCATTTATTTTTCTTTTATGTGAAAAGTAGTATAATTTAATTTTAAACATATACAGAGTAATTTGACGTGTAATAATTATGTTAATTACTACAACATGATACAAAAAACATTTGCTTATGGTGTTTGCGTTCTAAATATAGGATATGTTTCTATTTTGTTCGGGAAATGTCTCGTTATATATCACATTTGTTAAAGAATTAAATTACGAAGACTTACTAATGATAAGCCATTCCTTCCATTACAACATACAGTGGATGATTCCAGTACAACCCGATTAATGGTCTGCTGGAATGCTTTTTAAAATATATCATAAAAACTTTGTTCCGCTGACGAGTTTCTTACCTTTTATATCAAAAACGGAAATTTTATAAGTATTTCTGTACCCATTACATACATTTTTGGAAACGGAACAGACTAGAAAAAAAGGTACATAAGAAAAGTACATATGAAGCTATTTTATCATAAAAGCTTTATTAGAAATATTTTTAATACACATAGAGATCATCGGAATCGCCTTGGCATATAAATCATTTATCAAAAGACATTTTAGTAGTTACTGAATCTTGTTAAAATAATCACTAATCTTTGGTTGTTTCTTTTCGGCAGAACCGTCACTGAACAGCAAACTTTGCATTTCTGTTAATAATGCAGCCGCCTTATCAATACTGCTTTTACTACTAACGAACTGCTTTGCAACTTCAAAAGTCCTCAGAGCAGCTCTAAAGTTTGAGTGGGATCTTTCAAATCAGACTCATCCGACGCATCGTCAGTGTTTCCGGATACAAAATGCATAAATGAGACAAAATTTCGTCCGGAGACGCAAAAACGTAACGTATAACTGAGGGAAATGTATAAATCAAAACGTATAACTCAGCTTATTTTTAATGGCAATCGGTCGGGACCGCTGAGTTGAAACATATAATTGAGCGAAACGTACAACGCAGGTAACGTATATCTGGAGTTCCACTGTATTTCATTATCATGAAGTTTCGCATTAGAGTTTAACATGGACATTTAAGAAGAATATATTTTCATAAATAAAAAAAAAAATACTTCTTGAGATAAAATATCATACTCTGATGTTTTTAAAAAGCCTTTGTTACATAACTAAAAAACAAATCATTCAAAGCTCTCTAAATTGCAAATTTAAGAAAAAAAAGAAAAGAAAAGAAAAGAAAAAAAGAAAACACGTGTAAAACATCTGTTCTCTTAGATGTTCAGGGAACTCTAATAAATATTACAGTAAATTCCAAAAACAATTTTTTAGAAGGCGTTTATAAAAGTATTTCTGAAAAAAACTTCTTATTATTTCTAAAAATATATTTATCGGAACATATATATCAAATTACTGTCCAAATGTAAGAAGTGAAAATGTCGTCTGGGCTGCATTAACCCGGTCTGTAACATACCTTTTTAAATTGTTTGAACATGTCTTGTTGTATATCGCTTTTTTTTTTTTTTTTTTTTTTTTTTTTTTTTTTTTTTTTACAGAAAAAAATCATGAAACATGACTAAAAGATTTTGACTAACGCATTTCTCAACGGATAATCGTAAATTAATAGAAGAAGTTCCGGTATTATAGACTAATAAAATAAACCATTTACATTTTGATTTGTAAGTCAAAATAAAAAATTTCAGAAAAATTAAAAGTTAGTAAAGTACAAACTTTGAATATTTCTTAATATATTTTTAATCCATTTAAAATGGAAGAAATAAAAACATATTAACATTTAAATTTTTTTAAATAAATATACTTTTCGGCTACTATGAACCAGTCGGATAATGTGGAACAGGATTATAAGGAACATTAAAATTGCAAGAAAAACATGATTTCCAAGAAACAGGGTCATTTATTGAATAAACAGTAGTACATCATCTATAATTCATCAGATTCAATAAAATAATTGTTTAATTTTTACAATAATCACAAACGTAGTCTGTTGTTTCGGCTCCACCATAGTCCACATGGACCCACATCACAAACAACAGGCATTTTATCCACTCCTTCCCTCTTCCATCCTCTGAATATTTATCATAGCAAAACAGACACACTGCATCTTCGTCATCTGGTGTGCAACCTGGTACACTGTTAAAAATTTGCAGCAAACTGTCCACCCATTTGACCATTTTTATAGAAAACGGTTACATATCCGTAATTTAACTTTATTCTGACCATATTATTGCCCATATTATGGTCAGAAAAAAGTTAAATTACGGTTATGTAACCATTTTCTATAAAAACGGTAGAATGACTGGACAGTTTGCTGCAAATTTTCAACAGTGTAAAAAATAGATCTTAGAATATATGCCAGAGTGGATACTATGCATTCCATATTATCGAACACGCCGTTAAAAAAATGCATTTATAAATAAATAGTTTAATATAGAGAGAAAGTTCGGGTATTATGGAATAGACGGGCAATATTGAATACATCCATATTTGGCCCTACGGTGCTGCAGCCGAACGTAAAACTGCCAAAGAACTTCCCAGTACTCCCATGATGCATTGCGGTGAGTTATTTTTGCTTACGCCTTGTTGGACTAATGCGGTGAAATGATATCTTATTCTCAATTATTGCAGTTTTTTTCTGGTAAGATTGATAAAATTCGTATTAATTATAAGACTTCTTCATCACTGATGTTAACCAAGTTCAGTATTAGGTTGAAAAGTTATATTTATTGCTTTTTTTACCTCTATGCTAATTTTTTTGACTATTGAAGAGGTTGTTGTTTTCAAAACGGCGCGCCGTCTATTATAAAATTCCATCTTTATACACAAAAACCAGGGTGAGTTAAATAGTAGTCTAAAAATAAGTAACACGCTTGTATTGCTTAATTGCTTTGTTGTAACTCGTATTTGGTTAAAACTAAATTGTTGGTATATGCAGGGCTTGGCGCAAAATTATTTTTATTGTTGTAAACAGTGTTGTTACACAATTCTTGTAAATCTTTATTGCCAGCGCCACTCTTGTTTGATTTCTTTTTGCAATATTTTTCACGCATACAAAGAGCGAGGTTTTGCCCACTTATGGAATAAGGCAGGAAAAACTTGAATATTGCATTGTTATATGCAATAAACATGTACGCAACATTCAAGTAATATCGGTTCGACAGAGTTAATCAAAAAATCGATTTCAAGATTTGATCCAGACATACAGACAACAAAGGGAGTTATGTAAAAGAATGTAAACAATGAAACGATATCTCTACAAATTAAACGCAATTCCTCTACTCAGACATTAAAATTTTAGCAGTAAATAAAATTCATTAAACCAAGAAAAAAAATTATTATAAAAAAAGTCTGTTTTGAAACACCATTGGCATGGATAAAAATATCATTTTAATTTAACAGTTTATTTCGCTTGATCTCTGTCTTTTTATGTAAGAGATAGCGCCATCTATTGTTTAATTTCGCATGCACCATATCTTTACAAGGGATTTCAACTTCAATAATTATTTCAATATTTTCTCTTAATAAAGCGCAGTTGATACAGTTGGTAAATTAAATCGTTAACTACATTGAAACAAATCGCAAAATATTTTAATCAATATTTACAATTGATTCTTTGTTTGATTTGACAAATACTGTAATCTACGTATGTTCATAAGCAAAAGTCACTTTTATACTCTATATTTCTTTCCAAATTTTCCCGTTTTTTCATTCCGATATCTGCACTCCTCTTTCCATCCTCGTTAGCATATTCAATTTCATAAAACCCTATTGTTGTTGAGTGATTGGTCTTTTCTGATTATTGAATTTTTGAAAGATTCATTGGTTGGGTTTTACAGGTACATTCCTGAAAAAAATTACATAAAAATAAAACGCACTACCTTATGCTATTCCATTACCAAATTGTCACAATGCAATGCGATAGGCAATGTTTGCAGGGCTGCCATTCGCGATTATTTTTATATTCTACTCGCACCACTATTTTAGAAAAATGAATGTTATAATATATTTCCCTTGCATATGTTATCAAAGTGCTTGTAAAATATTTTTGTTTTGAAAAAGTGGTGCGAGATAGATTTAAAAAATAGTCTGTCAACTTTAAGAATAAGAATGTTATTTTTTTAAATAGTGGTAGTATATAAATTAAAAATTGCATTGACGTTTGTTTCTGAAATGATAACACTAACTTTAAAACTTTATTTGAGATTATTTCAATAGTCAAGCTTAGAAAAATGAATAGTTTATGTACATTTTCCATAATTATTTCTCATTACTATCTAAGACTTTCTGTAATCTGGATGTTTTTAAATAATAATTTATTCATAATTTGTTATAACTAATTATATGTTTTTAAATAGAAAACAAAATGCGTAGAATATGCTAGATCTTCTAAATCAATTCGGTTGATTTTTTTTTTTTTTTTTTTTTTTTTTTTTTTTTTTTTTTTTTTTTTTTTTTGGCGGCGGGAAGTGATATAAACTAGAAGTTTTTAATTAATTTAGAAGCTTGACAAAGATAAAATTTCAAGATGATAATGCTAAATGAATATAGCAATACATTTACCAATGGCATTCTCAAATTATAATTCTTCTAATTCTATGAAGGTTTCACTCTACACTACGACAGATGCATATTTGAATCGAATAAAATTTCATCGTTCATACAGTTTATTAGCTTTGTATTTAGAAAGTTTATGGACTAAACTTTTAACTTAAATAATTTTTATATAGTCAACTTCTATATATATCTGAGTACAGCAGTATTAGTTTTATGATATATCACTTTTATATTAAAAAATGTATTTACGTAGTCACCTATAGTTCAAAAAGGAAAAATCCATGCAGCGTAGACTTTTAAAGTAAAATATACCTTTTACTGAGCTGCCATTGTCTAATGAATGAAGACATGGTGTCACCAATGGATGTTACAATTTGAAATTGTAATGTGTGTCAAATGTTGTTTATGGAGATAACTCATTCATATATATATATATATATATATATATATATATATATATATATATATATATATATATATAACATATTCTTAAAGTGAACACAATTTTAAGTTCAATGGTACATCCAGCATTGCTCTGCGAAAATTTTGTTTAAAAATAGAATGAAATGGTGCGTTTATTCCCTGGATCAGTGCATGAAGGATGAAGATTATTAATTTGTCTTTCAAACTTTAAGAAGATACTCGATCTGGATTTCTCTCACATAACCTGAAGTTCTGATGTCAAAGTTAATATACAACAAAAACTAAAATAACCGCAAGGTTCAAATATATATTTTCTGGATATTCACTCGACTTGTCTACTGCTTGAAATTTAATTTCCGATATCTTGATTCGCCGTTGGCAAAGAAATTTTGAGTGAAACTCTTATACCTTCAAAACAGTCGCAATATATATATATATTTTTTTTTTTAACCTATTTTACTGAATGCATAAAACATCAAAATATTTTTACTTTATTTTTTCAATAAATTATGAATGTAAAATTGACTATGCACAAAGAACTTAAAGCAATTTTCTGTAATAAAATTTCACCTCAAGTGAAAATTTAATTTTTTTTATGTTAGGACAATTTTATTTTTATGTATTCTTAATAATTTAAAATATTTTTCGGGCGCATGTATGGAATTGAACTTGTATGACACTCAAAATATTGTTCATTCTAGAACTATTTTTAAAAATATTGTATAGTGTTGCTGAAAAATTCTGGACGTTTGGGAAAATTCATTCGTACCGGTAAATTCTGCCCGTTACTTATTATATATTAGCTATCGGAATTAATGTCCAATAATTATATGACAGAATTTTTCGGTACGAATTAATTTTTTTAAACGGTACGAATTTGGCGGACAACCCAATACATGAGAATATCAGGAACAATATAAGGACCGTACACTAAAGAATACTACATATATTTTTAAATAGAAATTTGAAAAAAAAATAAACGTTAGCATTATAATAATACTAGCTGTTACCCGTGACTTCGTTCACGTATCATTAAAAGAAGCATAAATGCATTAATTAAGCAAATTATTTCATTCACGATAATTAGAAACGTAAATAATTAACTAACTCTTTATCACATTCCATATGAGACAATACAGTATTTCTACGTTATAGAGGCCTTGACATAACTAAGTTTTAAAAAAGTGCAATTTTGTGACAAATAATTACGAAAAGGAAACTGCAACCACTGAAAAAAGGCGGGCCAGATAAAATCGCGGAATTCGGCGAATTGTGTAAAAACATATGTCAAATTTACCTGGTAAACCATTTTACTTTTAACGCCTTTGTGAAATGTTTATATAGCCATCCTTTAAAGATAATGGAAATAGTATATTATTTTTCATTAAACTCAATTCTTGTGAATAGGGAGCAATAATTGTAGAACTAAATGCAAGGAGCTTAAAATTCCTTCCTTGATTTAATCTATAACTGAAAAAAATCTTTATTTCTAAATGAAAATATGTTGACAGACGATATTTGTTCTCCAGAATAAATTGATTCATGAAGTTTGAATACGTGAAAATACGTTTTATTTTTAAAAAAATTTACTGTAATCAAGATTTTTTTTTCTTTCACCATCTATTCAAATTGAAAATAAATTCTTTTTTTCAGTTTTAATGAGAAGAAATATATTATTCCGTTTCATTTCTTCTTTTTTATCCACAAAATTGGAATAATTTAGTTGCCGTTTTTAGAGCAACTTCGTTAAATTTATAGAAAAAAAAATAATAATCATATCTCGGAATTTAAATCATTTTTTTAAATTCTGAGAGTTTATGACATCCTCTGCGAAATACGAACAGGCGGTCAGATTTTAATATAATAGATTCGTAATTATTTTTATTTTCCTTATAATCATGGTGTGGTTTTTGGCAAAAAATTCTCATCTGTATGTAACTGATATTCATGCATAATAATCGCTAGCTAAAAAAAATATTTAAATTTTTCGTTTTAAATATGAAGTGAAACTCATCTACTTTCTAAACTTACCGATTCTTGTATTATCAATGTAATGAATTGATTCACGCTCCTTCTAAAACACATTTGAAAATTTTTATTTTATTTGAAATATGACGTCACTTTTTCCTCAGAGAAATCTCTTTTAAATGGCACAATTCTTATTAATTTTCTTTTTCTGGCAATCAGGACGTAAATTTTAGCTAAAAACTCACATTTGTGTGTAACTGGTATTCAAGCTAATTATTAATCAGTATCGATAAAAAATATTTCAGTTTTTCATCTTAAATATTACGTCCATTATCTATTTACTTCTATTATACATTGATATTCCTGCTCCTTGTATTATTACGAATATTTGAAAATACATGTTTTATTTATGACGTCATATTTGTCCAAGCCGAGGAGGATCCTTTTCATAGTTCCATGGTCCAAGCGAAATCTATTTTTTAATAATATAATTATTGTTGCACTTTTCCTTCTAATTATAACGCAGTTTTTGACAGAAAAATATTTTTTTATTTTAACCGATATTCATACTTCATGTATAATAACAAATACTCCATATTTTTGTTTCAAATATCACGGAAATTCACCTTCTTTTGAATTTTTTTAATTTTCAGTTTTCACGTGAAAATCGTTCAATTGAAAATTAGTTGTTGGGGAAAAATTATTTTTCCGTGTTTTTATATTTGTGGCAACGATCAAAGCCCTAGCAACGATAAAGTAAAAAGGTTAAATTGTATGGAAAAATGTCCATTTATTCTCTATGAAAATAATGAAATTTTTAATTATTAAAGAAAATATTTGAATAAAATAAACAAAAACCAGCCTATGTTAATTTGAGGATTATAATCAACCTATATGCAAAGATACGGGATAATTAAATGCTCCATTTTGACGCTGGCTTCAGCCTAACATTTGCACACAATGAGATTTATAATATTACTAGCTGTTACCCGTGACTTCGTTCACGCAACATTAAAAGAAGAGTAAATACATTAATTAAGAAAATATTTCACTCCCGATAGTTAAAAACGCTAAAATTAACTAACTATTTATCACATTTCATAGGCGACAATACGGTATTTTTTTGTTATAGGGACCTTGACATAACTCAGTCTTTAAAAAGTGAAATTTTGTGCCAAATAATCGTGAAAATGAAATTGCAACCAATGCAAAAAGGAGGGCCAAATAAAATCGTGGAAATAGACGAATTGGATAAAAACAAATGTCAATTTTACCTGATAAACAATTTTACTTTTAACGCCTTTGTGAAACGTTGTAACAGCCATCCTTCAAAAAACATTAATTGGAAATAGTACATGCTTTTTCTTTAAATTCAGTTCTGCCTCCTTGGTTTAATGTATAGCTGAAACAAATCTTATTTTCTAATTGACAGTATGTTGACAGGCAATTTTTGTTCTCCAGAATAAATTCATTCATGAAGTTTGAATATGTGAAAATATGTTTTTATTTTTCGGATAATTTACTGAAATCAAGATTTTGTTTTCACCATCAATTCAAAGTGAAAATCAATTCTGTTTTTCAGTTTTAATGAGAAAATGGTGTAAAAAATATACAGATCTATTTTATTTCTCCTTTTTTTATGCACAAATATGGAGTAATTTACTTTCCGTTTTTAGAGAAACTTCGTTAAAATTAACAAAAAAAGAAAAAAAATCTTGGCATCTAATTTAATTTTTTAAATTCTGACAGTTTGTGTAACATCCTCGGATCAATGATAACCGGTATAAAGTAAATCACGTTGCGTTCGATATTCTGGCACTGTAAATGAAAATTGTAAATTCACGGGCATTCTCCGTGAATTGCTGCCGTAATTTTACGGGAAATGCTCCCTTTTCAAGGTAAACGGTCCATTTCAGTAAATTTCATGTTTTTACGGGCAAAAACCGTTTATCTAATAACAAAGCTCGTTTATCTAGTCACAAACCCGGTTTTCTTATGGATATTGCCTGGAATCTCTGCTGCAGTAATTTTACTGTAGCAATTTTTTACAGTGAGGAGTAGTTGCGAAATACAAACATAGATTCGTGTTCATTTTCCTTTTCTTAAAATTATGATGCGATTTTTAGCAGAAAATTCTCATCTGTATATAACGGATATTCATGCTTAATAATCAGTATAGATAAAAAAAAAACATTTAAATTTTTCGTTATAAATATGTCGTGAAACTCATCTACTTTCTATACTTACTGATCCTTGTATTATTAATGTAAGGAATTGATTCACAATCATTTTAAAACACATTGGAAAATTCCCGTTTTATTTCAAATATGACGCCTCTTTTTCCCGCAGAGAAATCCCTTTTTAATGACATAATTCTTGTTAATTTTCTTTTCCAGGCAATTAATTTCAGTACTGGCATAGGGGAAATTATGTTGCTTTAACGAAATAATATTAAATCTTTAGTTTATATCAACAAAAGTGGAACTATAAACATTCGTCATTTTTTTTAGGTAATCGAGTTATTTCTTTTAGTTTTAAGAATGAAAATAAATATTTCTCGCTATCCATGACATCATTTTCGATATGGATAATTTTGCGGAGCATATTATTGACATTTGCTGACCATTTTCTTTTGAAACTTCTTTTTACTTTTTTAAAATTTAAATAAAAAATACGGTATAGTTATATTAGCCCTGCGCAGACGGTAAAACGCCAAGAATTATTAAACAAAAGCATAATTTGCCGAACAAATTAAAAAAAAAAAAAATTATTTCCCACAATGTTTAGGCCCGAGAAGGGGCAAATATTAAGATATTTCATTCAGTTGGTTTTACATTAGATGTTAAATTTCTGGTAATAAATAAGGTTAAACAAATTTAACTTTAAAAAATAAAAGGAAAATCAATCAATATATTTAATCCACCCGTAAAACTTAGATATGTTCGAATGAAATTGAAATAAATCTTTGACTGTTTTAAAGGCTTGTATTTTGCATGTACCTTGTCATTTTACATACACTAATCATAAACATGTTAAAGTTTAATCTGTAATACAATAGTTTGCAGCTTGTGAAGCTTAGAAATGAAAAAGTCAAAGATTTATTTCAATTTCATTCGAACAGATCTAAGTTTTACGGGTGGATTAAATATATTGATTGATTTTCCTTTTATTTTTTTAAAGTTAAATTTGTTTAACCTTATTTATTACCAGAAATTTAACATCTAATGTAAAACCAACTGAATGAAATATCTTAATATTTGCCCCTTCTCGGGCCTAAACATTGTGGGAAATAATTTTTTTTTTTTTTAATTTGTTCGGCAAATTATGCTTTTGTTTAATATGCCACGTTTTTTAATAACTACTGCATTCAGACGAACTCATTTCAAAATTAATAGAGCGTACCATCATCAAGCATTCGTTTATGCGGTATGGCATCACAATTTGTGATGTAAATTTAGCAATGGTTAATTCAAAATGTTTCACCAGGGCAGTAATGCAGGTTGTTGTAGTTTGGACAAAAACTTCCAATCTGAGGGTAAAAAAATCATTAATAAAAACATGAAAAATCAATTTTACTTAAATTTAGTTATTCAGTTTCCCAACAAGGACGCTATGAATGCATAAGTAAATTGAGTTGAATTTTTAGAGATTATACTTAACAACAATATAGCTTCCATGCAGTAAAACATTTAAAAAACAGTTTTACTTGAGTTTGGATACCCTATTTCTTCACATGTGGCGATATAGACGTAAGAAAAATTATTCCATAATTTTAACCTGGGGTATAGCTCCCGTATTGGAAAACGTAAAAAAATCCATTGAGTTTTAGTTAAGCAATTTCCCACAAGGAGCGCTACGTAGAGTAAAAAAAACGATTGTGAAAATTTTTATCAAAATGTAAACTTTACCGAAGCAGGAACTTTTTTTGAAAATATATTTAAAAAAGGTAAACATAAATAAATTTTATTAATATTTGATTATCTTATTTCCTCTCAAGGGGGGCTTTAAACGCAAAAGAAAGATTTGTTGAATGTATATAACATACTTTAACTTGGGATATGATTGTCATATAAGAAAACATAAAAAAGTGATTTTAAAGTGTTAGTTATGTAATTTCCCAACGCTGGTGCTTCAAGAATAAAAATAAAACATACCATGTGAAAATTTCTAACAAAACACCAATTTCAGCCTGTCGGAAGTTTATCATGAAGTTTATTATAAAATAAATAAATAAATATTCATTTACCCTACTTTCCTCCAGGGGGCAGTTCAAACGCGAAAGAAAATTATGTTGTATCTGTACTACGCATTTTTAACTTCAGTATAGCTGTCATACAATGAAACATAAAAATTCAATTTTGAAAACAAAAAATAAACCAGCTGGTGAGATCGGGCTGTGTTTGGTTAAAATCAGCTTTGTTTTCAAACTCGCCAAACTTCATTCTTTTCGTAGACTTCTAAGTCTTTTGCAGATCGTAAGATTTTCTCTCCAACTTCACAGACTTTAGGTACAGCGCCTAGAATACATAGTGTGGAAACCGGCTACAAAATAGTACTAAAAAATTGTATCCAATAAATGTACAACGTTGCTGAAAATATTAGGATGGGTTCGCAGCGCCATCTGCTAGCTCTTGACATTGTATTAGAATGTTTGGGCTGGTGGTAAGTATTTTAAATACTTAAATTATATCATTTTCTCCTCTGACTTAGTGATTTTTATAAGTTTTTTTTTTTTTAATTATGAAAGCATGGTTAAAAAACGTGATACGCATTTTTTTTGTCTCTGGTTGCAACATTATCGTAGGCTTCGTAGGAGCACCGTTGCACATTTATAGGCTACAAATTTTTAGCACTTTTTAAAGCATTACACCATTTGCCGGTTTCCACACTATGTATTCTAGGCGCTGTACTTTAGGCTTCGACCGAAGCACTTCCTTAAAGGTGTGGGATTAATTGCGAGAAAGATCTATGTAACCTGATTGGTTAAATTTTGTTTTCGAGAACGTTCTATGGACTCTGATTGGTTGAATCATGTATCTCAGCTCCTATTGGGAATTTCTAGAAAATTCCTTCAGATTCTGAATGCCAATTCTTTCGCCAAGCTTCGCCAACATTCTCCGAAAACTCGCCATATTGGTGACATTATTTCATTTAGCGCCAATAATGTGTTTTGGCATTGATAATCTGGAAAGTCATTTTCCGGCCAAAAATCGCCTATGTCGCCAAATTTGGAGAAATGTTGCCAACTTTACGAATTTGTTTACTGCCAACTCTGTTCAGCAGCTATTCCAACCTTTATTTTTATTGAAATGCATTGACACGTAGAGATCACAACATGACCCACTAATCGAATTTTTCCGAACATGTCGAGTCCAATGTTTTCTCGTGCACCAAAACGGTAGAATACAAAATTATCGTTAAAGACATTTTTTAGATAAAATTTCCATACACATACACACACACACGATTTGCTCGTATTATAATATATGAATTGGTTACGCTATTTCCACCCACGGGGCACTATACATGCAATAATAAATTTTGTTGAATCAGTAATACCTAATTTTAATGTGGAGCATGGGGGGCATATGAGAAAACATAAGAAAAATCCATTTTAAAATTTTAGTTAGGCAATGTTCCACCATGGGTGCTACCAGCGTAAAAAATCCCGTGAAATTTTTTATTAAACATAAATTTGATCATGGCAGAACATTATTCAAATAATTTATACAAACCCGCAAAAAATCAATTTTTAAAAAATTTAGTTACCTTATTTCTCACCAGGAGACGCTATAAACACAAAAGAAAATTGTGTTGAATCTGTGCCAACTACTTTAAATTTCAATATAGCTATTATACAATGAAACATAAAATAAATCAATTTTATTTAAAACTAGCTAACCCGCCCGGCGTTGCTCGGGCCCGAGATAATTACAATCTCAGAGAAAGGCGTTAACCCCTCCCTCCCCATACCCGCAAATATAATGAATAATTTGTTCAAGAGAACCACCGTCACGTACATTAACGCGATCATTAAAAAAAGAATTACATTTTTCTGATAATTAGAACATAACGAAGACGCTACGCTAAAATAGCCGGCAGATGACACCCCTTCCCGACCTCAATTTCAAATCTATATCTTAATTAGTTACCTAAATATTTGTTCATTAGTCAAATTTGGCAATTATTTCCTTTCATTTTCGCAAACTAAATGAGAGGGATCGGCCAGAGAAACAGATCTCTTTGTAATTCAGTTTTTAATGAAAGCCGATCCCTGTCTGAAAATTTCTCGGATCGTTTTCACTGGCGCCGAAAGATTTTTGGCAGTTTTTTGCGTAAATTAAAAAAAATTACCAACCGAATTTTTCAAAAATCACATAGTCAGATACAGAATATTTTTTTTACATGTGCTCAGAAATTTGCAATTTGATATCTCAATTAGTTTTCTTAAAATTCGCTAATCTAAACTAATAAAAGAAAGTTTCGCTCTGTGTGTCTGTGTGTCTGTGTGTGTGTGTGTCTGTTGGCGATGGCTAGGAAAATCTGGCCCACCTAGAAGGCTGGAAATTTAGATTTAGGTAGTCCAAACCCTCTCCTGTTGCAACATTACTTCAGAATTTTAATATTTTAATTACTTTCTGAAATATTAATTAAAATGCACAAAGAACTCTCATTAAAAATACGCTTTTATTCTCTTGGGTTGGTTGGTTCACTGGTTGGTTGCATCGATTCTTCACAGAAGTAATTAAATGAACCAGAGTAGCGATGCATAAATAAGGATTTCTAACTAAATAGTGTGAACATGGATTGAAGTTATCAACGTAGAGGAGCCATGTGATTGTCGCGCCACCTCATGTGCATGACAAATTACACATACGTCCATGTGCATGACAAATTACACATACGCCCCACTGATTGAAATATTTTGCAGGCATATTTTTCTTCATGACAATTAGTCGGGTTTAAGTTTTTTTTTTCTTTTTTCATGACATTTATTATTATGATGAAGATTAAAACTTTATTTAACAGATTGTTTTTTATATTTGTGGGAATGAAGAGGGGCAAGGGTCTAATTACATTTAAGCTTCAAGGTGTATTTCTAGAAAGCAGTTACCAGAATTTCCGAATAATAGTGTCAGCCAAATTTCAAATTAAATTCCTAGCTTAACCAAATGAATCCATCATTAAAGATGTATTGTGATCCTCCTAATTAGTTATTTGCTGAAGTCCACTTGAACAACCCCCACCCCCCACCCCTCCACCCCTCCTGGCCCGTCTTTCAAGGTTTTTTCTCTAACTCTGCTCCGTTTCCATATCAGCAACTATCTTTCCGATTTCAACGCAAGTGATTTCAAACATTATAATTAACTTAATAGTCACACTTGACCCTTTATAACATTAAATTAAATTTATGAGTAGCGGTTACCACTATTTACAAATAAGAGTTTAAGCCAACTTTGTAATTAAGTTCCTAGCTTAACAAAACGAACGAATATTTATGCATGCATAGTGGGCCTCCTAATTAGTCATTTTCTGAAGGACACTCGAACATCTCCTCCCTTCGGCACCTCACTCAAGGTTATTTTCTCTAACTGTGCCTTATTGCAATAACTGGGCTAATAATGTTCCAATCTTCTCGAAACCAGCTCAATTTTGTAGTGCGCCTACTATACAGTAACGTAGGCAGCGGGGACCTGTCTCAGAAGTTCGTTCGGAAAGAGGTTTGTTTAGAACAGAATGCTCCCCTGGCGGTGGTAGGGGGAAATAAAAGATTTTCTAGAGCGTACGAGCATGCCGGTATACGGTTCCGAAGCTATCGTAGACCGTGGCCAGAGTTCCGTTTTTTAAGAGATTTAAGTTTATTACAAGGGCTCGGGCAACCCCGGGCGGGTCAGCTAGTTAGTTAAATAATTTCGAATTCGTTCATTTCCGGTCGCAAATCCAATGCACCTGTCCGTTTCTTTCGCCATTTTGATTTAAAAGATGATATTTTAGAAGCGATGGTTAATGAGAATCTAATTAATATCTAGGCTAATTATCAAAATATTAAAATTCTGGGGCTCAGGTGCACATGGTCAGACCTTGGACTATCCACACCTAAATTTCCAGCCTTCTAGGTGGGCTAGATTTTCCTAGCCATCGCCAACAGACACACACACACACACACACACACAGAGCGAAACTTTCTTTTATTAGTATAGATTGTATATTTCCTCCCAGGGGCGCTATAAATAAATAAGTAAATTATGTTGAACAAGTACAACCTATTTCATAATAATCATCTACGTAATTAATGTATAATAAGAAGTCAAATTTCTCCCCAGTGAAATCTCTTATAAACTGTTTGACAGAAAATTTTCTCCTGTATATAACTGATATTCATCCTTATTAATCAGTATCATTTCCTTTTTTTGTCATAAATATGACAATATATACACCTGTTTCCTGTATTTATTCATACTGATGTTCCTTGTATTATTAACAAAGGTATTACTGCTGATGAACTAAGAAATGTTTTTTTTGTTACAAATATGGCGATATATTCGCCTGCTTTCTGCTTGAATTATAACCAAATATTAGAAAATGTCCGTTTATTTAGAGTATGACGTCGTGTTAATCCCTTTTTTTTTTAAACTTAAAAAAAATAATTCAATTTTATCTTGAACGTGGAAATCTTTCAATTGAAAATTAGTTGCTTTGGGACAAATTATTATTACGGTTTTTGAATTGTTGGCAACAATAAAGAAACATAGTTAAATTTTATAGGAAAAATGTCGATTGATTCCCAATAAAAATTATGAAATTTTGAATTATTAAGAAAAATATTTGAATAACGTAAATAAAACATAGCCTATGTTAATCCCTGGATTATAATCCACCTATATTCAATGACATTTAATCATCCGTTTTGATCCCGACGTCAGCCAAACAATTTCACTATTTCAAATGTCAAATTTTATTAGAATTAGCCAGAGTAAATACTTTGTGGCAACGCGTACAAAAAGTGGGAAAAACTCTAGTAAATTAACTTGTTCAATGGGATTTGCTGTGTTAAATTAACATTAAGATGTGACACTGGAAATAAATAAGTATTGCGCTGCCGCGCAATACTTAATTACCATACAAAAGAAAAAAGCGAAGAAAAAAAACACAAGATCATTTTATTTCACCAATCAAAGATATCCGCTTTATTTTTGATGTATGGCGTCATATTCGCCTGTTTCCTATGGTTACTCATATTGAAACCTTGCATTATTTTCAAAAACTAAAAAAAGTACGTTTTATTACTAATAATATTATTTAATCTTCTTTTTAATTCTTTAATTTTTTTATTTCATTTTTATTTTTCACGTGAACATTTTTCAGTTGAAACTAAATTGTTGACTAAAAATTATTATTCCGGAATTTGAATTAGTTTTGGCAACGATAAAGTATTAGCAACGGTAAAGTAAATTTAACCATGTTAAAATATTATACGAAAAAAATGTCCATTTACTCTCTATGAAAAAACGAAATTTTGAATTATTAAGAAAAATATTTGAATAAAATAAATAAATAACCAGCCTATGTTCAAATGAGGGTTATAATCAATCTGTATGCAAAAATACAGGATCATTAAAGGCTCCATTTTGACGCTGGCTTCAGCCTAACATTTGCGCACAATCAGATTTATAATATTATTAGGATTAGGATTAGGTTTAAAAAAAATCTGCAAAACCGGGCCCTTTGGGCCAAACCAACCAAACCAACCAACCATTTTAAAATATACGAAAAAATGTCCATTTATTCTGTATGAAAATAATGAAATTTTTAATTTTTAAGAAAAATATTGATATAAAATAAACAAAAACCAGCCTATATTCATTTGAGGGTTATAATCAACTTATATGCAAAGATACAGGATAATTAAATGCTCCATGTTGACGCTGGCTTCAGCCTAACATTTGCACACAATCAGATTTATAATATTATTAGGATAGTTGAGGCAAGGGAAAATATGAGTCGTCTATCACAAACAAAGTTCGTCATAAATGTAATATGCCACCAATTTTGAAAATTCTATGTAAAATAGAATTCAATGTAACACTGCTAATTGATTTAATTATTGAAATTGAAGCGGAAATTATTGCATGTAACGTCGTGGTAGAATGCAGTAAAATTTAAATACTGATGGAAATTCAGGTATATAAACAGTTTAAAGAATTTTTTTTTTATTTTTTAAAAACTTTATTACTTCGTATTTAATCTCCAATAACGAACGTCATATAACAAGTTTTCTTTTCAACTTAGGTTATTCGAAGATATTATTTGCTTAGTCATAAATTTATGTTTTTACAGCTTTAAGAAATATAGAAACAGTTTACAGTGATTTAATATATATTTTTTTTAATATATAATGGAATAAAAAAAAAAAAAAAAAAAAAAAAAAAAAACTAGATACGGATGTTTCAATTGCCTTGTAATTTGGAACAAATATTAAATAATCATTTATAGAAATAGCTATGTTCATTTTTAACACTTTCCAACCAAGTTGAAAAGTGTTTACGACTTCGGTTTGTCTGGCCGTCTACCATCTGCCGTATGGCCGTCTGCAGTCTGCCGTATAGCCGTCTGCCGTATGGCCGTCTGGCCAATATGCTCGGATTACTCTGCAATTTCTATATGTTATTATCGTTATCTATAGCATGTTCCCTATTTCAATGGAAGTGTGTAGCACTTATAGTTTTTTACAGGGACACTCAAAATAATTCCCTTACATTGTGGTCTATGGGGAAAAATCATTTGCGGTTTATTTAAACAATGTTTCACTATTTTAAACGCATTGAAATTTATATATATCACTAAGATGCATTAGAAGAAGCTTAATATGGAATAGGGTGTGCATAGCACTTGTAGTTACTTTACAGAGATAGTCAAAAGAATTCCGTTACATTACGTCTATGGAGAAAAATCGTCTGCGGTTTATTTAAATAATGTTTCACTATTTTAAACGCATTGAAATTTATATATATCATTAAGGTGCATTACAAGAGGATTACTACAGAATAGTGTGTGTATAGCAGTCATCGTTCATTTACAGGGACACACAAAAGAATTCTCTACTGTCTGTTAACAATAATTCCTGGAAGTGCGTTTTAAGTTACTGAACGCGATTTTAATTTTAACTCGCTTTTTGTCTATTACGTGGTGTGTATAAATTCTGTAGATCCTATACAGGGAAGCACAAATGTTCACGAACACATTTCCGTTTATTGACAGAGACTCCAGTCGGAGAATTTTAAACTGTGCTACGCGTTTCCTAACTGAAATAAAATTTAGCATCCTATGTAGTGTATATACAAATCTATAGATCCTATACTGATCT
Organism: Maratus michaelseni; assembly: GCA_963931845.1. Taxonomy (NCBI): domain Eukaryota; kingdom Metazoa; phylum Arthropoda; class Arachnida; order Araneae; family Salticidae; genus Maratus; species Maratus michaelseni. The sequence continues at coordinate 459,166,103 of OZ007588.1, forward strand.
ATAGATCCAAGATCTATAGACATCTATAGATCCAAGGCTGAATAAAAGTATTCGGACATTTTTCCGAATATTGTATATGTTGGAAATTCCTGAAATTATGTTTTTAAATATGTTATGCGTTTTCCAAATTGTTTACTTAGATGTTATCTTTTAGCTTATGAAACGGTATTATTTGTATGTAAATTATTTAAATTATGTAAATTATTTTGGAAGCGTTGGAAAGTGTTACATAATCTATGCTTGACGCATGATTTTTCGTTCTTGTTTATATCATTTTAATAATCCAATTTTTTAAAACTAATATTATCATTTACAATTCAAAGTTATTTAATATTAATTATAATTCACATTCCGGAATGTACACAAATGTCTAACTCTGTTTTGTTTACATATAAATTTTTAACCCTGTTAGCTTAACATTCACTATAACAAATGTCAATAAAACAAATTCTTTAAATTTCTTAATAAGGTTTTAAAACACAATTGGTCGTGGAAGTCACTTGTTTAGTAGTGTTTGTTCAGTAGCTACCTCCTTTATCCTTGATTCTTCGTTAATTAGTGTGGTAACTTCATCAGATGAAAAAATTGAAGAGGGAAAAATTCCCTCTTTGTTTTTTAGAGAATCAGAGTTTGAAATAATACGCCGAAAGGTAAGACTAATTCTCGATTGCTTTATATCGGAAAATTCCACGTGTAGGCTTCAACATGAATACATTGAACCATGTTCAAAATCAATTCGTACCTCTGGACAATTTGGTCTTTTAAACTCAAGTGTTCGTTTCGCTCCGAAACTCAACCAAACTCAACCAAATCAATCTTGTTGTCCTTATAAGGACATACATAATTGCTTCCATTTGGATATAGATTCAGTAGCACAAAATATGTGCATCATCCAGAGTGCTTTTCCACTTGGTCTCTTAATTGTAACATGAGCTGTGTCCATTGTAGTGCAGAAATGGGGGTACTACTAAAAGGGATAGTGAATTCGGAATCACCAAAAGCTAAAACCTTCCTTTTGGCTTGATTTTTTTCCATTGACATTTTAACGTAGGAGTACAAAAAAGATTAAGTTCTCGAGTTCTCTAAAGTACATTATTATTATATGGCTTAGTATTAATATTTTTAATTGTACGTTATTTAATCTTAATTTACAGGTTATTAAATAGTAAAGTGTACTAAGCAATGTATTAACCATCTTTTGTAGGTTTCAGCTCACGATTTTCAATACGCGTATGGGCTGGATGGTCTAACCGGTTCATGCAAGTGTTGTGCAAGTGTGCGGTCCCCCACCCCTCCTTTTATATTTTTACTTTTATTTATATTTATTTTCAATATTATTATTATCAAATCAACAAAATTTACCCTTTCAGGAGCAATGTATCTACGCTGTTAGAAATGGATACTCAAATTCCACGAAATTTTCTTCGTTTTTGATGAAAAAAAAAGTGAGGCAATTCATTTCGTCAAATAGCTTGTTCGAAAGTGCAAAAAAAGATTGGTGGTGCCGCCATATATTGAGAATTTTAAAAGCATCTGTAATTGACAGGGTTAAAAAGTAAGACACATTTCTAAAGTCTTCAATGAGTTTCGAACGCGTTGTCTTCGGCGTGGAAGACCACTGTGTTCTGCGTCCTTCACCAGTCGGACCTTGAATGAATTTGATTTTAAATGTATCTATGGGATGTTGATGTGTGTTTATATTTTTAGAAGTATTTTTATCGGCGCTGTTATAATTTCTGCATGTTTTAATCAATAAGGCTATTATTATGATTTTTCTATGGTTAATACATAATTAGAGTATGGCTTGATTAATATAATTTACTAGAGAAATTTCCTTTGTTCAATGATTGAGTAGAATATGGTCTAGTTAATTTGTTGGTCAGAAATAATAAATTTTGAAGTGTATAATGGGAGGAGAGTTCATCAATTTTAGATGATAAGATTTTAACACGTTACTGTTTCTAGAGGTGAAAGGTATCAGTTATGAATTAGGGTGGAGTGAAAAAACGAAATTTGGAATTTTGATTTTGGATAGCAGCAAAAAGTTGCCTTTTAGTACCTATAATATATATGCAAAATTTCACGAATTTTGAAAAACTTCTTCAGGGCTCTACCAGGACCTTTATATTTTTATTGTTTCACGCAATACATTTTTACCATAAATTGTACATTTACAGTGTTCGTTGGTAATCTCGTTTGACATTTTTATATTTAAAATATTTAGTGAAACTTCCTTTATCATTTCTAAACCTTAAGTCTTTAATTTAAATGTTTTGAAAGGTTTTATTGAGTTTTAAAAACTATTTTTCTCATTTATAGAGCAAAAATGAGTACGAGTGGAAGCAAACCGAAGTTTACCGTTACTAGAAGTGCAGTGATGTTCCATATTTAGTACTCCTACAAAACTAAATGAAGTTGGTTTGAGAACAATAGGAGACGTTATAAAATATTTCTTATATGCAAGATAAGAATTAAAACAGAGTAGGAATGGTAAAAATCCACCAAAGTCATAGGTAATTCAAATCTAAGAGAGAAGGTCGAAAAAGTTTAGAAGAAACCTGTAGTTTCCCAGAGGCTTATTGATCAAATGATAGACAACGATTTTTCTGAATACCAAAACCTTATTCTATTCCCCAAATCCAAAATAAATGATAATTACGCGAAGATTGTTCAGTTTTTCAAATCTGAAGTTTTAAGTAAACTGCTGGACATTTCGGCATGCAAATACAAGCCAATTTCTAAATGAACTTATGAAGAATCAAAGAAGGTGCCTCCAAAAGGACAGGAATGCCTTCTTCACCAATGGTTAACAAGAAATACATTTATTGGCACGCCCAATACATCCAATACAAGTAAATTGAGGAAATGAGAAGACAGGAAAACACGGGACTCGATGAGGACTGAAAAGCCAAGTTTAAAGTCTGCAGTTAATCAGGATTGTACAATTGTTATGTATTTTGACAGTGGTGATGAAAAAAGAAGTAGTAGCTCTTCATCAGGGTGAGAAGAATTAATATCCGTATCACGCGCATCTACATCTAAAGAAGAGTCACAAAGACAAATGAGAACGCATATACCTACGGTTTCAATGGTCTCAGATCCGTATGCGGTTTCTGATAAATGCGTGGCAGCAATAGCTTCTGCAACTCTACAAGATGTTGGCATTATAATCACTTATAGATGACAGAAACAAAGTACGCAGAGAACGTATGAAAACTAGAGAATGTGCTAAAAAAGAAGATTTGAAAGCTTTAAAAGCAGGAATCGAAACCATATACTTTGATGAAAGAAAACATAAAAGAGAAAATTGGAAAAAATCAAGAATACATCAAGAGAAAATTGGAGATAGATTACATCGAATAACTATAAGTGAAGAACATGTATCTCTGATTAAAGAGCTAAATTGACTGTATATGGGACACATTACACCATCTTCTGGTTCAAGAAAGCGTATTGCAGAAAGCATTTTAAAATACTGCACTGAAAACAATTTAAACCTTGACAAACTCATGGCTATAGATTGTGACGGAACAAATGTAAACACTGTGAGAAAGAATCGTGATATTAGATTTTTTGAAACTTAGATTGCCAAAATATTGAAAGTTTTATTTTAAAAGTCGCATGAAATTAGTTACTGAAGCATCATTAGCAGTTGTAGGAGTAGAAGCAAGAGATGGATATATACGAGCTAAAATCAGAGCTGTGCTTTTCCAAATAGCTTCATCTTAGTTTCTATTACCTACGAATGCAGTAAATTTCATATTTGAGGTAATTAATTCAAAATATATATGTTGATGACACGACAGGGGGCGCTGTGAATATTTTTATTCGTTACTCATTGTAACTCCGAGTTAAATCCGTAAAATTCCCTGTAATTTGTAATCGTTAGTGTGAAACTCTGCTGTTTCAACTGATACATTAGTGCAATGATTGATAAAAAACTTTTTAACGACCACTTTCCACTTTTACGCTTTGCTTTTTCATATGATAAGCTATATAACAAAAGTACGTAGGATACTAATTCTCATACAATAAAACTGTAGTTAGTCACAAAATAATTTACAGGAATCATATAAGTTATTAAATGCTTTTTGTAACTATAAAAATCATTTGCGTTAGTATCAGAATGTTTTTTTTTTTATGTTGCATCATCTAAGAGTAAACTACATAGCCATAGACTACAGTTACAGACCATAGACTACAGTCAAAAGTAGAAACCACACGGTAGTTAGGGTGTTTTATAACGTTTGTAAGATGGTTGAAGATATTGTTTGAATAATATGCGCTTTAATTTAATAAGAGAACAATCAACATGCATGTGACAATTTACCATTAACAGAAATATTTTTATAAAACTTTTATCTATTTTTCTCAAAAATGTAAAAACGGGAATTAATTTTTTGAAAAAAAAAGTTTTAAATTTAAATGAATACATTTAAATTGAATTATATTAACAAGTGGGTAAGTGTGATCCAAGTTCCCACAAAGGGTTTCGTTTAATATTCCTTTCAAAACACTTTATCATTTCTTTAAAAAATCCAAATAAATTTCATTTTCTGAAAAAAAAAAACTGTCTATTTTTATCGGTTTTTCGAATATCTGAACCGGCCCGATAGGGGTGAAGCCCACTATTATATTCTGTCATAATAATATCTGTCATGTGGACTAAATGCGATATTTAAAAAAAAAATTAATTTCAAAATTAAACATATTGTACACCTTCAAAATGTTAAAATATGCGAATATTTCCATAATCGGCTTTTTATCATGATTCAATACGTTCCTCAAACTCTTTAGTATTCTCTATTACTCATATTGATATTAGCTTTGTATTATACTGAAACATTTGAAAAATCCGTTAAACTTGCGATATGACGTCAGATTTTCTTTTTAATTCTCTAATGACGTGTAATTAATCTGCTTTGTGTACATGCACACATACTCATACTCCTTGTATTATTGAGAAATCTTTCTGTTTTATTACCACTATGACGTCAATCATTTTTATTTCATATTAGTATTTTTTTTTTTCAATTGGTGAAACTTTTTATTTCATTTTTATTTTTGACGTGGAAATCGTCTGATAGAAAATTAATTATTGTAGATAGAATTTCATCATGGATTTTTAATTTTTGGCATCTGCTATAAGGGAAAATGTTCAAATTTAATAAGAAAAGGCTGTTAGAATTTTGGTTTTCTTATCTCTATTTATTAAAATAATACGAATTTTTCCAATTTTAATATTTTCAGCTCTTCACAGCTGATATTCTGATTTATACACAAAGTTTCAACTCTGTAAGTTACACAGTTTTCGAGAATGACTCTGTGACAGACAGACAACGCAGTGGGAACAATAGGGTTTCGTGAGATGAACGAAACCCTAAAAACTGAAAAAAAAAATGGAATGGATTTTGACAAACGGATTGCTAGTGTGTTAAATTTCACTAATTTAAATATATAATGCTACACAACTGTGACGGATTAGTTATTTTTAAAAATGACAAAAAATAAAATTAACACTTTAATAGATGTCATTAAGTAAGTTAAAAAAACACATAAAATTATTTTAATGCTTAACCAGAGAGTATTTTTTCAGAATGTTTTGGGACGCATTTGGTCTATTTGCCAACGGTCCCCGCATGCAGAAAATTGAAAAAAAAAAGAAACAATTCCCCTTAAATATTCGAATATTACATGAAAATGAAGTTATAAATTTGCAGTAAACATAAATTATACATTTTTCTATGCAGCTTTGTAATATTGGAAAAAAAAGTAAAGATAAACTGACACAAGTGATCGTTTCGCAGACTTTTCGATGAATTTTAAATTTGCTTGCTGAATTGTACTTCTGAAAGAAACAGGGGCATCTTATTACTTGTCTATGATGCTAAAGAAGCATTAAGGTCAGGTACATGGGAAATGGGTTAGAAGAAGATAATTGATATATCAGGCAAAAAGACAGAAAAGCAACTACTGCCTGATGCAATACGCAGCTTCTTGTCTTTAACATTTAGATAGAAATTTACTATTGATTTATCTTAATTTTACTAGAATTTTTAGACAATTTCTTCTTTCAATGTATTAGAAGAAAAATATTTTCTTTATAATTGTTTTTGAAGAATTTTCAATTTAATGTATTTTTAAACAGTTTTAGGCAAATTATTTTTATGAGAAATAATTTAACACTGGAAGAAAAAAAAATTCTCAATGGTATCACAAATATTTTTTTTTTCTACGACCTCATTTCAAAAGACTGCATTATAGGAACAATTGCTTCTCTTTTTATCGCTTAAAAGAAGAATTGTTTTTATGAAGGCAAGAAAAAGCAATTTCATTTAGATACAATAGAAAGATTTAAGGTCTTCTATCTTTAAGATAATAGAAATGCTCCGTTAACACTTGAAAATGGAAACATAAAATTGTGGGTACAAAAGACATAAATCATCTTATCGTTTTATCTGACAAACACATGAAAAATAACTATTCAAGAAAATATTTCTTTCAGAAACAACCATTTGTAAAATGAAATGGCTTTCTGAAATATTTAGATTTTTTTTCAGATTGTTAAAGAAAGTTTTCTGCTTTTTATATCGCATTCTTCAGCTTAGAGTATAGGTATACTCAATAAATATGAAATTCTGCATTTTGGGTAAACATTCTGTTTCCAATTTCTAAGCTACATAGTTGCAAAAGAATGTGAAATTTTTAAAAGCTAAATCTGGTATATAAATTTTATTCTGGATCTTGTAATATAATAAAAATATTTCAAAGTGAGATTTTAAAAAATCAAAATTTTAGAGGAACTAGTAAAGTATAAGTGTTTTTTCCGAAATATTTAAATAAATGAAGTACGTTAACTGTCCATAAGGTTAAAGAAAAAATAATTATTTAATAAAAACTCATAAGAAAAATAATATTTAATTCATGTTGTGTCATTTTTACAAATTTAATACAAATTTATATGCTGAGTTTCTGCTGAAAAATATTGAAAATGTTTTATTATAAATTCTGTTAGTATTTATTCATAAGGTAGATTATTTGCTACAGTACAGGGGGATTGTTTAAACATCGCTTGACATTTTTGTGATAAACATTTTGTTTGCAACATGAACACTGCAGGTAAATTACACTTTTGAATATTAACGAAAATCCGAACATTTAAATGTTCTGGCCCTGTGGATCTCCAACCTGTCCCAACACATTTTCCAACATAGCTTGAGTGATTATGCTGCTGCTGCTGCTGTTATTTGCTGTTTACGTTGATCTAATACAAGGATACTTACAAAGAGAGCTTCCGAAATCGAGGACACACAATGCGGTGAACGTTTGTGCATCGATCGAGTATAGTTACAGGGTGGGAACTAAATACTGTTAAACTAATAGGATGAACATCAAAGAGGAATGTTAACCTGGAAATAATTTTACTGGAATCGACCGCCATCTTTATCAATTACCAAAGGTAATATTGTTCGGACAATATTTTCCGACAATGTTTCCGAACAGTGTTTTCCGACACACGTTCGATAGAGCATTTTCCTTAGAGAGAACGATACCTAGACAAGAGATTATGTGCTTCCGCATACTTGTGCATCGAACCAGACTTCGCAAGTGATCTTGGGTTTACTTGCATGCAAGGACATTTCGCAGTTTGAATGGTTGGTTTATTCTTTCTTTTTGATAACTGTTAAAGTGATTGTTTATGTAAGCTTCAGTTCAGAGCAGAGAGCTCATGTGTGTTAGATGGCGGTCGCTGTCGCATGTGTAACCAAGAGGGTTTTAATGTTTTAAGTAAAGTTTACAGTTCACATTTTTACCTTGTGTAGTTTTAATCAGTGTTTTTCTTATTGAGTTTAAAGTGAACCAGTTCGAGCTATCAAATATCTTATGCCATTTCCCGACTGTGGCACAAATCATTTTAAGAGGTAATCGATCGCATTCACGCAATATTGGCGCTTTCAGAGAGTCCAAACTTATGTGTTGTTTGCTATTTACTTTAGCCTCTAAAATCCCCCAGACGCAATATTCTAAAGGATTTAGATAAGGAGAAGAAGATGGCTAATTTTCTTGCATGATAAAGTTTGGACAATTGACATGGAACCAAACCTGTGTTGATTTAGCTCAGTGCGAAGGTGCAGAATCTAGCTGAAATATGCAATTCTTTTTGGGATGCAGCCTGTCAGCATGTGACAATAAATGTGTATTCCATATGTCCTGTTTACAGTATTATGCATTGATTTTTATCCCTTTATCGATGAATTTCAAAGGCAATTTTCCATTGTTTGACACTGCAGTCCAAACCATGACAGAATTCTTGTTCTGAAAGCGTTTAACAGTTCTAAGGTTTTCAAGTATATCCTCGAAAGTTGTTGAATATACGACATCATTTTCAGCATTATACCACTGTTCAGTGCAAAATAGCTTCTCATCAGAAAATATTATTCTGTCAACACTTTTCCTACCATGCCGCTTCTGCAATTTCTTTCATATTTGTAATCTTTTTATTCTTTATACAGCAGTCAAACGTTGAACTTTTCCTTTGTCATAAGGGAGAAAACCCAGGTCTTCACTTGCCTGGTTCTGTGACTCACGTTCTCTTCTGCAGTCATTTTATTTGCAGAACGTTGTAGATTTCTTCGTATCTTTTCACAAATTCTTTCGATACGCTCTTTTTTGCGAACTGAGCGTGGACGAACAGATCTAGTACGATCTTTACAGCTATTAGTATATAATTCTATATATAAATGTTCTATTAAAACCAAGGCATTTTAATTGCTTAAAGATTTTACCTGCGGAAAATTCAAGGTCAAAAAGATGTTTAATCATCATTATTTTGGTTTCCATATTTAAAATAATTTTAATTATGTGCTGTATACAAAAATTGACAAACGCTGAAAAAGAGAAATAAATAGTTTTACCAAGCGATTAAAACTAATTCTTATTTTTTGGATTGTAACAGTATTTAGTAGCCACCCTGTAGTATATAAATATGTGAGAGCCATAAATCAAAATAACCAGGGGTCTTGAGAAAATAAGTCGCAAAGTTTATATTACAGCTTGTAATCGGATAAATGTTGTCCCTTGGCAAGCAACTAAATACCGTAGTTGGCAGCGCGCTCGATTCCAAAATTTTCTTTTCAGTATGAATCCCATTCAGATTTATTTTTTGCAGCGAAAATTTTTATCAATTATTTTTGAGCCACAATAGAAAAAATAAGTATAATCATTGAAATTAAATAAAATATATAAATTGAATGTATGTTTTGTAGGATATAAGTACAGTTTTAACTATAAAAATTTGCATCTTTGAATATTTAATGAAAAGTAAAATGAAGAAAAATGTCCATTTATATTTCAATTTATATCGTTTTTTTAACAACTAGCTTCTTAACTTATGAATTTATTAAATCTTGGATTCTTGTGTTTATGTTTAGAATAACTGTCTCTGTACTTAAAAATAAGTTCTAAAAAGATAATGAATTGCGAAAAAAATAGTTATTACGTACACAGTAACTACAACACAAAATATACGAGATTTTACAAAAGCATTATTAAAATTTTAAAGTACATTTGAAAAAAATTCTTGTAATTGTTGGATAATGAAACAAATTTTAAATAAAACATTATAGATTTATATCATGCATTTTACTTTATTCCTATGTTGTAATTAATTTGGATAACTGTAAATAGTTTTAAATAACAGCAAAAATATTTCTTCTATATAGAAATAAAAATTGCCTACTTTTTTTTAAATTTTACTTTTCGCTAAATATTTAAATATTCAAAATTTAAATGTTAAACTGGAGTTATATGCTAGAAATCATATTTTTAATTTAAATTTTTCGTAAATTTCAATGATTATACATATTTTTTTTAATTGTGATTTGAAAATAATTCATAAATGTTTTCTCTGCAAAAAATAAGAGACGGACTGGGATTCGAACTCAAAAAGAAATTGTGGAATCCAACGTTCTTCGAATCATGCTGCTGAACCACATGCCAAAAGTAAGAAATTCATTCGATTATAAACTGTAACGTAAACTTTGTGACTTATTTTCTCAAGACCTCCTGGGTTTTGAGATATCTGGCTATCATATATTTATATAAAATATATACTCTATGGGTACACAAACGTTCACCGCATTCCCCGACACCTCACCTTGTTAGTACAAATTTGCCTTTTTGAAACTACTAACAAATAGTTCCTTGGATGTCAAGACAGAATTTTCGGCTACTTATTCATTCTCCGACTTGATGCATCTGGATTCGATGCAACTGAAGTAGATGTATCCTGGTTTGTAGCATCCTATGTTACGTATTCGACGGCTAGTGATGTCACTGACCCTCTAGAACGTTCTTCATCAGCAACACTCATACGCTTTTTTTTTACAAATTTACCCACTATATCTCTTATGAACCCGTTTTCTTTATTTTCGATAAAAAACGTCGTGGACTTCTCCATACGTAACGTATGTCCTTTTAAATGAGCCAAAACGAAGCGGCGGCTACTATTGATTCTAATGTAAAAACCCGGGATTCCCAGGTTACAGAATAAAAGAGTAAACCATACATTCTAGCATTCGAGCATACATAGTAAATGCTCATAGATCTATTACATTTAATTTATTTTTTTAGAATTCCCGCTGACAACACCAGAAAGCATTTTTAAAAGAAAAATATCAACTATGTATTCAAATAAAGTTTTGTAACTTATTAAGAGCCATAAATGTCGTGATTATCACATGACAAAGCCTCAGAAATTGCTAAATATTTCATATCTTAGAGCAGTGTTTTTGATTCTGAAAATTTCAGTGGTTTAAGCGCATATTTCAATGACATGTTTGTTAGATTTGTGTTTTATTTATATTATGTTATAATTTTCTTTAACTGTTGATGAAGTTTTAATTTCTTTATTAAAACTTTCCCACTCTTCCAAAATAATTTTACAAATCATTACCGTTTAATAAGGTGAAAAATAATATCTAAGTAAACAATTTGGAAAACGCATAACATATTTAAAAACCCAATTTCAGGAATTATTAACAATATTCGGAAAAATATCCGAATTCTTTTTTGCTGCCCTGTATATGATCTATAGTTTTGTATATATGTTACATAGACCGCTAAATTTTAGTTCAGATAGGAAACACGTAGCACAGTTTAAAATTTCACTTTTAAACGTAAATGTACTCCAGAACTTTTGTGCAGCCTTGTATATGATTTATATAATTTATACAAACCAAGTAATAGCAAAAAAGGAGTTAAATTTAAAAATGCGTTAAGCAACTGAAAAAGCACTACCAGCAATTAATGTTAACAGACAGTACCAAATTCTTTTGTGTATCCCTGTAAATGAACGATAAATGTTATACTCTAAATATTTTATAGTAATTCTCTTGTAATGCACCGTAGTCACGTACACAAATTTCAATGTGTTTGAAATATTTAAACATTCTTAAAATAAACTGCAAACGATTTTTCTCCATAGACCGTAATGCAATGGGATTCTTTTGAGTGTCCCTGTAAAACAAATTAAATGCTATACGCACCTAATTCTATAGTAAGACTCTTGTAGGGCACCTCAGTGATATATATCAATTTCAATATGTTTGAAATTGTATAACATCATTAAAATAAACCGCAAATGATTTTTCCCCATAGACCGTAATGTAACGGAATTCTTTTGAGTGTTCCTGTAAAAAAACTATAAATGTTACACACTTCATATTCAATACCGAACATGCCATAGTAAACCTCAATAACAGACAAACCGAATTCATAAACACTTTTCAACTATGTTGGAAAGTGTTAAAAATGGGTTAAAATGAGTTTCTAAATAGTAATATTTCGTAATAGAGATACACTTTCACTTTCTTCTATATATATTAGAAGAAAATATTGTATTCGACATTTTTTCGTCCAATTTACACGTTTTAAAGGTCAGACATTCCGAAAAACAAGTTTTTTCAAAATGTCTGTCTGTCCGTGTGTGAGTCCTCTTTGTATCATAGAAAATTGCATAAAGTTGCGCATAGAATTGAACAAAATTCCATTTATATATTTTTAGATATAGCCAGCAAGTTGAATTTGGGGATATTCCCGCCAAAATGGGACGTTGTGATAGCCACTTCAAATTCAAAAATATGTACAAAACATTTAGAAATTCTAATTTTTGTTCCAATTTTATTATTGTATCATCGAAAAGCATATGAAGTAATGCATATAATTTAACGAAATTTTCTGTATATATTTTTTACTATGGCTTGCAGGTCCCAGTTGAATTTGGGGATAGCCCGCTGGAAAAAACGCTGTGACAGCCACATGAAAATTTCAAATTCAAAAAGATGTACAAAATAATTATAAATCCTTAAAGTTTTTTCCATTAAATGTTCGGCCTTGAACCAAGGATTCCAGAGTAATTTTTGTTTTGCCTCAATCTTAAAGAATGGCTGAGGTATGAGATTTGAAGTTTTAAGGTGGCTGACATTTTGAAATAAGACAGTAGGATTCCTCCATAAAAGGGATGAAATAACTTATCAGTTTTTAATGAGATAATTTATGAGGTTTAGTGAACATGCATTCTAGCAAATTTTCTTTCATTTTTGTAACAATCGCTCGAGCTATTATATGCTTAAATCTATATGTTCATATTCGCCAGCGTCAAATTCTCGCCAAACTTGGCGACACTTGGCAAAATATCGCAATATTGGGCGACAAAAATAGGTTTGCTTTAAATAAAGATAACTTGCCTATAGCTGTCTAATTTGGCGAAATTCTGATTGAAATTCAGAATTGACGAGAACTGTGAATGGATCTTCTGTAATCCTATTCTACGAATTTTAGCTTTGTGTTTCCAGTAAAATTAGCTAAAATCCTAAAACCAACGAATAGGGTGTTTGCCCACCGGTACAGATCAGAAGTACTGTTCTTAGTCGTGTTGTACATCGACTGCTTGTGCACCGAAAGGTTCTTAGCATGCAGATAACCCGATGATTCACAAGAACTTAACGTACAACAGAATGAAAAAAAGTATATTGATTTAATTAGGGATGTGATAGCGAATTTAGAAGTATTAACATGTATGAGATAGAAGAAAGTTTCCGGATTTTTACATCCGGCTAGTTTAAAAATATAGTTAGTTTTACGGGGTGATCTCAAATAATATATTTTCTTCAATTTGTTGTTTATCCTTAATTGCCCTCGTTATATATTCTAACATTTGCTAAAAAATATGAAGTCAAACTTTCTTCTTTATAATTCCGAAGTTACAGAAGATTTAGTCAAGCATTTTTCTAGATATTCGACAAAACGTGTAAAATGAAATTATTCGGTGGTTTTGGGCTGCATAGTATATACAGGGTCATTCATAATTCCCTCCGGGGTTTCGAAACGTTATAGTAAAAAAACGAAGGCGAATATGAAAAAAAGAAACATATGAAATTATTCCGAAACTATTCAAGTTTTACTTACATACATTACAGTTGTTCTATGTGTGAACCCTTGGTCACACGGCATACATCCATGCTATAGTCCAGTTCCTGCCATACTCCGTTTCTTTAAATTTCCGGTACCACACATGAATTGTTTTGTCAGTTGGTCCCTGTTTTCGAAATTTATTACGAAAGGCCCGTTGAACTGACACCACTGATTCAGATTTAAAGAAACGGAGTATGGCAGGAACTGGACTATCGCATGGATGTATGCCGTGTGACCAAGGGTTCACACATAGAACACCTGTAATGTATGTAAGTAAAACTTGAATAGTTTCGGAATAATTTCATATGTTTCTTTTTTTCATATTCGTCTTTGTTTTTTTACTATAACGTTTCGAAACCCCGGAGGGAATTATGAATGACCATGTATATATCACGATTATTACATTATATGTTGTAATCGAAGCAAAGCTGATAAATAGAAGCAAGACCCAGCTAGAAAAAGTTTGCAAAAAAAGTGCAAAAAAAAAAGTGCACAAAATCCGAGCGTATTTGGCACCTCTACTTGTGTATAAAAAGTGCAAACTGAATTGTGCAAAAAAAGTGCAAACTGAATTGTGCACAAAAAGTGCATAATCAGAGGTGCCAAATACGCTCAGATTTTGTGCACTTTTTTTTTGCACTTTTTCTGCATACGAAATAATCCCTAAATTTTGCAGTTTTTATGCACAATCAGAGGTGCCAAATACGCTCAGAATTTGTGCACTTTTTTTTGCACTTTTTCTGCATACGAAATAATCCCTGAATTTTGCAATTTTTATGCACAATCAGAGGTGCCAAATACGCTCAGATTTTGTGCACTTTTTATTTTACACATTTTTTGCATACCAAATAATTCCTAAATTGTGCATTTTTTATGCATAATCAGAGACTCTGATTATGCATAAAAAATGCACAATTTAGGATATTTTTGGCGTGCAAAAAATGTGTAAAATATAAAGTGCACAAAATCTGGGCGTATATGGCACCTCAGATTTTGTGCATTTCTTCAAGTAGATTTTTTGCATACCGAACATTTTAAGCATATATTTAAATCAAGATTCAGCTTACTATGAAATTTACAGCTATCAATGTATAATAAACCCAGTTTTGGAAAGATGCATAATTATACATAGGATTATGAACAATAATTTTATCAGACATGGTACAAGTTCACCAACATGCGGAAAAAGATAATAAGCTTAAATTTAAATATGTAAATTTTATAATTAAATATAACACTGCATACAGTAAAAAACATGTCCAATATTGTTAAAACCCAATAAGAGAAAATTATTACACTTACTTGAAAAGAGCTGCACTAAATTCTAGTTATTTGTTGAAAATGTTTTAACTAATGTATTTGAACTTAGAAAAAGGCATTAAAAAAAATCAACTTTACTTATTTTTGTTTATTTACACAAGTGCGATCAGCTTTTTCTCATCATTTCACTTCCAATCCAATCATTGAAAATTTTGATTGTTGCAACTGGATACAATCATTTTTCTGATTGCAAAGAGCTTTGATAGACGACTGCTAAAATCTAGCTGCTGTTGGGAAAATGTGAAAGAAACCACAGCACACACAAAAAAATGACCATTGCAGTACAGCTGCTGCATTTATTTGAAATCACAACATAAATAATAAACTAATGGTACTCTGTTCCGGTAATGTAATGTATACAGTAAATGTTCCGGACTTAAATTTTCTTGCTTTTAGATTTAAACAAAATAAATTCTGACAGTCTGACAGTCATATTGTGGAGGTGTATCTTTGGATGATTTACTTTTATCACATCAATTTCAAGCTGTATCCTGTTTGTTTCCTGTGTAAAAATAAATAAATAAATAAATAAATAAATCATGCAAAAATATGCAAACTGAACTACTTTACAGACATTACATAAATATAAGAATTCAATATTAGATTTTATTAAGTAGTTTGTTTTTCTACAGGAAAAAATAATAGTTAAAATTCACTTATTTTCATGTGTAATATATGGACAAACTGGAAAATGTTGTTCATATAAACAATTTCTCAAATCTCAAACTTGAAATTTACTATCTATACTATTAAAAATGCATGTGTGTAACTATGTATCTATATTAACCTCAAAGGCTCAGACCGTTGGGTGCAGAGCTGAGAAATTTTTAATAAAGTTGCATAATAGGAAGGACCATTAAAAAAAAATCCAAAATTTTAATTAGATTTTTTTTTATGTGATGTGAATTTTGTTTATGTTTTGTGATTTTTGCTCAGCCAATTTATATTCAGAGTCGCTAGAGGAAAGGGGGGAAGGGAAGAAGAATTTGTCAGAAGAAATATATAAAATTTAGGAAGCTTGAACAGTATTTTTTTTTTAAAAATGTTTGTGTGTGAATGTGAACGAAACATTTGATTTTCAATTAATTTTTAAATAAAAGATCATTTTTACATAGTGTTCTCATTTGATGTTTTTCAAAGGGTGCTGCACCCTGCCCTTTTCCTTTAAACCTGCCGATGCACCCTGTCCGTTTTAGATAATGATATTGTAAAAGCGCCCGGCTCGTTTTCCCCCAGTAGCTTCCTTTTGTATCTTCTACATATTTTTTAATATTTGGCTTTTTCCTTTCATACCTCCCCCCCCCCCTAAAAAAACAGATGCAACAACTGCATATTGTATTTCTTTTAAATGCTAAAAAGATGTAAATTAACAACATAATACAAATACAACTTTTATTAGGTTGTTCGACATGTTTTGACTCACTCCGGGTCATTTTCAAAAACATTTTGAACAACATTTTCCAAATCTCAAACTAGAAATTTACTCTAGATTAATTTTAACACAATTATTCAAATTCTTGGCCCGGACATTTTTTGTCCAGTTGGAAAATTACAACTAGTGATGCACAGAATATTTGGTATGTATTCGGCCATACAACAAATATTTAATTAAGCTGAAAATAGGTCGCACTCGGCCTAACCAAATATCAAACTATTCAGTTTTGCTGAATATCTTTATATATGGCCCAACCAAACAGACTTTTAAAAATATTTTAAAAAATTTAGTTAAATTTTATTTTTAACTGTTAATAAATAAAGATATCCCGGAAAATTAAGAAGTAGAATTATATTCAAATAAGAGAGATTACTTGTACATTTATGTATTTCCTGTTTGAAAAGTAACAACTAAGAAAATTAACTGTTAATGATGACATTCATAAGAACTAATAATGCATAAGTGTAAGATCGTGAACATTGTTTTCTTTTTCAAAACTGAGTGTTTCTAAACAAACATAATGGAAGATAATGTGCAGCATTCAGGGTAAAGGTGAAAATAAGCACTCGCCAGTCGCCATTCATCGATTAAACTTTAAAAACTGGCCAAATGCAGGATTTCCTGATTGCCTTTTTTCCCTAAATTTTGCGATTTTTCAGCATCCATTCGACGAAATTCGTAATTTTTATGTACCCGTTTGAAGAAATTCATGGCTTTTATGTGCCCGTTCCAAGAAATTTACGATTTTCTGTGCATAATCAACAAAACTCATGATTTTTTACACAGCAATCGATAAAATTCATGATTTTTACGCATTCGATCGATGAAATTCATGATTTTTACGCATTCGATCGATGAAATTCATGATTTTTAGACGTTCGATCGATAAAATACATGATTTTTACATGCTCAGTTGATAAAATTAATTTTTTTTACACGCCTGGTCAACAAATTTCCTTATTTTTATGTGTTCGGTCGATAAAATACATGATTTTTACACGCTCGGTTGATAAAATTAATTATTTTTACACGCCCGGTCAATGAATTTCATTATTTTTACATGCTTGGTCAATAAAAATTCCTGATTTTTACATGCTTGGTCGATAAAATTCATAACTTTTACATGCTCGGCCGATAAAAATCATGATTTTTTCACGCTCGGTCGATAAAATTCATGATTTTTTTTCACACTCGGTCGATAAAATTCATGATTTTTTTCACACTCGGTCGATAAAATTCATGATTTTTTCACACTCGGTCGATAAAATTAATTATTTTTACATGCCCAGTCAACGAATTTCATTATTTTTACATGCTTGGTCAATAAAAATTCCTGATTTTTACATGCTCGGTCGATAAAATTCATAATTTTTACACGCTCGGTTGATAAAATTCATGATTTTTACACGCTTGGTCGATAAAATTCATGATTTTTTCACACTCGGTCGATAAAATTCATGATTTTTTCACACTCTGTCGATAAAATTCATGATTTTTTCACGCTCAGTCGATAAAATTAATTATTTTTACACGCCCGGCCAACGAATTTCATTATTTTTATTCGTTCGGTCGATAAAATACATGATTTTTACATGCTCGGTTGATAAAATTAATTATTTTTACACGCCCGGTCAACGAATTTCATTATTTTTACTCGTTCGGTCGATAAAATACATGATTTTTACATGCTCGGTTAATAAAATAAATTATTTTTACATGCCCGGTCAACGAATTTCATTATTTGTACGCGTTCGATCAATGAAATTCATGATTTTTACAAGTTCAATCTACAAAATTAAGGATTTTTACGCGTTCGATCTACGAAATTCAGGATTTTTACACGGTCGATCGACGAAATTCAGGATTTTTACGCGGTCGATCGACGAAATTCAGGATTTTTACACGGTCGATCGACGAAATTCAGGATTTTTACACGCGATCGACGAAATTCAGGATTTTTACACGGTCGATCGACGAAATTCAGGATTTTTTAGAGTGTCAACAATACTCGAGATTGTAAAACATGCAATGGGGAGTTATGAGATGAAAAAAAAAAGCAAAATATTAATTGGTTATTTTTTTAAACCAAAAACATTGGGAAGGAGGTGTCCATTAATGGCATATCTACATAGCTGCAACCTTGGCATAATCGTAATTGTGAGGGCTGCAAGATAACAAGAAGATAACAAAATTCCTAAACAGCGTAATTAAACTGGACACTGTAATAAAATATAATGTAATAAGATTTATTAAATTATAAAATAATACTTACATGAGATGTATCAACAAGTCTCTGTTCAACCACATTTTACTAGCAGCTAAGCTTCCACTCTGGAAGAGAAGAAAATCAATAACAACCCAATACAAAATGGCTTATAACTGAATATAAGAACATTTTATAAATTTATTTTAATTCACAGAAGAAGCTACAAAGTTTAATTAACCAAAGTTTAACTAAATTAATTAAAAAAGTTTTAAGACTATACTATTTAAGTTATAACTCAAAGATAAAGCACAGTTTGTTTTTTTCTGTAAAGGCTTCTTGTAAAAAGGTCTGGTTCATAAAATGGCAGTATCTGTGTTAAATATTATGTAAAATTGTTTTATAATTTAACTTTTAATACTTTAGTCTGAAATATAAAAATATTAGGCCAGCCGAATATTCGGTATACTTGTGGGCTGAATATTCAGTATTCGGCCAAAATCGCTATTCAGTGCATCCTTAGTTTATAGTAATTTAAATTTACTTTATAAGCTTTTAAAATTTTCGTAATTACATTTTAAAAGTTACAGATTACTAACTAATATGCTAAAGCATATGTATCAACAATTATACATCCCAAGAAGGAAATCCATATACTGCGATATTTTTTAATATTCCTTTAGATTCCGGTTTCAGAGGTTTTATCAAATAAATACTTGACAAAGTTGATTACATAGTTAAATATTATGTACTTTATGATTAAAATAAGTTGGCTATTATTTACTTTGTGGAGGAGGAAGAGGGGAAGGGGATCAAAAAGTATGTTTACCTCCTGTGAACAAAAACAGCATTTTGGCCTTGAATAAGGGTTCCTGCAGTGGAGTTCCCCCCCCCCCCCAACAAATTTTGACAAACAAAATCAAAGCATATTTTTATATATTTTAAATAATTTTTTAGTTTACTTTCAATTAATAACTCCAAAATAATATTCATCCACATTTACTTATTATAAACACATTATTTAATTTTATTGAATAATTTATTTATATTTAATAATAGAAGTTAAAATGTTTTGATTTAACTTGGTTATTAGGGTGGGTCGAAAAAACCGAAATTTATATAATCGAAACGTAGTAGTGCGGAAAAGTTGCCATTGGTAATAAGGAATAAATTCACAAAATATTACACCAAATGGTTAATATCTTTTAAATATCTTTTACCGCCGCAAAGAGTGCAAAGTTTAAAAAAAAAAACGCATTTTTTTTTTTTTAATTAAATTATCCAACTATACCAATACAATTTCTAATAGAATGCAAAAGCTACATCAAGATGTTAGTAATGTTCCAATAAAATGTCATTATGGTGAAATTATTTCTATTACCGCCGCAGGGGCAGCCAAAATTTAAAAAAAAAAAACGGCAAAAATTTCAATTTTCCGTTTTTTACTTTTTTTCAAATTCATATTATATGTCTACTATTAAAAAAATTTACATTATATCTAGTAATACCTAATAAATGTCTAGTAATTTTGATGATCGGGATTGCCAACTAAGGGCGAGAGGGGGCCCGCCCCTCTTAAATTTTGGAAAAAAAGACTTTTTGAAGAAATGTTTGCGATTTTATGGTAAATTTAAGGATTTTTTTAGTAGGGGCGACCTCTTACATAAATTCCCCCTCAATTTTCACTTTTTCTCCCCCCCCTCCCAACAAAAAATCTCTAAAAAGTTCCGGAAAATCCCCAAAATCACTTCAAAAAACACATTTCTCTCAAATTTAGGGGGGGGGGGGGGCTCTCTCGCCCCTGGTTGGCAATGCTCATGATCAAAATCACTACACATTTATAAGTTATTACAAGCTATAATGTAAATTTATTTAATTCTAGACATATAATAAAAATTAAAAACTTTAAAAACGAAAAATTGAAATTTTTGCCGGTTTTTTTTTCAAAATTTTGACTGCCCCTGCAGCGGTAATAGAAATGATTTCGACCCGATTGATTATGTCAGAAACTAAACAAATGTTTTGATTTATCACTCAAGGTCAGAAATCTCATTTTTTAAATCAAAATATTTTTACTTTCATTGTTAAATATAAATAAATTCGTCAATAAAATTAAGGGGGGGGGGCTTCAAAAAGTATGTTTACCTCCTGTGAACCAAAAAAAAGGAGCTAGTTTTGGCGTTGAATGAGGGTTCCTGCAGTAGAGTTCCCCCCCCCCCCCCCAACAAATTTTGACAAACAAAATCAAAGCATATTTTATATATTTTAAATAATTTTTTAGTTTACTTTCAATTAATAATTCCAAAATAATATTCATCCACATTTATTTATTATAAACACATTATTTAATTTTATTGAATCATTTATTTATATTTAATAATAGAAGTTAAAATGTTTTGACTTAACTTGGTTATTAGGGTGGGTCGAAAAAACCGAAATTTATATAATCGAAACGTAATAGTGCGGAAAAGTTGCCATTGGTAATAAGGAATAAATTCACAAAATATTACACCAAATGGTTAATATCTTTTAAATATCTTTTACCGCCGCAAAGAGTGCAAAGTTTAAAAAAAAAAAAAACGCATTTTTTTTTTTTTTATTAAATTATCCAACTATACCAATACAATTTCTAAGAATGCAAAAGCTACATCAAGATGTTAGTAATGTTCCAATAAAATGTCATTATGGTGAAATTATTTCTATTACCGCCGCAGGGGCAGCCAAAATTTTGAAAAAAAAAACGGCAAAAATTTCAATTTTCCGTTTTTTACTTTTTTTCAAATTCATATTATATGTCTACTATTAAAAAAATTTACATTATATCTAGTAATACCTAATAAATGTCTAGTAATTTTGATGATCGGGATTGCCAACTAAGGGCGAGAGGGGGCCCGCCCCTCTTAAATTTTGGAAAAAAAGGCTTTTTGAAGAAATTTTTGCGATTTTATGGTAAATTTAAGGATTTTTTTAGTAGGGGCGACCTCTTACATAAATTCCCCCTCAATTTTCACTTTTTCTCCCCCCCTCCCAACAAAAAATCTCTAAAAAGTTCCGGAAAATCCCCAAAATCACTTCAAAAAACACATTTCTCTCAAATTTAGGGGGGGGGGGGCTCTCTCGCCCCTGGTTGGCAATGCTCATGATCAAAATCACTACACATTTATAAGTTATTACAAGCTATAATGTAAATTTATTTAATTCTAGACATATAATAAAAATTAAAAACTTTAAAAACGAAAAATTGAAATTTTTGCCGGTTTTTTTTTTCAAAGTTTTGACTGCCCCTGCAGCGGTAATAGAAATGATTTCGACCCGATTGATTATGTCAGACACTAAACAAATGTTTTGATTTATCACTCAAGGTCAGAAATCTCATTTTTTAAATCAAAATATTTTTACTTTCATTATTAAATATAAATAAATTAGTCAATAAAATTAAGGGGGGGGGGGCTTCAAAAAGTATGTTTACCTCCTGTGAACCAAAAAAAAGGAGCTAGTTTTGGCGTTGAATGAGGGTTCCTGCAGTAGAGTTCCCCCCCCCCCCCCCCCCCAACAAATTTTGACAAACAAAATCAAAGCATATTTTATATATTTTAAATAATTTTTTAGTTTACTTTCAATTAATAATTCCAAAATACTATTCATCCACATTTACTTATTATAAACCCATTATTTAATTTTATTGAATCATTTATTTATATTTAATAATAGAAGTTAAAATGTTTTGATTTAACTTGGTTATTAGGGTGGGTCGAAAAAACCGAAATTTATATAATCGAAACGTAATAGTGCGGAAAGTTGCCATTGGTAATAAGGAATAAATTCACAAAATATTACACCAAATGGTTAATATCTTTTAAATATCTTTTACCGCCGCAAAGAGGGCAAAGTTTAAAAAAATCGCTTTTTTTTTTTTTTTTTTTTTTTTTTTTTTAAATTAAATTATCCAACCATACCAATATAATTTCTAATAGAATGCAAAAGCTACATCAAGATGTTAGTAATGTTCCAATAAAATGTCATTATGGTGAAATTATTTCTATTACCGCCACAGAGGCAGCCAAAATTTTGAAAAAAAAACGGCAAAAATTTCAATTTTCCGTTTTTTACTTTTTTTCAAATTCATATTATATGTCTACTATTAAAAAAATTTACATTATATCTAGTAATACCTAATAAATGTCTAGTAATTTTGGTGATCGGGATTTCCAACCAAGGGCGAGAGGTGCCCGCCCTCTTAAATTTTGGAAAAAATGGCTTTTTGAAGAAATTTTTGCGATTTTATGGTAAATTTAAGGATTTTTTCAGTAGGGGCGACCTCTTGCATAAATTCCCCCTCAATTTTCACTTTTTCTCCCCCCTCCCAACAAAAAATCTCTAAAAAGTTCCGGAAAATCCCCAAAATCACTTCAAAAAACCCCTTTCTCTCAAATTTAGGGGGGGGGGCCCTCTCTCGCCCCTGGTTGGCAATGCTCATGATCAAAATTACTACACATTTATAAGTTATTACAAGCTATAATGTAAATTTATTTAATTCTAGACATATAATAAAAATTAAAAACTTTAAAAACGAAAAATTGAAATTTTTGCCGGTTTTTTTTTCAAAATTTTGACTGCCCCTGCAGCGGTAATAGAAATGATTTCGACCCGATTGATTATGTCAGAAACTAAACAAATGTTTTGATTTATCACTCAAGGTCAGAAATCTCATTTTTTAAATCAAAATATTTTTACTTTCATTATTAAATATAAATAAATTCGTCAATAAAATTAAGGGGGGGGGGGGGCTTCAAAAAGTATGTTTACCTCCTGTGAACCAAAAAAAAAGAGCTAGTTTTGGCGTTGAATGAGGGTTCCTGCAGTAGAGTTCCCCCCCCCCCCCCCCCCAACAAATTTTGACAAACAAAATCAAAGCATATTTTATATATTTTAAATAATTTTTTAGTTTACTTTCAATTAATAATTCCAAAATAATATTCATCCACATTTATTTATTATAAACACATTATTTAATTTTATTGAATCATTTATTTATATTTAATAATAGAAGTTAAAATGTTTTGATTTAACTTGGTTATTAGTGTGGGTCAAAAAAACCGAAATTTATATAATCGAAACGTAATAGTGCGGTAAAGTTGCCATTGGTAATAAGGAATAAATTCACAAAATATTACACCAAATGGTTAATATCTTTTAAATATCTTTTACCGCCGCAAAGAGGGCAAAGTTTAAAAAAATCGCCTTTTTTTTTTAAATTAAATTATCCAACCATACCAATACAATTTCTAATAGAATGCAAAAGCTACATCAAGATGTTAGTAATGTTCCAATAAAATGTCATTATGGTGAAATTATTTCTATTACCGCCGCAAGAGCAGCCAAAATTTTGAAAAAAAAAAAAAAAAAAAAAAACGGCAAAAATTTCAATTTTCCGTTTTTTACTTTTTTTTCAAATTTATATTATATGTTTACTATTAAAAAAATTTACAGCATATCTAGTAATAACTAATAAATGTCTAGTAATTTTGATGATGGGTTGCCAACCAAGCGCGAGAGGGGCCTGCCCCTCTTAAATTTTGGAAAAAAGGGCTTTTTGAAGAAATTTTTGCGATTTTATGGTAAATTTAAGGATTTTTTTAGTAGGGGGGAAATCTTACATAAATTCCCCCTCAATTTTCACTTTTTCTCCCCCTCCCAACAAAAAATCTCTAAAACGTTCCGGAAAATCACTTCAAAAAATCCCTTTCTCTCAAATTTAGGGGGGGGGGGGGACGGGCCTCTCTCGCCCCTGGTTCGCAATGCTCATGATCAAAATTACTACACATTTATAAGTTATTATAAGCTATAATGTAAATTTATTTAATTCTAGACATATAATAAAAATTAAAAACTCTAGAAAAAACGAAAAATTGAAATTTTTGCCGTTTTTTTCAAAATTTTGACTGCCTCTGCAGCGGTAATAGAAATGATTTCGACCCACCCTATTGATTATGTCAGAAACTAAACAAATGTTTTGATTTATCGCTCAAGGTCAGAAATCTCATTTTTTAAATTAAAATATTTTAACTTTCTTTATTAAATATAAATGAATTAGTCAATAAAATCAAGTGGGGTGGTGGGGGGCTTCAAAAATATGTTTACCTCCTGTGAACAAATAAAAGAGCTAGTTTTGGCCTTGAATGAGGGTTCCTGCAGCAGAGTTCCCCACCCCCAACAAATTTTGACAAACAAAATCAAAGCATATTTTTATATTTTTTAAATAATTTTTGTAGTTTATTTTCAATTAATTCGAAAATAATTTTCAATAATAAAAGTTAAAATGTTTTGATTTTACTTGGTTATGTTAGAAACAAAACAAATGTTTTGATTTAACTGGGAGTTATGACAGAAACAAAACAAATGTTTTGATATAACTGGGTTATGTCAGAAACAAAACAAATGTTTTGATTTAACTGGGTTATGTCAGAATCATTGTTCGAAATTAGCAGTCAGTCGTCAAATGCAACTACATAGCATTTGACGACTACAAAATTGTTCCCGGGAGTTAAATTTGATGCCTATCCCTTTTTAACACTTATTTTTTGTTTAACTTAGCCAATCACTCGGTTTTGAAAATTTTGTCTGACACCAAACATAAATTCTAATGCGAGACAGTTTGAGAGCGATTTTTAGCAGAGTGTGCAAATCCAAATGAATACATTAATTTATGCAAACTTCTAAACTTTATATTGAACCTGCCATTTAGCACTGCTGAATGTGAAAAGGGCTTTATTCAGTTTAATTTATTAAAAAATGATATACATAACCGTTTATCCACTGATATTGTTAATGATTTATTAATGATAAAACTGTGCGGACCCAATTTAGCAGATTTTCGTCCAGATAAAGCTATAAATCCCTGTGAAATGATGTAGCTGAAGGACGGTTAAGACATCCTGATTTTATTATCTAACTTTATTAAAATTAGTGGGTATTGTTTGACTTTCATCTGTGCACTCTACATGCAGTCAAGCATTGTTAGCATTAAATTGCTTAACCCTTTATATCCTGAATTAATTTTCCAGCTACTTTTTAAATGCTCAGAATCCTCGATTATTTCCACCAGTTATTTTTTTTTGTAAAGTTTTTCTTATCTAATCATAGCATTTTTGAGATTCAATTAGGTGAAAATTTCTCATTTGATAAACCGGTGGTAACAGATTAAAAATTCTGTAAAAGCCTCTCGTCGCGAAGGGGTTAAAGTGGTACTTATAAGTACCGTCAGGATAAAAAGGGTTAATGAGGATTTTTGCTTAACATGAATTGATAATGCAGTCCCAACAGATAAGATGGTACTATTATTTTAATGGTTAACACACACACAAATGTGGTCCTTTTAGATTTCATTTTAACAAAAGTTTTTTTTTTTTTTTTTTTTTTTTTTTTGCTAAATTTAAGTAATTATCAACAATGGATAAAATTTCGTTTAACATGGTTAAGTGCATTTTTCTATTAACCCCTTAACTGCCACGTGAGTATATATACGCCTTTAGAAAACATATTCTTCTTTTACAGGTTTGGCAAACCCGCGTGCCAATAAGGCATTTTTCATTACCAGTTCCGTATTTAGCTCACAGTAACATCTGTATTTTGTTATCACTATGCCAGAAAAGTTATCTTCAGCTTATTTATTCGCAGAATTCTCTGATAAAATAAGGTATTGGGGGTCTTGTCAGATTTCGTTGGCAGTTAAGGGGTTAAATTTGAAAATGTAGTATTAACTAAAAAAGCTTTATCAGTTTTACAGTTGCTTCAATAATTATAATATTATAGATTATGAACTTCAATAATTTAAATAAAAACAAAATATTCACAATTTTCTGTAAAATAGCATATAACGATACAGTTATGTGAATTTTAGAAATTGCAACTAGAAATTTTTATTAGACGCCTAAGATAGTTAAGTAAGCATCACTTCACACCTACCTTTCATTACCCAATTTCTATCACTAGTCAGAAACAAAACAAACATTTGGATATATCGCCTGCGGTCAGCCATCTCATTTTTTAAATCAAAACATTTTAACTTATATTATTAAATATAAATAAATTAGTCAATAAAATTAAATAACGTGTTTATAATAAGTAAATATGGATGAAAGGAAATGAGAAACAAAACAAATATGTTTTGATTTAAAAAACAAGATGGCACTCAGCAGGTTAATCCCAAAGCTGTTCCTTTATTACTTTATGCAGTTTAACTTTAATTGCTGTCACAAAAACTGTCGCATACATACTGTGAGTGGTTTTCAAAACCGCTTGATTGAAAGATTAATAAAAAGCTTGATTAACTAATAGGATACTGCTTCTGTTCTAAACTTTATGTACATGACTAAATTAAAATTCACCTTTTCAGAAGTCTTTAGCAATAATATTAAGGCTTCAAACAAAACAACATTTCACTAGTACCTACCTATAGCAGGGTTCATACAGACTTGAGAAGAAAGAATACAAGGAGTTAAGGAAAATTTTAAGGAGTACAAGAATTTTAAAGAACTTCGCATATTTTTTCAGCATGCCATGCCATCTTACAACGTGCACACCCACCCTAATTTTTAATATCTCATTTAGGGAGAAAACGGATTTTATTCAAATGAAATCCAATAGCTAGTGCTAAAATTCCTGTCGATAAAAATAAGTTTATAATAAGTAAATGTGGATGAAACTTATTTTGGATTTATTAATTGAAAATAAACTAAAAAGATATCTAAAATATATAAAAATATGCTTTGATTTTGTTTGTCAAAATTTGTTGGGAGGGGGGAACTAGGCTAAAAGTAGCTTTTTTTGTTCACCGGAGGTAAACATACTTTTTGATGCCCACCCCCCCCTTCCTCCTCCACACAGTAAACAATAAGCCGTAATCTGTAACTTTTAAAATGTAATCAAGAAAATTTTAAAAGCTTATGAAGTAAAATTTAAATTGCATTGCTTATTGTTTTTGTAAATGAATACAAAAGTGCCAGTGAACTATTTCATGCAGTGACCAATGGTCATAATATTACAGATACAGAGGACAGTCAATTCTCAAATACTCATCATATATCACATGCACATGCAGATAGATTTTAAAAAGTAAATTTTGGAATGGAAACCTTGCAGTATGTACTTAAACAAAACAAAAACAAAATTTGATTATTATTATTTTTTAGAATGGCAGTAATTACTTGAACTTTATTTTTATAAACATGAAAAGACTTATTTTACTTCCTTTAATCATTGTTCAACGCTAAATTATACTTTGCGATAATTTAAGGAGTATTTTGTTTTGTTTATTTAAGGAGTTTAATTATCCCCTTGGAAACTTTTTAATTTCTATGGAGTTTCTAAGTAGTGTAAGGCGTCTGTATGAACTCTGCTATAGTTAAACTGAAAATCACAAGTTACTGTGAAAACTGAAAATAGCATTACCGCTAAGAACAGCTAAAGGAGGGGTTAAATTTAGGTATTTTTTCAGCACACTTTATATTTATATGACCGACAGCTAAAAATACTTAAAAGTGATGATTAACTGTTTTATAAAACTGTATATTTCATTCAAAAAAATTAGCAGAATTGAAACGGCAAGATTTTTTCTTTTTTTCCCCCAAAAGCCGTAGCATGTAAGCCTAACATTTATAACTAGAATTAGGGTGGTTTTATTCCAAACAAACGTTCATTTACAATGTTTTTTAGAGAACATTACAACATAAAATTGAATAATTTACCTTTTTTCTGTAAAATAGACAACATCAGTCGAGAAAAATTGGTTTACAATCTTGTATATCATTTTTGTTTACGCCTGCCCTGACGCCAGTGCTTATGTTATGTATGTATCTCGACTTCTCGACAACAGAAGGAAAGGCACCGCGTACGCGCAGATGAAAACTAATATATCATCGACTCCTCTACGAGTGACTGTCACGTTCAAAAAATTAGCAGTTGGAATTTGGAATCAATCTTAATAAATATATATGCTTTATGTAATTTAAATCATTTTGATTGTCTCTGGGAGATGTAGAATATCCCAACTGTGCATTTGAAAAGGGATAAAATTTCAAATCTTAAAAATTTAAATTAAAAAAAAAAATAAATAAAATTTTTGAAAATTTACCGACAGGAAAATTTTGAGATATTCCTCCTTTAAATTTGTAAAAAAGTAAGTTTATCAAAAAAAAAAAAAAAATTTTTTTTCAAAAAATTTATTTTAAAAAACTAATGTACAGTAAAATATGTGTTTTAAAGCTATATTTTTCTTCATAATATCTATATAATATATACATATGTACATACGTCCAATTCAATGAAAGGGTTACCCCCCCCCATTGAATTATTATTAAAAAATGTTGAAAAAGAATTTAATCTTATATTATTACAGTCAAATTGCAGGTCCATAGAACAACAGAAAGTGTGAAATATTTTTTACCTACCCCCACCCCCTCCTTCACATCCCTCGAGGGGGTGAGGCGAAACATATTGCTGGAAGGGGGCACAAATCTGTGACTTTGAATTTTTTCTTTTTAGGTAATATTGTATTCTCATAGGAAATACATGCACTTTTGAAAAAAAAAAAAAAAACAGATTTGAATTGGCACCATTATGCATAGAAATAATCAAAACTTCGAATATAGAAATTTTTACATCTATAAAAAGTAAAGACTTTTGTGCATAAAAATGCACACTTTTTGCGAACACGGAACAGGCAGTTATTTTATGCAAAAAATGTGCACAGTTTTTGAAAACAAAAAATATGCACTTTTTTGTATGCATAAAAAGTGCATATAATGAGCACACAAAGTGTAAACTTTTTGAAATATTCAAAAATATTCACTTTGTTTGCACAAATTGTGCACAATTGATACTTTTTTGCAAAAGAAGTGCAAACATTTTCTAGCTGGGGAGCACATGGTCGTAAAATGAAAGTAAGAACGGCAGTTGCGCCATTCGATGAATATAATTAGTTACAAGTGATCAGCAGTCGTAAATAGCATAATAATCTCGTTGCAGTGGCGGAATAGGCATTGGAATGAATAAACAAGAGGAGATTCTCCATTAATTAAGCAAACAAGACATCCTCAAATCCAATGTTTTATTCAAACACATTTAGATTTTGCAGTCTTCACCCAACAGGAGTAGCCGTACCATCGTTACGTCATCAAATCATTTGGGTAAGCATTTGGAACATATTAGAATCAAACACACGAGCAGCCAGGCAATGCTGACAAGTAAAAATTCGACTTATTTCTGTGGGAAAAACGCAGATGTTGCTTTTTGTTACCTAGCGTAATAATACAATTTATGACGTAGTACGCATTCTGAACCAATGAAGAATTAAAGAAGACGCGACATGCTACGTCACGACGAATGAGAGATAATTAGTAAAGAGTTCAGACAAAGATGGAGTGGACGGATTTTATAGTAAAAAGTAACTTAGAGCGCGAAATGAAATTCGGAATAAAAATGAAAATGGCTCTCAAAGAACATTTTAAAAACCCAGAAATGATCGGAGATCATGACAAAATTTAAGGATAACTAAAAGCTTTATATTTAAGTCATTTGGACAAACTAGATATTAAATTAAAGTGAATTTAACAGAGTTAACGATAGAGCGAATTTAAAAATAAGTATTTAGTGAATATAGAGTAGTAATTTAGAATAAAACAGGGAAAATCGTGAAGGTATATCTAATAATGTAACATATATATATATGTTACATTATTAGATCTACCTTCACGATTTTCCCTGTTTTATATATATGTTATATATATATATATATATATGCATACATATAAAAAATTCTAATACAGATCCAAATTATTAGAAAGCTTCTAATTTAAATGTTGGCTTTGTTTTTTAGCTGTTCATCCAGCTTTATCCCCTTATAGAAAGAATAGTATGCAATAACAGTTTTATGTAAGATCAGAAAAATTCTATTGTGTATTAAGTGTAGTAGAAACCCATTTAACATTGTCGTCTGCGTATTCTCTATCAAAGGATATGTATAATTTAAGAAATATATATTTTTTAAATATTTTGCACACTTATTTTGAAAAAGATACCACTATATGAAATAAAAATCATGGAAAAGTATATATATATATATCTTTTAATTTTCCTAATAACCATGTATAAAACATATTTCTGACATTATTACTCAGAATATGACTACTACACAATCCCCATACATGATTATTTTATTTTCATTGCGGCTATTATTACAGATTATATATTGATAACTAAAAATTTATCGTTTTGGCAGAACCCATTAAAATGTATTTTATTGCAGCGTAACTTAACTTAATAATGGCAAGGCTAATTCAATTTGCAAAAAATAGCTCGCAAACATATCTTAAGTGCATATTATATGTGTAATAATATTGAATTTAATTATCAATAAGGTATTGCATACTAACAAATGTAAACTATAGAATCAATTATGTTTTTTTTCTAATCTACAATAATGGATATCAAAATTAGTAAATATATTGTTTAACTTAAATCAATAACTTTCAGTACAATTACTATAAAACTAATGATCTATAAAATAAAAGTAATATATATTTAAACTGAATTTGCTCTCGGACGTAATCCAGTTAATAAAATTAACTCTTAACTTGTCTATAAAAACAAAAACTGTAAGCTATCTTTATTATCAGTAATGAAGTATGTACATTATTTATCTTAAACTGAAAGGATAACTAAACAGCAAGAAGTAATAAAGAAACAATGTTTTAAATATTTTGTTTATTTCTAATATTATGCTACGAACTCTTGAAACAAGCAATAAATATTAATGGTTGATTTTTTGATTTTATATTTGAAACACTCCATTAAATAAACATTTGATTTGTTCAAGAAATTATTCAAAAGTAGATTGTATATACTTTCTACAAATAAAAATCAAACTTTTTTTAAAAATTACAAACATAATGTCATCGTTGTACATTAAAAGGGCAATTATTTAAAGATATTTCTGCAATTTAATGTGTGTAGTATTTGAAAACTATATTTGCGACTTCGGCTTAATATCGCAAGGTGTTCTCATCTTAAAACAACTTTATGCATTATTAAACCTCATGATAAAAACACTCAAAAACAAATTAAATAATTAAATCCATTTGTTTAAAACAAAACAGGATAATTTAAAAACAAAATATAAGTTTTATGTGAATGTGGAAATCTGCATTTTATTAACATCTAGAGGATAGTTGATGCCGATGATAGATTATTTTGTGATTATGCTGCATTTTATTGTTTAACAATTTTCTAAAGATAAATAAATATAAAATACATAAATATATGTGTGTGTGTTATGACAGATATGACAAAAACACTATAGGTGCATCTTATTTGTGAAAGATGTACATGATCACAAAAATAAGCGAAAATATTTTATTGAAGAGATACAATGCTATACTCATTACAAATATCAGAAATTAAAAGTCGTTTCGAAATAAAACCATAACAAAACTATTTGCACTTAATTCTGGAAATAAGCAGCATTTGACCTTTTTTCATTAATGATATTATACTAACCCAATGATTTTCAAACTTTTTGACTCGCGGAGACATCTGACGGATCAGCCTTACTCCTACCGTATTTTTTGTTTTCAAATTTAATGGTGTTTATATGCGTTGCTACAAAGCAGAGAAGGAAAAAGTAGATAGCAATTTAAAGAATTTTACATACACATTGGCTCTTTTACAATACGATCTCCCTTTTTTTCCATTTCAGCTTCCGTATCATGTAGCCTCCGTCAATAACATAAATTTCTGTACACAAAATAGCATCTAGTGCTTTTTCAATTCATCTTCCATCGTTAAAATATTCAACAATGGCACGGATTAATTGTGGTTTATCGGAACCTCACAATCCGGTTGTCCTCAAAATGTTATTTTGTGAATGCACTAAGCTAATATCTCATCACCTCCTCTGGATCTAATTGCACTGTCCTGGAGACGTCAATAAATTGCTGGAAGAGTAAGCGTGGATCAATGCGTACTGCCCAGTATGTTATATAAAGACTTTTGTACTCACCACAAAATTCACTAAAATTTAATTCAGTTAAAAAACACATTACACAAATTAAAATGCACTTCAAGCAATTACCAATCATGAACGACAATGTATCTTTTTCCTTTTGTAGCTCTGTATGTGAATTTGTTCATATTTCACAAACATCTGTTAATATATGAAATATAGTTCAGCAGGAAAATGTATAACACAATTAATAAAACTGAAAACTGCCCAGTTAAACTGAGGGCATTGAGCCCCTTATAATTAACCAATGAACACCCAAAACTAATCAGGGAAGCGTCTGAACTTATAGCAAAATTTGCAGCAAATCGGATAGTTCTGCATGAAACACCCATTAATCTAAATTAAGGGCGGATTAGACCCCCGTTAGCCCTTTTAAACTTAACCAATGAACCCCCAAAACTAATCAGGTAAGCGCCTTACCCCAATGAACCTATATACAAATTTGAAGAAAATCGGATAATTCTGCATGAAAAACCCATTTATCTAATTTAAGGGCGAGTATTAGCCCCCCCATTACCACCTTTATACTTAACCAATGAGCGCAAAAAACTCATCAGGAAAGCTCCTTACCACAATGAACCTATATGCAAAATTTGAAGAAAATGGGATAAGTCTGCAAGGAAAACTCATTTATCTAAATTAAGAGGGGGATTAGCCGCCTTTCCCCCTTTCTACTTAACCAATGAACCCCAAAAACTAAACAGAGAAGCGCCTTATCACAATGAGCGTATATGCAAAATTTGAAGAAAATTGGATAATTCTGCATGAAAAACCAATTTATCTAAGTTAAGGGGGTTAGCCCCCCATTTCCCTCCCTTTATACTTAACTAATGAACTCTCAAAAATAATCAGGGAAGCACCTTATCACAATGAACCTATATACGGACTTTGAAGAAAAAAAGGATAATTCTGCATGAAAAACCCATTTATCTAAATTAAGGGGGAGTTAGCCCCTCCCTTTCCAACCCCTTTATACTTAACCAATGAACTCCCAAAACTAATCAGGGAAGCGCCTTATTAGAATGTACCTATAAACAAAATTTAAAGCAAAACGGATATTTCTATCACGAGTTATCGCGTTACGTACATACATACGTACATACAGAACGGGCGGGCACATTAGCTCTCAGGCTTTGATAGCCTGTGAGCTAAAAACTACCTTTAAGTAATTCACTTCCATTGGACGGCCAGAGAAACCGAAGGCATAAACACTTTACAACTATTTTGGAAAATGTTAAAATAAATGAGTACTCTGCGTTGTGCGCACGGATAAATTCAACTTATTTTCCTTTTACTTTATACCTTATTAAATTATATTAGTCATAATTATTACATTTTTATATTTTATATGTCATTAAACTTTTATAATGTTTAAAATTCAAATTTTAAATAAGAGTTCACAACTGTAATTTTATTTGTTACTAATGGTATTAAAAAAATTAAATACGGCATTTAAAACATATTAAAAAAAATGATAAAAATTGATAAAAATTGCTTAAACAGGTTTTAATGAATAAAATATCTGGTTTTAGCAATTAGAGTTTTTATATTTATCTTCTTCTCCAATACATATCTTTTTGTAATAACACATTTTATATTTCGTTTTTAATAGGAATATCTATTACGTACAGAATTGTTTATATAATACCAGGTAAATTTTTATAACTGATCTTTTTAGCATCTTTCTTTGAAGTGCTTCTATTTCTTTTTCTTAACATTTTGCTTTTTTAGTGAGTTCGATACTACGTTATGAATCTTGATGTAATAATTAAAATGTTGAATATTAAATTTAAAACATTTGTGACCAAATTCCATAATTTTTTTAATTTAAATTTAAAACTATTCATCAAACGAAAAGCTTAGGCAAACTTTCGCACGATGGCGCTGTCGTTTGTTTCATTTTAAACCTAGTCATTGAAGTGTTTATAAAATGTTAAACAGAATTTGAACACTTTTGAATTACGAATCGATTACATACCGCTGATATAATTAGTTAAATGGCAGAATTGAATTTCTAAATAATTTTTTCACATTTATTTTATGTTTAATAAATGTTTTATGTTCCTGTTTCGTTTAAAATGTATTGTTAGGTGACAACCAAGTTTATTTTTACTGAACAATCTTTCAAATGGCATTTAACCCATTCGCTGCCAGCGACGAGTATACTCGTGGTTTTTCAATCTAAAATTACGAATTCGTACCGGAAATTTCAAAAGAAGAATTTTTATTTTATTTAATCACGAAATGTCTGTAATAAAATAATTTAATATTGCTAAAATTATTTTCTGGTAGGAATTCGAAGTTTCTAAATAAAATAAAATTCCGGTAATTTTAATCAGTAATTTTAACCGGCTGTGAACGTGTTAAGATATTTTAATACCCTAAGGTTCATATGAATTTCAATAAACGAATAAAATTAACAGAGAAATGGGCGTGCATGAATATATTTCAATCTTTTGCTAAAATTTAAAAGCGTAATATAAAGAAAAAAAAACATATTTATTTAATGATGAATTTTCAAATTCCAATTTTTACATGAAATGTCAAACTCAAAATTTAGTTAAACGTAAATTTTGCGCTAGCTATATTGCAAAATATGATTTTCATAAAATGATAAGTGACATTATTTGTTCGGATTTTTGTTTACCAAAAGAGGATCAGTGTTTAATTTAGAAATACTAAATAAAACTAAAGCATTAAAATTTACGTATTCCTGTATTCGCATACTCTTTCTGTATCACGCACGTGAAGAGAAAATTAAATATTTTGTAATAAATGGAATTAAATTAGTTAAATGCACCGTTCTTTAATAACTAACTGTTCCGTGTTATTAAATTGCACGATAATTTAATAGCATGCAAATAAATATATGTTTAAATATAATTAAATAAATTTAATTGATAAAATGCAAACACTAAATACAACATAACATCATTACCACTTAAAAATATTTAATATTTGGAAATAGCTAGATTGTATGTAAATTGAATTTATACTTAGTAATAATTATATCTCATTTAATGTCTCATGTAATGTCTCATTATTGTCTCATTATTATTTGTGCATGCTATACCGTCACAAGATGCACATTACATTTAAAATATATATGAAGCATTTATATATATATATATATATATATATATATATATATATATATATATAATATTTTATTTCAAGTAGATGAATTTTTATTTACGAAATAGTTACAGGAATCATTTATTTTAAAGGACAAATTAATGACATAATTTGCAAATTTCCATCTTTAGAAAGACATTTGTGAAACATGTATTTTATTAAAAAAAATAATGATTTTACAACATGCAAGCATATAAAACTGATAATAAAAATAAGCAATAAAAAATAACAAAATAGCAATAACAAAAATAGTATAATTTCAAAAAATACATTAATAAACTATTATATTTAAATATACAAGAACTGTTTCAGTGTTATGTCACATACATTCAAATACTGTATGCCATATTTATATGCAATTTTAAGTAATTAAAATTAGAACCATCTATTAATTATAATAATTTGGTTTTATTTATTATCTGTTTTCAGTTATATGTGTTAGATATTGTTTGGTTTAGGTAATTCTTATTCTTCTGCTCACTAGATGCCTGTGCCTGTCATATTTGCATTTGATTTATATTTGAAATGACTAACTGTAACATATAAATGTTGTACTTTATGTTAACAATACACGATTCATTGTGTTATTTCAGAGAGTATTATATCTTATTATTAATTGTTTATAGGTTAATTAGTATATATTTAGAATGTAAAATGATATCAGAGTTATCACATATTTTCTAAGAATTAGTTAATAATGTTGCATTTTAGACTCTTTAAGAATAAAGGTATTATCTTCATCATGACAAGTAATCTACCTTCAATTCCACCTTATGATTCTGGATGTGTATATTCAGGTATTACAAGTTTAGGCTTGTTTCGTTTATTTTTGTTATTTTTGTTATTTTTGAAGACTTTCACGGACCGTAAAAATTAAATAATGGGAAGATTATTCAAATATTACTCAAAGAAGATTACTCAAATATTATTGCCCATAAAATACCTCTTGTTTTACATAGTAAAGTAAAAAACTAAATAATATTATTGAAGCTGCTATAACTAAAGTTGAAAAGTTAACCGAAAGAGTAATCAACAGTGTTCTAGTTCATTAGCCGAAAAAAGCTAAGAATTTGCCAGGTTCCACGAGCACTAAATAAGCCTGCCTATACTAAGACCTCATTACTGATCCCAAATGCAGATCTAGTTATGAATAAGATACAAGCTTATGAGATTATTAATATTCTTGATGTAAATAATGGCTTCCGGCATTTGACACTGGGTGAAGAGCCATCTTACTTAATAACGTTTAGCACATTTTGAAAGAGTTTCAGAATTATGGTTTTGCCGCTTGATTTGAATTGCTCTTCTGAAAAATTTCAAAATGCAGATAGCATTTTCAAAGATGATGAGGAAATAAACCCTTATACTGATGTCATTGTATTTTGCGCCACTATTGTTGAAGAATGTTGTAATTGTTGTATTTTGCGTCAAATATTCACAAAGGCTGTAGGACGCAATCCATAATTTTACAGCAAGAAAACACAGCTCGATCGATCTACAGTGAATTATCTGGGTCATGCGTTATCGGGCAAAGGTGTTAAGTCAGGCTATGAACATAAAAGCAATTGGATAATTTGTTGCACTTAAGCACAGATAAAACCTACAGATAGTATGATTCTTCTAGACATCTATGACATCACATTTTCAAAGATGATGAGGAAATAAACCCTTATACTGATGTCATTGCATTTTGCGCCGCTATTGTTGAAGAATGTTGTAATTGTTGTATTTTGCGTCAAATATTCACAAAGGCTGTAGGACGCAATCCATAATTTTACAGCAAGAAAACACAGCTCGATCGATCTACAGTGAATTATCTGGGTCATGCGTTATCGGGAAAAGGTGTTAAGTCAGGCAATGAACATAAAAGCAATTGGATAATTTGTTGCACCTAAGCACAGATAAAACGTACAGATAGTAACGTACTTAGCAAAGTTCACACCAAAATTGTGAAGTTTAACTCATTCACTAAAACAGTTCCTAATGAATTACTGTGTTTGAATAAGGGATAAAAACACACAAAATACTTTGCGTTGATAAAGAAAATAATTCAAGCTTCATGCTTAAGATAATTTTCATGAAAACAAGTATATGTAACTTAATCAGTTATTGCTAAAAATGGCTTAGAGCCGTACTACTGCGAGTAAAACAAAAAGTAGCATTTGAATCTGCATCGTTGCCACAAACCCAGCAGCAATATGCACAAATTGAAAAAGAACTACTAACTGTGTTATATGTATAAGAAGATTTAATTTACCTAAATAAAATAAGTAGATTTAATTTACCTAAATAAAATAAGTAGATTTATTTACTTATGCAAGAGATGATAAAGTACAAATGGATAATAAACTATTACTTGGCCTTATCAAGACAGCATATGAAGGCTCTCCTCGTATTCAACCAGTGTTTTACTTCGACTTAATAAATATAACATTGAGTAAGGCTCCACATGTTCCGGAAAACAATTGATTATATCAGATGCTCTTTCAAGCGCATCATCAGCAACTGATGTATTTGATGATGCCTTATGTCAAGAAATTACTGCTAAAGTAATCCTGTTTACTCAGGCTTTACAAACAACTTGGTAAGAGCTTGCAAAATGAATAGAAAATGAAAAAGTGTTACAAGTTATACGGTGTGCTTTTTCGCAGAAAGAATACCCAACATTGGAAAAAGAATATAAGAATTGCTGCAGAAGCCTATTAGAACTCATATGAACATCTGTATGTTGCCATATAGGGTATTATCTGCATAGGTCAGTGACTAGTTTTGTCAAAAGTATCAAAAAAAGAAATTTTGAATATATTACATCTGTCCCATAGAAGTGTAGTTTATAACAAATTTAAAGGAAGGGAATATTTTTAATACCCAACTTAAATAGAGAAGTTGAAGACATTGCATATTCTGCTTTCTGCTGCTTAGTAGGTTTATTTATGTATTTTTTGACATTACTAAGTAAGAGCAGAGAGATTAAGTTAGAGGTATGCTACATAATAATGTCAAAACATATATAAAGAAACCTAATAAGCAGCAGAAAGCAAAATATGCAACAATTAAAAAGTTGAAATCAGATTCCAATATAGTTATTACACAAACGGTTAAATCGAACAAAATTGCGATTCTGGATAAAAGCATGTACCTGAAAAAGATGGAGGAGTGTGTTGAAAATATTAAATGTAAGAAACTCAATAAAGACCAATCAAAAGACTCAATAAAGTACAATCAGCAGAAAAGCACAGGTTCTGGTTAAAAATGGAACATGGCCGGCATGCATGAAAGACAAAAATAAAATTAATAGTACAGCAATAACGCCGAGATTGGTAGGAAGAGAAAAGGATTACAAAGATAACTCCCCCCTGCGACCTATTGTTACTAAATGCTGCAGCCCTACATACCATATTGTAAAAGCCTTTGTAAGTGTTTTGAAGACCATTTTACCGTATTCAGATTGTGTCTTAACTTCTACCAATAACTTTATCGATAAAATAAAGGATCTAACACTTAATGTAAAAAGTATACTTGAAAATATAGACATAGTGTTTTTATACCACTCAATTAATTTGCAAGAAGTTAATACGTTTATTGAGAACTCTATAGATTCAGAACCGATGTCAGACATACAACTGAAAACCACGTTAAAATCAGGTTTAGAAAAGTTTTTAAACACTTAATCAACCTTTTAACATCTTTTTGTGTTTGTTAAATTGTCTTGTCACCTGTTAAATTAACAGTGGGATCTATCGGGTCTCATTGTGTTAATTAGTGTATGGTGTTTCATGAAGGACTCCTTAAATTTAAAAGTCAATAACTCATTAAATATAATAAAGGTGAAATAAGTGAAAAGTTTGGAAATAGTTCATAAGTTTTCAATAAAGTGTTTTTTTTAACTTTCAAACTCGATTTTAATTATACGAAGACATTAAACTATGCTCTCGTTTTAATATGCTCAACTTACTAAACCAGTTGAAATACTTCAATTATTGGATTTAAAATCAGCGAACGATACACATTGTTAGACATTAAATCTGAAACAAACAAATGAAAAAAAAAGTCCATATACATAATGGAATATATATATGCAGGTTATTTTTAGACATTTCTTCTTTCAGTTCACTGTTCTGTTTCAGTTCAAAGGCGAAATAATTTGAATTCAAGCAGGATATATTTAAAAACAAATAAAAATAAATATCTCCAATCGTGAATGTGGACATGCTGATGTTCTCGGAAAACTTCCACAAGTCTATTCAATAAATATCATATCGTAAGAAAAATATATTAGAATTTTTCTGCGTCACGTGAATATCTGAAGAATAAACTCCTTTGGTACACGTTTTTATTAAATTTTCGGTTTTGAGATTCAAACAAATATATAGTTTGACATGTATGAAAATATATTTACTACTGTAGACTATATATTTGTTGTAAATATGAAACGCTTGCGACAGACTTTATGTAGTCTATGGAAAATATAATATACCCAACTGAATATTTCTAAATACAGAGTGGACAAGATAAAGGAGACCCGGTATACAGAACTACAAAAACTTACTAATTTTTATTTAAAAGTACTAAATACAGAATATTATGAATAACAACACCTTTTGTGAACTAATGAATGTTCAGTTGTCGTTAGTCATGTTTATATCTGTGTTTTAAATAATATGTGGATTACAATATTAATTAACTCATAGTATAATTCAAGACAAATAGGGTACATGAATATACTGTTTGTAAATATATATATATGTATTATTGTGATACACTGGATAAAAATAAATTGTTCTATGTATTGACAAAGAAAATTTTCGACGTGTTCTGACTTTTTTAAATTTGCGAAAATAATGTCTTATTATTCTTTTATTCTGACAAATGAGATAGGCAATTGAATTCCGAAAACAAAATGGGCTCAGTATTTGTAAATGAATTTGTAATTAACCGGCATTACACTTGTAACTTAAGAAATACATTTAAGTAATGTAAATAAGTAAATAACAAAAAGTAATTCCCGTTGTATATATTCTACAGTTTCCAATGTTCTGTATTTAAATGTCATTTTTAATTGAATGATTATTTATTTTCATTTTCCGACATTTGAAGTCCTAAAGTAAATCTTCTCTCGAATACAAGAATGCCAAAAGGCTTTGAGAGATTAAAACTTTCTTTTTAACTAACTCAGTGAATATTACTGTTAGCTGCATGGTAATGCATTCCTTCATTGGTCTATGGTAGTTTTTGTGGAATAAAATTTTCAGGAAAGGCAGTTTAAAACCTTTTAAAAATCTATTTCATTTTTTATAGCATTACACCCTTTTAACAAAACCAATGTCATTTTTTAATGATACATTAATTGAGTACTAATTATTAGGATTAGAAGTATGCTTCTATAAGCGTAGATCAAAGTAAAATAAAGCAATGGTTATAATTTGTTTATTTTTGTTATTATTAGGATTACAAGTAAGCTTCTATAAAGGTAGATCAAAATAAAATAAAGCAGTGGTTATAATTTGGTTTATTACTTACCCATCATACGTAGTATAAGGTAAGTCTTGTAATCGTTTTGAAAATCGAAAAAAAAATTTTGACGGATTTACACGTTTCAGACACTGGAGATTCCGAAAAACATATTTTTAGAAAAAAAAAAATTGCCATCCGTCTGTGTGTCTGTGTGTCTGTATGTCTGTGTGTCTGTATGTCTGTGTGTCTGTATGTCTGTGTGTCTGTGTGT
Source organism: Maratus michaelseni (assembly GCA_963931845.1). Classification (NCBI taxonomy): domain Eukaryota; kingdom Metazoa; phylum Arthropoda; class Arachnida; order Araneae; family Salticidae; genus Maratus; species Maratus michaelseni. Next base: position 459,207,453 of record OZ007588.1, read on the forward strand.
CTGTAAACGCTCTATCTCCCGAAAAAATTGAGATAGCGACTTGCAATTTGGTATGCACTTAGTATGTAATAATGGGAAGAAGCCTATTTAATATAAATAACCTCGATTAACCGGAACTATTTTTTTCGGACTCTCGAAATATTCATTCTGATAAAAGGTATATAAAAATTTTCGAAATTGTTTATTTTAAGAAATGAATATAAAAGACAATAAAAAAACACAAATTTTGCATAAAGCATGAAGTTGATCGGATAATTAGTTGCCGAAATATTTGGAATCCTATTTGCCACACTCTTCGATTTTTCATGATCCTGTATTTATCCAAATTTCACTTCAAAGATATATTTTAATTGGAAATTTAACGCTTAATCAGATGCAATAAACCGATAGTTAATAGGAATATTATTTTTGGAGTTATAAGGATGTTTCTTTGAAGCAATTCAGTAATCGAGCCTTTAAAGTTTATGACGTCATCAAGTCACCATTTTATTCAAATTGCAATGCATTTTATAAGTAGTTTACACGTTTTTATTTTAATATTTTACATTATGCATATCCATGATGGGTAAGTATTACGGTGGACCCCAACGACTAGTTTTTGTTATTGTTAAGATTAGAAGTATATGCTTCTATAAGGGTAGATCAAAATAAAATAAAGCAGTGGTTATAATTTGGTTTATTTTTGTATGAGTATTGCAAAACTTTGTGTAGAGGTTGAGCGGTAAGTAAAGAAGTGAACCCCTATTGCCAAAATACACTTGATCAAGTAGTCATGCAGACCCGGCTCCCAAATGGTCCACATTTTGAATACCGGTATTTTCTTAGAAAAAAGAAATTAGATTTTTCTTGCAAATTTTGCCGAAACCACATTGAGGAGTAAATTTTTGCGGAAATGTTGTAGAAACCTACCATGACATTTTCTGTTAAAAAATATTGGTATTCAGTTGGCGGTTCACTTGGCGGTTCATTTGGGAGCACTGTGCGGTTGTTGTTGTTCATCTGCATCTGTAGAATGTTTGCAATTAAAAACTAGTCGGAATTGCCAATCCCAAAACTTTCTTCTATCTCACACAGGTTTCGCATACACTAAAAACGAATCAGCACCAATTTATATCAAGGTCTAACTAAATCTGAAGTTTTATTAAATTCCGTGCATTAGTTCTTGAGATATGACTATCGCTAAAATCGTGTGAATCCTGACAATTGCAGCATAGCAGCGCTGTCTGTTGGGAGATTTACACCAACACCTAATCAACAACAACTTATGTCAACATCTAACTGTATCTGAAGTTTGATGAAAATCCGTGCATTAGTTCTTGAGATATAGTTATCGTGAAAATCATCAAAGAAGTAGCATAGCAGCGCCACCTGTTGGGCTATTTACACCAAAACGTAATCAACATCTATTTATATCAAGGTCTAACAGAATCTGAAGTTTGATGAAATTCCGTGCATTATTTCTTGAGATACAGCTATAGTGAAAATCATGCAAAAAGTAGCATAGCAGCGCCACCTGTTGGAATATCTACACCAAAACATAATCAGCTTCTACGTATGTCAAGGTCTAACTGAATCTTTAGTTTGATGAAAATAAGTGCATTGATTCTTGAGATGGAGCTACTGCGGATATCACGAAAAAAGCAGCATAGCAGCGCCACCTGCTAGGCGATTTTTACCAAAAACTAATCAGCACCAATTTATATCAGGGACTAACTGAATATAAAGTTTTATTAAATTGTCTGCATTAGTTCTTGAGATAGAGCGCCCACAACATATTTGTCACAGACAGACAGACTCACAGACTCACAGACAGACATTTTCTAAAAACAGTCAAATCGTGTTCAAGACCTTCTAAAACGTATAAATCCGTCAAAAACCGTAAGTCGAAAATTTTCATGAATCCAATACTTTCTTCTTGTAAAGATAGAAGTGGCTTTTTTAGTGGCTGAAGGAATTGTATTTCGCGAAGTATAACGGCGAATGAAGGCAGTGTACAGAAATCATGCACTGTCACTGTCTCGTGTGAAAGATGGGAACAAGAGCTTCCGCGGGGGATATAGTGTAGTTTTTTATTTGTTGGGAGAATTGTAGAGAGCTGCGATTACGCTGGAGATGCCCATCGTAAATAAGACTTTAATAAGCTGGAATAGCAATTCCAGTAGGTAATCATAAGCAACTGCGATAAAGAAGTACTTGTTCTTTTGTTTTTTTTTTAATTATCCAAAGTATGCTTTAACAGTTGACATAGATAAGTGGGGTTCGGATTACAGGTATATCACTGAAGAGGAGGTTTGCAGGTTTTCAGAGATGATTACAATGAAAGCAGAGAATAGACTGATGCAAAAACTCTTCAAACACATTTTACAATTTCTATTTTTTGGCATGCGGTTTCTTTATTTTACCGCCAACGCTTTGTGAATTTGGCGAAGCCTATGCAAAGGAACAAAGTATTTTGGTGAGTAATGTGAGTTATCTGAAATAGTGGCAGTACGACATAAGTTCATGGGAAGTGGGATTGTACGATTTTTTGTGATTAAAAGTTGCAGTTCGAAACCTGAGAAATTAAAATGACTTTTGTCTGGACAATTGAATTAGAAAGCATTTTAATTTAAATACTTTAGAATATAGGCGTAATACATACTAAATTTAGATATGGTTATATATACGATGAAAATCATTAACAAAAAGGGAGCCTGGATTTAAGTATGGGAAGAGAGGGATATTTCTTTTTTCTTTTTTACGAATGCCAGCAAGTGTGCAGAAAGAGGACGAGAAATTAAATTAACGACGTACGGATGTGATTTACGTTCTTTTCTTTTATTTTGTAGGCTGATAGAATGATAACTAAGATGATAAAATAAATGCGTAGGGAGAATTAAGTGCAAAATATTTTTTTAAATGTAGTTTAACAAATTACAACAACTATTGGAAAAATGTTCCGACAGCTTAAAAAAAAAATAATAAAAATTATTAATAATTCAAAAATATTCATCGTAACCATCTATAAATAAACGCATTTTCCATTACTACAGTTGAAGAGATTCTCGCATTCTCTGTCCTCGCGAAAATATTTGTTTGCACTATCGCCGCAGTTATTGAAACGCATTTTACATTACTCAACCTTATCCTTAATATATTCCTCAATATTTTGTCGGGTCCTTCCTACAATAACTTTAACTCTTGTTTAGATTGATGTCTGAGCTAAAGGTATTTTGAGGAAATTAAAGTTGAAGACCACGTTTTTTGCTTTATAAGACGATTTCTCATCCAACGTCAATTTTTGAATTCGTCTTTTTTATATCAGATAGTTTGCATCTATCCTTTCTGTAATTTCAAAATTTTTGTAGCGATTTTATGCATTTCTATTACCTGTTCAAAGAAACATTCTTTAAAAATACAGAATTTCGTTAAAAACGCTTAAAAAATAAAGTAATGACGCCAAGAGGTCCATTGCCGACCTAAAACAACAACCATTGTCCCAATGGTTAAAAAATTAAAAATTATAATATATTAAAAATTGTAAAAGATTGAAAATCAGGAAAATAATTTTTCTTCTAAAAGAAACATTTAGTAGTTGGGCAATAATCCAAGAAAAATTTTACATGAAACTCTAGAATCTTTAACAGAATACAATATTTCTTGCATTGGAATTTCTTTAATGAAATTTTATCAAACCTATACATATATATGGGTAAAACCCATAATATTATCCCTTTCGGGACGGGTGATGCATATATGCATCGTCAAAAGTTGTATGTGGAATATGTTTTTGTCGCCACTAATAAATAATTGTAATATTTGTCTTTTTTAATTAGAGTATTTGTTGATATTTTACAAGTATGGGGAACTGTTTAAAAAAAATGGTACCAACCAAATAAAATTTCTGTAAGGGATGCCGTCGCGAAAGGGTTAAAGACACTTTATTTAAATAACATGATTTTCAATAAAAGCAGATTCTTTCATACTTTACTAATCATATTTTCTATAAATGAAATAACAAAGATCTCAACTTAATTTGCTTTTAACAAAAATTCTTTTCGTGTATGAAAAATGCAGAAATTTCTAACTATAAACGTCTTTGTTTTAATTTAATATAGTAAATTTTCTCTATGTTTAAATTAATTGGATTAATTTATTTGCTGTGTAAATATGTTGAAATAGAATCTTATAAACACATACGACAAAGTTTTTGTTCTGAAATAAACAACTTTTAATTTAGTTTTGTGTTGAATGATTAATTACAATTGTAGCGTAATTGTAAAGCTTACTTTAAGATACTACAGATGAATGGATATGAAATTGCAAATAGAAATATTTTGAAAGAACTAACTGGTACACACTTTCACCAAATACATTTTCTTTTATCTTTAAGTAAACAATATTAAGTACATATTCATGAATAATGTTATTCAAATATTATACAAGAAAAATTGTTTCAAATATCATATCAGAATAACTAGAAATTTTTACTAATATTATTATGATATTTGTGTAAAATATGGGAGTGTCTAATTAAATTAAATACTTTATTTTGTATTTAGAATGCATGTATATAAAATATACGTGGCTGATAGATCTACAGATTGAAGTTTTTAAAAGAAAAGACGTGAAAAATCTATATAGTACGTTGCTAATTTTTGAGAAAGATAACATGCTGCTTTCATAATCTTACTTACTAATGTTATTTTTTCTGCTAAAATATCTACTTTTTCTGAATAAGTATACCTAATGACATTTTAAAAGAATAATTGAGGGCATCGGGGAAATAAAGTGCCAAGCCACATTTTTGGTCAAATAAATCTAACACTGTAAAATGTTGCTTAATATCGTAAATTATAATATCCAACATATAATTTTTTTCTAATATCACTTGGACGCAGCATATGTGACAGGTTTCGTTTTTGCCCCAGATGTTTACGCCATCTATGAAGAAAGCTAATTTACAAAAAAATGTAATAGTAATATCATTAAAGTAATGCCATATTCTTACTTAGAATATCTCAAATGTTACTAAGACATTGGCGAAAAAACTTTACGTTATATATCTTGATTTGAGTATTTGATCAAATTTTCAAATGGAAATATCTCAGAAATTCAAAAATGTGGCCTGGGTCTCTTTCCCCGACCCCTTCAATTATGACTTGATATTTAGAAAGTGTATTTGTTTCAGAGAAAAGTGCATACTTTTCTGGATATCTGTAAAGCTCAGTGACAACCAATATTCCTGAAATTGTATTCAATTTATCTGTTAAATATTACTTAATTATAAATATAATAATATGTTTTGTACGATTACAGATATTTGTTGTTCCTTTGATATAAAAATAAATCTAAATAATTAAGGTACTTTTCAAAATCTTGCTCGATTTGTGAAAGTAATTTTTAAATATTTTCAAAATTGAAATAATGAATAATAGGAGTGATTAAAGATATATATATACAAAATATCATTGCGCAGTTTTTGAATGAAAGGGCACCCCTATTTCTTCCGCAAAACAGCGTGCAAAAAATATAATGGTAGTAGGCGATTGGCAATTGAATGTATTGTACATATTAGGCTTTGTAGCAGATATATCGTGAATTTCCGCGGCGTGTAATGAAAGCAAACCTAACATCTTTGCTTAGGCAGAAGGATAAAAATGTGCAGAAAACTCAAATAAGAGTGCGAGAAATGCAGCTTATCTCCAAAAGAAAATCATTATAAGAAAAAAAAAGTCTTTATTATAGCATGTAACCATGACATCCTGTAGATTTATTTCCTACTATTTTCTTCCCAACACTTATTTTACACTGTTGGTAATGGTTTTTTCTTGGAAAAGCTTACCTTTGGATTTTTAAAAATGTAAATTTTAATGATCTGCCAAATGTTCTCAAAATTCAAACACATTTAAAAAATTGATAGTGTTTTATTATCTAATATACTTTCAATAATTTTAAACGCAACTTGTGACCCATATATCGTATATTTATTAATTTTTCTATGTAAGGAAAATGAAAATAAACTTAAAATTAAATAAATTATTTGATATTTTATATCTTGTAGTATAAGCAGCTACAAACACACTTCTACTGAATAAAATATTTAACATGCTAAAATTTAAAAAAGAAGAAAACACTATTTCAAAATAATTATACACATTACTTTCAGAATTTTTTAAAAAGATGGTACGCAAAGAAAAAAAATGTTGAAGATAGAAACTACGAATAATATCGTATATTTTGATCAAATTTTCGAAAACGTATTAAAATCTGAATAATTAATCTCCCATTTTATATTATTTAATTTTTAATACAAATGTAATATTCGAGAGTTATCGTAAAAAAGATGCATTAAAAAATAAACCTGTTTCTTTTGAAAGTTACACTAATTGCATATAAATTCGTCTGACTGTAGAATAAATTTTATTATTAGACAGAAAAATCCCTTGCCATCAAAAATATGCATAATTAATTTACACTTTCGCATTTGATGAATCAATTGCACAAATTTAATTTAAAGTTAATGCCTCTAGGTACAATTTGCTCGCAGCATATTGCATCTATAAAATGTTACATTACGTGTACAATTAATAATGTTGCTAGTCTGAATAAACTTACAGCATTCTTTTCAAAATTCTGTAAGATGCTTTGTGTTATTATTTAAAAAATAAAACATGTAGAATTTTGGAAATTAGAACATAAATTGATATTTGCTTATATTTAAAATTTTATTTTCGAACTCATGAGTATTTAATGAAAAATTTACAATTTTAATCAGCGCACAAATTGGTAAAATATCTTTAAGTTAATAATAATAATAATAATAATGATAATATAACGGAACATAATAGATATAATGTAAGAATAAATATATAATATGAAATTTTCATGTAATATGCGTTTTTCTTCTTTAGTAAAAAGACAGTAAATATAATCATAAAGTAAAGACACAAACAGAGGCAAATATGTATTTTGTTTTTATGAAAAACTGTCTAGACCCATACCATTTTAGAATGGATGACTATTAAGAATTTTTTTTTTTTTTTAGTTAACAAAAATTAAATAAACTAGGATTACTTATATCACAGTTACAAAATAAATGAGAATTTGTTTTTGTATTTTTAACTTTATCTGAGTATGTGGCGTGTATAAAAATTGTAATGTAATATACAGGTCTGTACAAAAGAATTGAAATATGATTTCGTCTATTGGTATAAACTGCTGAAAGTGAATTTTTAACTGTGTTATGTATTTTCCTACTAAACTAAATTGTAACATACTATATAGGATATATATACAAATCTATAGATTATATACAGAGCTGCACAAAAGAATTACAATACCTTTTTGGCTATGACCTGTAATTGATGAAATCTGGTTTTCAAATGTGTTTTGCGTTTTCTAAAATGTGTACTTAGGTATCTTATTTACCTTATTATACAGCGAAGGTTTATTAAATTATTCTGAAATTATACTGGAAAGTATTTCACAATCTATGCTTAATGCATGATTTCACTTTCTTGTTTTTCTTTCTTATGAATGTATTATCCTTAATATTTGCTTCCTGGAGGAAATAAAATCCTGCTTCAATAACAAATATTGATATAGTGTTAAAAATGAATACATTAACTTGTTTAATATTTTATTCAATTAAATTAAAATATTCAGAGATATGATGTATAACAGTTGCAAGAATTATTTATAACGTATATTCAAACATACCAAAAAACTTAACAAGTTGAAAATTGTACGTCAAACGTGACATATGAGGTGCGTTCTTACTATAACTATTTTTATATACAGGGTGTTTCAGTTAAACGTTTCAGAACTTCTAAGAGGGGTAGGGTACATTCTGACAACTCGAAATCATATAGCAATGTGGAGTCGGAAATGCTTTCCTGAAGCGGTGTTGTACACAGAAGCACCATAAAGAAAAGAGATCGTAAGTGAGAAATCGTTTTAATAATACATAAAAAAAGCAAAAGGTACATGGATTAAAGTAAGTGTTCGAAATTGCTTCCACGGACTACAATGCACGCGTCACATATCCGTCGCATGGACATCCGAACATTCTGGAATACTCCAGGCGAATTTCGAATTTCTCCGGCAGCTACTGAGATTCTTGCAACCAGATCCTCAGCATTGTCAACAGGGGTGTCATAAACTAGAGATTTCATATGACACCAGAAATAAAAATCAAGACATGATAGGTCGGGTGACCGAGCAGGCCAATGCACGGGAACACCACGTCCGATCCACTGTTGACCAAATGTGACATCCAGGTAGTTACGAACAGCTCCACTGTAATGGGCAGGGGCATCATCGTGTTGGAACCACATTGTCTTTTGCGTCGATGCAGAAATCTGTTCATCTCTCAAAAGTTGTGGCAATACTTTCCGCAGAAAGAGCAAGTAGTTATCTCCGGTTAGACGACACGGTAACAGGTAAGGTTCGATGAGGTGATCTCCCATAATACCGGCCCGTACATAGACCGAAAATCGAATCTGTGCTGCATGACGTCGTATTGCATGCGGGTTCTCGACCGCCCAGATATGGTCGCTATGCGAGTTGAAAATTCCTTCCCTTGTGAAGGATGCCTCATCGGAAAACAACACTTCAGCAGAAAAAGTGGGATTTTGTAGCACATTTTCCAAGGTACCACTGTGCGAAAGCAATACGAAGTGCATAATCCTCCGGTTGCTGTGCCTAGACACGCTGCACGTGAAACGGATGCATGTCTTGTTCTTGGAGAATCCTCCAGACGCTACAAGGGGAAACCCCGACTACGTTTGCTAGACTTCGTGTACTCGTTCTTGGATTCCTCTGTACATGCTGCAGCACATTCTGTTCGACGGCTGGAGTCCGTGCTGTTCTTACCCTGACCCTGTCAGCTCTTTCAAATGAACCTGTGTCAGCTAACATCTGGTGCAGTCTTGCAAATAAATTATGACTGGGAATACGCCTCGTCAGATATCGGTCCGCGTACAAACGCTGCGTGGCTGGCCCACTACAATTTGCAGCCCCGTACACCAAATGCATATCGGCTAATTCTACGTTCGTCGCATCCTACTAAGTTGGCGTTATTGTGCGAAATGAAGATTCCCTGCACGAAAGCACAGAACTTTCGCACAACGCCATCTACCGCGTCAGGAAAGCATTTCTGACTGCCCATTGGTATATGATTTTGGTTCGTCAGGATGTACCCTACCCGTCTTAGAAGTTCTGAAACGTTTAACTGAAACACCCTGTATATTCAGTTCTTTGTGCAATAGCTGTTGCAACCTCATGCAAGAATGCATGAATACAGAATTTATTTTTATGTGCAGATTTTCATATTATAGATATTGATTTTATTTTATGAAATTAAGTTTCAAAACACTTGTACACACAATTAATTACCATTCTCTTACAGTACAATTATACCATGCGCAAATATTCAATAAAAGATAATGTAAAACAACCATCGTTATTATTTCAGTGAAATGAATTATATCGTTTGTTATTATGTGATTAATTTCCGTTATAAAATAAGTACATTTTAAGTTGGAAATATTTTATCTTTTGTTGACATTTACTGAAAATTCCAATGGGAAACTTAAGCGTAGATTTGAAAATTTCAGAACTTAAAATCCATATTTAGACTCTTGTTCCATTTAATATCTATTTATCTGGAAACTTCTATCCCAAAAACTGTCCGTATATTATATGATTGCTATAATTAAACAATTTTAGTATACAAATTCGGTTTTTAAATTCAGTAATACGGAAATAATATGACTCCATCTTAAATATGACGTAATCACCATGGAAACCTACAATCCTTATCTATCATGATATATCTTTGAATTAATTACTTATGATAGGATTTAGTAGAATGAATAAAACCTTTGTTAATATCTTTTTAAGCTTTGATTCGATTTTCATAAAATTTTAAATGACACGACAACATTCTGCAACGCTTACATGGGGTGAAACCACCAGCAACTGACACTTTAGTGATTTTTTCTTGTTCAAATCACTATTACAATGTTTTAAATATATTTTATACTTATCTTTGTTTTTGAAAGTATTTTAAAGATACATTAATTATTGTTGACAAAATTTGCAAAATTACACTTTTTATTACTAAAATTTTATTTTTGCATAAATATTGTCAATATCTCCATTAACTGACACCATCCCTTTTTTGAAAAACTAATAGCTGAAAAATAAATTATAACAGTTAAGACAAATATGTTACCACTAGATGACATTACTTTTCAGAATTTTACAAGAAAATGTTTATTTGTTAGATTTCTGCTGCAGTGTCAGTTACTGGTTAGGTGTTAATAACTGGGGGTTTCACCCTATATTAAATTTCAAACCGTTCGTTTGGGTAGTTTTTGCGCTGTTATATGCGGACAGACGGACGGACCAGACCACGACTATAGGTGCTACGTATTTGTATAATTACGAACGCATCTTCTAGAAATACAAATACTTTAAGCACTGTGTAATAAAAATTTCAACGGAGTGAATTTATCAAAATAAGACGAAATAAAAAAATATATATATACTATTAACTTTTTGTTTTATGTTACGTATTATTAAAAAAAAATCTGAGAGAAAACCTGATGTATTGGATTAGTTTAAAGAACATGAAAATGGATATTTCTGACATGGAAACTATGACATAGAAATATTTACACACATTTATATAAGGACAATTTTTTTTCCCTCAAAATAGTAATTTTTCAGGACATCGTTCGAAAATTCTTTTCTATTCCATTTTATAAAATCTAATAGCGTTTTTTTCTGTAAACAGAAAAGACAATTTTATAGATTTTTTAAAGTAGCAAAGAGAATTTAAAAATGTAACGCACGCTCCATTTCAGTTTCATTCGGCTGCAATATTTTTGATACGCTGTATTAAATCATAAATGTATTCCAATGCTTACTTGAAATCGAAATACAAAATGGAAAAATATTATTTCATATTTTCTTCCCAATACTTCTGGTATTAAAAAAAAAAAAAAAAAAAAAAAAAGTTACATAAGTTTTATTTTATTGAAGTTTAATAAATTTACAGTCTAACTTTATTGTAATGCAATTTATAATGATTATATATTTATTTATTTAATCTCTTGATGAAATAAATATACAAAATTTTTACAATTTATATCATATATTCTAATATGAAGAAATCTTGTGTGTGTGTGGTTATATATGCAAATTTTATCTTAAAAACTGGTCTAACGATTTTGACGAAATTTTGTATCCTACCGTTTTGGGGCACCAGAAAATCATTGGGCTAGATCACATGTTCGAGAAAATTTGATTAGTGGGTTATTTTTGGGTCATCATGGGTCAGGGTCAAGCTAATTGTATCTAAAAAACGGTTCAAACGATTTTAACTAAATTTTGTATCCTACCATTTTCAGGCACGAGAAAACTATGGGGTTGGGTCACATGTTCGAGAACTTTTGATTAATGGGTAATTTTTGTGTCAACGCGAGTCAACTTAATTTTATCTAAAAAACGGCTTTGACGATTTTGATTAAATTTTGTATCCTACAAGTTTCGGGCACGAGAAAATCATGGGCTAAGTCACATGTCCGAGAAAATTTGATTAGTGGGTCATTTTTTGGGTCACTCTTGGATCAAGCTAATATTATCTAAAAAACGCCTCAGACTATTTCGACTAAAATTTGCATCCTGTGGTTTTGGGGCACGAGAAGACTGTTGGTCTGGGTCACATGTTCGAGAAAATTCGATTAGTTTGAAATTTTGGTCATGGGTCATTCTGGGTCAAGCTATTTTTATTTTCAAAATGGCTCAGACTATTTGAACTAAATTTTCTATCCTACGGTTTTGGTGCACGATAAAGTCATTGGGCTACGGTCATTATGTGTCAAGCTATTTTTATCTTAAAAACGGATCAGATGATTTGAACTATTTTTAGTACCCTTCAGATTTAGGGAACGAGAAGACTATTGGGCTAGGTCACATGCTCGCGAAAATCCGATTAGTGGGCCTTTTTTGGGTCACTGTGGTTCAAGCTAATTTTATCAAAAAACGGCTCAGACTATTTTCACTAAATTTTATTTCCTACGGGTTTCAGGCACGAGAAGACAATTGGGCTTGGTCACATTTTCGAGAAAATTTGATTACTGGATCATTTTTGTCATGGATCTTGATATTTGAACTCAAAGCTAATTTTTACCGAGCATAGCTTGGTCTTCCCTGCTCTTTATATGTAATTGCAAAAGTCTTAAAATATTTAAGTCAGGAGTTTTCTTGTTAATCGTAGTGATAAATGCCTATAATCTATAAATTATATATTATAAATTTATAAATTTGTTGCATTTTTATTCGCCGGTGGTATTGTAAGTAGAACATCCATTTACTAATTGTGGGGATGTTTACATGTAAAGTTGCTGCTGGCAAACGTGAATACAAATATTTAAATAATTTGTCAAGTTCGAATAATAACCTTTTGTGCGATAAAATATTTTTTAATATGAATATGAGAACTATTTATGTAAATCTTGCGAAGTTAAAAAGAACTTTATGTTTAGATTTCACAAATAAAAAATTCTATTTTGTGTCTAAGTTACGTAATTTTTGTTGATTTTTCTTTCCATAATACCATGGATTCTGGTCATTGCAATGACCAGAATCTCAATTCATAACTTCATCATAATTACTTATCTTGATGAAAATTCAATTTTTTAATAATTTGAAAAGTTTGAGTTAATGGAACTTACATTTTGGTAACTTTAGTTTAAATTAATACTATATGTTTTAAGAGTCAGACAGGCCAATGTAAGATTGATTTTTTATTGAAAACTGTATTCCATATTTATGAAAAATAGAATGTAACAGTTTCTTTGTTTTCGTACATATTCGACGGGTTCCATCTCGGTATTTATTAAGATATGTTCTAATTTATACCTATTGCTTTAAATTGATGGTAAATAATAATTCTGAGATTATTGGCATGTATCCCTGGTTAAAGGAACAAAAATTTATGCAAAAGCTTTTATTCAGTGCAATCAGAAAGAGTTTACAACACATCCTATTTCATGTATTTAAAATCTGCTCAACTGTGTTGTATAACACAAGTCATTTAAACAGCATTTGAAACAAGTCATTTAAATATCATTTCTTTCTACACTCTTTTTCATCTAGATTCTATCTGAATAACCACAAATGCGTGACAAATTTGAAATTATATAAAGTAAATGTGATGGTGTTTCGTTTCTAATTACTAACATTGGGTTTTACATTCAAATATAACATTCTATATCTGCGTGTACTATTAAAATTCTTCATTAAAATTATAAAAATAATTATATATTAAGAAACATGCAATTGAGATTTTTTAACTAAATAATTAATAAAATATAGAAAACTTTTGAAAAGTACTGGGTATTCAAATATTCGTACTCTTTGAGAGTAAAAGTGGTACTACCAGTGTAGAAAGGAAAATAAGTATGACTATTTTTTATAGATCTATTTTACATTTAATGATATCTACTGCAATATTTATGGTACCCAAATTACATTGTATAAACAATAGTAATAAAAAAATATCTTTCAATAAAAAAATAAGGTTTATCTGACTAGCCACCTTCAGTTTCATTTGAAAGAAGAAACTGAAAGTCTTTTTTCAACGTTGAAAAATATCTATAGCCTCAAAAATATTTCTTCCACTTGTTCCCCTTTAACACTAGAATGGCCTGAAATATTACTCAAGTTTTATAAAAATATTTTATACCAAAATTTATAAAACTATAACAAATTATAACACCTTGTAATAATATACTTCCTTTAATTGCAAAAAGTCGTAAAATAAAATATTTATAAACAGTAAAATAAGTTTTTTAGATTTTTGACATGTTTCGGCTCCATCGGAGCCCTTAGCAAAACTAATATCAAAACAAATCTACAATTGTACGGTCGATGAAGTTATACTATATAAACTATCCATCCACTATAAGAGAAACCATAGATATTATAAATGTTATTGCACGTAAAAGTACAATCTGTAACAATGCAGCATCGTTTAACTTACCAAAATTGTGGCTTGAGTTATTCCATAACTATAAATACATATATAAGAAAAATAAAAAATAGCATGCGTAGTTTGAAAAGTAGGAAAAATTAAATGATGGCGTTTCAAATAATAACTTCATAGACCGTGCGATTGTAGCCTACACTTATTTGTTTTGATAATGTCTTCAATGTAGGCGAAACATGTCAAAAATCTAATAATACTTATTTTACTGTTTATGAATATTTTATTTTACGCCTTTGAGCAATTAAAAGGTGTATACCAGGATTTATATTTAAAACTATTTAACATATGTATTTACCGTATTTCTGTATTTCTGTGTGGTAAACATTTAATTTATTTTGCGAAGAAATTTTTGGTTCGAATCTACTTTTATTCATTTTGTCTCAGTCAAATTGGCTTCTGCTTGTCATTTTAGTGTTAAACTGGAGGATGGCTGTAGATAATGGAAAGGACATAAAGGATAAGCTAATGAAAAATTCTTAAGCGCGATTTAACTCAGTACCCCAAAGTATTTCAATTTGAGCTTGAACCATGAATTATTATTTCGAGAGGTTATTTTTTAATTACATGAAATCTTAGAAATAGTTGTGTATTTTATAAACAAACCACGTTACTAACGAGACGAAGAACATAAAAGATAAATGTCACCTAACTAGTAGAGGTAAAATAGATAAAAAATTGAGTAAAATACAACAACTGATGGCATTCACGAAAATTTGGGAAGAACTTCGTTTTGGCACTAGAAATGAAGTTCCGATGAGTCCCCAAAAAATAAAGTTGCTTTACCCTGTTTTTATTTGTGGAAAAGGGAGACAATTTTAACTGAGGGAGGGAGCAGTAATCAAATTTTTAGGTAGGTCCAATGGGGTATCGTTAGTTAAGCATTTTATAATTTTGAATCGATTCACACCATTCGCAAGTCAATACAAGGATTCGTTACAAAGTTACAGCAGGTTTTTGAAATACAAAGTCGACGATTTTACCTCAGTGCAGTCAGTGTACGTTTTTACAGAAACAACTCATGGCCTTTCACGAAATTGTGGGAAGAACTTGGTTTTGGCACTAGAAATGAAGATCCGATGAGTCCCCCCAAAATAAAGTTGCTTTACCCTGTTTTTAATTGTAGAAAAGGGGGACAATTTTAACTGAGGGAGGGAGCAGTAATCAAATTTTTAAGTAGGTCAAGTGGGGTATCGTTAGTTAAGCATTTTATAATTTTGAATCGAATAACACCTTTCGCAAGTCTATACAATGATTCGTTACAAAGTTACAGCAGGTTTTAGAAATACAAAGTTGACGATTTTACCTCAGTGCTGTTAATGCGCGTTTTTACAGAAACAACTGATGGCCTTTCACGAAATTTTGGGAAGAACTTCGTTTTGGCACTAGAAAAGAAGATCCGATAAGTCCCTCAAACATAAAGTTGTTTTACGGTGTTTAGGGGGGCAAATGTCATTTTAACTCAGGGGGGATAATTATCTTTTTTTAATTGGTCAAGTGGAGTATCGTTTAATATGTATTTTGTAATTCTGAATCGAACCATACCATCCACTAGTCGATAGAATCATTTATTGCAAATATACGCCACGTTTTAGGATTACAAAGTCATCGAATTTACTTCAGTGCAGGTAAAATATACTTTTTCACCAAGAACTGGCGGTCATTCATGAAAATCTGGGAACAACTTTGTTTTGGTACTAGAAATGAACATCCAATGAGTCCCCATAAATTAAAGTCGTTTTACCGTGTTCTGAGGGCTAAAAGGAAGGCGTTTTAATTTAGAAGGGAGATTTCAACCTATATTAACTGCAATGAAATAAAATCTTTTAAAATATACACTAAAAAACTTTTTATTTTGCTTAAAAGACGTTAACATATAAATATAAACATTAAAGATGTTAAAATTTAAAATTTACATGTTTCGATTTGTTCATCATAACCACTCTCTTCAACTTAGCATCACTATCCGCTTTATTTTCCCCAATACCTTTGTTCCTTTTAGTTTAGCTTAGATGTAAGTACAGTTGAATCACTTTATAACGGATTACGATATAACGAAAAGCACTATATAACGAAATTCTCATAACCATTTAGTTGGTCTGTATGTTAAAGAATACTGAATTTGAAATGATATAACGAAATATTTATAACGAAAAGCACGATATAACAAAAATAATTCGAGCATGAAAAGTGAGAAAAAAGCGATATAGAAAATTTTAAATCAACGCTTTTCTTCTTTTCACTGTTTGTAGTAAAAGTTATCCATCCTATGAAGGCTTAATATGAATACATAACTTATTTAGTAATACATAAGTCCTAGCTTTTTTTTATTATTATTAAACAAAAGCGATTTTTAGAGATATTTTTATGTAACAAACTGCCTTTTATATGATTGTCTCCTTTGTCCGGACTTCTACATACTCATATTAAGTTCAAACTACATTAGTCTGGATAATTGGAGTTCTTACTGTATAGCGAAATAATTCGTTGTAACGTTTTAACGAAAACACGTTATAAAGAGCAAATCTTCGGAGCACTTTCGATTTCGTTATAAGGTGCTTTGACTGTAGCATATTGCAGATATTTAGTATGGGAGAGGGAATACTGCCTTATCAAGATTAAATAATAGAGAGAGCATCAACATCCTATTTAATGAAGCTAAATTGATTTATAGTTCCAGTTTTTATTTACAACTTTTTGTGAGGGAATCTGATGAAATTTATTTAAGCAGCTCGAAAGCATGTAATGATACGTTGTCATTTAATATTCCGAAGACTTGGGTTGAGTGGTTGAATAATAATGGGAAGCGGTCTGTAGATGGATCTAAGAGCATTGTTAAAATTAAAAGTATAGAGGGCGTTGTAACTTCTTTCACATAGTGACTGTTCAGACTCTCTGGTTTTTAATAAATTTATTCTCTGGTTTTTATGTACATTGTATTTGTGGTTTGTGTATATTCTGATGACGATTTGTTTAAATTTCAAATTTTAATATCTTCAATGTTTATATTGATATGTTGACGTCTTTTAAGCAAAATAAAAAGTGTTTTAGTGTATATTTTAAAAGTTCAGTCTAATGGACGTATTTTAACTCTCCACTTTAGTTGAAATATAATAACATTTGAAATAAAATCGTCGACATTGTATTCTTAAAACCTGGCATAACTTTGCAACAAATGATCGTATCGACTTGCCGATGGTGTAATTCGATCAAAAAAAATGCATAGTAAGCGATACACCACTTGGCCAATTTTTACAGTCTTTATTTTACATTTATAATTTAATTTCTACTTTTTTGTGTTTTAATTTTTTTGTTGTAGTTTGAGGACCAGTTGGCTAATTTTAGCAAGCGCTGTTGGGCACATAAGTAACTCCATCATTGTTCTAATTTGTATACCGTTGTAACCCTATAGAATATTTGGCGATTTATCCTGTGCTCTCTGCTAGAAGAAAAAGTTCTTAAAATTAATTTAATTATTTAAAATTAAATTCTAAATATATTAAAATGTTTACATATTTTCTTTAATACTAGCATATCATTAGGTCGGGAAAAAATCAATTACAAAATTCCATCTTTACACGCATGAATCGAGCTAAATTAAAATAAAAGAGTATAAGAATCAAACATATATATTTCTTTATAAGTCTAAGGATAAAGCAAATGCTCAATGCCTCCAAGCTCCCTATGAATTATACCTCTGGAGGTGCCCAGTGACGTGAAGGTCTCGTCACATGATCAAGACTCTAAATTTCTATACCACCTCGCGACAAGCAAATCCACTTTAAGTAACCGTTCAACGTGGCAAACAAAGAAAACTGTAACAAACCACAAAAGAGCACTGCAGTGATGACAACAAGGCTCTGGACAGGTGGGTCACAGCCAGGCTGTGATCAGGCGAATATCGCCACGCGCACAGGTACTAACTCGTCAAGCTAGGCATCAAGCCCGGCAGATAGGGGCCTGGTCAGCCGTAAAAAAAGAGCGAAAATTCGAATGTAACGTCGTAAAGGAATCTACTATATTGAGAACAAAGAACGCTAACTTAGGAAAAACTCTTATCTGAGAAACATCTCAGGTTCTGTTTGGAATATTCTCTTCAGTAAAAAAAAAAAAAAAAAAAAAATTATAATCTCAAAAATTGGTAATTGAATATTTACACAGAATTTGAATTTTAACATTTAATTTACCTGGATTTAATTACAATGGACCAATGCGGGGGGAGATGAATTACCTACGCTAGTCAAAATCATAGCTTGAAAATTCTGTAAATTATCGTCTGTAGAATAAGCTCGAAATCCGTTGTCCCCAAAAGGAAGCAAAAATATGAGGGGTTGTATCCAAATATAGTAGTACGGGCAATATTGTGTACGCTATCTTGGCACTAATCAACAGATATTTGATACAACCCCTCATCTTTTTGCTTCTTTTTGGGAACAACGGATTTCGAGCTTATTTTATCGACGATAATTTACAGAATTTTCAAGCTATGATTTTGAGACTTTCACAAAAGTTGCTCTATATACTTAGTTAATACATTATGCATATTATATTTTGATTTCATTCGCGCGTGCGCAGTGAAAAATTTTTTAGTAAACCTGCTCATTTTTCATCCATTTTTTATTATTTTTTAATTCTGATTGCAGAGTATTATGTACAATGTTGTTTGTCATATTTTCTGAAAAGAACTTTTTTTATATCAAAAACTCTGCAAATTATAAGCAAAAAACTAGGCGAAATTTGGGACTGTTTTTATAAAAACCTTAATTTCTCTACGAGTATACATGCTATCCTCATAAAAATGAACAGAGTATATTACAATAAGCCACTTATTAATATTATTGAGTTTGAACGCTTTTGCTACATTAGTTTTTACAGGGTTATCCAAAAGGTATTCGTTCTTTTTCAATTTGTTGACTGTCCCCTATGGGGTTTCGGGAAAAAATCTTCCCGGAAATATATAACTTATACTATACTGTTTACACACCTGCAGTTTCAGGTTAATTCCTCATGTATTTTTCTAGATATTGCTCTTTTCACCATTTTTCATGAGTGTTCGTATTATTTTGTCACCCATCTGTAGTTATTACGGAGGTAGTGCTTAAACACAGGTGAAACGAAGCAATATTCAGTGCACTGGGCCGATGAGAAAGTCCAGGTCGGATGAATTTCTATTGGTTCCTGAATGCCCCGCTCAACTGAAACCACCCTTTCGTGAACGGTTATCGAAAGAGGCAGTCAAAATTAGGAGACGGGGGAAAAAAGGGCCATTTCAGGCTCCATATATTTTATATAACTATTCGGAGTATTCTTTTCAATAAAAAAATTCAAATCCCCAATATTAGCAATTAATTTTTATACTAAATTTGAATTGCAAAATAATTTACCTGAATAAAGTGCCTCGGACTTGGCACGGTTATAGAGTTGTAAATTGAGGTATGACTTTTTGAGCCTAACATTTGCAAAAAAGAAACCTTATTATTCAAAATACTTTACTTTCATAGTTAATCGGTACTAGAATCTGAAATCGATACTGGAAAGAAAACTTCTAGTATTCTTTTAAACTTCAAATAAGTTTTTTTTTTTTTCTTTTTTTTTTTTTTTCCAGAAAATATTGCAAATGTAATTTCTATGGTTTTTCATATGAATTTTTTTAATGTATTTCTTATTTTATGCAATTAATAAGTAAATTAATGGATTATTCGAAAAACATAATTCTTCTTATAACCATTTTTTTAAAGTATAATTTGCCTGTATTTACTTAATAAAAGCTGTAAAACGTTATTGTTTTTAAATTAAGTTTTCAGACATTTTTAAGAGAATTAAGAGATCTTTGAGTTATTGCAGTTTCAATCGTATTCTGTTTTATACAGTAATATGTCTTTTAAAAATCTTGTATTTTATGTCGAGGAAATATGTTTAAAAAGTATTTCTTGGAAATTCCACAATGCTACGTGATAAAATACATGAAATTTTTTTTCTCTAATCATTTCCTGTATTACTGGATCGCATCAAAATTTTTAAAATCCTCGTTCATAAGAAGAGATTTTTCATTTCATTGAATGATATCAGCGACAAAAAAAGTGTATTTCTTTCAGTTGGCATTATAAAACTAAAGAAATGTAAGAAAACCTCTGGAAATATAATTAGAGAATACGAAACTTGACAAATCCTCAAAAGAAGGTAAGACGGAAAAACATGAAATACGGCGATTTGGCAATAAATTGGAATTATTGAAATAGGAATTTTATACGAATTGTTCGCAATTATAAACATGTTTTTTTTAGTTATTTAATCATTTTTAGTAATTTCTATTTCTACTAAACTAAAGATATATATAACTATATTAAAGTCATTAAAATTACAGACATTACATTACAGTTACATGAAATATTATAAACATAAAAAACATATTTAAATTGGACATTGCATAAAATTCCTCATCACCAAAATATTTAACGTAAGTCACAGGAAGTTGTAAATGTTAGGAAAAAGCAGTCCCTAGTTCTTATCACCATGCTTATTTCTTTCACTTACCTCATTTGCATTTCATTAAAGTTATTTATAATACATTATATATATATACTTTCTTGATATAATATCCTTTTATTTGATTATTAAATATAATACAATACTTTATATATATTAAAGATAATTACTTTTACAACTTACCTTTTATTTAATTTATCCTTAAGAAGTATACTTGATAAATATCTTTCAGTGATATCTGTGATAAATGTTTTTATTAAAAATAACATTAAGTCACTTTTAATAAACTTTCTTTCAAACTACAGTTTCATATCTTATAATGTTTAAAGCCCTTTTACTTCACATTTCAATCCTTTGCTCACGACATTTCCGGATAGCATCTTATCGACACATCGACCGTATCTCTTGTTTATCTGAGTAGTTCTTCCGAACGCTCATAGATGGCGATGTGTTTCAACGCAGTCGTAGTTCGTTCCTTGCCTCGTGCCGATGTTGTTAGATTTGCATACGGCATTCGAGAAGCTGATAGAAGAAGCGATCGGACATGCGTGGAAGTTTCTCTTTTAGGGTGTTGCAAGTATAAATAGTTCTGCCCATTGACATTCGTAGCTGGCTTGCATCCTTTTAGTTGTTTGTTTATTATCCTCGTGTAGCGTCTGGAGATATGTGAAGGCTGTGGTTATGATCTTTCCGGTGTGATGCAATAGAATGGAGTTTCGTTTATAAAGCATTGGTTTGGTTTTACATATGAAAGGAATATAATTGTTCAGATTAATATCGTAGTGCTGTGTTTGATTTCTTTGGAACTCTGAGTATTTCGATATCTTTAACGATGATCGATAGTGGTCAAGCCTGATGGTTTTTCCCCGTATGTTTTAAAGATGAAATACGTGTGGTTAACCTGGCTGGATATCTTTCTCATCAAGGTGTTAACTTTGTGTTAGTCGACGTGCTCATCGTTCTAAAGTATCGCCATGGCTGCATAGAGATCTGATGTTGACGAACGGAGGAAGTGCTTGAATGCTTCAAGTAGTTTTTCCTTTTCATGTAATGCTTTTCAAGCTAAAGATGTGCTGGATACCTATTTGCTGTTTATTTAATATTAGAACAGGTTTCATTTATTTGAGTTTTTCACAAGTCCACATAAAGTTAAAAATGAACGTTCTTGGCTTATTTACTTTGAGTTCCGGAATAATATGATTTGTGTATTTAATGAGGTTTGAGTTTACACGTCATGGTGTCTGTTTATTGTTTATTTAAATAAGCTTATTTCTATTTTTAAGTAAGTGATTATATATATTTAAGTTTACTATATTTGCATTTTTACATGTGTTAAGTTTTGAATAAATATATTGATTGTTTTAAATATAGTTGTCTTTAATTCTAATCTTCATGGAATTCATACATTTACTTTAATAGTTAGTTTAGTTGGACATATATTTCATGTTAGAAATTGAATCTTAATTTAATAGTTTAAATTAACTTTTTGGGGTTATTAAAATCAGCTAATACGCTTTTACTGCAAATTTCATCTGCTATTTCTCTAAACCCCAGTCAGTACATTTGTGCTGACCAATAAGGGTTATGGGCTTTAATATAACAATGGGGCTTTTTCATATATTAATATAAGTTGTATTTAATTAAAATATAAATCGTTTTTACAGTTTGTCTTGATTTGCTTGAAATGCATTTTTAGTTAATGGAGATGTCTATTGATTAAATTTATTGCCTAAGTTTAAGTTTTGCCTTAAATATGTAATTAAAATTGTTTTTGAAAGTATAAATAAATGTAATTGAAATTGTTAAAATTTTTTTGAAATAGTGTTAAAAGTAAAATATGTTCATTTTTTTAAATAAAAATATTTGTTTAAAAATGTAGCTTTATCTTGTTGACTTTAACAGGTCTAGTATATGATATGATAAATTATTAACTTCGGCCATTAAAGGATGTTAGCGATATGCTTAGTAGGGGGGGCCGAAGCATAAATCATGTTGAAATTGCATTTAACTTTAAGTAAATATTGAAATAATTGTTAACAGTTTTGATGAAATGTAATGATAATTTGTAAAGTTTAGTAGGATAATCTGTAGAAATTAGTAAATTTTTTTTTTGAAGTAATTAAGTGAATTTGAGATTTAAATTTCTTTTTTCCCGGACTCATGGCGTGTTTAAAAATTGTTTTGAATATTAAGAGAACTTTTGAATAAAATTAGTATCTTCTCTGTGAAAATATTAGTATACCGGAGGATTGTAAAGATGCAAGAATTTCTCTGTTGAGGTTGATGGAGGATTAGTGAATCTGTGCTACTTTAACTGAAGTCAACTATAGAGAATTACTCTTCTGTGGAATTTTTTACTTGAAAGTCAAGAATAAGGAAGGTGATCTTGATTATATGAAATGTTTTACGTAAAGTTTGTGATAGTGAAACTGGTATAAGGATTGTTTTTATAACTTTGAAAAGTGTGAGCTAGTGGAGCGTGATGGCGCCCTGGTGTGTTTTTTTAAAGAAATAGCCTGCTGCTTGAAGTTATGCTGGTTTTTCATGTGGTTTCATGATCATTCTTGCTTCACTTTTTAACATGTTTTTCAGAGGAGAACTATAGCGAACTGTTGAACTGTTGACTTGGTGAATGAAATTGCTCCATTTTTTATCAAATGATCTCACGAGGATTTTTAACGTTTTATTTTTATCCAGTTTATCGTCATGTTATAAATATCTTTTAAAGTGTTAGAAAAAGTGTTAAAGGTGTATTAGAAGGATATCTACTGCATAGAAATGTTTTATATATGTTACAAGTAAATGCCCCATCATCTGTGAATATTTTTTTTTACCTGCTAATGCATTTAATGTTGTTATATTTTGCATATATATATTTTTTAAATTGCAGGGCCTTCAACTAAAATGTAACTAAACTATTCTAATTGAGATAATTATGGTTAGACTAAAGTAGTATATGTTTAAATATGTAAATTAATAAGATTAAATATGTTTTTAAGATAATGGAAGGTTAAACTAAACTGAAGTATAATTAAATTGAAAATTTTTTTTGGTACTAGAAGAAATGTTTTTAAGAAATCGAATTTTTTTTTTGCAGTTTCTTTAACTTAATATTTAAATTGATTTGTCATTTATTGAGTTTTGTTTTGTCAGGTAGTCATTTAAAGTGTCTGAATGAAGTGGTAACTTTTTAACCTTAATTTTTTCTAGGCTAATTTTGAGGTTGGGTAATTAAGAGTGCCATTTTGACACAGTCTGCCTGGCAATTTGCTTGATTAATGAATTGACATTTTGTTTTTTTTTGTTGAATCAGTAACTGTTTAAGAAAGTAAAATTTTTTTTATGATCCTTCTGAATTAATGTTGGGGTTTAATCTATTGAACTTTAATTTTAAATAGTAATGGTTATATATATATTTTTTTCATCTCCTAATTCTGTTATAAATTTTGGATGTTTGTGTTGGAAGTTAACAATTACCCAGTTATTCAGATTAGGATAGTGCAAGATAAATAATAATAGTTAAGTTTGAATTGTTTTAAATCAATATTGAATTGGTTTAAATTTTTTTTTTTGAAGTTAATAAAGAGATATCAATAGTAAGTTTTTTGTTTTGTTAAATTGGATATTTTTTTTAATACAAAAGTTTAAATGAGTTGAGTGAATATTAGGGTTTTGCATACTGCTAAATGAATTGATGACATTTTGAAGGTTAGGTCATATTGGGTTAATTATACAACCAATTTATAGTATGTTGCATGAATCCTGTGTTTACTGACTCATTGAAAAATTGTTAAATATATATTTTTTGCTCTTGTCCTGAATATTTCTGATTTTGTATTAAGATTGCAGATAGTATATATGGACTATATAGAATAACTTTAGGGTTTTATAGATAGAATTAATAGATTTGGTCTTCATGTTTTTAATATGTTGAAGTTATTTTTATAAGTATTTTTAATCAATTGCATCGTAATGAATTTTTTTTTGTTTAGTGATATATATTTTTTTTAGTTACGTTGAATAAATTTTTATTTAAATGATTATATTCTGTTAATTTACTAGTGTTTGTCCGGGGGAATCTTGTGTTTTTGAATAAGGGTTTTCTGGAATATTTGGAAATTTTTTTTAAATTTTCAGTGTTTGAAGTTTAGAGTGTCCTGAGTATACTAAATGACAGCTCTTTTAGGTTGCTGTATGTTAGATGGTTGCTCAGTGAGATATTATTGAAAGGAGGCTTAAACTTAGATTTCCTGGATTTGATGCTAATTTGTTTTGTTTCTGTTTTAATTGCTCTATTGAAATTGGCCATCATTCACATGATTTTTAAGGGAACAGTTAATGTAGGAAGTTTTGGATTTTTCCTATGACTGTCATGTTTCGACCAGGGGGAGTTGATTTCAGATGTTTGATACTCCTTCTGTCTGGTAATAAAGATGCGGGAAATATTTGCTTGGCATCGTGTGCATCGGAACAGTCTTGACTGGTGGTTTTGAGCTAAATGCTCTGTTCTCATGATGAATATACCATCTTGAGATATTTTAGTTAGTAATTTTGTTACGTTAATTCTCATTTTAACAGTGTTGACGTTTCTCGGTTTTTATTTATATTTTTCTTTTTACATAAATTTTTAAAGTAGTTTTTGAGAATGGTATAACGGGGAGTGGTGTTTTTGGAGAATATCAGTTTTGCATATAATCCATTGTTAATGTGGATTTGTGTGTTTCGCCAGTTAAGCTGTATGAAGGATGTCACATGAATTGCTAGGTGAGATTTTTTTTTGCATTGTCTTAATCGGATGAAATGATCGGACGGTTTCTTTTAATGAGCAATATTTGTTGAAAATGGTTTTAGGTTTTGTGAATTAGTTTTTAAATTATAAATTTTTATATAGTATAGATTTTTTGACACATGTTAGAAGTTATTTTGTTTTGCAGATGTAAAAATCTAGTGAAAGAAAAATTGAAAAGGGGGGCCCTGTGGTTTTTAATTGTTTTCATAAGATGTTAATTCTCGTGTTAATGGTTAGATTTTTAATAAATGTTAGATAAATTTTTATAGAGACAGTTTAAATTATTTATGCAAATTATGTAATAGGTTGAAGGGTTGCCTATTTGGAAAGTTGGGTTAATTTTTAATGAACATTAAGAGATTAGAGTCTTGTTGAATCATTTTTTTTTAGGATAAGGATTCGAAGACATAGTAATTTGCTGTTCAAATTTAAGTTGTTTGGATAATGGAATGTAATTTAAGTAAAGCTGTTTTCTCTTGGCAGGTGTTGAATTTCTGTAATTTAAAAGGTTTGATGGTATTTGTTGGTGAGTGATGCTGGTACAATGAGCTTCAGAGATGTTCTGTATTTTTAAGACCTAGGTGTGAAATGATGTTGAAAAATAAGAGAAATTTTTTTTACGAATATTTAAGGAAAGTTGTGTCAAGTATCCGGGTGCTTGATGGATTAAGTGTAAGGATTTTTAGAGTCTGTTTGGTGCCTGTAGTAGTCATAGTTGAAAATCTTTGGAAGTGGTGAACGTGGTTGATGCTCTATTACCATAACAGCTGTAATGCTGTAATTTCAGTTTTTAAACTACTGGTGTTTAAAGGGTTTTGTTTTAAAGTTGTTGTCAATTTTTGAGTAAGTTTTTACTCACCCGGGTCTACAATTTACCTTTGTCCAATTTTTTTTGAGAGGTTGTGTGTGAAGTCTCTAGCGCTAGAGCAAATGGGAGAGAGTGTATGTACGGCAAAAGGTACCGAGACGTCGGTGTTGAATGAATGTTATGTTCCCCTTTATATGTGCCTGGTCTATCTGGTTTTTGATAAGGTGATTTGTAGCATTAAAATTGTTTTTAATTGATTTAATAAGTAATATGTTGTTGAGGGTGTTTGTGAAGAGCATTTTTCTGGGTTTACCATAAATGCAAAGCCTTAAATTAGTAAGGATTGACATGTTTCCTGAAGAATATACTCTGGACTGATAAACAAGTGCCATATGGATTAGTTGATTTATAAATTTGAGGTGAGTGGAATATGAAGTTTTTGACCGGCATTGCTTGACAAAGAGTCTATAGTATAAACACGTTAATTTTTTTTTTTTATTGGTAACATATGTTTAATGAAGTTATAATAAAATTTAATGAAGTATGATATGCATGAGACAGGAATAGTTTCAAATTTGTTTCAGATGGGTGTATTTTAATTAAGATTTTCTATAAAGAACTTTAAATTTTTTGTGTTAAAATGTTATAATATTGCAGTGTATATGCATATTTTTGATGGTGTTAGACCTATGGGAAGAGGTACTGATGATGAACTGGACTGTTTTTATATATTTTTGTTATTATGTGTGTTAATTTATTTTGTCTATATATGTGTTTGTTTTTGTAGCATTCTGGAACTCATCGTAATTTTTTTTAGGTTTCTCCAGCCTTCTTTCTTCATTCAGTTTTTTTTTTGTGTATCAGGTAAATTTTGAGATGGAATGTTTTTGACTAGTTGATGTAGGTTTCTTGAGCGTATGGAGAGTTTATTTTTAGCCATTGGAGGATCATTGGTTTTAGGTAACAATTCTTTGTGATTGTAGGTGGTTTTTCTGTTGGCAAGGCTTTCCATGTGCATGGATGATAAGAGGGGGGGCATTTGTTAGGAAAAAGCAGTCCCTAGTTCTTATCACCATGCTTATTTCTTTCACTTACCTCATTTGCATTTCATTAAAGTTATTTATAATACATTATATATATATACTTTCTTGATATAATATCCTTTTATTTGATTATTAAATATAATACAATACTTTATATATATTAAAGATAATTACTTTTACAACTTACCTTTTATTTAATTTATCCTTAAGAAGTATACTTGATAAATATCTCTCAGTGATATCTGTGATAAATGTTTTTATTAAAAATAACATTAAGTCATTTTTAATAAACTTTCTTTCAAACTACAGTTTCATATCTTATAATGTTTAAAGCCCTTTTACTTCACATTTCAATCCTTTGCTCACGACATTTCCGGATAGCATCTTATCGACACATCGACCGTATCTCTTGTTTATCTGAGTAGTTCTTCCGAACGCTCATAGATGGCGATGTGTTTCAACGCAGTCGTAGTTCGTTCCTTGCCTCGTGCCGATGTTGTTAGATTTGCATACGGCATTCGAGAAGCTGATAGAAGAAGCGATCGGACATGCGTGGAAGTTTCTCTTTTAGGGTGTTGCAAGTATAAATAGTTCTGCCCATTGACATTCGTAGCTGGCTTGCATCCTTTTAGTTGTTTGTTTATTATCCTCGTGTAGCGTCTGGAGATATGTGAAGGCTGTGGTTATGATCTTTCCGGTGTGATGCAATAGAATGGAGTTTCGTTTATAAAGCATTGGTTTGGTTTTACATATGAAAGGAATATAATTGTTCAGATTAATATCGTAGTGCTGTGTTTGATTTCTTTGGAACTCTGAGTATTTCGATATCTTTAACGATGATCGATAGTGGTCAAGCCTGATGGTTTTTCCCCGTATGTTTTAAAGATGAAATACGTGTGGTTAACCTGGCTGGATATCTTTCTCATCAAGGTGTTAACTTTGTGTTAGTCGACGTGCTCATCGTTCTAAAGTATCGCCATGGCTGCATAGAGATCTGATGTTGACGAACGGAGGAAGTGCTTGAATGCTTCAAGTAGTTTTTCCTTTTCATGTAATGCTTTTCAAGCTAAAGATGTGCTGGATACCTATTTGCTGTTTATTTAATATTAGAACAGGTTTCATTTATTTGAGTTTTTCACAAGTCCACATAAAGTTAAAAATGAACGTTCTTGGCTTATTTACTTTGAGTTCCGGAATAATATGATTTGTGTATTTAATGAGGTTTGAGTTTACACGTCATGGTGTCTGTTTATTGTTTATTTAAATAAGCTTATTTCTATTTTTAAGTAAGTGATTATATATATTTAAGTTTACTATATTTGCATTTTTACATGTGTTAAGTTTTGAATAAATATATTGATTGTTTTAAATATAGTTGTCTTTAATTCTAATCTTCATGGAATTCATACATTTACTTTAATAGTTAGTTTAGTTGGACATATATTTCATGTTAGAAATTGAATCTTAATTTAATAGTTTAAATTAACTTTTTGGGGTTATTAAAATCAGCTAATACGCTTTTACTGCAAATTTCATCTGCTATTTCTCTAAACCCCAGTCAGTACATTTGTGCTGACCAATAGTAAAACATCAACACACAGAAAATAAATTGCATCAAAATGTCGAGGCCAAAGTTACAGATATATTAGCACTGAGTATTCATTCTGAATTGAACCTGCTTCGTCAAGAGTTAAATCTGTAATTCTTGTATCTCATGCTTCTAAGAAAGTACGAGTTCTACAGTTGCCGCGCCTCGATCTAATTATAAAAGACTTAGCAAAATCTGGAAAATGATTAGTTTTTAATGCATGGACCACTATCTTGGAATTTAAATTTTTATTTTCAAATGCATGCCTGTGCTCTTTGAGTCTTATTTCAGATAAGACTCAAGGAGTACATCATTCATTGGTGATGAGGGATTTCATGTACCGAAACGCCCAATTTAAATATGTTTTTTTATGTTTTTAATGTTTTATGTAATTGTAATGAAATGTCTGTAATTTTAATGATTTTAATATAGTCCTAAATATGTTGAGACGTAATATTTTTGTTTACACCAAATAAAGATATATATGCTTAAAGTGATAAAACATAATACAAAAAGGCTTATAAAAACCTTTTAATAGACAGATCGGCATGCTTTGAACACAGAAACGGCGACATTTTCCACATCAAATTGATAAAAAATATATTCTCACATTTTTTTTTTAAATAAACATGATAAACATAAACCACGAGAACATATGAATAATAAATGCACGTGCTTAAAAATGGTCAACTGTAGACGTAAAAATTATTATTTTCTTATTACTTTTTTTTTTTTTTTTTTTTTGTAAAGCATTTCGTATCAAATTTTACGGAATTCTAAAGAGACTGATTCATTGCATAAGTTCTCGCTACGCATATAGATTTCTATTGATTCATGAGTAATGAAATAGACATAAAATCTTGATGGATAAATTATTTTGCTATTCTTAAAATCAATTTGTAAAGTCTGTATCCTAAGTATAGCCTAGCCGAAACTGTAGTTCTTCTGTCATATTTGATATCTGCCATATGCACTGAGTTCAATATATAACAGGAGGTCTCAGTCGGCAGTCAGAAGCATGAAAGGCAAATGAAGCATGCAAGGTAAAAGTAAAAAAATAGTACGCGTTGTCAATGTTAGACATTAGTGTTCACTTACTTTTATCCTAATTTTTGGATCTCTAATTAAGGTGTGCTTATATCATTCATAAATGATTCACTAATCATGTAAGGGAATGCGATAAATAACATGTTTTGTCATAAATGCGAGCTAAAAGTATTGTCAGTGTATCCTTCCGCGCTGACCGATGGAAATCATGTTGGGTAATAGGAAAAAAGGTCTCCTGTTATAATAGAGCTCAATGGGCATATGTATTTTTTTTAAATTATTGTTTAAAACTTCTATTTAGAATTACTATATAGTATTGCCATGCTCCATCTGCCCTGTTGAACGGGATATCATAAACACCTGATAGTTTATATGACTGTATTGGATCTATTTTCATACAGTCTTTTAATTTTATGGAAATTTTCTAAAAAACAGATATTGAGTTTGCTAAGTTTATATTTCAATCTTTCATAGAATCCAGGAAAAGTAGATAACTTTGAGTTTTGCTTATAGAATTTTTTCTTCTTCTTCTTCTCCAAGCTCCTCGTAATTAATTTATTAATAGTGTTTTCTTTATATCCGGTATCTCTTGCGATATCGTGTATTTTATTTATTTCATTGGTTAACTAATCAGGAGTACATACTTTAAAGGGTCTCTGAATAAAATGTCTAAAAGCAGAAATTTTGGAGGAAAAAGATGCTTGAGCATTATATGGGATAATGGATTGATTGGCTGTTGGTTTTCAATATAAACAGTACGTTCTATGCCATGGTGGGTTTCGATTAACAGCGTATCCAAGTAAGGGAGTGTACCATTCTGTTCAACTTCCAAAGTGAATTTAATCTTAGATTCACGGTTATTGATCTGAGCAAGGAATTTTTTATGTAAGGTATCCGCATATTGCCATATGATGGAAATATCGTCTATGTATCTGAGCCATGTTTTTTTTTTTTGGGGGGGGGAGGGTGTAAAATCTAATTTATTATATATATCTAGAGTTGCAAAGGCTAGAAAAAACCCGGTATAAACCTGGGAATAAACCGGGTTTTTGGGAATAAACCGGGTTTTTTGGTAATAAACCAGGTCTTTTGGGAATGAACCGAGTCTATTGGAAATAAACCCGGGAATAAACCCATTATTTGCAACTCTATATATATCAGTTTATGAAGGTCGACATATACATTCTGCTAATAGTCCAGATATAGAATATTAAAATATACAATAGTTTCAAGCTTTGTAATAATAGATTTTAAATTCGGTTTTGTCAGAAATTACAAGTTCTATATTTAGTTTTTCTTATTTCAAACTTTAAACACATATTATACATTGTAACGCAAACAAAAAAAAGTTAAAATATACTAAAGTTCCACTTTTTGTATCACTTCAAATTGAAATGCTATATATTGAAGAAAAAAAAGTTGAATGTATATTCTTAAGAGTTAAAAACATTGTTTTAAAAAATAACATGAAAGAATTTCACAATTCTTATGAGCTGAAAAAATAATCACAACAAAAATATTTTTGAAAAGATGTGATATCTTTTTAAAAAAATAAAAATAAATAAATATAACTTGGTAGTTTTTTTTATATTTAAAATTTAATTCATTTACCATTTTTAAACTTCGTCGAATCACTCACATTTTAAATACAACAAATTCAATGAAAATTGCTAATTGTAAATATTTTTTTAATAGCGGAAGGAGTACATGCAAAGACAACTTCTCTCGCGACGCATGCTAAAAACACTAGTTTTTTGAATTTCTTTCCAAAGCAGTGACACAACACTCTGTGTGGTATCAAATGCCCAAGGAATATCTGTTATTTGTTGAATATCTGGGAATATCTGTTATTTGTTGAATATCTGGGAATATCTGTTATCTGTTATTTGGCCTGGGAATATCTCTTCTGCAAATTTTCGAATATTACGATCACTTGTACAAAGATCTAAGTGTTGTCGGTAAAACTTGTTCCAAAATTTTTAAGATGTCAAATGATACTTTAGCATTAAAATTTCGCTTTCAACAACAATTGCCACTACCCGCCAAGTTATTTGTATCAACGCTATCATGTTTAAACATTTACAAGACTTGCATAGGTAAAATTCTACTACCTGTAGTTTATCCTGAAATTTTCTACTTACAATTTCCACCATTTTTCCCTTCCAACTTTGGATTTTGTGACTCTTATCGTTGTTAGTGACATTTATCCTTTGTAATTCTCCGCCCGCATACATTTAAGTATAGATATATGAGATTCATTATCATATACGGATGTATATAATTGCAATGATAAATGCAATAATAAATGCAATAATAAATGCAATAAATAAATGCAATAATAAATGAAATAATAAATGCACAATTTAGGAAGTTATTTTGATATCCTATTTAACCTATCCTAGAACTTTAATGAATATCACTGACATAAAGCATGATTAGTTACTGCAGAAGTAGGATGTTGAATATCTTAGATTCGCTGAGCTTCTTTGGAGATGAAAATTTCTCTTGAATCTACTAGTATTTGTTTTATTCCTCAACACGTACATTATACTACCCCTTAATTTATGCACAGAGAACAAGTGCTTTGCATCTGTTGAAAATTGGGGAAGTTGAGATTTAGAGTATGCCTTTTTTGTTTAAAGAAAATGGAAAATTGCAGACGGCACAGGATCTTTGAGTATGTGGAAACGATCAAAAACATCACAGTTTTCAAAGTGCTAAAACACAAATAACATGCAATTAAGATTGTATTTCCTTTTCCGAAAAAATATATATTATTAAGTATATAATACAGAAAAATAAATGCTGTGTATACAAAAATAACATTTAAATGTTAATTTTAAAAATTCGTATCACTAATACGTGAATGAAAATCATTAAGTACTGTGCACATAATAAAACTGGGCCCCACTAGTGGCTGAGAGGTTCCCCTCTCAAATCTGGTTGACGGAACGTGCTGAGTTCAAATCCTCGTCGCACTCGTCAACCTAACCGTTCGGAGTTTCCGTTCCGATTTCTTCAAACCTTGCCGTAAATACGGGTTAGGATCCCTTAGAAAGACCCCCTACGGAGAGCACTTTCCCCATGGCCTATATCACTCGTGTAGATAATCGGCCATCATAAAACCTACCAACAAACCATGGTAAAACTCGAAATTGTGCAAATAAAAAACGATTTTTGACCAAAATAGAATCATTACACAATTACCTCTAACTTAAATTTTAAAAAATATACACAAAAAGTATTATTTAAAATTTAATTTTAACACAAAATTTCAAATTTGTCAAACGCAAAAATAAATTAATTAATTAAAATAAAACAAAATAAAAGAAATGTATGTCAATTTTCTTTTTTATTTCAGCACGTAGACTATTAAAAAAAATGCACATGTGGTTAAATGTTTAAAGCTATAGCTCATACAGTTTGAAATTAACAATGTGCGAAAACTGAAAATTTACTATCAAATTTTTAATATCAAATTTTTAATATCAAATCACAGGATACATGTAAAGGCAACTATGCTTATAACTAAAGAATGATGTAGATTTTTGAATGCGATTTAATGCATACTGTTCAGCAATGTTTAAAGAATCGAAATAAACTAAAAATCGAAAATTGATTTTTTTTAAAGGTCAAATCACCTATGATCCTTTAAAATTATTTACCATATAAATAGAAATTATTTTACTTTTTAAATGTTAATTTTACAGGAGAAGATTTTCAAAACAATAATGTTATGAAAAAATATATATATAATAACGTTCTGCTTTGAAAATTTTCAAAAAATGGAAAGAATAATAAAGTAGAATAAACGATTGCTGAGAATCTATATGATATCCCAGAAAATTTGTCACTTTATCTTTTATTTTAATGTGCTAAGACCAAATTTTATATTGAATTTATGCCTTATGCACATAATAAAACATAAAGTTCATAAATGGGGAATGATAGAACTAATAAAACTATAAAAGCAGCAGAGGTTGTGTTCAAATAAATATTTCATGTTATACTTTCTTTAAAACAACTTTTTAGTTAAAAATTAAAAAAAAAAGTTTAGAGATAAGAAAATACATTAAAATGACTTTGCTTGCTTTTTAAAAGTATCCTTATTTTAGTTTCAACTTTTTTAAAGCGGCCGTTCAAAACAACAGTAAAGCTGTTTGCGTTTTATTTTAACTATTTCACTTTCATTCCTGTTTGAAATAGATTCACTATTCATGACTTTTTATGTATTCTTTCCAAAAAATACATTTATTTCTCATTAAATATTCTGCAAAAGAGAAAAAGGTTTCTGGATATTCCATTTTCCATTTCTGGTTAAATATCTTTAATACTTGTAACTAAAATTTTACTTTTATCTAAAAGTACATATAGGTATTTTTCTTTTACCGCAATTCAGAAAAAGTACAAATAGTGGAGTAAAGTGGCATTCAAGTAATATGAACTTGCGTAAAATATTTAAAAGTACAAGTATTAAATTTTAGATTACAAAAAAAAAAAAAAAAAAAAAAAAAAAGAGATAGAATAGCAAAGAACCGCAAGTATATCACTAAACACAAAACTATAAATTTGCATTAAATACTGTAAAATTTTAATTATGAAATATCTAATTTTAGTATCTTAAAAAAGTTATAGATAATAAATCAACTGGTGCATATGTCTGGCATCACATATTGAAGTCACATGACATAATCTAATGCATTATATATTATGAAGTGGAAATAAAATGATTTTGTTTAAATTTTTGATAAAATGCATACTAGCAACTTATATCTCCGCTACTTGTTATGGCTTTATATTATTGATTTTGCAGCTTCTATACTGAGAAGTATGTTATATTCACCATACACATTAATACACACATTTAAACAGATCTTGAAACAAAAACTATAAGTTTGATTACACCTGCATATACATACATTGCTTTAGCATAGGCAAATATGACTGTTACTGGCATTTGATTTGTTATGTTCTTTTGCATGAGACTTTTTAATTGGTAAATTATAATTTTAACTTATGTAATACAGGGTGATTATAAAAAAAACTATCCCGATATATGAGTCCTTAACTGTCACACCGTTTAGAGAAACTGACTGAAATTTTGGTTTTAAGTATTTTGAGGTATGCGCTCAAGAATCGTATGGAAAACAACAGTTAAACTCTAACAGTTACGGTTACAGTGACAAAATTTTGAAAATTTCAAATTTCAACATCTATTTTTTTTATTGGAATGTGATCTTCATAGTAAAAAATCATAAAAAGCGTTGGAACGGTACCTGTAGCTCGAAAATTGCCGGCACTAGACACACTAAGAAGAAAAGTGAAAACAACGAATAAGGACAGAGAATCAACCGAAAACAAAACATTTTATTGTGTTTCACAAATTTTCCACGTCACACACGAAGACACGTTGCACGTGGCAGATGGTGGATAGCACTGAATAATAAAACGTTTTACTTTCTGTTGCTTCTCTGCCCTTTATTGGTCTCTGTCCTTTCACTTTTCTTCTTAGTCTCTCTAGTGCCGGCAATTTTCGTGTTACAGTTACCGTTTCAACGCTTTTTATGGTTTTTCACTATGAAGATCACATTCCAATAAAAAAAAATAGGTGTTGCCATTTGAAATTTTCAAAATTTTGTCACTGTAACCGTAACTGTTAGAGTTTAACTGTTGTTTTTCATACGAATCTTGAGCGAATATACATCAAAATACTTAAAACCAAAATTTCAGTCAGTTTCTGTGAACGGTGTGACAGTTAAGGACTAATATATCGGGATAGTTTTTTTATAATCACCCTGTATATTCATATACAGTTTACTTCTGTTGATTGACAAACACCGGTCCTAATACGATTTTTCCAAATATAAAAAATAAGCGGCTGATCCAATTATGAGAAGTAAATTTATAAGCAATAATTTGTTCTGTAATTTCCATGTTGTAACAATTAAATGGCTACACAAATTAAAGGGTGTCCCAGGTAACTTTGAAAGTACAAGTAAGCTTATTTATTCTCAGTAATATATATTAGATTGCATAAAATACTATAAAAATTAAAAAGCGCTAAAGTGAGAAGATGCAAAATTAAAATCTAATAAATAGAGTTTATGTTTGATGATGAGAAATTTTAGGCAAATTTTATTCTCTGAATGGTATTTTACCTTTTCTAAATCACAAAAGCAATAAAGATAATCATAAAAGTTTATCATGAAAGTTAATAAATGTTGTTTATATAAACGATCTTAATTATTTGAGAGATAAATAATATACATTCCATAATATAAAATAAAAACAAAAGTGATATTTTATCAGTTGTCTCTGACAAGGGATTTTCAGACTCTTATTTCAAGATTAGATCCTTGAAAATTAATCAAATAAATGTTTGTTTTGTTTTCTTTTTTTCGAAAAGATATCTTTCTGACAAAAATTATATATTGGGCATGATAAAGTTGTATCTCATTATGTTTGAGTGAAAATGGTCTACAAAAATAGCAGAAAAGAAGTAAATGTCAAACAACTTTGAAGAACGGGATAAAAAATGTTTGGAAAATATATATACTAAAAGTGTCAAAAGCGCTTTTGCATAAGTGACAACAAAATGGCGTATTATGGCTGCCAAAAGACCATTTTTCAAAGTGTCTTTGATATTTTTTGTATCTGTAATTCAGATTTATTTAAAAAATAATAAATTTCTGGCAAGAACTATCTCCTCACTTATAAAGTGAGTTTAGATTTTGTGTGCAAGCTTTTTTTTCTATGTTAACGCGTGTGCGTGAAAGCGACATCTATCTTTTATTTTACTTTAATTTTCACTAGAGCGATTCGGAATAGATGAGTCTGAATTTCTGGGTATTTTCTGCATTATTAATGATAATTATATCGTGGTGGTCAGCAGGCGAACTGTAAATATGAAGATGAAAATTTGAACAAG
Organism: Maratus michaelseni; assembly: GCA_963931845.1. NCBI lineage: Eukaryota > Metazoa > Arthropoda > Arachnida > Araneae > Salticidae > Maratus > Maratus michaelseni. The sequence continues at coordinate 459,244,180 of OZ007588.1, forward strand.
TGGTTTAGCCAAGTTTCGACCAACGTAGTAGAATTAGACAATTTTGGGATATCCAATTGCAGCAGTGTATCTTTTCAGCATGACAGCTGACGTGGTCTTGAGATTGAAATCTAATTCTGAAGCGCGTTTTCTTAAGAGTTCAAATTAGATACTCTGATTGAAATGAAGTTGGGATCCACAGGATTCGTCAATTAGTGACATTTTATGTAGTTTTGAAAGCGACATACTGTTTCACTTTTTTTTTTATTGAGCAGCCAGTTAAAACTTGTACGTTTCATCCTTTGTGAAGTGATATTGAAGTAGTCATTTTTCGTCATGTAAGTTAAGTTTTTATTAATAGCTGTAAATTTAAATTGAATTAAGAGTTAATAGAAGTGAAATTCGAATCTAGATTTAACAAGCCTAGTAAAAGACTCCAGCCCCATTATCAGCCCACCTATTTCTTGTTTTAATAAACTTGTTCTTTTAAAATTAAAATCTCTGTCATGTCGTATCCTATACGTGACGGGGCGGGCATTTTTTTACAAAGTTTAATCTCAATGTGTTGTTGTTTGTTCCTATTGTGTTTGGAAAGGTTGCGCAGAATTTTAGTAGTAGTCCATTAAATAGCGTTAATTAAACCACAAGCACCATTTTTCGCCTGAATAGTTAAATAGACTTATGAATATTAAATGACTGTATACATTATTTGTATTTATTGCATTATATTAGAAAAATACTTTTCTCAAACATTTCCCTGTATAAATAACTCCACAGGTACACCAAAAGATAAGACCATTAACAGAAACCTTCAGAACAGAATCCTCAATAAAATTTATTAGTAATATATTTTTTGTTGAAATAAACTAAAAATGTAACAATATTAAATTGAATTTCTTAGAAAGAAGTCTACCTTATCAAATAAAATATGAAACACCCACAATTTAATTATTTCTATCGCTTCTCTTGAAATATTTACATCATTAGAAACTGAACTCAATTTTAGAAAGATTTTAATAGGAATATATATGTTTAAAATAAATATAAGGCAAGAAAATATTTTATCTCAACTTTTGTCTGTATTAATTTATAAAAGCAAAAAAAATAGCTCGCAAAAAAAAAAAAAAAAAAAAATAAACTTAAATGCATGTAACCTGTTATAGTTCTTGATAAGATAAACTTACAGAATACTCTAGAGATTGGCAACTTAATCATATGTAATTAAAATAGTTATAAAGAATAGTATCTGCATGAAATTATCCAAGAGAAAATGTTTTATTTTAGTTCATTATTATTATTTGTGTTATGGAAATAAATTTTGTTTCATTGAATTTTGTTTCATTGAATAAAATATTAAATCTGAGAAGTACCCAAAGTTCACATTTCGTAAGCTGTTTTGTTCAATTAAATGAGTTTAGAGTTTATTAATATTATTCAAATTTATTCAAATTTAATATAATTTTTTATTTTATTTGCTTTTATGGTCAGCATTTTATTTAGATGCTTCATTGAAATGAAACATTGTATAAGTCGTGCATTTCAAACACACTTAAAAAATTTTCCAATGTTTTTGTTTGATATTTATTCAAAGAAAATAATAATAATAATAATAATAATAATTAAAAAAAAAAACATAATTGTCAGCCAAATGACAAGTTTCGCAAAAAGAATAAATAAAAAAAATTATAAAACTACTTAAATGCACAATTGCGTTATAATTTAAGAGGTATTGCAACATTGAAATATATGAATTTAAATAAAATAAGTTGAAACTGGTGTGAACAATAATCACTAAAATATCTTCTTAAAACACCATCAAAATTTGTATTCTATTGTCTTGATTTTACTCGTTTGTGATTGGCTGTTGTCCCCTCCTTCTGTTTTCCTATTGGCTGTTGTTTCAGCTTGTTTCCTCTCCCTTATCTCTCATTTCAGTCTTGCTGCTGCTTTCATAGTAGAAGCACGTGCGCCTGACGAAGAAAGACTCAGATCTCTCGAAAGGCCTAGCGCTTTTTAATAAATTTTGATGGTGTTTTAAGAAGATATTTTAGTGATTATATGAATTTAAGTCACTATAAACATTATTGTGCAGTCGGTTATAAAAAAGTGTTCGAACATTCCAACCTTAACAAAAATGTGACAAATGAATTAAAATAATAAATATACATTTATTTGATTCAACTTTTATATATACTAATATTAATATTTTTTTATTATAATATACTATGCATATATATAATATAGAGTACTATAATTACTGTACTATATATACTAAAATGTATTATAATATATTTCTATATTATAATAGCTCAATTCATTTGATTGAAGAAAACAAATATGGCTGACCGCTTTAAAAAGAATTGAATTGATTGTGATTTTTAACTCTCTCAAACAACGGCGAACAATATAGAATTAGTTCGCCTGCAGAGAATAAAATCAGAAAAGAAATTTGACGTCTATGAACGAATTAAATTAATTTTAGTTTTACAAGTGTACCAACTAATGTCATTTGGTAATTATTATTCGTGAAGAATTATTATTATTATTTTTAATCGTATCCACGCAAAACACCTTAACTTGATCATTTTCGAATTGAAAATATATTTTAAAGTTATAAATTACATTTATTATTGACGCTGAGATGAATTTACCCTTTTGGGAGATACCTGATGATGACGAAACTGCGTGAAATTGACTCAGCTTTGTAGAATTATATATATATACACTGAGTGGCCAAAAAATTAGAGATACCCTCTAATAACAATTTGGTCCACCTTTAGCTCTGATCACAGCCGATATTCTTCTTGGCATGGACTCAAAATGTTGCTGATACCGTTTCTGAGGATTTTGGCCCTTTCTGGAATAATGGCAGCTAGCTGTAAGTTGAGTCAAATTGGATGGTGGCGTTTCCAAGCTTTAAAGTACTCTTTCGACTTTGTCCAACAAATGATCAGTAGGATTGAGGTCAAGGGACTGAGTTGTCCATGGAAGCAAGTTAAACTCTGATTGATGTTCCTGAAACCAATTCAAGACATGATGGCAAGTTCCATTTTCCAGCTGAAAGTTCTATCTCCATAAGGAAACATTATAGCAATAAACGAGTACACGTGATCGGCAACGATGTTGAAATAAGTTGTGCTGTTCAGAATTGTGTCCACAGGTATCCAGGGACCTGGTGTATTCCAAGAAAATATTCCCCACACAATAATTTCCCCGCCACCAGACCGAAGAGTTGTAATTTGGCAAGAGGGGTCCTTGAATTCTTGCAATTTGAGCAATATTCCGATTCTGTCATCTACATGATGGACGGGAAACGAGATTCATCGGACTAGTTATTTTTTCCAGTCCTCAAGTGACCAATTTCGTCGTTCCTTTGCCCACAGCTGGCGTTTCTTCCTATTTTTCTGTGATACCAAAGGCACTTTTGATGGTCTCCTGCTGCTAAAGCCCATCCTTTGCAAAGTCCGTCTTATTGTTCTTTGGGATATACTTCGTAATGTACCTGCAACTATTTCAGCTGTAATTTGTCGTATTGTTGCCTTTCCGTTGCTATGGACTATGCGTCCTATTCGCCTTTCACCTCTCTCGTTCGCCAGCCAGTCTTTTTCGACCAGATTGGTCCTTAATGCTTGAAGTTTTTTTTTCTCAACTGCCACTCTCTAAACACCCGAGATAATCTTGGACAAGAACGTCCTAAAAGAGTCGTCGTTTCAGAGATGCTGGCACCGATGATCATCTCTCATTCAAAATCACTTAAATTTTTCGTCTTACTCATTTTTACAGTAATTTCTGTGTTAAGTATGTCTTACGAAGCTGAGAATTCCTTATATAATGAACTCTGCATTGTTACGTCATTCTACGTCACTGTCGGACTGGTTTACATTCAAATAAGAGGTGTCTCTAATTTTTTGGCCACTCTGTGTATATATATTATTTTTATTTTATTTTATTTTATTTATTTATTTTTTAATTAATTAATTATTTTTTTTCCTTCCTTTTTGAGAGTCCTTGCATATTTTTAGACGATTTTCATGTTACGTACAAAGTTATTTTACATTAAATGTCTGTGTTTTAAATTTATAATTTGTTATCCATTACTCTGAACTACCTTTCTACACTATAAATTCAATGACAATAATGACTTTAGGTAGGGATTACTTTGGTCCATTCCTCTTGAACAACTTTCCAAAGAATATGAAATGTAGGTGGGTGTTTGGATAACTCTCTTTCCAGTCCGAAAAATCTTAAAGCGCAAAATTATGTAGTTAACATGAACAGATATATATTTTTATTTATTTATTTATTTATATATATTTATTTTTCCGGAATGCCGACTACCAACATTTCACAAGCACAGAGAGTCCTTGCAAAATTTTAGACGATTTTCATGATACGTACAGAATTATTTTACATAAAATGTATGCTTTTTAAATTTATAAATTGTTATCCCTTATTCTGAGCTAACTAACTTTTATTTTGGTCCATTCTTCTTGAACAACTTTCCAAAGAATATGAAATGTAGGTCGGCGTTTGGATAACTCTCTTTCCAGTCCGAAAATTCCCAAAGCGCAAAAATCTATGGGTAACATCAGGAGATAGCAGGTATAACAGTGAAGGGTACAGCTCTGATACCAGTTTCTAGTTCAATTTTTCTCAGGAAATTAACAGTGAATTGTGATACGTGGCTGCTTGCTTTATCTTGATGTAGTTCAACAGATTAATGGAATTGGGGGTAAAGAGATGTTATATTACATGTTTGAAGATTGGGAGTAAAATATGTTTGTGGAGTTGTGAATAGTGTGTGGAGTTGATCTTAACATTTTTCTCCACTCTATTTTTTTTAAATTAACCGTTATATGCAACAGAAACAACGATCATAAATCCTTTGCTAAACCTTTCTTTAGATATATTGAAGTATGGTTTAAGAATTTTTTCTCCTCTTTGATGATAATAAATGAATCTCTTTTTATTACAGTTATTTAAATAGATCCATCCTTAATCTACTGTAACAACATTTTCCCATTTTACTCCAGATAAATGCTTCTCATAAAGGATTCTGCATCGTGTTCTACTTTCGGAGATATGTCGTGGAGAAAGACGATGGACATTGTGTTTTTTGGCCTTTTTAACACTTTCCAACCTAGTTGAAAAGTGTTTATGACTTCGGTTTGTCTGGCCGTCTGCCGTCTGTCCGTGCTCTAAATCCCATAAATATGCTCGGATTGTCTTTCAATTTTTAGATGTTATTATCGCTCTCTATTCCAACTGAAGTGTGTAGCACTTATAGTTTTTTTACAGGGACACTCAAAATATTTCCGTTACATTACGGTCTATGGGGAAAAGTCATTTGCGGTTTATTTTAATGATGTTACACAATTGCAAACACATTGTAATTGATATATATCACTAAGGTGTATTACAAGAAGCTTAATATGGAATAGCGTGTGCATAGCACTTACAGTTAATTTACAGGGACAGTCAAAAGAATTCCGTTACATTACGTCTATGGAGAAAAACCGTCTGTGGTTTATTTAAATAATGTTTCCCTATTTTAAACGCATTGAAATTTATATATATCACTAAGATGCATTACAAGAGGCTTACTACAGAATATTGTGTGTATAGCAGTCATCGTTCTTTTACAGGGACACACAAAATAATTCTCTACTGTCTGTTAACAATAATTCCTGGAAGTGTGTTTTAATTTACTGAACGCGATTTTAAATTTAACTCACTTTTTGTTTATTACGTGGTGTGTATAAATTCTGTAGATCATATACAGGGAATCACAAAAGTTCGCGTACACATTTCCGTTTATTGACAGAAACTCCAGAAAGAGAATTTTAAACTGTGCTACGCGTTTCTTAACTGATCTAAAATTTAGCATCCTATGTAGTATATATATACAAATCTATAGATCATATACAGGGCTGAATAAAAGTATTCGGATATTTTTCCGAATATTGTATACGTTGGAAATTCATGAAGTTATGTTTTTAAATATGTTATGCGTTTTCCAAATTGTTTACTTAGATGTTATCTTTCAGCTTATTAAACGGTATGATTTGTAAAATTATTTTGGAAGCGTTGGAAAGTGTTACACAATCTATGCTTGACGCATGTTTTTTTCGTTCTTGTTAAAATTCAAATCAGTGTTAATGATTTTGTGAACTGTTGTCACTGAGCATTTTAATGATTAAAAGCTATTTACTAACTACTAATCTTTTTTTCAATTGCGGTAAATATTGTCAGGAATCTGAGGATCACACGTTAGAAAAAAATTATATAGAACATTTATGAGTAGATCCTTTTAGCTTGTTTGGAACATTTACTGATGTGTTGTTATTAACAATATATATTTTTTTCTTTTAAATTATGTTTAAAAAATATCTATTAAAAGAATATTTTGCATCATTCTTTTTTGTTTATTTTAATTAGAGAGACAGTTATTTTAAATGAATATTTGTCTATTTTACTATCAACGTTATAAATGAATTTTAATGAGTTCAAAAATCTTTAAAATTTATTGTCTTCTTTCAGTTTTTATATTTAATTTCTAATACATGATAGCCTAGTGTCTTTCCTTTCGTTTATATTTTTAACCATAAAAAACCTAATTTAAGCAAGATTTTTTTATTATCATTTGAATAAAAATTTTTACGTTCTAGCTAATAATTGTATGCTGTCTTGCATCTTGTCATGTGTCTAAAACATTTTCATTTTATCTAAATATTAATTATATTTTACAAGGGTTCTTTTTATTTCTCTCGCAAACCTGAAATTTAAATAACTGTTTTTCATTAAATAACAGAGGGTATGGAAAAAAAATTTAGAAATTTAGTTTCTCATTTTATATTGTTTGATCTGTATTGAAATTTGTTTAATCTATTCAGTAATTTTACGGAATGCTTTGAAAAAAAATGTTATGCTCCAAATAAATAAAATACTTATAGTATATAACTTTTCAGGAACACAAAGAAATAATGAAAAACTGAATTCAAATAGAAGCCTTTTACCTATTGCTGTATAAATTTGAAATAAATACATATTTCGGGAAATAGGAATAAAAGAAAATCTGAGGATAAAGTTTTTTCTTTCCATAAGAGAATTCAGACATGTTAAATAAATTTTAGTTTTTGAATTTTCCAGAAGTGTATTCTGGTAGCTTTCCTTTTTAATCAAGAAAAAAAAAATTGATATGGAATTTCAAAAGCGAAATAATTTCTTTAGATATTGGTGGTTTCATATAATTTCATATATTTTCTGAATACTTTTTTTTTACAAGCTTTTGCTTTAAAAAAGTAATTAGATTTAGGTTTTTTTTGACATTTTCTTTAAAATATTTTATATTTTGCAAGAAGAATACATGTACAAAAACATGGGTAAGAATTTAAGTAGAGGATGAAAAAGTAGTAATATTATGCCACATTTGAAAGGTGATCTAAAGGAAATTAAATTTCAGTCTGGTTCATTTTAACACTGATTTTTTTAAAGCATACATTTCTGAAGATAATAAGAAAATTATTATATGTTTTCAGTGAAGTGATATTATACTCAACACATTAATAAAAGTGAAATCGCAATGACAAGGATAGGATTAGAATAATTATATAAAAAATAGAGACATAAAGAAATCTTCAAAAAGGATTGAACCGTTTGGAATTTTTTAAAATCATATTAAAATTTGTTTTAGTAGCATTTTAATAAAACTAAAATACTAAATCCAAATAAATATCGTTTACAAAAAATGATGCATTTTTTGATTTAATATGTGTTGAAAAAGGTTCAACCTTGTGCTTTCAAAGATTTGTTTCCGATTAAATTTCTAAAGAGGAAAATAATTTTCTAATTAATGTGGATTTTGATAAAGCAAAACGTTATTAAATTATAATGACAACTATTCGTAACGATAATTCAGACCAATAAAGTTGTATGCACTATCGGATGAAAAGTCCCCGGGCACTTTTGACGCTAGACGTTTTGTCGAATATCTCAAAAAATACTTGATTCCTCTAGAACTTTAGTACCTCATATTTTACAGTGAAAGTTTAATAAAGAGGGCAATTTGGAGACCAACAACAAATTAAATAAAATTAATAATATTTGCGATTGAATACTACTTCCTGAGATTGTAAATTCGATTCCCCCAGCTTCATGAGGAGTTCCGTGGATTTATCTTTCAGTTCTTTACTAGCCAATAGTAATTTCAGTTTTTTACTATTTTTTGCTATCTTCCATTTATTGACAACAGTTGATAAACGAATCCTCGAGATTAAGTATAAATGTCGCAAATGTTGTTCACAGAAAAAAATTAGATAATGCCTACTAAAACATACTAAAACTAACAATTTTTGTAAAGGAAACCAGGATAAATTTTTTTTAATGATTTGACCTAATCCCTTAGTCAAAGGAAAATGAATGGAATCCAAGTTACAGCAGATCGCCACTGGTCGTTTAATTGTAATACAATCTTCCGTAATCGTTTTAGAGTTGATAAAATCAGACTGTTTTTAAAGTTTGCGGTGTCAGAACGGGGGTTGGCGATCGTAGCTCGTAGGGGGCAGAGCCCCCTAGATAGTTAAAATTTTCGTTATAATATATTCATTATTAATACAGTTATGAACAAAAAATTCTATGTTTGGATTGGAGTGAGGCACACTGTATTTTGGGAAGAACAAATGGATTGGGACCATAGCTTCCTAAACAAAATTTGCTTGTTATAGTGCAAATTATCACTGTTCAATATTTGTTCAATTATTTATGAATCACACTGTATGTGTATCCCTATATGCTATGAATGATTAAATGCATAAATCAATCAACGGATTTAACTAGAATTTGTATTTCCTTTGCTATATAAAATAAAATTAACATCCCCTCCCCTCCAAACTTATCCATTAAAAAATATTTAAACTAATACAAGCCTGACTGAACTGTGGAAGAAGTTGCCAGATTTAAATGTTTAAAACATGCGTGATACGAATGCATTATATCCTTAAATATTTATAAAATAACAAGAATTAACATTTTTCGTCAAGTAAATTAAAATAAGTACTCCTACGACACTCTAATAATAAAAGTTTTTATTAACTCTTCAATATTGGTTAAACAATTTTTGGTTAATTCTGTATATGAGAATATAATATTGGAATTATAATATTTCGCATATTTATGCATGTACTTGTTTCGAGAAGTCCTAAACAGGATTTGACAAGTTTTTGAGAAAGTTTGTCTGTTTGTATATACCGAGTGATTCAAATTAAAGTATTTCTGTGTGTAGCGATCTGTAGAAACGGCTTATGATCGTAAGGCCATATCTGGATGATATACATTTCAGAGCATGGGGAAATGATTGATGCAATAAACAATTTAGGTTAAATTCACCAATAGATGGTAATGCGAGATATACCAGAGAACAAAATTTACATAGCATGAACATGAAAGGTTCCTGCATCAAAAATATAAATAGTACGAATGTTTATGAAGCAATATTTGACGAACATGATGCTTTTACGGTTGAAGAAACATGCTTTGCTATTAAACTTTTTTTATGAAAACAACAGAATCGCTTATAGATCTCTTTAAGAGTACAGGAGACAAACAGAATTGCTTAAAGCCTAACTGACAGGTTCTTGTTTTTGGCGAACTGTTTTATTTATATTTTTGGTGTTGCTCTAGAAGAGAGGACGTTCTGCAGTTCATTCGGTATGAGGGCAAAAACAATGGATACTCCGGGTAGATGAAGCTGTTTCAACTGCTGTTGTTAAGTAGCCAAATAAGAATACAGGGGGAACAAGGATTGCTCGCACCATAGCGGAATTTGAAATTGCTGTTCACAATAGTTAAAGGTGTTTTCTGACAGAAGAAGAGCTTTAGGCAGAAGAACCATATAAAGTTGAACGCACGTAACTTTTCTACTCAACCGTCACGTGCCGCTGTTTGTCTTGTTTTTAAACAGTATTACTTGTCGTCCTTGCAGAAAAGAAGGCATATTGAACATAGCCAGATCATTTTGAAGACACTTTTTTTTGCTGTTATGTAGTTTACACGTATTTTGCTGACGTGCTTCTTGGCGTAATAGAAAGTTTCTGTGTGTATCGTATAAATTAAAAAAAATACATAATGGCACTTCGTATAATGGTAATTATTGATAGTCCATTTTACAATAATTTCATGACAATTCTCACAGCTTCCCATTTTTCCATATTAAAGATTTTTGTAAGTAAATGTTTCCATTGCATCAAGAATTTGTCAATGATCTGAAATGTATATTCCCCAATTTATGGCAGCGTTTCGTCCATGGTTTTCTCTACAGAACGATTAAAACAGAGATTCTTTATTTTGAAACATCCTGTATATATATGACGCAAATAGTTTGTGTTTTGTTTCTCAAGAACTAATGCATAGAAACTCATAAAACTTTATATTCTGTTAGACCTTGATATAAATTGGTGCTAATATTAGGTGTGGGTATCTATCGTCAAACAAGTGCGAAACTTTGTTTTTCACAATTTTACACCTAGAAAATTTTAGTGAATTTAGATTTCTAGAAATAAATATGGCACTATGACTGCATACTAAGTTTGGTAATAATAAAATTTGAAAATTGCATATAATTCATGATGGAGAAACATGTATTTTAGACGTAGTATTAATAGTAATCCGTCTGCTGCAAATCTTATGCTTCTCATTTATAACATTTTGAAAATTTTTAATCTGCAATAATAAGATTAATTTTTGTTATAATAATTTCTGAAGTTAATTTAAAAATATCTAATTCCTTAAAAATATCCCAGCTCTTAATTCTCAGTTATCCGTAAACATTACGTTAAAAGCTTTGATAATTTGTTCTAAAAAATGGTTTCTTAAAAGAGCTTATAATTTTAGTTTGAGCTATACTAAATATTTTTGTCTGTGCATAAAATCAAAATAACATCTGTAGCTTTTACGTTTCACTCATTGGCCTTTTTTACACTAATAATATGTTCAAATTAATTCATTTACTACTACATCCCAACATACTAATAAACATTTTAACTAAAATAACTTAAATAATAAAAATATGAAAAATAAAACATTCTTTTAAAATTCACCAAAAAAATTGTTTATTTTCTACAATTCCATGGAACATTTTTTCTGTTGCCATAACAACTAGTTAAATTAAAAGTCAATAAAAAATAACGAGTTTCTTATGACTATGGTGGCTACGTTACTCCCTCCACAGTAACTTATAGTTACGATACAAATATAATATTAAATAAAATAAAAATAGTGTCGAATGTCTAATCAGTCTATATAACGTTTTGGAAATCTTACATGTCTACCAGAACGTGTAGTTTTTTCTTCATCTTTATCAGGCAAATTTGTTTCTTTATAGCCCAGTCAAATTGTAGTTTGAAGTGGAAAATTCTGGTGTAATTTTTTTAGTGGCTTATTTTATGTTTTTTGGGGTGCTGAATACGAATCTGAAGTTTTCCAACAAAATTTCGTTCGGCAAATTTGTTTTTTTTTACAAAAAACCTGTAAAAACACGGACGTTTTTCGTTTTTTTCAAAATAACTCCAAAATTGTGCATTTTGCGTGAAAGTCAGCAATATATGAGTTAAAGAGAATAAAATTTCCTACATTTTATGTATTGAAAGTTTTTTTCTATGATCAATGATTTAGCCGTGAGAGTGCCTCAAAAATGGGTATTAAAAAGAAAAAATGTAAAAAAACGGGAATTACGGCATTGTATGTCGATGTAACATGGAAACAAACCATTTAACGCAAATATTAACCATCAGTGATACTAAAGATTACATTATTGACTATATTTTATGCATTTAAGGTAGGGAAAAAGTGTGGATCTGGCACCAGTGGAAGTTTTGAGCAGTGGAGTATCTCCACCTCCTCTCAAGAGTCAAAGGTGCTCCTCCTCCGGAGAGCTAGTACTCTAAGAGAATATAAAATTTTGAAAAAGGGGGTAAAGTTTGGTACAGGAGATAAAACTATCTAAAATCGTCGAAAAACAGTAATTTTTGGAAAATAGCAATAAACACTTAAAAAAATCCATTGAACAATTACATAAATATAATAATGAATCCTCTTCAGACACACAAACAATATTTTTAATTCAAAACTTAACATTTAAATATGTGTATGTTTTTCCTCCCCCCCCCCGCATTCTAGAAATTTCTAAAATGGCAGTTTCCTTGCAGGCAAATATGCAACAGATTTTCGCCATTTTAAAAAGATATTTACTGAAATATAGATTTTTTAAAAACCAATATGCTTTTAAAAGAACTGTTTATAATGCTGTCCAAAAAAGGAAATATTAAAGTGCTGATAAGATGGAGGATATTTACTGCATGAAGTCGTGTGGAACAGGGGTCAATCATTTTCCTCAATTTGTGAAAGGTATGTGTCATTTGTTAAGTACAAATACAAGGATAGTGCTGTAGTTGTGTTCGATGGTTACCCTGAAGAAAGTTGCAGAGGTACTAAATGTATTGAGCAAGCAAGAAGATCACGCAAATAAACTTCAGTAGATTCGATGTTCGACGAAACAATGGTGCCTACAGTACCACAAGATAAATTCCTAGGCAATATAAAAAACAAAGAGCGTTTGATTTTAATGTTGAAAGATAAATTTGCAGCAGCTGACATTCACACAAAACAGGCACGAGAAGATGCGGATACGCTGATTATCACCACAGCAAGGTACCTTGCGCAACAACATAACTCTGTAGTTATCGTGGGTGAAGACGTAGATTTGCTGGTGATCATGATTGGTCTCTGTAGGGGCATACATTCAAATGTATATTTTTTAAAGCCAGGCAAAGGGACAGTTTCACCACTCATTTTTTCTCCTGACTGCAAACTTGAACAATCGGTTGCTGACAACATATTATTTTTACATGCCATGAGTGGTTGTGATACTACTTCAGCCTTTTTCAAAGTAGGAGAGATGAGGTTTCTTCAGACTCTCAAAAGAAACCCTGCATTAATTAAAGCCATTGGAATTTTTGAAGACCCTATGGCAGATGCTGATGCAATTACTGATGCTGGTAATCGTTTTTTGACTTCCTTGTACAAATTATCTGACAAGGAAACCACGTCATTAAACAAATTGAGGTATCTATGCTACCTTAAGTCTGCATATAAGCCATCAACCCATTTGGCGTCCCTACCTCCTACGGAGGCTGCAGCTAAACAACATTCTTTAAGGGTGTATTTTCAAGTTCAGCAATGGCTTGGGAATGAAAAAAAATCCTGAACAATGGGGTTGGAAAAGCACCAAAGATGGTCTAGAGCCAATAACCACGCTAGAGCCACCAGCACCTCAAGCCGTTCTAAAACTCATTTCTTGCAAATGCAAGAAGACATGCCGTAAAAACTGTGGATGTAAAAAAGCAGGCCTCAGCTGCTCCAATATGTGTCTAAACTGCGAGAGCAGTTGTAATAACATGCCTAATATTGAAATAGAAGAAAACGAGGAAGACCCGGAATACCCTGAAGTACTTGAAGGTAATTATACATAAATCATTCCATTTCACATTTATTTTTTTATTCATTTTTAATTTGGTGTGGTCAAAATATGTATTCTAATACACTGTGCATAACTATTTAGTTTTTAGACAATTAAAACTATGTCATTAATTATTTTTTAAAACCCTGATACGTAGTATAATAGCTTTTTTGCTCCCTGATTTGGGGTCCAAAAGTGACCGATTCCTGAAATACGCTGTAAAAGAGGGCTGATATTAAAAAGAGGTAAAAATAATGTTATGATAAAATGCTGTATGAATCTTAACTTAGTTATAATTAATTCCACCGTTTAAAAAAAATTATACACACCAGTTCTTCTCCGGAGCATAAGTTTCGATCCTCTGGACAAAAACGGCTTTTCGCGCCCGTATGCGTAAATAGCTATTATATAATTAATTTCTTTTTTATAGGTGTAGAAGACCTAGAAGGCATACCCTCAGGAAACATGAAACCATTGGCCAAGAGGACTCGGTTTGACTGACAAGTTCCTTTCAATGTCCATAATAATTATTAATTAATATTGAATAAATACATAACTACCTATTTTACTATATTATTTAACATTAAGCAGTTTACATACTAATCAATCGTGAATCATTTATCATTTTTTGTATCTATATAACCTAAGATCAACATTTTACATATCTGCACACATGTATAATGATGCATATAAGTTATATGCCTTTAATAAGGAGGCGGATGACTACTTCGTGCATTCGTCATTGCTTTTTTCATAATTATTCAAGGTCCAAGAAAATTACTTGCACATAAATTGTAGAGAATTTTATCTATTTTTTTAAAGCATAGTATAATGTATACAGTGAAATGTTTATTTTTAGGCCTTTTGAACAGAAAGGCTGTAAAAAAATGTGTTTTTTGCTATTTTCCGAAAAGTACTGTTTTTCGACGATTTTGCCTAGTTTTACTTCCTTTACCTAATTTTACCTCTTTTTAGAAAATTTTATCACCTCTTATAGTAAGAACTCCCCGGAGGATGAGCAACTTTGACTCATGAAAGTAGGTGGAGCTGCTCCACTGCTCCCAACTTCCACTGGTGCCGGAACCGCACTTTCCCCCTACTTTAAATGCATTAAATATAGTCAATCGTAGAATATTTAATATAAATGATGGTTAATATTTGTGTTAAATGGTTTGTTTCCATGTTACATCGACATACAATGCCGTAATTCCCGTTTTTTTACAGTTTTTGTTTTTAATACCCATTTTTGCGGCACTCTCACGGCTAAACCATTGATCATAGAAAAAATCTTTCAATACATAAAATGCAGGAAATTTTATTCTCTTTAACTCATATACTGCCGACTTTCACGCAAAATGCACAATTTTGGAGTTATTTTGAAAAAAACGAAAAAAGTCCGTGTTTTTACAGGTTTTTTGTAAAAAAAAACAAATTTGCCGAACGAAATTTTGTTGGAAAACTTCAGATTCGTATTCAGCACCCAAAAAAACATAAAATAAGCCACTAAAAACAATTTCACCAGAATTTTCCACTTCAAGCACTTTTTGAGCACAATTTGACTGGACTATTAGTTTTGATTATGGATTGATCAGGCAGCTTGTTATCGTGAAAAGGTATTTGTTTATACGGTACTTCGTCATCAGAAATGTTGTCGTCAATCTTTAGCAAATATGCAGGTTTTTCTATATCTATTGATATGTTTATGTCTTTGCCCTTAGTTTTACAGTATAATACTTCTCATATCTTTTGACAACTGGGAAAGGTTGATCATAAGCAGGTTCGAGTGGTTTGTTAACTCTATTAATGCGTATGAAAACATGGGTAGAGGTGTACAAATCTTTATGAACAAAAAATTTTTGAGAAGGTTTTTGGCGAATTTTAAAAGGTTTAAATTGGTCCATTTGTTCCTGCAATTCTTTAGCAAATGTTTCCGTGTTCATGATAGTTTTCGTTTCTTCGAAAAATTCTCCCGGTAGCCTGATTTGCCTGTTTTGCCATAGACAATTTGTGCAATCGCAAAATTTGTATATCCACGCAAAGCAGATCGTAATCCTAACAGTACTGTTGGTAGTGACTGTGTCCATATAATCGAATTGTGCACTTTAATTGCTGCTTTTAAAGTGCGATGGACTCGTCCTATTTTGCCATTACACTGTGGATGATAGGCTGTTATTGAGTTTATCTTAAAACCGCAAATAATACTTAAATTGCAGAAAAGCTCCGATCTAAACAGCCTTCCCCGATCAGTGATTACACGATATGGAATACCAAACGTGAAATCCATTGGTCATAAAATGCTCGAACAACTGTTACCGCCACCACATTTTCTAAAGGAACAACTTCTATCCAACATATTAAACGATCTATACAGGTTAAACAATATACTTTTCCCACTGAAGGTGTAAGTGGATCTATTATGTCAATGTGAACGACACTGAATCTTTCATCTGTTTCATCGTAAGTGGCAAATTGAGAATGGGTGTGTCTGGTAATTTTGTTTTTTTTTTTGACAATCAAAACAAGATTTTGCCCATTGATTTACATTCTTCCGAATGTTCGTCCAAATAAATTTTGAAGCTACTTGTTTGACTGTTGATTTCTCACCAGGGTGAGCTAAATTGTGGATTTTTTGAAATACTTGCTTTCTAAAGTCTTCAGGTATAAATGGACGAATTTTTGAAGTTGAGATATCACACCAAAGAAGTTTACCAGAATCCAGAGGATATTGTTTGAAATTCAAAGATGGTTTTAAACGTAGTTCGTTCAATTCTTCATTGTTAATCTGTGCGTCAGAAATTTTGTCATAATCTATTAAAGAGATCGATTGTATTCTGGATATTGAATCTGCAACTTCATTGTCTTTTCCACTAACGTGACGAATATCTGTTGAAAACTGTGATATATATTGTAAATGATGCAACTGTCTAAGCGAAGGTTTTTCATTTTTTTTGCTGAAAAACGAATGTTAAGGGCTTATGGTCCGTGTAAATTATAAATTGTTTTCCTTCTAGCATGTGTTTAAAATGCTTCACAGAAGGATATATAGCGAGTAATTCTCTATCATAGGTACTATAACTTTTAGGAGCATTATTCATTTTTTTTTAGAAAAAGGCTAAAGGTTTCCAACAGCCTGCTTCAAATTGCTGCAGCACAGAACCAATGGCAAAGTCAGAAGCATCGCAATAAAGATATAATGGGATGTCAGGATTGGGATAGCTCAATAAAGCAGCATTTGCTAAATCTTCTTTACATTGTTGAAATTTTTCTTTTGTTTCGCCCGTCCACGGAATTTTCCTTTTATCTTTCTTTTTGGCCCCTTTTAAATATTCATGAAGAGGTGCTTGATTTTCAGCAGCATTTTTTATATATCTTCTATAAAAATTAAGTAGACCAAGGAAAGTGCGCTAATCGTGTATTGTTTCCGGTAATTTATAATTTAGGAAGAGGTTTAGAACCTTCAAGAGTAAGCATGTATCCTAAAAATTGTAACTGGTTTACTCCGAAAACGGATTTTTCAATATTTAATCGAAGACCATATTGGTCCAATCTGGAAATAACTAATTTTAGGTGGGCACTAATTTTATGTGGGCATGTTCATCTTCCGTTAAAGAAGCTATTAAATTGTCGTCTAAATACGGAAAAACAAGGTCTAATCCAAAAAACACTCATTTATGAAACGTTGAAAGGTAGTTGGCGCGTTCCGTAATCCAAAATTCAAGACATTAAATTCGTATAAACCAAATGGTGTTATGATTGCTGTTTTTTCTTTTTCCTCTTCAGCAATTGCAATTTGAAAATAGGCCTTAAATAAATCAATTTTTGAAAATATTTTCTTTCGCTTCAATATATTCTCAAAATCTTCTAATCTTGGATTAGGATAACGATCGGGAATGGTTTGAGCATTTAGGCGTGTATAATAAGTCTCTATATCAATAAGAGATTTAAACTTATTAAGAAAATCAGCGCCTAAAATAGCTTTATCTACTTTGCCTATTATAAAAGGAAATTGAAATTGTCTATGTAGGCCTAAATCTAGCGTTAAAATTTTGAAACTAAATGTAGGAATAATTGTACCATTTGCAGCATATAGTTTAAAAGAATTACATGTTTATGGCTGGATGAATCAGGAATTATTGATAAATCATCTCCACTGTCCACAAGAAAGCGTAAACCGGTTGTTTTACCTTTTACAAATAAACGGTAATTATTACGGCAAACTTTATTATTTGCAGCAGCAGAGCTTGCCGCTAAATCTACTGCTGAATTATGTTTTCCGATGGCTTATTTTTCAAAGCACATGGTACTTTACATTTATCAGGGAAACACTTTTCACCAAACATAAAATGGAAATACCAGTACTTACCCGCGGGGTTAAAACGTTTGCGAGATTTACTACGTTCATAAGAAAATCGACCCTTACTTCTTGATCGAGGTCGCGAATTTCTAGTGACATTTAGTTCTTCCAACTTCGTATTCAAAGCTGCAATTTGTTGGCATAATTGAGTGATGGCGTCCGCTCCTGATTTAGAAAAATTGCTTGTGCAATACAGTTCTTGTTTTGGTTGCATTTCTACAATGCGATCGGCCATTAGTGCCAGTTTATCGATGTCTTCATCACTAACCAATAGAATATTGCGTACAAAATCAGGCTTTTTTTGTAGAAATAGAGTTTTAAGGACTTTATCGGAAACTCCATCGGTAACGAGAGTTCGCATTTTTTGCAGTAGGTGGCTGGGCTTCATATCTGCTAAATCAGTGCCCATTAGCAATCTTTATAGATGCTTATTTTCATTTTCTTTTAAAGTGTTGAGAAGATGCCTTTGGCAGCATTATATTTAGTAGCACAAACATCACTTATTATATCCCACAAGCTTTCCACAAATTTTTGTTCTAACTGCGAAACTAAATAATTAAACTTCGTTTCCTCGGCAGTTATTCCACAAATAGAAAATTGAGCTTCAACTGTTTTTCAGCCCAAAAAGTAGGTATTTTAACACTTACTTTTGCTACTTCATCTTTAGATGTCGATTGTTCAACATCGTCCAGTATTGTACGTGTACAAGTGTCAACAGTTTGTAACTGTTACGTTTCACTTATTAGCCTTTTTTACGCTAATAATATGTTCAAATTAATTCATTTACTACTACATATCAACATACTAATAAACCTTTTAACTAAAATACCTAAAATAACTTTTAAAAGAAAACATTCTTTTAAAATTCACCAAAAAACATATTCATTTTCTACAATTCCATGGAACATTTTTCTGTTGCCATAACAACTAGTTAAATTAAAAGTCAATAAAAAATAACGAGTTTCTTATGACCATGGAGGCTACACATCTTTATTTCTAAAAGAGTAAAAGCATTTTAAAGATAACGAAATTACGTTAAATGCAAAATGCGTTTTCGGAATGAATGATACCACTTTTTTTATCCTGTAATCTAAACTATACACATAGCAGGTGTAAAATATTTTTAAATTCTGTATCTTCTTGGTAGTGTATTAAAAATCAGAAAAGTGCTTTTTATTAATTTTTCGTAGTAAATTATAATAACCCCTAAATTCGAATGTTATTTTTTTTTTTGTCTTTAAATGACCTACGTAAGTAATGCTTCTAAAAAATGCCAGGAATAATTTCACAAACTTTTATATTATATACAATGGAAATGATTCTTTTAATTATTTTCTAATTGAAAAAAGTGAAATTTGAAATTTGGAACAGGTTGTTACACTATTAAAAAATTTTGCAGCAAACTATCCAGTCATTCGACCTTTTATATAGAAAACGGTTACATGAACGTAATTTAACTCTATTCTAATTATATTACTCCTGATATAGCAGAATAGAGTTAAATTACGGTAATGTAAGCGTTAAAAAAACGGTCGACAAAAATGTAGAGTTTGCTGAAAATTTCTAAAAGTATAGAGTGAAAGTTAAATGTGCAAAAATTCGCGTTTCTTTCCTTTTTTTAGGTATTGTATGCTATTCAGCATTTATATCACAAATGTGTATAAAAATTATAATTTAACAACAAACCTAAAGAAATTTATTACTGATTTTATTACTTAAAAATATTTTTTTTATAATCTTGATTTTTCAATAATTGAAAACTAAAATCAAAAATAGCTCGGCAAGTTACCTATGCGACTTTTTTATATATAAAAAAAGCAATTGAAAAATAAATAAATTTTATTTAAAATGTAGTAAGTCAGACATTATTTACGCTGAATAATCATGTAACAATAAACAACACATTCCAAGGTATTCTTTACTGTTTTTTTCAAGACTAACTTAGTGAGTAAAATTTAGATGCAATTTTCCTTTTGAAAATTTTTGAAAAGACTTTTGTCTGTATATTGAATAGACGAAATGCAGTAAAAAACGCAAAAACATTTTTAAAAGCGTCGAAACGTCTATTCTGCAGGAAATATTCAACATATTTTTTTATTGTTAAATGATTTTTGATTGTGTCAGTAAAATTATTAAGAAAAAAATATAATGACAAAATTAAAATAAAAAAAAAATTAAGAGAGAAGAATTTTCCTTCAAATATATATTTAAATATACAGTAAATAAAAATTTGTAAAGCATTCTCAGACAGTTTTAAAGGTTTCTCATAATTCATATGTAAAATTTTATATTTTGCTAAAAAGATTCTTCTTAGCACATATATTTCGTGAAATTATATTTAGGTTTTAGAAACGGGTACATGAGAAAAATAAGGGACGCAA
Organism: Maratus michaelseni; assembly: GCA_963931845.1. Lineage (NCBI taxonomy): Eukaryota > Metazoa > Arthropoda > Arachnida > Araneae > Salticidae > Maratus > Maratus michaelseni. The sequence goes on from OZ007588.1 coordinate 459,264,404, forward strand.
AGCATTGCAATTAAACTTTTAAATCAGTGTCGTCTTGAAAGCTATTTATTTTATTGCCCGATTGCTTTTCCATTTGTTTTCCGTTTCTTTGAAATATAAATAGGTTAAAATAGAATGGAGAAATAAAGTTTTTTTAACAAAATCAATTATGCGAACGTGCTAAAAATATACATATGCAGAAATAAGAAAGTGATATCTGTTGGTAATAGTTCCTTTTCTTTTAATTTTTACAAATTGTTTGAAAAACAGAACAGAAAAAAAAATAAATATATTTTTACGCTGAATAGTAAGTTTTAATTTGTAGAATAATTAATATTAATACTTAAATCGAATAATAAATAATACAACTTAATAAAAGCGAACAAGCTGTGATTAGATGTCTACAAAATAGTAAGTTGTAGTGTGTTCTGATGAGCATTAAAATTTTGATGAATGCGTTTTAATAAAAAACCTTCAATAAAAGTATTGTTTTTATTTGACTAACAATAATTTTCACTGATTTAAAGAGATCGCTTCCATGTTTAGATTTCACTCTTTAAATAAAAAAAAATATATGATTAAAAAAAAATTGTGCCTTATGTATTCGAAGGTTTGAAATAAGACATTTTATAATACTAAGAAAAGTTAAAATTCCATCGTCTGTGGAATGTTATAGTTTATTTTATTCAGGGTCCCTGAATCTAAACCCCTGAGTCAAACCTTGATTGGCGATTGAACACAATTCGAAAGAAAAATTTATACAGGGAACGAAATTCGCCAACTATTTATTTATTCAACAGTACAAGGTATCTTAATATAACACGAACTTGAATTTTCTTTTATACCTTTAAGAATAATAAAGATATTTTAACGATATATTCAACAGACTTATCTTTGGTTGTGCGAAATATAACTTTAATACCAGATGCATTGTAATCGGTGCAGATATTTGTATAACGAGGCTAAATAACTTTTCATAATTCGGATTATTTTATGCAAAAGATACCGTGTCGCTGACAAAACTATTTAAAGTTTGGAGCACTTTTTGTGATATTAATACATTGTACACAAAGTAAAGCAAGTTTGTATCCAATATAATCCATATTCATTATTGAAGCGTAGTGACCAGAAGGTGAGTTCAAATTCTTATGTAACCCCTCTAATTTGACAATGAATTGAAAATGATTTCTCGGCAATGATTTGATTTATTACAAGCAAAACAGTGGTATTAACATGGGCCGATTTTTTTTAATTCTATAAATACCATAAGGAAGCCAAATTATACTGCAAACCATATTGACTATACCATGGCTCTGGAATATGTCATTCGCATTAACCGTCCTTCAATATTGATCGTTTGCTGGAAAATAACTTGAAGTCACTGATTCCAAAACGGTTAGTGTTATAGAGTCTTTTAAATTTACAATAATTTTTTTATGGCATTTTTAGTATAAAACTTCATAAATTTCAATCGCTCACAAAATCTGTCGGAAACATGAATGGCATTTCATTTTTTTACATTTTTTATTCAGTGACTTCTTTTAAATTCGGTGTTTTCTCCATTCGGTGTCCTTATTTCAGTGCTAAATATTTAGGAATCAAAAATATTCCAGCATATTTTAGTTAAAACAGTTTCTCACGGCTAACAGCCATTTAAGAGAGGTCGGTTAAAAGTAGAGAAACCAATAGGTCATTGGTTAAACAAGCTTGTGACATTGCAAAAGAAAGGACTTGACACTAAAAATTTGCTATGCTACGTATTTATGAATTATCAATCTAAGTCCCAGAGCGGAATTGAGCTGGTGTCAGCGAAAGTTTCGAGACATATCGTGGCAGAAGTGCGGTCTTATGAGAAAATCCTCCCGTCGGACTTTAGAATGCAGCAACATGTTTAAACGTGCTAAAATGAACGTAATGTAAAGGAATGCAGTTATTAGCAATTGTTAAGTAAATTTTACCACGTTTAAACACGTTGCTGCATCCTAAGTCTCTTAGTGACGTGAGGGAATATAGTTATGTAACTCTTTATTTTTAATATTTTACTACGAGCGCAGCTTTGCAACACTTTTATTTTTACATATATTGTATATTTTGATGTATTTAATAAAATATATAAAAAGAAGACATTGTTGCACGATTGCGCTCATGTAAACACTTGAGGTAAAATTAGGCGTATTTTTCATCAAAAACTATGAATAATACGAACTTTGAGCTTGTGTAAGTAATATAAATCCGAACAAAATGCAAAAACTATTGTTGATATCGCACAAGATAAACCCTCTAATATTAAAAAGTGAAATAATTAAGTCAGTGTACCAAAATCGAATTTCAGTCTTATTTCATAGGCCGAAAACACGGCTTATGAACCCTGATCCTTTAAAAATCTCCGATAAATATTTAAAATATATTTCTTTTGTAATATTTTGTTAGATGATAAATATTGAAAGTGATTAATTTATTATGTTATTTAATTCACAAGGTTTTATTAAATCTTTTCGTTCACCGAAATTTGAAAAGTTTCAATATTCCAAATAGAATCCGAACTGTTAAGCTAAATTCACTTTATTATCGAAATGAGAATCAGATTTTCGCTTTAAACTAATGTATTCTTTATCTCAGAACTAGAAAATATGCAAATCGGATACACTAGTTTATAAGGATTTCATACGGCTTTCTGACGCTACATTTATTCCCTGCTGCCTAAAATAAAGAGGGATTTCAAATGAGCGTACAAAGTGACAAATTTAGTAAAATTGAAATAAGAATCTGATGATTATGATAACTTTTGTGATAGTAGTAAGGAACTTCTGTTTGATTTAATCAAGATAGAATTTATCTGAGTTAATGTTTTAAAAACAATTAAGATCAGATGTTAACATTAATGTACACTAGATGGAACCCGTCAAAACGTGACGGAAAAAAATACTATAACAATATCAGTAAAATAAGCTTCTTTATTATTTAAGTAGGGCTTCGTATGAAACAGTCTTTCAAATATTTTATTTTAACCCCCCCCCCCTCCCAGTGAAATGCTATTTCCGATGCAAACTCCAAATGAACACTCCGTAAACAAATGTTTAATGAAAATCAGTTTGACATTACCACCATATTCCCCACGACAAAAAAAAAAAAAAAAAAAAAAAAAAAAAAAGGTCATGGAGCTATAAAGTATCATACAAATAGTCCTATCATAAATTATCATACAAATTTCCTACTTTCATCTCATATTCAGTAAATAAAAGAACATAGTATAAGCACCCCCCCCCTGTGATAATGCAATCGAATGAGCTCCTATGCGCATATGTATTGCATCTGCCCAAAAGCACCGTTGAAATTCGACGCTAAAAAGTTTTAAAATGTTTAAATTAAAAGTTTTAAAATGTCCTCTTTAATCATTGTTCGTTTCAAATCCATATCTTCTAAAACGCATCCATTGTTTTAAGCTAATCAATTTTTATGTAAAAATGAAGAATTTTTGTTAAAAATAATAAATTAATATGCAGATGAGGGAGAATTTTAATGTTTTCAATTGTAATTTATTTGTATGGTTTCTTCTATCCCTTTACATAATCAGGATGATTATTCCTTTTCCATCACAGTCGGTCTCTTATACAGTTAAATATCCAATGGATCTTTAAAAAAATAATAAATAACAGTTCCTAGCATATTCTGATTCAACATATACATCAACGAATTCAACATATCAATTTTATGTTAATCATAAACTAAAAATAGTTTTTTTTTCTTTTGACAGATTTTATATTAGCGCCAAAATACTCTATCTTATGGATAATCTGATCTTATGATTTATCAGATTTTTATTATTATTTTTTTTCACTTTTCATGAAGGTTAGGGATACCTATTTTCAATTGTTGCAACTTTCCAAGGGGCTATTTTACATTATTAAAACAAACGGATGGTCATTGTTGAGATAGAATTGAAAAATATTTCATGCTTGAAAATTATTTAAAAAGTCGTTAAATTAAGTGGCAGATTTCAAATAAATTTCAATCGAAAGCTAATTTTTTTTTTCTAATTGAGGATGTAAGAATTAAAATTGTAAAATGTAGTAAAAGAAATTAAATTTTTAGTATTTAGAAGTGATGTAAGCGCGATGAAAGCTAAAGCGATAAAGCTAAAGCTAAAGTTAAAGCTAAAGCTAAAGCGTTTGTTGTCACAACCGTTATACATTTCTAAATATTGCCACTGTGTTTTGGTTGGCGTCCAAAAGTAGACTACCATTTTTTGACATCGAAAGAAAAATTCCCAGTGAAAGAAATAAGACTTTGCCGCTAAAATGGAACTGTTAAATGAACTTATAACAAACCTACCAAAATAATTCCTATAAAATATTAGCCTTACATTGTTTATTCTAGCTAAAAATACAATCATTATTTCAAGTTTTTTTTTTCCCTGAAATTCTTTACTTTTGTGAATTTTTTTGTTAAAAAAGGAAATCTTAATAATTTAAATCTATTAATTCCTATAACTTAATCCCATAATTTAAAAAAAGTAATTGGTAACATGTAAAAAAGGTATGCAATCAAGATGAAGCAACCAATAAAGGCTCCAGTTCTAATCTTTAAAATTAAAAATTGAAATATTAGTTAATATTACGCCATGTTGACACAATAATATAAATTTTTGTTTTTAGTTTTATAAATGTTAAAATGCATTTCAAGCTAAGCATAACGTCATTTTCACCGGTACAAACTTTTCACACGTACATTTATGCTTAAGCACCATGCATACAAATAAAAATATATTTTGCATTTAATTGTAATGAAAAAAAATGCCATCAACAAAGCTATAATGCTTAATGATAAAATGAACCCAATGGACAATATTTCCGTGACGTCACAGTAAATATGAATTTTTATTTGCTTATAAAACATACGGATAAATATTTTTACCGAAATACTTAAACATTTTAACTATATTTTAACTTACAAATTAAAAAATTCGGCCTAAAAGTCACGTGCTTTTAATATTTAATATTTATTTTTTATGCTCGCAATCATTGAGTTCAGAAAATAAACTCTGTACGTCGCAACAGTGGGCGTTAATCCGATTGCCGACTTTATGACGTCATAAGCAGAAGTAAAATTTTAATTTAAGATTACGGCTAATTAATTAAATTTTCGAACAAACGAATGTACGATAACAAATCTGTGACCAAATATCTTTCATTTAAAAAAAGAATGATGTAATTTGATGCAGTAGTTTGTTCTCGCGGATTGTCGAAAGAAATCGCTTAGCGTTTTAAATATATAGATATTTTCCAAAAGCTGTTAAAAAAATCTTTTATTTTCTTGAAGTAAAATATTTGTATTTATATATTTAACATTAATTTTGAGATTACTGATACTTATTAGGGATCAAAATTTGATACATGATATTTTAGATGGGCATTATTGCCGTTTTTTGTGTGTTTAATGGTTTTATTATTTTTTTTAACTAAGATCTAAAAGATTTATTGTTATTATTATTATTTTAATATTCTGGTGTAAATAGAAAGAAAATTCTCATTTTCAAATGGCAGCCATTTCTTTAAAAGTAATGTACTCTTAAAGTGGAATACTGTACATAGTTCAATTAACTACTCTTTGCTCAAGACGAACTAACGAGCAGGATTTTTTTTTAAATATATAAATAATTACTTCGTAATTTTAATTGGCACGTTTTTCCAAATAATACATAAAGTTTAATATGAATTGTAAAATAAAATACAGTTATTTCTTAATATAGGAAAATACACAATAACGAATATATTCAATAATCTCTTCCCACACCGCAAATAGAGGCGTCTTAAATTCGGACACATATATGTTTAAAAATGCAATTCAGACACTTAAATGTCTGAATGTGAAATTTCAGACATCATAGGTGTCTGAATTTCAGACACATATGTGTATTACTATGATCAAGGTATGAAAGAATTGAGAAAACTTTCTGAATAATGATAATATGCTTGAAATTAAGACATTTACAAATTTAGACACTTGAGTGTCTGAATTTAATATAATTGTGTGATATTCGCGGTGACTTGTGATAAATTCGTGCCCTTCCATATCAGAGAATGTTTCCGAAAAGATGAATGTTGTTTAAAATACTTTTCCATCCACTAAATTTTGATTAGACCCAGGGCCGGCACAATGTCGCACGGGGTTCTGACAAATCACTTAGTGGGGTCCAACGTCTCTGAATTCAATACTTGACTAATAAAAATCCTCTTTAAAATTTGTATATATCATAGAACAATTTTCAATATAGGGAATAAAGAGTATGAAAAAAACATGCAATTTTTTCGCATGTAATGTATATAAATATTTTTAATTTCTAAAAATCTTCTATCGTTTAGAATATTTTAAATATTTATTTTTAGCGTTTAAGGTTACTTTCAGGATTGTCACATCTATACATACTCCAACAATTTTATTAACTTTGTCTGTAAGAAATAAAATTAATTTTAACTTTTTTTCTCGAAAATAATTTAAATAAAAATTTACATTATTTTACATAGGGTAACGTTATTTTGAATTGTAAAGAGAAGCTCTGGGCGGTCTAACAAGGCTCAACTGGCTCGAGGCCCTGGACAACTTTTCCGTTTGCCCGATGGTTGCACCGGCCCTGATAGTATACAGGGCCTGATCATCTCTATGTGGAGACCGGACCACACATGTCATGTAACCCCCCATCTCACAGGAAAATTCATCCATTGAATTATAGACATGACATACAACTTTACATGCATTTTAAAATAGACAGACATATAACAATGGATTAAAAATTATATGAAGGTAAAATCTTCTGCACTATATGCTATTTAGAGTAATTAAATCTTCAATTCAAAATAAAATTTTAAACATGTTTGATGTAATACCAGTTCTTCTCCGAATTTCAAAGTTTATAATACAGTTCACTGTCGTTATTTAAATATAATAAGGTAGTTTAGTTTACATGACTGGGAATTTCTTTTTCTATGAACTGTAAAAGGCAGTTTGTGTTAGTTTTATTTTCAGATAATAGAGGGCACCCTTTCACTTGGAAGATTCACAGCGTTCAAAGAATAAACTTTGTGGGAAAATTATATATTTCACATTTTAAATCTCATTTTAAATTTCCATCTGAGTAGCATTTAAATTTCAAAACCCGGTTAGAAGGTGGAGTGATTTCTTAACTGTACTTTTAGTGTTCAATTCCTTTAAGTTTTTCGAAAAGAATAATGTTACTATGTTTAACTTATTAAAGCCTAGCGTTGCATTAATGCACAACGATATCTAACAATACTTTTGTTTGCGCAACAGTATTTCTAAAAGGAAAATTTCGCTTTCTTTGATGACCAAAAACTCCTAAATAAAATAAGACAAAAATTTCTATTCTAACAAACGGTATGGAATGTAATATTTCCATTTTTGAAGAGAAAAATAATTGTGACGTTAATGGGTTAAAATCGGTTGAAAAGAAAATTTAGTCAGTTAAATTTCAATATCTAGGAAGCGCTGTTTCATTTAAGAAATATACCGATAACAATCAAAATGAAAATTTGTATAATTCATGTCTCCCTTTCCCCACATAAATAATAAAGGTGTACAAGCATAACCACCATCTTAAATTCACCAAATATTTCCAAAATTCTGTTCAAAATTTCCAATTTCCTCAACAACAAATTAATGAGTCCTATAAAGATATTAAAACGTGTCCGAAACATTCGATGACTTGCATTTAAAATAACGCACTCATGTGATCTGGATGACGAAATGGATAAGGCATTGGACTTGTAACCAGTTGGGCCCGGATTCGAAGCCGGCCTGGGTAAAAGAGTAAACTTAGATTATCCTCCCATAATCGTAAACAGAGATGCTTCAATAGATGGCAGCACTGGCATTTTTTTAAAACTTTCTTCTAGCTGTTTACCCGGTTAAAAAAAAATATGGCAATATTACAGACACATCAAGTGTCTTAAATTCAGACACTTACAAGCAACTAAAAATTTAGACGCTCTAAAGAGACTCTTTTTTTAACCATCCGTTTCAGACATTTCAGTTTACAGTGCATATACTCACGATTTTGAATCATTTGAAACATAAGAAACCAATATATTTTCGAGTTGTAAAGAAGAAATTATAAAAATAAAGTTGTTTTTGCTTTAAATGTTTTTCTGAAATATTTGCGAGTAGTTTTTATGGTATAGTAATATATTTTCTCAACCTGGAAGATAAGTGTTTTGGGTGCGATCAATTCTTAGTATAGATTTCCATTCTTGACTAAAAAAATTTCAGCTGCGCAATTGAATTCATACATGCAAGTGTAAAAAAAGAATATTAATTACAATGTTAATGTAATGCTGTTAATTTATCATGTTTGTTTATAAATCCTATTTTTTGAACATGCAAATGTTTACTTGTGAAGTGATAGCATCCGAAAAAAACTATGTTTCGGATTGAGAAAGCGGATTAATACTAGGAAATATTTCCAAAAATCGGTGGCAGCAAAAGAAACTGCGTTTTAATTATGCATCTTTAAATCTGAAAAATCTTTTGTGTTCTAAGGTTTCAAAAGATAAATAACGCTTTTAGGAATCATGGGTAACTCGGAAGACCTTATTCTATATTTTCGTTCGTGATTATTCTGAACATGATAATGTTTATTTGAGAATGCACAGCATTCTAAAAAAACCTTAAAGGTTGAGAAATCTGATTAACACACTATAAAAACTGATCGGAAACGTTTTCGTTAAGGAGAGGGGGGGGGATCAATCGTAATTTAAATATCGCATTAATGCTAAAAGTATATAGATCTTGCGCCCGTAGTAATGGAAGGGATAACCAATTTATTTTTGAAGCGCACGCTTGCTATTCGGTGGCGTAGGCAGCGGAGTCCCGTGTGTATAGAATAGAATGCGCCCCCTGCAATTAAAAAATGAAACTAAAACATTTTGCAGCCCGTGTATAGCACGCCTGTTATACGGTACCGTAAGCATCTGGGACGCGTTCCGGAGGTTTTTTAGGAAAGAGGTTTGTTTAGAAGAGATTTTGTGCCACCTGGCGGCGGAAGGTTTAAATACAAGTTATCCTGCTGGTCCTATTGAATATATTAATACATGCATGTTGGCTGCTACCTTATTTCACATTCGAACCCTTCAACTATTGTTTTCAGAAGTTTATTCTTATGTTTTATAATGAATAATTATAATAATAATTCTCCGAACTACCTGTTATTTCAGACATTTTTTTTAAATCTTTTAAACTTATAGACAGGCACTGTACATTCTTAAAAACATATCTAAAAACACATAAAACCAGTCCACACGTTAAAGGTTTCATAAAAGTAGAATATTTTCGCCTGTTGGCCCAGGCATCTTCAATACTGTTGTTTCGTCTTTTTGCTCTGTCACTCCGATTTTTCTTAAGCTCCCCTTCTGTCCCTTCCTAACAGCATCTGGCGCCATCTGGTGTCAATTTTGGCGTGAGCTACATCGTTGCAAGTTTTTGTATCTGATGTGTATATTTCTATTGCTTCTCTCTAATGCGTAGTTTAGATTATTGTGATTGGCTAATTTTTCAACATTATTAAAGTCTATTTTAATTGGTGATTTATTGTTAAATCTAGCAATTGCAGTGGTTGATTTACACAAATTTATGTCTCTTCTGTGTTCTTTAATTCTCTCATGGATTTTTCTTTTTGTCATGCCTATATATGAATTATCCTTTCCTTCGTTATCTTTGAAATTAATTTTGTATATTCCTGATGTCTGTTGATAATTAAGCTTTTCCGTATCTGCTCTGATTAATTTGAAAATGGATGCATCTGGAGTGATAGGAGTATTTATTCCAAGTTTTTTTTTAATTCTCTTTTTAGTTTAAGGGAAATGAATTTTATAAACGGAATTGAGTTGGTAAATTTTATTTCTTTTTGAGCTGGTTGTATTCTATCATATCTTGATGCCGCTTATTCGATTAATTTCTGTATAGTTTAAATGACATATCAATTTTTAAGAAAGTACTGTGCCTGTCTCTATGTTTAAAAGATTAAAATAATGTCTGAAATAACAGATAGTTCGAAGAATTATTAATTAAAAATTGACATTAGAAAATATCATAGATTGAAATACTGAATAAGTATAGTTTATTTTATTCAGTTATATTTTATTAAATTATTTTATTTGTTACTACTTAATACATCTTTTAAGCAAAATTAAAATAGACAAACCGATTTTTAGATTAAAAGAAAGCTTTTATCTTTAAAATGAAATTAAATTTGGTGATCTGTAATGGATACTGTACTTGTCTGGATAAATAAAAGAGCATAAAAGTATAAGGATTTTTATTTTATTTTTAGTGATATTTACAATAATCTCTTTTTTCAAACTTTTGAACTAATCAATATAATTCTTGTGTGCAGGAAGTCCCTTTGATAAGTTTTATGATGCATAAAATTACACTTTTTAAAAGCTGATTTCGTTGAAATTGCTTTCTAAGATTTTTTTTACAGCTCGAAGTTTTCTCCTTAGGAATAATGCTGAATTACTCTTCACTTTATAAAGCAAATTTTATTATATAGAGTTTTTATTACTTTATAAGAAGATTTACTTTTACTTCACACGCAATTCTAGAAGATGTGAAGTAATATTTCAAATTTCAAATGTTTAAATTGTGGATATAATATGAAGTGATAAAATAATGTATCCAAATCAAATACAAATGTTAAATGGTACACAAATGAAAACAGTGATTCTACAACCACACTTAAAATATAATAAAAATTTACGTTTTGTTTGGCTTCCGCAAATTTGGAAGTTGTATGTCACATCTTATCCTGATGTCGTTCGCAGACGCGATACGAAAGATTTGTATTGTGTTTTAAATGTGTTTATAAAATCACTGTTTTCTTGTGTGAACCATTTAGCATGTTGTATTTGATTTGAATGCATTATTTTATGTATAAATTATGTTGCAATTGTCCAATTTTTAATTAAATGAAGTGATGTTTTGGAATAGGTGTAAAATCGACGGAATCGACGTAGCATCATGGAACAATTTAAGGCGAGGCCACCTGGGAACATTCTCTCCCGGACCATAAGTGTGCTCTCCCGGAAGTTTTTAATTTTGTATTTTAACGGTAAGAAAATGTAATTACACCCCCCCCGGAACTATATAATATCCTTACCAGATATACAGAAATCCTTCCCGGATGCCTGAACTCAACAGTGCGCGGTATTAACACAAACCATATTTTATTACATAATATTTTATGAAACACATTCAACTGTTTTTAATTGTGCTTTTTATTTAAGGAAATTCTTATATTATTGTTTGTATATTTATTTAAAATATACAGGATGGACTATTAAATCTGTGTCAGATTCCTGGCGAATCGTGTTAGTTGCAGCCATGAATGTGATGTCTTCATATAGTAAAATATCTATGCACTGCACGATGAGATACCTTCCACAAACCCTATCGGCTTATTCCTAAGTTAAGGTCCGTAACTGAAAAACATTCGGAATTCAACAAAACAATGTTTTGACAAACTTGTAAATTATCATCCATTTAGTAGGAAAATGCATTTTGTTCTATAGATACGATTACATGCCTAAATAGGACAAAACATGCGAAATCCATGCAAGACTTACTGCTTGAGTAAAGTAAATGGCAGTAAAGTCTTATTTTGGGTTCGAAGAAAATTTTTTATGTAAACAAAACTCCTGTTGTAGGTTTAGTATATTTTGGATTATGCAAACGATATTTTATAGTATCTGTCTGCGCAATATATCTGTTGTTCCAAATTCGATAAGGATCTACAATTTTGCCTTTAATATTATTGAAATATAACCTTTAACTCTGGAATTTACTGGAAAAGGGCGCCGCCATGTATTTTATCATGTAGTGCAGATAACATAATACACTGATGTCCTAACTTAAGAGGCAGTGTCCGATTTTTTCAATTTTAGACGTTTTGTTGAATATCTACTCAAATTGTTTAAGAATTGTCCTTGAACATCAATAATGTAAAGAACATGTTTGACTTCATAAATTTCAGGGAAGATTTTGTTGAGAGGACAATTAGGGGAGGCGGGCAAGAATAATTTTTGTAATGAAATAATATTTGCGATTACAAAAGTAATAGAAAATGCTCAAAATGGTCTGTCACTGTAGAAAATGAATATATAGTTCCTGTTAAATATATGTGTGCATTTGTGTAAGCATAGCACGTATATTCTTGAAGATATTAACGTTTCTGTGAAAAATTGAAAAGTTTTTTGTTTATAGAATGCAGAGTTTTCAGCCGAATTTAACACCGCTGTCCGCAAACTTAACAAAGAACAATAAAAATAGTATGCTGTAATTAAAATATCAATATATTGAATATTTGATGAAATATGGGTATTTGTATGAAGTAAGTTTTAACTACGCCTGTGCGAACTACAGTAAAGATTTTTGTCATGATTTGGTAGTAAGTTCTATAAAGCAACTTATATAAAAAGACCAGTCAAATATCGCGAAAACACAGAAAGATACCGGCGATACAGTGACCTGATTGAAAAATTGAGGGTAAATCCTTTATAACCCAGCTACTTTTAGAAAGCAACTCACTATATAGCTTCTATCTTTCTCAATTTTCGCGGTATTTGAATGGACTTTTATATACGTTGTTCTATAGTATTGACTAACAAATCATGAAAAAAGTGTTTTGGTATAGTATACATATGCGTAGTTAAAATTTATTTCATATAAATGCTCATATGCCATCAAATATACAATATATTCATTTTTTTAATTGCCTTATACTGTTTCTACTGTTTTTGGAAAGCTGTGTTAAATTTGGTTGAAATCTGTGCATGCTATAAAAAGAAAAAAAAATGAATTTTTCATAGAAATGTTAACGTTTTCAAGAATATGCGTGCTATTATTACACAAATGCACAAAAACGTTGAACAAACCTACATAGTCATTTTCTACAGTGACGGATCATTTTGAGTATTTTGTGTTTCTTGGGGGAACGCAAATATTATTTTATTATTAAATTTATTATGACCCCCCCCCCTCCTAATTGTCCTCTGGACTAAATCTTCACTGAAAAATATGAAGTAAAACATGCCTTTTACATCCACAATGTTAAAGGGCATTTAGGGCATTTCCTCACGAATTTCAGTCGATATTCGACAAAATATCTGAAATCGAAAGTGTCCGGTCACTGCCCCTTAATTTCTGGATAACTATGTATTATTCCAAGATATCACAAATGTAGATTTCGCTAACTCAGTTCATCAGTTATTTGAGGCGAATTTGCTAAATTGATCAGAAATATTTCCAATAAAATGCGAATATTAATGAAATGTTCACTTTAAGATTTGAGTATTGGCAATAAATTTTGTAATTATTATTTACAACACTGCTTCAATATTGATGTAATTGAAGTACGAAAAATATAGGGGGAAATGTCATCCGAATATTGTTAAAATTGGCAAGGATATAGGCAATAAAAACAAAATTGTCCCTGTATATATTACATACATTTTATGATGGCAATTGGAATTCATTACATGTGGCGTACATTAAAAACTGTATTTGGCTTTCTTCCAAATTTTTGAGAAGTAAAAGTTGAATAAAACATTCAAAAACTGTAAACTTATAAGAATAATATTTTAAAGTAATCAATTACATATTTTTGTTTCATTTATTTCAAGTATTATTAGAAAAACTGAAAATTTAAATAAATCACTCTTGTTTAAGTCTAGTTAAAACTACTTGCTGTTTGAGTAAATTCACTCTTATTAGATTAAGGGTAAGTACCAATCCCATTATCACTCTGTCGCAACAGCGATTACTGTTAACCAGTTCTTAGGTTAAATGTAATTCTGCACACTCATTTTAAACCCATTTACATTACGCAGTGTTGTGTAAATCCAACAGTCAGAAGGCATTATGAATTCGTGATAAATATGCGCATCCTATTTTCACGTTATCGGATTCCACGATAAAGACAACATTCATTTAAAATTAAAATCCGATTCCTATTTAGATAATAGTGCGATTTTAATATGACAACATGAGACTACATTTACAATAGTAACATCTCTGTTACATCATCAACTTTGGTAAAATCTCAAGCTTTAAATTACATAATAAAATATTCATTTGCCAATACACTTAAATAATGAAAGAATATGTTCAAATTTTTAAATAAAGAATTGTATTAGTGTTTTCGGTTGATTTTTTTTTTACTATAAAAAAGACAGATGTTTCTGAATTTCTGAAAATTTAACATAACCACGAACAAACATATACTACAATAATCAGTTCCCAATTACGAACAATTTCGAAAAGCGTTCTTTATCTTTAGAAACGTCAGAAACTGATATGTTTTCTAGATTTGAAGAAGCATTTATTAAAACAAAATTTCTTTTGTTGCTACTGATTTTTGATGAACCTTTTTCTAACAATTTTTATAGTGTATTAATCAGTTTTAGCAACTCTGTATGTAGGATTTCCGGGTTCAACAAACATGTTATACAGACAAACATGATAAATTAACAGCAGTAAAATTAACATTATAATTAATGTTATTTTGTTCAATTTGCATGTATATAATAAAGTGCGCAACTCAAATTGTTTAATGAAGATCTAATAGCATACGAAAAATTGATATCCTGGTTTGAGAGAAATTGTTAACGCACTATAAACTAGTCGTTGGGGGCCACCGTAATACTTACCCATCATGGATATGCATAATGTAAAATATTTAAATAAAATATGTGTAAACTACTTATAAAATGCATTGCAATTCGAATGAAATCGTGGCTTGATGACGTCATAAACTTTAAAGGCTCGATTACTGAATTGCTTAAAAGAAACATCCTTATAACTTCAAAAAAATAATCCTATTAACTAGCGGTTTATTGCATCTGATTAAGCGTCAAATTTTCAATTAAAATATATCTTTGAATTGAAATTTGGATGGAATACAGGGTCATGAAAAATCGAAGAGTGTAGAAATAGGATTACAAATATCTCGGCAAATCATTCTCCGATCACCTTCATGCTTTATGTAAAATTTATGTTTTTTTATTGTATTTTATATTCACTCCTTAAAATAAACAATTTCGAAAAAATTTATATACTTTTTATCAGAACGAATATTTCGCGAGTCCGAAAAAAATAGTTCCGGATAATCGAGGTTACTGAAATTCAATAAGCTTCTTCCCATTATTACAAACTAAGTAATACTAAAATTCAAGTCTCTATCTCAATTTTTTTAGGGAGATATAGCGTTTACAGACACACAGACGGACGGCAATTTTTTTTTTCTAAAAATATGTTTTTCGGAACCTCCGGTGTCTGAAACGTGTAAATCCGTCAAAAAAAAAAAATTTCGATTTTCAAAACGATTGCAAGACTTACCGTATACTACGTATGATGGGTAAGTAAAACTACTCGAAAACTTTTCCAAAATCAGTGGTAGAAAAAGAAACTATTTTTACAAATGATTTTTTAAGTATCGAAGATAGGTTGCTTTCTGTGATTTCTAATGTTAAAGAACGGTTTTAGGAATCATGGGTTACTCAGAAGGGATTATTGTATGTTATATACGTATGTATGTATGGATTGTACAGAAGTATTGTATCGTGTTTTTTCGTTTGTAGTTACATTATATTTTCGTAGATTTGAAAAGATTTTTTTAAATATAGTGCATTGGTATACGCCGATATTTCGAAGCATATTTTACTAGAGCAAATTTCACATGCGTATGGGTCCTTCTATCAATAAAAGATCCTTCTTTTGGATATAAGGTAAATCTAGGAGCGAGTCTGCGCACAATTCAAAATAATAACTATAAAAAAGCTAAATATTGAAGTTTTGCTAAACTATCCATGAATAAGGTTTACTTCATTTGTTTTTTATGCATTTCCATTGCTATTTTGTTGTTATATTGCAATTTATTAGAACAGTTGTAATAAAACCAAGAAAGTTATTTTAAACAATCTGTCCTTACAGGGTTGGTGTGATTGCGCACATGGGTAGGAGAGATTGTTACTAATAATAACTACAATTAAATTGTTAACAGTAATGATTACACTTAAATGACATTTTTGTAAGGTTTTTGTGAACAAATATCATTGTATTAGGGATGAATATTTCAACCTAATGATTAAAGAATCAAAAACAGGAAATAATTTTAAAAATGATTAAAAAATTTTAATTAAAGGAAAAAAATAAAGAATCAGAAAAAGCAAGTCCAGATAAGATTACAAAATAACATTAAGTCGTTTAACTTAAAATTAATTCATTTTCATTTTTCATTTTTTATGCAAATTTACCAATAAGCTGCGTAATCTCTCCTAGCATGGAAACTAATGGGAACAGTGTGCCATCTCTCCTAAGTAGCTGATGCGCAAACTCTCCAATTTCGGTAGGAGAGATTGCGCGGCCTTTTATTTAAACATGGCCGCTACTAAAACGAACCGTTGATGTTCACATTGCTAGTCTAGATTACTAGCTTATGAGAAGTCGTTTAAGTTTGAAATATTTTGTACTGCTGACATTGTATAGAAAATAGATGAATAGGTATGAAATTCAAGGATTTACTTTGGGAAAAGAAAACAAATTAGTAATGCTTTATCTTAGACTCTCAAAACAATCAGCGTGCACTTTTAAGTAGACACTTCACTACTGCTGTTGTACAACTACCTGGAGTCGCTGAACGCTCACTCTACTCCTTCCCCACGAAACTCTATGTGCGCAATCTCTCCGACCGCGCCATCTCTCCTGGCTTTACCTTATAGTCAGTTTGAATATTTTTACAGATATTTTTGCTAAAATTTATCATTAGTTGGCACACATGTATTACATTTATTTTATATTCAAAATGCAAAATGCTTATCTATATTTTAAGCATTTGTATTATTGCTTATGATGACAATTTCATTTCACAGTTTGGGCATTTGACATAAAATGTACAACAGATGCACTCAATAATTTCTAAATAGAAAAATAAACTTATAGTTTCATTGCGTTTCTTGCATGAAGTAGAAAGCGTTTTACTGCAATGCCAAGATGGAAACATAGATATACTTTTTGAAACTTATTTATAATGGTGGCAAAAGTTTTTGAGTTATTTATACTACATACAATTAAAATGTCTTTAATACATTATTATTTGAAATTTATTCTTGGATTTGACTTTCTACGATTTCATTTTTAAAATGTTAGATAGTTTCATCTGAATATAAGGTAAAGCCAGGAGAGATGGCGCGGTCGGAGAGATTGCACACATAGAGGTTCGGGGGGAAGGAGTAGAGTGAGCGCACAGCGACTCCAGGTAGTTGTACAACAGCAGTAGTAAAGTGTTTACTTGAAAGTGCACGTTGATTGATTTGAGCGTCTAAGATAAAGCATTGCTATTTTGTTTTGTTTTCCCAAAATAAGTGCTTGAATTTTCACAGCTATTCATCAGAATTTCTATACAATGTCAGTAGTACAAAATATTTTAAACTTAAACGATTTCTCAAGTTTCCATGCTAGGAAAGATTACGCAGCTTATTAGTAAATTTGCATTAATTTTTTTTTATGAAAATGGACTAATTTTAAGTTAAACGTGTTATCAAGTAACATAATGTTATTTTGTAATCTTATCTGGACTTGCTTTTTCTGATTCTTTAATTTTTTTCCTTTAAGTAAAATTTTGTAATCGTTTTTAAAATTATTTCCTTTTTCTGAATCTTTCATCAGCATGTTGAAATATTCACTCCTAATACAATAATATTTGTTCACAAAAACCTTACAACAATGTCATTTAAATATAATTATTATTATTAACAATTTAATTGCAGTTATTATTAATAACAATCTCTCCTACCTATGAGCGCAATCATACCAACCCTGTGAGGACAGATTGCGCAAAATAACTTTTTTGGTTTTATTACAACAGTTCTATTAAATTATAACATAACAACAAAATAGCAATGGAAATGCATAAAAACATATGTAGTAAAAATTATTCATGTATAGTTTAGCAAAAAATTAATATTTAGATTTTTTATTGTTATTCTTTTGAATTGTGCGCAGACTTTCCTAGCTTTACCTTAGTGTGAAACCCCCAGTTATTGACACCTAACCAGTATCTGACACTTCAGCAGAAATCTAACTCAAATACGTATTTTCTTCTACAATTCTGCAAAGTAATGTCATCTAGCGGTAACTTATTTGTCTTAACAACTTATATTTCAGCTATTGTTTTTTTCAAAAAATGGATGTTTTCCGTTACTGGAGATTATTGACAATATTCATGACAAAAATTAATTTTTTTGTAATAAAAAGTATAAATTTTTCAACTTTTGTCAACAATAGTTTTTTAATGTATCTTTATTGTACATTTTAAAATCAAACATAAGTATAAAATAGATTTAAAACTTTGTAATAGTGATTTGAAGAAGAAAAATTCCTTAAAGTTTCAGTCACTGGGGGTTTCACCCTATTCCTTATTTAGTTAGTATTTTCTATCTGCGCATACTTCCTTCAAATTTAAAAGAACATTACATTTGAACATGAAAACGAACATACGAGGTAGAGTCAATAAATTCCCGGAATGATCATCTACATTCATGCAGGCATTCATTGGAGGGGAAATATATTTTTTTGGAGGTTGGGAGCACTGATAAGGAAAACACACAGGCATCTGGAATTCATTTCCTGTACTGTTGACGTTAGCTGCAGATCATTTCTGACAAAGCGAAATTTTCATTTCTCGGATTTTGAAATGTCGTTTCCCGAGCAGTGTGCAAACATCAAATTCTGCATTTTGCTCGAGAAATCGCCTTCTGAGACGCTGGAGATGCTGAAGAAAGGAAACGTAAGCATAAGCGTTTTCGTAAAGGCCAGCAAAAACATCACATAGGAAGTAAAAATTTCGCTTTGACAAAAGCCGAGGGAAAGTGATGTTGAAAGTGTTTTTCGATTACAAGGGCGTCATTCACTACGAATTAACCCTGAAGGCCAAACTGTCAATAAAGAACTTTACCTGGAGATCCTTAAAGACTATGAGATGCAATCAGACGAAAACTACCTGAAGAATGGTCAACAAATCATTGGTTTCTTTTACGCGATAATGCTCCACCACATGGCGCTCTGGTTGTGAAAAATTACCTTGCCAGACACAGTTTTACCACTCTGAATCACCCTCCTTATTTTCCCGACCTAACGCCAGCGGATTTTTACATGTTTCCACGGCTGAAAATGAAATTGAAGGGACACAGTTTTATGGATTCAGATGAGATGATCGAAAATGCGACGAAGCTACTGAAAGACGTCTAAAAAATGGATTCAAGGAGTGTTTTGAGCAGTTATACGAACGTTGGAAGAAGTGTGTGGGTGCAGGAGGAAAGTACTTTGAAGGCCAAAAATGTAAAATTATTGTTCTATTTTTTAATAATTTGTAATTCACTTATTCCGGGAACTTTTGGACCCTATCTCGTATATGCAGTTACCAACAGAAACAAAATTATAAAAATTCGTGCAACATATGCAGAAAACGAAATGTTTATAATAGATAAGAAAATAGAAAATATTATTGTACGTGCAAAAAAGCAAAAAAATCTTTCAAACTCTTTAGAATTGTTTCTCTTTAATTTATTCTATGCCTGTTAAGCATTAATAAATGGTTTTTGATTTGTGTTGTTATCTTTATAGTTTTGATGTTATAGAAAAATAAAGTAGATTCAATTTAACTTTACGTACTGTTATATTCAGTAATTTTCTGAACTAATTAGGTTAGAAAATTTAACTAGACTTGGTTTTACGTAATTGGATTTTGTACATGTTTAATGAAATTTTGTGATTCATTTGAGTAAAACTTAAGCTTAAGTTATAAGACTATTTGGAGCAATAATATTAAACATTTCTACATTTTTCTAAGTATGAGATTTTTCAAAGAAAGTCATGCATTTAAAAATGAAGAAATCCATAGGCAAACTCTAGGATATCTTTTGATTGAAATGCATAGCTGCGAACTATTTATTATACTACCTTTATTTTAGAAATTTAATGTTTGACATATTTAATTCCAGAAATTATGTGATTAAATAAGGCGAATGTAGCTGTTTAAATATTATGGAACTTAAAGGGTAGAACTTGGCATCTATAGTGTGCCAGTGTGATGTACCTTCAACAGTGTCTTACACCTAAATTGGGAGAATTTATGTATAAGGCTTGCTTTAAAGAAAACTTTAATAAATGTACTTATTCAATGCTTTCAAACTTTACTAAAGACATTTTCAAGCCCTTTCACCAAACTCTTCTGATTTCAAGAGGTAAGCATGATGCCTGCAAGTCGAGTGGAACATCGGGGGACTATTGAACCCTATAACATTATTAACATTCCTATCCTGTACACCCGTTTAAGATTTCATTTTACATTTATTTTATAAATTTGCTTTTATATTTATTTAAATTAAAATCATAGTGCATAGCATTAAAATCAAATATTCACCTTAAGTCATTCAAAATATACTGATATGAAACTCAATAGAGCTAAACATTTAATTAAAGGGCGACATTTAAATATAGAAATAGATGTTAAAACAGCTTAAAATCTTCCATGTACTTTCGGTTGGCACCGCGATCATCTTTCTGGAGAAAAAATTGTATTTCTACTAATGTCTTGCATCTTAAAACCTTCGTTTCAAAACCATTTCTGTGCCACCCAAAAAATAATGGACTTTTCCCACCTCAAAGAGAAACGAAGGTTCGGGTACTCAAGACGTTAGTAGAAGAATGTTTTTCTCGCTGAAGATGGTTGCGGTATCAACCGAAAGTACTTGGAGGAGTTTAACATCTTTTAACAACTATTTCTATATTCAAATGTCACCTTTAATGTAAAAGTTTAGCTCTATTTAGTTTCATATTAGGATTTTATATATTTACTAGATGGAACCCGTCAAAACTTGACGGAAAAAAATTAGAATAACAATATTAGTAAAATAAGCTTCTTTATTACATAAGAAGGGGTGCGTGTGAAACAGTCTTTCAAATATTTTATTTTAAAAGTCCCCCCCCCCCCCAGTGAATTACAGTACTAATTCCGAAGCAAACTCCAAACAAACAATCCGTAAACAACTGTGTTATGCAAATCAGTTTTACATTACCGCCATATTCCCCACGGCAAGAAAAAAAATTTCCTGGACCTATGAAGTATCATACAAATAGTATATCCCTACGTTCATCTCATATTCAGTCAATAAAAGAACATAGTAAATAAAGCACACATCTCCCCCCCCCCTGTGATAATGCAACCGAATGAGCTGCTATGCGCATGTGTATTGCATCTCACCAAAGGCACCGTCAAAATTCGACGTTAAAAAAAGTTTTAAAATGTTTAAATTAAAAGTCTTAAAATATCTTCTTTAATCATTGTTCGTTTCAAATCCATATCTTCTGAAACGCACCCATTGTTTTAAGCTAATCAATTTCTATGTAAAGATGAAGAATTTTATTTTTTTTTTTTACAATAATAAATCAATCTGCAGATAAGGGAGATTTTTAATGTTTTCAAGTATAATTTATTTGTATGGTTTTTTCGGTTCCTTTACATAATCAGGATGATTATTCCTTTTCCATCACAGTCGGGGATCTTTACCTTCTTATACAGTTAAATATCAATGAATCTTTAAAAAAATAATAAAATACAGTTCTTAGAATATTCTGATGCAACATATACATCAACGAATTCAGCATATCAATTTTATGTTAATCATAAACTATAAATAGTTTTTTTTTTGTTGACAGATTTTAGTTTAGCGCCAAAATGCTCTTTCTTTTAGATAATCTGATCTTATGATTTATCAGGGGTTTTTATTATTTTTCTTTTTCAGTTTTTATGATGGTTAAGAAAATCTATTTTCAATTGGGGCAACTTTCCCAGGGAATATGTTACATTATTAAAGCAAACTGATGATCATTGTTGAGATAGAATTGAAAAATATTTCATGCTTGCAAATTATTTAAAAAGTCGTTAAATTAAGCGGCAGTTTTCAAATAAATTTCACTCGAAAGCTAATATTTTTTTAATTGGTGATGTAAGAACTGAAATTGTAAAATGTAGTAAAAAATTGAAATTCGTAGTATTTAGAAGTGATGTAAGCGCGATGAAAGCTAAAGCGATAGGGCCGTTTGTTGTCACAACCATTATACATTTCTAAAAATTGCCACTGTGTTTTGGCTGGCGTCCAAAAGTAGACTATCATTTTTTGACATCGAAAGAGAAATTCGCAGTGGAAGAAATAGGACTTTGCCACTAATAAGGAACTGTTAAATGAACTTATAACAAATCTACCAAAATAATTCCTATAAAATATTAGCCTTACATTATTTATTCTAGCTACAAATACAATCATTATTTCAAGTTTTTTTCCCATAACACTATTTTTAATAATTTTAATTTTCCTGAAATTCTTTACTTTTGTGATTTTTTTTTTTTTTTTTTTTATAAAAAAATGAAATCTTCTTACCTATAATTTAAAAAAAATAAGTAATTGGTAACATGTAATCAAGGTATGCAATCAAGATGAAGCAACCAATAAATGATTAAATTCTGACCTTTAAAATTAAAAATTGAAAAATCAGTTAAAATTATGTCATGTTGAAACAATTAATTTTTCTTTTTAGTTTTATCAATGTTAAAATGCATTTCAAGCTAAGCATAACGTCATTTTCCCCGGCGCAAACTTTTCACACGTACTTTGTATAAGTTACTTTTATGCTTAAACACCATGTTACAATTAAAAAATATATTTTGTAATTAATTGTAATGAAAAAATAACATCAACAAAGTTATAATGCATAATGATAAAATAAACCTAATGGACAATATTCCAGTGACGTCACAATAAATATGAATTATTATTCGCTTATAAAACACGCGGATAAATATTTTCACCGAAATTTAATTTGCAAATTAAAAAATTCGGCCTAAAAGTTCTCATCAAGTGATTTTTAATTCGACGTTAAATGTATTTATAATGATGTTTTACTCTGATTTATTAGTTATTACATTTATTAAAATAAAAATTACGTCTTCGAAACCATGATATTAAAATAGAAAAATCATTGAAAAAATGTTGTGATGCGTAGTTTTGTACAATCGATAAAATTCAACTGACGTCACAAACATTTATCCAACCGTCGAAAGGGATAATTAAGAGAAATAATATAAATAAATAAATATTCAAGACTATTTTTTATTCTGTTTTCATTAATGTATTGTAAAATTTTATTGTTCAAAGTTACTGATAAATGATACTTTAGTAAATGGGGCTTTTCTTAATTATTATTTTATTATTACTTTCTTCTATCTATAATAGAAGAAAGTATTGTAATCGAAATTTTTTTCGACTCCCGGTTTTCGACGGATTTACACGTTTTAGGCGTCAGAGATTCCGAAAAACATGTTTTTACAAAATGTCTGTCTGTCCGTCTGTGTGTGTCTTTTTGTACCATCGAAAAGTGTATGAAGTTATGCTTCAAATTGAACCACATTTCTTTTTATGTTTTTGGCTATGGCAAGCAGATTCTATCAGAATGTGGGGATATTTCGACGAAAGGGGGCGCTGCGATCGATATTTTTGTTCCATTTTCACTATTGTACCATCTAAAAGTGTATGAAGTTATGCTTCAAATTGAACCAGACTTTTTTTCTATGTTTTTGGCTATGGCAAGCAGATTCTTTCAGAATTTGGGGATATTTCGACGAAAGGGGGCGCTGCGATCGATATTTTTGTTCCATTTTCACTATTGTATCATTGAAAGGTGTATGAAGTTATGCTTCAAATTGGACCAGATTTTTTTTCTATGCTTTCGGTTATGGTATGCAGGTTCTATCAGAATTTGGGGATATTTCGACGAAAGGGGGCGCTGCGATTGATTTTTTTGTTCCATTTTCACTATTGTACCATCTAAAAGTGTATGAAGTTATGCTTCAAATTGAACCAGATTTTTTTTATGTTTTTGGCTATGGCAAGCAGGTTCTATCAGAATTTGGGGATATTTCGACGAAAGGGGGCGCTGCGATCGATATTTTTGTTCCTATTTCACTATTGTATCATCGAAAAGTGTATGAAGTTATGCTTCAAATTGAACAACATTTTTTTTCTATGTTTTTGGCTATGGCAAGCAGGTTCTATCAGAATTTGGGGATATTTCGACGAAAGGGGGCGCTGTGATAGCCAAATTCAAAAGGTCAAAATAGCCAAATTCAATTTCAAATTCAAAAGAATGTGCAAAAAAATTAGAAATCCTAAAAGTTTTTTTCGTTAAAGGTTCGGCATTGATCCGGAGAATCCGGAACAATTTTTGTTTTGCCTCTATCTTAAAAAATGCCTGAGATATAGCGGTTTGAAATTTTAGGGTGGCTGACATTTTCAAACAAGACAGCAGAATTCATCCATAAACGGGTTTAATTTATGAGTTTTAGTTAACATGGTTTCGGCAAATTTTCTTTCATTGTTGTAACAATTAATTCTATTATATACTTATCACTATATATTTATATTCGCCAACGTCAAATTCTCGCCAAACTTGGCGACAGTTGGCGAAATATCGCCGAATTTGGCGACCAAAATAGGTTGTCATAAATGAAGCCAACTTGGCTGTAGAGGACTAATTTGGCGATATTCTCATTCAAATTCAATGTTGACGAGAACTGGGATTGAATCTTCTTTAATTAGGTTCCACGCATTTTACCTTCGTGTTATATAGTAAAATTAGCTAAAATCGAAAAACCAAGAAATAGGGAGGCTATCTGTTCCTGTCGGTTCAGACCTGAAGGACTTTTCGTAGTTTAGTGTTATACATCAGTTGATCGCATCCCAGTAACCCGACGATTCGAAAGCAGCTGACGTACAACAGAATAACGAAAAATATTGATTCCATTGGCGATGTGATAAAGAATTTTGAAGTATTAACATGACTGAGATAGAAGAAAGTTTTGGGATTGGCACATCCGACTAGTTTTTTTTATTTTTGAGATTTAATGGCAACATTCTGGCGCTACAGTTTGGCGAATATTTTTGGGATACTTTTCGGTTAGCCTGGCGCCAGTGAAGTATATATATATATATACATATATATATATATGTATGTATGTCATTCTATAAACATAATGTATTCTAGGCGCTGTAACTGGGGTTAATTTTTGACGCCTAAATGACGATTTTTGCTTTGTATGGCAACCTGGTGTTTTATAATAAAATTGAATATGTGTGTAAATAAATAAAATAAAATTGGTACTTTTATGTTAGCTGGGCGTCAAGGATAACTCTCCAAATCTTCTTTCAATTGGAATAATTTTAATTGCAATATTTTACGTGAGATTTGTTATTCATATTGATATATTTATGTTTAGATATTTTATTATGATTATATTTTAGTTAATTTTAAGTAAGTTTTTAAAAATTTAATATTACAATGTTAAAATATTACCTAGTTGATATTAGCTAATGTCAAAAGATTGGCGAACCACAGAGTTCAGAAAATAACTCTATGCCTTGCAACAGTGGGATTTGCCGACTTTATGACGTCATAAGCAACAGTAAAATTTTAACTGAAAATTACGGCTAATTAATTAAATTTTCGAACAATCGAATGCGCGATAACAAATCTGTGTCCAAATATCTTTCATTTAAAAAAAGAATGGTGTAATTTCATGCAGTAGTTTCTCACGGATTGTTGAAAGAAATCGCTTAGCGTTTTAAATATATAGATTTATTTATGTAAAATTTAAAAATTACTTATTTCAACAAAATACAAGGAAAATTTTAAAATATAGGAGATTATAAGAATATAATACGTCTAAACGGTATTTTTTAAAATGTAAGTAAATATTATTCCATAGTAAAAACTATCCCAGGTGAAAGTGTTGTCTTGCTGTAAATCACGCGCCGTTTGTCAATAAGAATATATCAGTATTCTATTACAAATTAAACAAAGTGGCGTAATTTTTGCAGACTTTATCGTCCGCAAATAAATACGTTTAACACACTTTTGCTGTACATAATTCCAGAATCTTAGTTTCATTGAAATTGAATAAATATAATAAAATGAATGTAAAGTTGTTAGTATTGAATTTAGTTTGGAGACTAGAATTTGCCTGTGACACTGTTCACGTGAAATAAAATAAGAGCTGATGTGAGTAAATAAGCAAGAAATTCACCTTCCGCTCTCACCCCCCCCCTCCCTATTTCATTAACGGCAAAGAGCAAAAGCTTGGCAAAAATTTGAAATTAAAGGCAAAGGCTTCGATATGGCAAAACGTAAGAGAAAAAACATTAAAAAGTCCCAATTTGAATCTTTTATCCATTTCTGATAATTATTTAATTCCTTTAAATTTTAAAATATGTAAATATATAGTTGAAAAAATCTCTGCAATGTAATATTTCCTCCATTGGGGTATATTCATGCCTCTTTTCAAAACTTCCATAATTATAAATTATAACACATCAATCGGTATGACAATATTATCAATAATTTGACTGCTTCTTCGTAAATAACAGATTTCTTTCGCGATTGAAAGCAATGAGCAACTATATTGCTTAACAAATAAGCATTAGGCGTTGAGTGTCTTGGTAGTGGAATAACATTTTGACATTGTTACATAGTTGTTATATGTACAGTTGTGAAATATATCTACAGTTACGCTTCACCATGCATTTACTTCGCTTTTAAGTAGCACGTTCCTTTTTCTAAAGACGTGAAATGTTTTGGTATAAAAGCATAATGTCTTAAGTGTTTCGATTATTCTAATCTCCTCAAAGTCACGTCTGAAATTACCTGTTAAAAAACAAATTTCCTGAAAAATATTTGTTAACATAATCATTTTAAACAATATTCTTTGACATGAAAAACATAAAACAATATTCACGAACGCAATAAATGTGATATAGAATAAATAGAAATGATAAAATAGAATACCAACGAGGTAAATTTTCTGAAGATACCTAATCTTATAGAAAGAGTATGGAATTTTAAGTACATGAAAGAAACTTAAATGATATTATATAAAAAAAAACATAAATATGGAAATTGGAATAATAAAAAGTTATTTTACTATAAAATGTGATAAATAGTTGGTTGGTTATATATGTTAATATTTATCGTATGTGAAATATATTGCCTAATTAAATTAATACATTGATTCTTCTTTAAATATTACGTGAACGAAGTCACTTGTAACAGCGAGTTAATACAGAAAAATATCCTCACATGCAAATAACTTCTGATTCGCTGTTGAATCTTAATGCTATTCATAGTGTAAAACAACATGATATGCTGTGTATTGTATGTGTTTAAATTAACGCAAGTGTATTATTTGCGTAGATTTGTTGATAGTGATATGAATAACTCTTCAAAAGGTAAAAAAGCAACAAAACCTGCGAAATCCGATGGAAAACAGGTGGTGTTATTGTATGTTTACACGGGAATTAATAGAGCGATAGCAAAAAAATAAACAAACAAATAAATAAATACTGTTTCAGCAGTAGCTAATTTAACAAGAACGAAAAATCATGCATCAAGCATAGTTATGTAACATATTCCAACTGTTCCAAAATAATTTTACAAATCATTACCGTTTAATAAGGTGAAAGATAATATCTAAGTAAACAATTTGGAAAATGCATAACATATTTAAAAACCCAATTTCATCAATTATTAAAAATATTCTGAAAAATATCCAAATTATTTTGTGCAGACCTGTATATGGTCGATAGATTTGTATATATGTTACATAGAACGCTAAATTTTAGTTCAGGTAAGAAAAGCGTAGGACAGTTTAAAATTTCCCTTTTCGAAATTCCCTCAATAAACGTAAGTTAACTCCAGAACTTTTGTGCTGCCCTGTATATGATTTATAGAATCTATATACACCAAGTAATAGAAAAAAATTAATTAAATTTAAAAACGCGTTATGCAACTGAAAAACCACTTTGCACAATTATTGTCAACCGACAGTACAAAATTATTTGTGTGTCCCTGTAAATGAACGATAAATGCTATACTCTAAATATTCTATAGTAAGCCTCTTGTAATGTACCTTAGTCAAATATATAAATTTAAATATGTTTGAAATATTTAAACATTCGTAAAATAAACCGCAAACGATTTTTCTCCATAGACCGTAATGCAACGGAATTCTTTTGAGTGTCCCTGTAAAACAAATTTAAGTTCTATACACACCATATTCTATAGTAAGCCTCTTGTAGTGCAGCTCAGTGATATATACATATATACATTTAAATATGTTTGAAATTGCATAACATCATCAAAATAAACCGCAAACGATTTTTCCCCATACACAGTAGTGTAACGGAATTCTTTTGAGTGTCCCTGTAAAAAAACTATACGTGCTACACACTTCATATTCAATACCGAACATGCCATAGTAAACCTCGATGACATATATCAATTACATGACTATACATACATATTTACGCGAGTTAGAGCACGGACAGACGGCAGACAGACAGACAAACCGAATTCAGAAACACTTTTCAACTATGTTGGAAATTGTTAAAAATTGATCATTTTGCAAGAGAAATGAAAATAAAAATAAAATATTTACATGATTTTGTAATATATATATATATATATATATATTTAAACTAAACTTAAAAAAGGAATTGATTTTTCAGGAAACAAAACAATCAAATACAACTTATTATATATATATATATATATATATATATATATATATATAATATATTCCGAAGAGTAACATGCCTATTTGCTTGAAAAGTGTTTAAAAAATGTGTTTCTTTGCACTAACTTATGGAACGGAAAAATGGAAGTTAAAAAAACGGAGGGAACAAAAATTACAAACAACACAGCGAAGTTTGTAAACATGTATGTTAGGCATAACTAGAAGAGGCAGAAAAAGAATAATCTGGAAAAAGTAAGCATTAAAAATGAATTGATTTTTCTTAAAAAAAACAATCAAAATACAACTAATTATATATACAGCGTGTCCACGTATAACCTGACCAACCTTTATTTTCGCAACCGTTGGTCCTAGATGCATACTTCCAATTACAAAAAATGGTTTAAATAAGGTAAAGAATTACTTTTAAAGCAATTTGTGTTAAAAAAATCATTTATTAAAAAATTACGAAATTTAAATTTTTATACGGTCCCCCGGTCCTATAAGTGATATTTAGTAAAAATTTACTGTGACACTAACAAGTAAGATAAAAAAAGTCCCACTCATCTAACATTAAAATTGACCTAATTATGAAACTTTGAAATGCATGACTTATACCACTTTTTTGCATCTCAAAACCGATGATTTTGGCCGTGTTTTGAGGGCTCGTATATAATGTACTTAAACTTATTTCAAGGTATCTGCGCTTTGAAAAAAATCGTACAACTATTACGATTGACTTAAATTTTATTAGTTAAGTTTTAGATTAGTTAATATAATTCTGTTTTATCATATGTTTTATTTTGTAAGGTTTTGAGGCTATGATTTATTTTAACAAAAATTATATTATTTTCATAAGGTTTTATTTAACTTGCAACGATCGTCTTTTCAGTTTAAAATTTGTACTAGAACTTTAACTCACTTTCAAATGTCCGATCGAAGTTAAATTTTACATACTGAGTTAAATCCGATGACAATGTGATATTATTATGATTTTCGACACTTACCATCTTAATAATACTAATATTAGAGGATAACACGAAAACATTCGGATAGATTACCGTCAACAAGTTTAAGAAAAAGTTTTAGATTAGATAACATAAACCTGCGATGGTTGTGTTTTTTAACTTTTATAATTACGTTTTATGTACTTTTTAACGCTGAATTTAAAAAGTGCCTTGCCTTTTAACCATCATGTCAAGATTTTTCGCAAATCGTAAATTTCAAGGTTAAAAATTAGCGAAAAATCTGATACTATAAAATAGATGTAAGACTTTTTTATTCAGTTTAATTTTATTTAATTCAATAATTTATTCAATTTTTTGGCTTATACTGGGTTTTTTTTTACAACTAAATAGCTCAGGGGTCCGATGAGATTGGGAGGGAAGGGGAGGGGGGATCAATTTTAACTTTGAAATTTTCGATTTGAGAAAAATCCTGACGTTATGATTTAAAATGAAGGTCATTTTCGGATTCAGCGCTAAAAAATACATTAGAATCAATTTTCAATAGCTAAAAAACATGGCACAACCCAAAATTTGAAAGACAGTGTAATCTAAGAGCATTTTAAAATCGTAATTGAGGCTGTTGTTTTTCATCCTTTTATTTAACAAAAATTCTGTTATTTTTATCCGCTTATATGTTCAGTACAAATTGTATATTTTGCATTAATATGTCAGAATGATTATAGATTTCATATTTATATTAGATTGCAATGTTAATTTTGCTCTCAACTATTTTTTTGATATATCTGACGATTATTTATATTTTTACTACATTTGTGAATGACCCCTATTTCGCAACAAAAAATATACACCAACTTTAAACAGCTATTACTAGGTCAGTTTTAATCGTAGATGAATGGGACTTTTTTTATCTTACTTGTTAGTGTCACAGTAATTTTTTACTAAATATCACTTATAGGACCGGGGGACCGTATAAAAATTTAAATTTCGTAATTTTTTAATAAATGTTTTTCTTGACCCAAATCACTTTAAAAATAATTCTTTACCTTATTTAAACCATTTTTGTAATTGGAAGTATGCATCTAGGACCAACGGTTGCGAAAATAAAGGTCGGTCAGGTTATACGTGGACACGCTGTATATATATATAATATATTCCGAAGCCTTAATCTAATCGGTAACATGCCTATTTGCTTGGAAAGTGTTTAAAAAATGTGTTTCCCTGCACTTATGGAACGGAAAAATGGAAGTTAAAATAACGGATTGAACAAAGATTACAAACACAGCGAAGTATGGAAAGACGTATGCTAGGCTTAACTAGATGAGGCAGAAAAAGAATAATCTGGAAAAGAAATCATATGTTAGTCTTTGAAATTATCGAGAGAATAAAACTGTTAAACAGGAACTGGGCTGAGAATATTACAAGAGAATCTCAATATATGCGGAGTACAAACATATTATGCTGCTATCGCAGATCTGTAAGACAACCGAAACGATGTGCTCAGGTAAGATGGAGTGAATCAGAAAAGTGGCTGGAGTTAACTGGGTGAACAAAGCACTAGACAGGAAATAATGGAAAAATCTAGGGGATATACATCCAGCAGTGTGTTGAAAACGGTTGATGCTGAGGAGGTTATATATATATGTGTGTGTGATTATAAATCGATTTAATTGTTCACGATAATATTTGAGCATTTTTTGATTGCTGCTTCCCCTTTAAATATGAAATTATTTTATTTTGTCAATGTCATTTGATATTTTTCAAACACGTCATTTGATATTTTTATTGAAACAATATAATTCGTAATTCCTGCTATTTACTTGACATAAATGAGTGCCTAGTAGTTAACTGCCTTATTAATCTATGTAACTAACCTGTCGATCAGAAAAGAAACAACCTATGGATGCTATGGCAATTAAAATAAAGTAATGCAGAAACATTTTTAACTAAACACAGACAAAATGTGGATAAAATTTACTTTTTTGTCTTACATTTCGATTTCAACATTCATTCCTTTATTACGCTATAAAGTATTTTATAAATTAATTTTTCTTATCTCGTTTAAAGAATTCACAAGTTTTTAAGAGAAACGATTCTGAGAAAAATAATTAAATTTTCTGAGTTTTATTTGATCAGGGAAATTTGGTTCCAAGGAAATTGGACGTATAATTTAATCATTTTGGATGAAGGTTTTATTAATGTATTTTTCAATGATAAAATTTTTGATTAAAATCTGCTTAGACATTTTGCGTAAATAATGATTTTTATTTTCATATTATATTTTTTTCTAAGTAACAAATCTTAAATATATCTGTGTGTATGCTGATATTAAATTAATAATATTAACTTGATATTTTAGAACGGATACTGGTTATTTTAAATAGCATCGTGTTATTTATTATCTGCTTTTGAAATGGTTGAAAAGTTTTTAGGAATTTACGTATTCCTTGTGCAGTGTTTTTTTTTTTCAATTCTTAAAAAGTGCTAACAAGCAGTCCAAACTATAGAATGTAATAGCATGATACTTTTAAAAGTTCTTCGTAAAATGTACAGATCATTTACAACAACAAATGGTTTCCTGTCATCTGCGATTAGAAAAAAGCTAAATGAACAATAGGAGCACATTCAGTTCTCAACAAAATATAATATTATATTCTTATTAGAGAAATAAATATTTTCACTCTTTGCTACAACTACTTCCAATAAATATTCAAATAAACAAGTCTATTGTAGCGGTCCAAATGTTATTTATTTAGTTCCATTTTTAGGGTTTCGTTTATCTCACGAAACCCTATTACTCCCGCTTCGTTGCTTGTCTGTCACAGAGCCGGTTATCAGAAACTATGTAACTTACAGTCATGAAATGTTGTGTACATATAGCTAAATACCTAATATGAAGCTCAAACCATAACATATGAAAAAATCGTATTATTTTAATATATTGAAATAAAAACGAAAAATCTAACAACCTTTTCCTATTAGATTTAAACATTTTTCGTTATAGCAGTTGCCAACAATTAAAAATCCACAATAAAATTCTTTCTACAATAATTAATTTTCTATTGAAAGATTTCCACGTGAAAAAGGAAAATGAAATAAAAAGTTTCAGCAATTGAAAAAAACGTCATATTGGTAACGTATTGGTTTGACGTCATATTGGTAATAAAACGGAAATTTTCAAACATTTCTCAATAATACAAGGAGTATGAGTATGTGTAAATACAGAAAGCAGATTAACATGACGTCATTAGAGAATTAAAAAAAAAAATTAATCTGACGTCTAACATTTTGAAGGTGTCTATGCAACATGTTTAATTTTGAAATGGATTTTTTTAATATCGCATTTAGTCCACATGACAGATATTATTAAGGAAGAGTATAATATCGGACCGGTTCAGATTTTCGGAAAAACGAGAAAAATAGACCGGTAAATATTTACTTTATAAAAAATATGACTTTTTTTTCTTTTCTTTTTTTTTTGGGGGGGGGGGAATTAAATTTATTTGGATTTATTAAAGGAAGGATAAAGTTTTTTGAAAGGAATATTAAACGAGACTCTTTGTGTGATCTTCGATCACACTTACCCACTTGTCCATTGAAATGTAATATCATCATTAGTAAATGCTGTAGACTATTTTTGATCGTAGCCTTATGATTTCGCACTAGAAGATGTTAACAGAATAACTCGTAATATTCCATGATTGCAGTCGTATATTTCATTTATTAGAAGAATACAGTAGTGGACGAAACAACATGGCAAATATTATGAATTGTATTTAGCGAATACTCCGCAAATGAATCAGTCAGGTGCTATAGAGCGAAAAGCTTTATTACATTTGTTCATATCATAAGCAACAATAACCGTGATACTATATTTCCATAAAAACATTTAAATTCGTCATTTATTGAACTTAGTCGCAAGGTAGATACAAATTTAGAAGTTCAGTAATAACATAACTTTACTGTAAAATAATACAATGCCGTGACTTTTTCCATTCAACCAAACTAGCGAAAAATGCCCGTTTCGAAAACGTGCATGAATACAGTAACAAGTCTAAAAACAGCGCGAACGGCATCCTCGGCAAATCAGTTAACCAGAAAACATTCATAATCGAAGCAAAACATGTATATAAGCATGTGAAACGACGCAAAAACTTCTTTGAATGCGGCCCAAAAAGTAAAAAACTTGACTTATGAAAGAAAGAGAATATTCGAAATAAAATTATTCTAATAGGGGATACTATACTAGGCATAGAAAAATGGTATGTTGAGATAGGAAATTGTAGAAAAAAGTATTTTAAAGTGAGTATAAGTAAATTAAAGGGGGGAAATGCAGAAATTTAAAATATATGTAACTCATATATATATATATATATATATATAATTCCTATAATTATTTATGAGGGAATCGTAATTCGCGTGAATTAATAAAAATTCACAATTTTTACTTCTTTTTTCCAAAACTTATCAATATCAATTGAGTATGAAATTAACCATTTTTAAAAGAAATCTTCCAATTTTGAAAAAAACAATAAAATGTTTTCGTTAAACTTGCTAAGTATAAACTTGCTAGGCTTAAATAAGAATAACCAACAAAACATAAGTTTAAATTTTTGTTACTGATTTAGTATTCCGCAATTTTTACAAAGTATTCCACAGTATTTCTTTTTTTTATACCGCTAACCAGGCCCCTACCTGCCCGGCATGAATGCCTAGCTTAACGGGTTAGTACCTGGGTGCGGGGCGGAAATCGCCTGATTACAGTATGGCTGTGATCCACCTGACTATTGATTTGTTCACATCGCTGCTGTGCTTGCTCTCTTGTGATTTGCTACCTTTATCTTTGTTTGCCGGTTCAATGTTTCTGTTTAACTTTGTTGAATTGGCAGATTTAATAGGTCTCGTAATTTAGAACCTTGATCAGGTGACGAGACCCTCACCTGACTAGGCACCCCCAGAGGTATAATTTACAGGTAACTTGGAGGGCTTTGCACCCACGACGGATTTTACATGCACCAGGTGCCATTAGCGTACATAGATTTACATATTTACCATGTCTGTTGGCTTGTCACGTTCATGGTGGGTTGTCGCTGTAGTGTTTATCGCCTCTTTTATGGGCTGATTTCACTTCTTGTTGTATTTGTCTCTGTCAAGGCTTTTTGGCGTTTTTATAGGCTCATCCCTATTGTGGGTTGTTTTTGTCTATCATTCATTGGTTTTTGTCTCTTTCTTGATATATTTTTACCTCTAGCTTGTGCTAGAGCTGGTTTTCACATTTTGAATCTTGGTCTTCTTTCGAGAGTTTCACTGGTTATTATGTCACTATCGTGGGTTTTGTCACGTTGTAACTTTTGTTACTGGTGGTTGACACATTGTAACTTTTGTTACTGGTGGTTGTCACATTGTAACTTCTGTTACTGGTGGTTGTCACATTTCTGGATGTTGCACACTCATTTTTGTTGTCTTTGTCACTTTATCTCACCCAAGCCTTGGGTATTTTGATTTTTTCCCTTCGTGAAGACGTTTTTTGCGATCAGTCCATTGAATCCTAATGGCTGTTATCACTGCTTTTGAATTTTGTGCAACTTGTTGATTTGTTGTTTGAGAAACTTGTCGCACTAATGGAGTGGGGCTTGTTTCGTTGCCGTTAGTCCGTCATGTATCTATGAGGCTGTATTCACTTGATGTGACACTGGTTTTTTTCCCATTAACTTTCTTTGGCAGGTGTGCTTTGTGCATTCACCATTTAATTATTTTGTTGTGTTTTGTTCACTTTTTGTTGGCTATTTGCCTTCATCAGTTAGTGAAATGCAGTCCATCACAGATGACTTCCACGTCTCACTAGTGCTGAAAAAAATCGATTTTTTTGGCGTAGCAAAAAGGTTCCATTGCTACTTTTTTTTTCACAGTATTTTACAATATTGCTGGGAAAAAAATTAAAAAAATTATTTAAAAAAAATGCGACAAACGCTATTTAATATCAAATGAAAGTATGTTAACGTGCGTTACTAGAAGTCATTAGGCATTTAATTATTTTAAAGAAATTTAAATTGCTGAAGGATTTACAGCATTATACAGCATCACAGGATTATTGCACTTTATATTGTTCTAACAACAGAAACTTTCTAGGTTTGTGAGAAAATAACAGTATTTTTAATTGAACTAATTTAACAGAATTTAACTTCCCTAATTCGTCTTTCAGTTATCAGACCATAGCAATTATTTAAATGTAAATCACACACAGTCTTGTGGTGAAACTTTTTTCTTCAAATTATGTGCGGGAGTGTCTTATGTAAATTTTATCCTGATCCTGGGAGAAAGACTCAAAAGATCTAACATGTATATTTTAAAACAAATCAATCAAAGTTTTCTGTCTGATCAGTAAATTTGGAATTTTACATAACGATATCTGAGTTTTATACTGATACAAATTAAATTTAGTCATGGAGGTACCCCATACCAACGGATATGATTAGAAAATAATGCTGAATGCTTCCCCAACTGTATAGCAAGCAGTTCGGTATTGTGACACCATTGAAAGTAATAGTGCTCACTTACACATCTGAAACCACTGAACGTCGTCACATTGTTACTAAAATGTGAACACCTACAAAAACATTAAAACAGGCACAACAATACTTCAAAACCTATTAACCATTGCAAAAAATGTTTATCTTACTTTTTTTTTTCGTGATGTCACAGTGATGTCACTGAAAATCCTGCATGTCACGTCAAAAAATGTGACTACAAAACTACAGCGATGTGAAGTCACAGTGTGGCCACTATATTACTTTTAAATATCCTTAAAGAAGAGGAAAAACATTTTGAACAGGCTCTCTTAATGCATTTCAAATCCTAGACCCGATTAAGTTTTGTTAGCTTCTTGCAAATAAACCTATATATACTTACAGATTGCGCAGTAATTAGCTGAAAATTTGAAACTTTAATAACTGTTTTTTGGGACGTCATTGTGAAGTAACATTTGGTGACGCAACACTACGAATTTTTGAACTTTTAGCAGAACATTTCGATGACAGAATTTTGGATTTGAATTGTGCTGACGCAACATGGCAGGGGATTGATTGGTCTGCCTATTATCCTGATTTTAAATCCCTGGACTATTTTCTGTGGGGCTACATGAAGGACAATGTGTTCAAAAATCCTCCACAATGATAAGATGTGCTCCGACAAGCCATTTTCGCTGAAATTTATAAGCTGAAATTTCGGGCATCACACTACCATATTCATTCAGTTTTGGAGAACTTTGATTTTAGTCTTTGCCATATTGTTGCAAGTAAGGGGAAGCACTTCGAAAATCTTGTGCATAAAATCGGAAAATTGTACTTATTTGTGAAGTAAATATTTTTATTTTATCTCTTCTCAAACTCTTTTACTAAACAATTAAAATTTTTGGTTAATTACTGGGCTCCCTGTATTTACCAATGTACAGAAAAATTATTCCTAAAGGAATCAATTTATTTTAGTTAATATATAATTCGAAATATTTAGCTGATTTGGAAAATAAATGCAATGATAATAATAATGATGATAATAAAAAACAAAAACCTCTTCAAATACCACACTTTAAACTAAAATGTTATATGATGAGACTATACAAATGTATATAAAAAAGCGTTTACAGTGGAATAAAATCTACCAAAATTGTTGACCGGTAACACTGAGTTTTTCTTTATCGATAGCAAATAATTTCTGGAAATTTGCTCAAATGGTGACGTGTGGTAAAAATATATTTATTACCTCTTGGAGCATTTTGAACAAAAGCTTCAATAGTCTACCATGTACTTTCCCAAAATATGTTTTTATATCCCATAAACATAATGTTGTGGCGGCTTTTTATTCTTTGTAAAAATTAATAACGGACTAAAATAAATGTAACAATTTTATTAGCATAAATTATAGCTGCTATCGAAGACGAAAGAATGAAATGCAATTGAAGCAGTGTTTTAAATTCCTTAGAAGAGGTGAAGTTTTTTGACAAAATGATACTGTGATACATTTACATACACAAAATGATACATTTCTATGCACTTAACTCTTTTTTTTCCTCTTAGTATTTAATTAGTTTAAATAACTTAGAAAAATAACATTTCATTCAATTTAATTAATTTTTTTTCATTCACTAACGATAAACAAAAAAAAAAAAATGAAAATTTCAAAAGTAGGGGGTGGTATCCCTTTTTACCCTCTTCACAAGCACGTGTGTAGTATTATGTGTATAGTTTAATTATGTTAGGTATTAAAAATGTAGTGTGTAGCATTTATAGATCACTTACAGGGACAATCAAAATAATTCCGTTTCATTTCGGTCTATCGGGAGAAATCATTTTCAATGTATTTTAATAATGCTAC
Organism: Maratus michaelseni; assembly: GCA_963931845.1. Classification (NCBI taxonomy): domain Eukaryota; kingdom Metazoa; phylum Arthropoda; class Arachnida; order Araneae; family Salticidae; genus Maratus; species Maratus michaelseni. The sequence continues at coordinate 459,302,402 of OZ007588.1, forward strand.
ACAATTTCAAACATATTGAAATTGAAATACGTCACTGAGCAGCACTACAAGATTCTTACTGAAGAATATGGTGTACATAGATTTATAGTGCAGAAATTTTATAGATCATATACAGCGAATTTTTTAGAATTTAAAGAATTGATTTCCGTTTATGCATGGAACTTGATGAAGGATAACTTTTGAATGTGTTATGCGTTTTCAAGTTAAATAAATTTTATCATACTATGTAGTAGATATACAAATTTAAGATCATATGCAGGTCTTCACAAAATAATTTGAATATTTTTCCGTCTATAGATTGCAGTTAATGAAATTGAGTTTTCAAATGGGTTATGCGTTTTTCAAACCGCTTCGTTAGATGTAATCCTTTACATTATTAAACGGGGAAGTTTTTTTTACAGTATTCGGAATGCATTGGAAAGAGCTTATATTCTATGAAGTATGCATGTTTTTTTTCCTTGTTAAATTTCCAGAAAAATACCTTTACACAGTTAATAAACATTTTTCACAGTTATCAAGCACCATTGTGCTCCCAAGACTTTCACTCTCGTTTTTAATTCATAGCTTTATAGACAAAATTTACCTCGCCATTTTACCTTGTTAAAAAATCATAAAATTGTTAAGACTAAATTACTAAGTTTATGTGAAGAGTTTATTTTTATTTTTATTTTTTTAAAGCATAATGTTTCGAAAATATATAGTACACATATTTGTTTTTAAAATTATGTCTTCAAGATGTGCAAAAAAGAATTAACTAACTATCTGACAAAGAAAGATGATATACGATTCCTTCTAAATCAATATTATAAATAGTAGAAATATTCGTCACATATGTGCACATACAGGCATATACTAAATATTACACTAAAGTAATTGAAAATGGAAATTGCATCTCAAGTCTTACGTAGACGGTAAACATTTGAGATGCAGTGCTTTAACCTTTTCATACCTGAGGTACACAAATGGCGACATCTATGCTTTTCCTCATAAAACTGAACTGTTTGATATTTTTAACATTTTACTTTAATTCTATATAGCTGAATGTTGTTTGTTTTGAAGTAAAAATAATAAATAGCAGCACTGATGCTTATTTCTTCATAATACAGTGTTTTAACCTTTTCATACCTGAGGTACACAAATGGCGACATCTATTCTTTTCCTCATAAAACTGATCTGTTTGATATTTTTAACATTTTACTTTAATTCTATATAGCTGAATGTTGTTTGTTTTGAAGTAAAAACAATAAATGGCAGCACTGATGCTTATTTCTTCATAAAATAAATGTTACTTTCATCTGAGTTTGCAAAATGCCTTCTAGACAGTGTGGCCAAGAAAAGTAAGAAGTTTTCATAATTATTTAACTTAAGGCTTCTCGTCAGTAAACTTCCCGATTCCCCTCGCTCATGTTATTCCTATGGGTGTAATATGCATTCGTATTTTTAAAATATCTCCTCGGGAAAATAATATTTTGAACTTCTGTTTCCTGTGTACTGTTCTTAAAGAATGTCTCTTTTTTTTAGTTATCATAATATTTCTAAATTATGAGCTTAATTTATATTTTTATGTCTTAAAATCTTAGCAAAACTGAATACAATTTAAACATTTCATATAAAATTAAGTATATATTTTAGAAAAAAATGACAACTAAGAAAAAAAGAGGCATTCTTTAGAACAATACAAAGAAAAGAGAAGTTAAAAATATTCATTTTCCGAGGAGATATTTTAAAAATACGAATGCATCCTATATGCTCATAGGAATAACATTAGCAAGGGGAATCGGGAAGTTTACTGACGAGCAGCCTTAAGCCAATCACAATTTAAAATAAAAATGAAAAATCATGCATCAAGCATATATTATGAAACACTTTCCAACACTTTAAGAGTACTGTAAAAAAATTCACAGTTTACTAAGTAAATAATTTCGAAAACGATAACACATTTGAAAACCCAATTTCAGCGATTGCTACCAATAGTCAAACAAAGTATCGGATTGATTTTATGCAGCCCTGTATATGATCTATAGATGTGTATGCATTCTACACAGTATGCTACAATTTATTTAAGTTAGGAAATACATAGCACAATTGAAAATTCCCCTTCAGAAAATTCCGTCAATAAATGGAAATGTACGTGAGATCATTTGAGAAGCCCTGTATATGATTTATAGAATTTAGATGCATAAATTAATATGCAAAAAATTAGTTAAATTTTAAAACGCGTACCACAGTTAGAAACATGCTACCAGCAATTATTGTTCATAGACTGTACTGTAAAAAAATCCATTTGAGTGTCCCTGTAAATGAACGATAGATTTTATGCATATCATATGCTACAGTAAGCGCCTTCTAGTGCACCTCAGCTGTATCAATTTTAATATGTTTAAAACAGTGAAACTGCCTTAAAATTTGCTGCAAATAATTTTGCCCGCATAGACTGTAATGTAACGGAATGCTTTATAGTGTACCTGTAAATGAACGATGCTTTCTATGCACACTTTGTTCTAGAATAAGCACCTTATAGGGAGTTTTAGTGATATGTATCAATTTTAGTATGTTTAAAATAGTGCAACATCATTTAAAAATGCCACAAACGATTTTTTGCCATATACTGTAATGTAACGGAATTATTTTGAGTTCGCTGTAAAATAACCATAATTGCTACACACTTTAGTTTCCATATCAAAAATACCGTAACAACCCCCAATAACAATTGTAAAGCAATTCGAGTATATTTACGCCAGTTAGAGTACGGACAGACGGCGGATAGATAGACAAACCGAATTCATAAACACTTTTCAACTATGTTGGAAAGTGTTAAAAACAGGATTTGTAGATAATTCACATGTTTAAAGCGCTAAAATTTGCTATTGGGTAAATTTAGGTTGTTGCTACTTAGATTGATATTTTAAGGGGGCTTGTAATTTTAGATCCATATTTGTGAACCTAAATTACAGTCTCCTAAAGTATTAGTTTAATAAAATGACACTTTCTGTCATCTGTGGTGTAATTATTTATTGTGCAAAAGCAATGAATGTGTATTTGCAGTGTTATTTTAACTTCAGGTCTCAATCTGTTAAAATGTGTCACTCTTTACGCAATTAAATGCTTATACGGTTTTATAAATATTTTTAACTTTTATATATGCGTTAACTGTTAGCGTTTATTCTAATACAGAAGATAAAAAATATATCAAATGAATGGAAACATTATTTAGTTCACGACAAATACGTGATTTCAAACTAATGTAACAACTGGGATAGAATAGTAAAATGGAAAAATCAATATTTCAACATTGAATTTAAACAAGTTTTAATAATGTCCAAGGTTTTAAAAGGTGAAATTAGAAGGAATATTTATTCATGTTATTTAAGCTTGAGGTTTTCTTAAATTCTGAAATTGATTCTATTCCGCCTCATATGTAAAACGATAAGTGGAAGAATATAAGAAAAATCGCAAAATTCTAAGGATATTTTAAAGTTTAGAAACAAGATTCTCATTAATATAGAAATGGAAATTACATCATCATTTTAAACTAATTAAATGACTCATTTATCTCAGATTTCAATAATATTTAATTAAAACACTTTAGTTCAAAGAGATTTTGTAATGGTATTCGACTGTTCTATTCATTAACTGAAAGATAGTGTAAATGGATTTAAAATAAAGGCGTATCCTATTGTGTTGCATTTATTCTAAGATTTATTTAACGGTAAAAATATTGTGAAAGGGAGATAAAGGACTTTTATCTAATCTTAATAAACTGGATTTATTTAAATTATGACAAATTTTAGATTATTTTTTAAAGTAACTAAAAAAATAGTAAAACACAAATAAAGAATTAAATATTAATAACTCTCAGAAAGTAATTTCCGGCTGCACATTTTTAACACTTTTCAACCTAGCTGAAAAATGTGTTAACAGATTGTAGTTATTATTAGTAATAATCTCTCCTCCCATGTGCGCAATCACACCAACCCTGTAAGGACAGATTGCGCACAACAACTTTCTTGGTTTTATTACAACTGTTCTATTAAATTACAGCATAACAGCAAAATAGCAATGGAAATGCATAAAAACAAATGAAGTAAAAATTATACATCGATAATTTAGCAAAAAAATAATATTTGGATTTTTTATTCTTATTCTTTTGAATTGTGAGCAGACTCTCCTAGCTTTACCTTATCGTAGTAATTCATTTAATGTTAATGGGCTTTCTGGTACTTTACATTCATAATCATAGGAGACCAGCGCCAAATGCCGCTCACATTTTCTATCTAGAAGTTGGATTGCTACAGAACAAAACAAATAGAGCATGTATATTGTACATATAGAGCAATAATACATCTAAAGTTAATGGGCTCACTGGTACTTTTCATACAGAACCATGGGAGACTAGCGATGTTTATTAGAGATTTTAATTAATATCTTAGCTATTTATTATGAATTCAAAAATTTGGTTTTGAGGTGCATACATATAGACATACAATAAATACCTTCCTGCAAATTCGCGTAGCTCTTCGGGCAGCGATCTCTTGAGAACACAGTAAACACACACACACACACGCTTACACATTCAAGCTTCTATCCTTATTATTATAGATGCGTAAGGGTACAGTTAGGTGTGTATGTCCATCAGTATATAGACAGATAGGTATAAATGTAGATAAACAGAATAAAATCTTCAAACTATTTATTAAACGATAAAATTTCAATTTCGAAAAAATACTCCATTTCTATGAAAATGAAGCATGTTTTCAAACACTTGAATTTGGTTATGGAAATAAATTAATTATTAATTTACAATATATATATATATATATATATATATATATAAACTTCAATAATACTGTTAATATTTTATAGTTGCACAAATTATTTTATATGGAAGCGATTAAATATTTGTAAAAATAAGGGATCTAAGAAAACGAATTGAGTAATTTTTATTTAAATTTTTAATGAACTTATTGTTGTAAACAATTTAAAAACTATTTCTTTATAAAATAATATCTTACTTAATATATATTTAATACATTTTCAATTCACATAGACAGTTTTTATTTTAAAGCTGCATTTCATTTCATTATAATTTTCAGGCATTGCATCACATAACAATAATCTGTTTCAAGGCCAGTAAATTTTAACTAAAGTTCAATATTTTATGCCAATCCCATCTATTTTAAGTCTATTCATGCAAACTAGTAGAAATAGCAGCAATTTAAGTAATGTGTTTTGAATCGGATGGTTTAATTGCATATTTGCATCACATTTCTTAACTAGTATACTAGTTATACTATTCGTCAAGTTAATATATTAACTTTTGGATAAATCTGAGAATCACAAACATTGAAAATTCTAGATTCCGCCAAATGAATTCAATTTTGTCTTACTATATTGAAATTAATAATCTCGACATGTGATGAAAGTTATTTCAAGAGAAAATAAAATCATATAATGTATTCTTTAGTTATCAGAGTTAGTTATTAGAATTTCAAATTTCTTAATTTGTATTAGAAAATTATTCATAGAGTAAATAAAATAAATGAGTGTAATCTTTAAATATGAGTGCTATAGATATATTCTTTTGAAATTTTCAAAACAGAACTTGGTTTATTCATTGATAGTAAAAGTAACGAAATTTTGCCATATTTTTGATAATTAAATATCAGCTGCAAATTTTAGAAAATCATGTATATTATTTCTGACGTCAAAATACTTTTTCTATGCACCTAAAATACCCACAATAATGAAGGTGATATTACTCGCAATTCTTTTGAACTGCCTTTTGCCATAGTAAACTGACATTTATGTAAAACACGTTGTTTGAATAAACATTGCAGTTAATTAAAAATATATATCAGCAAATCTGCCGTTGATTTTGTAATATTAAATAAAGCTAAACTGTATTACAAATTAACATGAAATTGATTTTCTAAATCAATTCATAATAAATATATTTTAATATCAGTATAGATTTGTTACTAATAATTTATTTAGTCAACGATATTTCAAATAAGTGGACTTCCGAAGTGAGGCAAGCCCAGTTTGAACAGAATTATTTTTATGTTGGAAAATGTTAGAAAACAATGTTCATTTTCTCCTTTTCGCACATATAGCGCATGCGGGTACGCTAACGATGCTGATAGTCCGCTCTTAGTGCGACAGTTGGTTCTTGTGTTAAGAAAGATGTCAGCGCTTACTCGCAAATAAATGCTTTATGTCGAGCTACTTTGCTAATTCTGCTTTCCTCATAAACCAACATTAGATTATGGGACCTGAGACGCTATGTTATTGCGCTATAATTAGAAGAAATTTTTTTCATCATTAGGATTTCGAGATCTTAAGCCTAATTGAAACTAAGAATTCTTCTTCGTTCTGTTTATCATCCGTCATTATTTCTGGCTGTGAGAGGCATGTAACAACACTTGATAAGCTCGGTAAGGATAATTTTGATAGGTGGAAGCTCCAAATTGAAGCTATACTAATCAAAAATGACCATTAAGATTACGTATTCGATAAAGAAATAAAACCGGCTGAAGGAGAAGATAAGAAATAGCTCCAGGCTGATGAAAAAGCTGCTGAAGATATAATTCTAGCCATAAAACCTAGTGAACTTTTTCAAATAAAGTTGTGCGACTTCAAGTGCAGTGCTGTATGGAATAAGCTGTAAAACATTTATGAATCGAGGGGACCCGCGAACAAAGCAATTCTGTTAGAATAGCTTCTTTTTAGAAAGATGTCCATGTGTGAAACCATATCTGAACATTTAAATATTTTCTTCAAAATAGTTGATAAACTGATAGAAATGAAAATAGAAATTGCGCATGATTTATTATCGATTCTCCTACTCTACGGTCTTTCGGAGAACTTCGAAAATTTTATATGTGTTGTTGAGACAAGAGATGAGTTACCTAAGCCCGAATAATTGAAAATTAAAATGCTAGAAGAATGGGATGCTAGAAAAGAAAAACTACTCAAGATTCACAAAACGCACATTATACAGAAAATAAAAGAAGTAATCAAGAACTGAAGAAGAATGAAATGGAAAATTAATCGAACAAAAATATTTCCTCGGAAAGGTGTTATCGAAATTTCAAGTGCAACTGTTGTTCAAAAATCGGGCACAAAGCTTCGAAATGTAGAAAGAAAATAGCTGGGAGAAAGCTTGAATCTTTAAGTAAAGGAAATCGCGGATCGATAATAGCCACTAGTATGGCATTTAATGATGCATATCAAGAACTTTCTGTATGGTGTTTGGACAGCGGTACATCTCACCTGTTTAAGATAGAAATTTATTTTCAGAGTTTCATCCTCATGCAAATTATACAATATAGCTCACAGTTGATCAAACAGTGAAAATTACAAGAAAAGGAGCAGTTATAATTACAGTCTTTAAAAGGAGTGGCATTACTAATCTCACACTCAAGAACCTTTTATGTGTTCCGGAATTAAAATGCAATTTGCTATCAACATCTAAAGCAACAGCTAATAATCATTCAGTGATTTTTAAAGAACGATATGTAAAATTATTGAACCTAATGGTGTTACTTTAGTAAAGGTTTTTCGTCAAAGTGATTTATACTACGTATACGCAGGCATCGAAAGAGCTGCGATAGCAGAGGTAAGTGAACTTCTAAAGTGTCATCTTAAATTAGATAATTTAAATTAGTGTGATTTAAAAATGCTTAAATCTATAAATACTGTTAAAAATTTAAATTTCAATGATAATGAGTCTCTTAAAGACTGTCAAATTTATAACAAACAAAAAAGTAAAAAAAGTAAACAAACTGTGCGCTCTTTCTCTAAAGAATCAAACTTTAAAAGTGAGATTTATTAACTCTTATTCACTCAGATTTGTTAAAGCCTATGAGAGTTCTATCCCATGGAGGCTCATGATATTTTGTTACTTTTATTGATGATAAATCACACTATATTGATGTTAGTTTTCTTAAAAGTTGCGGTTAAAAATGCATTTATTAAGTGCAAAACAGCAGTCTAAAACCGTCTAGACAATAATATAAAAAATCTTTGTACGGATAATGTTAGAGAATACTACGGAGAAAAATTTAATAAACATATCGAAGAAAGTGGTATAAAAGGAGAATTTCCATCACACCTATCACAACAACACAATGGAACGGCGGAGACTAACTAATAGAACTTTAACCGAAAAGGCGATGTGTTTACTATTACAAAGCAATCATCCCACAATCTTTTTGGGTTGAAGCTATTAATTCCCACATGACATTGTGACGTCATGGCAACGTCACTGTGACGTCATATTAAGACTTTGTAGACGTCGATGTGACCTCAAGTGACATGGATGTGAAATCGCTATGGCCGTTTTTAAGCCTTTTTGTGACGTCACTCTGTGACCACTTTTGAAATCAGTATAATCACTATGTGAAGTTACAGTATGACCAATTTGTGAAAAGTGCAGCGTTTGGGACGATTGTGCATCGGGACGGGTGAACACATTTTACTGAAACTGGACCCCACCTTATTAGGTATATATATTTTTTTATCTGGCCTTACCTATTGAGATATCTGGACAAACAACTAGCCTGCACAATTCACTCAGACAACCTTTTATTTGGCAATAGTATCTAGTCTACCATTTAAAGAGCGCAACAGACTTTATCACACATAATTAAGCTTCATTGAATACTTTAAGTAAGCTTGAATTTGTATTCACTCTTGACCTAGGCACTTTTTCACTCGCATGAAAAATGAAAATCGTATGTAAACTAATATAGAGATATTTTCAGACAAGTGTACTAAAAAGAAAAACTAAATTACTTTGCAGTGCTTAACACTACAAATAAAATTATTTAAGTGGCCATTAATTTCCGATAGATGCAAGATTAAAACTCACAAATTATTAAGCAATCTTTTTCAATCAGAGGAAATACTCTATTTACACAATTACCTTGTTAAGGGAGTACATGATCCGTTATATTTACATTAACTCTTCTATATATTTACACACTCTTGGCTAAACACAGACTGCATATCGTTCATATTTTCTTTGTACTTTTGGATCTGTTTTTTCCATTACGTTTTATATTTAGCCATCCTTTTACTTTCTGAATAAAATATTTTTTAGTGCGTCTTTATTATTTTATTTACTTGCAAAATAAAATAAATAAAGGAGCCAAAAAAAACTACTTATAGAAATAAAATCATACGCGAATATTAAATGTATGCATAAATTTGCGCATACACGCATACACATAAATACATGGGCAACGAAAACTTACACGTAAGGAAATTATTGTAACTTGAATAGAATAGGAACTATTAAAATTACGCTTTTACAAAAAATAATACTTTAAATATTCATTAATAAAAGATTGCATTCCTGGAAGTATGAGGAAATGAAGCAGAAAAAAATTCAAAAGTTAGGAATGCTACGTTTGACATTTGGTAAGTAATATTTTTTTTCAATTCCCACTTTCTCTTTATACAGAAAGCTTTTGTTAAATATTAGGGCATAAACGTCAAAAGAATTGCCAATTGAAAAAAAAAAAAAACTTTCATTTTATTTCTCAAATAATATTATTTAGAAATTCCATAAAATATTAATTACATTTATTTACATTTCAAGTCAAATAAAAACATACTAATTTCAAAATTTCAAATATTTTGCATAACAAAGAAACATTCCATTTTAAATTCTATTTAAAATATAACTATTTTAAAAATATAAATTTTCTTAATTTTTTATTGTTTTTATACACAGATGTTACTTCCTTTAGAAAGGCATGCAACAAAATAATTTAATTTCACACCATTTTAATTCTGTAAATAATATTTTCGCTTCAATTCAAATTCAAGGATCCAGTAATACAAAGAAAATTAATAATATTTTTTTATACGAGAATATTATTCGCATGAAATGAGGCTATAAAAATATTTTCTTTTGAATGTTTTTCAGTCTTTTTTTGGCAGTGAAAGAATTTTATTTATTAAAACACTTTAAAATTACATTAGTTAGTTGATTTTTTAAAATTAATAACAGTGCAATAGCAATAGCAAATAATTATAGCAACAATATTTATGCTGAATAAATTATACTGACGGATTACATTAAACCAACCTTAAAAGTAGCGTTAATATCATTTTACATGATTTTAACGATTTCCGAACATAGTTGAAAAGTGTTTAGGAATTTTGTTTGTCTGTCTGCTGTCAGTCTGACTGCCGTCTGTGCTCTAACTTATCAAAGTATTCTCGGATTGCCATGCAATTGATATCAGACTCGTGATTCCGCTCTGCGGTACGTTCCGATTGGTTATCTTTGTATTCACAATTTTTTTGTGCTAGATTGTACAATTGAGTTATATCTGTCTATATGCATCACTGTTGCCAGATGGGTTTGATTTTTTAAATCCAGAATGCTACCTCATTCTGAAGAGAAATATTTTCCTTATTTAATGACAGAATAAAATAGAAAAATATTACTATTCAAAAATAGTGGTAGCATTCGGAATTAACTAACAACTGAACAACTCTAGTAATTTAATTAAGCAAAATGCCAAAGGCTGCGCGGGCCACAGATAAGTTGTCGGCGGGCCACTTGTCTGACATGCCTGCTATATAGTATATGTACAAATCTGTAGAACACATACAAAGCTGCACAAAAGAATTGAGATATTTTAACGATTATTAATAGTAATTCCTGAAACTGGGTTTTCAAATGTGTCATGCGTTTTCCAAATTATTTACTTAAACTTCATCTTTCACTTTACAAAACAGTAATTTTTTTTACAATATTCATGATGTGTTGGAAAATTTATATAAAGTTTTCATAATACATGTTTTGCGCATGATGTTTCGTTTTTGTGTCGTTTGGTAACGTGCATTCTTCATTTATAGGCACAATCTTATTTTTTACTTTATCTTATTGCCCTTGCAATAGACTTCATAGTACTTATTTCTCAACTGTATGCCGGAATTTGTTTTCTGTGGCAATGTAGGAGTACGCGTACCCCTAAACAATTAGTTAATTCAATGAAAATATATAATACAAGAACGAGAAAAAGCAATGATTATCAAACATTTTAAAACACATATAGAACAATGTATCTTGTTCTTTGCGTAGTCCTGTATATGAATTTATTTAAATTACATGAACTTCTACTAGTACATAATAAATATAGTTCAGCAAAAAAATGCATAACACAATTAAAAGCTACACTTCATCAATTCACTCTCATGGTCAACCACACATACGATTTACTTTTTGTAGCCCTTTACATCATCAAGAGGAATTATATACACCATGTATTATGCAAAAATGCAGTTGAATTTAAAACTAAAAAGAAAAGTTGAAAACGCACTTCCAGCAATGATCGCTCATAGACATTACTGTAATCGAATTCTGGTGTCGATTACAGTATCCAGATCGACACCATCCCTGTGTCCCTGTAAATGAACTATAAATACAATACAATTCATAATTTTCAGTAAGCAACTTACAGTGCCCCCAGCAAGGTATATAAATGTCATGATATTTTAAATATTGTATCATCATTAAAATATACAGCAAATTATTTTCCCCATAGACCATTATATAAGATAATTCTTTTATGGGTCCCTGTAAATGAATATATATATTTTTTGCATTTCATATTAAACACAAAGCAGGTTTTAAGGCACTTCATAAATACATATAAATTTCTTTATGTCAGAAATGGTGTAACATCATCAAAACGCATTTGATAAGATTTTTTTCCTAATGACCGTAATGTTACGAAATTCTTTTGTCAGTCAGTCTAAACGAACCATAAAAGCTATAGACTTAATTTTCAATAGAAACCGTGCTATAGTAAATGTCAGTAGCATATAACACATAATCGGTCAATATGAATATGGTATTTCCGAGAGTTAAATAACGGACAGACAGCCAGATGGCCAGACAAACCACTGTCAGAAAAGGTTAAATAGCGCCAATGTTGAAGACGTAAAAATCATTAGTGCACCTGTTTGTTTATGGTAGAAAACGTCAAATATATGCAATGGTTGGAGTATCATAGTTGAGATATTTTTCCAACAGAGAGAAAATATGCCGGGACCAGGATCCTGGTCCCAGCATATTTTCTCTCTGTTGGAAAAAATCTCAACTATGATACTCCAACCATTGGATATAATTCACCTAGTTGAATATACTTTCCTCTATTCATTAGGTCAAATATATGTATTCATAAAACATATATACATTAAATATATAAATCAATTCGCCTTTAAATATATGTTTTAATAACAAAAAGTAGTTGTGTTACTTTAACAAGTTAATACAATGTAAAAACCAGTCGGATTTGCCAATCCCAAAACTTTCTTCTATATCTCACAAAGGTTTCGCATACACTAAAAATAATCAGCACCAATCAATATCAAGGTCTAACTAAATCTAAAGTTTTATTAAATTGCGTGCCTTAGTTCTTGAGATATGACTATCGCTAAAATCCTGTAAATCCTGAAAAATGCGGCATAGCAGCGCCACCTGTTGGGATATTTAGACCAAAACCTAATCAACAACTACTTATGTCAACGTCTAACTGAATCTGGAGTTTGATGAAAATCCGTGCATTAGTTTTTGAGATATAGTTATCGTGATAATAAAGAAAAAGGTAGCATAGCAGCGCCACCTGTTGAGCTATTTACACCAAAACCTAAGCAGCATGTATTTATGTCAAGGTCTAAGAGAAGCTGGAGTTTTATGAAATTCCGTGCGTTCGTTCTTGAGATATGGCTATCGTAAAAATCATGAAAAAGTGGTATAGAAGCGCCACCTTTTGGGATATCTACACCTAAACGTAATCAGCGTCTATTTATGTCAAGGGGTAACTGAATCTGAAGTTTGATGAAAATAAGTGCATTAGTTCTGGAGATATAGCTATTGCGGAAATCGCAAAAAAATGCAGCATAGCAATGCTACCTGTTGGGCGATTTTTAACAAAAACTAATCAGCACCAATTTATATCAGGGACAAACTGAATATAAAGTTTTATTAAATTTTGTGCAGTGCATTAGTTCTTGAGATAGAGTGCCCACAAAATTTTTGTCACATACAGACAGAGTCACAGACAGACAGAGTCACAGACTCTGAGACAAACATTTTCTAAAAAATGTCAAATCGTGTTCAGGACCTTCACAAACGTATAGATCCGTCGAAAACTTGATGACGAAAATTTTCTTGACTACAATGCTTTCTTCTTGTAAAGATAGAAGAAAGTAATAAGTAACTTGTATCCAAAGCTGAAACAAAAGAGTCCCTAGAAGGGTTAACAAATTCGTAGCATGGCACAATTCTGACCGCGCTTCAATCACAGCATTTTATTGCAATTAAGTCATAACATATAAATGGAATTTTAATCACAGTGTTATGTAGCCCCTGGTATGGCAGCTTGACTCAAGCATACTGATTGGTAAATATATCTTGTGATTTTATATATTTCCAACATACTGAAGAAGTGCCCAGGTCGGGTGACGGACCCAGGACCGGTCTCTTAAATTGCCAAAACTGTAAATATTGAGCTACCTGGACCAACAACCATCCGACACAATTCACCTAGAGTACATTTTTTCTTTTGCAAAAGCATCTTGGCTGCAATGTAGACAGCTTAACAGACTACAGGTAACAATATCATTAAACGATGAATACGTAAATACGCTTGAATTTTTATTCACTCTTGTCATGGGCACTTTTTTACTCACTATGATAAATGCCAATTCGTCTATTGGCTAATATAGTGATATTTTCAAACAAGTCTACTACAAAACTTTTAATTACTTTGCAATATTTAACAATACAAATAAAAGTATTGAAGTGGCCATTAATGTCCAAAAGTTACAAAATTAAAACTCACAAAATATTAAACATTCTTTTTCACTCAGACGAAATACTCTATTTATACGAAGAACTTGCTAAGTGAGTACATTATCCATTATATTTACATTAATTCTCCTATATATTTACTCAACCTTTTGGCTAAATCCATACTGCATCTTCTTCATACTTTTTTTTTGTTATTTTGGATCTGTTATTTCCGTTTCGTTTTATATTTTATCCACCCTTTTACACTCTGACTGAAATAATTGTTTAGTGTGTGCGTATTATTTCATTTACTTATAAAGTAAACCAAATAAAGACACAAAAAATATAATTATAGAAGGAAAAACCATACGCAAACATTAAATGAATGCATAAATTTGTGCATACGCACATACGCATAAATATATGTGCAAAGAAAACTTGCACTGAAGGAAATTATTATAACTGAAATAGAATAGGAACTATTCACTAGAAAAAGAAAAGATAACTTTAAATATTCATTAATAAAGTACTCCATTCCTAGCAGTACGGGCTAACGAAGCATAAAAATTGAATAAGTTAGGAATGCTACGTTTGACATTTTTTAAATAATATTTTTTTTCAATTCTCACTTTCTCTTTATACAGAAGCCTTTTGATAAATATTAGGGCATAAACGTCGAAAGAATTCCCCATTGAAAAAACTTACTTTCATTTAATTTCGCAAATAATATTTTTTAGTATTCGCACAACATATTAATTAAATGTATTTACATTTCACTTCAAATAAAAACATGTTAATTTCAGAAATTCAAATATTTTACATAACAAAGAAACATTTCAATTTAAATTCTATTTAAAATATTACAATTTTAAAAATATATGTTCTCATAATTTTGTTTTGTTTTTATACATAAATTTCACTTTCTTTAGACACAATATAAGTGCATGTAACAAAATAATTTAATTTTACAGTACTCTAATTCAGAAAATAAAATTTTCGTTGCAATTCAAATTCAAGGATCCTATAATAAAAAGGAAATTAATAATATTATTTTGAAAGAGAATGTTGTTCGAATGAAATAAGGCGAAAAAAATATTTCCTCTCACATTATTTTTTAGTTATTTTAAGTTAATTTTTTGTTTTAAATTAAAACCCATGAATATTAATAATTTCCAGTAACAGTTACATTAGTTAGTTTTTTTTTAAATTCACACTAAAAGTGCATAAATAATAATAACTTGCGAAAACCTGCCAGTTGAGTAGCATACGAATATTTTATCTGTAATTACAAATTCTTATACTAATAGCAATAATATAACCTTATATTAGTTCTTTACAATGTATGACACTGTAACAGCAATTAGTAAACTCAAATCGCACCTATTTTTTTGAAGGCATCTGTTTTTCAGTGAACGAAATTTTGTACTTTTACCCGGCATCCTGTCTTTATAAAAACTCAATAGCCGATGTGAGAGGTATAAAATTACTAAGCTGGATGAGAAGATTCGAATGAGCTATAAAAATCTAAAAGGGTCGCCACAGACTATAGTGCCTTTACTTGTGAGGTGCACTACAACACCTTTACTATAGAATATGGTGTACATAGCAATTAGAGTTCCTTTACAGGTAAACAGAAAATAACACTGTGACAGTACGGTCTATGAACAATAATTAGTGGACACGCACTTTCATCTCTGTTACGCGTTTTTTAATTTAACTAATTCTTTGCATAATACTTATTTTGTATAAATTCTATACATCGTACTCATAAGCAGGGCTGCGCAAAACAACTCAAGTACATTTCTGTTTAATGCTGGAAATTGCTGAACGGGAATTTTCTACTGTGCAATGCGTTTCCTAATTGAAATAATTTTTGCATACTATACATTATATATGTTCAAATCTATAGATCATATACAGAGATACACCAAATAATTCGGATATTTTTCAGGTTATTTATGGCAATTCCTGTAAATGAGTCTTCAATTGTGTTGTGTGTTTTCTTAAATTATTTAGAAAGACATCATCTTTCACATTATTAAACTGTGAAATTTTCGTATAATATTCTGGATGTGTTGGAGAGTGTTTCATAATTTATACTTGATGCATGAGGTTTCGTTTTTGATTCTTTTTGTAACCTCCATTCTTCATTTATAGGCACAATCTTATAAATCTTGTAATCGTTTTTAAAAAACCCAAAAACTTGACGGATTTACACGTTTCAGACACTGGAGATTCCAAAAAACATATTTTTAGAAAAAAAATATTGCCGTCCGTCTGCCTGTGTATCTGTATGTCTGTGTGTCTGTGTGTCTGTAAGAGATAGAAACTTGAAATTTGGTATGTACTTAGTATGCAATAATGGAAATAAGCTTATTGAATTTCAGTAACCTCGATTATCTGGAATTATCTTTTCGGACTCTCGAAATATTTGTTCTAATAAAAGGTATATAAAAATTTACGAAATTGTTTATTTTAAGGAGTGAATATAAAAGACAATAAAAATGTCCCCCTAAACAAACTATAAATGCTACTTACTTCATTTTCAATAGCGATCATGCTATAGTAAACGTCATACAAATTTCAGGGCAATCCGAGTATATTTACGAGAATTAGATAATAGACAAACGGCCAGGCAAATAGACGTCATAAACACTTTTTAACTATGATTTAAATTGCTAAATTAGTTTTTTTTATTCCTGCTAAACCAGCTTCAAAAATACTGTGGATATTTCTGTATTCTATTTTTATCATCATCATATATTCCAATACGAACAAATCTTGTATATATATATATATATATATATATATATATATATATGTGTGTGTGTGTGTGTGTGTGTGTGTGTTATAAAAATTTTATTCCGCAATATTCCTTTAAATTATTCTACATTATGACCTATTCATTATTTCCCTATTTCTTAATAATATTTATTCGTATTTAATTTCATTTTACAATTCAAAACGCGTATATTAATAATTATCTTATTCCAATAATTATCTTATTCCATCTAAAACTTTAAGTCCATTCGTAACTTTTATTAACTATCAAATCTATAATATTCTGACAGACGCTAGTTTTTCATTTGGAATGTTTTAAAAGCCATTTTGTTATTTTTATTCCACGGGCTCGCTTCGCGCGCTAGGTATTTTTGCTGCAAAACCAATACGCCGCTGAGTGCGGGATTCTTTTTTGTTGAAACCTCTCCATCGCGCTTCATTCGCTAAGCTAAGTTTCGCCTCTCCTTGATTGGTTCGTGAACGCATGACGTCGGTTGTGTAACTTTCCGCGCATTTAACAAAAAGCCTTGGCAAGCGTTCGGAGAGCTAAATTTTGACTTGATTTCTAGTACAAAACAAAATGTTATCTGGTTGTCCAATGACTTAGAATTTCTAAACAGCCACTTACGATCCACTCAATGCTGTAGTGAATTATAGTCAAGCCTGAGGGCTTTAGAACACATCTGTATCCTGTGGGAATTGTTTCGGCATCTCCCTTGTTCCTGAATAAACGATTTATCTGGAAAACTGACTGAGTATTATTGGAGAAATTCTCAATTGGGTTCCTTCATTGCCTTCATTCCTAGCCATGATTCTCGATCTACTGACTGCAATCGTTCACAATCTTTAACCAGTTGCTTTTTTCTCAGGAAATTTTAAATCCTACAATAAAATGTAACATATATATATATAAATTATTTTAAAAACGGCTCTAACGACTTTGACGAAATTTTTAATCCTACCGTTTTGGGACACCAGTAAACAATTGGCCTAGGTCATATGCTCGAGAAAATTTGATTAGTGGATCATTTTGGGTCACCATGGGTCAGTGTCAAACTAATTGTACCTAAAAAACGGTTCAAACGATTTTGACTAAATTTTGTATTCTACCATTTTCGGGCACGAGAAGACTATTGGGCTGAGTCACATGTTCGAGAACTTTCGATTAGTGGGTCATTTTTGGGTGAACGCGGGTCAAGTTAATTTTATCTAAAGAACGACGATCTAACGATTTCGATTAAATTTTGTATCCTACGAGTTTCAGGCACGAGAAAATCATTGAGCTAGGTCACATGTCCGAGAAAATTAGTGGGTCTCATTTAGGGCACTGTGGGTCAAACTAATTTTATCTAAAATTCGGCTCAGTCTCTTTAAACTAAATTTTGCATCCTATGGTTTTTGAGCATGAGAAGACTGTTGGGCTAGGTCACATGTTCAAGAAAATTCGATTAGTGGGTAATTTTGATTATGGGTCATTATGGGTCAAGCTATTTTTATAAAATAAAAGGAATTATAGTAATAATATAATAATACAGAGAGAAAAATATATCGAGATGTACGCAAAGCTAATTTTGACCGATCATAGCTCGGTCTTCCCTGCTCGTTTATATTTTAACAACAATGATATAATAACTCACTATGAACATTGTTTGTTTTATTAACCTTTAAAAACACGTGCCATTTATTGTAACACAAAGACACGGTCTAGCGCTCTCTACGCGTCATTGGTTTTTCAATAATAATAACAACTTTTAATGATATCCTTGCTTAATGCAATGTCCAATAGTGATATAAAAGTCATAAACGTGCAATTTTTTTGAAAAAAAATAATTTAAATAGAATTAATGTAATACGGATGGTTTGTACTAAAATAAAGACATGAGCGGGATATCCCACGCGTCAAATTCTTTTAAAAATTAAGTACGAACTTTGAATGCAAAAGCAGAAAAATTCTTCAGTTTCACACAGTGTTCATCCAAGTGCGAATGCCAAATTAAAATTAAAATGGAGTCTTTCTTAAAATATACAGTTTTAATTCAAAATTTACTCTGTTCTAATTTTGTTATTTTCATGTGATTTATTCAATTTTTATACGCTTTTGTTGGATTCAGAAACGTATAGTATGTATAAAATGTGAAAAACAGAAAATCGATTTCACGCAGGTTTAAAACTTATTTCTTTAAATAATTTGAAATAAGGTGTTATTAAAAGAATGAAATAATTTATAGGAATTTATTTCTTTTTAAAATGTTATTCCAAACGCAATCTTAAATAATTCTACTTTGCTTGATTTGAGTGTTTTAAATACATGAGGCATATGTACTCAGTTGAAAGGATTTTTTTGTTGTTGTTGTTATTTATAGTAATAAATATTCAGACTAAACATGACATTTCAATCTAGTAAAGGGAAATAAAAATCCCTACATAGCAACGTCCCCTAAAACTGTACAGCTACGTTATATATATATATATATATATATATATATATATATATATATGTGTGTGTGTGTGTATGTGTGTGTGTGTGTGTGTGTGTGTGTGTGTGTGTGTGTTATGTATCTATTAAACAAAAACATAAGTTGCAGAACAAAGAAAAAGAAAGAAAACATTTGTTTGTTACATTGCTTAGACCCGAGAAGAGACAGATATGAAGTTATTTCATACATTGTTTAGACCCAAAAATCAACAGATATGAAGAACTTTCATTCAGTTGGTTTGGCATTTAATGTAAATTTTTGTAACAAATATGGTTAAACAAATAAAACTTTACAAATAACATTCAAACAATATGATATTTAAACCACCCTAACAATTTAGATTCCGTTCAAATGAATTCGAGATAAAAATTCGGCTATTTTAAAGATTGAATTTTTAATGTACCTTGTCTTTTATATAAAACCATCACAAACATAATACAAAATCTGCAATACAAATGTTGTATGCAGCTCGTGAAGCTTAGAAATGAAAAAAAAATAGTGCTTTACAAGTAAATAAATTCGTTTTATTGAGCTGATACTTCAATGTACAATTTCACAATTTTTTGCATTTTTTTTATTTTAGATGAAAAGATAAAGAGGATAAAATGTACATGTCTATTGTAAAACATATTAACATGAATGAGACTTAATTTTAATTATTTAAGAAAAAAATGCAGTCCAGAAAAGTGAGATGACGCTAGATAAACAACTAAATATATATTTGTTTTTATTTTTAAAAAATAATATTTTAAATTTAACTTGAGAGCTAATAGTTTTCTTCAAGACAAATCTCATTATATATTTAATTATTAAATTCCATGTTATACTTTACGATTTGATCTTACCTCCGTTTTTATGAAAATTATAGTGGAGGTATTTGACATTGTATTTTGGATGATACCTGTATCTCAATGAAAATCCTGAACATGTATATTTGTTTAAAAAAATTCTTTAAACATTTATTATTACTAAAAGCATATATATGATTTTATTATCTCAAATAAAATGTACTATATTGATACGACACACACCTATTAAAATTTGTCACAAAATGTTTTGAAAACAGTTTACAAAAAGCATATCTAATTTGACTATAATTAAATAAACTTGATTATTATTGGAAAAATATGAATATTTGTCTATGTTTAAAAAAGAAAGTGAAAATAAATGTATGTCTGGCTTCATTTTATAATCCATTTTTTATCAAGGCAAATATTTATAAAAAATGAACTTATAGACTGTAGTTATAAATGTTCGAGCACATAATACAAAACTAAATAACTTCGAAATTTTATATTTCTTGTAAAGATAATAACAACAGTACAGAAGAGTGTTTTATTTCATTACAACTAGACGTAATTATCCGTATAACTGACATGTATTTTTCTTTGATAAATTCCTCCCATATCTTCTTTCATTCTCAAAACTAAATTATATTTCCGAATGAAGATAAAAAAAAAATTACTCGTAATTTAATAAGATATATTCTGATTTGGTGATTTTGATGTGAGGTATTCTGTTTATTTTCATTTTTATTATTTTTTATTTATTTTATTTTAGTCATTATTATTTATTTTTTTTAATTATCAAAAGTCAATGAAAACATAATTATTGTAGATATAATGGAATAATATATTATATATTTATATTTATTTTATATGAACAGCCCTCTGTAAATCAAGATATCATGTAAGAAGCAATAGTTAATAATAAAAATAAAAATATAATGCGCAAGGTAAAATATATCAACTTGCTACCTTCTGCCAAACAGTACATAAAAAAACAAAAATACATTATTTTATTTTTAGAAAAATTCCAAACTAATGTTTAAAATTTTTGTTTTACATTTTGGTTGAAATTATGAAAAATTGTGATTCAGGAAAGTTGTATGGAACAAAAAATATATTTTAATCAAATGGTTTGCTCTTATTTCATATTATGTAAAAAATATAACTTTTACAATTGTGTGAATTTCTAATGCAATAAATATAATACTGTAATGCGCGTTTTATTATTGTACACGATTTGGTTTGAGTTCTACGAAACAGAAAATTTAAATCATATGAATCGATGTACTTCATTTATTGAAAAGAATTGCTGCTAATTTCATTTTGGATTTATAGTATATTTTTTGATGAAGTTGTATTTCTCTATTTAAAAATTGTGATTTAGTAAAATATTAAACGTTATTCATCTATATTTTGCATGGCTATACCAATAAACAAAATATATATTTAACATTTTTGAACACGATTATGTAGTAACTAGTGGAGAAAAAATTGCGATGGTTAATCTAGTTTATGTTACATGTAAAAACTAAAAAACAATTTTTACTATTGTAAATAGAGTTAGTTATTTTATTGCAGTTTATGGTGATTTATAGATTACCATAACGTAATATGAGAAATTATTGGTTTGGTCACGCTTAGCCAATTTAAAAGTTAATTCTAGAAATACTAATAATTAAAAAAGTCATAAAAAATTAAAAAAAAAATCAGTGTGCCTAACTTTTGAAAAAATATATTAAAAAACTAATGACTGCCACATATTTTTCTGATAAACTAGTTATAGCGATTCAAATGATTTGAAATTGCGCTTTTATAGAATTAATACCAAATCATTTACAAAAATAAACACGCATTGAATATATGTTTAGAACACAGGCAATATATTTTTAAATCTTATCATGCTCAAAGGATCTTTATTAACAGAACATTAATTAAAAATTGTATTTCCCCTTTCAGAAACATTTCACTCTTTATTTTGTCCCTTGACAATTTGTTAATGCAAAATAATCATTAATCATTTTGACCTGCCGAATGTATAATATTTGTAATTGTTTTTTGCCGAAAAGACAACATGTCTGTGCCGCATTGTAACTAAGAAATTTCGTAATGTAAGACTATTTGTAACAATGTTATTTTTTCTTTTAATGATTATTGAGTTTGACTTATATTTGATTTAAAATCATTTAAGTGAGCGTAATATTTATGCTAAATTTTCTCCGAAAAGTTTCTTATAAAAGAATAAAATTCTGTGCAATTTTAATGTTATTCTATCAGCAAGTATACAGCAAGAGCAGTTGTATATTGCACTCGAAAAACAATGGACAAGAAAATGCTATTAACCGATTCTGTATCATTGCCATTAAGACCCGCTGAATAGGCAGAGAGGTGCGGAATAGGTCTTGTTCGCAAGCTAGGCCGAGACGTATGATAGTCCCCAAGCGGCGTGTGCAATTTTAATGCTATTCTATCCGCAAGTATATAGCAAGAGCAGTTGCATATTGCACTCGAGAAACACCAGACGTAAAAAAGTTATTAACAAATTCCGGACCATTGCCATAGAGCCCCACTCAATAGACCAAGAGGGGCCGGAGTAGGTCTTGTCCGCAAGCTAGGCCCGACGTATGATAGTCCAAAAGTGGCGTGTGTAATTTTATTGCTATTCTATCAGAAAGTATACAGCAAGAGCAGTTGCTATTACACTCGAGAAACACTGGACATAAAAAAGCTATTAACAAATTCCGGATCATTGCCATAGAGCCCCACTAAATAGACCGAGAGGGGCCGGAGTAGGTCTTGTCCGCAAGCTAGGCCCGACGTATGATAGTCCAAAAGTGGCGTGTGTAATTTTATTGCTATTCTATCAGAAAGTATACAGCAAGAGCAGTTGCTATTACACTCGAGAAACACTGGACATAAAAAAGCTATTAACAAATTCCGGATCATTGCCATAGAGCCCCACTAAATAGACCGAGAGGGGCCGGAGTAGGTCTTGTCCACAAGCTAGGCCCGACGTACCATTGTCCCCAAGTGGTGAGTGGCAGCCCACAAGAACGTACCACGCTAGGAGACTAGTGTGAAGCAGGTACCCGAGAATTACTTTACCACCAGCTCGGATCATGGAAAACCTACAGTGGCGGTTACTTGCTCCCGACCACAAAATATACAGTAAATTAAATCTTATATGATTAGCTAATAATTGTTTGAACATTCAATCCAGCAGTTATGTTGTTGTAAAATTACCAAGATCGACAGAGTACTACATTCGTTAATGTTTAAATTAACGCAAAAACTCCTGATTGGATATTAATGGAAGTTTTAACTTCTATCATACCCTTAAATGTGTGAAAAAGTCCTTTTTTAACGCTTTCCAACTAAATTGAAAAGTGTTTATGACTTTGGTTAGTTTGGTCTTCAACCCGTCTGTTCGTCTGACCGACTCTCAGTTCTCGTAAATATACTTGTATTCCCTGGAATTTTTATATTTTATTGATCTTTACTATAGCACGATTGCTATTGAAAATGAAGTGTATAGCATTTATAGTTCCTTTACAGGGACAGTCAAACTCTTCTGTCACAAAATAGTCAATGTGAAAAAATCGTTTCAAGTGCATTTTAATGATGTTACACTATTTCAAACATAATGAACTGGATATGCATTCGTGAAGTGCAGGAAAACTTGAATTCTGTGGAAGATAGGGTCAAAGTACTTGTTATTTATTTACAGGGCCATACAAAAGAATTCCCTTACATAACTGTCTACGGGGGAAATTGTATGCAGCGTATTTTAATTATGTTACAATATTTGAAATATAATGCAATTTATATACTATACTGAGGTTTACTACAACATATATTCTGTAGACTATGATGTACATAACATTTATCCTTCATTTACAGTCAAACACAAAATATTTCGGATACAGTACTGCATCCGCAGTACTGTCTATTAGCGACAATTGCTGGAAGTACGTTTAAATCTTAAATGATATAATTTTTTAAGTTTAACTAAATTTTAAGATAGTATGTGAGTTGTATAAATAATATAGATCACATGCAGAGATCCACAAAAGAATTCGTAAGCATTACTGAGTACGAGCGTAAATTGCCTAAATGTGATTTTTAATTGAGTTATGCATTTTGAAGCTTGACTATATTTAGTATACTAAGAAATGCTTGTAGAAAATAAATATAATCATATGCAATACCACCCAAAGCACTGGATATATAACTGAGTATGGATGACATTTTTTGAAAGTGTGTTTTCAATAGTTTTAAGCGTGTTTTAGACGGAATTAAATTTTAGCTTAATACGTGACGTCTATAAAGATCTATAGGTAATATACAGAGCTATAGAAAAGAAGTCAAGTTCATGTTCGTCTGTTAGTAGAAATTTTTGAAGATGAATTTTCGACCTATCATGACTTTTTTTACTAAACTAAATTTTAGCATATTATGTAGATTATATACAAAGTTATAGATAAAATATAGGGCTACACAAATCAGTACTTTTCCGACGAACGACAGTAAATGCTGACTTCTGGTTTACAAATGTGTTATGCGTTTTCTAATATGTTTACTTATGCATCTTGTTCTGTATCTATTGGCGATGGAACATTCCCCCCCCCCTCTTTTTGTTTTCTGGCAACACGTTAATGTAACCCTGTGTGTGGGAGTAGATGTGCTCGGAACTCGGTGGCGACAAGCCGCCGTTACTGTCTTTCTCTTTACCGTATTTATTAACAAAATAAATACTATAGTATGATATACAGTCCATTTTTTTTCTAAGTTCGCACAACTAGTACGAAACCTCCACACATTTTTGGTCCTAAGCGACCCGGAGGTAATCAGCGCATCTTCATTGTTTTAACGAAAAACTTGTGATTTCTTTATCTTCAACAAGAAGATCAACAGTATGTCGGAGGCAGTAGTTACGACTCTAAATCGAAAGCGCGGCAACATAAAGTCTCAGCTCACCAAAATATCCAAACCGATTAATGAAGATACTTTCGAAATAGCTGAATGGCAGTCTCATTTGGAGTGTTTAACTAGAATACAAGAAAGGTTCGAAATTATCAAGGAGGATTATTATAAAATCGTGAAAGAGGACGATTTTTAACAAACAGAGGAGCAACTGTCTCTACTGGATGAGGACATTAAAAAAATAGAGGTAAGTCTTAAGACCTCTATTAAGAAATTTTATTGTGAATCTAATGTTAGCGCTTCTTCAAGTAATGATATAACTGTTAGTAATCATAAATCAATTATAAAACTCCCCAAAATTCCATTACCGGTTTTTACTGGAAAAATTGAGGAGTGGAGCATTTTTAAAACTGCCTTTAATACGCTCATTACTGAAAATTCTGATTTGAACGAAAATGAAAAGCTTTTCTATCTCCGTGGTGCTTTATTGGGGAACCCAAAAGCATACAAACCCCAGACGATAGTTATACGTCTCTCTTTAGTGCATTAGAACAACGGTATGAGAACAAAAGAAGAATAGCAGATTGTCATATAAAAAATATTCTCAACTTGTACCCAATCAAACATGAATCCGCAAAATATCTTCGAAATTTATTAGATAGTGTTAGAAAGAACTTAAGAGCCCTTAAAGTTTTAGACTATGAAAGAGATACATTCTCTAACGCCATATTATTAAATATACTTTTAGACAAACTTGATCGAGACACTCGTAAACAATATGAGCTCACGTTAAAAGATAACGAGGTTCCTAACTTTGATGAATTTCTCGAATTCTTAGAACGAAGATGTCAAATCTTAAATAGCATCAGTGTTAGTTCTTCATCAAAATTCAATTCTAACTCCGACCGTTCTAAGTCTTTATTCATGAAATCTGATAAAACACAGAATAAAAAGTGCAGTCTATGCTCTGAAATCCACCCGTTGTACCATTGCGAAAAATATAAGATTATGAAATTAGCAGATAGAATAAATATTGTCAAGAAAAACAAACTTTGTTTTAACTGTCTTAATTCTTCACATTTATTATCATCATGTGATTCAAAAAATACTTGCTTTGTTTGCAAATCAAAATTTCATCATACTTCCCTACATAAATATTCAGCGCCACAAGCTGATCATTACGAGGTCAAATCAAGAGTCCCAGACACAGCGACGACTGCTTGTACGCCAAGAGAGAATTTTGAAAGCGATACTCCCAAACATTCGTTTTTTTCTCATGGAAACAATAAATCCGTTTTGATAAACACGGCGATAATTTATATTACAGATTCTAATGGGGTTAAAAGACCGCTACGTGGCATTTTAGACTCTACGTCAGAAAGTAATTTTATCTCATTTCACGCAGCAACTTTCTTGGGATTAAAGAAAGAAAAAATTTGTATACCGATTGCGGGTTTGAATGATTCAACAATAAATATAAAGGCAAAAACTGCAGTTTGCTTATCTAATAAAAGCGGGGATTCTCAATGGAATATTGATTGTCTGATCACTCCGAAAATAACAAATTTCAGTCCGTCTAGAATGATAAGCATTTCTAATTTGAGCATTCCACAAAACATAAAATTGGCGGACCCTGAATTCTTCATTCCGCAAAAAATAGATATACTTCTGGGTGCCGAATTGTTTTTCGAATTTTTAAATGCTGATCAAATAAAACTGAAAGATAATTTAATTCTGCAATCAACTTGTTTTGGATATCTGGTATCTGGTAGTGTTTATGATAATAATATAAAGCATAATGAAACCCATTGTTTTCTAACAAAAAATCTAGAAGCACTCAATAAGACCTTGACCTCATTTTGGGAAATAGAGAATGTTGATGATTTAAAGCCATGCAGCAGTGACGAATTAACATATTGTAATCAACATTTTGATAAAACGCATTTTAGAAAGGAGGAGGGGAGATACGTAGTTGAAATGCCGTTCAAACCAGAAACTTCTGAAACTAATTTAGGAAAGTCTAAAAAAATCGCATCTAAAAGATTAGATTATTTGTGGCAACGTTTAGAGCGTGATCCAACAATGAAAAATTTGTACATAGATTTTCTAAATGAATATAAGTATTTGAAGCATATGCATGAAATAGAGGAAAATAGTGATTTTGAAGACGGTGTTTCTTAACCTCATCACGGAATTCTGCGACCATCAAACAAAACTACCAAACTGCGCGTTGTTTTTGACGCAAGTGCAAAATCAACAGCTGGAAAATCTTTAAACGATATGTTATATAAGGGAGGGGTGCTTCAGGAAGATCTCTTTTCAATATTAGTAAGATTTAGAAAGCACATTTACGCCTTCACGGCAGATATAAAACAAATGTTCAGAATGATAGAAATTAACCCGTCGCAGCATAAATTCCTAAAAATTCTCTGGAAGGACAGTAAGTCATCGCCTGTCAAAGTTTTCCAACTGTCAACCGTTACCTACGGGACCGCCTGCGCCCCATATCTAGCAACCAAAACTTTGCAACAACTTGCTTTGGATGAAAAAAGGGACTTCCCATTGGCTTCAAATATTTTATTAAATGATTTCTATATGGATGATTGCTTGTCTGGTGCTTCAGATTTAACCCAGATGCAATTAATTCAGCGAGAATTAACGCAACTTCTCCTAAGATGAGACATGAGCTTGCACAAATGGTGCTCCAATGGAGTACAGTCTAAGGATCAGGAAATATTTCCCCTTGACAGAAATTCTGAGGAAATAGTGACAAAAACGTTAGGAATGCTATGGAATAGCTTCAGTGATACATTTACCTACAAGGTAAACATAAGTGAAAAACAAAACTTTACTAAAAGAGATGTCCTTTCACAAATAGCTCGTATCTATGACCCCCTTGGTCTACTTGGACCGGTGATAGCAAAGCAAAAATCTTCATGCAACAACTGTGGCTACTCAATGTGGATTGGAACGAAAATCTACCTCCACATGTTTCTCAGCAATGGGAAAACTTCATCGCAACATTACCAGAATTAGAGACAATTAAGGTGCCAAGGTGTTTCTTAAAAATGAACGTTAAATCTGTGGTGCTGAACGGTTACGCAGATGCTTCTTCTAAGGCGTACGGTGCAGTCATATATATTCAAACTATCTCCAACACTAATGAACTATCTAGTCAATTTCTTTGCAGCAAGTCCCGTGTTGCTCCGACGAAAGTAATGACTATTCCTAGACTGGAATTATCTGCATGTCTTCTTCTGACAAAATTGACTAACAAGGTCTTAGAGGCCTTAAAACAACCTCTCGACTCCGTCCAGTTGTTCTCTGATTCAACTATAGCACTAGCTTGGATTGAAACTCCTCCAAATTTGTTAAAGACATTTGTGTGCAACAGAGTGTCGCAAATTCAGCAGTTATCAAAAAACTATAAGTGGTCTTACATTCCATCCGAGAGCAATCCAGCTGACATGGTTTCTAGAGGACTTGACGTAAAAGCTCTTGCTGCTAGTGAACTGTGGTGGCAAGGTCCACAACTTTCAACTGTTAGTGAACAATCTTTAGAGACTATTCGTAATCCAGATATTCTGTGTGACAATTTTTATGTAAATGAACTGAAACCTCCTGCAAAAATGACACTTTTTAACATTAATGACTCTAAGTTTATGAATGATTTATTTAATTTAACTAATAATTTTTTGAAATTAATTAGAATTCTAGCCTTTATTTATAGATTTATTAGAAATTGTAAGTAGTGCGATAAATTAAAAGGTCCTCTTTCTGCCAACGAGATCCAGAAATCGGAAATTTACTTATTGAAATACATTCAGGTAAAGTATTTTACACATGAAATTGATGCCTTGAAAAAGGGTTCTTCAGTCCCTCCTGCAAGTAAGTTAAAATTTCTGAATCCTTTTTTAGATTGTAATGAATTAATCAGAGTAGGTGGGAGACTCTCACATGCGAACATAAATTATAAAAGCAAATATCCCATAGTTTTGCCAGCAAAGGATAGGTTAACTAAACTTATTTTTCAATACTATCATCTTCGTGATTTTCATGTAGGACCCCAGGCTCTTTTGAATACTGTACGTCTAAAATATTGGCCACTCAGCGGCAGAAACATTGCACGTAAGGTTGTGCATGAATGTGTACAATGCTTCAAAGTTAAGCCCATAATGGCTAACCAGCTGATGGGGGATCTCCCTCCTGAGAGAGTAATACCTAGCTCTCCCTTGTCTAATGTCGGATTAGATCTATGTGGACCCTTTGAAATAAAATACAAGGGCCAGAGAAAGGGTACCCTCCAAAAAATCTATGTAACTATATTTGTATGTATGGTCACTAAAGCTGTACACTTGGATTTCGTTTCAGACTTAACATCTGAAGCAATAATTGCTACTTTAAAGCGATTTTTCTCTCGTCGTGGGAAAAGTTCAACAATTTTTAGCGACAACGCTACAAATTTTGTTGGGGCTTCAGCAGAACTTAAGTGTCTACGAAAACTTATGAATAACGAAGAAATTTCTAACCTTTTGGCATCAGAGGGCATCTGCTGGAAATTTTCTCCTCCTAGAGCACCCAACTTCGGTGGCCTTTGGGAAGCGGGAGTTAAGGCATTTAAATATCATTTTAAGAGAGTAGTGGGTTCAGCTCATTTAACGTTAGAGGAATTTCTAACGGTAATTGCACAAATCGAGGGCATATTAAATTCGCGGCCACTTTCTCCTTTGTCGACAGATGCCGACAGTTTTGAAGTATTGACTCCTGGTCACTTCCTCATAGGAAGACCGCTTAATGCGCTTCCAGAACCAAATTTAATTGAGGTAAAGGATAACTTATTAAACAAATGGCAAAGAACACAAAAAATGGTGCAAATTATATGGAAGCGTTGGCAGAATAATTATCTTAGTCACTTACAACAACGAAACAAATGGCTATTCAAAAAGCCAAATATTTTGCCAGGTATGTTGGTATTAGTAAAGGAATCACAACTTCCTATTTGCACTTGGTCTCTAGGCCGTATTGCTAAAGTAATCCCAGGTGCTGACGGACATGTCAAGAGTAGTAGAGGTACGAACTGCGAAGGGCATTTTTAAAAGATCTGTATCTAAAATTAGTATTTTGCCCATGATAGATAATGAAATTAATGGTCAGTAACTATTTAATATTTTTTATTATTATTATTCTTAATTGTATAATTATTGTGATTGTTTTAATTGCTTATAATTGTATCATGTTGTTTTCTTTATTATCTGTGTTACATTTGTTATATATTGAAATACATTGTAATATTTCAACGCCGGGCGGGATGTTCTGTATCCATTGGCGATGGAACATTCCCCCCCCCCTCTTTTTGTTTTCTGGCAACCCGTTAATGTAACCCTGTGTGTGTGAGTAGATGTGCTCGGAACTCGGTGGCGACAAGCCGCCGTTACTGTCTTTCTCTTTACCGTATTTATTAACAAAATAAATACTATAGTATGATATACAGTCCATTTTTTATCTAAGTTCGCACAACTAGTACGAAACCTCCGCAGACATCTTATTTACTTTCTTAAACAGTGATATTTTATTAAATTATAATGTAAGTGTTAGAAAGTGTTTTATAATCTATGCATGATGCATGATTTTCCTTTGTTGTTGTTAAATAACTATGTTTTCATTCAAATGCACTAATCTAATTATTCTGTAATAAGAAATAATCGTTGTAATGTTAGAAATGACATATACGTTGATTTATTATGTTACGAACATGTATCCTTTCAGTCTTATTCGGGAATAAAACCGATTTTTTCGCTCGAGAAAATTTCTCTTGCCCACTGAGCTACTGATGCCCTGTACCGTTAGTTTTTTTTCTGAAAGTTGCTACGGTCTTCCTACTCAACTCTTCGTCTTACACCCAGAAAAAGTTTTGCTGAATCAACAAAAATTTGGTGACCTGACAAAACTTTTTGTTTAAATACAGGTCAATGGAAATTTTGTTTGAATCAACATTTTTTTTTTTTTTTTTTTTTTTTTTTTTTTTTTTTTTTTTTTGCAATTCCAAAAAAAAAAAAAATTGTATCGTCAGCAAAAATGTTTTGTTAATTCAAGTAAAACGGTTCAATTTTACTTGAATTTTGCTAAAACAACCAAAATGTACTCAAGAAAACATATTTTGTACTTTTAATCAATTCCTTTTTCTGGGTGTATGTTTAGATGCTATTGGTTAGAGAAGTGTTATGTATTCTTAATACCTCGTACCAAAATAAGCGTTTTTAATTTACGTTAATAAATTGCACTCCAATTTAATTTTCAAAACTCAATATCAATCATCCATATCATTGTAAGATTTGCAGATTATTAGAAGAAAAAATAAATATTAAACTCTTACAACAAAAAGCTTTTACGATCTGTAGACTAAATAAAATATTACACATTATTTATATTGTGGTACTTTTAAATCGTTATATTTGATAGTTACTTATAAAATAAAACTCTTTGAAAGTCATCCAATTTCTAAAGAACAGATGCAGATAAATAATTACTAGTTTAATTGGCTTCTTAATAGCAATTTTAACCCAGCTGAAAATTAAAGGAATAATAAAGTGGTTTGCTATTTGATTTTAAATGATTCCTTAAAAGCCGTCATGTTAAAATAAAGGCATTGCAGAATTTAGATTAACTTTAATAGTTTACATATCCTTAAGTTCAGCGTAAAAGAATGAAAATTCATTTGGCCATTTTCAAGTCCATAAATTAGCATTTAGGTGATGTATTAGTGAGTATTAAATGCGATAATTGTTTTAAAACTTATTTTATGTTTTTATAAGTAATTGTGAGCTAATGTTTCCGCAGTATTTTTGCTATTGTTGTCTGCGTAACAAAATGTAATCTGCAGGGATATGCACTAGAATTAATTTTTGCAAAATGTATTATTATTCTTTTTGACACTTTCTAACATTGTTGAAAAGTTTTTATCAATTCGGTTTGTCTGTCTGTCCATCTATCTGTCGTCTGTCTGTGCTCCAACGCTCGTAAATATACTCGGTATGATTTAAATGGTACGTATGACAAAATATTTCCTTTACATTATGATTTATGTGGAAAATTCATTTGCAGTGCATTTTGAGCATGTTATGATACTTGAAACCAAATGATATTTAAAAGGAAACTAAGGTTCATTACAATTTATTTTTTTTTAAATAATGGAGTACGTAGGTTTTATCGTTCATTTCCAGAGACGGAAAAAATAATTCGGTTAACGGACTGACTATGATCTGTAATTACTGGCATTGTCTTTTCTGTTCTGGTATGTATTTTTATGTAATATTTAGTGCATTACGTGTTGTTTACAAATTCTGTAGATCATATACAGGGCTGAACGAAAGACTTCGAATATGGACAGCATTGCGCAAAATGGAGTTTTACTGAGTTATGTGTTTTTTAAATTGCCTGTTTATATATCACTTTTCATTCAAGTGTTTCATAATCCATGCCGGATGCATGATTTTTCTTACTTGTTTAAATTTGCAGATAAACTAATATTTAATGTTTCTAGGTGTCAAAATTTTATTTTCTTTATTTGTAAGCAAATTTAAATGATTTTCCCCCCTGAAATGTATATTTCTACAAAGATTTTTTTTAGATAAAACGTTTTTGAAACTTTGAAATTTGTTTAAAAAAAATTAAAATAAAAAAATTAAACTTATTTAATTTTTAATATAACTCATGAACTACTTTCCGCATTTCATTAATTTTTAACACCTTTATGTGCATAAAAGATTTCATTATAAATTGTCCTCAGTATTTATAAAAAATTGTACTTACAAAATTTATAATAAATTTAAAAATAACAAGAATTAAAAATCATGCGTAAAGCATAGATTATGTAACACTTTCCAACGCTTCAAAAATAATTTTACAAATCATGACCGTTTAATAAGCTGTAAGACAACATCTAAGTAAACAATTTGGAAAACGCATAACATATTTAAAATCTTAATTTCAGGATTTTCCCACATATACAATATTCGGAAAAATATCCGAATACGTTTATTCAGCCCTGTATATGGTGTTACTCACTCCTGTATCTATAGATTTGCATATATATTACATAAGATGCTAAATTTTAGTTTAGTTAGGAAACGCGTAGCACAGTTTTAAATTCTTCTGGAGTTTCTGTCAATAAACGGAAATGTGTTCCCGAAGTTTTGTACTGCCCTGTATATGATCTACAGAATTTATATACACAAAGTAATAGACAAATAGTGAGTTAAATTTAAAATTGCGTTCAGCAACTTAAAACGCACTTCCAGGAATTATTGTTAACAGACAGTAGAGAATTCTTTTGTGTGTCTCTGTAAATAAACGATGACTGCTATACACACAATATTCTGTAGTAAGCCTCTTGTAATAGACCTTAGCGTTATATGTAAATTTCAATGCGTTTAAAATAGTGAAACCTTATTTAATTAAACCGCAAACGATTTTTCTCCATAGACGTAATGTAACGGAATTCTTTTGACTGTCCCTGTAAAGTAACTATAAGTGCTATGCACACCCTATTCCATATTAAGCTTCTTGTAATGCACCTTCGTGATATATATCAATTACAATGTGTTTGAAATTGTGTAACATCATTAAAATAAACAGCAAATGATTTTTCCCCATAGACCGTAATGTAACGGAATTCCTTTGGGTGCCCTGTAAAAGAACTATAAGTGCTACACACTTCCGTTGAAATAGGACACATGCTACTGATAACGACAATAGCATATAAAATTGAAAAGCAATCCCAGCATATTTACGGAAGTTAGAGCACGGAGGGACGGCCGTACGGCAGACAAACCGAAGTCGTAAACACTTTTCAACTAGGTTGGAAATTGTTAAAAAAGAAGATATTTGAAAGTGATTTTTATTTTGAAGAATACATTTTCAAAAATTCTACATGAAATTAAAAATACTGGAGACTTTACTAAAAATATAACATAAAATCTCTGTACAAAATTTCATACAAATATCCTGCCAGAAAATTTAGATATATCCGTTTAAACATCAGAAATTATGACAAAATGCATTTTGAGATAATTCGACTTAAAGTTTCATTCAAGGTAAGGCACAAATGTTAGGAATAATTCAAAAAATTTAATATCTGCTGATTAATCATCATAGAAATACTTGGTTTGCTTTATTTAAATTATTGAACTTTGTATTACTTATTGAAAGATAAAGAATTTTGTTTTCCGAAAACCCATAAACTTTACTTCAAACTATTTAAATTTCAAATCATCAAAAGTACACAAATTTGTTTATTTTTATGTTCAAATTATATGATTTGCTGCTTTTGTTTTACAAGAAATTGCTAGAAAACATTTGTTTTCTTAATGTTAATTATTTATACATGACGTACACATGTGTAAAAAGAGCTTATTATTTCAAGAAATTAAAGTTATCGTTTACGTAATTTAAGCTGTTATAGAATCCTGGCTTTTATGAAAATGATTTGAGTTAGGAATAATTCTTACTGTACATTTGTTATCTACAAAAATAACTTTTCAAAAGTAAAAAAACAGCCAAGCTTTAAAAAAAATCGAAAGTTGTGGCTAAAAAATGATGTGATATCAAATTTCCAAGCTTTTATTATAATACTTATTTAACTTTTATCCATTAAAGAAGTTATCATATATATATGTCGAGTGCTACGTATATGTTAATAGAAATCGTTTTCTCCTGTGCTAAATACACCGTAACGTGTTTCTTAAAATTCAATTTTTTTCAAATTATGAATGATGGGCTCCGCGGCTATCTGTCCATATTATACACAAAATTCTAAGCACCCATATCCGTAGTTAAAATCCAAAGATCAAAATTGTAACTTAAGCAAATATTTTAATCATTTCGTTTTCGTTTTCGGTTATCAAAATATTAGTCTTCCTCAATTTATCTGTTCGTAGTTAAAATCCAAAGTTCGACATTGTTATAAACATATTACATTGCAAACATATTACGCTTTTACTTTAGAAATTTGAGAGCTTAGAAATATGGAAAGATGGCCGCCAAGCCCATCATGCATAATTTGAAAAAAATTGAATTTTCAGAAACACGTTAGGATGTATTTAGTATAGGAGAAAACGATTTCTATTAACATATACGTAGCATTCGACTTATATATATGATAACTTCTTTAATGGAAAAAAGTTAAATAAGTACTATAATAAAAGCTTGGAAATTTGATATCACACCAGTTTTTAGTCACAACTTTCGATTTTTTTTCATTCATTCGATCATTTCTTTTTTTTAAAAATAGATTATACATAATTTAAATAATCTACTCCATGAAATTAACATGAGAATGTTATGTAAAATTACATTTTACTTTCAGTTATTGTTTAAAGGGTTAACTATAAATACCAGTAGATTTTTCAATTAAACTAATTACACCCTTAAAAACAACATATTAAATGTGGCTTGTTATAATACTTGTTATCCTTCGTTAAAAAATATCACTGCCTAATCCATGAGATGAGTACAAATGGAATATGTACATAGCGCGTCAGCGCTGCTTTTGAAATGAAACGTGATATAATGCTCTTTTATTATTAGCGTTAAATCACATTGATTGGCGAATCTTTATAAAATGTAGTTAATGGTGAAAAGTAACAAAACATCTTCGCAATTTCTTAAATTTACATTATTTTATTCAATTAAACACTGTACTCTTACAATAAATTTAAATGGAAACTTCACTTCTAAAACAAAACAATTTAGCAACTGAATTCCATTAATTTATAGAAAAATGATCTCAAAGAATTCTCAGCCTCCGAACGAAATGCTTGTCCTTTACCATGGTTTTAGAGAAATAAATTAATCACATTTAATTCCTTTTCGAAAAGTTTGTTTACGTTTGGAAAGAAATTTTAAATGCCGATAACTCTTAATGTATACATTTTAGAAGTGAAACCTTATCTCTCAAAAGTTATTTTATTTTTAAAGATCTTTCTAAAAATGTAAATGTTATATATATATTAAAGAATGAACACTACGTCTGATTACTTTATTTTACAATATTATAAGAACACACATTTTATCAGACAGTTAAATGCACCAAACCAATATGAGTGAAAAATTGACCTGCGCCAGGTCTCGAACCCGGGACCTTCAGCGTACCGTGCTAACGCTTTACCAATAAGCCACCCAGATCGATACCCTAAACTGGCAATTTCTCATTCTTATTCCTGTTGGAATGTGTGTTCTTATAATTATGAAGTTTTATTTAAAACAAGAACGAAAAATCATGCGTCAAGCATAGATTATGTAGCACTTTCCAACGCTTCTAAAATAATTTCACAAATCATTACCGTTTAATAAGCTGAAAGATGACATCTAAGTAAACAATTTGGAAAACGCATAACATATTTAAAAACGTAATTTCAGGAATTTTCAATATATACAATATTCGGAAAAATATCCGAATACTTTTATGTAGCCCTGTATATGATCTATATATTTGTATATATACATAGGATGCTAAATTTTAGTTTAGTTAGGAAACGCGTAGCACCGTTTAAATTCTCCTTCTGGAGTTTCTATCAATAAACGGAAATGTGTTCGCGAACTTTTGTGCTGCCCTGTATAGGATCTACAGAATTTATACACACCACGTAATAGACAAAAAGCTAGTTAAGATTAAAATCGCGTTTAGTAACTTAAAACGCACTTCCAGGAATTATTGTTAACAGACAGTAGAGAATTCTTTTGTGTGTCCCTGTAAATGAACGATGACTGCTATACACACACTATTCTGTAGTAAGCCTCTTGTAATGCACCTTAGTAATATATATAAACTTCAATGCGTTTAAAATAGTGGAACATTATTTAAATAAGCCGCAGACGATTTTTCTCCATAGACGTAATGTAACGGAATTATTTTGACTGTCCCTGTAAAGTAACTCTAAGTGCTATACACCTACTATTCCATATTAAGCTTCTTCTAATGCATCTTAGTGATATATATAAATTTCAATGCGTTTACAATAGTGAAACATTTTTAAAATAAACCGCAAATGATTTTTCCCCATAGACCGCAATGTAACGGAATTCTTTTGAGTGTCCCTGTAAGAAAACTATAAGTGCTACACACTTCAGTTGAAATAGGGAACGTGCCATAGATAACGACAATAACATATAAAAATTGCAGAGCAATCCGAGCATATTTACGGGAGTTAGAGCACGGACAGACGGCCATACGGCCAGACGACCAGACAAACCGAAGTCATAATCACTTTTCAACTAGGTTGGAAAGTGCTAAAAATATCTTCAGAAAAAATGGCTGACTTGCAGATGAAATTTGATATGATTAACCCGTAACTGATTTGTGCTATTATAATACAGATGGTACACGGTTGTTGGCAGAGTTTTATCTCTGTTTTGGCATAATTTTTTAGTTGCCAAGTTAATTAACAGTTTTTTGCTGATTAAGGATAGAAATTTATTTATTTTTTCACTGGATTTTATAAAAACACGTAGATTAGGTTATTACTTGTCCAAAAGTGCAATCATTTTTCATTTCTGCCCTATATTTTTGTCTGTAGGTTTATTGAAAAAAAAAGTTTGACGAAGAAAAACGTGATCATTTTAAGTAACTCGACGTTATTAAAAAAAATCTATATCTCTGTTTATAAATCACTCATGAAAATGATTTTGGTCTCAAATTGAAGAATTTCTTCATTAGATTCTTTTAGTTTTCCTTTTTTTTCTGTGACGCTTGGTTCATTTGATATCTGATATTTTAATCTGACATGTTTGGTCGATTTAACATTGCGAAGTTTCTTCCTGTAAGTAAGCAGTAGCGGTTTGTATTCCAGTTCTTGGCGTTGTTTGTTTGGCGTATTTTTTTATAGCTTGGCTTGGCAGAGCGACCGCCCTGCTTGATGGTGTCAAGGAAATGTCGTGACATTTTCCTGGATGAAGAGAGCCAGAGCCGCAATAGAGTATTGGCTTCTGAAACACTCAATTTATATTACAATTACATTACAAGTACATTATAATTTAGTTAATTAGGTAAAATATCATTGGAAAAGTCAAGAAATTAAAGTTATCATTTCCGTAATTTAAGCTGTTATCGAATCCTGGCTTTTATGAAGATATTTTGATTTAAGAATAATTTTTACTGTACATTTGTTGTTGTTATTGTTATGGTGTCAAGGAAATGTCGTGACATTTTCCTGGATGAAGAGAGTCAGAGCCGCAAAAGAGTATCGGCTTCTTAAACACTCAGTTTATATTGCAATTACCTTACAAGTACATTGTAATTTAGTTAATTCTGTAAAAAATCATTGGAAACGTCAATAAATTAAGGTTATCATTTCCGTAATTTAATCTGTTATCGAATCCTGGCTTTTATGAAAATAGTTTGATTTAGGAATAATTCTTACTGTACATATGTAGTTGTTATTGTTATGGTGTCAAGGAAATGTCGTGACATTTTCCTGGATGAAGAGAGTCTGAGCCGCAATAGAGTATTGGCTTCTTAAACACTCAATTTATATTACAATTACATTACAAGTACATTATAATTTAGCTAATTCGTTAAATTATCATTGGAAATGTATTTACTCGCATATCTTGCTCCCCCGTGTAATGTACGCACCCCTTACTTTGGAATGAAAGTTTTGGTAAAAAAGGAACAAAAAAAAGGTTTGCATAAATTTCGCATTCGCTACTTTCCACAGACAATTTCGAGAAAAAAATCCACACACACAAACCAACGTGTAATTTTGCAGTTGAAGCAGATATAAGAAAATCTGACATAACCAAACAGGATTTAAACTAACTCTAAGCACTAATTATGAATAAAATCTTGTGTGGATAAATATACTAAAAATACCTACGTTTGACACACATTATCAACGTACAATAAACAGACGCACGTTTCATGAGTAACTTGGACTCACTTCCTTAGTGTAAATAAAATTAAACCCTATGGTATATCCTTTCTTGATGTGTTAGTTACACGTCAGCCTAATACATTTGATACCTGTGTATACAGGAAACCCTTTGCAGTCTCACTCCTCCCTCATTTTAATTCATGTCACCCCCTTCTCAGAAGGCCTCGGCTTTTCATTTCTTTATTAATAGAGCAATTTCCGTTTGTTCTGATAATGTTTCCCTTGTTACAGAATTGAATTATATCAGATCAGTTGCTATTAATCGTGGTTTTAGTTTGGCTTATATCAACCGTTTAATTTTTCGTTGTCTAAATAAAAATAGTAATCTTGATTCTTCTGATGTCCCAGTATCTTTTTCTAACCTCATTATTTTACCATTTCACAATAGCATTAGCTATAAAATAGCTAATATTTTAAGACAATATGATTTTAAGGTTGTTTTAAGCCAGTTAATAAACTAAATTTTTCACAGTTAAAGGATAAAATTGCACATCAAAACTTTTGGGGCATTTGCAATATCCAATGTCAATGTGGTTTGTCCTATATAGTCCTATACAGACTAAACGACAACTCCGTTTCAGACTCAATGAACACAGAAATTACATAAAGAAAAAAGAATTACAAAAATCCTCTATTGCTTGTCACAGTTGGAGTGAGGGACATAATTTTAACTTCGACTCAGCCACTATTATTAAGAAATGTAACACTCCATTAGATTTAGACTTCTTTGTGGCAGTTTATATTCATAAATTTGGTAACTCCGTGGTCAATGATTTTTCAAGTGTACCTTACATCTCACCTTTCTGGGTTGAGTTACTTTGTAATAGTGAATCACTTCCGGCTTAATCTGATTGGTTGCTCATGCGTGAATAGTTTCTCGGTGTGTTGTTGTTGTCCATTTGGGTTTTTAGATTCATTTTCATGTCTTTGGGGGAATACAATAGGGTTTAATTTTATTTACACTGAGGAAGTGAGTCCAAGTTACTCATGAAACGTGCGTCTGTTTATTGTACGATGATATTGTGTGTCAAACGTTGGTATTTTTAGTATATCTAAGCACTAATATTCTAGCAAATTTGATTGCATAATCTAATTTAAAGTCAATTTTGCGTTTATCTCTATGTATTCTAAGAAGCATTTTCTGTTCTTCGTTTTTATATTATGCGTTTCTCAATTTTCTGCCACTCCAAGAGTTAGTGGTCTGCACAGGCCAAAATTTAACTGAAGTTCATAATTGCCATTACTATTTTACATTAAACAAATTGCTTTCTCGGCATGTCTGGGAACAATTAAGACCAGTTACGGCCCGGCTACAGTATGTAGAATAAAATGTAAGGTTTATAGGAGTTGTAAGGTGTATAGGACCCATAAGAT
The DNA here is from genome assembly GCA_963931845.1 of Maratus michaelseni. NCBI lineage: Eukaryota > Metazoa > Arthropoda > Arachnida > Araneae > Salticidae > Maratus > Maratus michaelseni. Next base: position 459,342,486 of record OZ007588.1, read on the forward strand.
TATATGGGATTCCCTCCTCAATTTATAAATTATTGCTGTAACTTTTTGAGTTTTCACGATATTTCATTGGTCTTTTTATATGAGTTGCCCTATAGTATTGACTATCAAATCATGACAAAAACGTTTTGCAGTAATTCGCGCATGCGCAGTTAAAATTTATTTCATAAAAATACCCATATATCACTAAATATTCAATATATTAATATTTTAATTACAGTATACTATTTCTACGATTTTTTGTCAAGTTTTTGGAAAGCGTTGTTAAATTCAGCGGCAAAATCTACATGCTATAAAAAAACTTTTGAATTTTTCACAGAAACGTTTACATCGTCTCGAATGTACGTGCTATGCTTACACAAATACACACAGATGTTGAACAGGACCTATATAGTCATTTGCTAGAGTGAAAGACCATGTTTAACATTTTCTGTTACTTGGGTTATCGAAAATATTATTTTAATATTAAAATTATTATTGCCCCCCCCCTAATTGTCCTCGCGACAAAATTTTCACTGCAAAACATGAAGTCAAACACGTTCTTTACATTCTCAAAGTTCAATGGCATTTCCGGCATTTCCTCTCGTATGTTCGACAAACCGTCTGAAATTCGTGTCTGCCCCTTAATTTCTGGACACCAGTGTATTATATAAAATATATCAATTCTCATTCAACTTTCAACCCTCATTCTAATTAGCTGGAGACGAGCCGAAAAATTAATTACTATTTTAAAACTGCAAGGTTATTTTGAGCGGTATAATTGTTTCAAACAACACACAGCACAACGGACACTAACTGAGATATTTAGAAATATAGGTATATTTTTTATAGGTATACATGTATATTTTGTAAATATAGGTAGCGCTACGCTATCTCAAACTATCTACGATATTTATAAATATAGGTAGCGCTACACTATCTCAAACTATCAACGATATTTATAAATATACGTAGCGCTACGCTATCTCAAACTATCTACGATATTTATAAATATAGGCCCATTTTGGTATATAGGTATATTTTGTAAATATAGGTAGCGGTTCGCTATTTCAAACTAATAAATTACTAAAGCTATTGTATAAAATGTATCAATTCTTACTCAGCTTTCAATCCTCATTTTAATTAGCAGGATATTAGTCGAATAAATAATTACCTTTTGAAAACGCAAGGTTATTTTGAGTGGTATAATTGTTTCAAACAACACACAGCACAACGGACACTATCTGCAATAGTTAGATATATAGGTATATTTAATATAGTTATACAGGTATATTTTGTAAATATAGGTATCTCGAACTATCGGCAATATTTAAAAATATAGGTATATTTTTATACTTATATAGTTATATATTTTTAAAATATATATAATATATTTTTAAAATATATTTTTGTTAGGTAGCGCTTCGCTGTCTCAAACTAATAAATTGCTAAAGCTATTATATAAAACGTATCAATGCTCACTCAGTTTTCAACCCTAATTTTAATTAGCTCGAGATGAGCCGAAACAATTGTTACCGTTTGGAAACTGCAAGGTTATTTTGATCGGTATAATAATTTCAAACAACACATAGCACAACGTACCCTATCTGCAGTATTTATAACTAAAACAAAGTAGCGTAAAAATGAAAATCCAGATTTCACATTTAATCTTCTTCAAGAATAACTTCAACAGCTGACATAGTTTTCTTTTTATTAAATTTTTAAAACATTCAGTCCATTTTATAATTATTAACTTGTGTAAAGCGTTAATTTATAAAAGTTGTATAATCCAATTTTTGCTTTTCAATATTTATAATTTTTTTAAATGACAGGAATTTTGTTAAAATATTTATTCATGTTTTTCAACCGCTAAAGCTTATAAAATTGGAAAACCTATTTTATTAAAAATGGCGTCAGTACTTTAACAGAAATTTGATTCTTGAAATAGAATTCTCATTAGTAATAGAATCAAAATTAAATTAACATCCAATTTTTTTTTCAATGGTGGTCTTTGTCTGAGAATTTAGTAATATTTAAACATAATGCACAATATTGTAAAAAATATAACATTTTGTCTGCTTTAAATTTTATCAGTGGCGAATTATATAAATAAATGTAATTTTAGGAAACAGAGTTGACAAATTGCTTTAAGATATGCCGAATTGAAACAATACTGTGACACCAACATGCATCTGATTTAATATTTTGTTTCATTTTATTGAAAGTGGTTACAGTTAAATAAAATGTTATTTTGAATTGTGTAGGATGGCAATTTGATGAATAGTTTTATATGTTACTTAAGTTTCACAATGCTTATTTGTAACAATGATGTAAAATGGATATATTGGTTTTAATATTGCTGTTTAAATTTATCAAAATGGTTATAGTGAAGTTATGAAATTTTTACTATAAGTTTAATTTCATAAGTAGCTTAACTGATTTATGTTTTGTAAATGTAAGTTTTGAATTAAATTTGAAGTGTGGTTATCAAATGTAGCTACAAACAACAATGTATGCTATATTTGAAATTCTTCTGATATACTTATTTTTATTATTTATGAAATGAAACAAGACTAAGAAAGTCATAATGAAAATACATTCCTCACAAAGAATACATAAAGATAAGAAATTCTTTTATTTTCTCATACACATATAAATAAGTGCATATATTAAATGCGTTACTAATTATAAACTTATTTAACACATGATATGTAATGTTGATTTTGTTATTAAAAATGTATTGAACTACAAAATAAGCAGTAAAATAAAAATATTGAGAGATATACAAATTCAAATTATCAATTTCGTGATTTTACATGTATTTATTCTGTGCTAATTTATAAAACTAGCTATAAAATTTTAGAAAATTCAGATGTTTTAATATATTATATATATTGTAGCCATTTATTTATATATATTTTTTAACGATACATTTTTTAGGTAAACAACTGATTGCTCATAAAAATAACTTTTTTTTTTTAATTTTAGAAAACACAAAATATTTTTATGTATGAAATTATACTAGATATATTCATTCTAAATTCTTAAAAGTCATGAGACTTAAATGTTTTTCCTTCCTTAATCTTAAAACTAGAAGATTTTGTCTTTTTTAAGTTTACGTAAAAATACATACTTTCGTTTACTTAAATACATACTTTCTGTTTTAGGAGTGAAACTAAAATGGCCATACCTTCCCTTCCACTGATCGTATGGAGAAAACAAAAACAGTTTTGAATACGTCATTTTACTGTCTTAAATAATAATAATAATAATAATAATTTCGTAATATGTGCCAAAAATGTACAATTTAAACTTATTGGGATGCGTTAAAGCCAGCGCAAGATATATAAAAAAATAATTAAATAATAGCGTATTCATATAATTTTAAATAAAGAATGTTATAACTATCATGAAAAATAGATTTGCTGGAATTTTCGCTCCAGTTTCCTCCTAATATATATCTAAAATATACAACAAGCAAAGCATGCTAATAACAAAAACAACAGCAAAAAATATTTGTGAATATTGAGATTAAAAAAAATATATTATTATTTTTACTTTTGTATATTTACAATTAACATTTTTATTCCTTTTTCTTTCAGCTCAAAAAAATATTTTATATCTCTCTTTCAGAAATGTATTGGTAAGAGTGCTCTTATCTAAAAATTTAAGTGACATGAATGAAAGTGCCTTTTCTTGCTCAATTAATTAAAACACATTTCTTAATTTAATTTTTATCATGTATTTTAATACTTAAATATTTTTATTTTATTTTTTAAATATCAAGCATTAAATCAATCCCACTAATTCATTTATTCAACTACTTTAACGAAGTCAAAATTTATTATACAATTTATAAAAAAGATGAAACTTCAAAGATAATTATATTTATTTTTACCAAGAAACAAAAACATGCATTCGTATTTGATTTATCTTACACTATTCTACATAATTTTATTTGCATTTTTTTATTTAATCTTTCGACAGTTTTTGAATATTTAACTGAACATTCTGTCAAAGCTTCAAGCAAAAAGTTATCGGTTAATTAAAGTTTCTAGTTTTTCAGCGACAAAATCTGTTTTGGATTCACTAGAACTTTGAAAAAGATTTTTACTCTCTTTTCAAAAAAATGTTTAAAACTGATTTTTAACGTCTTTGTTAGATTAAAAAGTAAAATAAGTTGAATTTGGATTTTCAATTGGGTGAAAAAACATATGAGAATTTTTTTAAATGAAAATTTTCAATTGTATTATTAAATTCTGATAGTGAGCAACTTGTTTTAGTATGTAAATCTATTAAAGTTTGAAATTGAAATTTTTCATTTAGAGATGTTGTTTTTAAAAATATTTTTAATAATACTAGTAAATCTACAGATCAGAGGCCTCAACGTCAGCTCTACAAACCATTGTTCATTAATCTCACTAATTTTTTATATAATCTGCATACTATTTGATACCCTAAAATTAATTTTTTTAACGTTATTTATACATTTATAAGAATATAAGATTTATTGAAAGGTCCAAAAATTTTAGAAGTATCACATTAAACACAATTTTATGTAGGATAAATGATAAGATAAACTACTTATTACTGTTTTTTTTTTCAGAATAAGATTACATATCTTCAGGGGGGCGGAGCCCCCCTGAACTCCCCCCCCCTGTCACTTTAATTTTATATTATCAATTTCCAGTAATTGTGCGCTTTCATTAATCGAGTATATGTCTGAGTGCATTTACTATTTTAATTTCATTAAATTAACCATCTCTTTATACAGTATGTTTTACCCTATCATTAAAAGAATACTTATTTTGCAACCACTAAATATCATATGTTGCTGAAATTGAGTAAAATTCCGTGTATTAAATATGCTTATACAATTGTAAATTTCTCTTATGAGACTTATATTACATTTTCACATTCAACGTTTTTATATTTTTCGTTTGGAATACCGATTTGGTCATCTTTCTTTAGTAGTTAAAATAAATTCTCATCTATTTCATTAGAAAAAGCATATTAAAAAATTAAATCATCCAAAAATTAGCTATTTTGTTAATAACATTTCGCGACAAAATAATTCACATGAATTTTCCTTTGTTGATATTCTTTGAAATATAGTTGCTTAGCAACCATTTAATGAAAGAGAGAAAGAAAAGGCATTGGAAATTTTTGTAAAAAATGAGAAATTAAAATTTTCATATCTTTCAAATTAATGCGTAAAATTTCCCAATAATTTATACAATTAATTTAGAAATTCTAATAAATATATTCGGAAATTTTCAAAGCTATCAAATTAAATTAAGACATCCATTTCGTAAATTTAATTGCCGAAACGTCAGTGAAGGCTTACTGTTGAGACCCGAAAAGTTTTTGGTTTCTGTCTGTTTGTCTGTCTGTCTGTCTGTTCCGCGATAACTGCCGTAAAAATGATCCGATTAGTTTGATTTTTGGTAGGTATGTTGGTGAGATACCCGGAATTAGCTGTATAGTTTTTAGTTACATTTGGTTCATTCGCTCGGAAAATATAGAACATTTCTTTTTTTATCCTAATGCTTTCCTATGGGAATTCAGACGATTTTGAATTTTTTCAGTCGTTGAAAATAAAATGTCGCATTTGATTAATGCATTTAAACGGTAAGTTATGAAGGCTAAAATTTATCAATTCAGGTCTCATATTATTCAAATTAATTTGAAATTTTGTTAATACATTCGTCAGATTTTTTAAATTAGGTGTATAATTTTTGGTGCAATTTTATACATTTGTTCTAATAATATAATACATTTTATTCTATCATTTTCTGCAAATTTTAAAATGCATTTATTTTTATTTATCTCTTTAATTTAACCGTAACCTAGCAACTAAATTTTAAAGAATATCAAAATAATAAAATTTAAATAATTCAGACTATTTTGCTACAATATTTTATTGGGTGATTTTAATATTTTATTGAGAGATTTTAGTATGCTATTGCCATCGAGTAAGATCAAGATGTAAAATAAGTATGTAAAATAAGTATGTAAAATAAATATTATAGAATGACCATCAAAACTGTTTTCCGAAACAAAAATTGTAATAACACTAGATTTCTGCAATAGATATAAGTGAAATACAGTAGATTCAGTTTACATTTCCATAAGTTGCTTTTGTACACGAGATATTATTCAACTTATCTATCAGATGCGAGTGTTTGGTGGTTGGCAGGTAAGTAAATATATTTATTTAGATACTAGGATAACATGAAATTATTTTCTGAATTTTTTCTTATCCTAATAAAACCACTGTGTAGAACGAAATCCAAGATATACTAGAATCATTCACACAAACAATAGGAAATCACGAATATAAATTTAATAAGATTACGGAAAACATTTCTTTTTAGGTCATAATGCTTTCCTATGGGAATTCAGACGATTTTGAAAATTTTCATCCATTGAAATAAAATGGCGCATTTGATTAATGTATTTAATGTGTAAGTTATGAAGGCTAAAAATTATCAAGTCAGGCCTTAAATTATTCAAATTAATTTGAAATTTTGTTAATATATTCGTCAGATTTTTAAAATTAGGTGTACAATGTTTGGTGCAATTTTATACATGTGCTCTAATAATATAATACATTTTATTCTATCATTTTTTACAAAAATTTCCAGTGCATTTTTTTTCTCTCTTTCAATAAATGGTTGCTAAGCAACTATATTTCAAAAAATATCAACAAAGGAAAATTCAAGTGAATCGCATTATTTTTACGCGAAGTTTTATTAAAAATTGCCAATTTTCGGGTTTTAAGTTTTTAATATGCTTTTTTGTTAATGAAATAGATGAGAATTTATTTTAAGTACTAAAAAATGATTACCAAATCGGTTTTCCAAATGAAAATAATAAAAACGTTGAATGCGTAAATTGAATATAGGTCAAATAAGAGGAATTTAAATTTGTATAAGTATAATTTATACACGAAATTTTATTCAACTTCAGAAACATATGATGTTTAGTAGTTGAAATATAGTTATTCTTTTAAGGATAGGATAAAATCTCTTGTACAAAGATATGGTTATTCTAATGAAATGAAAATTGCAAATACATTCAGACATATACTCAAGAAATAAAATAGCACAATTACTGGAAATTGAGAATAGAATATTAAAGCGACAACAGGAGGTTCAGGGGGCGGAGACCCCCTGAAATAATGTATTGTTATTCTGAAAAAATACAGTAACAAGTAGTTTATCCTATCATTGCATAACATTGTGTTTAAGGGGATACTTCTAAAATTTCCGAAACTTTCGATAAATTTATATTCTTATCAATGTATAAATAACTTAAAAAGATTGAATTTTAGTGTGTCAAATATTTTTCAGATAATGTTAAAAATTAGTAAGAACAATGATTTTTTGAGCTGACGTTGAGGCCTCTGATCTGTAGATTTACTAGTATCCATAAATGAGCATTTACAATTATCCCAATGCATGATTTTCTTTTCGCGGAATGTTAAATCTAAAAAATCGTCTGATTTCCCATTGAAAAGCATTATGACCTAAAATAAAATGTTCTATATTTTTCGAACGAATGAACCAAATTTAACCAAAAACTATACAGCTAATTCCGGGTACCTCGCCAACATACCCACCAAAAATCAACCTAATCGGACCCTTTTTGCGGCAGTTATCGTGGAACAGACAGACAGACAGACAGACAAACAGACAAACAGACAGAAACAGAAAACTTTTCGGATCTCAACAGTAAGACTTCACTGACGTTTCGGTAATTAAACAATTTAATAATTATTATTATTTATTACTAATTTTTAATTATTATGTTTTATTTATTAATTATTAATATATGTATTATTATGTATATTTATGTATATTATTATGTATATTATTATGCATATTGTTATAGATAATTATTTAAAATATAAAATTTAATTTAAAATAATTATTGTTTAAAAATTATTGATGTTTAAACATTGTCCTATAATACATAGAGCATGACATTGGCATATGCTTTTTTATTTAAAAAAAAAAAAATTACTGCATATGTTTACACATAAGCACTTGTATACTACAGTCCAGTATTTTTTATGTTTATTTTATTTACTTATTTATTTATTTATTCTGCGTGAACTGTCTGAAAATTTACTAGCACGGTAACAGGGTACTGTTATAAAAATAAAATATGAGAAAAGTTCAAATCGGAAATAAACTAGCGCTGTTTAAAAATGAAAATAAGTTTAAATAAGTTAGTATTCAATATATGAATATTTAGCTGACGTACCCAAGTTTGCACGAAAAAAAAAAACTATTGCTGAAACTGGGCCCTATGCTTTTTGCACTTCATAAAATATTAGAAAGAAATATCTCTTACAAAGGCAATCACTATAACATGGTTTTGTAATAAGAAAATAATACTGAAAAAAAAATTAAATCGAAAGTTGAATAAAATTGTGCTGTGTAAGGAAGCCATCACTGTAAGGACACTGTAATAAAAATAAACAAGAACGAAAAATCATGCGTCAAGCATAGATTATGTAACACTTTCCAACGCTTCCAAAATAATTTTACAAATCGTTACCGTTTAATAAGCTGAAATATAACATCTAAGTAAACAATTTGGAAAACGCATAACACATTTAAAAACGTAATTTCAGGAATTTCCAACATATACAATATTCGGAAAATAATCCGAATACTTTTATTCAGCCCTGTATATGATCTATAGATTTGTATATATACTACATAAGATGCTAAATTTTAGTTTAGCTTAGAAACGCGTAGCACAGTTTAAAATTCTACTTCTGGAGTTTTTGTCAATAAACGGAAATGTGTTCGCAAACTTTTGTGCTGCCCTGTATATGAAATACAGAATTTATACACACCAAGTAATAGACAAAAAGTGAGTTAAGTTTCATATCGCTTTCAGCAACTTAAAACGCATTTCCAGGAATTATTTTTAACAGACAGTAGAGAATTCCTTTGTGTGTCCCTGTAAATGAACGATGACTGCTATACACACACTATTCTGCAGAAAGCCTCTTGTAATGATACTTTACTGATATATATAAATTTCAATGCGTTTAAAATAGTGAAACATTATTTAATTAAATCGCAAACCATTTTTCTCCCTAGACGTAATGTAATGGAATTCTTTTGACTGTCCCTGTAAAGTAATTATAAGTGCTATGCACACCCTATTCTATAATAAGCTTCTTGTAATGCACCTTAGTGATATATATCAATTACAATGTCTTTGAAATTGTGTACATCATTAAAATAAACCGAAAGTGATTTTTCCCCATATACCGTAATGTAACGGAATTCTTTCGAGTGTCCCTGTAAAAAAACTGTGAGTGCTACACACTTCAGTTGAAATAGGGAACATGCTATAGATAACGACAATATCATATAAAAATTGCAGGGCAATCCGAGTATATTTACGGCAGTTAGAGCACGGACAGATGGCAGACAGCAGACGGCCAGACGGCAGTCGGCAGACAAACCGAAGTCATAAACACTTTTCAACTAGGTTGGGAAGTGTTAAAAATGAAAAAAGTTAAAATCGGAAATAAAACTGCGCTGCTTATAAATGAATATCGCAATAAATCGAATCAAAATTGTTATAAAATTCCTTTGAAAACATTAATTAATAGACAAACAAAAAAAACTAGATGATACTGATGTTATGAAGCTACAATAATTCTTGCAAAAAGGTATATGCCTACCTATAAATCGCTGTTTTCGCGAACCATTTCGATTTATTTATTATTATTTTAAATTAAAGTTAAAACAATCAGGATTCCTAAAATGCTTTAGTTTTGATTCAACAATAATTAGAAACAAAGTTCTTGCCTAAATTATAAACTTGAACTAAACTTTCTGAAATTGGGAAACACCTACAAAAAATCACCAAAATATCATTTCTTAAAAGATTTTGAAAATATCAAAATAACTTTTTGCCACAAGGATCTATTAATCTATTGGTATGTTAAGCAGCAAAATATAGCTTGTAAATATGTATTTTTTTTAATTTAAGAGATATTTTTTACTGAAATACAAATAAGATGCTTTTAAAAAAATCATGTTGCGAACACAAAATTTGATATATGTTAGTAAATTTAAGAGGTGCTGCAAATGACATACATAACACATGCTGACACATAACACATAACCTTCATAACACAAATAAATTACTTACTAATATATTGTTGAAAAAAGTGAAATATGTTGGTTAGATTTTGTTTTAGAAGATTTGGCATAAACTTTCACTTTTACTAAAATTTGACTGAATATTACCTAAATTTGAAACGTTTAATTAAAATTCAATTAAAAGTTTATTTGAATTCATATTTTGATTCCCTGTTTTAATTTTAAAAAAAAACATGTGTTTCATAAAAAATAATATTTTTTGAAAAAAAGTGCCCAGAAGGCACATTAAACCAATAAATAATCAAACAGGGGTCTCAAGAACGGAAGAAAAAAAATAAACTCATTACCTAAAAGAAGATTTTAGTTCTAAAAATAGCTCAATTCGTTAAGGCGTTAGAAAGAACAGCGAAAGTGAAAAAAAGAATTGACTTTAGTTTCGATATAATAAAAGCAATTACTTTCTATTTACAGGTCCTATTGTTACACCAACTGCTAGGTAATAGGTTACAGCAATCTATCAATTAGTAACTGAATATCAGAACATTGAAAATTGTACTTCGTTTTCATTTTTTGGAAATATTTTGCCTTTAGAATACTTTTTTTTAATGTAGGTCATCAATTTTTTAAATATTTTTCTATACTTGAAATACATTTTTTTTTTATCTTGAACAATATTTGTTTTGCTTATTGCGGCGTGACGTTAATCCGGTTTAACTGCCTTTCCTGGGGGCGAACTTGCAAAGGGAATCAGGGTTAAGTAAATTTCACATCACTTTAAACTCTTTAAGGTAACAAAGAAATCTAATCATAAATGAAAAATTTAAATCTCATGCGCATTGGGATCTGTGCTCACTCATCCAAAAACAAATCAAGGGGTCGGGACAAGAGAGTGCTAAGCCACACTTTTTAACTTCCTGGGATATATCAATTTGAAAATTAGATCAAATACTCAAATCAAAATATATAACATAAAGGTTTTTTTGCCAATTTCTGAGTAAAATTTGAGATATTCTGAATAACGATATGACATTACACTAGATTAATTTTAACAAAATGTTTTCAAATTGGTAAAGAAATCATACAAATTGTAATTTTCCAACTGGACGAAAAATGTCCGGGCCAGGATTCGACCGAATCCTGTCCCGGACATTTTTCGTCCAGTTGGAAAATTACAACTTGTATGATTTCTTTACCAATTTGAAATAATTGTGTTAAAATTAATCTAGTGTTTTCACGTATCCAGCGTTTACTGGAGTTCCATTACCTGCGATCTATTCTGTTGAGCTGATTAAAACATCAGACCAGATGCTATGATCAATAAGGATAACTGGATGAATTATGCCCTCCAGATTCGACCGGGATAGCTCAGTTGGTAGAGTGTTTCGGCTTCAGCCAGGCGATCCCAGGTTCGAATCCTGGCCCGGACATTTTTCGTCCAGTTGGAAAATTACAACTAATATGACATTACTTTAATGATATTATTTTAATGATATACAGTTTCTTTCTGGTAAAATGTTTTAAAAACATCTGAAGCAAAGAAATTCGGAATATGTGCTACCACCTAATGACATTAGAAAAAATAATATGCATGATATTATAATTTACAATATTTAGCAACAGATTCCAGTGTCAGATTTATTTAACCAAAAATCTGGCTGTGCACTTTCTTGCCCCTACCCCCTCAAGTATGCTGACTCTAAGTGCAATAGATTTTCTTAGCCATCGGGGACAGACAAAGATGCATTTCGTCTTTTAAGGTGTATTTGTACACTTCCTGAGCAAGTCATCTTGAGATGGGCATAAATCACACCTCTTTTAATTCTTTTCGAATCATTTTGTGGACATCGACAAAAGAAATAAGCGTTGACAATCTGTCATCCCCTTTCCCTGATTGATCTCTGTATTTTACACATGTTATGATAATCATAAAACATCAAAGAGTCTGATATATATCACAATAGAAGATGCCGCGGAAAATCTGTCTGCCTGGGCTAACCTTACATTTATTGTTATAAACTATGTTGGGATATATGATTGGGAATGTATTGCACCTGTTCTAAATCAGCTAATCTAATCGAATTTATTATGGAAGTTTCCCAAATTTTTTATCTTAATTTTTTTGTAATCGATGAAAGAGGAATTTTTTTATGACACACTTATAAAGGTTATTGTAAATACGAAAATTTTTGAGTTATTTCTAAATAAGTTTGAAATATAAATTTATTTTGTTGATTAGAAATTCCAAAGTGAATTTAATTGACATGGCAGGATGGGATCGCCCATATCGCTGCGAGTCAAATAAATATATTCTGCAATTAATCTGAAAAAAAAAAAAAAAAAAAAAAAAAAAAAAAAACATGAAGTTATTAAAAGTAAAAGTATTAGTAAAACAAATTAAAATGATGTATTATTAGTAAATTTATCAGTGATTAACACTGATTCTAGGAGAATGCCAAAGTTCATACAGCCATAAATATGTAAATTTACATATTTTCTACAAAATAATCCAGCTTTCTCTACTTATATATGTAATAGATACTATATTAAAGTTTTCAACTTTGGTAATTTGTATGACGATTTACTTAAAATAAGGCTTGTGAATTAAAAAGACTCGTTCAAAAAGTTTGTAGAACAAAAATGTTAAAAACATAATTACATTCCCTAGTATACCTGCCACTTTGATTAATGACTTTCAGTAAAAATGCAATATATAAACTTCTCGAGCTTAATTCTGAAAATACAAAATTAGTAGTAGTTTAATTAATGACAGTGTCAGTAATCGATAAAATTGCGAGTAACATAATTCCTTAACAATGCAAATGTATCCAGTGCTCATATAATTATAATAAAGTTATCCACCATTCTTGATAAAAGAAACACAACACAGAAGATGCAAGGTGAAAGTATCATTTCAGACATTTCAGTGGAGAAACGGAGAATAAGATTTAAAAGCATATCATTAATTTACCAAATTTATCCGTCACTTTGATTTATGACATTGTATTAAATCCTGATAAATGAGTTCTTAATCAATGCTTTATTTTTAAGAAAACAATTTTATTTTTGTATAGAGAACGCCGTTTATTTAAGTTTAAAAATTTTAAAATAATTTTATTAATCAAAGGTGAATATTAGTTTTCCTCTATTAATCCATTCTGTAAAAAAGAGAGATGTTTCTTAATATACAGAAATATAACCACCAACGATAATGTACAATTACTTCTTCCGAGTTACTAAAGATTCCAAAAAGTTTTTTTTTTCTTTCGAAACCTCTGAAACCATATATTCGAGATTTAAGGAATCAGTAATAAACTGACTGAGAGGTTTTGGTCTCAAAGCTGGTAGACTGGGGTAGGCGCAGGGTTCAAAGCCCCGTCGCACAAATCGACGTAACTGTTCGAAGTCTTTTGTGGATTTCTTCGAACCTTGCCATAAAAATGGGTTAGGATCCTTTACAAAATAGTACTTCCCACAACCTATATCGCTAGTGCAGATAATCAGCCGTAACAAATCACCACCACAATGATCGTCAGAGATAAAAACAAAAGGTATTTTACTGCGAGTAGCTTTTATGGTGTAATAATCAGTTTTCTCAACCCGGAATACATGTATATCGGATGCTATTCATTCTCAACTGAACATTTTTATGTTCAACAATCATGCTATACAGACAAACATGATGAATTAACAGCATTAACCCATTAGTGCAAGCATTCTTTTTCGCTTCAAATGTTCTGTAGCGGTTCGAAAATAGTGTGAAATTAATAAGAATAATAGTAAAAACAATACAAGTTAAAAACATATTTTGATTTATATAATAAAATATAAACTTCTCAATTTTGGGACACGCCAGGCACGAGATGGTACAAGTTTTTTGAGCATAACGTGTCTTTTCAAAATTGTTACAAAATGTGATATTAAATTTTAAAAATAGAATCCAAACATTAAATTTGCTAGAAAAAATGTAAAATACGAAAATATTTATATTATATTTCGAAAATTTCTCTTGCTGTTAAATTCTTGGAAACATATTTCAGGTAATTCAACTATACATGTCACCACACAGTCACCTAAGTAATTTTTTGCTTATCAATAAATGACATTTCTGACGTTTCAAAGTTATTTAGTGACCATAGTGCAACAGTGCGCAGTGCCAAAATGTGCAAGAGTGCGCACGCATTCTTGTCCAACATATCTGCAATCTATTTAACTTGTCACTTATAGCTATAGTGTGGGTTTTAAATACTTGCAGTTTGGTTTAATAGCTTTTCTCATTTTCTACCTATCATTAAGGCAACATACTTCAACGACCATCGCAAGAGCCATAAGCTTTAATAGACCACAGATATATCTCGTCTACAAAAATTTATTAGATCTTTATCGCAAACATTACTTATAGCCATACAAAACATTCGATATGGACGGTTTTGGTTTCTTTACAGTACCGAACAAGCTACCAAAAGTCATATCTACTAAAGGGAAACGATGTGTTAAAGAGATTCCAAGTGCTGGAAGAGGGCAAAATGTTACAGTACTTTATGCAATGAGTGCTAATGTGCAGTTTATTCCACCTGCTTTCATATGCAAAAGAAAGAGAGTGAAAGAATGTTTAGATAATGCCCCTTCATGCGCCATTGGAATGGTTTCTGACAGCAGCATTATAACACGTGATCTGGTTTTTGATTGGCTTCAACATTTGAAGAACCACGCTATGCCAACGCTAGAGCTTCTCGCGCTCTTGATCCTTGAAAATCATTCATCGTATTCCACACTTGCAGCTGTTGAATTCTGTCGACAATATCACATTGTTCTTCTTTCATTGCATCTACATAGTAGCCACAAAATACAACCGCTAGATATATTTTTTAGTACACTAAAAATTTATTACTCTGCTATGTGCGAAAACCGGATAAGAAATAATTCAGGTCTAACAATAACGAATTATAAAGTTGCATCAATATTTACACCTGCTTTTAGATAAACAGCTAACGTTGCTAATGATATTGAAGGATTTAAAATAACGGTATATTCAACAATGTCATTTTTTTGTTCAGACTTTTTAGCAAACAACGTCACTAAAAGACCATTAAAATCTGAACTTGTTGAATAACATATGACAGTAGAACTACAAAACACTGAAATTGAGGAGGAAAGATAATTGTTTTGAAGAGAAAATTATATTTCAGAGAAAGAAGAAAGGCTATGTAAAGAAAAGACTGTGAAATAAACCCAACTTTATGTTTCGCACGGTATAGCTTCGATTTGAACGACTTTATCTTACGCCAATTTAACAGAGTTGTCACCGTATCAACAGTAGTTACTAATGCGATCCTATAATAAGAGGAGCAGAACATCTGAATTTTAAGTAGTTCACACCACACAAAAAGGCAACTTGGCACAAAAATAATCTACACAAAGAAGCCGCACAAAAAGCCGGAAACTTTTACCAAAAGAGAGTAAAATTTAACCCAAGTAGCCAGAAACTGCATTAAAAAAAAAAAATTGTTGATATGTTCAGGCTGCTCAAAATCTATATGAAACTAATCATTTAGGATTCGATTGAGTGAATTTCTTGCAGAAACTGTTGGCACGAAAAGTGCACAGACAATGCTGGTCGTGGTCAATATAAATGCCACGTTTGTAAGTAAAGCACTTCCTTTTTAGGGTTTCGTTCATCTCACGAAATCCTATTGCTCCCGCTCCATTATCTGTCTGTCACAGAGCTATTCTCAGTAACTATGTAACTTAGAGAGTTGAAACTTTGTGTATATAGCTGAATAACAGCTATGAAGAGCTCAAAATATTAAAATTTGATAAATTCGTATTATTTTAATAAATAGAGATAAAAAACCAAAATTCTAATAGCCTTCTCCTAATAAAATTAAACATTTGTCGTTATAGAAGATGCCAAAAATTAAAAATCCACGATGAAATTCTTTCTACAATAATTAATTTTCTATTGGACGATTTGCACGTGAAAAATGAAAATGAAATAAAAAGTTTCACGAATTGAAAAAAATATTAATATGAAATAAAAATGATTGACTTAATAGTGGTAATAAAACGGAATTTTTCAAAGATTTCTCAATAATACAAGGAGTATGAGTTGTGTATGTACACAAAGCAGATTAATATCACGTCATTTGAGAATTAAAAAGAAAATCTGATGTCATATCGAAAGTTTAACGGATTTTTCAAATGTTTCAGAATAATACAAAGCGAGTATCAATATGAGTAATATAGTAAATATATGAGTTTGAGAAACATATTGAATCATGATAAAAATCCGATTATGGAATATTCGCATATTTTAACATTATGAAGGTGTACAACATGTATAATTTTGAAATTATTTTTTATATCGCATTTAGTCCACGTGACAGATATTATTATGACAGAATGTAATAGCCGGCTTCGCCCGCTATCGGGCTGGTTTGGATACTCGAAAAAACGAAAAAATAGACCGGCAAATTTTTACTTTATAAAAAACCAAAAAACATGAGGGTTTTTTTTTTTTGTTTGCTAAATGAAGTTTATTTGGATTTATTAAAGATAGGTAAAGTGTTTTGAAAGGAATATTAAACGAAACCGTTTGAGCGATCTTCTATCACACTTACCAACTTGTTTTTTACTCTGCACTCTTGCACACTTGGCTGTTCAGTTTGACCTCATTGATTGTACGAGTGTGCGCATACAGGAGGATAATTTTATTTCAAATAATACCTAAAGTATTTTTATAAATTTATTAACGTTTTTTTTTCTGTTACTAGCTTAATAATGTAGGAGTATAAATAAAGTATAACATCACCCTTCAAATCTCTTCATTTATTCTTATTTAGTGAAATAGCTAAAGCGTTCACTCCTGCACCACCTTACCCTATAAATGTTTAGATTACTAGAAGCAAACTCGGTGTGGTCACAAACATTGAAAAGAATATTTTTCAGTAATATTGGTGAATATGTCCCACAATTTTTATTATAACTTTTCTTCGTAATAATTTCAAAAAAGAATTACAAATCCTGCGGTCAAACGAAACGACTAAAAATTCTCCTATTTAAATATTAAATAAAAAATTTCTAAGTGAAATTAGTGATGCAGACTTCTTGGAAATTCCAAATAATGTATGCATCTTGACATATATTATATTTCAAAATCCTGATATTGCCAGTATTAGAGTAAGATTTATTAGTGTACCTATAAACTGACTATATTGATCACAAATGTATAAAAATCAAATAAATGGATCATAAATAATATTAAAATATTTATTCATTGCTAAAATGATTAGAAAAATTAATCAGAGTATAGTTCATATGTTCATTAAATCATGTTACTTACAGATTACAGATTTTCATCGTTTTTCAGGATTTTAAAAAGTTTCATGCACATTTTTTCAAAATTTAATTGAAATTTATCTCGCACGATCCCTATCTATACTAAAAAATTAAAGATTTTTGTATATTTGTCTGTCTCTCTCTGTGCGTGTGTGTGTGTTGGCGATGGCAAGGCTCATTTAGCACACATAGAAATTGGAAAATTTGGATGAAGATACATGAAGGCAGGTCCAAATGCATTTGAGTCTTCAATTTTTCCTTTTTTATAGTTATCCGAGATATTAATGAAAATTCACAATGAACATTGCAAAATGGCGCGCAGCCGACATTGTTTGTCCCAAAATGAGTTTTGCCTGGAGCTTCAAGCAAGAAATAAGGGCAGTTTGGATAAATGATCCGTTTTTTTTTTAGTATTTTGAAACTGTCGAATCCGTTTTCCAAATCTAAATACAGATAATAATAATAATAATAATAATATCCATTTATTCATTTATTACTTTTCCGATCGTAGTGGCGTGGCTGAGAGATTGTGCTCTCGAAGCTGGTAGACGGGAGGTGCTGGGTTCGATCCCAATCGCGCCCGTCGTCCTAATCGTTCGGAGTTTTCGTGGTTTTCTTCGAGTCGTGGATTTATCCGTGCTTAATTACGGGTTAGGTTCCCTTAGAAAGACCCCCACGAAGGGCACTCCCCCAGGGCCTATATCCCAAGTGTAGATAATTGGCCGTCAATAATCAACCCAACCCGAACGTAGTGGCATATTTTGTTTAATTTGTGGCATATTTTGTTAATATTTACTGTTCAAAAGAATTATTTGCTGAATGCCGATTCCCTGTTGTTGTTTTTTCATCATTTTTTAAAAGCCACATTCGTTTCCCAAACCCCAATAAATAAATAATTCGATATTTTTTTCCGGTTTTTCCTTTTATTTCCGGTATTTAGGAAAAATCTTGTCCAAGTTGAAATTTTAAAAATATTTTTTTTTTTTTTTAACTATACAGAAATGAAGAAATGAGTACTATTATGAAGATACATTTTTCAAAATTTAATGTTAAACTTTTGAATTATATAAAAGATTTTGTAAATATCTCAATAAAGCTATAATGTCTCTGCTAAAGGACAGTAAAAAAAAGTTACACCTTTAAAGAGAGTAATTTATTCGACTGCAACTCTATTTCTCCCTGTTAACTTTTGAATTATTCATTCTTTAAGCGACATAAAAGGTTTTCAGCAATTCGAAATTTCTTTGAAATTCTAAAAACTTTCTGTTAAAAGTTGTAAGAATGCAATTTTCTGTTAAATGACATTTCTTTGTCTTTGTTTAATGGTAGGTGTTTTTTAATCTTCCAAGTACACCATTTTTAATATGGAATTAAAAAATATATTTTATTCTGTTTCTTTAAATGACAGTAAAATATGATGCATGATGTATTTTATCCGTGAACTCTCAAAAGGAGAGGACCAAGCTTGGTAATCACAGATTTGGATTATTTTTATATATGTTGTAGGGTAGAAGCCCCTTAGTCTCAGGTTCAATGGATTTTATACAACGCTCCTTAGTTCTCGATAAATGGGGGGTCTAATATTTTATTATACTTACTTTGTAACGAAATTACTTCGTTGGTCGTAGCTCAGTTATTATGACGTCTGCACGTTGCTCGGGGCCGGGGTTTGAACCAGGGACGAGCTACGTATGTACGTACATTCATTTTTTGTTTTATAAATATACTTGTAATTATTATTTAATAATCCTAATTAAAAATTATGAAATTGTGCATTAATTTAGTGAACGTTAACCTATTTATTTTTTATTTGTAACTAAATCGTTGTATAAAACATCATTAAACAGTTAAATTTTTGCATCACTTTTAAAGTGTATTTCATATATGCTTTATCAATGCAATGATATTGAACAATTGTGTCAATTCGTGATTTTAAAGAAACATCATTTATATATTGCCTTAACAAGGCAAGTCAATGTGATGATAATACTACTCGGTTTTTAAAGTAAGAATCATAATTGCATTAAAATTTAGCATAAAAATTAAATTACAACATATTTTTTTGCATATTATAGATTTTTAAATTTGTAATAGGTATTATTGCCCTTTGAATTAATTTATATTAATAAAGTAAGGAATGATTTTGTAACGATTTTGTAATTTTTACTACTCAATAATGGATCCATTTTAAAAAAAAAAACTCTTTAAATGATGAGAAATATTTAATATCTCAAAACCCGGCTTAAAAATCAAATAAATTAAATTTAAATTTAAATGTGCTAACATTATAATTAACGTACGATATTAAAATTTTTAATCGAGGTTATTAAATTATAATTACAACTATATTTATAAAACCAAAAATGAGAAAAACAAACTTAGCTCGTCCCGGTTTCGAACCAGGGCTCTCGAATCAATGAGCAGACGCCATAACAACTGAGTTACGACCAACGCAGTAGTTTCGTTACAAAGTAAATATTTAACTTGTGTTAAAATATTAGACCCCCCCCTATTTCTAGAGAACTAAGGAGCGTTGTATAAAATCCGTTGAACCTGAGACTAAGGGGTTTCTACCCTACAACATATATAAAAATAATCAAAATCTGTGATTACCAAGCTTTGTCCTCTCCTTGTCAGTAAGAGACGTTAAGATGAAGACATAAGTACAAATAAAAAATGTAAAATTAAGTTTAAGAAAAATTACACTGTGAAAAGAGACAAATGTTTTTTTAATCTACAATAATATAATATAAATACGAACGAAAATAAACTTGCCCACGATTACGAAAAACATTCTTCATATTCAGAAAGCTCAGAACCAACCTATTTCGAGATTTAGAAAACCGTTTATAAAAACGAATATTTTTCTCGGAGGCGTTTACGAGTAGTTATTATGGTGCATTAATAAGTTTTTTTTAAAACCTTGAGTATATGATTTTCGGACGCTATAAATCCTCAATTAAATATATTCAACTACGAAAGAGAATTTAAACATGCAATAGTAACAAAATAATATTATTTTCAATGTTATTGTTAAAGCTGTTAATTTATCAATGGATTTTCGGACACTTCATACTTTAATGAATTATTTTTACAGCCCAAAGTTGAAATATACTAACTAAGCAGGAATTCACTAACTAAGCAGGAATAAAATAAGTACAATCCATTGCAATAAATAATTAAAAAAAATATTAATTTATTATTAATTATCGAAATATACTAATCAAGTTTTTTTATAACTACCCTATATTATTTAAAATGTATAACTGAACTTCTATATAACATAGCAAAGGAAAAAAAAACCTATCATACGAATATCTCAGACATAACATAAAGATAAACAACGTTAAAACACACAAATTCCAAAAACATCCCAGGCCCCACCAGTGGCTGAGAGGTTCTGCTCTCGAAGCTGGTAGACGGGAGGTGCTGGGTTCGATCCCAATCGCGCCCGTCGGCCTAATTGTTCGGAGTTTTCGTGGTTTTCTTCGAGCCGTGGATTTATCCATGCGTTAGGTTCCCTTAGAAAGACCCCCATGAAGGGCACTCCCCCCGGACGTATTTCCCAAGTGTAGGTAATTGGCCGTCAATATTCAACCCAACCCAAAAACATCCTAACATCAAAATCTCATACGGTCAGTTCAAGGATAACACCTATCTCTTTCATCAGTGTACAAAAAAAAATAATAATAATAATAAGAAGAACCACGCTCGGCTATAATCTGTGAACTGAAAAACCAAAAATACAGAAACAGTAACAGTTTATCGTTTCAATGGGATTCAGAGTTGTAAATAGATTTGCAAAGAACCGGTTTATTCCCAGATTTCTTTTCAATAGACCCGGTTTATTCCCAGGTTTATCCCCAATTGACCTGGTTTATTCCCAAAAAACCAGGTTTATTCTAGTCTTTGCAACTCTAGATGTAAACCAACTCCACTGCCGGTATATAAGTAGTTGTATATCACATCATAGAGGAGCCATGAGAAAAAAAAAAGTATAAATGTTGAACTTGAATGAAATAATATAAATAATTCCATACCTCTGATATAGACCTGTGGAATAGAACACTTCCAACCATAGTCCATGTCCTGGCAACTGAGCCCTGTAAACGCGTAAAGGGGGGAAAATACCATAAAAAAGGGCCAATTTCAGGCACCATACATTTTATAAAAAACACAAAAATTACATAACATTTAGCAAATTAAGAGTAAAATATAGTATAGAAATAAAAGGAAATTACAAAGAGAAAATATTTGGATGTAAATACAATATTTACAGTAAGAGCAGAAAAAATAGCCCTGTCAATAAGAAAGTTAACCGGGTAGATTATTAGCATTAGAAAACGAAATAAATAGTCCAGTCAAATTAGGCAAATTTTGGGTCATTTTGGGACATAATTACGAAAGTTTTGAAACTTGGAAATATTGTTTGGGTGGGTCTACTAATGAACATACTAAAAGTCCTGAAGGGTAGGGGGTGAGCGCGAGGGGGGGGGGAGGTAAAAGAAGGTACCATTTTTCGTTTTTTTGTTAATATCTCTGAAGCTATAAGTACTACGAAAAAATTGCTACTACAAGAAATAAAGACAATTAAATTCTCTACAAAACAGGTTCTATACATTTTTCTGTAGAGTCCATAGGTAACGAGATAATCGCATTCAAAAATGAAGAAATTTGTCAGCAGTCATACCAGCGCCAGAGAGCGGGTCCACGGCTCTTGCATTATTACACCTACTTAACCTAAACTTAACGGACATTAATAAATGTTGTGGTTAAAAGAATGGAAGCCTGAACAATAACTTTATCAAAAGACATTTTTTTGTTAACATAAAACATACAAAAATGAAAAATGCGTAAAATACAATAATATAGGAATAAACATTATACTCAAGTTCTTGAACATTTTGATTACCCCGGGTTCAATGGGAAATTTCAAAAGATGTTGATTTATGTTCCATTTCCATTATGGCATCCTTGAAATTAAGTATTCATGTTGGTGAGGCACCCGGATATAGCTGTATTGTATTTTGTTACATTTGGGTCATTCATTCGGAAAATATAAAATATTTTATTTTGCGCCATAATGCTTTGCTATGGCAATTCAGGCGATTTTCAAATTTCCATTTGGCGAAAGAATAAATTTTGGTGGAATTTCATACATGTTTTCGAATAATGCAAAACATTTTGTTTTATAAATTTATTTGACAAAAATTTAAAAACTTATTTGACATTCATTTTTTTTCTTTTACTTTTATCGTTACTTAGCTACTGTTTTTCATAGTCTATAAAAATATTCATTCAAATAATCCCGATTGCGAAAGAAGAAATATGAAACCTGGCTGAGGTAAACAAAACATTTGCTAATTTTTCGTAATTTGGTCTGCAACACCATATTGCGTCAAATATGAACGATTTTATTAACATTACGGTTTTGAATTGAATCTGGATACTACTCGTATTAAAAGGCTATCACAAAAATACTTTATAGCTCCAAATCACGTTAACAATTTTGTCAATTGGCAGTAGACATGATGATGAATGACTATCCATTAAGTTTAAAAGTCTCCAAATATACCTATTTGGTGGTGATTTTAGTAAGCTAATGCTATACAGTAGATTAGGATGTATTTAGATAAATTCTTAGATCTAAATATTATAGAACGACAATCAAAACTGTTTTCGGAAACAAAAATTGTAAAAACATTAGATTTCCTGATATGCAGATTTACTTGTAATTACAACTATTATAACTGTATTACCTTTATAATTATTAATCGCAGGTTTTTATAATTATTATATTTAATGTATCTTTATAATTATTAATTTAATTAAAATTTCTGTTTTTAAAATTCTATAGCCTTTTATTATTAATATTATTATTAATAAACCATATTAAATGAGTTATGTAGTGAATATATTTATGTATATCTACTTATACACATATATTACATGCACTACCTACAAATATATTTGCGTATTTATAAAGTTAATTATAATATTATACTAGCTGACCCGCTCGGCGTTTCCCGGGCCCGTGATAATAACCTTAATTATACCTAAAATCCAAAATCAGTTAGTTTCACATGCTACCGCCAGGGGGCACATTCTATTCTAAATAAACCTCTATCCCAACGAAACTCCGTTATTCAACCTATCGGTAGATATGTTAATTAAGGGAGTGGACACTCAAATAAGTTTAGGTTAAGTAAGTGCAATGTAAGTGCCGTTGACTCGCTTTCTGGCGCTGGTGTGACTTTTGGCAAATTTCTTGATTTTTGAATGCAATTATGTCGTTCACTATGGACGCTAGAGAAAAATGTAAAAACCTATCTTGTAGAGAATTTAATTTTCTTTATCTTTTGTATTAGCAATTTTTCCGTAGCACTTATAGATTACAGGATATTAACAAAAAACCGAAAAATGGTACCTTCTTTTACCTTCCCCCCCTCGTGTTCACCCCCCATCCATCAGGACTTTTAGTATGTTCATTAGTAGACCCTACCAAACAATATTTCCAAGTTTGAAAACTTTCGTCATTATGTCCAGAAAAAAACCTAATTTGACTGGACTAAAAAGAAAAAGTTAAAACCGAGAACTTCATCAGCTAATCCGAAATAAGTAAGCCAGCCAATCAAATTTAACTTGCGAAAAGCAGCCAATCAAATTTAACTTGCAGTATAAGAGTGGAAGGAGGTGAAAAAAGTAGAAAAAGGAGTAGAAAAGCATTAAAATATAATAATTATGTATAAAATTAAGTAAAGAGATGCTGCCTATCAAAAAGGAAAAAGATCTAAGAGCTCGTTTTTCTGCCCAATATAAGACAGTCCACCTTCACAAAAAATTCTATAAATACCCCAACTATTATGACTGGTAATCGGATATTTCAGATTGGAGAAAGCAACTTTATTTACAGGATAAAATTCAACTTTGAAACTAAGATTATTTAGAATATGTGAAATTTGAGCACTGAATTTTTGAAAATAAGGTAATACAATGACATTCTTAAATCTTCATTTGCAGATACACAACCAATTACCTCTGTAATAGGGTGGTGCGAAAAAAGTCAAGTTGATATTTCCGAGTCTCTATAGTGCGGAAAAGTTGCGATTGGTAAATACAGAAAAACAAAAAAATTATACAAATCGGATTTTATCTTCCAATTGCGCAAACCGCCTAAAAATTAAAAAAAAAATTGAAAATTTTCGATTTTTTCAGAACTAAAAAAATTACTTATACATATTTTGATCACTATAATGAATAATATTTGCAGTTGTACTGTTTAATAATAATAATTAAAAAATATACGATTAGAGAATATCTTCCAATCGCGCAAACCACCTAAAAATTTAAAAAAAAAAATTAAACTTTTCGATAGATTAAAAAAAAACATATATATATATATATATATATATATATATATTATCGCTATAATGAAACATATTCGCATATTGAACTGTTTAATAATAATTTAAAATAAATTGCGTTTAGAGAATATCTTAAATCGCGAAAACTCAACAAAAATCGGGAAAAATTCAATTTTGAGTGATTTTGATGAATTAAGAAAATAACCACCTGATGTCAGTTTGCATTCCAATGTTAACATTTGCAGATAAATTGTGCAGTTCTTTGCTTGTTTAGATATTTGATAATATTTAAAGTACTCAGAACTCACCACGGGGAGGTGGGTGCAATTCCAGTTCCAACCACACCCTTCCCTCCGTCCAATTAATGAGGGTGTATGCTATTTACATTACTTAAATACGTAATTTGTTATTTCATCTATTTAAGTCTGACTTTTAGACGCAACTTCGTACTACGATTTGGTGGTAAAGTCTGGTATCATGGACATTGATTTCAGTGTGGCACTGATGAATCCATCTCTTGATTATGGTCCACATATCTTAAGCTATGCTTCCGTTACCAATTTGACGCACCGCTCGACAGCTTGCGTGTGGAAGGAAAATTTGTTAGCATCACAGTCTGGGATATCACCTAAATAAACAAAGAAATGTATTTCTAGATTGGTTACTCTCCGTAAAAGAGGTGGAGATGACAATTTTGCAACATTCCAATCAATTAATTCTGTATAGTCTGACACATCGAAGTTTAACGTAGGAATTATAAAGTTTCTGATGCCTTTACCTTTTGAAACAGTCTGCCTGGATTTAACGCTCTTCTTAAACCTAGCTCTCTTATGTGCTTCCTCTTATCAAAGACCATTGCCATCAGTAGGTTTTCCGGGTGAGCAAAGGACGAGTTTCGGTCAATTACAGAGAATACTACTTTCTTCAGGTCTTCAGGGAAGTATCGAAATGTCTTTATTGCTCTGTACAGATGAATAGGACCGTCTGTAATGCACTTATTGCATATCATTTCAAACAAAACTGGCATGTAAAATTTTAAAATAAATGTCACTATCGCTTTTAAGGCATCCGATGGGTTTTTCACACTCACGTAATGTCGGAGGACTCTATTTGCACAAGTGAGCCATCTGGCATGTCAAATTGGATCGGGGTCACGCGCACTTATAAGTCATTTGGAAAGTTCCCATGTTTAATTGCTTTACATATGTTAAAAATATATCGTTGGTCTTTGTTCAACAGTTGTCTGTCCACTTCTGGAATTTCACAATTAATTAATTGAAAATGTATCACTGACAGCTTATCACAACCAATGAGATACTGCCCAATTCGTCCACTAAATGATCTCGGGCCAGTTGTTTCACCATCTAAATGTTGAAAAAGTTGGCGGAAAGGTAATTCATATTAAAAATAAAGAAACAACCCACTGCAGTGGTCGTCCGGGAGGCACTTAAAGCTGTCTGATAGCACCATCTTCCCATCCAGTATTGGTATTTGTACCATTACAGCCTACCAAAACTATGTATTCTAGTGAAACCCCTTGTTCAGTAATAGAGCTTACTAGTTCAGTTTACTAGTCAATTTACATTTAAATCTTAACCCGAGACCGCAAACTGACATAAGTTGATTATTTTCTTAATACATAAAAACCACTCAAATTGATTTTTTCCGATTTTAATAAGATAGCGCGACCGTAAGATATTCTCTAATTGCAGTTGTTTAATTAAACAGTACAATCTGCAAATATTTTTTACTATAGCGATAAAAAATATGTATACGTGAAATCTTTTTAAATTCTTAAAAAATCGGATATTTTTAATGTTTTTTTAATTTTTAGGCGACTTGCGCGATTGGAAGATAAAGTCCGATTTGAATATATCTTTTTTTGTTTTTAGTGTATTTGTCAATCGCAACTTTCCCACACTATAGCGACTCGGAAATATCAACTTTACTTGTTTCGCACCACCCTATGCTGTACACGCACAAAGTGAGCTTTTTCTGGCTATACGAGTATCTCATTCTTTTTTTGTGGAAATTCTAAAAGAAATATGTACTATTAAAATTACCTAGTAATTTACAAAACAATAACTACTGAATTCAATTGAATCAAAACATAGCATTCAAAGCAACATGTTTCAAAAATTAATTTCATTAAAATTTTAATAGAAATAATCTGCAATACATTTAATTTCAATAACCCATTACAAAATAAAAGATTTAATTATTCTTAAATTACCATCTTAGAACTGCTTCATTCCTACATAACAACATTTCTTCGACACAATGTAAAGCGTCATGGAGATCACTAATAATAAATAGCCATGATTATTATCTACAAACATATTAAGTAAGCTGTCTAAATGATAAGTAGTTTCAATTTAATCTAATCCAAAGTAAGTGGCCGTAAGTTCGCATGTAAAATTGGATTTAATTAATAGTAGCGTTTTGTCCGAAATTAACGCAGAAACTCATAATAGCGACATTGTAATATTATTTAGAAAAGGTGACACTATATGTAATTTATTAAACTTCATAAAACAACCAAATTAAAAATTATAATTATTTGAATGTAAATTATTTTTTTAAATCTTATGTATAAAAAAAATTATATATATATATAGATAGATATATAGATAGATAGATAGATAGATAGATAGATAGATGCAGAATGAAATATATAGATAATGATTCTATTAATATAAGCATAAATATGTGCGATCGTATGTGTTGCGTGTTTGAATGAGTACAAACAAAAACTAGTCGTTGGGGGCCACCGTAATACTTACCCATCATGGATATGCATAATGTAAAATATTAAAATAAAAATGTGTAAACTACTTATAAAATGCATTGCAATTCGAATAAAATCGTGGCTTGATGACGTCACAAACTTTAAAGGCTCGATTACTGAATTCAGTAATCGAGAAAAGAAAATCTTGAAAGAAACACCCTTATAACTCCAAAAACAATAATCCTATTAACTAGCAGTTTATTGCATTTGATTAAGCGTCTCATTTCCAATTAAAATATATTTTTGAAGTGAAATTTGGATGAAATACAGGGTCATAAAAAATCGAAGAGTGTGGTAAATAGGATTCCAAATATCTCGGCAACTCATTATCCGATCGACTTCATGCTTTATGCAAAATTTATGTTTTTTTATTGTCTTTTATATTCCCTTCTTAAATAAACAATTTCGAAGAATTTTATATACCTTTTATCAGTTCGAATATTTCGAGAGTCCGAATAAAAATAGTTCCGGTTAATCGAGGTTATTGAAATTCAATAGGCTTCTTCCCATTATTACATACTAAGTACAGACCAAATTGCAAGTCTCTATCTCAATTTTTTCAGGAGATAGAGCGTTTACAGACACACAGATACACAGACACACAGACGGACGGCAATTTTTTTTTCTAAAAATATGTTTTTCGGAATCTCCAGTGTCTGAAACGTGTAAATCCGTCAAACATTTTTTTTTCGATTTTCAAAACGATTACAAGACCCTATACTACGTATGATGGGTAAGTAAAAAATAATAATAATTGGCCAAGTACGTGTTTTGCTCACACACAAAGAGATCTGATAAAACATATCTTACCCCAAATGAATTATGATAAATAAAAATAAGGTGTAAAAAATGCACATAAAAATGATAGAAACAGTTTCATTGTGAGAAATAAATCTTTATAAATCTATAATTCTAAAACCTATGAAATATTAAATGTTAAAATAAACTTATCAACAGAGAACCTACACTAATGGCAAGTGTCGACATATTATAATGACCGCTTCTTCTTATTGTCTATAGATGAACAGATCATCCGTTAACAATCGCAGTTCCATACAACACTTACAAAATTGGCCTCACGTTGGCGACAGAACTTCATTATCTATTCTATCTCTACTGAGAGGACTTTCAAGCTACCATGACATATTCTTTCAATGGATTCCTTCGCATGTTGGCATTGGCGGAAATGAAATGGCAGATACATTGGCTAAAGAGCTCTTTGACACCGCACACTTCCACCTTGACTTTTCTGGAGATCTGTTCAAAAGCGAAATATTCTCTCGACACATCTTGGCGTTCCTCTCCAGTTCATAACTGATATTGTGGCAAAAAGCCTGGAGAAGCTATTGCTCTTGGGGGTAGCCGTGACCAACAGTCTGCTATTTCAAGATTTTTGACTGGACACTTGAGATGCCTGAAATTTGACAACGGTACCAAGATTTTTCCCATTTGTGGAAAGTGCAAGACTGCGCCATCCACCCCTGACCATCTCCTATCCTGTTTGGACTTGACTAGAAGTGACCTTTTGGAGTGTCCTTTCATCGTTTTGGACTTCCTCCAAATGTTTGGCTCATGGACTTGGTCTAGCCTATTGGCTAGATCACTTAGGATTAGAAACAACAACAACAACAACACAGATCATCCATTATCCAATAGAAAGTTGCTCAATTCTATTTAAAACTGTTGTATCAATTTTCAATCAGCTTTAAGGTTTTATTTCACTTTTCATTATCATGTTTGCTTATTTTGTTGAATGGGCATATGTAAAAAATATATTAGCTTTATACATTAATAATTTCCACCATTGCTTAAAAAAGCATACTATCACATTATATTTTAAAAAAATGTTACTTAGAAGAAAAATCAATTGCGATTAAGTTTAATAAAATAACTTTCAGTAATTCATTAAACTCAATTAAGTAAAAAATAAAACATATTTTGTTATGACTGAAATTTAAGAAATCTACATTAGATTTTATATAATTAACCGTTCAAAAAATATGCAGTTTCAAAAATTAATTTCGGCTCATGATTACTTTATTTTGAAATGAAATAATAAAAAAATTACTTTGTAATCTAATTTCAAACTTTCTATTAAGTATTTGTCAGAACAGATTATTTTAATTATTAATGAAAGCTATCTTTCATTAAAATATTTTATGACTTATTCACATGTCATTTCCAATATAATATATACATTTAAATTATTCAATGGACGAAGTATTTAAATGCTATTTTTTTAACCGATTAATGAAAGTTAAATTTATTGAATTAAAAGAAATGCAATTTAAATGAATTGGAATGATATTCAGATTATTCGTTTAGTATTCAAAGTGTATAATGTGTATATAAATCTAAACTTTTAGTCATTCTGCATTTAGATCATAAAAAAAGTATTCTGAAAGTGGCAGCTAAACTTAAAATCGAAATACTTTCACGCTATCGATATTTTTAACTACCTTATTAATTATAAAGCATAATAACGTAATATCTGATAAATTAAAAAAAACAACCATTAAAAAAAAATAAAGTAGCACCCTTTCTAGGTCAGTTCATTTGTAAAATAGAATTGAAAAAATCCTGTAAACAGTTCAATGATCAATTCTATATTAAAATATGGTACTTGCATAGTTGGTAGCCCTTCCACTTTTTGACTATAACTTTTCTCAAATACTACTGCTATCTATTATCTGATTGAAAACGTATTATTAAATTGACAGCTAAATTTAAAATCCAAACGCATTCAAGCTACTGATATGTTTTATCTATTTTATAACTTCAAAAACGTAGTAACATAATATCTAATAAGTTTCAAGCGATAACTATTAAAACACAGAAACTAGTACCCCTTCCATGTAAATTAGCCCATTTGAGAAATAGAATTGTCAAAAAATATTTAATAAGTTGAATGCTCAAGTCTTTATCAAAATATGCTTCTTGCATTTTTGTTAACTCTTCGTTTTTCTGAGCATCACGCTTTTCGAAAAGTACTATTATATATTATTGGTTTGAAAACGTATTAGTAAAATGATAGATGAATTTAAAATCGAAAAGCTTTCATTCTACTGATATGTTTTAACTACGTTATAACTTAGAAAACGTAATAACATAATATATAATAAGTTTAAAATGATAACTATTAGAACAATTAAACGAGTAACCCTTCTAGGTCAGCATATTTGAGAAAAAGAATTGTTAAAATATGTTTAATCAGTTGAATGCTCAAATCTTTATCAAAATATTCTACTAGCATAGTTGATATAACTTCCTTTCTTTGACTATTTAAAATGTATTTATTATTAGATGGCAATTGTTATATATATATATATATATATATATATATATATATAATATATTGCCAGTCGTTATCTCAATGTACAGTTATTTCAATGATGAAAAAATGAACAAAAGGCCAAAATTATTTTATGCATGCATTAAGTCTCTTCGTTAAATGACAGTTTAAGTATTTTAATGTCTTTGATTCATTATTTCTTCAAATGATCTTCAGAAAATAGTGTGTAATATTTATTCTAATTATAAAAGATTTTTAAGAATTGACTTACTTGAGATATATCATTAAAATGTGATTCAAATGGAAACGATCTTTGAATTTCCTGTGATTTCTAGTTACATTAGTGTACACTTTCAGGTTATCCCCACATCATTTATTTGAAGAATTGTAACTTCTTTTGTCAGAAGTGGGTTATAGATGATAAATTATCATTAAATTCATGAATTAATTCCCCGCTTCGTTTTACGAGAAATGTAACGTTGAAAATAATTGAATTGAAATTCTATTCTTTTCTCAAGAAAATAAGATAAATATGATATTGATAATAAAATCTTAATATTCCAATGTTAGTGCATATATATTTTTTTATCTTTCGTTTGGTAGATGTTTTTTTTATTCTTTTGCATATGTTTAAACTTTGAACTGAAACAGTTAACAGTGAATAAAATTTTAATCTGAATAATAAAATTTGAATATTTCTCTGAATGTAAACGCACTCCGGAAGATTACTGACTTTAACACTTATAACGATTTCCTTTATACCATACAAGAAATAACAAGACTCTTTCGGTACATCGGAATCCCATTTCTCTTCCTCACAAAGTCAGCATTTGCCATTTCGATGCAATAATAATATTTTTCTGGGAAAACCGCAAGTTTAGTTTTATGTACTACATAGAAAAAAAGGATGCAATTTATTATTTTTTTCTATGAGAAAAAAAGCCTTCGATTTCTAATATCACATAACAAGGATATAGCTAACAGCTCTTCCGTATTTGTTTTAGAATAATTATTTTTTTAGTACTTAATATTTAATATTTCTTTTTGTTTAGTGGCAGAAATTATGTAATTAATAAAGGTACTTTAATGTTTCTTTTCACATATATCCCTACGGTACAATATTATAAAGTGTGGCAATGAAAGTTACAATTTAAACAGGTTAAAAAAAGTGTTGTGTCCATGGGGCTTAAAGTCTTTGATGAACAATCACCTTGGTCGTTCTACTTATCTCGTAGCGACCGTAATTGTCATATCAAATTGTCATATATATAAAATTAGAATTTCTTTATTTAAAAACATATAAATTAGCAAATAAAAATGGCAAATGGCAATGACAAGAATACAAAAGCGGCAGCGGATTGGGTCTTAGACCTGATGTCCTTCAAAGTCTTGAGGTATCCAGCCAACATGTTCAGCATATATGTCACAGCTGTATGCAATGGGTTTGCTGATGATGATCTTCTTTACCAGTTTCCCATAATTTCTTGCGCATATCTTCTTGAAAACATTTTCATTTACCTGATCCCAAGAACCATGGGCCCCAACGACAATAGGCTCAACAACAGCAGTCTTGCCGTTTACTGATAGTTCTTTTGAAAGTTGGTCGTACTTGTCTAATTTTAGTTTCCTTGCATTTTCGAAGGCAGGCTGGCCATTCTCGAAGGGAACGGTAACGTGGATGATAAGTTGATTTCGGGTAGCTCCGTTGGAATAGCATTGGCACTGCAAGACAAGGTACCCAGGTTCGAGTCCTGTCATGGACATTTTTCGCTTTGTTGGAACAAGCCTCAACTATGATACTCCAACCATTGGATATTTAATGTTTATCTTGAAAATTTAGTCTAATTTCATGACTGCAGTTCATTATTTTCCCAAGATATTTCCATTAAATTGAATTATTTTGGTTTGGGAAACGAACCCTATTATAGAAATTTCCCCGCGTTTTTTAGCGCGAACTAATGAACTTAACAAATATATATATATAATTTTTGCTCTTTTTCGTATTTAAGATATTTCAACAGAAAAAAAACTTTATTTGAACTATCTGCTTAGGATTTCTAAATTTATTTCTCAACGTATAGTCATAATTTAATTAATATGAAAATATTTAAACTATTAATTCATTAAAGCACATCTTTAAAAAAAAATATGTTGCACTCTTTAATTTTTTTTTATAGTTTCTACAATTTTAATGCATAAAATGTTTCATTGTTGCAGTTTCACAGTCAGTTGTAATATTTTGACGCATAATTAAATGGTTTGTTTTTGTATACAATTGTTCCCTTAAAGAATATTTGGCGATTTATCTGCCATGGCAGACAAATGGAAAAATGCCTTAGAATTAAAAGTTCAAAATTATTAAAATGTGGTATTGTTATCGGAAACACAACTTTGTACATAATATGTAAATTCTAGCGAATTAGGAAGTGAGTAAATAATCGATTGCCAAATGGCATTTTTACATGAAAAAAATTGAGTTAAATAAAAGAGTGAAAAAAAATCAGTAAATTTAGTCATATCTGTAGTATATATAACCAGTTTTAGTAATGATGCTATTTTTTTAAATTTCATAATCTTCTTTTTTAAACTTTTGTGCATTCAATACGTGTACAAATGTTCAAACTTTCCAAATTTTTCTTGATAAAAATGCATTATATCACTAAACACTATAAAAGGTTTTTTGTTTGCTTGTTTATTTATAGCATTTAAACAATTCTTCATTTATAATACAAAATATGATTTTAAATTTTTAATTAAGTTATTCAACTGATATTCATTTTTAATCGCTTAAACATTTTAGAAGAAACTGTTAAGGGATTTTTGCCGTGTACGTAGTTACATTTTACTCTGTTATATTTTAAACTCATGCGATAAATATTTCTTTGCTACACAGACATTTTTTTAACAACAGAAAAAAATAAGCACCTTAATCATAATACAATTATTTAAAAATATATACGACAATATGGAAGATGGTTCTGAAAAAATAATTCTAAAATAATTAAATCTTACAGATATATGAAAGATATTTCAAAATTAAAAGACTGAAAAAATTTTACAACGTATTTATTATTAGATATCAATTGTTATATAAAAAATATTACCAAACGTTATCTTAATGTACAGTTACTTCAATGATACCAAAATAAAAGAAAACCCCAAATTATTTTATACAAGCATTCAGTCTATTCATTAAGGGACAGTTGTAAGTCTTTTAATGCCTTTGATTGATTAACTATTCAAATGATCTTCAGAAAATAGTGTGTAATATGGACTCTAAATATAAAAGATTTTTAAGTATTAAGTAGCTTGTGATAAATCATTAAAATTTGATTCAATATAAACGACCTTTGTATGTTCTGTGATTTCTAGTTACATTAGTGACGAACGATGAACTTTAAAATTAGCCTAAAATCATTTATTTGAAGAATTGTAACTTCTTTTGTCAGAAGTGGGCTATAGATGATAAATTGTTATTAAATTCATGAATTAATTTCCCGCTTCGTTTTACGAGAAATGTAACGTTGAAAATAATTGAATTCAAATTATATTCTTTGCTCAAGAAAATAAGATAAATACGTTATTGATAATAAAATCTTAATAATCCAATCTTAGCTTAATTTTTTTTTTTTATCATTCGTTCGGTAGATATTTTGTATTGTTTTAGATATTTTTAAACTTTGAAATAATTTATACCACAGATTCTATACTAAACTTTGACTTAAAATAGTAAACAGAGAATAAAATTATTGTAAATTATATCATGACTTTTGTGTAATATTTAGTAATAGTTAATCGCTTAAACATTTTAGAAGAAACTGTTAAGGGATTTTTGCCGTGTACGTAGTTACATTTTACTCTGTTATATTTCAAACTCATGCGATAAATATTTCTTTGCTACACAGACATTTTTTTAATAACAGAAAAAAATAAGCACCTTAATCATAATACAATTATTTAAAAATATATACGACAATATGGAAGATGGTTCTGAAAAAATAATTCTAAAATAATTAAATATTACAGATATATGAAAGATATTTCAAAATTAAAAGACTGAAAAAATTTTACAACATATTTATTATTAGATATCAATTGTTATATAAAAAATATTACCAAACGTTATCTTAATGTACATTTACTTCAATGATACCAAAATAAAAGAAAACCCCAAATTATTTTATACAAGCATTCAGTCTATTCATTAAGAGACAGTTGTAAGTCTTTTAATGCCTTTGATTGATTAACTATTCAAATGATCTTCAGAAAATAGTGTGTAATATGGACTCTAAATATAAAAGATTTTTAAGTATTAAGTAGCTTGTGATAAATCATTAAAATTTGATTCAATATAAACGACCTTTGTATGTTCTGTGATTTCTAGTTACATTAGTGACGAACGATGAACTTTAAAATTAGCCTAAAATCATTTATTTGAAGAATTGTAACTTCTTTTGTCAGAAGTGGGTTATAGATGATAAATTGTTATTAAATTCATGAATTAATTTTCCGCTTCCTTTTACGAGAAATGTAACGTTGAAAATACTTGAATTCAAATTCTATTCTTTGCTCAAGAAAATAAGATAAATACGTTATTGATAATAAAATCTTAATAATCCAATCTTAGCTTAATTATTTTTTTATCATTCGTTCGGTAGATATTTTGTATTCTTTTAAATATTTTTAGACTTCGAAATACTTTATACCACAGATTGTATACTAAACTTTGACCTAAAATAGTAAACAGAGAATAAAATTATTGTAAATTATATCATGACTTTTGTGTATTATTTAGTAATAGCGTAGAAACATAATCATTCTTTCTAGAATAAGGAGATGACAATTTAATGAAATAGAAACAAATGAAAATTTTGCTTTTTTATATATTTATTTGTTTACAATGTATATTGCATTATTTGTATATTATAATGAGGGTTATAGCGATATTTTGTTTTCAGGCTACTTTAATTTTGCTTATTTTACATTTGAAAACCCCAATGTTAGTACGGACATCTATGGGTTCCAAAATTGCAAATGGTTTATTTGAAATCTTTATAGGGACCTCTACATAATATTATTACTCCAGTTTTAAAGGCCTTTTTATCAAATTTCATACATTCAACTGTTTAAAAATATTTAAGTAAAATGTCTCTTATTTATTATACACATGGTTTAAAAATGGTACTAGAGTTAGGCGAAAACTCTTACGATACATATTTTTAAAAACATATTACACGTCAAAACACATAATGATTTCAAAATGCTATTAGAAAAATGCTTAAAAGAAACCTAAAACCGATAATGCAGGGCCGATCTGGGTTATTATTAGATTTTAAAAAATTTTGTTGTCGTCAAAGATGACGAAATTGACAATTTGATCCAGATTTTAACTTCTACAAATGATTTTAGCAATTCCGCTCTCGATCTTCATTCATCATCTATCATCTGTAGCAATAATGTCATTCAGGACAATATTTTTAATCATGCTGCATCTCTCATTAACTCATCTATTCTTGGTTTTAATAAAGTAAGTGATTCTAACAAAGAAATTTCTGATATAAGTATACGTAAGTTGACACTCATCTATCAGCTACCAATCCCGGTGCCCTGACCGAGACTTATCCTGACAATGTCTGTGCATGGCCCGCTAAATTCTTAAGACACATAGAGGGTGTGGGGAATGGTTTGGATGGGCGTAAAATCCATTGTTTTCGATAAAACCGTAAATTTCAACACTTTATGAACAAATATATTAAATTTAACGTGTAAATAATGAAAAATCAGATTCGATTTCAAAGTATCTGCCTTTTTCTTTGCCCTTAGCCGCTTTGGGACGTCATTGACTGCGGCACGAAATATGTTGTGATGGTTGGGCTACTCTGATCCCATGAGTAGGTGATGTTTTGAATGAGATCGTATTTTTTTGTCCACAAATTGTCCATGTGCGTGAAAGTTGATCAAGGCTTTCTTTCTCTAACTTTCGACGGATGCTGTGTAAATCTCGGAAATCATGATTTTCAGCTTTTTATCGATATTCATGTAAATTATTGTAGCTGGTCAATCAATATTTAGGATATATAAGCTTCAAATTTACGTTTGAAAAGCGGAACTTGGATGGGGTCCTCTCCTACGAAGAAATCTAGATTCTGTGCTTTAATTGAAGAGTATGAATAGTTGAATAGCTGCTTTTTTGGCCCGGACGAACGACTGCATCAGCGTTCGTCTGGTCTACAGTGTGGAATTGAAGTATTTATTGAATGTACCCCGACCTGAGGCTGCCTATTGAATTTGTGAGTTCGTTTCGTTTTAAACTTTACATTTAATATATTTGAAAATTTTATTTTTTACGGAGAATAACTTCGAGTAGAAGTTTAATTATTTATTTTGGCCTAAGGAAAAACTAGTAGTGGCCTGCGCAACCCCTGCCCGATTAAGTTTAAATAAAAAGTATTTTTAAACTTTACCTCTGTGTTCTCCTTGTACACCTGGCTCACTCATTACTGATGGTAATGGCCGTCACAATCTCATCGGGAAGATTGGTCCATTCCTTAATCAATTTTGTTTTTAGACCATCCCAACTTTGATGGGAAGTAACCCAGAGCTTTGTCTTCTTAATTCTCCAAATAGAAAAATATATTGGATTCATCTAAGGCTATTCATCTGGAGAAATGCAGTCAACGTTCTCCGCTTTAAGTAAGTCAACAATCTTGGGCGCGCGATGGGATGGTGCAGAGTCTTGCTGAAACACCCAATTTCGTCCAGAAAAAAGGGTATTTGAGAAAAAGGCTTGAGCACTTTCTGCAAATTCTCGTCCAGATAGTATTGTTGATTGATTGAGCCATCTAAAACTTTTTACACACCTTGTTTTTTTTAAACATATTACGTGTAAAAAACACATAATAATTTCAAAATGCTAGTACACACAAATAAACATGTGATTCCATTACTTAAAAATTGACTAAAACTTTAATTAGATTTTAAAACATTAAAATAAATCGAGCACTTTAGGCTGCGAACCCAGCCTTCATCAGGATTTATAATTAAAACTGGTGTTAAAACAAACGTCCAGATCACATTATTTTAAACAGTATGTTTCTGTACTGCGAGCCTACGGGATAATTCAAATCATCCGCATTCGTCCAACGGCCTGTACCATTGTTTAGCAAAAAAGGGTGGAGAAAGAAGGATAGAGGGGAAAAAATCACATTTCACTGTTTCTTGATTTTATTAAAGGTATACATTAAGTAAGCCATACATTTAGAATATTGTAAGACAATACGTCATTGCATACTTTTCCATGCTTATTTATAATGTCCACGGATTCTCGAATTGTTAAATCATAGTAATTTCTCATGGAACAAATTACTTTAGCATTATTAAAATATATTTTAACGTTTCGGTTTAGGTGAAGTCTCGATAGAGCAGTAGATGCTGTGTTAAATTTTAGTAATCTCTTTTAACGTCCATGCTTATTTATAATTTCCACGGATTCTCGAATTGTTAAATCATAGTAATTCCTCATGGACATTCCGAACTTCTTTTATATAATTTCAAAATGATATTAGATTGTTTAATAGAATTCTAAAGCAGACAGTGTAGGCTCACACGGGTATTATTATTAGACAAATTTATAAACTTAACATGGACTCATTTTATCTGTGGACTCCAAATAAAAGATACTGTAATTTGCTGTTTTTGTTTTCGTAATATGTCTTATGGGTTACAAATATTGCATGTCATAAAAATAAAGCTGAAAAAATATGTTGTCTCATATACTAGTATCTCGCGGCTGACACCACGTGACCATACTTAGATTCCCGAGTTCAGGTCGTTGATTTGCTTACTTATTTTAATTGTCTGAGTGCAACGAAGACTCATACACAGCGCACTATTACTTTGCCCCATATATAGCTACGATGGATATTAAAACCTTTCGTCAAGCATAACTCAAAAAATATTTAACGGATTTCGTTCAAATTTTTACAGCAGGTACCTATAAAGGTGACAACGACGTCTATTTATTACCAAGAATAAATGTCAAACCG
Organism: Maratus michaelseni; assembly: GCA_963931845.1. Taxonomy (NCBI): domain Eukaryota; kingdom Metazoa; phylum Arthropoda; class Arachnida; order Araneae; family Salticidae; genus Maratus; species Maratus michaelseni. The sequence goes on from OZ007588.1 coordinate 459,381,425, forward strand.
TTTGGAAATTATATTAAAAAAATAGATAAAAAAGCACAATTAAAGTACATACGTCACGAAATTTTGTGCGTACGTCATTTTCTCCTGCGGGAGATTTTCGCAGACAATCGGAATTGAAAAGTTCATGGAGTACATGGAGCAAAAAAATATGCACGCACTAATATTCAGCACAATAAAATATATTTCAATTTAGTAGAAATCGAAAATTAATCTGGATTTTTTTCGTTTTGAAAGAAAAACCCCGCAATAACTTAGTAGATTTGGTATTAGAGATTTGGCGCGAATCTCAGCAATAGCAGCTTTTTTTTATTTCGCGTGTGTAAAAAAAAAAATTCTTTGGTGTTTAAATAAAAGGTTTCGATTTATGGCATTATTTCTTTTTTTTTCTCTCTTTTAAGCATTTTAAATGGGATTAATGAAAGGCATGTATTTTAAATTAAATGAGTGAAAGGTTTATATTTAAATGAAATGAATTCAATATGAAAATGTTATAGGAACAATATTTGGCGATTTATCAATTGCGCCAGGATAACATAAAAGTACCAATATATCAAACGGTATGTAGTATGTGAAATGAAACAATTATAATCACCCATCGTACAAGAAAAAAAAACTAATATTCTGCATTGAGAGGGAAAAATCCATCTCCTGTGCCATAAGATTTGGCGAGTTCTTTTTTGGTGATAAGTTTTTCGATGTGATTCTTGGGATCTGCAGGATTTGGCTTACTTTTTCTAAATCTTATTTTTTTGCAGATGTAGTATTATGTAAATATATTTTTTTGCAGATATTTTTCTATTTTGTATATTTTCTATTTGGCATTTGGAAAAGAGATTTTCACCTTTTTATCTGTGTCTTCGGAAATATTAAATAATAAAAAAAGATTTACATATATCAAGCGTTTAATTTTTATACGGACCACTTCTCCATTTTTAGATTTGGTACTTTTCGGTTAGCCGGGCGCCAGTGAAATTTATATATCTATGTATACATATATATACATATATCTATACATACACACATTTATATATGCATGTATATATATATATATATATATATATATATATATACACATATATATTAGGGTGGATCGAAATTTTTTTTTCACAATTTCAAAACCTACCTATGCGGAAAAGATGTTCTATTGTATGGAGATTAAGAGAAAAATAATTAAAAAAATTAATTTCAAAATTTAATATTGCCGCAATGAGGTTGAAATTTCTAAAAAAATGAAAAAAAAAACATAATTTTAGTTAGATGATTTTTGAATAAAAATAATTGTTTTAATATTAATCAAAACCTACCTATGCGGAAAAGATATTCTATTGTATGGAGATTAAGAGAAAAATAATTAAGAAAATTAATTTCAAAATTTAATACTGCCGCGAGGTGTTTGAAATTTATGTATTTGAGTCTTTTTACGGTAAAAAGTCAAAGTGATTTTTGTTAAATGAAATATACATTTTAGTAATTTTAAATATTAATTGCAATAAGAGGACACTTACTTGGTTACAAGAAAACACGCCAGCTTCTTATTTACCAGCTTCTTTATTATTAAATAAAGAAAAACCTATAAAATCGTCGAAATTACAGTGGGCGATAATCACGTTTGGTGTTGAAAATTGGCATGAGGTTTCGTGATTCGATGCGATTTCTTATAAAACCGCCTCTTCTATATGATCAACAAACAACAGAAGATGCTTCCTTGACTGTTTTGACTATCCGTTCTGTAGCTTTAGTGTGGCACGGAAATCCCTTGATAGTAGATATTATTGCCGTCGGAATAATTGCTGGATTTACTATTGCTTCTGAAATCATGTCGTCACTAAATCGTTCAGCTAGTGGAGGTTCTGTCACATTTTTCCATTTAATCAAATCAATATAAACCGTCGCACAAAGTTCAAAAGCTGGTAAATTGAAGATACGGATATTATTCGTTGAAATTTTTGGGATTGTAGTAGACCGTTTGACTTCGCTTTCTTTTAGAATTCTTCGAAGGGCCAATTGCCTTATGTGAGTTCCTTCGTCAGATAACATCGATATCAAATTATTTTCAGGATGGCAAAAAACCCATTTCTCCTAATAACAAGGTCCTATTCCACCAGTGAAGCTTCTGGACCCAGTCGTGGTTCCATCTACGTACGCGAAAAGATGACGTAGTGGAAGCTCATTGGCATTAACTGGCACACAAACCATTGTAGTGGACGCTTCAGAATCAGTTCTAAATTTCGCATAACACCTTCTTTAACACCTGTGTTAATAGATGTTCCATCGCAACCGATCACAACCAACTTTGTTGCATCTATATTGTTGTCAACGCAAGACAAAAAATTTACGATGTCTTTTCCAATGACTTGCACTCTCCCAGAATTTACAGATACGTGTCCGATGTACTCGGAACCAGGTTCTTTTAGCAAGCTTACGTGTTCTTCTATTATGACTTTTCTTCTGTTATCTCCTAGTGATATAGTCCTGTCTTTACGTTCATCGAAGTATAAGCCAAATTGGTCATGGTCAGAATATTTCACAACTGACTGAGACGTTAGAGTGGTTCTTGCCTTTGTTTTCTCACGTCGAGTTTTATTTTTGTCAACGACGTTCGATATATCGCTTTGTAAGATAATGACCTCATCTTGAAGTGCAGCTGACACGATGGCAGCGCCTCCTCGGTCGGAAATGCCAAAACGGTCCAATTACTTTGCTACGGCATGTAATTTCGTCACTAAAGATGTGACAGTGACACCGTCAGCGTTTTGGGTGCCACTTTCAATGATAGCTGATGATGAAGAAAAGTCAGTATGCTCGCACATACGCCGCTTCAATTTACACCCGTTATTCATATTCATATTCAAATATGTTGAACTGGAAGAAACATCAGGCAGTGTTTTGTTTTTCTCCACGTATCGCCCTTGCTTTAATTTTCGTTTCTCGGCCTTAGTTATTTGTAAAGTGACTTTCCGATAAAGCGACCCGATTACCATTTTTCTTACAGTTCGCATGTCTAATAGAAATTCTCTCTCGTTCATTGGTACTTTCCATTCTTTCTTACAGAAGCAACAATCAACTGATTTACAAGTACAAGCTGATATATAAAAAACAGCATTTGCGTTTTTCCGGAAAACGTCAGTCTGCTTGCGATAGCTTTCAATTCCTTTTCTGGCTTTGTAAGATTTAAGAAGACCGCGATATTTGTCGTGGTATAATCGAACTTTTCTCAAAATGCTATAGTGGTCAATTATTGGGATTGAAGCTCGTTTCCAGGTCTCTTCTAACTTATTAGCAACTTCTTCACATGAGGAGGAAAGTGTAGATGTAGACAATGTTTCCTTGCATCGGTATTCTTTTGAATGGCAACATACGCACTTTATTACGTTACTGTAGGTAGGAAGCATATTCGTTGGCATATCACAACCAGATCAATATATAGGGCAAATCATGTCTTTTCTTAACATCGCCATGGTGCAATAATATTCAAAGTACACTACGCAACACAATACACTTACAAAGAAAACTTACGCAATGAAATCGAAATTTATTTCACTTTGCGAGAACAGCGCCCGATTCCGTAAGCCGCTAGCTTTGAAATGAATGAGCGAGCGGTGGGAATACGTTTATCCAGTATTGTTCAGAGTAAGGCTCCTTTAAATATTATAGGAGCCCTAATTCAGAGCCACGAGGGCGTATGATATGACGTAGGGAAGATTCCATGACGTAGCGCTTCCAACTTATGGAGGGGTGGAAGGATAAAGCGGGAGAATGAAAAAGCTGGTTGTGCCCTTTTTTCGAAAATCCAACCCCCTTGCGGCAGTATTAAATTTTGAAATTGTTATTTTTTATTAATTTTCTTTTAATTTCCATACAATATAACATCTTTTCCGCATAGGTATGTTTTGATTAAAATTAAAACTATTATTTTGAATCAAAAATCATCTAACCAAAATTAGGCCTTTTTCCAATTTTTTTTCGAAAATTCAAACTCTCTGCGGCAGTATTACATTTTAAAATTAATTTTTTTAATTATTTTTCTCTTGATCTCCATACAATAGAACATCTTTTCTGCATAGGTAGGTTTTTATTAATAATATTTATTTTTTCACCATATAACATCGATCCACCCTAATATATATACACATATATATATGTGTGTATGTATACATATATATGTATATATAGATATATACATATCAGTGGCGCCCGGCTAACCGAAAAGTACCTTAGATTTTAAATGCTATTTATTATTTACTAGCCGTTTATTAATTGTTTACAATTTACCCCCCCTGACAATAACAATTATTTATCACAAAAATGCCTCTTAGGTTTGTTAAATAAGTTTGTTTATGTGTTTTCATTACTTATTAAAATATCGAATATGGCGATAAAATTTCATTTTAGCAACGTGCTTAAATTTTTAAGATGACGCAAAAACATGCTTTAATAAACGTATGTTTGTAAATATTTGAAAAACATGTTTTACCGCTCTCTTGAAAAATTTTGTAAGATGCCAAATGCACCATTTTAAATTTTTTTCGCCAACTGCCATAGGATACGAAACTTTTCCCCATTCAGATACACAGGCAAGTCTGGTCTCAAACAAGAGTAAAGCTAGCAACAATATTGTTTTAACTCTATAAGAGTTACAATAATGATATTAATACTCCAATTGGCTTAGGACCCAATTACGAAAGTTTCTCCTAAAAAACAAAAAACTGTAGAAGAAGTCTTTTACATTTGTTTCAAATGAAGCTCGGTCTACAAGGTATTAGTTAATAATACAAACAACACTAATGGCATGGAGGCAAAAGTTTTAATTTAAATGTATATATTTGAAACCCTTCCCCCCTACCCCCCCCCCCCCAAAAAAAAAGAAAAGAAAAGAAAGTTACAGTAATGAATTTAAAATGGCGATAAGCCACGCTTTCTGACATAAACAATTGGCTGCAAACGCAATAACGAAACTTTCATTTAACTTAATAACATGTAGCTAATATAGCCCTCAGGGTACTTTGCAGTTATACAGGCCTTGTGGTTTTTTTTAAAAAGCTTGAAACAATTCAGTTTTAAAAAGTTGAGATTTACTGTCAAATGATATAAACAACTATGAACACAAAACTGATGAATTATTATTCAGGTTAATGTATGTATTTAAAAAAAAATTGCATCTGATTACACTTATTAGATAAATTTCTTCTGTTTGCATTTAATAACTGATAAACGGCTTCTGTATATTAAATGAATTGTTTAAATAATGGGAAGAGGTGGCGAGAGGTAGAAAGACGAGTAAACAAACGGGTAGACAGATGGGTAGTGAGATGGGTAGAGAGACGAGTAGCGACATAGGTAGGCTGACGGGTAGCGAAATGAATAGACAGACGGCTAGAGAGAAAGGTAAAAAGAGGGTTGACAGAGGGGTAGCGAGATGGGTCACGAGACGGGTAGCTACACCGGTAGACAGGAATGTAGCGAGAAAGGTTGCGAGACGCGTAGCGTGGTAGATAAAGAGACGAGTAGAGAGATGAATACAGAGACGAGTTGACTGACGGGTAATGAGATTGGTAGCGAGACGGGTAAAGAGTCGGGTACAAAAACAGACGGATAGTGAGACAGTAGATGGGTACGGAGATGGGTAAGAAGATGGGTAGAGAGGCGTATAGCCAGACGGGTAGTGAGATAGATAGACAAATTTGTAGGGAAGTGGATAGAGACACGGCTAGACTTACAAGTAGTTAGACGGATAGCCGGACGGTTAGATAAATAGACTGGCGGGTAGCGAGACCGGTAAAGAAATATAGAGACGGGTAGCGAGACCGGTAGAGAAATATAGAGACAGGTAGCGAGACGTGTAGAGAGATATACAATCGGTTAGAGAGACGGGCAGAAGAACGGATAGGGAAACAGACAGATTGTGGAGAGACAGACAGACAGGCAAAAAAAAGTCTGCGGATTGGCGCAGTAAAGGCGCATTAAAGGCGCAGGGGGCAGAGCCTCCTACAGAATAATCAAGAAGTATCTGTTAAGCTTAACTTTGTAATATATATATTTTTTCAATTTTGCCGATATGGAAATTTAATGTAAAAGTTATTTTACAGAAGTCATCGAAAGATTTTTTGTATACTTTAATAGTAATTTAGACTGTAGTTTTGCAATCTGGTTTGTAGCAAAGCATGCTATCAATGTGGTTTGAAGTGTAAGAATTTCTATAAACAGTTATACAAATAATAGATATATAATCAAGGAAGAAAAATTTTAAATTCACACACAAAAAAAGGTGCAACAATGAAATTAAATTTGCGTTAAGCCACGCTTGATAGAATAATCTATTGGCTGCAAATCCAATTACGTAACTTTAAAAAGCTTGGCGTTTTAAAAAATCCGGCGTTTTTTTTTTTTTTTTTTTTCAAGTTTTGCACAATACGCGCTCAAGAAAATGAGATTCTTTGCCACATGTTAAAAAAAATTCTGACAACACATCTGATGAACGGTACTTCTTTTCTATTTTTTTAACAGTGTATATGAATTTATATATGATATTTTGTAATTCTATCATTTTTTGCTCTTTTTCTTTATATTGTGATTGTTAACTCTATGTTCTCAGCAATATCACTCAGACTAATCCCTTTGAGGGAAGTCCTAGTATTTTATTGCAAAACGACAATGTGCTGTTGAATAATTAGAACGATACATTTGAGTTTACATAGCATGAGTTCGAATCAAACGTCTCTTTTTTTATTCCTAACTTTTCTTCTAGATCTTTACTTAAAAATATTTTATCTGTTATATCTTATTCTATTTACGTTTTTTTTTATATAAATGTTTTATCGGTGAGATAATCTATTTCAGTTTAATTTAAAACTTTTTAATTAAAAAATATTTGATCTGTTGCTTTATATTTGTTATGATAAATGGAATATTTTTAATACAAGTAAATTCTGATGTTAATAACAATTAAATATTTATTTTTATTTTAAGAATAAAATACTTACATGAATATTCTATTTCAGTTTCATTTTCAACTTTTTTATTTAAAAATATTTTATTGGTTGCTTTATATTTTTAGTGATAAATGGAATATTTTAAATAAAAGTAAATTTTGATGTTAATAACAATTAAAGATTTATTTTTATTTTAAAAATAAAATATTTACTTGAATATTCTATTTCAGAATTATTTACTACTTTTTGATTTTAAAATGTAATATTGGAATATTGTAATAAAAGTTAATCTTGATATTAATAACGTTTAAATTTATTTCTATTAATAAAATAAAATACTTATTTATATACGATAAAATGTGCTTAAAATTTTAAATTAAAGTGTCTTTTAATATTTTATGTTTCATTTCAGCGCACTGTTTTCAAATGCGTTTTTATTTTTATTATTATTATTATTTTAGCAAATCATATTTAAAGATGTAACAGGGCAGGAATCTAAGTATGATCACGTGATGTCTGTCGCGAGACACATTAGTCTGATATAAGCCTCAGGGAATTGGGATAATATCAAATGGCTCTTTGGCTAAAGTGAGTGACCTATATTTTTAAGTGATTGTAAAGCCTAAGAAAATGAGACGTCTGTAACAAAGTTGCCCCAGATGTAAAGTTTTCGCTGAATTCTTCATTTATTTTAATTTTCCATTTTGCTTGAATTTCGGGGCATCTTTCTTGCGTCTACAAGAATAGTTCTTATAACCCACTATAATAAGCTCCCTCTCTAATTTATTAGATTATAATTTTGGGAAAAATAAACTAAGTGGAAAATTATTTGCCACACGTAAACTATATTTCTATGAGTTTTTAGAAGTAGATTTGTAATGATATAAAATCCATTACTGAAAAAGAAAGTCAAAAATTAGCCTACGAACTTGGTTGATTGAGTTAATTAATTGTACATTAATATGATACAGCCAGGAAATAAAACCAAATAGTTGTCCTGATTGCTTGTGGTGGTTTTAGGGAAAGGTAGGACTGTAATAGTATCCATAAATGTCCGCAGGAAATATTTCAGATTCTTATACAGGAAATCTGTCATTAGATCCATAATTAGACTACCTAGAACCTTGGACCAAAAACTGAGCTGCCCTAAAGTTTTCCCTCCGGCAAACTACGACGGCAGAACGCCGGCTGGTCGACTCAATGGGGGGGCATTCGGAAACACATATAAAACAAGCACACAAAAACAAAAACACAACAAATATTCGACAACAACGGAAAGTTAAGTTAGACACCACAATCGGACTCTGAAAGGCATTGAAAGATCCATCATGGAGGCGATCCAGATTGAGTTTAGTAGCTTCAAATTTAATTCTAAGATTCCTGCTGATCTAACCATCGGGAGAACAAAGCTCTAATTACGCAAAGACACTCTGAATTGGTTTTCGACCCAAGGTTCAACTTAGGTGTGGACGCCGATGACGAGCCTTTTAATGACGAGCCACCGGCCCGGCTCCTCGTAATCGGACAGTCCAGGGAAAGGTACCAAAATGACCCCCTCCCAAGGAAGTGGTGCTGCAGTACGAGCTGCAGTGACCTGATTGCTCCCCTACAGAGACGAGACACGCTTGGTACGAACGGGGCAGTCCTCTTTCTGCCTGACTATTGAGGGAGGCACAGAACTACTCGAGTTACAGAGGGAGTCGCAAGGGACGGACGCAAAGAAATCAATCGTGCGGGCCGAGGCCCAAATCCTTGTGCCCGTCTACGTTCCGCCGCCTGCCAGTACCAAGGGATGTTGCACGCTGCCTCACGCACTGACCAGACGTCACTACGGAACCACAAGCGCTCCTTGTTCTGCAGAGTTCGTCCTCGCCTTAAATAAATTTGGAATCTGTCCTACCACCGTTCACTGGTAGAACAGAACCGTGGAATATTACATCTCTTTCGGCTTAATATGTTTAGTTCAGGGGATAAATGTATTTATTCTGTAGACATTAAAATTACACGTTTAACGTCAGCTAAAACAAAAGTTCCTTTTTAATTATTATCTTGAATCACGTGTGTGTCGTGGACAACTGGATCAATTCATTCCCACGTTGCATTTGCAATGAAATCTGCCAATGATTCTTCATCGCTACCATCCAAAGAAGGTACAGATTTTACTGTTTGAATTGTCTCGTGTGAGAAGTTCTTCTATCAACTTCTTTTTTGATTACGTTTTTGTATTTTTACAAATCCTTCAATTTCAATCTATTTTCTCTGTACCTCACCTGTTATTTGGGTAAATCACTGAGCTAGAGCAATCATCTGCATCTTATCTGTATAGTTTTCATTATCCCCTCTGTAGTTTTCAATATTTGCATCTTCTTTTTCCTCTTATAGTATTTGAATTAGGCAAAAATTCGTAATACACATATATTTTTAAAATGTATTACATGTGAAAAGTAAACAATAATTTTAAAATGCTATTTGAATGTTTAGCCATCTAAATCCGACAATGTAGTACCAATCGGGTTTATTACTATACAAAATTATAAACTTTACTTAGTCAGTTTTGTTCTGTTGACGCCAGCTCTAAATAAAAAATTCTGTAATTTGTTGGTTTGTTTCGGTTATATGTGTTTATGGATAAAAACTATTACATGTTATAAAAATAAAGCTAAAAAAATTTAAAGTCTGTCTCATATTAGCGTCAGGAAATGGGGCTAATATGAGACAGGCTTTTAATTAAGAAAATTATTTGCAACACACAAACTATATTTCTATGAGTTTTTAGAAGTAAATTTGCAATGATATAACATCTGTTACTGAAAAAGAAAAATGTAGCCTACGATCTTGGCTGATTAAGTTAATTCATTGTTCATCTTTTACAGTATCATAATTTGGTTTATTTTTCTTCTGAGTTTTTTTTTTTTTTGTGTTTTTTTACCTTCTTTCGATCTTTTTCTTTGCTGAAATTATTAAATGATTTAAGTCATTTTGCTTTTGAGTTTTAAACCTCATTTTCTATTTATAATTTTTGGTAACTGTCCTTTCTTTAATTGAAATATTGAACTAGTATCTATTATTTTCCCTTTTTTGGATAAGTATTTTTATTTATTAACCGTAAAAGCCACATATCAGAATAATCTGCAGAAACTGATAAATCTTACTCATAATAGTTATGATAGGTGATTCAGAATGTGAACTAGTTTGCACTGGCATAATTTTAAGGTCCGTTTTTAGATAAAGAACTTAATGACTAACTACTTAATGTATTTCTTTGGCTTAATTTAAAATACTTTGACGATAAACTATCATACATCTTTTTTGTTTGTGATTACGCCCCATTTTCCATGTTCAAAAATACACAGGCAACGTCAACTTTTCACTTGATGGTAACAACTAAGTTGTAAAGTGGACTAGCTAGAATTTCATATCAATCGATTAAAATTCAGCGATAAACATAGTAAACAATATTCTATTAGTCTTTTAAAAAAGAAAAAAGAAATGTATAACTGGCATATAACAACAAAAAGGACAATCAAACATTAACACATTATGTTTTTGTATGTGGTGTTTATTTCAAGCTATAAGATAGAATAGCATTATTATAGCCTCAAACACTGTTTCATTTTATCTCCACACATTGTCTCATACTAGCCCTATGCATTGTGTAGCTCCCTCACTGTGATTGTTTATAACTTAAGCTGCGTTAAATGTATTCCAATTTTAAACGCTAAAATGACTTAGTATTATTTTTTACTCAATAAAAGTCTATTATAATAAATCACCTAAGCTTTGTTTTAAGTGCTGCACGTCAAAAGTTTTGATGTCTAGCAGAAACGTTTTTCTTTTAAATTTTTTAGGTATACGTAGTGGACTTAAACGATGTATTGCTTACCAAAAACATCACAAAGCCTATTTTTTACTATCAAAATTGGTACTTCTTTCTGTGTTTTCCATTGGTCCAACTTTTTCTCGTATTAGCCTCTAGTGACCCTACTTCATTTATATAATTTATAAATATATCGTTTTATGCTTGATAATTTATAAGATGATTCAAAACCTTGCCTTTGATCAGTGCACCATTTAATTGATAAAAAATAAATGAACTGAAATTTGCACAGTTTAGATTTTTTTCTGTTTTATTTTGAAACAAATTGCAGAGATGCTAAAGGCAATTTCCTAATTATCAATCTTTTTGATATTCTTTATAAGAATAATGACACTCGAGTGATTGTAAGTGTAACGTACAAAATGCGAAAAAATGAGATTAAAATGAAAGTTTTGTCAGTTAAATGTGCGTACATAATGAAGATTTTTGATATGAAGCTAAAATGAAGCTGGTGTCTGATTAAACATTTGCAGGAATAATGTAATTAATTATTAAAAACTGAAAATTAGAGAAATTGCGTAGAATGGTGTTTTCCAACAAGCACATTTGCATTTTTAATAGGTGCTTATTAACCTACATATAAGGGTACTCATTAAAACATGTTTATTCATTACATTGAAGATTTTTAGATTATTAATATATTACAATTTTTTTCATATTTCTGTTCAGTTTTCCGACTGCTCTATGATATATTTCTTAATGTTGAATTTGGAAGAACAGTTAACAAGTGATGCCTATTTTCAAAATGATGTATTTTTTTCTTAAATGCCTTTTCATTTCTTTTTAGATCAGATTGAATATACATTAGTTGAAATATCTAATAATGGATTTTAATTCAAAACTTTAAACAAATGATACATCATTGTATTCATAACTACGTGAACATTTTTATGTGACAGTTTTGCGTACTGTTGCCTGAAAGCTCCACTACCATCTAATAATATTATTCCTACAATTTACTCCACTATTTCATTACACTTAAATTCATAACGTGCGAATTCGAATTCATTACTATGAAACATTACTTAATGTTCTGATAAAAACATTTTTTTCTACTTCTTTCATGCAGTTCCGTATATTATAAATGTTAAAATATATACTAAGCTTTATTAAAATTAACATAAGATATCGCTTTTTTTAAATGCGAATCCATATATGCGAGGAATATTTCAAATGCTACGTGGTAATTCTTAGTATTAGAACTGTTCCTGTAACATTTTTTTTTTCGAAATTTTGTACACGCTCCAAATATTGTAAGACGCCGCAGTTCAGTAAAAACTCAAACCATCATAATGGTCTTTTTCCGGTTTTATAGTCTCAGAAAGGCCTAGATCAGTATAAAAAATAGCTGTTTAGTGTACACAAAAAATATATATTTTTAAGGCGTGGACTCTACAAAAAATTGTAATTACAACGAGTAAGGAAGATGTCCAAAATTTGTTGAAGGTACTTCAGCATTTTTGGATGATATTGCGCTCGCAACGACAGGAGATTTTGGTACAATCAAACATAAGCATCCGTGCCCGTATATGAGGTATAAAACAACTCTGGAATATTTATTTAGATTTGTTTGTTTACTTTTGAGTAATGTATGTGGTGTTTGGCTTTATGGGACCACCTAGAACAGGTAAATATTTTGCTGTATATAGTTTATTTGGTGATAGTTTGTATGCAAAATCATTAACTAAATAATGGAGTGGATACTGAAATTAAAAGTATGTATTATTGACAGATGTTGAACCTATAAAAGGATCATCTATGCAAATTAGGCCAAACAAATCAATGTAACATCTAATTTTAAGAATAAACAGATCTTGACAGGTTCAACTTTTGTTGCAATAAATGCACGGTTAGATACGATATATGTACACTCTGAAAACGACATTTTCAAAACTGATAAAAAAATATTCAAATCTGAGTATGTCGCATAGTCAAAATGGCTCCAAATCAAACTTACTCTAGTTTGAAACATGTATATTCTCATTTCTGAAAACATGTACACACTCGAGAATAAAACATCATGTGCTCATATTTGAGTATGTCCATGTTTTAAAAATGAGTATGAACTGACTTCTATATGCTCATTTTTGAGTATTTTCGTGTTTCAAATATGAATTTGAACTGATTATAATCATTTTTGAGTATGTCCAAGTTTCAAAAATGAGTATGAACTGACCTTTATGTTCTCCGTTTTGAGTATGTCCATGTTTCAATATTCTAAGTATTTCTGATACTTCAGAATTAAAAGCATTGGGTCGTCATATTTGAAAAATATTTTCATAACAAAATGAAAACATCGGGTTACTCAGATTGAAAGTGTAATTTTTTGCAGTGTGGTTTCAAGCTACAACTTAAAACAGAATATGCAGTTATACTGTACTTTTCTCAATAGATTATTTTCTTGTTGTTGCAGCTTTAATTTGAAACTCCATTGAAACGTTTTTGTTTTTAAGAATAAAAATAAATTGCTGAAATCTTTTGCTGCGCATGTTAGACTGTTTTATATGTTTATTGTTCCACACAAAATTAAAATGATTTTCACCGCTAATTAAATGCTTCAGAATTCAGTTTAGTTATTTTTTTTTATATCCGCATATCACTTTAATGCACCGAAGAATTTTAAGAAATGATAATTTACTTGTATCGTTTAAAAATATTATCTACCCTATATATATAAAATCCTAATGAAACGAATTTGTGAAACGATTTTATGAAACGAATTTATGAAACGATTTTATGAAACGACTGATTAAACGACTGATTATGTTTCAGGGCTATTTTTAATAAAATATTAAACGCTTGATGGTGAAATTAATACCAATTGTCCATAAAAATCCGCGGATGTCAAAACTGGTAATAGAATTTTGAAATTGGAATTAGTTTTCGAGATATTAATTTTTTTCTAATTTTAATGACATTTCTGTAATGATGGCAACTAATTACTCTGTTTTTTGGGACAAAAAAGGGGAAAAAATGAAAAGGATCCCGATAGGGATTATTGATTTCTTTTTATTTGTCATTTTCAAATTGAAATTGAATTTATCTTTTATTTCAATCGATAATGAAGCCAAGATTGTGATTAAATTATGTTTTTCAGGAAAATTTGAAAAAAAAAATCACATTTCTATCGTTAGGATTCAATCGTCTGTCAGCATTTAATTTAATTTATAAACTGAAAATATTTTGAATAATTCGTCCAAATGACGTCATTTATGTAAACGCAAAAGAAAGGAGCTAAAAAATATTTATACAATTTGTTTAGCGTAAAATGTCATTTATCCTATTTTATATAGAATCAGAAGTAATTTGTATAGAAAAACAATAATAATATACGTATAATTAAAATACGCATATAAACAAAAGAATCGTCGAATTTGTTTCCATGGCTGTTTATGTCATTTGGCACCAAATCTCACTTTCTGATGCCCGAATTGCGCCAAGCTTTTTAAAAAAGCGTCAAGACCCCTATAATAGAAAAGCACCAAAAGCTCATTGGGTTTGTTTTCATAACTTTTGGCAACAAATCTATGTATATTAACGAATCTATCCCTTTTCGAAGCTCGAATTACGCCAAACCTAAAAGCAAAGGATCCTATACTGGAAAAGTACCCGATTTTCTTATGGACAATATTCAAGTGACATAACAAGGTGTAAAATTATCGCGGATAGCAAATTTGTTTAAATATGTCTTCAATTGATGCCGAATAAATGCCTGCATGCATGCACAAAATTTTTAGGTAATTTTGTATGATAAATAATTATTAGAAAATTTGTATATACATATTAATTAAAATAAATAATTTACATATTTAAAATAACATGAAAATGTGCATGATGGTGCACTAAAATAGAGAAAAAATTAAAACCTGTTACTGAAAACGTCTTTAACAGTACTTTTCAATACCGTAGTTCTTAATGTTATTCACAAGCAGATGGAATTTTTCTCATACTTAAACACAAAGGAAGAATAGAATACAGATCGTTGTTATAAAAGTCCGAGAGGTAGCCACAATTTAAACCTAACCATTTTATACAAACTGGTTTTCAAGGTGTAATTGATTTTACTTATCAATCCCGAAAACAGTCGTCAGTTGTCGCAACAGCTGTGTATGAGGCCATGGTAATCAAAAAATGCCCCATTAAAACTTTAAAAGCATGGCAACCCAATTACAGATTTACCAATATTTTTAAAACAAAGCACGCTGTCATGTTTTTAGAGGCTTCGAAGTCTGAGCGGGTGTTGGCGAGCGTAGCTCGCAGGGGGTAGGCCCCCTAGTTTATTATAATTTAATTATATATAAAGATGCAATTAAAGATACTGGTGGTTCGAACTCAGATAACTATTTTTGCGATGGTGTTAAAATGCATGATTTCAAAAATAGTGAAGCTACAAATTATAAACAGTAAAATTAAACAGTATAGATTAGTAAAATTGAATTATATATCTTATTATTTCTGTGCATTTTTAGTTTATTATGATTGTAATATAGAACACGATGCTGTCCGTTATTATGTGTCTTTTAGTTCTCCTGGTATAATTAGTTTTATTGGAATGTACCTTTTTACTTAACTTGGGATTTAGATGGAAATTATCAAGCTAAGGTATCACATGAGCATAATGAAGACGACAGGTATGCTCGAGTGCTTAATATTGGATCC
The DNA here is from genome assembly GCA_963931845.1 of Maratus michaelseni. NCBI lineage: Eukaryota > Metazoa > Arthropoda > Arachnida > Araneae > Salticidae > Maratus > Maratus michaelseni. The sequence goes on from OZ007588.1 coordinate 459,396,890, forward strand.
AAAAAATCTGTAATCTTTAATTATCATTTTCTTATTCTGTTCGTCAATTTGTGGATTCTTCAACTTTGAAAAATATTCCATGCGATACTGGTAATGTTTTTTGAAAGTTTTTGAAACTGAAAAACTGAATTTATGCATTCCTGGCTGGTTTTAAAGTACAATCGGTAATGTTTTTGAAAGTGTTTCTTTTCCTGATAAAGATGGAAATTATCTATTCGTAATTGTAGTTACTTGTACTGCGTATGTTAATTGTAAATTTAAAGGAATTACTTTAAATTAAAATATCATTGATTAGTACTTTTGTGTCTGTTTTATTTCACATGTATTTTCTTCATCACTTTACTGATGAATATTTTCAAAATATTGTCGCTTCTGGTTAATTATGCCTGTTGTTGCTCTTTGTGATTTTCATTCCTTGTAAACAGTATCAGATGCAGAAAGATATAATAACTTCTGGTCAAATTTGACGCAAACATTTTCAAAATATAATTGTATCACTTAATTGTTGGACTGTTTTAGTATATTTACATTATTATAAACTAAATGGGTAACACATTTGAAGATATACTTCAACGTTTATCCTCCACTGTTTTAATTATTCATTAATTATTTCTCAAAAGTGAGCATTTAAATAACAATGCACCGTTCTCACCTAAATCTACAATTGTTAGATATATTTCATTTTTGAAACTTAAACGTTTGCCAGTTTTTAAATGTGTTTGCTCATTTACATAACATAAATTAAACGATTGGTTAAAATATTTTTTGACTAAAACATACAGTTGGCATTGTATTTCTGAACCAGTCACAGATTAAACAAGAACAAACAATCATGCATCAAGTATAGATCTTGAAACACTTTTCAACACATTTAAAATTCCTTAAAAAAGCTCCACAGTTTACAATGTAAACAATTTAGAAAACGCATGACACATTTGAAAACCCAATTTCAACAATTAATACGAATAGTCAAACAAAATATCCGAATTCTTTTGTTCAGTCCTGTATATAGGCTATAGATTTGTATGTATTCTACACTGCAAACATTTACTTCAGTTAGTATATACATAGCACAATTGAAAATTCCTCTTCAGCAACTACTGTAAATAAACGGAAATGTACTTGAGATATTTTGAGCAGCCCTGTACATGATCTATACAATTTATATGGACCAATGAAAATGGAATAAAGTAGTTACATTTAAAAACGCGTACCACAAGTGGAAACGCGCTACCAGCAATTAATGTACATAAACAATACTGTAACCAATTTTTTTATGTAAGATATGTACCTGTAAATGAACGATACATTCTATTCAAAACATATTCTATTATAAGCGCCTTGTAGTTCACCATGCAGTGATATTTATCAATTTGAATATGTTTAAAATAGTGGAAGATCATTACAATCATCAGCAGCAAACTATTTTACCCTATAGACCGTAATGTAACGGAATTATTTTGAGTGTCCCTGTAAAATATACATAAACGCTACACACTTCATTTTCGAAAGCAAACATGCTATATTAAACACCAAAAACATATTTAAATTTCACGGTAATCCGAGTATATTTCCTCGAGTTAGAGTACGGACAGACAACAGACAGAGGGTAGACAGACAGACAAACTGAATTCATAAACACTTTAAATCTATGTTGGAAAGTCTCAAAAACTTATGAGACACTGAAGTCATTTGCCAAATTGACTGTGAAATGTTGGAATCCTATTAACATAAAAGCACTCTGTAAAAAATTTCCTTATATATACCAGGAATTTTATATGAAATTTCTGTCTTTTAACGAAATCTTACTATTTGAGTGAAAGTCGTAGATTTTCCTGTAATAAACGGGAATTTGTTTTTATCTTTATTCTTTGAATATTAAGGGTGAAAATGTTTTTCCAAGACAGACAAACAGAATTGTTAATTTTCAATTGAAAGAAAACGTAACAATCCCAGTTAATTTTCATAATTGATGTTTTGGCGTGTAACCAAGTCGCTGGATATGGTCAATTGGTGTAGGGGTCTGAGCATTTATATTCTAATGGAGAATACCAAAGTTCGAATCCGGAGGAAGGAAAGGCGATAAAAAACGGGGTGATAATGTTCAAAATGCATATTCCGTGTAAATATGCATTTTATATATATAACTGTTTTTTAGGTTATATATATATATTTAACCATTGCTATGTTGCTCACATATATTTCTAAAAACGGAAATTCTCCGTTTTGAAAGGCTGGAATTATTTATATGAAAACGGAAGAATACAAAATAGAAGTTTTGTGAAGAAAACGGAGAATAAATGGCAACTTGGATGCCAGTAATTTTTTGTTTTTTTCACGGAATTTAAATTATGCAGTGATCAGTAAATAAAATACCTGATTCAAACAGCATTTCTATTCTCATTAAATATTAAAAGTCACGTGTTTTGATCGTCAGCGAGTCAAAATAATCTTTTAAGGTGTTACTTCTCTTTTTTCCTGAAAATGAAAAAAAATCTAAGGGTAAGCTTATTTACTAAATGCTTTCTAAGATTTCGTTAGATGAAAATTAATAAAATTGTCATTTGAAATATTTTACTTAACGCGATTTTTTTTTTACGGATTCTTATTTGATTCTCAGACAAACATTACAAAAATGTAAAATAATTTACTACACGAATTACAGTATGATGACTTGCACCATTTCTTTAAGCAAGAATGAAAAATCATGCGTCAAGCATAGATTATGAAACACTTTGCAACGCAGCCATAAAACTGTAACGAAACTTCACCGTTAAATAAGGTGAAAGAAGATATGTAAGTAAACAGATTAGAGAACGTATAACACATTGAAAAATACAGTTTTCTAAATTACATTCTAGTGTCAAAAAAGTAGTCGAATTATTTTGTGCAGCCCTGTATATGATGAATAGATGTGGATATATAGTATAATAAAATTTTGTTCAGTTAGGATATTCACATTTAGCAATTTTCGCCAATCGATCGAAATGCATTCCAAATCTTTTGTACAGCCCTGTATATTATCTGAAGACTTTTGTACACACCACATATTAAGCTAAAAGGCAACTTAAAACTCAATCGCAGCAATTACCAACCATAAACGACAATGTATATTGTTCTTTGCGTAGCCGTGTATATGAATTTATTTATATTCCACAAACTTCTATTAGTCTACTAAATATAGTTCCGCAGGAAAATGCGTAACCACAATAAAAAACTACCCTTAAGCTCTCCCTTGGCCACTACTTACTGGCTTACTGGCAGTACTGTGGCTTACTGGCTTACGTGGCTTACTGGCCACTCTACCCTTAAGATTTTTCATTCATTTCCCTTAAGCACTCCGATAGTCTGTAATATTTACAAATTCCCTTGTGTAGCCCTGTATATGATCAACCGAGTTTATAAACACACACGTACTATTAAAAACGCAAACCAAAGTTGAAAACGCACTTATCACACATAGACTGTAAATATCGCGCATGTACTGCAAACAATATATTTTGTGTGTCTCTGTAAATAAATGCAATGCACACAAGAGAGCAATTTATAGTGCACCTCAGTAATGCATATAATTTTCATTATGTTTTAAATAGCGAAATATCACTAAATTACACTGCAAACGATTTTTCCCCATATAACGATGAGTAACAGAATTATTTTGTTTGACCATGTAAATGAATAATTAATGCTTTGCACACTGAGAAAAAAAATACCTCATTCAACTAGAATGAATAGTTAGACTTTTTCCTGTAAATTAATAATAAATGCTTTTCATCCCATATTCTACAAAAAGCATGTTTTAATGTGCCTCATAATTATATATCAATTTCATTATGTTTTAAATGACGTAGCGTCATCAAAATGCACTCGAAACGATTATTTCCCATTGACTGTAATGTAAAAGAATATTTTTGACTACCCCTGTAATAAAACTATAAGTGCTACACACTTCAGTTGAAATAGGGAACATGCTATAGAAAACGAAAATAACATAACAAAATCAGGGCAATCCGAGCTTATTTACGGGAGTTAGAGCATGGCCAGGCGGCCAGACGGTAGACGGCAGACAAACCGAAGTCATAAACACTATTAAACTAGGTTGGAACGTGTTAAAAAGTTTTAAAAACTCATTAATGTATAAAGAATACTCTTTTATTATGATATACAGAACCATTTGTACAACATCTTAAGGAAAAAATAATTAATTAATTAACATTTATACGTTAATTTAGATTTATCACATTAAAATATAAAGATTAAATATCTAACCACAGCGTAAACTTGTGTTAAAATGTTGTGAAAATTATTTTTCTATTTAATATGAATTTCAGATTAGTCAGCTTTTATATAACAGCGCAAAATTAGTTAAAATATTGTTTTTTAATAATGACCTAGTTTCACTCTACTAAGCGTGCATGTTTTTCAGAAACATTTTAGTCTAATTAGTTATCATCTACCTTCATAACAATTTTATTTACACCTACTAATTTAATTAAAAGAATTGTGCTGATTCTTGTAAATGAGAAGAATAAAGATTATAAATAAAACTTTCTTAATACTTTAGAACATTTTTCTTAAAGATTAATTAGGTTGATGTTTCAATGAACTAAAAAGATAAGTGAAATATTCAGTGGATTTCTATGTGTGTCAGAATAAAATACTAATTAAATTCATATCGTTAGCATGAGATATGAAATACGAAAAAACATTATTCTTTAAAGCTTGTAGGAATAATTTATTTGATGTATTCATTTAAAAAAAACGTGTAAATTAGTGATGCATATCTTTGTCTAAAGCATTATTTTTATTTTTGTTTTCAGAGAACAAATTTAAGGCATTAATATCAATAACAATGGATGAAATAATTTACAAAAAAATAGTAACGTAAGAAACCTTTTGAGAAATTAAATTTATGGGTAGCCAATAACTTTAAATATTCATGGGAAAGTTTGTTCGGCTGATATTTAAAACGAGACATTACTTTTTGGACCACACTCCTAAATCTTTGGTTTAGCTGTGTGATAAAATCTAGAACTGTAGCGTACGTCAGTATTTTTGGAAGAAACAAAATTCATTACAACGTATACTTTTTTAAAAATTTAAATTTTGAATGATAAAGTTAATTTACTATTCATTATTTAAGTATTTTTACATTTGGTCAAAATTTTGTGTATACGTTTACTTATATGTTTTATATACATCTGTTCATATATTTTAAATATGCAAGGTATTAGATATATTGTAAGTTTTTAAGTGCCCCTCCTGGGTAACAAATAGAAAATTTTATATGATTTTGCTTTGAGATATTTTTAGGTAACTGCTGCTTGTGTGAAAATACCGCATACGTTTTTTATAAACTATGTTATATATATATATATATAAGGAAATTCGTAGGCATCTGCTTTTTTTTTTAAATCTTGGAATATATGTCATATCCTGATTCCTTCAGGTTTCTTTTCACTTACTGTAGTCATGACTGAATGAAAACAAACTTTACTAGGGATCTGACTTTATTATTTTTTATATACAGTATGCTCCTTTGGCAAGTGAGACCCAGGATAAGTTTGAAAGACTGATGAGGTTACAGACTCAAATTTAGGAGTATTGAGCCTATCCAGTTAATTTTCAGGACAGCCGAGCGGCCATAATTTCTTTTAGTAGTTGGTAGATGGAAAAAAGGCTAAACAAAACTCCCGAACAATCCCTGCTCCCTGTTTTTGTTTGGAATTTCTGATATTCTCCCGCAGAGGGTGAACAGATCAAATCTATGCGTGAACTTACTTTTAATTGGAAAGAAAACTTGATTAATGTGGTCTTATGATGAAATAGGTTTTGACAATTGCATCAAGAACAGCCATTTCTAAATTTCCCGTGACTCGTTATTTATGAAGCAATCATATTAATAACTGTCAAACAGACAAAAGTTAATTAGTATTTACAACCTAAAGCATAAACATTTAATTTCTTATTTTGACAATAATTTTGAATTTATATCTTAAACATAATTATTTACTTTGATTTTTTGATCTGAATGCAATAACTGTCATTCTTTGGATTAATTATTAAACTTTATAATCTAAATGTAATTTAGAACTGCAATAATAATGTATTGTTTATAATTTGTTTCCTAAATAATCATACATCACAAGAACAACTCAGTTTGTATATATTACGAAATATTTAAAATGCAACTAGCTGTTACCCGTGACTTCGTTCACGTAACATTAAAAAAGAATAAATGCATTAATTTAGCAAAACATTTCACTTGATAATTAACAACATATATAATTAACCAAAGCTTTATCACATTTTATAGGAGACCATACGGTATTTCTTTGCTATAGGGGCCTTTACATAACCCAGTCTTAAAAAAGTGAAATTTCATGCCAAATAATATATACAATCGCGAAAATGAAACTGCAACTAATGAAAAAAGGAGGACCCAGTAAAATAGTGAAAATCTTGGAATTTCTTTTCGTAAAACGAAAAACAACACTGGCAGAATTCTTCTAAACAACAGTGCATTTTAGGTGGTATTTGGTGTACAATTTGTATATGTGTGCATTGCTAAATGGGCATTATTATATTGTATATTTGCATAGACATATGTTATATATTTCTTACTACATTATCTTGTTTATGTATATATTAAATTAAGTGTTTCACGCTAAGTGGTGTAAATAGTGAACAAACTGCTTGTGGATTTTATACATTGTTAGATATTTCACAAAGAAAAAACAATCTGATGCTATTCTAAAATGTAAATAAAGGTTGCTAGAAGTACGTTAAATTCTGCCCAATTTAACGTCGATATTTTCTCTATCGCGTCAAGAACACTATTAGCAAATAAATACCAACGACACAAATCTGATTATCTAAATTTACATATTTTTGTTAGTATATATAGGATTATTTTAATTTATTTCATGCGCTTGAAATTTTTTACGCTTTCTCTAGGGTTAGGTGTCGAATAAATGTACTTTCTTGTTATTTTATTTTGCCATTTCTATTTATTCTATTTTCCATTCATTCCATTTATGGATATTGATTTAATTTACATATTCGTGTCAAAGAATATTCTCTAAAGTTATTATCAGGATTAGGATAGGATGCGATTAGGGTTAGGATTAGGAATAAAAATTGAACGACAATGGCATGACCGATTCAGGTTTAAAGTATGAACCATCATGAAGCAACAAGAAAATTAGAAAATTATCGGCTAATAGTTTTTAATATGCTTTACAGTCATAGTTTGCATCAAAGGTGAGCGGGGAAATGATCATCTAAAATACCATTAAGTGTTTACCACGCAAAAAACAAATCTTGTTACAACAATGTATTTAATTTTGCGCCAAATTTCACTTGATAATTTAAAAAAAAAAAAATTGGCTATGGACTTAATTACAGACCCCTAACCTTGTTATTCTCGGAAATTTTCTACCTATATGTAAAAAAAATTCTACTATATAGAACGCGCTTACACGTTTATAATGTTATGAATTGGCACGATCGGCTTGTTCAAGTTTACACAATTCGGCTGGAAGAAAAGATTCATTACTTTTTGATTTCTTCTTTGCTTTTGCATTACGCGAATTTGTTGGTAAAATCGATTTTCTTTTCGATAACATTGTTGTTTTTTAAGTTTAAAAAATATTGTAATTTTACACAAACATTGCTTTAAAATCTATGCAATTTTTCTTATCCTACAAGACTTTACAAAAATATATTATGAATCTATTTAAAAAAAGCTATATGTAAAAACGACAACAAAGTTTTTCCTATTTTAAAACTAAAAGAAATGTAAAATTAAATTCCGGTTCGAAACGACGATTTACAAACGTGTTTCGATTGTGGGAAAATTATAGAGGAAAAATGCTGTTACTTCGACACAATCATATTAAATCTTTAGCTTTTATGAGAAAAGCAACTTTCTTTTAAAAATTATAGTTATTTTTATTAAGAGTTTCTGATTTTCGATACGGATAATTTTGCGATGCATATCATTGACATTTGCCATCCAATATTTTTATTATTATTATTATTATTTTTTTTTTTTACTTTTTAAAATTTAAATTAAAAATATGGTATCTTTATGTTAGCCGTGTGCAGACGATAAATCGCCAACCTATCCCATCATTCGTATTGAATTCATTAAAAATATAAATATTTCACTCATTTCATTTAAAACACAGAACTTTAATTTACAACACATACATTTAAAATACATATATTGCGTAATTTAAAATAATTCCTTTCATGTCAAAAAGAAAAAGAAAAAAAAAAGAGAAATTAATCACAAATAATTTGATAACCCAAGATCATTTTATTTCAACATCAAAACAAATCTGTTTTATTTTTCTGTATATGACATCATATTCGCTTGTTTTCCATACTTACTCGTATTTATGAACTTTGTATTATTATCAAAGATTTGAAAACGCACGTTTTATTTCTAATATGACATCATTTCATATTCTGTTTAATTCCTAAATAATTCATTTCCTTTTCATTTTTCACGTGGAAAATTTTCACTTGAAAATAAATTGTTGATTAAAAATTATTACTAAGGGGTTTTATTTTATATTGGCAACGATAAAGTATTAGCAACGGTAAAATAAATTTAACCATTTAAAAAAAAGCTGCAAAACCGGGCCCTTTGGGCCAAATCAACCAAACCAACCATTTTAAAATACACGAAAAAATGTCCATTTATTCTCTATGAAAATAATGAAATTTTGAATTATTAAGAAAAATATTGAAATAAAATAAACAAAAACCATTCTATGTTCATTTGAGGGTTATAATCAACTTATATGCAAAGATACAGGATAATTAAATGCTTCATTTTGACGCTGGCTTCAGATTTATAATATTATTAGGATTCCGATAGGAAACATCTACTTTGATTACATTTTTGGTTCATAATAACTGTCATGTTGATGAAAGCTGATTAAAATTTATGGCTAAAGATGTTTATGACTGGTAAATTAGTTTTAAGTATTAGTTTTTCTGTGTTAGAGAAAATGTTTTGGTGATTTTAACTTTTAAACTTTTACTTTTATTTTTGAATGTAACAAAGATTTAATTTTATACTTTCATTTGTGTATTTATAGTTTGAATTCCAGGATGTCTGCGCTGTTTTAATACAACTGACAACTTAAAGTGTGTAAATTTACATTTCTTCATAAAAGTCATCCCTAATGGAAATTGGATTGCGTTAGGATTGAAGTTAGTGCAGCAGTTCGATGTATTTGATCGAACGAACTAGACTATGATCCCTTGCTTCTGATTCGACCAATGTGTGTCCACTGTGGTCAATCTGTATCATACTGTGGACCGTAGAGAATATAGTCCCGCCATATTCTGGGTCGTTTTAGCACCACCACTCCTTTTTTCTCTCCGGAGAGAAATATCTCGAAAAACAATTATTATTACGAGAAAGTTTCTCTAACTTGCAACAATGCAGTAATGATTCTACCATCAATATTCGTCGAAAAAACATTCTCTTCAAACTTCAGTCTCGTGTTTTCAAGACTTTGAGAATTCGTTCGATGTTCGGACATTTATCGGCTATAGCATATATTTACTTAGATTAATCTAGTGTAATCACGTTTCTAGCGTTTATTAGATGTCCCATTAACTGTGATTTATTCTGTTGTACTGATTCAGATATCAGACCAAATGCTATGATCATTAAGGTTAGCTGGGTGAATCAGTTCAACCATATTCTGCGGTGCAACAATATTCGTCCGGGATTGGTCAGATGGTAGAGCATTGACAGCTTCAAAAAAGGGATCCCGGGTTCTGATCCTGGCCCGGACATTTTCGACCAGTTGTGAAGATTACACCTCATATATTTTCTTAGTCGGTTTTCTTACTCAATGACTTTCTTTAATATGAAAACTTAGCAGTTTTGCTATGCATACTTCGCCAAGAGGAATACAGATATATTAGACTTATTTAAACGTTTTATAATTTGTGATCAATGATTTTTTTTCTACATCGTCTGATGTTTGCAGATGGACGCAAACTTTGGGACGAAGTTATTCTTATATTTATTTTAAGCGTCTGTCTGCAAAATATATTTTTTTTTATATAGGGTTTATCAGCAGTCAGAGGAAGACATCATTTAATTTTAATTTAAATAAATCATTGAATTAATTAATTATATAAAAGAAAGTGTAATTTCGTTTAGATTAATTTTCTTTAATGTCTCTTTTAATTGTATATTTGTATATATTATATCAATAAACTTTTCTTTAACTTATTTTTTAATTCTTTCTCTGTGTTACTTTTTGTATGTAATTTATTTACTTAATGTTTACATCAAGATTTAGATATATATATTATTTTATACCACTCGTCTATTTGCAGGTGTTTGGTGGATGTTAACTTTTATCTTACCTAGCTATTTAATTATTCTAAATTATATTTCAGCCTTTTCTGAAAAGTTGAGAGGATATGTAAATATCCACAACGCGAATTTCATTAATTCCACTTTATAATTGGGGTAATTGTTATTCCTAGATTTTAGGTGTTTAACTTTTATTACAACTAATAATCCCTCTCAACTATGAGTTATATACGATCCCTATCATTAATATTTAATTATACCTGAAATGGACAAACCTACAGTAAGTAACTGGGGTTCATCCTTTTCCCACATACAATATGTTTGTTTTATTTAATTTTAGGTGGTTATCGGGTTATTTTTATAGCTTGCCTAGAACTTCCCAGCAGTTACAAATACATATATTAATTTCACGCGCAATTTTATTTAAAGATGCATTAGTAAAAACATACAAAAATATAAGGCGTCTACCATAAAGATGATGAACATCCGATACTAAATGTAACCATGACAAATTGCCAAAAATAAAATATGTACATTTACATTACAGGTATTTGCAGTACAGATTTAACACCTCTTACGGTCTGTTAACGACGCCTCTACAATTTAAACTAGTAAATTGGTTTTAACAATTTGGAATGGGTTTGGTTACTATGCCAAAATAACTTAGTTATTTGAGAAAAATAATCACACTCAATATTTTTTAAGTGATTAACTATGCTTCATGTTCTACGTAATCATTCTACTACATGATACCATACAATAGTCGTATCTTCATTAAATTTTAAATGTGAATTATATAAAACTAGAACGAATAATCATGCGTCAACTGAGATTATAAAACACATTCCAAAGCATTCATAATAAAATAAAACTTTACTGTAGGTGAAAAATAATGTCTAAGTACACAATTTGTAAAACGTATAACACATTTGAAAACACAATGTCAGGAATTAACATCAATAGTCGGAAAAATATTCTAATTATTTTGTACAGTTCTGTATATGATGATTTGTATATATGCAACATAGCATGCTAAAATTTAGTTCAGTGATTAAACGCATAGGACAGTTTAAAGTTCTCTTTGAGCAATTTCCATCAGTTATTGAAAATGTACTCGAGAATCTGACAGCAATAAAATCTACAGTGGCTCTAAAGACAATTTAAATGACTTCGGTGTTTCCAAACTTCTCCCTTCCTTTCAATTAGACATTCAAGGAGTAATTTTATTAAATTCCTACTATTAACTCACACTCTCTATATAAATATCTTGTTGGAATTTTCAATCGTTAATAAAATATTTTCTATTCATCCATTCAAGTTCAAATAAATTTTTTTAAACTTGTACTGGATGAAAATTGATGTTAATACAGTTTTTTCAAATATTAATTCATTAATTAAATTAAATTAATTAATTTTAATTTTATATTTCATTTCTGTTCAAAAGTATAGACTCACTCCATATTTATAGTCTCACCTTCACACGTAAAAATATAATGGGGCTGTTCACGGACGAAGATCAGGCGGCTCGCGGGCGAAGGAGGCTATAAATGTGGAGTGAGTCTATACTTTTGAACAGAAATGAAGTATAAAACTAAAATTAAAAGATAAAATTTAATTAATTAATTAATATTTGAAAAAGCTGTATTATCGCTAACTGTAACATCGCTATGGCACTTTATTGTGAAGTTTGGTAATTTTTGAAATTCAATATTTGAAAAACGGCATAATCATTAGATTTTTAATTTATATCAAGAAAAATACAAATTTTTTAGCTTTCTAACGCAGTTTGTCTAATAATTTTGTGATAAATACTTTTCGAGCTTTGGTATTTTAGCTATTTATTTTTTATTTTATTTTTAATACATTTCAAAAATTTCTCTTATGTAAGATATTTAGCAGGATATAAATTTAGGAATAAATACCGTCAGTGGCGAAGCGTGCAGATCGCTGGAAAAAAAATTTCTATTTGACCTAAGTAGGAATTGACTTTAAAAAAAAGTTTTTATATTACTTGTTTTAGGATTCAACTACATCACATATCTGAATAAAAACCCCTGCTCATCTATTAAAAAATTTTATCGGAAATAGAGTTTCAAAAATTCAGTCTCTAACTGAACAATGTTATTGGAGACATATTCCTTCTAGCAATAATCCTGCGGACATTATATCTCGTGGAACTTTTAGATATGTAGTTGTGGTGAAAAGGTCCATTGTTGACTAATAATCACTTGGACTTAACAGAAATTTAAAAAAACTGATTTGCAAAATAATGATGCATATTTAAATGAACAGAAATCCACATGGAACATTAATTTACATCTTGTTCAAAATAATTCTAATATTTTTTTTTTAACAATTCTTGTGATTTAAGTAATAGTTATTTTAAGTTAATTTGTATTCTAAGTTATATTTATTGGTTCATCCAATTGTAAAAACGAAGAGAAAATTGTTCGGCCTATTACAAAAAAGGAGTTTGACCAAGCAAAGATAAAACTAATTAAGTTAGTTCAGGTTTTGCCAGGAAAATGAAAGCACTCAAGGAAGGTGAGCAACCAAAGGATAGTCGTGTAAGTAATTTAAGTCCTTTTCTTGATAGGGATGAAATAATTAGAGTCGGAAGTCATTTAGACCAATCAAACGTAATCTTATGATGAGAATTTCCCAATTCTTTTGCCAAAAAACCACAGACTTACACTTTTAATATTTCAAAATTTTCACTTAGACAATTTGCATGTTGGTGCGCAAACATTACTTCAATTTGTGAGACAAGAATACTGGCCTTTAAATAGCAGAAACATAGACTAGAAAATAGTGCATATTTGTATTGCTTGTTTAACCTAAAATTGCAGGATAAATAACGACTTCGTTACCCAAATAAAGAGTAAATATCAATTTCCAGTTCACAAATTCAGGTATTGATTTATGTGGTTCATTTTATATCATAAACACAAACGTAAAGGAGATTTTAGCAAAATTTATGTCGCAATTTTCATCTGTCTTGCTACTCCTGCTACTCATTTAGAAGTAATAACAGATTTAACTGCTGAAGCCTTAATAACTACTTTAAAAGCTTTGTAGCTAGGCGCGGAATTTGCACCACCATAGTTTCCGACAATGCCTCTAATTTTGTTTGTGCAAATTCAGAATTGAAAAAATTACATAACCTAGTAAAAAATCAATACGTTAAATTGGCTGCTTATTTTTTAGCTAATTAAATTTCATGGAAATTCCTTCCTCCTATATCCCTTAATTTTGTTGGCTTGTGGGAAGCAGGAGTAAAATCCTTTAAACACCATTTAATTGGAGATATAAAACTAATTTTTGAGGATTTTTTATTTTTGTTAAACATATCGAAGGTATTTTAAACAGTAGGCTTCTAATACCTTTATCTTCGGATCCTAGCGATTATGAACTCTAACCCCAAGACTTTTTTTTTAATTGGCCGCCCTATAAATAGAATTTGTGAACCAGATCTTACTGACCTTGACAATAACAAACTTAGTGGCAGAGAATTACAAAAATTAATCAATTATTAATTAAAAAAATGGAGTAGAGATTAATTAATTAATCTGCACCAAAGAACAAAACGGTTAATTTTAAAAAAATGTTAAAATTGGAAATATGGTTTTGTTGAAATATGGTAATTTAACAATGTGCACATGGTCAGTAGATCATATTCAAGACGTTATTTATGGGAGCGATGGTAAAATTAGGGTTGTGCTTGTCAAAACTCCGAATTGTGTATTGAAACGGGGTACCCATTTTACCCATAAATAATCCTTTATTATAATTTAAATATTTATTTTTTTGTACTTTCTTTTGCATTTATATTGGAAAACTTAATAATAACTTGCATCATAATATTACAATTGAATTTAATTGAATTTGATATTTATATTTTTGATTTGAATTGAAACTTATATTTAGCATTGAATATTTATTATTTAATTTAAAGTTACAATCAAAGTTATAGCTTGGCGATGTCAATTAACGTGATTGCTATTTATTTTTTTTTTTATTTATATTTTATGCGTTTTAATAGAAACTACGTTATCGTGAAATAAAAAGTAAAATTTTTACATTCAGATATGATACATTTTTTAAATAAATATATAAACACCCATGGTATTTTAAGTATTATTTGTAAGCAAATCCCCTTTTCCTCACGATATACAGTCAGGAGCTTTATATTTTTGCATAATACATGACATTCGGCCAACATGAATAAGCACACATAAATCCGAAAAATAATGATATTTGCCGCGTTTCTGTAAATATTTGAAATTTGGAATGCATATATGTAAAATCTCGATGTTAGCAGTTCTTATTTCTATAACAAATATCTCTAGAGATGAGCATAAAAAAGGATAACATCTAAAATCAGAAGTTTCAGAAATGCGAACATGTAAAATATGTAAACATTATGGAAATGTTATAAGTGTAGCATGATCATATTTTACAAACAAGAACATTTTCTAAGGAATAATATAATCATAAATTTGTTGACACATAAAGTATAAAGAAATTTTTTAAGAGAATTCTAGGAGATTTATAAGTTATGATAATTGAATTTTAGAACATATATAAAATTAAAAGAGATTAAATGAACACTTTATGTGACACGAATACAACCAACGTGTTAATAAAGTTCATTTGGTAGTCAATCTTCATTTCAATATTTCTCTATTCAGTGAGTCGATTATGCAATACTGGCAGAATCACACAGCTTCTTCTGTGTTAACCTCAGGAACCGGTAAAATAAATAAATATGTAATATCCTATAAATACAGTTATCACAATAACGGAGCTCTGTGCACGCCCCCGTAAATTGTTAAAAAAATAACAAACAAAAAATAAGTACAAAAGTAAACAGTTAAAAAAACTCTTTTATAACTCAATGTTTATCTTAACAAGAACGAAAAAAATTGCGTCAAACATGGATTATGAAACACTTTCCAACACATCCCGAAAACCATAACGAAACTTCACAGTTAAATGAGGTGAAAGAAGATATGAAGATGCAGTATAGGAAACATATAACACATTTAAAAGTCCAGTTTTAGCAATTACCTTCAATAGTAAAAAATGTAGTCGATTTAATTTATGCAGACATTGTATATGATCTATAGATTCGGATATATACTACATAGCATGATAAAATTAGTTCATTTAGAAAATTCGCATTTAGAAATTTTCGCCAATCGATGAAAATGCACTCGAAATCTTTTGTGCAATCCTCTATATTATCTAAAGACTATTGTACAAACCCCATATGAAGCTAAAATTTAATTCAGCTTAAAAACGTTTAAGGCAACTTAAAACAAACTTCCAGCAATTACCAACCATAACCAAAAAATGTACCTCGTTCTTTGCGTACCGCTGTATATGAACGTATTTTTTTTCCAGAAACGTCGGTAAATCTTCTAACTACAGTTCAGCAGAAAAATGTGTAAAACAATTAAAAACTATCCTAAGCAATTCACTCCCAGAGTCTGTAATACTTAAGAATTTCCATGTGTAGCCCTATATATGATCAACTGAATTTGTACACATCATGTACTATGAAAAAATTTAGTTAAACTTAAAAACGCACACTAATTTTGAAAACTCACTTATCACACATAGATTGTAGTTATTGCACGTAAACTGGAACTGATATATTTTGTGTGTCCCTGTAAATTAACGATAAATGCAATGCACACCATACTTTTAAGTGGGCAATTTATAGTGCACCACAGTAATGCAGATAAATTTCCTTATGTTTTAAAACAGTTGAACATCATTAAATTTCACTGAAAACGAATTTTCCCCCAGAACAATGCGTAACAGAATTTTCTTGTATGACCCTGGAAATGAATAATAAATACTTTGCACACTATATTCTACAAAAAGAATGTTTTAGTGCACTTCATAATTGTATATCAATTTCATGATGTTTCAAATAGAGTAGCATCATCAAAATGCACTCGAAACGATTTTTTTCATGGACTGTAATGTAACACAATACTTTTGACTGTCCCTGTAAAAAACTGTTAGTGCTATACATTTCATTTTCAATAGGGATCATACTATAGTAAGCAACAATAACATACAATAATTTCAGGGAAATCCGAGTATATTTACGCGAGTTAGAGCACGGACGGAAAGGCAGACTGACAGACAAGCCGAAGTCGTAAACACTTTTCAACTGTGTAGGAAAGTGTTAAAAATGACGTTAAATTTTTTGCAAAAAATCTTCGGCAAAATACGTTAATTTGTTGTGTATCCCAATTATAGAATAATAACCGCTTTGACTAACGTTTGGTAGAATGCAATATCCATTTAATTTATTAAAATTGGTCTTTTCCCTTTTTTTAGATAGTGATATTTGAATAGACGGTTGCCACACAACGCATCGACAGACGCATCGCTAGACGCATCGACAGACATTCGTACTGATGATGAGTTTGTATAAACCTTGAAACGTCTACTATCATTGAATTTTTTTATGATATTAATGTGTAGTTTTTTTAGTTTCATTGAATGTCTCATTTTAAATGCCTTTTTATTAAATTCCTACTATTAGCTCACACTCTCTCTATATATATATATATCTTGTTCAAATTTTCAATCGTTAATAAAATATTTTCTATTCATCCACTCAAGTTCAAATAAATATTTTAAAACTTGTAGCGGATGACACTTTATGTTAATACAGTTTTTTCAAGTATTAATTCATTAATTAAATTAAATTAATTAATTTTAGTTTTAAATGGGAGAAAAAATTTCCTCCCATTGTTTTCATAAAAGAAATGAAAGATTCATCTCAAATGAGTGATGCCACAGAAATAAAATACCACAACGATGATTATAAAATAATGTTCAATAAAGATAACGTGGGACATTATCTGCACGGGTTTATTTTATATATTTATGATTAAAAAGTAGGAATTGACTTTAAAAAATTTTTATATTACTTGTTAATTTAAAATTTTTGATTCAGACGAAAGACTGCATATCGTGCAACATATAAATTTCAATATTTTAAATAATTTCTTGATCTGTGAAATTCTTTAGTCGATATCTTTCTATTCTTCTACTTGTATGGTTTACAAGTGCTACATAGCAGTAGTAGATCATAAATTTTTATATGATGTCTTTTTTTAAAATAAAGACTAGTGGACTCTCCTCCCTACGAGCTACGCTCGCCAACCATCGTTCTGACTCCGCAATCTTTGAAAACACTCTTATTTGATCAGCTCTAAAACGATTAGGGAATGTTGATTTATAATTGAACGACCAGTGGCGATCTGCTGTAATCGGGTTTCCATTCATTTTCCTTCGACTGAGGGATTTTAAGGCCGAATCAACTGCTGTTGAAACAGCTAACAACTATTTTCGGGATTGATTTTAAGACCATTTAAACATTTGAAAATCAATTTGTCTAAAATGGTTACGTAAACAATGTCGTTGCATCGGATAATTTTATAACGATGCTGTAGAAAATTGGATACTTCTCCATTATCCCGTTGACTGTTTTCTATAAAGAAAAGAACTGTTGTGAAATTATAGGATTTAACGCCAAAAATGCATGACCGTGGTGTCGCATTCAATTGACATCAGATGCGTTACACGTTTTAGTTATGTCATCGAGTGATTTTTATTTCAAATTTTATCTCTATTTTTAATGATATTTTAGCAATGTATTAGTTATTTCGTTAATTTAAACATAATTATTAAACTTAAATAAATAGTTTTTAATTGAAAGGAAAGATTATTATTTACACTGTTTTAAAAGTTGCAATAATATGTAAAAGATTTTGTCAAAATAAATTAAAATTTCGTGTAAATATATTTTTAATTTGAAACTGTTTGGAAATATTGTTATTTGAGCATTTTGAATATGACGTAAGTTTCCCCATTTAATGATTTGAATGAGTAATAATCTGATTATTTCCCTTTATAATATTCACGAGCAAGTATACTTTTTTATTACGTGATTTTCTACATTTACTGCTTTTAACACGTAAACATTTAATCATTATTTTTAGGTTTTATTTTAGGTTTTTTTTAATAGTCACGTGTAAATATACTTTTTTACTGAAAGGGAACATTATTATCTGCGCTATTTTAAAAATTGGCAACAATTCAAATATTCGACTTTTTGAAACATGGAATAAATACCCATCAAAATAATGAAAATTTGAATAAAAAATTTAAATAAAGCCTCAAAAATTAGTCAAATTAAAAACAATAACTGCACTCTGCACAACGCAATCTTGTTATCTATAAAGAAAAGTGTTAACTATACACTTTTAAATTGTGGTTAAATTCTTATGTGTAGTTTTCGCTCGTATAAAACTTTTTTTGAGAGAAATATTTTGTCCGAGTTTAATATTAAATATTGATTTAAATAATTCCTCGATTTAAAATATGTCCGCTCCAGCATGTTTATTGAGAATTTCTCTATAAAACTTTTGTATATGCAGTAGTGTTCTGAATATTAGTCAAGAAATATCTCAAGGCACAAAATGTTCATTGACAGCGGCGGCGGTGGTTACATTTTTATTTTAGGCAGATATATTTTTCTAGCCAAATTTTCAATTCCTTGTTTGCTTATAAAGCAATTTCCATAAAAATATAACAATGTACAGGGGAATTAGGAATTACGTAAAATGAACTGTAAATTTGCACATTTTGTTAAAATGATTGCATTGTTGTATAACAAATAAAATTACATTCATAGTCGCAATACGCATTTTACTAAATTTATATACCAAAATACATTTTTTTGAAAATGTTACCTCAGAAAGCAATGAATTTAGAAACAATTCCCATAAACTCTTTTCTGCCTCAATAAACTCCCTTGCAGATAAATTTATATTGAAAATAAATTACGTCTATAAATATAAAACAAGAACAAAATGCTCAATGTTCATTCTATTTTGTGAATATTTCGCTAGTGGACAACACTTCGCTTTTATATTTCATGTGTGCGTGTCATATAAAAAACATAGTAAAACGTGAAGAAACTATCAATTCCAAATATACATTAAGCCTTTTCATGTCAGAGAACATGTTTATACATAGGAAATTATGCAATTATCTTAAATGCTGTGCTATTTGAAGGTTTCAAAATTCCGTTATAAATGCATAGAGATTATGAAGCATATTTTCGATAAATATCTTTCAAAGAAATTTAATAAATGAAAATGTTCTAGATCAAAGACACGAATTAACACTGAAAATACAGAACAAGAGTTGTAAAATTTAGCATGCAAAAGAATTGTAGCGAGATATGCGAATTTCCAAAATATGTGCGCATTCTAAAATACAGTGTTCATAACAGAAAAAAGCGCACAAATTTAAATTACTTAATAAGTTAATTTCGATGCATAAATTGATGAGATGGTTTCAAATTCTCCAGGAAGAGAAATTGCAAGTCAAATCACTGCGTTCAGAAAAGGGGATGCACATAAAGACATGTTGCATGTCATTTATCTCAAAACGATGCAATAGTATGCAAGCTGATTGTTTTCATGCCATATTTTGCAAAGGATCTAGTATCCATTTAGCACAGATGACTATGGACTAGGCGCGTGGTGAAAGCACGGAAAATATTTCATTCATGCCAGTGTTATTGGGCTTAATACGTCTATTACATTTACAGCAATACAAGAATGTGTGGAGAGAACTTGGAGATACGTGAGATCTGGTTGTACATTATTATACTTTGTACTCTATGAAGGTATGCGGATACCTTACTTACTGCACGCTGCAAAATATAAGTTTGAAAAAAGGTACTTAGGATCATTTTCAACAAGAAATTACTGATCAACATTAAGCTTTTAGGAATCGATTACCTAATGCGATTGATGAATTTATTTATTTGCTTCAGATTATCACGTTCGCTTCAGACTAAGACGTTTAAAACAGTATAATACTTCAAATGGAGTTCCATAAACAAACTTTGCGATCTAATTTAAAGTCAGGACTCATTGCATTTCTCTTGCATTTGTTATTCTTCACCATCATCACATAAATTATTGCATCGAGTTGTATTAAGCTTTTCTGAACTCCTATTACAAGAATTTATAAATAGCAGATGTACCGAAGTTATCAGTACACCACCAGATCTGCTGTGACAAGGAAAATAATTTTACCTCTGGTATATTTAAATGACTGTGCAAATTATTCGATACAACCAAAGCCAAAGCCACTCCTTTGCATCCACATTAGAACGATCTTATAGACACATGTAACCAAATCATCTCGAATAATACCTCATTTGGAAGTAAAAGGCTTAGGATACGAATTTACCTATGATTCTACTTGCATATTGCAATGTTGATCATGAGACTACGAGCTATTGTACATCCCAATGTTTTTGTCGTATCTTTGTCGTCTATGCAATCTGTCATTCGGTCGTCTCCAAGATAAGCATTCATTGCTAAAAAAATAATATCATTATAGCCAGAAAATGTTTACTTTGTGTGAGTTCAGACATGAGGTAAATATTTACAAAGTTAAAACACACAAATTCAACTACGCTTGAAATTACATACGGCCGTTTCAAGGATACCCCAGATCCCCTTCATCAGTGTAAAACAAGCAAAAAAAAAAATAAAAATTAAAAATTAAAATATTAAAAGATACCGCTCGGCTATACTGGCCGATTACTGGCATATGGCCAGTACTACGGGCTATAGCCGAGAGGATTCATTTAACTTTTTAATCTTTTATTTTTTGTTTTTTAATTTTTAATTTATATTCTTGTTTTACACTAATAAAGGGAATCTGGGTTATCCTTGAAACGGTGGTATGTGGTTTAATGTTGGGATAGTTGAATTTGTGTGTTTTAACGTTGTAAACATTGGTATTTAGTACGTTCTGAAGCAATACACAATTTTGCTAAAAATTGTTATGTTGTATATATTTATGCTTTATGTACAACTGTTATTGCTTTATGTGCAGAAGAAAATTACTATTATATGTACTACACAAAGTCAAAGAGTTGTAAATTTAATGAGAGTGAGACGAAATTTGGTTATACAACCCGGTTAAACAAAATTATATAAAAAAAGTTTTCTTCAAAATTGCAAACTAATAGTTTTTTAAAGCTTTCAAACTTTCTGATTTTTGAATACCAGTATTATCCAAAAGAAATATTCGCTTTATTTAATGACAGAAATGTTCGATTAAATAAGACGAAAAGTACTATATTGAACTAATATAATATAGATATATTTTATATTACATATTTTTGTATCATGATAGTATTGGTGTCCTGCAGAGAATAGCATACACGAATGATAATTAAACCGAACAAAGTGCATAAAACTTTTGCCTGCGCTGTGATCTGTGCATGACTGTAACTCGCTTTTATATTATTATTATTATTATAAATTTTATTTATTTTATATTATTATAATTATTATTATTAAAAATTATTATATGCATAATTAGTATGACAATACCTTTCCTGATTTTCAAACATTCATAAACAAAATGCAACATTTAGAATTATCAGTTCAGAAAATTAATGCATTTTAGAAACGCCATAAAAATATTAGTCTTACATTCAGTGCATATTTTTTTTTTTTTTTTTTACTTAACAGAGAGTAATTCTATTTTATTCCTATTCGACAATTTATTCTATTCTTTAAAATGAAATGAAATCAAAGTTTTTTTTAATAGTAAGTGACATAAGAATTCATTACTTAAATTAATCTTTTCTGGTTATTTTAAAAGTAGCTGAAAGAAGTTTAAAAATTTTAAATTTGATTAGATTTTTACTATTTATTAGATTTTTGATTAGTTTTTTTTAAAAACGTAAGATTAATAAAACAATTTATCTCATTATTTTGCATAAAAATAATATTTTTATCGTTCTATTAAATTTAATCTTTAATCTCTCTGCAACAGCAATATTTCGTAAAAAAAAAACGTTAAATGAAAGTAACTGTTAAAAATATTATTGTATATTATGGCGAACATGATAATTTAGTGTGCAATTGTATATTTCTAAATAAAGCCAGCAATATCTAAATAATCTTTTAACTAATCATGCAAAATTAACTTAATATATTGGGTTGTCGGCAAGTTCCTTCCGTTTCGAAAAATCAATTCGTACCGGAAAATTCTGCCCATCAATTTTTAGACATTAGATATCGGAAATAATGCCTAATAATTAAATGATAGAATTTTCCGGTACAAACCAACTTTCCCAATTGCAAAGAACTTTCCGAACAAACCAATAATTTCATCCAAGGTTTGTTCCCTTTTCATGAACATTGCGGTGGCTAGGGGCTCCTTCATTGACACATTTTTTATGACCATACTTTATATGAATACATAAGCCGTTTGAAAAGCGGATAATTCGGGTGCGCAGAATTTATCCGCTACATCGAAAGTTTATATTAAGAAATGACAAAGCGTCGTGATTTTCGACGAAATATCTAACCGTTTTGACGCAGATGGTGAACCACCCCGAAAATAAACAAAACGGCACATGAAAAGGCAATGTAAAATTTTACCGTTAAGGGATAAAATAATTTTTACATGTAATAGAATTAGTAAATTAAAAACTAAAAACATAAACTCATTTAGAATTATGACTAAAAATTTAGAAAACAAAACAATTAATTTATTTACAAATAAGCACATATTAAATTAACATAAAAAACATTCCAAAATGTAAATGCCAAAAGGGCATGAATACAGTTTAGGGCGTAACTGGTTTTTTTCTTTCCAGAAAAATTCTTGCCTTATACAAATTACGCAAAACTTTATTCATAAATTTCATCACATTAAATTAACATTAATTTGGACATATTAATTTTATAATTAACATTATTTAAATTACCAAAGCAACAATTAATGATTGACTTATGTCCTCCACTGACCTGCATAAATATCGTAAAATATATAAGAAAAAGTACACCAATTGTTAATAAATAATTCAGCAAAAATGTACATTGTAAGACATCATTGACGCAGGTGAGAGGTCTAAAATACATCGACTCGGTGTACATGGTTGGTTTGTGGAGCAACGTTCAACTCATTATTTAAAGTCACACACAATAATTAATTGCTAGTGGAGATTACTAGCTTGTTACGGCTAAACGAAATTAGGATATATTACTCCGCACACTTCGAAGTTTGACATCACGTCCAGATATATCACTAAACAAGAACGAAAAATCATGCGTCAAGTATAGATTATGTAAGACTTTCCAACGCTTTCAAAATAATTTTACAAATCATACCGTTTCATAAGCTGAAAGATAACATCTAAGTAAACAATTTGAAAAACGCATAACATATTTAAAAACATAATTTCAGGAATTTCCAACGTATACAATATTCGGAAAAATATCCGAATACTTTTATTCAGCCCTATATAGGATCTATAGATTTGTATATATACTACATAGGATGCTAAATTTTAGTTCAGTTAAGAAACGCGTAGCACAGTTTGAAATTCTCTTTCTGGAGTTTCTGTCAATAAACGGAAATGTGTTCGCGAACTTTTGTGCTTCCCTGTATATGATCTACAGAATTTATACACACCACGTAATAGACAAATAGTGAGTTAAATTTAAAATCGCGTTCAGTAACTTAAAACGCATTTCCAGGAATTATTGTTAACAGACAGTAGAGAATTCTTTTGTGTGTCCCTGTAAATGAACGATAACTGCTATACACACACTATTCTGTAGTAAGCCTCTTGTAATGCACCTTAGTGATATATATAAATTTCAATGCGTTTAAAATAGTGAAACATTATTTAAATAAACCGCAGACGATTTTTCTCCATAGACGTAATGTAACGGAATTCTTTTGACTGTCCCTGTAAATTAACTATAAGTGCTATGCACAATCTATTCCATATTAAGCTTCTTGTAATACACCTTAGTGATATATATCAATTACAATGTGTTTGCAATTGTGTAACATCATTAAAATAAACCGCAAATGATTTTTCGCCGTATACCGCAATGAAACGA
This sequence comes from Maratus michaelseni, assembly GCA_963931845.1. Taxonomy (NCBI): domain Eukaryota; kingdom Metazoa; phylum Arthropoda; class Arachnida; order Araneae; family Salticidae; genus Maratus; species Maratus michaelseni. The sequence goes on from OZ007588.1 coordinate 459,421,232, forward strand.
AATTCTTTTGAGTGTCCTTGTAAAAAAACTATAAGTGCTACACACTTCAGTTGAAATAGGGTACGTTTTATAGATAACGACAATAACATATAAAAATTGCAAGGCAATCCGAGCATATTTACGGGAGTTAGAGCACGGCCAGACACCGAAGTTATAAACACTTTTCAACTAGATTGGAAAGTGTTGAAAATCGGCCAGATTAATTGAACGAAACATGTATAATAATTATTTAGATATAGAAATTATTACTGGCGAAAGAGTTGGGCAAAGTGTTTTGATCTCTACAATCAATCTTATACCACCGGAAACAACTCTTCCCTTTTCATTTAGAAGACGTCAATTTCCCCTTCTTCTTGCCTTTAGTATGACTATTAATAAAATACAAGGACAAACATTGGATTGTGTTGGTATCTACCTATACCAGTATTTAGCCATGAACAGTGTTTATATGTAACGATGTCTCGAATACGTTTTTTTAAAAACTTGACAGTACAAAAAGGGCCAAAAAGTAGCACAACTACTAATGTGGTATATAAGGAAGTACTTTAAAAAAAGGAAACAGAGCAAAAAACTATTGTTGAACCTGCATAAACTGCAATTTCATACTTAATATATAAAATTGAATAAAATTCATATTTTTTTCTAACTACATTTTACTTTTATATGCTTTTATAAGCTTAAATTGTACAATACTTATTTAATGTATTCTCTTCTGTCGAATTCCGACCGATGCAACTTGTATTTTGTTATTTTATTTATTTACTAGCAAGCTACGCCCGCTACGCTGGTCAATTTCTTATAACGAACTTTTAAACAAACAATATATTTACATGTCATAATTCACTTTTATATTTTAACAGAATAATAAGGCTACTATAATTTGTGACTCGTGCTATAGCCAATATACACGCCAGGACACGTCGCCCTTATCATTATCTTTTTACGCATGAAGGTTTTGCTATGGTACTCCATTGTGAAATTAGGTAATTTTAAAATTCAATATTTGAAAAATGGCATAATCATTAGATTTGAAATTTATATCAAGAAAAATACAATTTTTTACCTTTCAAACGCAGTTTGCCTAACAATTTTCTGACAAATACTTTTCAAACTATTATTCTTTTTCAGTAACTTCAAATGTTTCAATTTCCGAGATTAATCTGTGGCAACAATTAGCGAAAAACGCAGTCGTCCGCAACGTATAGTTTTTTATTAAAAAGGCTGTTCGAGCAGGGATTGTCACCACCAATTTGCCGCCATCACTTTTGAAATCGGTTCCTTAGTTCCAGAGATTCCATAGGAATTGTAATTTAGAATGATTTTAGAACGCTTTTCGCTTATTTCACCCTTTTAAATTTAGAATTAAAAAAAAAAAATTGTTCATAAAGAGCATTTACATTTTATAAGTAACTACAATGTCAAATTTCAAATTTCTAGCTTCTTCAGTATATAAAAGATCCCAATTTTAGAACGCTTTTCGCTCATTTCACCCTTTTAAATTTCGATTTTATTTTATTGTGTTCTTAGAGAGCATTTACATCTTATAAGTAACTACAATGCCAAATTTCAAATTTCTAGCTCCTTCAGTGTAAAAAAGATCGCAATTTTAGAACGTTTTTAGCTCCTGCACCCCCCTGAGGTTAGTGAAACTGACATAAAATATAGCCTATGTTGGAGCAGGGGTTGTCACCATAAATTTGCCACCATCACTTTTGAAATCGGTTCGGTAGTTCTAGAGATTCCATAGAAATTGTAATTTAGAATGTTTTTAGAACGCTTTTCGCTCATTTTAACTTTTTAAATTTCGATTTTTTTTTTTTTTTTTTTTTTTAGACAGCATTTACATTTCATAAGTAACTACAATGCCAAATTTCAAATTTTTATCTCCTTCAGTATAAAAAAGATTGCAATTTTAGAACGTTTTTCGCTCCTGCACCCCCCCCCCCTTGGGGTTAGTGGCACCGACATAAAATATAACCTATGTTGGAGCAGGGGTTGTCACCATAAATTTGCCACCATCACTTTTGAAATCGGTTCGGTAGTTCTAGAGATTCCAAAGAAATTGTAATTTAGAATGTTTTTAGAACGCATTTCGCTCATTTCACCCTTTTAAATTTCGATTTTTTAAAAATTTTGTTCTTAGAGAACATTTAAATCTTATAAGTAACTACAATGCCAAATTGAAAATTTCTAGCTCCTTCAGTAAACAAAAAAATCGCAATTTTAGAACGTTTTTTGCTGCTGCACCCCCCCCCCCCGCCCCTGGTGTTAGTGGCACCGACATAAAATATAACCTATGTTGGAGCACGGGTTGTCACCATTAATTTGCCACCTTCACTTTTGAAAGCGGTTCGGTAGTTTCAAAGATTCCATACAAATTGTAATTTAGAATGTTTTTAGAATTCTTTTTGCACATTTCCCCCTTTTAAATTTCGAATTTTCTTTTATTTTGTTCTTAGAGAACATTTACATCTTATAAGTAACTACAACGCCAAATTTCAAATTTCTGGCTCCTTCAGTATAAAAAAATCGCAATTTTAGAACGTTTTTCGCACCTGCACCCCCCCCCCCCTGGGGTTAGTGGCACCGACATAAAATATAGCCTATGTTGGAGCAGGGGTTGTCGCCATCAATTTGCCACCATCACTTTTGAAATCTGTTCGGTAGTTCTAGAGATTCCATAGAAATTGTAATTTAGAATGTTTTTAGAACGCTTTTTGCACATTTCACCCTTTTAAATTTCGAATTTTCTTTTATTTTGTTCTTAGAGAACATTTACATCTTATAAGTAACTACAACGCAAAATTTCAAATTTCTAGTTCCTTCAGTATAAAAAAAATCACAATTTTAGAACGTTTTTTGCTCCTGCACCCCCCTGGCTTCAGTGGCACCGACAATAAATATAGCCTATGTTGGAGCAGGGGTTGTCACCATCAATTGCCACCATCACTTTTGAAATCGGTTCGGTAGTTCTAGAGATTCCATAGAAATTGTAATTTAGAATGTTTTTAGAACGCTTTTCGCTCATTTCACCCTTTTAAATTTCGAAATTTTTTTAATTTTGTTTTTAGAGAGCATTTACATCTTATAAGTAACTACAATGCCAAATTTTAAATTTCTAGCTCCTTCAGTATAGAAAAGATCGCCATTTTAGAACGTTTTTCGCTCTTGCACCCCACTGGGGTTAGTGACACCGACATAAAATATAGCCTATGTTATAGCAGGGGTTGTCACCATCAATTTGCCACCATCACTTTTGAAATCGGTTCGGTCGTTCCAGAGATTACCCCGTACAAACAGACAAACAAACAAACAAAAAAACAATCTTTACTCCTTTATAATATTAGTATAGATTGATGAAATTTTAATTTCGTTACGGGATATTAGCTGAAAACAAATGCTAAACTATTTATATTAATTTAAGTGCAAACGATTAAACTTTCGTAATCGTCTGCACCCAATAGAGATATCGAGTATATATATATATATATATATATATATATATATATAAAGATAGATAGATAGATAGATATATAGATATATATATATATTAATCATGCTTGAAAAGTATTTTTAAAACCATAAAACATGTGTAAATTGTGATTCAGTTTTTAAAATAAATTGCGTTTTCAAACAAATTGTATTTGAAAGTAGGGTGAAACCCCCAGCAACTGACAACTTAAGGATTTTTTCTTATTCAAGTCACTACTACAAAGTTTTAAATCTATTTGATACTTATCTTTGTTTTTGAATGTATAATAAAGATACTTTAAAAAAACTATTGTTGACAAAATTTCTAAAAAATTATAATTTTTATTACTAAAAATTATTTTTTTCATAAACATGGTCAATATCTCCAATAACTGCCACTATCTTTTTCTTGAAAAACCAATATCTGAAAAATAAGTAATAACAGTTACGACAAATAAGTTACTACAGATGAAACCTACTTTGCAAAATTTTAAAAGAAAATGCTTATTTGAGTTAGATTTTTGCTGAAGTGTCAGTTACTGGTTAGGTGTCAATAACTAATGGTTTCACCCTACAATTTTTCCCCCTATTCAACGGTGTACAAATTGAAAATCTCCGAATCTGCGATGTTTAGATGTTTTAAAAATTTCAGTAAAAGCGAAATTTAATCATCAGGTTTGCCAACATGAAAATGACGTCAGCGTTACGGACGGACAGCGTTTGTCTTTTATAATATAGATATTGAATGATATGCACCATATGCTCAAAAGAGATAAATGATATAAATGTAAAAGTACAAATAGCTTCTTTAAAAATACATTCTATTATACACGTCCAATGTTTATCTTGAAAATCACTTCATGACTGCAAATCACGATTTTTCCAAAACATTTCCACTTAAATACGTGACTATGACGCGCGCACCAAACAGGCAAGTTCACCTCTTTCATTTACGCTTGATGAAATACACGAACTCGTGAATTTATTTTTAAAAAAAATGATTTTCGCTCTTCTTCTTTATTAAGACACAGCATTAGGATAACAAGAAAAAACTACCAACATTATTTAAACAATATTTTTAGAATTTCTAAATTAATTTATGTTTTAACGTTCCATCCTAATTTGTATTGATATGAAACTCTTAATCTATAATGGCATTTTCTTTTAGTTGTTAGATGTTAGTTTTTTATTTATACTTAATTTTATGCTTTTTAGTGTGTAAAATTGAATCGTTTCGCAGCCAATTGGCCTATATTGACCAGCGTGTTTTGTCGCATACCTAAAACCATCGTTATTGTAACTCGTATACAATTATAACCCTCAAACATATTTGGAGATTTATGTCTAGTGGCGGGTAAAACGGAAAACGTCTTAAAATTAATGTATTCATTCATAATTAAGTTCTAAAAATATTAAAATTTTGTATTGCCATCGGAAACATTTTTTTTAATTATTGCATATGAGAAAGTTAGTGAACAATTGATTACGCAATTTCATCTTTACGTACAAAAACCCAGTTGATTTAAATACAAGAACGAAAAATCATGCGTCAAGCATAGATTATGTAACACATTCCAACACTTCAAAAATATTTTTGCAAATCGTTACCGTAAGGTGTAAGATGATATCTAACTAAACAATTTTGAAAACGCATAACATATTTAAAAATCCAATTTCAGGAATTACCAACAATATTCAAAAAAATATCCGAGCTCTTTTGTGCAACCCTGTATATGATATATAGATTTATATATATATACTAAATAGAATGCGAAATTTTAGTTCAGTTAGGAAACGCGTCGCACAGTTTAAAATATCCCATATGCAATTTCCGACTATAAACGGAAATGTACTCGAGAACTTTTGTGCTGCCCTGTATACAATCTATACAATTTGTACACACCAAGTAATAGACAAAAAATGAGTTAAATTTAAAAAACGCGTTCAGCAACTGAAAAAGCATTCCCAGCAATTATTATTAATAAGCAGTACCTTAAACGAATTCTTTTGTGTGTCCCTGTAAATGAACGGTGAAAGCTATATACACAATATTCTATAGTAAACATCTTGTAATACACGTTAGTGATATATAACAATTTCAAAATGTTTGAAATAATGAAACATTATTAAAATAAACTGCAAACGATTTTTCTTCATAGACCGTAATGTAACGGTACTCTTTTGAGAATCCCTGTAAAGGAACTATAAGTGCTATGCACACCACATTCTATAATTAATCTCTTGTAGTGCACCTTGGTGATATATATCAATTTCAATATGTTTGGCATTGTGTAACATCATTAAAATAAATTACAGATGATTTTTCCCCATAGACCGCAATGTAACGGAATTCTTTTGAGTGTCCCTGTAAAAAAACTATAAGTGCTACACACTTCATTTTCAATAATGAACATGCCACAGTAAGCCTCAATGGCATATATCAATAGCATGATGATTCGAGCATATTTACGCGAGTTAGAGCACGCACAGACAGACAGACAGACAGACGGAAAAAGACAGACAAGCGGAATTCATAAACATTTTTTCAACTATATTGGAAAGTGATAAAAATAGCATAAAAATCTGATTAGAATTATAGACACAGAAAAAAGTTTTGTTGAATCAACAAAAATTTGGTTGACCCAACGAAACTTTTTGTTTAAATATAGGTCAATGGAAATTTCGTTTGAATCAACAAAAATATATATTTTTTTTTTTGCAATTCCAAAAAAAAAAAAATTGTATCGTCAGCAAAAAATGTTTTGTTAATTCAAGTAAAATGGTTCCATTTTACTTGAATTTTGCTAAAACAACCAAAATGTACTCAACAAAACATGTTTTGTAGTTTTAATCAATTCCTTTTTCTGGGTGTATCTGATTCTCTTAGAAATGCACGTTTTTTTTTTTTTTTTTAAATATATACATATATATATAATGAATTATATTACAGAAAATAGTGAGAAAATACTCTAATTTGATAAAATGTTCTTCTCTTTATTATGCCTTCATCAATATACCTTTTTTATACTCTTTTATTTTACTCAACCGGGTTTTTGTACGTAAAGGTGGAATTGTGTAATCGTTTGACCCACTTCTTGGTATGCTAGAAATGTAGAAAACACATTCACTGATGTATTTCCGAGGACACAGTGTAACAACATTGTAATATGTTTAGAACTTAATTACAAGTCAATACATTAATTTCAAGACATTTTCCCATTATCCTGCCGTAGGTGATAAAACGCCATATATCCTCAGTAACTAGTACAATTGTATACGGGTTGAAATAACAATGAATCTAATGATGCACCAATACACGCTTGACAAATATGCCAAATGGTTATGAAACTGCAACAATGAAAGATTTTAAAGGCTAAAATGTTGAAAATAACTTACAAATAAAAGATAAAGTGTGTAATATTCAAAACAAAACAACATTTTGTAAATTAATAGTTTAATATTAAATAATTTACGACTATACGAGGTGAAATTCATTTAGAAATCCTAAAAATTCAGTTTAAATATTATTTCATGTTTTCTTTCCTGTTGCACTATCTTAAAAGAGAAACAGGAGAAAAATATATATGTTTTAATAAATTCACTCTTTTGAACTTTCTACAAACGTATAAAAGTAAATGAATTTTTCATAATCGAATCCGATGCCAACACCAAATTAATGTATTGTAACGAAAATTTTAGGAAAAAAACACAAATTCAGTTTAAAAAATTAAGCGTGATTTGCAAGATGAACATTGAATACTTATAAAAGTGTGTTTTTAAAAAAAACTTTTTTTACTTTTATACTTATTATTTTTAATTAACAAGTAATTTGTAATACAATATAAGCTCATTTTATATAAAGTAAGACAAATAATGCAAGAATTTAATGAATCATTTCACGCCATTTTTCTGAAAATAATTTCTGAAGAAAAGTAAAAGGAAAGAAAGATAAAAAATTATACACGAGTTAATGTAACATCATTTCTTGTGATGATTTTCTTTCTTTTTTTTTTTAAACTCAAATTCCTTTATTCATGCAGCAGACGTTTGAGTAAATGATGCTTAATTTAGCAGGAAACAAATAAGAGAAAACGTAATGGACTCTTTATTTTTTCATTTCCTCATTAGTTCTTGGAAAAATCTTTTAATTCGATATTCATTATTTTTTGTGTGGGAAGATGAAAAGGATACTTAGTTAGTAGTTAGTAGGAAGGCTGTTATTTATTTTAATAATTAGGAAGAAACAAATCTAAAAGTTTTCCTTTGTAAAAGAATAAGATTCTTTTTTATTTAAAGTAAAAGAATGAACAATTCTTTTTTTCATGTCTAGATTGTTATAGGGAATAGAGTAGAACAAAATATATCTTTATAGCTTTCACATTTATGAATTTGTATTGCCTAATAAGTTTAATCAGATTTATTACCGTAAAAAATAATCATGTTTATTACCTAATAAATGTATACTTTTTTTTCTACTTTGGCTTGAAATTCTCTGCGAAACGTGAAAGCTTTCATTATAAATGGAATTAATTTAGTAACTTGCATTTTAAAAATTATAATTGATTACTTTTTGTAAGAAATATCCGCGTAATATAAATTTAAAATCAAATTTTAAGAAAATGGTGATTAGAAATGTGTATTGTTGAGTAATCTATACTATTATACAAAAATAGAACACCTGATTGGCTGACTGACTTATCAATTCCCAGGTGAAACGACTAAAGTCAGGATTGCGAAATTTGGACAGTAGATAGATGTTATGACCTAGGCAAGCAATAAGAAAGGATTTTTGAAAAAACCCTCCCCCCCCCCCGAAGGGTTGAAAGTGGGGTTCGAATGTTTTATGTCATTTTGCCATATCTCAGCCGCAGTTTTAGTTTTGAGCGTGGAATACGGGAAAAAAAATCTACTACAATTATGGGTAAACACGTATTTCGGCGATTTTAGAAATTCGCCCCCTAAGTGCGTTAAATGGGGAATTATGTAAAAAAAAAAGAATGAATCTTGCAACAATACAGATACAAAAATAAATTCGCAACAATAGTTACAAGAATGAATTTATAACAATGAATTTATAACAATGAATTAATAACAATGAAATACATAAAATAAAGCTAAACCAATCTGATAAAAATAGTTAAACACGTATTTCAGCTATTTTCGCAATTTCGTCGCCAGCATCGGCAATGAACCCGATTATGGAAGAGCTTAGACTATTGCTTATTTTTTATTAGTAGATATTTTGCATAAGACATTTTTCCAAGGGGGTCGACAAATTGTCCATATCCGAGCGAAGATGTGACGGGCCGCTAATTTTATAAATAAAATTAATAGAACTTTATCTAATCCAAGCAAAAAAAAATGAGCTTAAATCTGTGCCTTGGAATTAGAAGATTCCATTTGTTTCGAACAACTTTTTAGAGTGTTACGAGATTAAATTGCTTTTCCCCCAAAAGCAACACTGTAGTTAGAACATTTTGAAATAAATTAACTTCCAAATTTTTCGCTACAATATTTTGTATGTGATTTCATATTGAAGGCATGAACTAGCTGATGTCATCGTATTTTAGCCAAAATTATTTGTCACTTGTCAGTCTAGGGCAATGAAGTCTGTATTACTGAATTTTTTAATTCTCAAATAATGTAAACTGGCTTTCTTTATAGAGAATTGCATTTATATTTAAAGGAGACCTGAACGCATTGTCTTTACCAGCACCTAACGGTAATAAAATATGACGGACGACATCAATAAATTTTACAATGCAAGAGGCTTTTTTTAGATCAGTATTTTTGAACACAATTAATTCAATTTTTTTATTCTATGACTATTTCTATTATCATAATTGCTTTTATAATTCACCTTCCTTTCTCTTTTCTTTCCTTTTTTTAAACCGATTTAATTTTTTTCTTGCTTGATAATTAATTTACCACTTTTATACATATGGATATTTATTTATTTTTTTACTCATTTATGGTTATTTCTAATTTCACAGCACGTCAATCTCAATTAAACAAGATTTTAAAAATAAACTGTTTCATAAATAATATTTTCTATTTTTTGCGTCCCAGTAGTCCCATAAATTGCAACCTTCTCATAGAATTCGACATAAAAATATACACGCTTTCACTTCCAGATAATAAAACCATAAGAAAAGCCGAAATGCTTTCACGTATTCTAGTAGTTTCTCATGTTTTGTATGGTCATGAGGACATAAATCAGCCGATAAGTGATAAAAAAGCAGAATCTTGTGTAAAGTAGATACTCTAAGAAGAGAAAGAAGTATTACGTAAGTATACTTTTCCATTATACTATGAGAGAAAAAGATAACCGTTATATTTTTCTATCATATCTACCTAATATAAAATTCTAGCACCTTGCATTAACAGGTGTATTATATTTTTTCTTTCTCCTTAATTCAGTAATGGGCTGCTTTTGGGAAAACAAAATATTATTACTTTAATTTAAAGACTTTCGCTTTTAAATTTGTTCGGTGACATCGTTTTATTTTTTATTGATATTTTTTCACGTCCCGGTCCTCTTACTTCACCTATTTCCTTTTTGCCATGCTTCATTTATAGTAAATAAAAACAATTGGGTAAGTGTGATCGAAGATCGCTCAAAGGGTTTCGTTTAATATTCCTTTCAAAACACTTTATCCTTTTTTTAATAAATCCAAAGAAATTTCATTTAGCAACAACAACAAACAAAGTAATGTTTTTTTATAAAATAAAAATTTACCGGTCTATTTTTTCGTTTTTTCGAATATCTAAACCAGCCCGATAGCAAGCGAAACCCGTTATTATATTGTGTCATAATAATATCTGTCATGCGGACTAAATGCGATATTAAAAAAAAAATAAATTCAAAATTAAACATGTTGTACACCTTCAAAACGTTAAAATTTGCGAATATTTCCGTAATCGGGTTTTTATCATGATTCAATATGTTTCTCAAACTCATATATTTACTATTCTGTATTACTTCTATTGATACGCGCTTTGTATTATTCTCAAACATTTGAAAAATTCATTAAACTTCCAATATGACGTCAGATTTTCTTTTTAATTCTCTAATGACGTGATATTAATCTGCTTTGTGTACATACACAACTCATACTCCTTGTATTATTGAGAAATCTTTGAAAAATTCCGTTTTATTACCACTATTAAGTCAATCATTTTTATTTCATATTAATATTTTTTTTCAATTCGTGAAACTTTTTATTTCATTTTCATTTTTCACGTGCAAATCGTCCAATAGAAAATTAATTATTGTAGAAAGAATTTCATTGTGGATTTTTAATTTTTGACAACTGCTTTAACGAAAAATGTTTCAATTTAATAGGAAAAGGCTGTTAGAATTTTGGTTTTTTATCTCTATTTATTAAAATAATACGATATTTTCAAATTTTAATATTTTCAGCTTTATAGCAGGTATTCAGCTAGATATACACAAAGTTTCAACTCTGTAAGTTACCTAGTTTCTGAGAATGGCTCTGTGACGGACAGACAACGGAGTGGGAGTTATAGGGTTTCGTGAGATGAACGAAACCCTAAAAATGACTGAAGTAAATGTGTTTGCGCATTAGAAATTTCGGAAAATAAACAACTGTAATACAACTATTTAAATTTGAACAAAAATCCCTTTTTACATAGCAGTACAAAAGATGTAATAATTATCTTTGTAGACTAAACGGTAATAATAACTAAGACGTGTAAAAAAATGCAAACATTGTAATTTTCTCCCAAGTGAAATTAAAAGAAATAAATTATAAATATTTATCTGACACGTGAGCTTTAGATATAATAATTGTAAATATGTTCATTTGTTCAAGATCTGAAAATCGAAAAAATGGAAAGGACATTTCTTTTAAGAAAAAGAGTTTTATAAATTAAACATTTGCACTTCAAAAGAAGTTAAATCTAAATGTATATAAGTGATACTTTTTGGCTTTTAAAATATTCTATGTAAAACATTAGGTAATAAAACTCGCTAACTTTTCTAGAATAGATTTACTTCAAAGCTCACTTTTTCTGTAATTAACTAAATCTTTAACTATTAATTACGTTAATTAAGTATGGAAATTAATATGTCTAATTAATAGATATTTTCCTCTAGCTATTGTTAATTTAACCTGTATTAATTTCTAACTTGTTCGATTTGTATTTCTCTAGCCATTAATTAGCAAGTCGGATGTGCAATCCTAAAACTTTCTTCTATCTCATACAAGTTTCACAATGTCTAACTGAATCTAAAATTTTATTAAATTCCGTACATTAGTTATTGAGATAGAACTATAGCTAAAATCATGTTAATCTTGAAAAATGCAAAACAGAAGCGCCATCTGTTGGAAAATTTACACCAAAACCTAATCAACAACAACTTATGTCAACATCTAACGCAATTTGAAGTTTGTTGAAATTATGTGCATTAGTTAATGAGATATAGCTATCACAAAAATCATGAAAAAGTTGCATAGCAGTGCCATCTGTTGGGCTATTTACACCAAAACAAAACCAGCATCTATTTATGTCAAGTTCAAACAGAATCTGAAGTTTGATCAAATTCTGTGCATATTTCTTGAGATACAGCTATCGTGCAAATCATGATAAAAGTAGTATATCAGCGGCATCTGTTGGACAATTTACGCCAAAAACTTATCAGCACTAATTTATATTAGGGACTAACTGAGTTTAAAGTTCTTTAAATTCCTTGAATTAGTTCTTGAGTTAGAGCGCCCACAAAAGTTTTGTCACAAGCAGACAGACAGAGTCACAGACTCACAGACAGACATTTAGTAAAAACAGTCAACTCGTGTTCAGAACATTCTAAAACGTATAAATTCGCCGTAAACCGGAAGTAGAATTTTTTCACGAATCCAACATTTTCTTCTTGTGAAGATAGAAGAAAATAAAAATTGCAGAAAGATCATAATTCTTACTTTTCTTTCTTTTTACAAGTTCAATCTAAATATTACTAGCTGATTCGTCTAAGGTTGTCCGGGACTGTGGTAAGAATCTCAAATATCTGAAAAAACGAAACTCTGACTCGTGCTCCCTCTGCTTTCTGAACCGTATACCAGGCGTGCCCCTCCGGAATTTTTTTTTAATTCCAACTTCCACCGCCAAGGTGGTCATTCTCTTCTAAACGAACCTCTTTTCGAACGAACCTCCTGCACGAGTCCTAACAAAACCACTCGTTGCCATCGGCAAAGAGAAATAACCGCTTTTTCGTCGCCACGTACCTTAACTTTTAGGTAGATTTCGTAAGAAATACTACCTATTACATTCTCCCCTAAGTTGGAATTTTTGAAACATTTTTGCCGATCTACGCGGATCATGACTCCCAGAACCCAAAACCACCCCAGTTCAAAACTTTATCTATCTATCTATGTCACTTTTTTATGGACACGATAACTTCAATAATTCTGCACAAATCTCTTCCAAACTGATACATAAAATCAAGGTGCATAAAATCTCGGTCAAGTTCGTTAATGGGCAAAAAATAACCAAAGGGGTGAAATGGGGGGGGGGGCTTTTTGGGAAATCAGAAAAAACCCCATAATTTCTTAATTATGATACGTATCGAATCCGTTTAAAGTTATTATTACTTCTAGGAAAAGCGCCGAAAATTTATGTATGACAGATTTTTGATATCATTAAAAATGGCCCCAAGGTGGGGAGGGGAGTGGGGTTTTAGAAGAAAGAAAATCATAACTTTGTCAACTCACAAGATATCATATCCGCTAAAATCTATCTATACTAATATTATAAAGGAATAAAGATTGCTTGTAGGGGGTAATCTCTGGAACTACCGAACCGATTTCAAAAGTGATGGTGGCAAATTGATGGTGACAACCCCTGCTCCAACATAGGCTATATTTTATGTCGGTGCCACTAACCCCAGGGGATGCAGGAGCAAAAAACATTCTAAAATTGCCATTTTTTAGCTATCAAACTGGCTGTCAAGCCCTGAGAGCTTGCCAGCCGGTTCTGTATGTATGTATGTACGTACGTAATGCGATAACTCTTCATAGAAATATCCATTTTCCTTCAAATTTTGTTTATAGGTTCACTGTGTTAAGGCGCCTCCCTGATTAGTTTTCGGGATTGATTGGTTAAGTATAAAGGGGGGAACAAGGGGCTAATTCCCCCCCTTAATTTATATAAATGGGTTTTTCATGCAGAATTGTTCCGTTTTCCTTCAAATTTTGTTTATAGGTTCACTGAGTTAAGGCGCTTCCTTGATTAGTTTTCGGGATTGATTAGTTAAGTATAAAGGGGGGGATCGGGGAGCTAATCCCCCCCCCTTAATTTATATAAATGGGTTTTTCATGCAGAATTATTCCGTTTTCCTTCAAATTTTGTTTATAGGTTCATTGGGTTGAGACGCTTCCCTGATTACTTTTCGAGATTGATTGGTTAAGTATAAAGGAGGGAACGGGGGGCATATCCCCCCTTATTTTATATAAATGGGTTTTTCATGCAGAATTATTCCGTTTTCCTTCAAATTTTGTTTATAGGTTCACTGTGTTAAGGAGCTTCCCTGATTAGTTTTCGGGATTGATTGGTTAAGTATAAAGGTGGGAACGGAGGGCTAATACCCCCTTAGTTTATATAAATGGGTTTTTCATGCAGAATTATTCTATTTGCTTCAAAATTTGTTTATAGGTTCATTGGGTTAAGACGCTTCCCTGATTAGTTTTCGGGATTGATTGATTAAGTATAAAGGGGGGGAACGGGGGCTAATACCCCCTTATTTTATATAAATGGGTTTTTCATGCAGAATTATTCCGTTTTCCTTCAAATTTTGTTTATAGGTTCACTGTGTTAAGGCGCTTCCCTGATTAGTTTTTCAGGATTGAATGGTTAAGTATAAAGGGGGGGGGACGGGGGGGATAACCCCCCCCTTGATTTATATAAATGGGTTTTTCATGCAGAATTATTCTATTTGCTTCAAAATTTGTTCATAGGTTCATTGGGTTAAGACGCTTCCCTGATTAGTTTTCGGGATTGATTGGTTAAGTATAAAGGGGGGGAAAGGAGGGGGCTAATCCCGCCTTAATTTATATAAATGGGTTTTTCATGCAGAATTATCCGATTTTCTTCAAATTTTGTGTATATATTCATTGTAATTAGAGATTTACCTGATTAGTTTAAGGGGTTCATTAGTTAACTATGGGGGGTGGTAACGGGGGAATGACACCCCCCTTAACATATTGTTTATTTCTTTATTTTTCGATGGGCTTATTTCAAATTCTTTGAAATAAGAGTATAATATACAATTAGTGTGAATAGCCTGTGAACTCAATGCCCTCAGTTTAACTGGGCAGTTTTATTTTTATTTTTTATACTGAAGGAGCTAGAAATTTGAAATTTGTCATTGTAGTTACTTATAAGATGTAAATTCTCTCTAAGAACAAAATAAAAGAGAAATTGAAATTTAAAAGGGTGAAATGAGCGAAAAGCGTTCTAAAAACAGTCTAAATTACAATTTCTATGAAATCTCTGGAACTACAGAACCGATTTCAAAAGTAATGGTGGCAAATTGATGAGGACAACCCCTACTCCAGCAAAAGCTATATTTTATGTCGGTGCCACTAACATCAATGGGGTGCAGGATCGAAAAATATTCGAAAATTGCGACTTTTTTATACTGAAGGGGAAAGAAATTTGATTGTAGTTACTTATAAGATGTAAATGCTCTCTAAGAATAAATTTTAAAAAAATCGAAATTTAAATGGATGAAATGAGCGAAAAGCGTTCTGAAGTCATTCTAAATTACAATTTCTATGGAATCTCTGGAACCACGGAACCGATTTCAAAAGTGATGGTGGCAAATTGGTGGTGACAATCCCTGCTCCAACAGCCTCTTTAATAAAAAACTATGCGTTGCTGACGACTGGGTTTTTCGCTAATTGTTGCACCAGATTAATCTCGGAAAATGAAACATTTGAAGTTACTGAAAAAAAATGATAGCTCAAAAAGTATTTGTCAGAAAATTGTTAGACAAACTCCGTTTGAAAGGTAAAAAATTGTATTTTTCTTGATATAATTTCAAATCTAATGATTATGCCGTTTTTCAAATATTGAATTTCAAAAATTACCAAATTTTCCAATGGAGTACCATAGCGAAACCTTCATGCGTAAAAAGATAATGATAAGGGCGACGTGTCCTGACGTGTATATTGGCTATAGCACGAGTCACAAATTATAGTAGCCTTATTATTCTGTTAAAATATAAAAGTTATTTATGAAATGTCAATATTTTGTTTGATTAAATGTTCGTTAAAAGAAATTGACCAGCGTAGCGGGCGTAGCTTGCTAGTGTATTATAAATCCTCATAATATTATCTAAATCTTTTATATTGACAAGTTTTTTATGGGACCAACCCTTACAGCAAAAAATATAATAATAATAATAATAATAAAAACAAAGAAAAAATCCCTGCCGGCTCCGCCTTTCGAAGTGGCGGTTCCAACTGCCGTATCATGGCAAAAAGGTAATTTCTTCTGCAATTCCTAACAAACAGGCGCCCCACGTTCTGCGCCTTCAAAATCTACCTGTGCCTGTAAGTCCATTGTCAGGGATATATATATATATAGTCAGTTTTAAATATCCCCTTAAATATCATCAAAAATATTTATTTATAAAGAAATGGAAAACATAAAAAATATTTCATAATCTTTTAATACATATGTTCACCTTTATAAGTAATTCTCTAATCTTTTCAGTCTGTACTACACATTAAAGAAAATTAAATATATTTTCACGAGTCTCATTTTTAATTCAATGTAAGAAATTTTTAGTTAATATTTTAAATAGAAATTTCCTTTGTAAGTCACTTATAAAAAAAAATAACAAAAATATTCTTTTTATGCAAGAGTTTACAACTTCATAAATCCTACTTCATTAATTCCGAATTTATTGAAAAAGCAACGAAAACAAGTAAATAAATTAAATCGCAATAGTTAATTTTTTCCATATCTTCCAGTTTTTTTTCTCTCTAACTTACTTTAATGTCATTTGATTTCTAATATTTTTAATTAAATAAATGTAACGCATAGAATAAAAATTAAAAGAAATTAATTTTAACGTCAGATACATGAATATAATAAGAGAATTTATAAAATAAAAGAAAATATAATTCAATACCTTAATGTAGCGAAAAAAAAACTAATGAATTTTAACGTAATTAATTATTTTTTGTTTAACACTTCAAATCTTTAAAAAGAAAATACTTTAAAAAATGAAAAGTGAATAAATCCGTTTACATTTCTCTCTTCTGGATTTTAATCTCTTGATGTATTTTAATCGTCATGTGAAGTTTAAGTTTGTTTTTTATCTAAAGTTAGCGGAATTTTTGTAAATTAAAGAAATATGCGGGATTACGGTGATCTTCCACTAAAAAATAATTTTGCGATTTATAGAAAGTTTAAGCTGTGTTATAAGCCCACTACGCGTACTAATTAAATTCTCAATAATGTTTTACAAAATGTTTTTTAAATTGCACTCGGTACTGATGAATATATTTTACTTGTTTTAATTTTTTTCAATTGTTAACGAAAATTGATCTTACTTTATAAATCATTCTAAAAATATATTAAAATTTTTAAAAAAGTTTTCGTGGAAATTTTTTATTTTCTGTTTGATACAATATGTTTATCTTCTAATATAATTTTAAACTACCTAGCAAAACAAAACAGTTAAAAATACTTCAAATAAGTTTACCAAATGAGAAATAAATAACTATTTTCATTCCCGGAAGCTACTAAAAAAGGAATTTTTCTTGTTAGATTTCATTATACACAAAAATTCGTTGTACCCATAATTTTATTATATATTTATTACTTACCCATCATACATAGTATAGGGTAAGTCTAGTAATCGTTTTGAAAATCGAAAAAAAAAATTGACGGATTTACACGTTTCAGACACTGGAGATTCCGTAAAACATAATTTTAGAAAAAAAAAATTGCCGTCCGTCTGTCTGTGTGTGTGTCTGTAAACGCTCTAACTCCCGAACAAATTGAGATAGAGTCTTGAAATATGGTATGTACTCAGTATGTAATAATGGGAAGAAGCTTATTGAATTTCAGTAACCTCGATTATCCGGAATTATTTTTTATCGGACTCTCGAAATATTCGTTCTGGTAAAAGGTATATAAAAAGTTTCGAATTGTTTATTTTACGGAGTGAATATAAAAAACAATAAAAACATAAACTTTGCATAAAGAATGAAGTCGACCGGATAATGAGTTGCCGAGATATTTGTAATGCTATTTCCCACACTCTTCGATCTTTCATGACCCTGTATTTCATTCAAATTTCAATTCAAAGATATATTTAAATTGGAAATGAGACGCTTTATCCGACGCAGTAAACCATTAGATAATATCATTATCAATTTTGGAGTTATAAGGATGCTTCTTTTACGCAATTCAGCAATAGAGCATTTAAAGTTTAGGACGTCATCAAGCCGGGATTTTATACGAATTGCAATGCATTTTATAAATAGTTTACAAATGTTTTATTTTCATAATTTATGTTATGCATATCCATGATGGGTAAGTATTGCGGTGGCCCCCAACGACCAGTTTTCAGTATGTTTAAAAGAACAATAAACAATCTCAGCGAGTGCGAGAGAGATGTTTCAGAGAGACGAAGGATCTGTGAGATAGTCCATTTCACGCAAGATGAATGTTCCTACAGACACTGATGTGTGATATCAATGTATTATTTATGTGCACCTGTTGATCGTTCAATGTTGTCGGAAAAAAGGCATATTTCCTTAATAAATTGGTCAAGTGCGAGTATAACTTGCGCTCAAAAATCTCAATACATTAAATTTATTAATTACTATCACGTTATAGTTTTCCTGCCAGGTTTAAATAAACTCCTACTACCCGTAATTTTTTCTTAATTTTAGTTTCAGTAGATTCGGAAATAGGAGGGAGGGACATAGTTTTGCTTTCAACATCTCTGAAAATATAATAACTAAAATTAAAACAAATATATTTTTGAGTTCGGTGTTACGATATCTTCCGAACGATACCATACACTATATATATTTATACTTATATAGAACATGACATATATATATATATGTCATGTTATAATATATGACATATATTATAACAGAACATGTCCTGACTGACTCACAACGCCGAGTATCAACTAGGCGTCAAATACCTAGGAAGATCTATTTTGATCCTAGGATAATGAAATTTGGAAGACATTTTCCTTACACAATTGAGTCACCTTCTAAGAAAAGATTTTTTTTTAATTCTCCACCTAAGGGGGATCGAATATTTTATCTCATTTCGCTTTTTGCCATATCTCAGCAGCAGTTTTAGGTAGGAGCGTGAAATTCAGGATAACAAATCTACTAAAAATATAGTTAAACACATATTTCAGTGACTTTAGAAATTCAACCACTAAGGGAGGTTAAATGGAGTGTCGAATGTTTTAATTCATTTTCCCATATCTCAGTAGAACTTATAGGTAGGAGCGTGAAATTCAAAATAACAAATCTACAAAAACAATAGTTAAATACGTATTTCAGCGATTTTAGATGTCTATCCACCAAGAGGGTTAAACGGGTGGTCAACAGTTTTAGGTCATTTTGTCATATCTCAGCAGCAGCTTTAAGTAGGAGAGTGACAGTCAGCATTACCAATGTACTAAAAAATAGTTAAACACGTATTTCAGCGATTTTAGATCTAGTGATTTTATGGCCAACATCGGCTATGAACCCGATCATGTAAGATTAGACGAATAAGTCAGCTATTGCTGATATTTTTAGATATTTTGCGTGACATTTTTCCAAGTAAAAGTTTTTTTTTTTCTAAATGTCATATTTTCCAAATTATTTTTCCGCTTTTCATCTTTTAGTTCTTGGTTTTAAATTTTTATACAAAATGTAATACATTTCTTCCTTAAAATCTAGGGAAAATTCTTAAGTGATACTAAAAGAAAAACAACAAAAGGCTTATAAAAACCTTTTTAATTATCCAACATACGTTTCAACGCTCCTTACGGCGTCATTTTCAAGAAAAAATAATGATAAATAAAATATTCTTGCAAAATTTGCAAAACAACAAAAATTTTCAAATTTTGCAAGAATATTTTATTTATCATTATTTTTTCTTGAAAATGACGCCATAAGGAGCGTTGAAACGCATGTTGGATAATTAAAAAGGTTTTTATAAGCCTTTTGTTGTTTTTCTTTTAGTATCACTTAAGCATTTTCCATAGATTTTAATTATATTTAGTGATCTTATTTTGTTGTTATGTAACATTTCTTCCTTTTTCCAAATACATTTTAGGAAGTAAAGATTTGCGTTTTAAATACTGATCGCTATATTTATGGTCATGGGTAGGCACAAGGCTTTGTTATAGTGATTACCGTATAATCAGTTTACATGCGTGGTGCAACCCACAAGGCTCTGTTGAAAAGTTTTTTATGCATTTGAACGATTTAGCACGCAAAATAACTGACCCCCGTCATTGTGATCGCTCATCATGGGGCTCATGAAAAAAATATTATTTATGTTGCGAAAATTTTATTTATGTGCTGTTTTATATTCTTATTAGTTATTTTCGTATAGATTAAAATAAAGTATTTTCTTTATATTTTTCTGTTTACTTACATTTTTGGTTTTAAACATATGTCTATGGTTTGTTTATTAATCATATTTTAAATCAAACTACTGTTAAATATTTTAAACCTAAAATGCGATTAAAGAAAAAACATCGGAAAAACTAAAGAACAAACTTATCTTTTGTAACTCATTTAATAAGTTAACTGAATTCCTTTGGTAAGATCTGTTTGGACTTGCCGTGGCCACTGTGGAATTACCATGGCAGGATTTAAAAATCATTAAAGTCAGTTCTTTGCTCGTGGAATATATAAACGGTGACACTTGTGGATAAAGTTTCTATTTCCACCATATTAATTGTCCTTTCTTATTCGAATATGCTATCTGCATTTATCCACTTTGGATCTCTACATAACCATACACTATATATAAAAAACAGAAGCCGGTTTTTTTTTCTGACATAGACTTTTTACAAAACCAAAGTTAATAGTTATTTTCTTATATGAAACTTGTTCATCTGTAGATGAGCTCGCATTAGCTATTTTAAAAATATTTTCATTTTTTACTTTATTTTTAATGAATTTTTTTTAAATGAAATTTACTCAAAATGGTTGCAATCGTGTTACTTCAATTGTTATAGGAAAAAAAGAAATAATGTGAATTTCTATTACTTTACTGATGTCAATTTCTCATTACAATCAAAAATAACTTTTAGAACAAGTTGAACAGAAAATGTCACGTTGAAAAAAACACGCATTTTCATTATTAAAACTCCCGAGGTAGTCGAAATGCTTCAGTGAGTGAAAATGACGCATGGCAAAGGAAACGAGCATTTTCATTCATAAAGCTGCAGAGAGAGTCGAAAAGCTTCAGTGAGTGAAAATGACATCGTATGTAAAAGCAAATGAGCATTTCCAGTCATAAAGCTTCAGAGGGAGTCATCTATATATATAAAAGAAAGTCCTTTCTGGCTAGATGATCAACGCACAGCCAAAACTACTGAACCTACAAAGACCAAACTTGCAGGAAAAATACTTCTCAGTATGTAGAGGCACACTAAGACGGGATTTTCAAAAACTCCACCCCTAAGAGGGGTAAAAAGGGGAACAAACTTTAAAAAAATTCCTTAAAAATCGGGTATTAAAGTTACGTGACAAATGATAACATATTTAAATGTATTTTTGTATGCTGAATCGAATGGTATCAATTAAATACTCATAAGTCAAATAGTTCGTGAGATATTGCACATTTTTCTAATTTGGCGAAGTCTTTGACGTCAAAATCTAACAATTCTAACAATACAAGTGATAATTTCTAAAAATACGTCCGTTACTATAGCAATGGAAGAAATTCAAATTAAATCTTTTTGTTTATTTTTGCAGATAGAAACATTAACTGCTCAATTGGGAATTGAATATTATTCTTACGAATATTTATGTAATTGTGTATTATTATTATATTCAGGATTTAAAATAAAATGTGATTGCTAAAATAAAGGGTACATCTCAATTATATCGTCGACCACTTTTCAAAAAAAAAAAAAAAAAAAAATCATCGCGAAACATGAACTCCAAATAAACAAATAGAAGATTGTTGCCATTGGAACATCAAAATAAATAAATAAATTAAAATAAATTCGGAAAAGCCCCACTCACCAAAGTGTCCAGTAATTTTTAACACAAAAAAATTACAATATATTAATGAAAATAGAAAAACAAATCTTGGATATTTATTTATTTACATTATTTTTCTTAATTATCCTTCTCTGCTGGTGAATAAATGTTTGTGACGTCAGTTGAAATTGATCTATTGCACTTAACTATGAAAACGCAACATTTTTACAATGCATTTTCACTTTTAATGTCATGGCACAGCCGTTTAAGGACGCAATTTTTATTTTAATTAAAGAAATAACTAAAATAACAGAAAAACAAAATGAAAAATACAGGTAAAAATGTCGAATTAAAAACCGCTTCATGACATAATAAACACGTTTAATACTTCTGACGTCAAGTGAATGGGACTGCATTTTTGGCGTTAAATCTTATAGTTTGGCGATAGTTTTCTTTATGGAAAGTGGTCGACGGGATAATGGAGAAGTACCAAATAAAGTGTCGAAGGTCTTATGTATTACTTCTTTATTATGTATTATAGTATTATGTATTACTTCTTTATTTGTTTTCAGTCTTCAGCCATGTTTCTCTTTTTATTTGGGTAGTTATTCATACGATTTGGGGTAATTTTCCGCAATCGGATACCTCGCCAATTGGCGTATTAGCCACAATGTTGAAAGCATCGTTTATATTTGAAGCGAAATCTTCATGATGAATCCTGTTACAGAAAATCATATCAGAATCTACTATGAGTATAAACCGCATATTCACATTTTAATCAGGTAATGTTTTTTGAAAGGTTTTAGCGTATAGCTATTCTACATTGATTTGTTATAGAGCTAAAGAGGAAAGCTCTAAAATTATGTGAACCCGATTATTAAAGATTACTTAAAAAAAATTCTACTGAACAAATTTTAATGGAAGTGATTTTTCAGGTATGGTTAATGACCCTATAACATAGCATTCTATATTGCTTAGTGATAGAGCTAATGGAAAAGTGCTTGGGAAAGGTGAATGTAATTATGAAAGATATATCTACTATGTATTTAAAATGCAAATTCGTATTTCATTCCGACCGTTTATAATTTGAGTTCTGCTGTACGGACTTTGGTGGGATTTACACTGTTAGTTAGGCAATTTTGTGGGGATGGTTGGTACTTCTCTGGAGAAAAGTTTTCGTCTGCGTTGTGTTTTCTGAAGCGAAAGCTTGACAACGAATCCGATTACAAAAATCATATCATAATCATCCTTATATATTATTTCTCCTGTCAACATCCCTTTTTACAAGAAAATATGAAACGCAGAACAACGAATGAGATACCATATGAAAGGTTTTAGAACCGGCTTCTGACATAGCCCATTTAATAATTTGTTAAAACATGTTTTTGATTAAAATTTGCTGAAAAATAAAAATTAAATCGGCATTGCTTTCATAAAAGAAATGAAAGATTTTCCTGAAATTATTGTTGCCAAAAAAATAAAATACCACATTATATGATGCTCATAGCAATTATTATAAAAAACACCGCACGGGTTAATTTTATACTTATGATTAAAAAGCGAAATTGAAATTGAAATGTTTAGATTTATATTTCTAAGTCCCATGGTTTTCCCGAAGCGGATGGCGTCATCCTCTAATACAGTCAAAATACGATTGTTAATTTTTTTTTTCGCGCGCGTGCCTTTAGCAATCTTGGATCAGTTTTTAGTCTAACTTTGATGGAATAAATGAGATGATATTCTGGCTTGACTAACAACTAAATGTTGTTTGCAGATATTTTTATCCTTGCTTTTTCTTTAGAAGTTTAAACCTGCATCTAATAAATATTACATACTGATAAAAAATGATACTTTTCCATTATCCCGTCGACCACTTTTCATAACAAAAAATTATTGCCAAATAAACGGGAGAACGTTGCCATTGGAATATCAATAAATAAATAAATAAATAAAATATAAGTATTTAAGGACACAATTGTTATTTGAATTAATAAAATAACTACTAAATCAGTAAAACATAATGAAAAATACACGCAAATGTTGAATGTAAAACCACTAGATGACGTAACAAACACGCATAATGAGTCTGACATCAAGTAAATGGGACTGCATTTTTGGCGTTTAATCTTACAGTTTGGCGATAGTTTTTTGTTTTGAAAAGTAGTCGACGGGATAATAGAGAAGTACCTAAAAAATATTAGATTTCAGTGCGAAATCTTCGCACGGGCCCTCTGGTCTATAATATTTATAAAATATATTTATATATTCTTATTCCATTCCCATCGGTTAAAACCATTCCGATCGGTCAGGTTCTACCGAACATATTTTTATATGATTTCACTGTTAGTTAGGTAATTTGTTTTAGAAAGGTTTTAAAATAAAGTACATTGTTCTGCATTGCTTATTTATAGTGCCAAGGAAGGAAGTTATAGATAAAATTAGGTGAACCCGATTATGAAAGATTACCTTTTTAAAGTTCTACTGAACGGATTTTGATGGGAGTTTGGCAGTGTGATAATATTTCAGGAATTGATGTTCTACATTGTTTAGTTATGGAGCTATGGGAGAAAGTTGTCAGTGGTGTAGTCGTAAAAAAACAGTGCATATACTCTATAGACGGAGGATATATACTAGAGAGTATATATTATAGCTACGGACGGTGTGCAGAATTTCGTCTTAAAAATTCCAGAAGGCTGACGGCGTATACCAGCATATACTTTCTACAAAATCTCTGAGAGTTCTATCAACAGGTGAAGATGATTATGAAAGATACATTTATCTGTCTACTGTATATGTATAATGCAAAGAGAATTTCGACCCTGCCGCTTATACCTTGAATTCTGCTGAATGGATTTTGTTGAAATTGCACAGTTAGTTAGCTAAATTTTGAGGGGAAGTTTTAGTGCATAACATATTGTTCTATGTTGCTTAGTTAACGAATTAGAGGGGTGGGGGCATTTCTATAATCAGTTGAACCCAATTATGAAATATTAGACTTTTTTAAAGATTCTGCTGAATGGATTTCTATGGAACTTGCATTGTTAATTTTCCAGGGATAGTTTTAGTATATTGCACATCGTTATATCGTTCTTTAGAAAATCGTACTGTATGTAAATGATTAAATAAACGAGTTGGTCTTTAACAGCCGAAATTTCGTGTAACACACTAGAAAATGTAACAGCGTAATGGCTTTCGTATCGTTTTACAGCAATGCGGAAGGACATGAAGGTGAAAGTTCATGTTTTTTTAAAACACACAATCAAATTCACCGATATATTTCGTTTGATTCAAGTTTTTTTTTGGAGAAACCGACCAGCGTAGCGAGCAAAGCCTGCTAGGTAATAATAACGGTTAATTTTATTTGTATATAAAATTCTATATTATGTAAAAGAAAGTCCTGACTTGGGAGATCATCAACGCACAGTGCAAACTACTGAAGCTACAAACACGAAAATTGCGGGGAAAATACTTCTTCCATCCCTAAAGGGGTTAAAATGGGAACAAACAATAACAAAATTTCTTAAAAATCGGGTTTTTTATTTATTTGTCAAATGATAACATATTTCAATGTATTTTTGCATGCTGAATCCAATGGTACCAAATAAAAATATTCTAACTCCAACAATTCGTGAGATATTGCACATTTTCGAATATGGCGTTGCCTTTGGCGACAAAACCTTAAAATTTATTGTATTGATCGCCAAGCGATATTTTCTAAAATACATTCGGCATTGTTAAAGATCAAACAATACTTGGCGATTTCTAAGACACTGGATAAGAAAAAATCACCTGATATTTTGATTAATGAAATCTCAATAATGCCAGTTTTCGGGCTCTTTGTTTTAACTTTTTTGTTTGCTTCGGGCATTTGGAATTGAATATTATTCGGTATTTTTATGTTAGCTGGGTGCCAGTGATCGCCAAAATTTTTTTAATCTCGCAAATCCTTTTTTTTTTTTTTTTTTTTTGCTAATCTTTTAACGTTAGCTAATAACAACTAGCCATTATTTTAACATTGCGATATAATATCTTAAAAAACTTATTTAAAATAACTAAAATATAATCATAATAAAATACATAATCACAAACATCAATACAGATAAAATGTCACGCAAAATGTTCCAATTCAAATGATGCCAATTGAAACAAGATTTGGTGAGTTTTTTATGGCGCCCAGCAATATAAAAGTACCCATTATTCTTACGGTTATTTATGTAATTGTGATTTTTAAATAAAATATGCTTGCTGAAGTAAAGTTTCGAGGTTCTGTACGGTTTTGATATTGCACATTTTCTATAATTTGATGATGCCTTTAGCGCCATCTCATCAATATTTCTAACATTACAAGTTATAATTTCTAAAAATTCATCCATTACTATATCTTCTTTCTACCGCCACTGCAACATATCTAGGGAGTCTCATCCTGCCACTTCAAGGCACGGCACGAGGTGCAGGGTAACTGAGATCCGAGATCAACAGCCTTATTCATGAAATAATCAATATGATGATCATAATTAAAGCCAGACAAATACTTAGTAGTCCAAGGGAATAATTTGATATGTGATCTCTTTTCATATTTTCCAATAGCTGTCTGACCAAAAGCGTACATTGTTGGATGAATGCAATTCACCGGTATATTTAGTTTGATTCAAAATTCGTTTGAAGAAACCGACCAGCGTAGCGGGCGAAGCTTGCTTGTAATGTATATAAAAGGAAAGGAGCTGCAGAGTGAGTATCGGCATAAAGGAGCAGAGTGAGTCAAAATGCCTCAGTGAGTGAAAATGAAGTCTTATGTAACTAGTCGTTGGGGGCACCGTAATACTTACCCATCATGGATATGCATAATGTAAAATATTAAAATAAAAATGTGTAAACTACTTATAAAATGCATTGCAACTCAAATAAAATCGTGGCTTGATGACGTCATAAACATTAAAGGCTCGATTACTGAATTGCTTGAAAGAGGTTTTTCCTTATAACTCCAACAATAATAATCCTATTAACTAGCGGTTTATTGCATCTGATTAAGCGTCAAATTTTCAATTAAAATATATCTTTAAAGTGAAATTTGGATGAAATACAGGGTCATGAAAAATCGAAGAGTGTAGAAAATAGGATTCCAAATATCTCGGCAACTCATTATCCGATCGACTTCATGCTTTATGTAAAATTTATGTTTTTTATTGTCTTTTATATTCATTTCTTAAAATAAACAATTTCGAAAATTTTTATATACTTTTTATCAGAACCAATATTTCGAGAGTCCGAAAAAAATAGTTCCGGTTAATCGAGGTTATTGAAATGAAATAGGTTTCTTCCCATTATTACATACTAAATACATACCAAATTGCAAGACTCTATCTCATTTTTTTCGGGAGATAGAGCGTTTACAGACACACAGACACACAGACGGACGGCAAAATTTTGTTCCTAAAAATATGTTTTTCGGAATCTCCAGTGTCTGAAACGTGTAAATCCGTCAAAATTTTTTTTTCGATTTTCAAAACGATTACAAGACTTACTCTATACTACGTATGATGGGTAAGTAAAAGGAAACGCGCATTTACATTCATAAAACTGCAGAGGGAGTCGAAATGCTTCAATGTTTGAAAATGAAGTCTTATGTAAAAGGAAACACGCATTTACATTTATAAAGCTGCAGAGGGAGTCGAAATGCTTCAATGTTTGAAAATGATGTCGTAGGTAAAAGGAAACGAGCATTTTCATTCATAAAGCTGCAAGGCTAGTCGAAATGCTACATTGAGTGAAAGTAACGTCGTATGTAAAAGGAAATGAGCATTTCCAGTCATAAAGATTCAGAGGAAGTCATAATGTATGTAAAAGGAAAGGGGATGTGGAACAGATGCTTTACACTCACGCAAACATATAAACATAAGTTTGGCGATTTTTTGATTGGCGCGATTTCTAAGACTGCGCCAAGCTACTATTTTACGTTAAATACAAGCATAACAGCCGGGTTTCCATAAAAGAAAAACAGTCCTCAATCTTTGGCGACTTTTTTTTCTTTTTTTAACCGATTATTATTTTTTTTTTTTGCGTGAGTGTAAAGCATCTTAGCCGGGGCTGTATAGTGAGTATCTGAGTATCTGCATAAAGCTGCAGAGTGAGTCGAAATGCTTCAGTGTGTGAAAATGACGTCTTATGTAAAAGGAAACGATCATTTTTATTCATAAAGCTGCAGAGGGAGTCAAAATGCTTTAGTGTTTAAAAATTATGTCGTTTGTAAAAGGAAACGAGCATTTTCTTGGATAAAACTAAATATTTTACTACGAATGTCTCTTAAAGATATCAATTTCTGGGTACTTCTTTGTTATAGGGGTCTTGGTATAGCTCAATCTTCCGAAAGTGCAATTTCACGCCAAATAATATAAACGATCATGAAAATAAAACGGCGACCAATTAAAAACCAAGCAACTAAGATTTTATTTTTCTTTTGAGAACCACTTTAACAATGGTACCACTGGCGACTACATTTTAATTCTATCTCGCGACCCTTTCTCAAAACAAAAAAAATTCACAGACACTTTGACAACATGTGCAAGAGAAATATACGCTATAATTTATATTTTTAAAAGAGTGGTGCTAATATAAAATAAAAACAGTCGATATTGCTAGCCCTCCTTTAAGACTAAAGAACGGGTGACAGAGAGAGCGTGAGTGACAGACAAATAAAACAGAAAGTTGATAAAAACTTTCCAGATAGCTGAAATGTGAAGTTTAAAGAAATAAAATAACGTTAAAAAACTCTTAAGGTACAGGTAAAAAAATTTTTCAAAAAACAATAGGAATTAGTAAAACATTCTATAGATTACAAAATAATCAAGTACTTCTCTTTTTCACGCGAAGTTTAACCGACTTCTAAAACAACTTAAAAGTATTTTTTTATCCATTTTTCTAGCAAGCTTATTTTTTCTATCATTTAAAGGTTTGTAAAATTGTCTAAGGATTTATTGAGAAGAAAGATGTAGACTTAAAGAAATGAAAAGCTATCGATAGTGATTACTACGTTGGAAAGCGTTAAAAATAAGTACAGCACTTACATTATACAGGATGGCAAGAATTAAAGTGCACGTTTTTGAAGAGCTATCGATAGTGATTACTACGTTGGAAAGTGTTAAAAATACAGTACAGTACTTACATTGTATATGGTGACCTTAATTAAAGTACACGTGTTTGAAGGGCCGTCGATAATGATTACTACGTTGGAATGTGTTAAAAGTACAGTACAGTACTTACATTATACAGGGTGGCTTTAAGTAAAGTGCACGTGTTTGAAGGGCTATCGATAGTGATTACTACGTTGGAAAGTGTTAAAAATACAGTACAGTACTTACATTATAAATGGTGACTATAATTAAAGTGCACGTGTTTGAAGGGCTATCTACATTTATTACTACGCTGGAAAGTATTAAAAATACACTACAATACTTACATTATACAGGGTAGCCATAATTATGGTGCTCGTGTTTGAAGGGCTATCCATAGTGATTATTACGTTGGAATGTGTTAAAAAGACAGTAAAGTACTTACATTATACATGGTGGTCATAATTAAAGTGCACGTGTTTGAAGGGCCATCGATATTGATTACTACGATGGAATGTGTTAAAAATACAGTACAGTACTTACATTATACAAGGTGTCTATAATTAAAGTTCACGTGTTTGAAGGGCAATCGATAGTTATTACTACGCTGAAAAGTGTTAAAAATACAATACAATACTTACATTATACAGGGTAGCCATAATTAAAGTGCGCATGTTTGAAGGACTATCTATAGTGATTACTACGTTGGAAAGTGTTAAAAATACAGGGTAGCCATAATGAAAGTGCAAGTTTTTTCAAGGTCTCTACAAGATAAATTATTTTGGAATATTTTTAAAAGATTTGTTATTTATATTATTTAGAGCATGCAGAAACGAGTTATGCAATAAAAATGATTCGTTTGAAATTTTACCAAAAGATGGCGATTGCATGTTAGGTAGGTTTTATTAGCAAATATCAACAACAATAACTGATTTAAAATTAATATCTTTTGAGACGACGATATTTTTTCATATCAGCGCTATAATTACTATAATTTTTATTAACCCCTTGGGGACGAGCGACACGTATACGTGACGCATAAGATGCTCAGAATCATAGATTACTCCCACCAGTTATTTTTTATTGTAAGATTTGCTTATTAACACGTTCGCTGCCATCTACTAGTATACTCGTAGTGCTATCTACGTTTCTTCAATCTAAAATTAGTTATTCGCACCGGAAATTTCAAAAGAAGAATTTTTATTTTATGTAACCACGAAATGTCTGTAAAAAAACAAAGTAAATATTGCAATTAGTATTTTCTGGTGTGAATTTGAACTTTCTAAATAAAATGAAAATTCCGGCATTTTTAGATAGCAGCGAACGTGTTAAATAATAGCATTTCTGCGATTCAATTAGGCGAAAATTTCTGTTTTGAAAAACCGGTGGTAAAAGATTAAAAATTCTGTAAAAAACGCTCGTCGCGAAAGGGTTACAAAAAACCCTGTAATAACAGAGAGCGGCTTTTTTTGGCTACAATTTTAGCACTCATAAGGCTCTTCAGGGCTAAAACCTTAAGATAGAAACATGTGAAATTTGTAAAAAAAAAGTTTTAAAAGCTAGCTGGTAGGAATATCTCTATTTTCCTTTTTTTTCTTTTAAAGATATACAGTGCAATCTGTCGGAAAATTTTTAAATTCTTTTTTTTTTAAATTTCAGATCTTGTTTCCGAATGCTCTAAACAGTATAAATACCAAATCTTTTTGAAATATTCCAATTAGTTAAGCTTGTAGAGCCCTACAAACACGTGTACATTAATTATCGCCACCCTGTACTTTAGATTCTTATTCAAACAACATACGAAAGGTTATATTCGCATTCTGAAAGAAACTTCAATGAGCGTAAATCAAAATTTGGGGGAACATCATTGTTAATAAACATTGCAAATGCAATTGTTCAAGCATATTAAAAAACTATAGTTATAATGCAAATAATCAATACGTTATTTAAAATGTTCTGAGTGGTGCAACAAGAAATTTATATCCAACAGAGTTCCTTTAAATATTAATTTACTGTTTGAATAATAATTAGTATTAATAAGAATATTTCTACATCATAAATGTTACTTGTAAACTGTTCAGAAACTACGAGTAAAATAAGTATTTCTTCTAATTAATTTGTATTTTACGTAGAATTATTTTTTGTCGTTTCATTGCGTCTCAGGTGACAGATTTAAATAAAATAATCTGAATGACATGAAATAACTTAGTTTTAAATAATATTTAATATGTTTGAAAAGTTCAATTCGGTGTCATTCTTCAACAATTTGAACCGAAATTTGAAACTTAAAAAGAAAGAAAAATGCAAGAAATAAATATCTCGTTATTGCAGCAATATGTTTATCATAAAAATGTGTGATTTTCTTACACAACGGTAACCATTCCAGACCATACTTATAAAATATGTTAAGGCAAGTGAATTCTTTCATTCTGTTCATACTTTGCGTACAATGAGGTTTGGATATTAAACTATAAAACTTAAAATACAAGTAAAAGAAATACATTGAAACTTGTCTTTTTATATTATGTAACTGTACCGTAGAGAGAAAAAGTCCTTGGGTGTCACCGTAATACTTACCCATCATGGATATGCATAATATAAAATATGAAAATAAAACATATGTAAACTGTTTATAAAATGCATTCCAATTCCAAAATAAAACTCTGGCTTGATGACGTCATAAACTTTAAATGCTCTATTACTGAATTATGCGACAGAAACATCCTTATAACTCTAAAAATGCTAATCATATTAACTAACGGTTTACTGCGTCGGATTAAGCGTCCCATTTCCTTTCCAATAAAAATATATCTTTGAATTGAAATTTGAATGAACTACAGGGTCATCAAAATCGAAGAGTGTGGAGAATATACTTACAAATATCTCGGCAACTCATTATCCGATCGACTTCATTCTTTATGCAAAATTTATGTTTTTTATTGTCTTTTATATTCACTACTTAAAATAAACAATTTCCAAAACTTTTATATACCTTTTATCAGAACGAATATTTCGAGAGTCCGAAAAAAATAGTTCCGGATAATCGAGGCTACTGAAATTCAATAAGCTTCTTCCCATTATTACATACTAAGTACATACCAAATTTCAAGTCTCTATCTCAATTTGTTCGGGAGATAGAGCGTTTACAGACACACAGCCAGACGGACGGCAAAGTTTTTTTTTTCCAAAAATATGTTTTTCGGAATCTCCAGTGTCTGAAGCGAGTAAATCCGTCAATTTTTTTTTTTTTGATTTTCAAAACAATTACAAGACTTACCGTATACTACGTATGATGGGTAAGTAAAAGTGGTTTTAGTGATAGAAAACACAGGAAATTTATAAAATTTAAAGTATCATAACTCGATCATTTCAAAATATAACTTATAGAACCTAGGCACGGTATACAAATTTAAATTTTATAACGTTTTAAAAAGTAACTAATTTGACGTGCATGGATTTTCGTATAACAACTAACAACATTTCAAACATTTTTGTAATTTTAGCTCTAATGTAGAAACTAACTATATATAAACACTAAGAGAAGGGGCCCTGTATATTAAACATAAATATTTCCAGTTGATGTATTCTAGCCTTTATAATATAAATATTACATTAATTTTAGTATAATTAACATAAAAATTTAAGTGTCATTTATATTGCTTAACATTTAAAATTTCCCTACAGATAAATGATATATAAATAAGGTTACTATACATATACACTATATTGCCAAAGGTGACCGGTCACTTGCGATTTTAGACGTTTTGTTAACTATCTAGAAAAATACATGAGGAATTAACCTGAAACTGCAGGTGTGTAAACAGTACAGTATAGGTTATAATATTCCGCGACGATTTTTTCACGAAACCTCATAGGTGACTGTCAACAAATTGAAAATGAACGAATATCTTTTGGATAACCCTGTAAAAACTAATGTAGCAAAAGCGTTCAATCTCGAGATTATTAATAAGTGGCTCATTGTAATATACTGTGTTCATTTTTATGAGGATAGCATGTATACTCGTAGCGAAATTAAGGTTTTTATAAAAACAGTCCCAAATTTAGCCAAGATTTTTGCTTATAATTTGCAGAGTTCTTAATATAAAAAAAAAGTTATTTTCAGAAAATATGACAAACAACATTGTACATAATACTCTGTAATCAGAATTAACAAATAATAAAAATTGGATGAAAAATGAGCAGGTTTACTAAAAAATGTTTCACTGCGCATGCACCAATGCAATCAAAATATAATATGCATAATGTATTGGCTAAGTATATAGAGCAACTTTTGTGAAAGTATCAAAATCATAGCTTGAAAATTCTGAAAATTATCGTCGATAGAATACGCTCGAAATCCGTTGTTCCCAAAATGAAGTAAAACGATGGGGGGTTGTATCAAATATCTGTTGATTAGTGCCAAGATAGCGTACACAATATTGCACGTATTACTATATTTGGATACAATCCCTCATCTTTTTTCTTCCTTTTGGGAACAACGGATTTCGAGCTTATTCCATCAACGATAATTTTCAGAATTTTCAAGCTAAGATTTTAAGACTTTCACAAAAGTTGCACTATATACTTAGCTAATACATTATGCATGTTATATTTTGATTGCATTGGCGCATGCGAAGTGAAACATGTTTTAGTAAACCAGCTCATTTTTCATCCAAATTTTATTATTTTTTAATTCTGATTGCAGAGTATTATGTACAATGTTGTTTGTCATATTTTCTGAAAAAAACTTTTTTTTATATTAAGAACTCTACAAATTATAAGCAAAAAACTAGGCTAAATTTGGGACTGTTTTTATAAAAACCTTAATTTCTCTACGAGTATACATGCTATCCTCATAAAAATGAACACAGTATATTACAATAAGCCACTTATTAATAATCTCGAGTTTGAACGCCTTTGCTACATTAGTTTTTACAGGGTTATCCAAAAGATATTCGTTGTTTTTCAATTTCTTGGCAGTCCCCTATGGGGTTTCGCGAAAAAATCTTCGCGGAAATATATAACCAATACTATACTGTTTACACACCTGCAGTTTTAGGTAAATTCCTCATGTATTTCTCTATATAGTTAACAAAACGTCTAAAATCGCAAGTGACCGATCACCTTTGGCAATGTAGTGTATATCCATAGTGCAAATCCTAACAATTTTTTTTCTAAACAGAAAAAAACACTTTTGTGTATTGTTTAATAATTTCTAAAATTTACTACTCTAAATTAAAGATACAAAATCATAGCAAACATAGCATGTTGTATTTAATGAAGTCAGATACAGAGTTTTAATCAGTAATTTTAATCGTCTAAACTTTATGAAAACTCGGTTTTCAAAAAAACTTTTGACTGCTTTTCGTACTAGAGTAATTTATACCATTTTCGTTAGTTTTGATTGAGTTTCTGTTATAAATTTAATCATTTATAAATGCGTCAAATCCTTCGATGAAAATACGTATTAGCAATTTGACTGTAGATTGTAAGCAAATTACTAGTTAATTCCGAAACGAAATTTCAGAGTTATCTCATTAAATCATATATTATAAATTCCAATAGCGTAACAAACATATAAATCACGTATTTGGGCTCAAATGACATGAAATAACCTAAAGCAGCTGTTATAAAATGATTAAAATTGCCATGCTTCAGGTATGTTAATTAAAATATGATCAAACAATGTGCTTTCGTCGGCAACATAAAAACTAGTATTTCCCTCACAGGGATTAGTCTGAGTGATATTGCTGAGAACATAAAATTAACAATTACGATATAAAGAAGATATCAACAAGAATCTAAGTGAATATACAGCATATGATAGACAAGAGATAGATAAAGATACAACATATGAAAAATAGCAAATTAAATGATAATTACAAAATATCATATATAAATTCATATACTGTTATGTTTTCATATGCATTTTTTTTATAACATTTGGCAAATCATCTCATTTTCTTAAGCGGGAATTGCCCAAAACTTTAAAAAAAACCGCCGGATCTTTTAAAACGATATTTTTAAAGTCACATAATCAGATTTGCAGCCAATAGCGTATTTTAGCAAGCGTAGTTTAACGCAAATTTAATTTAATTTTTGCAACATTTTCTTTGTGACAAATATCTAAATAAAATATTAAAAAATAAAATATTAAATATTGAAATATTGAAATATTAAATCAAATATTTAATATTTGAATTAAAAAAATTTCCTTTGTTTATTTGTATAACTATTTATAGAAACTCGTATACTTCAAACCACATTGATAAGATGCTTTGCTACAAACGTGTCTACCAGTCTAACTACTCATATGTCTTAGCTGTGTCTCTCTCCGAACTCATCTGTCTACTGTCTCTCTACTCTTCTGTATACCCGTCTCAGTATCCGTCTGTCTTTCTATCCGACTTTTTAATCGTGTCTCTACCTGTCTCGCTTCCCGTTAAACTACCCGTCTATCAACACGTCTGTCTGTCTATATACCCCTCTCTCTATCCGTCTGTCAAGTCGTCTCTGTACTCGTCTCTCTATCCACCACGCTACCAGTCTCCCTACCCATCTCACTACCCCTCTGTCAACCCTTTTTTTCACCTGCCTCGCTACCCGTCTGTCTATTCGTTTCGCTACCCGTTAGCTTATCTCTGTCGCTATCCGTCTCTCTACCCGTCTGTCTATCCGTTTGTTTACACGTCTATCTATCTCTCGCCAACTCTTCCCAATATTTAAACAATTTAGTAAACGGAAGCCGTTTATCTGTTATTAAATGCAAACAGGAGTAATTTATCTAAAAAGTGTAATCAGATGCATTTTGTTTTAAATACATACATAAACCAGCATAATAATTCACCAGTTTTATTTTCATAGTAGTTTATGTCATTTGACAGTAAATCTCAACTTCTTCAACCCGAACTGCGTCAAGCTTTTTAAAAAAGCCCCAAGGTCCGTATAACTGGGAAGGGGAATTGTCCTCAGGGCTATTAGATACATGTTATTAAGTTAAGTGAAAGTTTCGTAATCGGGTTAGCAGCCAATTTCTTATGTCAGAAAGCGTGGCTTCACGCCATTTTAAATTCATTTCTGTAACTTTCTTTTTCTTTTTTTTGGTGGGTGGAGGGTTCCAAATATATACACTTAAATTCAAACTTTTGCCCCCATGTTAATATTAGTGTTGTTTGTATTATCAATTAATACTTTGTTGATCGAGCTTCATTCGAAACAAATGTAAAAGACATCTACAGTTTTTTTTCTAGGAGAAAGTTCCGTAATCGGGCCCTAAGCTAATCGGGGAATTTAATATCATTATTGTTTCTAACTCTTATAGAGTTAAAACAATATTGTAGCTAGCATTTATTACTCTTGTTTGTGACCAACCTCTTCTGTGTATCGGAATGGGGAAAAGTTCCGTATCATGTACTGTCTGGTGCCAAAGGCAATTTTAGAATCTTACCAAATTTTTCTAGAGAGCGGAAAAACATGTTTTTTAAAATATTTACAAACATACGTTTATTAAACCATGTTTTTGAGCCATTTTAAAAAATTAAGTACGGTGCTAAAATAAAATTTTATTGCCATTTTCGATATTTTAATAAGAAATGAAAATACATAACAAACAAATTTAACAAAACTAAGCCATTTTTGGGTACTTCTCTATTATCCCGTCGACCACTTTTCATAACAAAAAACTATCGCCAAACTGTAAGATTAAACGCCAAAAATACAGTCCCATTCACTTGATGCCAGAAGCATTATACGTATTTGTTATGCCATCAAGTGGTTTTTAACGCGACATTTGCGTGTATTTTTCATTATGTTTTACTGATTTATTAGTTATTTCATTCATTAAAATAACAATTGTGTCCTTAAATTCTTATATTTTATTTATTTTGATATTTCAATGGCAACGTTCTCCCGTTTATTTAGCGTTACAGTTTGGCGATAGTTTTTTGTTATGAAAAGTGGTCGACGGAATAATAGAGAAGTACCCATTCTTGTGATAAATAATTGTTATTGCCAGGGGGGCAAACTGTAAACAATTAATAAGCGAACTAAAAAAAATTACCGGAAATAATTTGTGGGAATCTCAGGAAAGAAATATCTGATATAAATAGCATTTAAAATCTTAAAATGTGGTCCGTATAAAAATGCAAAACATTATACACCTGATTAAAGAATTTTTTAATTTTTTTATATTTCCGAAAGCACAGATAAAAGGGTAAAAATACCGGCACAGATGCCATATACTCACCACGTTGGCGCGATTTTTCCCCCGCCCCTTTGGCGAAAACTGTTTGTTGTGTTTGTTTACTTTTATTTTTTATTTTAATTCTATAGATTATTTTTATATGTATATCAATATTAATTTAGGCACAGATGTCATATACGCACCAAAATGGCGCGATTTTTTCCCCCGCCAATTTGGCGAAAACTTTGTTTTTGAATATTAGTTACAAATACCATACAATAATAGCACGTAATTTTTTATTTCAATATAAAAATAAAATAACGTAATAAATGAAATAGCTCCTATTATTCAAAAATGGGAAATAAAAATAAATAAATGATAGTTTGATAGAAATAAATATTGATATATATAATAAAAACAATTTATATAATTAAAATAAAAAATAAAAGCTAATAAACAACAATTGAAACAAAATAACCGGGTTACCATGTGAGGCCTAAAATTGCCATTTTGTTGCAATCGCGCCAATGTGGTGCGTATATGACATACGCGCCTTTATTTATATCAAACTATTATTTATTTATTTATATTTCCTTTTTTAAAATAATAGAAGCTGTTTCATTTATTACGTTATTTTATATTTATGTTGAAATAAAAAATCACGTGTACTATTTGTCACACTATTTGTAACTAATATTCAAAAACAAAGTTTTCCCCAAGCTGGTGGAGGGGGAAATCGCGCCAAAGTGCTGCGTATATGACATCTGTGCCTTGTTTCATTTCACATAGTGGTACTGCTCTATTATCCCGTCTACCACTTTTCATAACAAAAAACTATCGCCAAACTGTTAGAAAAAACGCCAAAAATGCAGTCCCATTTACTTGATATCAGAAGCATTATACGTGTTTGTTACGTCATCAAGTGGTTTTTAACGCGACATTTGCGTGTATTTTTCATTATGTTTTACTGATTTATTAGTTATTTCATTCATTAAAATAACAATTGTGTCCTTAAATTCTTATATTTTATTTATTTTGATATTTCAATGACAACGTTCTCCCGTTTATTTGGCGATAGTTTTTTGTTATGAAAAGTGGTCGACGGGATAATAGAGAAGTACCCACATATGTATTGGTTCTTTTATGTTAACTTGGCGCAGTTGATAAATCGCCAAATATTTTTCTCATAACATCTTCATATTGCATTCATTTCATTTAAATATAAATCTTTCACTGATTTCATTTGAAATACATACATTAAAAATACACGTCTTTCACTCATTTAATTTAAAATACACGCCTTTGACTAATTCCATTTAAAATACTAAAAAGGAAAAGAAAATATGAAATAATGCCACAAATCGAAACTTTTTATTTAAACATCAAAGAATTGTTCCTAACATAAACACGCGAAATAAAAAAGCTGCTAATGGTGTGATTTACGCCAAATCTCTAATACTAATACTACTCTTACTAATCTCTAATACTTTTCAAACAGAAAAAAATCCAGGATAACTTTCCATTTTTATTAAATTGAAATATATTTCATTGTGCTGAATATTAGTTCTTGCATATTTTTTTGCTCCATGTACTCCATGAACTTTTCAATTCCGATTGTCTACGAAAATTTCCCACCGGTGAAAATGACGTACGCACAAAATTTAGTGACGTATGTACTTTAATTGTGCTTTTTTATCTATTTTTTCAATATAACTTCCAAACGGTTTGACACTTATTCTTGGTAATAAATAGACGTCGTTGTCACCTTTATATGTACCTGCTGTAAAAATTTGAACGAAATCCGTTAAATATTTTTTGAGTTATGCTTCACGAAAGGTTTTAATATCCATCGTAGCTATATATGGGGCAAAGTAATACTGCGCTGTGTATGAGTCTTCGTTGCACTCAGACAATTATAATTTTGCACTCTCAGAAATTTTTTTATAAAATACTAGGGGGCCTACCCCCTGCGAGCTACGCTCGCCAACCCCCGCTCAGACTTCGAGGCCTCTAAAAACATGACAGCGTGCTTCGTTTTAAAAATATTGGTAAATCTGTAATTGGGTTGCCATGCTTTTAACGTTTTAATGGGGCATTTTTTTATTATCATGGCCTCATACACAGCTGTTGCGACAACTGACGACTGTTTTAGGGATTGGTAAGTAAAATCAATTACACCTTGAAAACCAGCTTGTATAAAATGGTTAGGTTTAAATTGTGGCTACCTCTCGCACTTTTATAACAACGATCTGTATTCTATTCTTCCTTTGCGTTTAAGGATGAGAAAAATTCCATCTGCTTGTGAATAACATTAAGAACCACGGTATTGAAAAGTACTATGTTATAGACATTTTCAGTAACAGGTTTTAATTTTCTCTGTATTTTAGTGCACCATCATGTATATTTTCATGTTATTTTAAATATGTAAATTATTTATTTTAATTAATATGTATATACGAATTTTCTAATAATTATTTATCATACAAAATTAATTAAATATTTTGTGCACGCATGCCTGCATTTATTCGGCATCAATTGATGAGATATTTAAACAAATTCGCTATCCGCGATAATTTTACACCATGTTATGTCACTTG
The DNA here is from genome assembly GCA_963931845.1 of Maratus michaelseni. Classification (NCBI taxonomy): domain Eukaryota; kingdom Metazoa; phylum Arthropoda; class Arachnida; order Araneae; family Salticidae; genus Maratus; species Maratus michaelseni. Next base: position 459,460,803 of record OZ007588.1, read on the forward strand.
AATATTGTCCATAAGAAAATCGGGTACTTTTCCATTATAGGATCCTTTGCTTTTTGGTTTGTCGTAATTCGAGTTTCAAAAACGAATAGATTCGTTAATATACATATATTTGTTGCCAAAAGTTATGAAAACAAACCCAATGAACTTTTGGTGATTTTCTATAATAGGGGTCTTGACGCTTTTTTAAAAAGCTTGGCGCAATTCGGGCATCAGAAAGTGAGATTTAGTGCCAAATTACATAAACAGCCATGGAAACAAATTCGACGATTTTTTTTTGTTTATATGCGTATTTTAATTATACGTATATTATTATTGTTTTTTCTATACAAATTACTTCTGATTATATATAAAATAGGATAAATGACATTTTACGCTAAACAAATTCTATAAATATTGAAAAAATGCTTCTGTATACGAAATGACAAAGTAAATAAGTTGACAGAAAGTATGTTGCCATATTTCCTTTTCCGCCAAGGCTATTTTCTCTGTTTCGTCAAGGCCCCATATACTGGAAAAGCACCGAACTTTTATGCTTGTTTATACATGTATTTATATGTATATATACAATTTATTTATAATTGTCTTTCAATTTACCTCTTTTTGTACATAAAAATAGATAAATGGCTTCTTTATATTAAATAAATTGTATAAACATAAATGACGTATTTACATAAATGACGTCATTTGGACGAATTTATTCAAAATAGTTTCAGTTTATAAATTAAATTAAATGCTGACAGACGATTGAATCCTGACGATAGAAATATGATTTTTTTTTCAAATTTTCGTGAAAAATATAATTTAATCACAATCTTGTCTTCATTATCGATTGAAATAAAAGATAAATTCAATTTCAATTTGAAAATGACGAATAAAAATAAATCAATAATCCCTATCGGGATCCTTTTTTATTTTTTTCCCTTTTTTGTCACAAAAAACTGAGTAATTAGTTGCCATCATTACAGAAATGTCATTAAAATTAGAAAAAAATTAATATCTCGAAAACTAATTCCAATTTCAAAATTCTATTACCAGTTTTGACATCCGCGGATTTTTATGGACAATTGGTATTAATTTCACCATCAAGCGTTTAATATTTTATTAAAAATAGCCCTGAAACATAATCAGTCGTTTAATCAGTCGTTTCATAAAATCGTTTCATAAATTCGTTTCATAAAATCGTTTCACAAATTCGTTTCATTAGGATTTTATATAAATAGGGTAGATTCAAATAAATGTTGTTCAAAATATTTCTTACTAAATTTGTAATTAAAATTTTATTTTAATTATAAAATGAATATTAATATGCAAGAATATCTTATTAATAAACACAAAGGGGGGGGGGGGCTCTGCCGCCTACGAGCTAAGCTCATCAACCTCCGTTAAGACCCCACAGGCTCTAAAAATATGCTAATTTGTTCTGCTTTAAAAATATTACCCAATTACAGCGATTGAGTGATATGATAGTATTACGACCAATAGCAATTTACAGTGAGCAGGTTTCCATTATTTCCCTTCAACTGGGCAATTTTTAGGTTTACAAGGTCGCATCCACTGTTGTCGCGACTGCTGACGGCTGTTTCCGAGATTGATTAAATAAGATATATCACACATTTGAAAATTAGATGGTGTAAAAAATTAAATAAAAACTGTCGCTGTCTCCTTCATTTTTATAATAAAATGTTTTTTTAGATGATAGAAAAAAATCGTTTAAAATATGACGTTTTAAAAATGTTCTTTAAATATGACGTAATTTTCGCTCATTGAATGCTTTTCGCACATAATATTTTATTTCTTAATGTTTTCTGTGTTTTTTCATATTCACGTGTAAAAATAAATTAAAAAATTATTTTGCTGGTGTAAAACATTTAGAAAATTTGAGTAAAGTTTCCAGCGGTTCTAGTGTTAGTGAGAGAAATTCTGTGATTAAATAAGACAATAATTGCAATTAGAAAATATTGGTATTTAAATTGCAGATGACTTTGCGTTATGCACATCAGTGAAATAGTAATAAAAAGTCTCATTCAGCGCAACATGTTTGCTAAAACTCAAAATTTAATGCTCTCATTTAAAATACTTTTATTTAAATATATAATTTTATCAGCAAATTTAAATAGCTCAGTTGTGGTGTTTGTATATAAAAGTTTGTTATTGAGTCCGCTGCCGAATATATATTTTTAATTCTATAATTAACAGAGCATTTGATATTCAATGTTTGGAATATCATAGTAGAGGTTTATTCCAGCAGAGTGCAAAATGCCCGTGGCAGGACCTGAACATGGGTACTGTGGCTTGCCGTGCCAATGATCTTCCTACGGAACTACCGGAACGATATCCTGGCTGGCGTAATTCACTCTTATTTGTTGGGCTTGGCTGCGAACTGCAGCGCTAATTCCATTCGTCGGAGTTCTAACTGTAGCATTTACATGAATAAAGTTTGATATAATATGGAAATTCTTGTAACGTTCTTACTTTTCAAATATAATTATTGTAACTAACGTGTAATTGTTATAACTGAAAAATGTAAATAACGTCTGCACGCTCAGGAAAATTGGGCTGCAAATGTAAAACTATTGTAACTTTCAAAACTTTTGAACTTTTTAAAAATAAGAAGGGTCTTCTGCCTTGCTGAGGAGGCCGCGCTCGTGCCGGACTGTGGTGGTGCCGGATAATAATATTTTTCCCTCCTTAGGCTTACGGGTTCGTCCTGCCCCTTAACCATAAGCTGGTCCCTAGGTGGGGCGCTGTCTGTCTGTATACACTCTAAAAACTACATTTTCAAAACTGAGCAAAAAATACTCAAATCTGAGTATGTCGCATAATCAAAATTACTCAAGTTTGAAACACGTATATACTCATTTCTGAAAACATGCACACACTCAAGAATAAAACATCATGTGCTCATATTTGAGCATGTGCATGTTTAAGAAATGAGTATGAACCTACTTCTGTGTTCATTTTTTAATATTTCCATGTTTCAAAAATGAGTATGAACTGACCTCTATGTGCTCAGTTTTGCGTATGCCCATGTTTCAATATTCTGAGTATTTCTGGTATTTCAGAATTGAAAGCATTGTGTCGTCATATTTGAAACATAAAGTTTCATAACAAAATGAAAACATCGATTTACTCAGATTTAATAGTGTCATTTTTCTCAGTGTACCTTGTAACTAGGAAATAATGAAGATAAGACAGTACTTACAACCATCATATTTGTTATATAATCAGCCGGTTTTTACTTGTCACTTATGACGAAATTGCTAGACTGGGTTTAAAACTTCTTTTGGTTTAATAGCTCTTGTTATAATTTCGATGTTTAAAACTTCCAGTTTAATTTAAAAGCATATTATAGATGGCGTTGGTATTTCCGTAAACGATTGCTGCTGAACATACCCTTTGTCAAAGTGGAATCGCCTCATTTCATATTTCAGATAGTATAAATGCTTTCAACGTTTTGAGGCAGGAGCTTCGTTTCGCTTCTGTAGTGTTTTTCTTTTGGTTTTGAAATGAATTAGTTATGTGACTATTATAAATGGATTAACTTAAGTTTACAGTAGTATGATTTAATTTTACAGTATTTTTAAATAAGTTTTAGTTATAATTTAACGGAAAGTTAAAGTTGTTCTTATGAATTTTATTTCAATAGACTGTTTTAAAACTCCGTTTTAATCTGTCAAGTTATGTTTTATTATTTTTCCAAATATGAAGCTCGGTTTTTATCCGCAGGTTTGCTCTGAATTAAAATTAATGTGAATGTGTTTTAAACAGTTTTAAATGAAAATTAAGTTTACTCTGAATAAAGAAGTCACAAAACAAATGACTTTTTATTGATTTCGAACTCAACACTTAGCTTTCCTTCAGATGACTTCCAGGGTACTATTTTTAAAGCTCTTCTACATGAATTATCAAGGATATTAGACCTGTACTAATACAGTCTATTAGATAAGAATATTCAATGAAATGAACCTCAACTGAGATACACCAACCATTGAATATGATTTACCTGGTTGTAAAAACTTTCTTCTCTTCATTATACCAGAGAATTGTTTTAAAATTGCACGTGTTTGAAAATATATTTATTGCCATAAACGCCTAATTATATCCCTCGTATAGAATTTGTATTTAATGAAACGGATTCATATTTTTTTTATTACCGCAGAATACATCGGGCAGACTGATTCCTCTTCATTTTTAACACTTTCCAACCTAGTTCAAAAGTGTTTATGACTTCGGTTTGTCTGCCGCCTGCCGTCTGTCCATGCTCTAACTCCCGTAAATATGCTCGGATTGCTCTGCAATTTTTATATGTTATTGTCGTTATCTATAACATGTTCCCTATTTCAACGGAAGTGTGTAGCACTTATAGTTTTTTTACAGGGACATTCAAAATAATTCCGTTACATTGCGGTCTATGGAGAAAAATCATTTGCGGTTTATTTAAATAATGTTTCACTATTTTAAACGCATTGAAATTTATATATATCACTAAGGTGCATTAGAAGAAGGTTAATATGGAATAGGGTGTGCATAGCACTTATAGTTACTTTACAGGGACAGTCAAAAGAATTCCGTTACATTACGTCTATGGAGAAAATCGTCTGCGGTTTATTTAAATAATGTTTCACTATTTTAAACGCATTGAAATTTATATATATCACTAAGGTGCATGACAAGAGGCTTACTACAGAATATTGTGTGTATAGCAGTCATCGTTCATTTACAGGGACACACAAAATAATTCCCTACTGTCTGTTAACAATAATTCCTTAAAGTACGTTTTAAGTTACTGAACGCGATTTTAATTTTAACACGCTTTTTGTCTATTACGTGGTGTGTATAAATTCTGTAGATCCTATACAGGGAAGCACAAAAGTTCGCGAATACATTTCCGTTTATTGACAGAAACTCCAGACGGAGAATTTTAAACTGCTACGCGTTTCCTAACTGAACTAAAATTTAGCATCCTATGTAGTATATATACAAAACTTTAGATCCTATACAGGGCTGAATAAAAGTATTCGGATATTTTTCCAAATATTGTATATGTTGGAAATTCTGGAAATTATGTTTTTAAATATGTTATGCTTTTTCCAAATTGTTTACTTAGATGTTATCTTTCAGCATATTAAACGGTATGATTTGTAAAATTATTTTGGAAGCGTTGGAAAGTGTTACATAATCTATGCTTGACGCATGATTTTTTGTTCTTGTTTGTTTTGTAATTAGCATGGAAACAATTTTTTTTTCAGATTTATCGATTCATATTCATTTTGGTTTTCTAAGCAGCATGAAAACAAATTCCAGACTTACTAACTTTTTTAGTATTTGGTGGAAAAACTTCAAACACCTTATTATTAACTCCTACTCCTTATAGATTTTATTTCTTGTATTCGCACCAACCTTTTTCCTACAGTTCTGTAAAATTGTATCGCAGTTGATGTGAAAAGTTTAGTGTATTTAATACTAAAAAATAAACAGTACATGAATAACCTCTTGATAGAACTAATATTTTTTAACGGCAAGAGATTGTTTAAAAGAAACTGTACAAAAATTAAATTACTCTAGAAACTGAAAGTACAAATATTTGTGTTCTTTGGAACAATTTTATTTCAATTCTAGAATTTGCTCTTTGTGCTATTATTTTTCACTAATTTTTACACCACCAAAGTGTATGTCTGTTGTATTCAATATTATTTATGGCTTTGATTAAAAATTTAGCCCTCGTTTAAAAAGTAAAAATAGATTTTTTTCAGCTGATTTTGTATTTCAAATATCGAATGAAAGGAAATACAGGATTCTGGAAGATTAACATATTACAGTAAAATTACTACATTTAAGGAATGTGCCTACCCTCTGGGCAGTTAGGTTTTTAGTTAAAACAGGGAATTAAACTATGAATTCAAATAAAGTTTTAATGGAATTTTAATTAACCTTTCAAAATTAGGAAGTAATTAGTCCAATTTTATCAAAAACTAGCAAAACCCGAGGCTTTGCTCGCGTAATTCTTAAAAATGCCAAGTGGTATTCGTTGGCCTATTTTCAATAGAGGAGATTTTACTGCCACCTATAATTCAGAAATTACTAACTAAGCCAAACTAATTAAGCAAATTTCTTTGATGACTATATCACAGAAATTGCAATTTTAAATCTTTTCTGTTCTGCTCACATTCAAATTTGAATTTTTTTAAAAACTGTTCTATGGATGCATTTGTGTCTCTAACGTAACAGCCACGTAAAATTTCAAGTTTCTATCCCTAACAATTTCAGATAAATCATTGTTTGGAAGGTGTTTAGAACTTTTTCAGATTATTTCACTTTTTTAAATCGTTTTTAGCGAGCACTGAAATTTTAAAAATAGCCACCATGCCAAATTTCAACTTCCTATACCAGCAGCATCACTAAAATCGCAATTTTGGAATGTTTTTTGTCTCTGCACCTTTTTTAAATTTCGAATTTTGTAAAAACTGCTTTTTGGAAGCATTTACGTATAACAAATAACTGGTATGTTAAGTTTCTATCGCTAACAATTTAGAAAAAAACATAATTTATAACGTTTTCAGCTCAGTTTACACCTTTAAACTTCGTATTTTTAATAGACTGTTTATACCGAGCGTCTGCATCTTAAAAGTTACAACTATACTAAATTTCCAGTCTCTAATTCGAATAAATCCATTTAAATCATAAAGTAAAACGTTTTTAGACCGTTTTCCGCTGATTTCAGCCTGTTAAATTTTGATTTGTTTAGAAACCGGTCTTAGCGGCCATTTGCATTTTAAGAGTAACCACCATGCCAAATACGAAGTTTCTATATCGGCATCATCACATAAATTGCAATTTTAGCACGTATTTTTATTGCGCCGGTTTTTTTACATTTCGCATTTTAGTAAACTGTTCTGTGTGATCATTTACGTAAGTAACAGCTAGGCGAAATTTTCAGTTTCTAGCCTTAATAGTTCCAAATAAATCGTAATTTAGAACGTTTTTAGAACTCTTCTCGCGCATTTCACTCTTTTAAATTTCGATTTTTTTTTTCAAATTGTTCTGTGCGACCAAATCAGCAGCCATGCAAAATTTTAAGTTTCTACCCCTAACAATTCCATAGTAATTCAATTTAGAGCGCTTTTTAAGTGCTTTCCGCTCATTTCACCCTTTGAAATTTTGAATTTTTTTACAAACCATTGTTAGCGAGCATTTGTATCTTAAAAGTAACCGCCATGCCAAATTTGAAGTTTCTAATTCTGTTAGTAAAAAAAAAATAAAATCGTAATTAAAAAATTCTTTTTTCTTTTTCAGCCATTTAAATTTAGATTTATTTTAAAAAACTGTTCTTTGTGTGCACTTGTGTCTTAAAAAGTATCAGCATAATAAATTTCAAGTTTCTGTCCTTAAAAATTCCATAGAATTGTAATTTAGAATGTTTTTAGAACAGTTTTCCCTCATATTACTCTTAAATTTCGAATTTTTTAGAAACTGTCCTTAGAGAGTATGTATACCTTATAAGTTACTATCTTGCCCAATTTCAAGTTTCTAATCTCTTCAGTATAATAAAATTTGCAATTTTAGAACGTTCTTGCAACCTTCTCAGGGTAGTGGCACTGACATAAAATATAGCCTGAGTTAGAGCACAGACTGTAACCATAAATTTGAAAGTATTAGGTTTAAAATCGGTTCGGTAGTTTCAAAGATTCCATAGAAATTGTAAATGGGAATACATTTAGCTCATTTCACCCTTTTAAATTTCGAACTTTTTAGAAGCTGTTCATAGAGCCATTTGCATCGTATAAGTAACTACCATGCCAAATTTCAAGTTTCTAGTGACTTCAGTATAAAAAAAAAGAATCGAAATTTTAGAAAGTTTTTCGCTTTTGAACCCTCTTGTGGTAGTGGCCCTGATATAAAACATAGCCTATGTTACTTTAGGGACTGTTACCATTAATTTGCCACGATCACTTTTGAAAATGGTTCAGAAGTTCCAGAGATTTTATAGAAATTGTAATTTAGAATGTTTTTAGAAAGTTTTTCGCTCATCTAACCTTTTTAAATTTCGAATTTTTTTACAATTTGTTCTTAGAGAGCATTTACATCGTATAAGTAACTACCCTGCCAAATTTCATGTTTCTAGCTTCTTCAGTATAAAAAAAATCGAAATTTTGGACGTTTTTTCGCTCTTGCACCCCCCTGAGGTTTGTAGCACCGACATAAAATGTAGCCTATGTTACATCAGGGAATGTTGCCACCAATTTGCCACTATCAATCTCGAAAACAGTTCTGTAGTTCCAGAGATTCCATAGAAATTGTAATTTAGAATGTTTTTAGAACGCTTTTCGCTCATCTCACAGTTTTAAATATCGATTTTTTTTAGAATTTAATATTAGAGAGCATTTACATCTTATAAGTAACAACTATGCCAAATTTGAAGTTTCTAGCTTCTTCAGTATAAAAAAAAATCGAAATTTTAGAACGTTTTACGCTCTTGCACCCCCCTGTGAGTAGTGGCACCGACATAAAATATAGCCTCTGTTACAGTATGGACTGTTACCATCAATTTGCCCCCATTACTTTTGAAAATGTTTCTCTAGTTCTAAAGATTCCATAGAAATTGTAATTTAGAATGTTTTTAGAACGCTTTTCGCTCATCTCAACGTTTTAAATTTCGAATTTTTTTAGGATTTGTTCTTAGAGAGCATTTACATTGTATAAGTAACTACCATGCTAAAATTTATTTTTTTAACACCTTCAGTATAATTAAAAATTGAAATTTTAGAACATTTTTCGCTCTTGCGCCCCCCTGTAAGTAGTGGCACCGACATAAAATATAGCCTATGTTGTAGCAGGGACTTTCACCATTAATTTGCCACCATCAGTTTTGAAAATGGTTCTGTAGTTCCAGAGATTCCATAGAAATTGTAATCTAGAATGTTTTTACATTGCTTTTCGCTCATTTCAACCTTTTATATTTCGATTTTTTTTATTTTGTTTATAGAGAGCATTTACATCATATAAGTAACCAGAATGTTAGAATTCGAAAGTAGGCTTAGCATAGAATATTTATACTAACCTTCTTATAACTTTTCATGGGCTGCATCTACACGATGCTGGGCGTTAATGAATAAGAGTCCAACTTCAGAGTTCATAAAAAGATCCATTTGCATTATAAGAGTACATTTAATTCCATCTACACGAGTACATCTTACATGTTACATCGAGATAAAACAAAAAACTCACATACACTCTCTAAAACAATTCTTCTAACAAAATTTACACTTTTCATATCACGCACAGCGCGTGCTACTAGTTTCATTTCACTTCATTTCTTAACATCCTCCCCCCTTTGAAACTTGGGGAGAGTTTCAAATACATAACAATTGTTATTAAAAAGATCCAACTTCTGTGGAGCCTTTACACATCTTCCAGAAGAGGTATATTTCTTGATTATGACACTATCAGGAGAAGATATATTTTCATGATTGAAATATCCACTGGAACTAGATTTCTCTTCACCCGACCTCTTAAATGCAATTTCATTCTTTTCATTTGAATATACTTCCAAAGGGAAGATGCGCTGCACTGGACGTAAAATAGTGCTGTGCTGAGTTTTTAACTTAACCGTGAGAACCTTACTATCCCTTCCAGGAATTAACTGAATGACTTTAGCTAAAGGCCAAAATAAACGCTTTTTGTTATCATCCCCAATCAAGACTACCTCTCCCACTCGCGGCTCACGTGTATGTTTTTCAGTATGTTTTTGAACTAATTCACTGAGGTATGCCTTCCTGAAACGTTGCCTAAAATCGGTAAGAAGTTTAGCTCTATAATTCAGTCTTTTCCTTAAACTTCGCGAATCTAATTCGACAATATCCGAATTGCTAAAACATCGATTTTCAGTGAGAAACATAGCGGGCGTAAGAGGAACTAGCTCCAGTGGGTCCTCCGAAATATAGGTTAGAGGTCTGCAATTAATTATAGATTCACAGTCACATACAAGTGTATTCAATTCTTCATAAGTTAATACTGATTTGCCTAGAGTACGTATTAACAATTCTTTTACAATGCGAACCAACCTTTCCCACCAGCCTCCCCACCAAGCTGCGGTGGGAGGTATAAATTTCCAAACAATTTTATGCGTCATAGTTTCTCTTAAGATTTTATCCCAATTCAATTTAGAAAGTTCATTGGAAGCTCCCCTAAAATTCGTTCCGTTATCACAATAAATAGTGCTGGGCCTCCCACGTCTAGATATAAAACTCCTAAGTGCTAGCAGAAAAGCATCAGAAGATAGTGAGTTAACTAATTCAAGGTGAAGTGCGCGATAAACTGCACAAGTAAATAATGCTATCCAAACTTTCTCGCCATTTTTTAGGAATAGAGGCCCCGCTAAGTCTGCTCCAATAATTTCAAAGACAGCACAATCCGTCACGCGATCTGGTGGCAAAGGTGTCGGTTCGCTCGACAAGGATTTTGCTTTGAAACGTTTGCATACAATACAGTCAAACAATACATTCTTAATAGCTCTTCTAGCTCTAATAACCCAAAATCTTTTTCTTATTAAAGATTGCATTATTCTTATTCCTGCATGACAATTCCTTTGGTGTACAGATCTAATCAATAGCTTAGTGAATTCACATTTATCGGGCAACAATATTGGATATAAAAACGATTCTTGATCATTTCTCTCAGTTATTTTAGTTCTTACTCTTAAAATTCCATTATCATCTTTGAACGTAACAATATCATTCAGAGACCTTTTATCATACAAATAAGACATTTGAACTAAACGGATTAAATATTTTTCAGAATTTTCAATTTCATTTTGAGAAATATTGAAATCTTCACATTTATTAGATATTTTCCGACAGTTATTTACAAATCTCAAAATCCAAGCAAATACTCTTATCATCTTATCATAATTAGATATGTTACTTAAGAGCCAAGGGGGTGCGTCTCTAGCTAGATCAACATTCATAATTTTAACTTTCTTTCTTTCTAAATCTACCTCTTTAGGTTGACAGTCAATCGCGCCGATCGGCCAGCACTCAGGATTTTCCTTTAACCATTTAGGACCTTCCCACCATCGCGAACTAAGCATTCGTTGGGGATAACACCCGCGTGATAGAATATCAGCTATGTTTAAATTTCCGGGAACGTGTTTCCATGACTCTGTTCTGGTCAATTGCCGAATCTCTTTAACCCTGTTGCTCACGAAAATTGACCAATTCCCATGTTCTTTTATCCACCAAAGTGCAGTAGTAGAATCTGACCAAAATGTGATTTTTAGATCTGTCAAATTGATTGCTTTGATGACAGAATTCGCGAGTCGCGCACCTATACAGCAAGCTATTAATTCTAAACGCGGTATACTCAAAGTTTTGAGAGGAGCAACCCTAGACTTCGCTGTAACAAGTATAACCTTTACTTCGGAACCAACTGTTGATCTAGCTAAGACGCACGATGCATATGCCCCTTTACTCGCATCAACAAAAACATGAAGTTCAGATGAAGCATTAATCTCCAAATATCGAGGTAAAGCTACTTCTTTTAAAACATCAATGTTCTCCAACCATTTCAAAAACACATTTACAATATTACCATGTAATTCATGATCCCATGGAATTTTTTGTTTCCATGAAGCTTGTAGCAATAGGTTTGGAAGCAATGTAGTAGGAGACAATAAGCCGATAGGATCAAAAATCTTTTGTACAATGCTTAAGATTAATTGCTTAGTAATTTTCCTTTCGCACGTTAATGCTTCTAAATCTAAACAACATTTCAAAGAATCATTAGTTAAATTCCAAATGATCCCCAGCACAGAAGTATCCCCAACATGCTTATTGATATTCTTGCAAGCTACATTGCTTTCAAAACAGCGCAAATTGAAACATCCTTTAGACATCAGTGATTTCGCATTTTCAATAAACATTTCAGCTTCACCAATGTTAGAAACACCTGATACACAATTATCTACATAAAATGAACATTTCAATTTTTCAGCAGTTTCTTTAAATTCAGGAGGACAGTTTTCTAAAAGATGCATTATGGATCCACTTAATAAATAAGAGCTAGAAGAGACACCAAATACAACTCTACAATGTCTATAAACCAATTGCCCTTCATTACATGGAAAATAGAATCTAAGAAAATCTCTATCTTTAGGCATAACAGATAACATCAAATAAGCTTTTTCTATATCTGCAGTTATACCGATAGGATACATTCTAAAGCGATCAAGAATATCAGGTATTAATTCTATAATATTAATGCCTTTATATAAGCATTCATTTCAGGAGGGTTTTCCTTTCTCAGAAGCAGACGCGTCGAATACAGGGCGTATTTTTGTGGTTTCCTTATCTAACCTGATTACAGGCCTGTGCGGTAAATAATGACAATTATTACTCAATTCGTTTTCCGGGACACGTTCAACAATATTCAAATTTTCCCATTCCCTGAATACTTCTTGATATTCAGTGAGAAACCCCCCACATTTCAATTTATTCATCATTTTTTCATATCTCTTCCAAGCTAAAACTTTATTATCGCCTAAGTTCTTAGAGTCACATTTCCATGGTAGCCCTATTTCATATCTGCCATCGGGAAGAATTTTCATTTTATCCTTAAAATCGTTTAAATCAAAATCTCCCCCCTTTTCTAGAATGGGGTCAGAAATTCCTATAGTTTCAAGTTCCCACAATTCGTTCAAAGAAACATTTCTAACATACATAGACAGCGATGTCAAAATGTTATGTTTCTTGCTACACTTTTGTTTTCCCATAACTGTCCAACCGAGCTTGGTTTCTATGGCAGTCAAGTCGCAGTTTAATTGAAGTAAATTACCTGTCAATAATTTCCCTATCATATCCGCCCCTATCAAAAGATCAATTTCAGTTTCCTTACAAAAATTATCAGTTAGATTAATTTTATTTATTTTCAGCTCATTTAATATTCTATAACCTTTAATTCTAGGGACAAATCCGCAAATTTTTCTTTCGGAAAATACTTCAAAACTAAACGCATTATCTCCTTCTAATTCACTCAGTTCTATGGAAAATACATCATGTCGTTTGGGCTTCGTTTCATCCCCCCCCCGAACAATGCGTGAATAATTGTTTCTTTTCTTATAGGACGCATTTTTAATAATCTCGTTATTCTCTGACTAACATAGCTACTTTGGCTAGCAGTATCTAAAAGCGCGCGTACAATCTTTTGGCGACCTTGCGACCTAATGCGCACGCCAAGCGTTTGCATATACACAACTTCATTTCTATTACAATTAGAAAGAGAATTTTCTGATTTCAATTTATCATTTACATCATATTTTCTATTTTGTTGTTGACACATTATCTCAAAATGAGGTTTATTACAATGGGTACATTTTAACTTACGTTTAATATTACAATTTTTACTTAAATGACCAACTGTTTGTAAGCATGAAAAACATGCACCTTTTGTTAACAACAATTTTTGTTTATCAGCCATTGACATCTTTCTAGCAGTAAAACACTTTTCACTCGAGTGAAATTTTTCACAAAAAATACAATTGTTTTTCTTACCTTGGTTTTCCGTACTCACCAGTGCCGATGCGGTGGCTAGTTCAGATTTATCGGAAATTTCAGATAAAGTGTCTCTTTTTCTGAGATTAATCGAGCTAAAACCTTTTCTCGCCAGAGAAACTATTTCGTCTCCTTGGACTTCTTGGCGAAGAAAGTTCATCAATTGCTCTAAAGTTCGTGAATTCTTCCTGGCAGATGTATCATGATTTCTGTTTCTTTCCCAAGTTAACAGAATTTCTTCCGGCAAGCAACTTTCGACCAAAGGCGTCAGAAAGTCTCCAAACTTTTCTTGAGTTCGACCCAGGCTTTCTAAGGCTCGGAGTTTACTTTCTAGTTCGTCATATAAAGAGGCCAAATCAACTTTCGTTTTTCCCGCAGTCGCATTTCTCATTACGAGGGTTAACAACTCTCTTACATATATCTGTACAAGTAGATCATCACGTCCAAATCTTTCTTTCAATTGCTCAATTGCTTTCGGATAATTTTCGGCTGTCGCTGGATAACTTGATATTAATCGCTCGGCCTTTGACTTGGGTTCCATGGATTGCAATAAATATTGCATTTTATCTTCTTCCGCAATAGAGTTGCCTTCGTGTATTTTCTTAAACTGACTCCAGAAGGATAAAAAATTCTTTGGTTCACCATTAAATCTCTTCAGCTCAATTTTCGGCAACTTGAACTTTCGTCTTTCATTTTCACTAGGAGATTTAGAGAACTGCATCTTTTCGTCAATACGTGAAAATGATTCTACGTATTTTTCTCTATATTCTTCCGCTCCTCCAAAATCCTCCGTATATACATTTTCATCTTCATCTTTCAAAAGAATTTCCGAAATTTCGCTTTGGCAAGTATCCAATCGCTGGAATTTGTCTATGAGTTGAGATTTCAAAATGGAAAGCTCTTTGAATTCACTTATTTCTTTAGTCAATTCAGCTTCAATTTTATTAGCTGTGACAGTAAAAGTAGTTCTTAATCCTTTTCTTTGTGTTTTTAAGCTATTTAAATTCATCTTCTCAAATTAATCAATTCAAATTCAAAAACACCCGTCCCGCCGAGGGTACCAAGTTTTTATGTTAGAATTCGAAAGTAGGCTTAGCATAGAATATTTATACTAACCTTCTTATAACTTTTCATGGGCTGCATCTACACGATGCTGGGCGTTAATGAATAAGAGTCCAACTTCAGAGTTCATAAAAAGATGCATTTGCATTATAAAAGTACATTTAATTCCATCTACACGAGTACATCTTACATGTTACATCGAGATAAAACAAAAAACTCACATACACTCTCTAAAACAATTCTTCTAACAAAATTTACACTTTTCATATCACGCACAGCGCGTGCTACTAGTTTCATTTCACTTCATTTCTTAACACTACCATGCCAAATTTTATGTTTCTAGCTCCTTCAGTATAAAAAAAATCGAAATTTTATAAAGTTTTTCGCTTCTGCACCCTCCTGGGAATAGTGGCACCGACATAAAATATAGCCTATGTTGGAGCAGGGGTTGTCACCATCAATTTGCCACCATCACTTTTGAAATCGGTTCAGTAGTTCCAGAGATTACCCCCTACAAACAAACAAACAGACAAACAAACAATCTTTACTACTTTATACTATTAGTATAGATTTACATTTATGGCAAATATTCAATAACAAATTCTAACCAATATATTTCAACTTTTTTTCAATAATATATTAGTGAATCACTTACCTGTGTAATATTTGGAATACCTCTTAAATTTACTAACATATACCAAATTTTGTCTACGCAACATGATTTTTTGTCAAAAATTATATATGTGTTTCAATAAAAATACCTCTTAAATTATTAAATGCATTCTTGCAAGCTATATTTTTCTTCTTAACATACCAATAGATGAGCAAAACCTTGTGATAAAATTTTTTTTCAATATCCTTAAAACCTTTTAAGGAATTATATTTTTCGTATTTTTTTTTTTTATATTTGTTCCGGTTTCAGAAAGTTCATTTCGAAATTATAATTAGGGGTAGAAGTTTGCTTTTTATTATCGTTGAACAAAAAGTAAAACATTTCTAGAATCCTAAATATTTAAACTTTAATTTAAAATAATTTAAAAAAATCGAAATGTTTGGGAAAAATAGCAATTTTGGGGTAGACCTTGATATTGATAAAAGCTTCTTTTTATGAGTCTTGCAAGCATAAGCAGTCTTCCTACTACTCCCTCCAAAGACTGAAACAAGTAGTCAGTCATCGTGTCAGACAACCTTGATAGTGTTTTCCATAGTGCGAATACCGTCATGAAACGATGAAACTACTGAGATACGTATATAACAGGAGTTCTGTGTCGGCGGTCAGAAGCTTGCAAGGCAAAAGTAAAAAGTAATCCACCTTGTAAATGGTAGATATTAGTGATTTTCATTTACTATTGAATGCCTAAGGGGGCCACTCGGCCCAGCAAAGCCAGGCCGTAGAGCGTTAGCACCTCCCCCGGGATGTTTCCCGATACGCGGGGATTCGTTTTGGGTGATTCCAGCCACCGGCGGAAGGGAAGGCACGACGCCGAGACCGCCAGCGCACGCGCAAACGGCCCTAACAACAACAAAAAAGAAAAGAAAGAAAATACAAACTAGGCCAAAGGCCGGCACTGCCAGGACAAGCCGAAGCGCGACAAGGGGCAGGCAAGAAAGCTAAAAACAAAAAAAAAGAGAAAGAAACTGAAAAAAGCCTGAACCGCTGGAGCCTGCACTCCCTCGCGACAGACAGCGGCAGGTGCAGTGATGAAGAACTTGTAGGTGAACAGTCCTTAACGCTCCTGCGTCATGACACACAGTTCGCGGCCAAGGCGGTCCTTGGATAATAATGATGCGCCGGAATCTGAGAAGCTCAGTTCCCACGCGACAGATGGCGCCACAAGTTGTTGCGTTGGAGAGATGAGGCCGCTTCTAAAGACTGCGAAGGGAGCACAGCAAGGTGCTCAAACACTGACAATTATTCTTCTATAATAAAGCTATACTTATTTAATTAATAAATTATTATCTAATACTAGCAGACTACGCCCGCTGCACGCGCTGGCAGGTTTCTCCAAAATAACCTTGAATCAAATGAAATATATCGGTGATTTTAACCTTGTATTTTAAAGTAATCTGTACCTTTACTTGGAATATCCTAAAATAACATAAAAACGGATACCTATTACACTAAGTTTTTTTTTTTTTTTAATACGGTTTACTATTACGTTTACAATATATTACTTACCATTTTCCATTGATTTATATGTTTTATAGCTACATATTTTAATAACGTGAATTAACCTATATTATTCACAACTAAAAAGAAATGGCGCATCTAGTATTTGTTGAGAATTAAATAAAAATCATGCACTCGTGACATCATAATTCACTTTTTTATTTTAACAGAATAATAAGGCTACTATAATTTGTGACTCGTGCTGACACATTGCTGTTATGATTATTTTTTACGCGTGAAGTTTTCGCTATGGTACTCCATTGCGAAATTTGGTAATTTTTGAAATTCAATATTTGAAAAATCGCATAATCAGTGGATTTGAAATTTATATCAAGAAAAATACAATTTTTTACCTTTCTAACGCAGTTTGTCTAATAATTTTCTGACAAATACTTTTCGAGCTATTAATTTTTTCAGTAACTTATGTTTCATTTTCCGAGGTTAATCTGTGGCAACGATTAACGAAAATCCCAGACGTCAGCAACGCATAGCTTTTTATTAAAGAGGATTGTAAGGCAATGCGATAAACAACATGTTTTGCCAGGCATGCAAACTAAAACTATCGTCTCTGTAAACTCCCGTCTCTGTATCCTCCCGCGCTGACCGCTGGAAATCATGTTGGGGAATAGGAAGACAGATCAACTGTTCTGATTCGGTGGTCAGAAGCTTGCAAGGGGAAAGAAAAAAATAATCCGTATTGTTAATGGTAGATATTAGTGTTCTCATTTACTCTATTATCCTAATTTATTCTTCTCTAATAAAGTTATGCATGTCTAATTAATAAATGCTTATCTAATGTTGTAAGGCAATGCGATAAACAACACGTTTTGCCAGCATGCGAACTAAAATTATCGTCACTGTGTCCTCCCGCGCTGACCGCTGGAAATCATGTTGGGGAATAGAAAGACAGATCTCCTGTTATATATGGAGCTCAGTGCATGCAACTTTCCTCGCTGTTCTTCTCTTATATTATATATTTCTCTAATTTAAAATAATAAAAAAATCGAAATGTATAATATATAAAATAACATATATTGCTTTGCGCCTATTTAAGTCATTAAATCGTTATCATCCAACCCACCTAATCATGTTACATGTCAGATAAAGCTATCTATAGAAAATTCTAAAATTGAAATAAAAAATTTTCAATGAATACAAATATTTGAACTTTTAATTTGTAGAGTAATTTAATATTTTTACAGTTTGTTTTAAACAATCTCTTCCCGTTAAAAAATATCAGTTCTATCGAGATGAAATTCATATAATTTTCATTTTGTTGTATTAAATATACAAAACCTTTCACATCAACTGCGATACTATATTACATAACTTTAGGAAAATGTTGGTGCAAATACAAAAAATCCCTGACGGCTCGGCCTACAGGCACAGGTAGATTTCGAAGGCGCAGACCGGGGAGCACCTGTTTATTAGGAATTGCGGAAGAAAGACCTATTTACCATAATGTGGCAGTTGGGACCACTCACTTCGAAATATGCCTCTGCCTGTAGGCGGACCCAGCAGGGATATTTTTGTTTTTAATTTTTTTCGTTTTTTTTTTTTTTTTTTTTTTTTTTTTTTTACCGTAAGAGTTGGTCCTATAAAAAACTTGTCAGTATAAAAGTTGTATATCATATTAAGAAGATTTATAATAAATTTAAGCGAATTTGATATCTTGGGAATTGACGAAGTTGTGATTTTTTTCTTCTGAAACCTCTATCCCCCCCCCCCTTGGTGGAATTTTTAATGAAATTAGAAATCTGTTATACATAAATTTTTTGCCCTTTTCCTAGAAGTAATAATAATTTTAAGCAGATTCGATGTGTATAAAAATTAAGAAGTTACGGGTTTTTTCTGTTTTCACCAAAAAACCCTCCATTTGCCCCTTCCCTTTGTTCAATTTTGCCCATTTACGAATTTGACCGAGATTTTATGTATTAGTTTGGAAGAGATTTGTGCAGAATTATGGGAGTTATCGTGTCCATAAAAAGTTAGATAGATAGATAGATAGATAGATAGATAAATAAAATTTTGAACTGGGGGTGGTTTTGGGTTCTAGGAGTCATGATCGGTGTAGATCTGCAAAAATTTTTCAGGAATTCCAACTTAGGGATCAATGTAATAGGTAGTATTTCTTACGAAATCTAACTAAAAATAAAAATATGATAAGTATGTTATCAAAAACTTAAAGAAGCTGTATGTACTGTCAATTTGCGCTGTGTTCGGGTTGCTATCTTGTTTTAAGCCTAGTGCTTTGGAAGTTATTGATCCGGGTAAAAAATCTTTGGCAGAATTTAGTAATAGCTTTGTTATCAATGGTAAGTTACAATAGATCTACTTTGATATTTGCGATATGCTCATATATTTGATATTTATTTTCAAAATAATGTTTATGATATTTTTGATAATATTTTTGATATTTTCTGTCATAAACGAATTTTTAAACTGTTATGGACTGTGTCATTCTGTAGATAAAAATAAGTTTCCTCCAAAAGTGACATTTTTAGCCCCTTCCCATACTCCAAAAAAGTACAAGATTTACGTTTGAAGCTGAATTTTTAAATACAGAACCAATAGTTATGTGAGATGTATTTACTTGAAAGATAATTTGTTATCTACTGCTTCATTAGAAAGATCTGTCTCTGGTTTTAATTTAGTTTAGTTTAAACTTTACAACAAGTTAGGGAATGAAAAGCAGACAAACTTACATTTATGTAATTTTTTTCAATAAAAAAAATATTTGTATTGAAAATTTTGATGTATAAAACATAACATTTTCTTGATGCTTGATACTAAATTTTATAATTTGTTTTTGTAAGTGAAAAAAGCAAATTGCGTTTTTAATTAGTTAAACTCCAGTTTTGTTAGGCAAGTGAGTATAAATAAAAGAAAAATATATTTAGATTATCATTTTTTTTAAAGTTTTCATGTTAAGTGCAATATCTATTAGTTTCCAACTTATATTAATCCTGAAAAAATATTTATTGTCTAGGATCACATAGATTGTTCCACTAGAGCACCACTGGTGCCAGAGTATTCGACCGGGAGGATCTCTTGCTCTTGGTTATAACTGGCAGGAACAAACCACTCTTGCTCGCTTTCGTAGTGGGCGCCTTAGAACTATGAAATTTTATGAGGGCATCAAGTGCTTCGAAATATGCACCAAGTGTTCCACTGAGCAGGCCTCCCACAATCACATGCTTGCGTGCCTGGAGCTTTCCAAGCAGGATCTTGCTGATTATCCCTTGATGGTGCTGGATTTCCTTAGCAAGTATAATATCGTGAACCTGGTCTAGCCCTGCTGGCCTAAGGGGATGTGCAACAATAGCAACAACATATTTATTAATATAAATGCTGGACGATAACACCTTGAAACATTACAAAATTAAAGGCGTGAGTATAAAACATCACAAATTTTACTGAATGGTGTATATAAATTTAAAATTTTATACATACAATAATATTTAAAATAACGACGTTTCGACCACCTTCTATGGTCATCTTCAGGAAATTTTTTATGTTGCTTTTAGTTTTTTTTTTCTTGTTAAAGTAAAAAACTTTAAAAGCAACATAAAAAAATTTCCTGAAGATGACTATACAAGGTGGTCGAAACGTCGTTATTTTTAATATTAATGTATGTATAAAATTTTATATTTGTATACACCATTCAGTAAAATTTGTGATGTTTTATACTCACTTCTTTAATGTTGTAACATATTTATTGTCATCCACAAGTTGAGTATTTTGAAAATATCAGGTATAAAATAAAATATCAGATATATTTTCGAAAATAATATGATAATTACGAACTCTGGCCTAGAATAATAGAAATTCACTAATTACAAAGTAATTGACAATGCTATACAAATATCTCCAGAAACTTGCTGCATTACACTATCTCAAAAACTCGAGTTAAATCAGCTTGTATTCAAAAGTTAAAGTAACATTTAATTTAACTGATAAGAAGGTCAATTTTCTTGTACTGTGTTATTTATGGATTATATTTTAAATATTCGTATGCATTATTCATTACTTTCCAATTTCAACCTAAAAGAAACCACACAATAAATTTCATGCAAATTACAGCAATATTTTCTATATTATTAACATGACAATGTACAGTATTTAAAATATTGACGGAAACAATCTCATAAAGAGTCTTTTGTAGTTTTATCTGACATGCAACATGATTAGGTGGGTTGGACGATAACGATTTAATGACTTAAATATGCGCAAAGCAAGCAGATTCTAGCGACATTAATAATTATTCGTGCTGTCGCAATTAATAATCTAGACTGAAACGTCTAATATAATTAATGATAATGTCAAGCCAGTAGATTCTCTATAAATTTATTCAGCTATAGTAAGAATTCGCATGTAATTACAAAGAGTAAGTACACATTACATTGTATTGTGTTTAGATCTTATTGTAACGTGTATTAATGAAAAAGAAACATATGAGAAAACTCGATCAAATATGTATTTTATTTTCAATTACATGGGTACTTAATGCCTAAAAAGGGGAAAGTTATAAAGAAAAAATAATTCTGGTATTTATGAAATTTGACTAGTTTTAAAACAACAACAAAAATCTTAATAAAATATACATTAACAAGGAGCATACGAAGAAATAATAAAAAAAAAATATTTACCACTTCCCAGTTATAAAATATTTTACACATTGTTTGCAAAAAAAGATGGATTGTGTACAATTTGTGCATAAAAAGTGAATATTTTTTTACAGTTTCAAAAGTATAGATTTTTGTACAAATTATCTGCTCTTTCATGCATAAAAAATGCGAATATGCTACGTTTTTAAAAGCTGTGCATGTTTTATGCACAGAAAAAGTGTTTATCAATTTTGCAAAAATTATGTATTTTTTATGGATTTATATGTTTTCATATTATAAGTTTGAATTTTTTCTATGCATAGCGGCTATTCAAAATCTGTAAAATTCTTCAAGGCGCATTTCTATTGTATTCTCTATGATAATACAAATTTACATAAAATGCAATTCTACACCCATAGAGAGGTGGGGGTAAAAAAGCTTGCAACACTTACAGTTTAACTATTTTTAAACACATAGACACAAAAAAATAGTTAATATTAACTGCCATGTAGTATCAAGCGGTGCACGCTCCCGCTACAAACGCAGAATTCTTAGTTACTCTTTCTATTACTGTTTTTAATTTACTCAAAAGAAATAAATTTTACTATGTCTTTGAAAATGAGAGAAAAGGAAAATCATGCTAATAAAAATTAGGGCAAATAGAGGTCAGTTTAAAACGGAGTGCCCCTCTTGGTGGTGAAAAACCGAACTAAAAGACTTTGCAGTGAGTATTCTGAATGCCTACTATACGGTACCGTAGGCAACGGGGACCCGTGTAGGAGTTTCGTTCGATAAGAAGTTTGTTTAGAACAGAATGCGTCTCCTGACAGTGGAAAGTAGAACTAAAAGATTTTGCGGCGTGTGCGCAGAACGCTTGCTATACGGTATCGTAGGCAGGGAGGACATATATCGGAGATTGATTTAGAACAGAATGTGTCCCCTGGCGGTGAAATGTGGAACTAAAATATTTTCAGGCGCTTGCGCCAAAAATGGCTATTATTACCGAAACGATAAAAGAAAATTACCGAATTGACAATACCAGACAACAAAATATTCTGATTTTCACGCATCTTCCAATATTAAGAAAACTACTGGAGGTATAGATTCTAAACTCAGAGTATATATATAGTTTATTTTTGGTAACTTTTCTTAATTTTGGCCAAAACCCTACTCTCCGTATTTACTTTCGCTTTGAGGTCCGTCTCTCAATTTACTTTCCGACGGAGGATCGGTTTCGTGCAGCGATTTTTAGAGTATTTTCGCATTTGGT
Source organism: Maratus michaelseni (assembly GCA_963931845.1). Lineage (NCBI taxonomy): Eukaryota > Metazoa > Arthropoda > Arachnida > Araneae > Salticidae > Maratus > Maratus michaelseni. The sequence goes on from OZ007588.1 coordinate 459,483,456, forward strand.
AGTATTTTTTAACAGTACCGTGCAACATCGGTCGGATCAGCTAGTATGAAAATAAATGTTTTGAATTTCGAATTATTTACTTTTTTACAACGTTATCCTATTGCACTAGATTAATTTTAACACAATGTACTTCGTGTTACATTGTGTTAAATTACACAATTATTAGTGCACAATTATTTGTATGGTTATCCTATTGGTTTAGAGAAATACAAGAACTATGAGTTATAAATAATGGATGTAGCCTAGAAGTGTTCGTATTTCTCCTGATCAAAGAGGGTATCGTTATCTATGCTAATAAAATAAAAAGAGAGCTCCTGACTGACTGACTGACTTATCAACGCAGAACTGAAACGGCCAAAGTCAGGATTACGAAATTTGGAGAGTAGATTGCTGTTATGGCATAGGCAAGCAATAAGAAAGTATTTTTGAAAATTCACTTCCTAAGGGTATTTCATGGGGGGGGGGGTTGAAAGTTTTCCTTAAAATTCAGCATAACAAATCTACAAAATAAATAGTTAAACGCTTAATTCAGATATTTTAAAAATTCAACCACCAATGAGTTTAAATGGGTGTTGTAAAGTTTTAGGTCATTTCGTCTTATTTCAGCAGCAGTTTAAGGTAAGATTGTAAAATACAGCGTAACAAATCTACTAAAATATAGTTAAACACGTATTTCAGTGAATTTAGAAATTCAACAACTAAAGTGATAAAACGTGGAGTCGAAAGTTTTAAGTAATTTCGCTATGTATCTCAGCTCCAGTTTTATGTAGAAGAATAAATTACAGCAAAATTAATATGTTAAAAAATAGTTAAACACGTATTTCAGACATTTTAGAGATATTTTGGCGATTCCTTCGGCAACATTGGCTATGAACCCGATTATCGATGATTATATGTATAAGACAAGTATTGATGATTTTGGATTAGATATTTTGTATAAGGTATTTTCAAATCAAACTTTTTTTTTTTTAATTTCTGAATATATATAGATCCCATACGATATAGAGTTTCGATAAATGCTACGCTATTTTTTTTTTCAGGAAAATCGTATATTTGTTTCTTACATGCCGAAAAGAAAATGCACAAACTCATTTATAAAGCCGAAGCCGTTTTGATTGTGTCAAAATTTTCTTTTCCCTTTTTTTTTTTGGGGGGGGGGAGATGTACAGAGCACCATTTGTTATGATATTATTGATTTTTTTTTACCTGTAAGGTCTTTATGGTTAAATGGGCAACCCCCCCCCCACACACACACACAGGTGGTTCTGGTAGCAAAAAAAAAATGTTGTCCTCCAATTCTTCCCGTTTACCCTTTATATCTAGCGAGAGACAAATATATATTATATGGATATACATATGTAGGAAAATATATTTTTACTTTGCAGTGGATACTGCACGAAGGCACAAAATATCAATGACTTACTCTTAAAAAACTATTTAATAATATATAATAAATGCTTCAAAAGCTTTAAAAATAGATTTTGGGGTCCCGGATATTTGAGTAGAAACGCTTTGAAATACTGTTATCCGTTAAACCCTTTTAAACTTTGTTAAAATATATATACTCCATTAAAAAATCAATGGGAGCCTCGCAAAATACAGGAGAACGGCCATTTATTTCTCACAACCGTTCTATAAGGCACGTACGACTAAGAAAAATGGATAGATGAAGAAATTTTCTAGGAAAACATGCAGGACGTAAATCATACTTTAACATAAATTTAAAATGTTAAAGTTTGAAATATTTCAGAACACGGTGGTTTTCATCGTTATAAAAATCGATTTTTATAAAATCCAAATTCAGTTATTCACATCATTATTTTAAATTTTTGTGTTGATGTTTCACTATTTTCTATAAATACTTAGTTCAGTTAATAAGATATTTTAACAATAGAAAATGCATTTAAAAATGAAAAAAATATATATATTGATTCATAAATGCATTCTATCATAATAATATGATTTGTTTTGAATTTCATTTAACTTGGTGTATGACTGTTCTTTCGCGTTTGAATTTCCAAATTATCCGCTTTTTAAGATAATATTAACGTATTTACAAATGAACTGTAGCATTTAATTTAGAAGTAAATGTTATAATCTCAAACAGTGTATATCAGCTTCATTAAGAAATAAAAGTAATTGGTGTGTAATAATAATAATGATAAATAATAAATAATATCATCAGTAACTAATAATAGTGTTAGTTTTGAATGATTGTGGAGTGATTTTCATTAACGCTTCTTTAATATGTCATAAAAAGTTATATATATTTATATATATACTAGCAGACTACGCCCGCTGCGCTGGTCGGTTTCTCAGTGTCTGCACCTTTACCTGGAATATCCTAAAATAACATAAAAACGGATACTTATTTCACTGAGTTATGTTTTTTTAATACGGTTTATTATTACGTTTAAAATTTATTACCTACCATTTTCCATTGATTTATATGTTTTATAGCTACATTTTTTAATAACGTGAATTAACCTATATTATTCACAACTAAAAAGAAATGGCGCATCTAGTATTTGTCGAGAATTAAATAAAAATCATGCACTCGTGACATCATAATTCACTTTTATATTTTAACAGAATAATACGGTTACTATAATTTGTGACTCGTGCTGACACATTGCTGTTATTATTATTATTATTTTTTTTTTTTTACGCTTGAAGTTTTCGCTATGGTACTCCATTGTGAAATTTGATAATTTTTGAAATTCAATATTTGAAAAATTGCATAATCAGTGGATTTGAAATTTATATCAAGAAAAATAAAATTTTTTACCTTTCTAACGCAGTTTGTCTAACAATTTAATGACAAATACTTTTCGAGCAATTCGTCAGCAGCGCATACCTTGTTATTAAAGAGGATAAGGATAAAAAACTAAACCTTTTAAAATTAAAATTAAAACTCTCAGTTTATTTTCTCTAAGTTTGAAATCATAATTATTTCGTACTTTTTAAGTGGGTTTTTCAGCCCAAAATTAATTACTTAAAAAACTCAAATTCAAATTAACTTTCAGATAAAAACTGCTGTCTAAATATAATTATCATTTATCTGATGTTTATGATGTACACTGCCTGGTAGCAGGCCGTATCATCGTCACAAGCCCATATAACAATAAAAAATCTTTAATCTAATTGCATTTACGTTTTGTGACATTTAAACTAAAGTTAACCCTTTAACTGGCGGTGTCCACAAAAAAGGACACCTAATTTTAATTCCAAAACTGATAAACGGCACCAAGAATATTTAATTAAAATTTTCCTTTTATTAAGTATCGGAAAATAAGCAAGTTTCTACTATTTTCTAATGAATTCGTTTGTAATTTCTGGTGTCAGTCCATTATTTCATCATTCTACAAACAGACTTACTCATCGCCGGAAAGGGTTAAACTGGCAATTAAAATTAAACTCAAATGGTTGCATCTTCGAAAAGAAAAAGAAACGAGAGCCAATTTGTTACATATATTATATATATAAATATTAAATATTTAAAAGAATTTATTATTACTAAATGAAAATATACAACTTTGTTAGAAGCAAATTTCTCTATTATGTTTATAGATTGCATTACAAAAAGTCGCTTAAAATTTCTACACTAAAAAAAAATATTTCAATTAAACAGAACAACACGTTTTTAAACAACATGAAATGAAATGAAATCACCGTCTCGTGGAGTGCCAACCGCATAAAATTTTTTCTTCACGAAAGGAAATGTTTATGGAAAATTAATATTTTAGAATACAGAAGTTGAATATTATATAAGAGATTAAAGTAAAATTAGTACAAAGTTAGTTTTTAACGTAAACGTTCACAAAGCAAATCCTATGTTGAACTAAATATTTAACATGTGTAGTTTTTATTTTAGATAGAAGGACACACAATGTTCTAAAAAATGTATTTGCACACATAAGTAAGAAAGTTACATATTTAGGAAACAGAAGGGCACATACGAAAATTAATAAGGCATAACGAGAAGTGGAAGGGCGTAAAAAATGTAAAAAGTCAAAGTCAAAAATGATCATGATGCATTGTGCTGTACTAATTAGATGTTTATTTCCATATTGGTAAATATGCAGTAACTCGAGCCACAATTTGGTAAGTTAAAAGATGCTGCATCGATACATATTGTATTTTTACGTGTTATAATCTCTATTGTTTCTAGTATAATGGATGGATAGTATAGCTTGGAAATAAAAATATATCTTACTTTCATTGAAATTTATTTGGATGTTTTCTTCTTGATATAATCTTGCAAGATTTGTGGCTTAACCATCCAAATAAATTTCAAAGAATGTAAGATAATTTTTCCTCCAACCTCCATCCGTTATAAGAAAAATCATATAGAATGTAACACATAAAAATACAATATGTAACGATGTAGCATCATTTAAATTCTCAAAAGTGTGGCTCGAGTTACTCCATGGTTACAAATATGGAAAGAAACATCCAAGTAAAAATTTAAAAGTCACGTGCGTAGTTTGAAAAAAGTACGTGAAAAATGAAAGGAGGACATTTCAAATAATAACTTCAAGACCGTGCAATTGTAAAATATTTTTGTTTTTGTTTTGATAATGGCTCCAATGGATCCGAAATATGTCAACAGTCTAATAAAACTTATTTTATTGTTTATAAAGTTTTTTTTTATTTTATGCCTTTTAGCAATTAAAGAAGTATATTATTAAGGTGTTATAATTTGTTATATTATTAGGATTTTCTCCGATTTTGAGAATTATGTTTTTCCGTGTATATAAACATATTAAAAATAATTTTTAAACAAACTAACATGGCTGAGGTTTTATGAAAACATTAAAATAGTATATTAAAAAAGAACGAAAAATCACGCATCAGTCGTATAGTTTGAAACACTTTCCTACATTATGAAGATTTTACTATTTTTTTGTCTAAAATGAAACTTTGAATGAAGATATATAAAAAAATAATAAATAAAAATTATGAATAAGAATAAGAATTCACAGAAAAAGAACACAGAACTGACAGAATTCAGTAAAAGTCCATTTTCGGTAATTGCTGTCCATATCTCATATTAGATCAGTCCACAAGATAAAAAAGCAAATCCAATAGTATCGATCTTTGTCAGTCCTTTAACCGAATTCTTTAGTGTGTCTCTGTAAACGAACCACAAATAATATGCACTCTGTAATCTGTAGAAAACATGCATTGCACTTCAGTGATCGTATTATATTTAAAAGATCATAACATCTTTAAAATGATCCGCAAATGAATTTTCCTCATAGATAATATGATGGAATCCTTTTGTGCGCCCCTGTAAGCGGTCTATATGTGCTACTTATTCTATACTCCTAAGAAATCATGTTGTTTAATGATGTTCAATCTCACTATGTTTGAAATATCGTAACATCAATAAAATGCACCGCAAAAGATTTTTACGCTGTGGCCAGATGTAGACTTTTTAATCAGCCCTCTAGGAAGCCTTTAATCACTGACTTTGATTGCCCTAGAAATGTAGAAACTACACTGTCTAGATTAAGAACTAATCAATATAAAGGAATGAAGTTTCTTCCTGATGGGACAAGAACCTATATTATTTGCAGGAATGGCCCGGAAACTCAGCTCACACCGAGACACATCTTCGAGTGTCCAGCCATTACCCCAGATATCTTAAAACTCGGCTGGTTACCGCTAATGGATCCACTTCGGGAGATCATTTACAGTCCTGAAGCACCAAGGCTGGCGGCAGTGGTCCTCCGGACCTTTGACCATATCTGAGCCTTTTTTTTCCCTTGACTTTTTTGCATACCCTTGGACACGACAACAACAACAACAAAGATTTTTACTCATAGACCGTAATGTAACGGAATTCTTTCGTGTGCTCATAATGTGCAATCTCATTATGTATGAAATATCGTAGCACCAATAAAATGCACTGCAACCGATTTTTCACAATAGACTGAAATGAAACGGAATTCCTACGTGTGTTCATGTAAACGAACTATAAATTCTAAACACTTCACTTTATATACAGAACAATTTATAGCAAATCTCACAAACATATAACATTTTACGGCAATCAAACTATATGTACGAGAGTTAGAGCATAGACAGACAGAAGTCACATGGCAGTCAGACAAACCAAATTCATAAACCCTTTTCAATTATGTTGGAAAGTGTTAAAAAAGGCTGCTACAATAAATCAGAAATTTCATGTCACAATATATATAAATTTAAAGCTGTTTAATCTGTTGCTCCTGTGGGGTAAAAAATTAAATATTACCCATCAATGCATCAATAGCCGCAATAATGCAAACTCAAAGCTTTAATTAATAGATACGTCATTTTGCAAGATTACTACAAGACTCGAGATAGAGAAAAAGAGATCGAGAAATATGTGTTGTTCCATGGATTGTACACAAGTAGGGTTGTCGATAATCCGATTTATATGTATAACAAAGGATTATAAGTGCAATTCAAAGTGAATTATTGTTGTATACAAATATATTATATTGTTGAGTCGCGTTATCATCGAATTATTTTGTTAAGTATGTAATAAAAGTTGTTTAAAACTTAGATTGAAGAGCTATAATCATTTCATAATTATAAGCCAAGTAGATATTTAAGTAACTGTGGGATTATAAATAAGAATACCTACACTCTGTATGTTTACACTCGAAAGTAATGTTAATTAGATCTTTACTTCCATAGTAAAAAAAAAAAATGTATATTTCTTTATTTATTTATTTGATTGTTTTTTGTAAACCATGTTAATCTCTATTCAGAAATCACTCAGTAAACTCACAAACTACAAAAATAGTAAATTTTCTGATCAGGGACTTCAACGTCTATTTTGAAAGACATTTTCATTTTCCTCTCACGTCACACAATATCTGACATACTGAAACTCATAATTTATTAATGTTAATAATGCACCTGTATGTGTATATTTCTACTCAAATCGGGACAAATCAATAGCGACAAGAAGGATACTTTTCCATCATGGACGCATTTTGTATATATTGCATTGTTATGTACTGCCGCTTTCAAGTACAGAGGTAGACAGAAAATACTTTACTTATTCACCTAGTCAGTGATGTTCCAAAACGTCCATTTGTAATTTAGTTATAACACATTCACTTATGTGTAAACATTTAAATCCATTGTGAAGTATTCCGTAATCAGGTCCACTGCTAAATGGCGTAGTTTAGCAATTGTGATTTGCAGAACAGAGTAGTTTTTGCGACAGTTTTTCAATAGCATTTGCATTCATTTTAAATTATATTGTTTTTAGCATCGTTCGGGATAGACGCTAACTTTGTTCATTGTTTTGATTATGGAAGTTTAGCTATTTTACATTTTATTGAAATATTTCTTCTAAATCTGTCGTTTTCTAGAAAGTCACAATGACCAAATTAGTTTAATAAATTTTCTTTTTCTGACACGTTATGTAATAGAGTTGCTAGGTTAATGCTGAAATAAAAGAGAAAATATAATTACTTTTAATAAACGAAATATAAAAGTGAAAAGTTAAAATGCTTTCTACTTTTCGGACAGATGTACGAAAATCCATCAAAAATATATCGATAATTTAGGATGTTTGATACATGCATTGACCAAATTTCAAACTAATCGAAGTGATATAAGTCTCCCTCTGGAAGATTTTAGCATTCATAATTTACTTTTTAAATAAATTCTCCAAATCCGTCAGTTTCTTTTCAAAGAATGATATAATTTGAAAATCGTCTGTATTCCCACAGAGAAGTATTATAACGTACAAGATAATGTTCTAAATTTTTCGAACTAATGGAACAAATTTAATCAAAAACTGTAACGCTAAATCCAGGCACTTTCCCAATATACCTACTTAATTATAGAATAATCGTATTCTTTTCCAATGATATCGTTCTTAATGTTTAAAATCTCTTTATTTTTACAATTTTTTCGTTGTTATTCTTTTTATATAATTGCAGTGATATACACAGGATTTTATATTTATTATTCCCATACTTTAATGATGCAAATGAAGAGAAGTCAATAATATATCTGTGCTATGTATGAAATAACTTTATATCATCTAATGCTTATTATAAATAGTTACTATTTAAAAGTATTTGTTAGTAGCTTTTTGTTGCATAACGCATTCAACAGTAAAATTGTCTTCCTTCACCTGCCCCCTGCACGGGGAGGGATAAGCACAGTTTCTTATACACAAAACAGGTGGCCATTTTTTTTTCCGTTTTCTTTCTAGAAAACATAACAAGTATCATATCAAACATATAGTCCAGGCATCAGGAGCTAAAAAGGGGCAAATAAAGGAAAACTTTGGTGTAGTTTTGTTATTTGGTTCCTTTATGTTTGGGCACTCTCACAGCTAAACCATTGATCAAAGAAAAAATAAATACATAAAATGTAGGAAATTTTATTATCTTTAATTCATATACTGTCGACTTTCACGCAGAACGCATTGTTTGGTAGTTATTTTGAAAAAAAAAAAAACAGAGAAAACCCTGCTTTTTACAGGTTTTTTTGTAAAAAAAAAATTTCCCGGAAACAGTTTTGTCGGAAAACCTCAGATTCGTGTTCAGCGACCCAAAAAACATAAAGGAACCAAATATCAAAACTACACCAAAACTTTCCTTTATTTGCTACCAAATGACTGGACTAATACTTCACACCTGGTTTCTCAAACAGCGGATTATATGCATATATGGCAGATGAATAAGAATGTCAAATGCTGGGGTATTCCACATTTTGGAATGAATTAATTTTATACTCATTTAACGGTTTCACTAATAAGAGTATTTTCATGAAAATAGAAAAAAAGACTATGTTGACGTAAAAAAATTTACCAAAAATAAGAGAAGGAAATTTGGATTAAAAATGATGACGATATTCTCCTCCCACTAGAGATATCTTACAATATCAAGTGCCAGACCCTCCTCCCCCTAAAGTGATAACGTTATATATGCACATCCCCCAAATAAACAGACACATCAAATACTTTTTGGTTTCGTCCTCCACTGATTTTTCAGCCGTAATTTATGAATTATAAAGTGATAAAAATATATGAGTGAGTGATGCAGCATGTAAATAGTAAATATCCCAGCATCTCACATCTGTCCGGCATGACTTCGCAGCACTGTGCAGTGCTGAACTGTCTGATCCAAAATCAATTAGCAACCGGCCAACTAAGAAAAATCGATTAAAGCAATAAGACGCACTGAAGCCACGTCGGCCTATAGATTTATCAAACACATCTTCGCCATGTGGAGAGCAGGCGAATCCTCGCCCCGTTTCCAGGCATCAACCCGTTAAGCTAGGCATAAGCTTGACAGGTAGGGGCCTGGTCAGCGGTCTAAAAAAAGTGACAAAAACAGGGCACTTCTGGTTAGGAATTTTTCCAAATAAACCATTCCCACGCATCTTTAACTATATCTACAGACTTTAAAATTTAATAATTTGCATTATTAATTTTAATGAACACACCTTGAATTTATTCTCTAGTTGAAGGGATGTTGATAGTGGCCATTTCCCTTAAAAGACTACCCGATTCTGAAATAGAAAGAAATTTTCCTATTTTACTTTCAAATTATAACGCTTTTTTTTTTCATTTTACTTGAATCAAGGAGAAATAACGATGAAAACAAAGTAGCCCCCAACATTTATATATTATAATAAAGCATACATAATTCATCTGGGATTTACATTTAAATCATTAAATATGTGACTGCAAAAATTTAACTGCAACATATTTTTTCATGCATATGAATTATTACCAGAGTAACTCATGCATACGATGTTTCTTCTAACCTATTCTTCAAAATATCCTCCAAGCGATACGGAATATTTTATTATGTTATTTGCATATCTAAAATCTCAATAAATCAGAATGTTTCCGAAGTTTATTTTTATTGTCCTACACATATGTTGAAAACCTAATAAATTATTATAATTTAAATTTCTGTATTTTTTTGTATTTTTGTTTTTCAAAAACTGACTTATATGAAAAGCTGATAACACAATGGCAAAATATATATTTCGATTTTGCTGAAATTTTTAAAGAAAGTAACGTAGGGGAGATGGGGGGATGAATGGGACATTTTCACAAAAATGTTTATTTTAAATATTTTATATTTAAGTTATTATAAATATTATATATCACATTTCATACATTAAGTGTTTGACTATACCTTATGCGCAATATTTATTCAAGACTATTATTATACAGAAATATATTATGAAATTAAAAAAAAAATTCTTCTATGTCCCAATCATCCCCACAGAAGGGGTGAATGGAACAGAAATATTTTCCTCCCTTTATTCAATGTTAAGGACTAAAAGCTGAAAAAAATGCCTCCTGGGCAATAGCTGAGAGATTGTAACATGATCTCCAGAATTATGTGTTAGCCAATCATATTGCACTCATCTCAGCTTTACCTTAAAAGGCCTATAAACGGAAGCATTCAGTGGCTGAAGACGATAACTACAATGAGGAGGAAATGTTAAAAGAATAAATGCCATAAATTATTACTATATCAAACTATATAATATTATTTAGGTAATAAATATATTTTTCAGCATCCTATAGGGGTGAATCAGACAATCCCATTCATCCCATTTGAAATGTCCCAATCATCTCCATGATGCATAAGGTAAAGCTAGGATAGTCTGCGCACAATTCAAAAGAATAGCAGTAAAAAATCTAAATATTAATTTTTTTGCTAAACTATACATGAATAATTTTTACTTCATTTGTTTTTTATGCATTTCCATTGCTATTTTGTTGTTATGTTGCAATTTAATAGAACAATTGTAATAAAACCAATAAAGTTATTTTGCGCAATCTCTCCTTATAGGGTTGGTGTGATTGCGCACATGGATAGGAGAGATTGTTACTAATAATAGCTACAATTAAATTGTTAACAATAATAATTACACTTAAATGACATTGCTGTAAGGTTTTTGTTAACAAATTTTATTGTATTGGGAGTGAATATTTCAACCTAATGCTTAAAGAACCAGAAAAAGGAAATAATTTTAAAAACGATTAAAAAATTTTAATTAAAGAAAAAAAATAAAGAATCAGAAAAAGCAAGTCCAGATAAGATTACAAAATAAAATTATGTAACTTAATAACACGTTTAACTTAAAATTAGTCCATTTTCATTTTTTATTTTTTTATGCAAATTTACCAATAAGCTGCGTAATCTCTCCTAGCATGGGAACTAATGGAAACAATGCGCCATCTCTCCTAAGTCACAAATGCGCAAACTCTCCAATTTCGGTAGGAAAAATTGCGCGGCCTTTTATTTAAACATGGCCGCTACTAAAACGAACCGTCGATATTCACATTGTTAGTCTAGATTAGTAGCTTATGAGAAATCGTTTAAGTTTAAAATATTTTATACTATTGACATTGTATAGAAATTCTGATGAATAGCTATGAAAATTCAAGCACTTACTTTGGGAAAACAAAACAAAATAGCAATACTTTATCTTACACGCTCAAAGCAATCAACGTGCACTTTCAAGTAGACACTCCACTACTGTTGTTGTACAACTACCTGGAGTAGCTGCGCTCTCACTCTACTCCTTCACCCCGAACCTAATTGTGCGCAATCTCTCCGACCGCGCCATATCTCCTGGCTCTACCTTATATTCAATTGTCAGCCATTTTGCATCAAAAATTATTTTGTCACAATGGTTAATATTCAGTCATTTTAATTACCAATATTGAGCCTTGAAATACAAAACTACAACATATCTTAATTATTTAGATTGCATAAGATATTTAAGTAACTACAAATGTAAAAAAAAATTACTTTTAAGCAAAGTTTTCAGGAAATGATAATTTGAAGGAAACTGAAAACAGCCATGTGGTCTTTCTTTTGGTTCTGAAGCACACCATGGTAGTGAAATCTATGAGGATAGGAAGCAACTAAACAAAAAAGTTTATTTCCTGAAATATTGAGAACGTCCAATCCACCCTTCGTCCCATTCCTCCCCCATCTCCCCTATAAGAAATGGAAATTAATAAAGTTTGCTAAACCAAGCACAAAATACAACTTTGAAGAAAACTTCTTTCACATTTTGATAGCTATTTCTAATGTAAATCGTTCATAAATAATGCGAAATTTTTTAATGCTATTGTAAAGATGTTGTAGACTTTAGTTAGCCGTGAAAAGTGATCTTGAAAATATATAGTGGGAAATATTTAATGCAGGTTCTTTTAGAAAAAAATAAAATAATCCCTTTCTGGAAGAAAGATTGAGTCGAATACATCCATGAAGATTTTGAAGAACTTTTAATAAAAAGCACAAGCACAGCAGCATAAAATAGGCGAGTGGGTGGTGCCTTAATGTTCGTACAACAGACTTACAAACTACATGTTTTCAGGCCGGCAATCAGAGAAGGAACCCTGATACACATACGCTGTAAATTTCTTCGTTTACATTTTTTCTGGCATCATACATTTGGCGAGAGTGCATGAATCAAAAGTATCCGTTAATAAGGAACATATGGATAACTGTTTGAACTTATCGCCAAAGTAGCAATTTTTAACAAGATTAAATACCGCCAATAATTACGTTACTGAAGAATTTTTGCATCCCATGAGAAGTTCCTAGATAGACAAAATAAGGAGTGCTGAATAACCTTTTATGAATCAGAAAGAAACAACTGCATAATGAAAAAAATATAACGAATGTGAAAATGAATAGAGTTAATTTGGAGGCCGAAATATTTCTTGAAGTTTTTGTTTTTATCCGATTTAAGCGTTTGATCGCACGTCAGGACTAAAGATGGGAATTTGCATGGGAGCAGAAAAGCTGATCTAATTCTTTTATTTGTTCTGAATAAGAACGCAAAGAGCTTAAATAACATTTATCAAAACTTTAATAAATGAATTATAGAAAGAGAAATTTATTAAAGTAAAAAAAAATAGCTAATTTAAAACTATATGTGATTTCACATCACATATATCTCCCCTTTCACCGGAAAAAAAAAACTGTAGAACGAGGGAGTAGAAGCGATCATATGCTCTCGCCAATACATCTTGAATAATAAATTGTCACTCAAAATATAAATTTACACAAAACAAAAAGTAAGAATATATATTTATAACTAACACATAATAATGAAAACTTGGCACACACCCACGAACACAAATAATACACAAAATATCTAGAATTATAATGAATTCACAAAATTCCAGAATTCAACATGCATGTTTTGTTTATAAAATGAGGTACCTCTTTATATTTAAATGTCTCATAAACAATCAGCTGCAGCATATGTTATAATATTATGTGTGCACACTACAATAATTACATAACATAGTCATTTAGACTAGTTATATTACTTGACCTAGATTTTATGTATAAGATAATCAGTCCATAGGTCATTTGGCCATATATTAAACTATATTCAATTATTTTAAGGCCTTTAAAATGAGACATATTTTTTTTTTATCAGCAGAATAAATTGCTGTACATATATAAGAAAACTGGAAATAAAGATAAATGCAAATAAACACATGGCATACTTGATTAGGAATAATAATATAAAAAAGAATTTGGCGAAGTGGCATATTTAGAAAAAAAAACTGGCATGAATTTGTACCCACAAATGTAAAATGGCATATGTTGAAAATATTGACGAAAAATTAAGGACTATCAAAAAATGTGTAAGAGTGAAAAAAAAAGTTTCTTTGTAGGGTGAGTGATCTCTCACTACAACTTACCGTCCACAACATATCAAATATGACACATGAATAACAACTTCATACGTTGTTGTGCAGGGATGGTAAGGTAAAAAGGTAATTCAACATTACATTGCATTTAAAAGAGTAAGAAAAATTATGTGAACTATTTAAAATTGCAAATTAAAAAAATAGCATATGTTGTATTAAATATGAAAAGCAATTTAAATGTGAATTAAAAAGTGTGACATCATGTAAAAGAAATGTGACTAAGTGTGTTAGAGAACTAGTGCAAGATGAAGTGTGAGCAAAAGAGAACATATAAACACTGTTCGTTTAATTTTGTACCTACATTTACAAAAAAAATTTGAAACTAAAAAAAATTAGCGACAATTGTGTAGAACATTCAATTGTGTGAAAAGAATTATTTGAGAAAGTATGTGTGTACAGTCTGAAAGCAACCATTAATATAACTTCCACCGAAGAAATGACTGGTACAAACACCAAAGGTTGCAATTACATAACAACTGTGAATAGATACTTCCACAAATAAGTGTAATGTATGAAAAATGTATGTCTTCAAAAATTACTTATATTGAATGAATAAAGAAGGTAAATTTACGAGCATTGAGTAGGAAAAACAAGGGATGAACTTGAAGTGTGACACTAACTCCGTGGCGGAAAATAAATCGAGAAAAGTGAAATTAAATTAGAACAAATAAAACGAAAAGTTATCTATTGTTTGTACTAAAATATTTTACTATTTAACATGTCAGGAATAATAAAAACAAAAAGGAGAACCAGTGACAAAAAATTCTTAAAAGATATATATAAAAATGTGACTGATGGAATGTAGTGTTATACATGTAAGAAAAGAAAATGTGTAAAAATGTTGTGTATGTCCACAGAATGAAAAATTGATGCCTTTATTTCAATAATTTCATGAAAGCGATGTGCACTACAAGAAGAGGAAAAATTTCCTATAAAATCTTATTATAAAAATAATAATATTGCCATACTGGCATGAGTAGTGCACATTTTTCATTTTTCAACTGTAGAAAAAAATTTAGCAAGAAGAAATGGTTATTTAATTTATTTTTATTAAAAAGAACATGTGATTATGTAAATATGACAGAAAATGTAGAAGTAAAGTAAGTGATGAAATTAATGAAAAAAAAATGGTTTGTTACCATGATAACTAACATTACCAAAATTGTTGCGATTGCAGTAGGTAACTAAGTACAGTGTTTTTTTTTACCATAATTGGTGCATATAGCGAATTCTATGAACTCCTCCAATAAATATATGGTATAACTAGTACCTAATTTAAAGTTACATGGAAAACATGATGAGATGATACATGTGCAGAGATTGTGTTAATGGATTATGTTGAATATTACAAGTAGTGTAATTAGAACCTAGAAGTAAGGTATATAATGTTAAAGAAATAGGTGTTAATTAAAAAGGAATGAATGTTAAAAGCACAGTTGCACATTGAATGGTGGAGCAAATACTTTGACTGGTGATGAAAAATAAAACGTGTAAATAAAAAAATGTGGGGTTTCATATTACCAAAATGGTTGTAGGATATGGTTAAATCTGTGTAAAATTAATCCAGGATTGCTATATACTTTACTTATGTGTAAGCACTGTAAAACTACTTTACCAAAATTTGATAAATTCTGAGAGTGCAAAAAAAAATTTTGTTTATTTAATGTAAAAAAATGCAAATAAATGTAATTGAAATTTTGAAATAATAAAGATGTACCATCTATACTAAAATTACAAAATTTACAGAAAAGAGTGATATAAACAAATACCATCTGAACTTGGAACAAATTTGGCGACCAGCACCACAAAGAAATAACCAAACAGAGACGGTAACACTTTCACAAAATCGTCCCCGGCCGTGGAACAATGAAATGAAAGGGGTTCATAACACTCCAAGAATAATAAAGCTAAATTAGTTATACCTATCTTAAATTTTAAAAAAGAAGAAAAAAAAAGTTTATCTGAACTATTAAAGAATGAAATAAATATATCGATGGCACATGAACGTTGAGTTGTGTGAATGATAGAGAAAAAACAGTATTTGTAATATAAAGAAAAATGAAAGGTAATGACTGATGAATTGAGTCAACTGGTCCTGTATTGGTGCAATCTTTTATCAAAACATAAACTAAATAAATATCTTCCTCCATTTTTTTTTTTTTTTTACATGTAAAGAGGTGATGAATCCATAGTGTATATGGAAATGTATTAATAGAGAGAGTGAATAATTTAAAATGGACCTTGCACTAGTAACTAAATTGTTTTGTTTGTATTATTGTAAGGAAGAATGCGAATCTTATAGGGCACTAGAAAACTTCATGTCTCACAAAGTTAAATGTAACTCTTTTATCGAAATCCATAACTTGAAAATTAAAAAAAAAAATGTGAGAATGTACAACTCTTGTCTTCGCTTTCCTCTATTTCTTTTAAGCTTATCTGGCTGTCATTGGAAAAACAATCAAAATATCTGAGATAGAAAACTTACAGTAGAGGAAGACTATTAATATAACTATTATTTATATTGGCTCAAATATACAGGATAAAAGCAATTTACTTCAAATTACTAATTGCTGCAAAATGTTAAGTCTTTTAATGATACTACACATCATTCAATATTAAAATAATTGACTTATATGTATAGCAAAGCTTTTCCAAAATTTAAAGGAATGTAAAATTTAAAAATTTAATATTGCCACATTATCATTGAAATACGCCAAACATGATACAGAAAATATATACATAACAAACTAAATGAATAAAATAACCAGTTTATACTTAATAAGGACTGATAAAATTTTATCTTGTGGAGAGCATTATCTTTGTTGATCTCCAATATATCCAAAATGTTTAAAATAAACAAACTTATGCATACCAACAGTAAAATATAGAATTTGTAGAGTATCGAATTTTATACCGTGATACTCCAAATATTTATGTATTATTATTGAAATATAAAATGGGAATTAACATTTCAATTAATTTTTAAAGGTATGCATAGTAAGCAATTTAACTAGAATAAAATAGCACACACAAAAAAGCACAATTCAAACATTACATAAAATGTTCAACGCAAATATTAAAATGAAACAAAAAAAAAATGAACCGCATTTAAAGTAGCGTTCTTCTCCCTTTTTTAAAAAAGAAAAAAAAGTATGCAAAATTTCTTTATAATAGAATATATCAACCTCAAAACATCTAAACAGCATAAAAAAAGCATAAATCAGAAAGAAACACATATCTTCATAGATAGATGAATAAAACTTACCTGATCATCTTTTTTCCTTTATTGATGAATATCAATTCAAATTGTTACTTTTGTAACATACTTACTGTATATTGGAACTAATTAGACGAATTATATCTATCAGTCATATCTCATAATAAAAAATTAAACAAGCAAAATTATGTATAATAAGAAAATAATAAAAACGGAACGTTTCAGTATTGACATCCACTATTAAATTCTGCGAATATATTTATGCAATAAGAACTAAAAATATTGTAAAAGGATTTAAAAATATATATATTATTCTATAAATATTAAGGTTTACTTGTAATTATCCTTTTTTTTTTTGGTTAGAAACACCAAAATGTCTTTTAATACAATTTCTTTTTACTATAAAAAGTTTATTTTGCTATTTAAAAAGTTATTTATATCTATTAAAGAAGAAAAAAAAATACATTTTTTTATGAATTTATCTATCCATATATATAGAGCACTTTCCTAAAAAGAAAATGTTATCAATACAGTAATTTAAAAGTAGTCACTGCAAGTCATGTCCAATTTAAAAAAAATTACAATATTCTTTACTATATAGTACTTCTGATAGTTCATAACGCTGTCTCTTAATTATATAATATTCACGCCGAATGCTAAAGTTTTCAAAGTACTGGCAGTCACATCAATTTAGTCAAACTAAATCATAAGAAGGATACTTATTCCGTGATTGTTTTTCCAGAATGTAATTTAATTTTCTGTCATACTTAACGTGATAAAAAAAAATACTTTACTGTGATATTTAAAAAGAAATGATCGTTCACTCTTTTTTTTTCTTTATCGAGTTCACTTGCTGCACACGAATCAAACATTTTTATAACAATTTGCTAATAAATTTTTAAGATACCTGATAAATCCATTGCTTGGCTATATTATTACGATTATCGATTTACTCCATTTTTTTTCTTTTTTTCGAACACTTGCGATGCACAAAAAAAAAAAAAAAAAAACGCGAACAGAACACAATTCGGATCACAGAAGCGACGAAACAACGGAAGTAAAGAAATACGGGCAAAATCGGCACATTTTCCATTTTTTGAGAAGCAGCGAACATTCTTTGAATGACTCATCGGGCCAATTTATCGCAGAGGCGCACAGTTATGGAGTTCCGCAGATTTACGTGGTCAATCCAGCACTCATACTCATTTACGGCATAAAATATGATTCCGATCTTCCGATAAAACGAGCGAAGAAACAATGCATTGGAGGCCCCAATTTTGAAAAGTTTTCCGACGTCGCCGACTGTAGGAGAAAACTTCGTTCACATATATCTCCACCGTATATCTCCATATTTTTGACACCATATACATCCATATTTTTACGGCATAGAAACGATGAAGGGGGTAGAAGCGTCTAAAAATCCATAACGTTTTGTTATCCAATGGGAACATAATAACCGTCAGGTCGAAAAGTCACGAAAAAGTCTATTATAATTGTCCAAACATTCGTATTTATAATATTCAGGCACCACCCAATAGAAAGTAAAAGATATCCAGATAGGGCTTGGTCACGGAAACCAAGTTATGTAAAGATGTTGTAGACTTTAGTTAGCCGTGAAAAGTGATCTTGAAAATATATAGTGGGAAATATTTAATGCAGGTTCTTTTAGAAAAAAATAAAATAATCCCTTTCTGGAAGAAAGATTGAGTCGAATACATCCATGAAGATTTTGAAGAACTTTTAATAAAAAGCACAAGCACAGCAGCATAAAATAGGCGAGTGGGTGGTGCCTTAATGTTCGTACAACAGACTTACAAACTACATGTTTTCAGGCCGGCAATCAGAGAAGGAATCCTGATACACATACGCTGTAAATTTCTTCGTTTACATTTTTTCTGGCATCATACATTTGGCGAGAGTGCATGAATCAAAAGTATCCGTTAATAAGGAACATATGGATAACTGTTTGAACTTATCGCCAAAGTAGCAATTTTTAACAAGATTAAATACCGCCAATAATTACGTTACTGAAGAATTTTTGCATCCCATGAGAAGTTCCTAGATAGACAAAATAAGGAGTGCTGAATAACCTTTTATGAATCAGAAAGAAACAACTGCATAATGAAAAAAATATAACGAATGTGAAAATGAATAGAGTTAATTTGGAGGCCGAAATATTTCTTGAAGTTTTTGTTTTTATCCGATTTAAGCGTTTGATCGCACGTCAGGACTAAAGATGGGAATTTGCATGGGAGCAGAAAAGCTGATCTAATTCTTTTATTTGTTCTGAATAAGAACGCAAAGAGCTTAAATAACATTTATCAAAACTTTAATAAATGAATTATAGAAAGAGAAATTTATTAAAGTAAAAAAAATAGCTAATTTAAAACTATATGTGATTTCACATCACAGCTATTTTTGTTTTTCTTTTTTTCAATTTTGAAATCTCTTGCACAGAAACTGGAATCCATAAAGATTTCTCACACATGCTTTTTAACATTATTTCTAACGGTGTCAAATGATACCTTTTAAAGTTTTGATTTGTGTTTATTTTACTTGTAATGTTTAAAGCTATAATAAGTATAAAAATAAATCTTCGATAGATTAAAAAATGTTTGTGTTTAATCTAAAATTTCTCCTGAATTTTTGAAAATTTTTATACTTAAAAAAATAATTTACGTTTATAAATTTGTGATGAAATTTTATATTATTTCTGAAACTTTTAAACTGATATTTCTGTTGACGAAAGGCAAAATTATCTAGATAGCTCATCTTTATAAAACTTACTATTATTGTTTCCATTTATGAATATATTTATTTGTTATCACAGTTATGAAATAATGCTTTTTTGGAATTTTTTTATAAAAAACGTATTTAGTTGACTAATACAAAAATTATTATTATTTTCTTATTATTATTTTTTTAACTAGATATTAAATGATAAATTATAACTATCTAAATGTTAAATGATAAAATATAAAAATATTTATCATTACAGACAGCATCGACATTTTTAGTTTAATAAATACGGAATTCATCGGAAGAAACATATGGTAAACATATAACATAAAATAGCATTATAAATATCACTATAAAAACAATTTATTTGCATGATTTTTTTTTCAAGTTGGAAGAATGCATTTATGTCCATATTATATATATTTTAAATTTGTGATAAATTATTAAAAAATTGGTTAAAAGTTGAAAAAAAATGTTTAATCATCATACGTATAAGAGCAAATAAATACACATTTCACCGTTGATACTTGTAGAATAATTCAAAACGTAAAATGATGTTACAAATGTCACAATTTATAAAATACAATTTTTTACATGATCATGGATATTTTAACATTTTTCAAGAAAAGCATAAAGAAAGGTAATATATATATATTCAATAATTTATTTGCGATACATAGCGTTCAATAATCATGAGATACAGTAGTATCTCGAGTGACGCTGCAAAAACCGAAAACAGAAAGCCCAACCCAAACATTTCCGTCACTCTATATATACAGCTATTTTGAGTTCAAAGGAAAAGGAAAACGCCGCCATTTAATATCTCAGCAAATATGAGGCATATCGTTCTGATTTTTTCACAGCAGTTTTATATCTCCGGTCTAACTCTATCCTGAAATTTCTACGTTTCTACATGCAGTAGATTTTAAGTTCTGGAAGTCCATTTTTTAGTAAAATGGGGACGGTGTACTCGTGTAATGTCGTCATGTTGTCATAGCGTAAGATTTGTTTTTCTAGAAATCCGCTCGGGCGATTGTTTTAAAAATTATTATATGATATTTATCTGTAGTCGCTGAAGTGATTGACGGTTTGCGAATAAACAGGAAAACTCTGGTTTCTTAAATATTCCGGTTACTTCAGCGTCACGAAGACCACGTACAGAAGACCAAGCTAATAAGTATTTGAAACGTATTCTGATATTTAACATCGAATTCTCAAAAAAATTAGATTCATTTGAAGAAAACCTTTCCCAGAAGAGTTAGGGGTATGACGCTATAACATACTTTAAAATCATTGTGTGTGCACCATGTTTGGTGATCCCCTTGTTAGTGCATTTTTTGACATAATATAGACAGAAACATAAATAAATCCACTGTTTGCAATATTTTAATTTGTCCAATAAATAATAAAAAAATATTCTTTTTACCCCAGTTCGCTTTTAAAGAACATGCATTGAAATAATAATGATAATAATAATAAAATATCCAAAGACTTTGTACGAGATAAGCGTGGAAAATCAGGTTTGTAATAGTTTGGATGAATTTTTCGTTCATCCGCCATTTTTCGTCCACAGAGCTTGTGCACTTGAGTTTATGGCGTTTCTCTTACTAAGTTGTATGTTCTAAAGGATAATGAAGTAACAGTTTAAAATGTCCGTTTTATTTCAACTATGGAGTACTTTTTTCACAAGTGAAAAATTTTCTTACTAGTGTAATTATTTCTCTGTTAATTATTAATACTTAATTAATACTAGTGTAATTATTTCTCTTCTGTGCGTTACTGATTATTTGTGCTTCATTTATCAGTAAGGGAAAAAAGATGAACGTCATAATCTTGTGCTTTATAATTCTTGAAAATTTTTATTTCACGTGTAAATGCTTCAATTGAAAATTCATTGCTGTATAAAAATTATAATTTCTGATTATGAAGATTTGCTAACTATAAAGATTTCAATTTTACATGAAAAAAATACAGCCAATTGTACCGGAACAAATATCCATTGATTCGCTATGCAAATACCGTATATTCCAGCTTATAAGTCGACCCCGTAACTTTTAAATGCAAATTATGTAAAAAATCAAAAACCCGCGCATAAGTCGACCCCCTTAGTTTTAGCTTAAGATACGGTTCGCATCCGAAGAAAAGATGGGAGAAAAACGCGAGCTCCATATGGTAGGAGGGATTCGCCAATTCGAAAAAGTGGTAAGTAAAAAAAAACAAATCAATGAAATAATTTTTAGTGATAAATTATTATTATTTGTATATTTTAAATATTATTTTATTATTTTTACACATAAAAAGCCGAATTTACAGAAGACTTGAATTTACTTCGAATTTACAGAATTTCGGCAGTATTTGAAGTTTATTTTTGTTGTTTTAATTGACTCGCGTATGAGTCGACCCCCCCCCCCCCCCCCAATTAGCTTGCCGAAAATTGTCAGAAATTCCTCGACTTATACGCGAGTATATACGGTAAATAAATTTTGTATTATTAAACAAATATTTGAATAAAGTAAATAACAAGAACGAAAAATCATGCGTCAAGCATAGATTACATAGCACTTTCCAACGCTTCCAAAATAATTTTACAAATCATACCGTTTAATAAGCTAAAAGCTAACATCTAAGTAAACAATTTAGAAAACGCATAACATATTTAAAAACATAATTTCAGGAATTTCCAACATATATAATATTAGGAAAAATATCCGAATACTTTTATTCAGCCCTGTATAGGATCTATAGATTTGTATATATACTACATAGGATGATAATTTTAGTTCAGTTAGGAAACGCGTAGCACAGTTTAAAATTCTCCGTCTGGAGTTTGTCAATAAACAGAAATGTGTTCGCGAACTTTTGTGCTGCCCTGTATAGGATCTACAGAATTTATACACATCACGTAATAGACAAAAAGCAAGTTAAAATTAAAATCGCGTTCAATAACTTAAAACGCACTTCCAGGAATTATTGTTAACAGACAGTAGATAATTCTTTTGCGTGTCCCTGTAAATGAACGATGACTGCTATACACACAATATTCCGTAGTAAGTCTCTTGTAATGCACCTTAGTGATCTATATAAATTTCAATGCGTTTAAAATAGTGAAACATTATTTAAATAAACCGCAGACGATTTTTCTCCATAGACGTAATGTAACGGAATTCTTTTGACTGTCCCTGTAAAGTAACTATAAGTGCTATGCACACCCTGTTCCATATTAAGCATCTTCTAATGCACCTTAGTGATATATATAAATTTCAATGCGTTTAAAGTAGTGAAACATTATTTAAATAAACCGCAAATGATTTTTCCCCATAGACCGCAATGTAACGGAATTCTTTTGAGTGTCCCTGTAAAAAAACTATGTGCTACACTTCCGTTGAAATAGGGAACATGCTATAGATAACGACAATAACATATAAAAATTGCAGAGCAAACCGAGCATATTTACGGGAGTTAGAGCACGGACAGACGGCAGGCGGCCAGACGGCAGACTGCCAGACGGCCAGACGGCCAGACGGCAGACGGCCAGACAAACCGAAGTCATAAGCACTTTTCAACAAGGTTGGAAAGTGCTAAAAAATAGTCTAAAACCTTTCGTAGGTCATTAACCGCTTATACACAAATATACAAAAACATTACCATCCATTTTGACACTGACTTTAACTAAAAATTCAAACACATTTTCAAATTTATAATATTATTAGAATTAGGAGTAAAACATGTGACATTTCAATAAAATACAATTCAACTTTGTAACGTTTCATTTGATACGATGAATGACAATTATAAACTAACTAATTAAAATAACTTCATTTTACGTTTAAATTAAATCACGCAACTAGCAACAAGCATTAAATACTTTCTCTAATTAATTAGCATTTCAATATCCACATAAATAATGGTTCAATATAAACCAAACATTTTAAATAGAGATGAAAATATTTTCTTTCGCATAACATGCTTTATGAAGAATAGTTTAATCATTAATTTATGCAGGTTTTAAATATAATATAATGTTACAAATTTAAAACATACGTGTATATGTAAATATTTAAGAAATGTGAATTAGATTTAAAAAATGTATTTTCTGTATGAATAGTATATTAATTAAATGAATATATTTTACATGTTTATCCTTTCAAATAAAGCAATGACAATGAATAAGAAAGTGGTCAAAAGAAATTTCAAGAGATAAATTGAAATTTACGTAATTATTTTCTCAATATAGGAGATGCAATTATTGAAAATGTTGTAAAAACATAATGTTAAAAGCTGAACAATCTGAGTGTATAATTTATTTTATTTCCCCATTTTCTGTCGATGATCGCCATGAAATATATAACAAATATCTTGAACGTCATCAGTTTAATAAAGCTAAAGATCCCTGTAAATAACAAATGGTTCACACCCTATATGAGCTAATAAAACCCATATTGTGATACTTAACAAGCTCCCAATGTGAATTACTTGTTTTTTGTAAAACACAACGAGGAATGAATTTTTGTAATTTCGAGAAAAGACCAACTGTGATCAAATAATATTTCAGTAAATAAAAGATTCATAAGTAAATTTTAGTATTTTTAATGTTTTGAAATAGCTCAGGCCATCTGTTGACGAAAGTTTAATTATTTTTAAAATTATTGTATACAAAATATTTGGTTTATCTGAATAACATATCACAATCTTTTGTAATTTAAAATTAGGCCGTTATTAATAAAATAACCTGTATATCAGGCAAGTGACATCATAACTTAAAAGGGAGACTTAAAATCTCCCTTTCAGAAATACAAAATTCACGTATCATTTATTATTTAGAGCATTTCTCAGTCAATACAAATCTTTAAACCAATAGTTGCTGCTATATATATTAACTTATTTTTTATGGAACAGTTGCTTTTTCTTTATGAATAGGAAATTTTTAAAGTCCTTTTGAAAAAAGAAACTCGAATATTTAGGAGAAACAGCATGTTCCCAAAAAGCGACTAAATTTCCTTGTTAAATCATGCAGAAGAATCGTTTCGATACACGTTACCTTTTTACATTCTCCTTTTTTAGCTAAAAACAGATAAATATTTTATTTTGTTTTCTTTATGTATTTTCACAGGCTACCGATTCTTTTAGTTGCAGTTAATTCAGTAAAGTGTTTAACTTAAAATGTATTGACATTTATCGAGTGCTTCTTTAAGTATTTTGACAATTAATGAAATAAAATGTTCTTTTCTTACTTGGAATACCCTCTTCTATCTTAAAACGTTAAGTATTTGTTAATGGACTATTTTTTGTTTTCAAGGTTAATCAACCTAATGGATATTATTGGTTATTATTGGAGATTAATGGATATTATATATATATATATATATATATATATATATATATATATATATATATTATAGTTATATAAAAATTTATTTCCTTCGTATCCTTCCATTTTATTCGCATTAATCTTTTAAAATTAATCTAACTTCTGTCATAGTCAGTATTTCCTTAATTCTTAATAATATCTATTCCTATTTAAAGTCCTTTTAAAAGTAAATATCCGTATATTAATAATTATTTTATTCCAAATCTTAATCTAAAATTTAAGATCATTCGTAACTTTTATCAGTTCCCCAATCTATAAAATTCTGAGACGCGTTCTCATTTCGCATGTTTTTAAAGCCATTTTCTTTTTATTATTATTTTTATTATTGCTCTGATTCTTTCGCGCGCTTGGGATTTTAACTTATAAATTGGTTCGCACCAAAGTAAGGGATTCTTTAATGTTTTAGCCTCGCCCTCTAGCCTCATTCGTTGGGCTGGAGCTAGCTTCTCACTCATTGGGTTGTGCGCTCGTGACGTAATTCTGTGTATGTTTCCGCGGAGAGATCAAAACTCGCCTGCACCGGTCGGAACGGGGGATTTTTGACGTTTTCGGAAGCTAAACAAATATGTGTCTGGTATTTGTATGACCGTAGAATATTCATCTGGCCCAGGAACATCTTAATTCAATGAAGTGAAGCAACGTTAGCCCGAGGGCTATAAGTTTTAGACCTTTGGGAATCGTTTATGTGTTGTTCGTCTTCTAATAAATTTAGTTGTCTGGAGATTGGCTGGATTTATTGGAAAACTTTGGTGGAATCATTTCATTGCCTTCTACTTCGCCATACTTGCTAATATCGACTGCAACTTGCTATATCGTTGAAAGAATGCCATATTTCCATCGAATATTATTCATCGTAATATCTCAACCTCGTCAAAATGCTACAAAAAGCCGGCAGAATATTATGAACTTGCGCTGAGCTATGCCAATGTTCTGATGGACGGATGAGCTGCGAATGTATTGCCGGCTACTGTTGTACATCTTCATAGCGAAGAGTGTGCGTCTAGTTCTCGCAAAGAGTATGTTGATTAGTGTTCTTCTGATCGTCTGATAAACGGAGAAGCTGTGATATGTGGCTGAATGCGGATGCTGTATATTTTTTATTGTGGTGTGTGCAACTGATTCTCACCAAAATATGCATCGAATATTTCAAAAAGTGTTGGAATAATTTATCCCTGGAAATACCAGATTATTTATTTCATTTTTATTTCCATTTTCATTTAGATAATTTTTACCACACACATTATCTTTTTCCTGCCTCTCTATAATTTCTTTAACGTCCAGAAGAAAAGTAAGTGGTTGAATAAAATGTGAAACTGGGTTTCTCGACAACATGTCGGCTTCGACATTTGTGGATCCCTTTTCGTAAATAATTATTATATTCAAACATGCTCAACTTCAAAGACCATCTAAATAACCTGCCTCTCAAATGTTTAGTATTTTTTAACCATACAAGAGATGCATGATCAGTATGAATGGTAAAATTTACACCATGAAAATAATTATAGAATTTGTCTAACGTGTCAATGATGGCAAGACACTAACTCGGTAATATAATAATTCTTCTCATAACTTCTCAATCCTCTAGAGTAATAAGCAATTGGATGTAAAAAAATATTACTATCAGGTTGTTTTAAGACTGCACCTACTGCAACCTGTGAGGCATCAACAAACATATGGAGGGGTAACTTATGGTCATAAATTTTTAAGATAGGTTTGGCTATTAAGGCATCTTTTAATTTTTGAAAATAATTTTGACAATCTGTATTCCATACCCATAATGTATTTTTCCTGAGTAATCTGTTAAGAGGGACTCGAATTTCGGCATATTTATCTATAAACTTGTGATAAACATTGATAGATCCTAAGAATCTCTGAAGTTCTTTTACATTTGAAGGGGGTTTTAGTTTTTTTATTACCTCAATATTAGCATTAGCCGGGGTTAATGTGCCATTCTGGATGGTATATCCTAAGAAGTTAATTTTACTTTGAACAAAATTATATTTAGATACTAGATTATTTTTTAACACAATTTTTCAAATTGGTAAAGTAATCATACAAGTTGTAAATTTCCAACTGGACGAAAAATGTCCGGGCCAGGATTCGAACCTGGGATGAATTATGCCCTCCAGATTTGACCGGGATAGCTCAGTGGTAGAGCGTGGCGGCTTCAGCCAAGCGATCCCAGGTTCGAATCCTGGCCCGGACATTTTTCGTCCAGTTGGAAATTTACAACTTGTACATTTATATAGTTTAAGTTTAATGTTTTCACGTCTACATAATTAAAATATTTGGTTTAAATGTTGCATGTGTTCTTCTAATGAGGAACAAAAAATAATGATATCTTCAAAATAATGGTAAGCAAAGTCTATTTTGTATTTAGTAAGTATTCTTCTAAGGGTTCTATTAAATATCGGGGGGCCTAATTTAATCCCGAAGGGCAGAACTAACCATTCAAAGAGCCCAAAGTTGGTAGCAAAAGCCAATTTCTCAGTATCGGATGGATGTATGGGTATGTGCCAGTAGCCAGAGGCTAAATCTAAAGTTGAAAAATACTGTGCACTACTCAGTTTATCTAAAATTCCATCGATACGAGGTAGGGGTTCGACGTCATTTTTCATTATTGCATTTAATTTTCTATAGTCAACACATAATCTAGTTTTCTTACCTTCTTCTCTTTTCATTACTAATGTAACAGGGGCAGAATAGGGACTATTGCTCTCTTTAATTAAACCAGCATCTAATAGTGAATGAATTTGATCCGAAATCTCTTTTTCCTCTAAAGGGGAAGTTCTGTATGGCCTCAGAGATATTGGTAGGTTAGAATTAAGAAAAATACGTTGCGGTTCAATATTAATTCTCCCGGCATCAAATTTATTTTTAGAAAAAATGTCTAAATAATCCCTTATACTTTCCCTTAAAGTTTCATTTTCTATAGAATTTATTTCCCCAATTAATTTAGAATTATATACATTAGATGGAACAAAGGATTGAGGAGATATGATCTTTCCATAATCGGGTTGCACTCTCTGATAATCATAGTTAACATTAAAATGAAGTAATCTTAATTTATCACTGGATATGCTCTTAGATTCATTTAAAACAAGGTCTCCTTGTAATACTCGACATGTAGCACAATCAATAATTAAATTAAACTTACAGCATTCTTGTAAACCTAATATAGCATAATCTAAATTTGTATTACATATCAAAAATCTAATATTTTGTTGCACATTACCTAATTTAAACAATAAATTACAAGCTTTATCTATTACAACAGTTCCTTTGGCTTGGCCAATAATAACAGGTGGAATATTTATAACTTTAGCATTTAACAATTTAACAAATTTAAAAGGTAAAATACTTATGGTTGAACCAGAGTCAATCACACAAGGAAGTTCCCTGTTATTTACATATCCTGATACAATTAACTGTCATATATTATCAGTAGATGGTTGTGGTTGATAAGAGGGGGTGCAGAAGATTGTAAAGGGCTCACATTGAATACACAATCCCTCTCCCAGTGATAAGCATTTTGGATACCTCTATTTAAACACATTCGACATGGTCTACTTGGGTATTTGCTCTGAAAATGTGTTGTAGGCAACCTAGGATTGATAAATCTAGAATTTGGAGCATTAAAATTGTTCTGTGAATGAAAATTGGAATTTGGCATATGAAAATTTCGACTTGGGCGAACCCAATGTCTAGGTGCCTGATCATATTGTGGCAATGATCTCTAATTCTGAAAATTACTCCTAGAATTACTATTGTTGACATGGGAAGTAGGAATTACTACTAACTGTTTAGCCATTAGGTACCAGTCTATTGTGTTTTTTGGAGGATTACTAATCATATAATTCTGGTACTCAGGTTTGAGACCGTCTGTTAATCCCTGTACTATTATAGTTTCACATAAACAAAGTTGTCTACCTATTTCAACCTTTTTTCGAAAGTACTTATCCAAATCATTGAGATCATTTAATTTCATAGAAGCAAATTCTGAAAATCGAGGAACAAGAACAGTTATGAATTTTTCAGTAAGAATATCAGTTATTTTGTCAAAAGCTTTACATTCTAAACATTCATTGATAAATACCTTCAGAGCCTCTCCTTTCAAATATTTTGAAATATTTTTAATCTTCCAATTTTCATCTTTCTTTTCAGAAAGGCATGTTTTGTCAAAATGGTTTAACCAAGATTGAATGTTCATTCCAGATTCGAAATCAAAAGGAATGATGTTTATTTCGTTTTCACTCATTTTGTGATCACCAAGGACTTTTACAAGTCCAGATCGCAATAACATTAATATAAAAATTAAAGAGAATTAACACAACAGATGTAAAATAAAATTTAAATTAAATAACAAATGTAAATACCTCCATCTCTAATAAATAATGATAGTAATAATAATAATACAACAAATAAGAAAATCTGAGCGAAACTTAAATAACATAAAAATAAATAAAATAATAAATAATACATACAATAATAACTTTTTTCAAACTTACGTAATTCCGTTCACAAGTTGTCTGTCTGTTTACTTTTTGAAATTTTTGAGACCGATCAATTTATTTATTTTTTTTGTATAATGATACTTTTTCATTTTTTTTTCTGTAAAAGAAAATATTATTTGTTACTAACTTATTTATATTGTAATTGTATGTATTTCTGTATTTAAGCAATTCCCAGAGGTTCGCGTTTACAAAAATAATTATTGAATTAACTTTAATAAAATCAAAGAATTTTTGGCATTAACTAGAATACCAGATAAATATTTTGTAATCCAAATTCTTGCTTGACTTAATGAACTTGTAGATCAACGGATCTACCCGTCATTCGGATTTTTAGGGGGGGGGGGATAATGTTATATAAAAATGTATTTCCTTCGTATCCTTCCATTTTATTCGCATTAATCTTTTAAAATTAATCTAACTTCTGTCATAGTCAGTATTTCCTTAATTCTTAATAATATCTATTCCTATTTCAATTCCTTTTAAAAGTAAATATCCGTATATTAATAATTATTTTATTCCAAATCTTAATCTAAAATTTAAGATCATTCGTAACTTTTATCAGTTCCCCAATCTATAAAATTCTGAGACGCGTTCTCATTTCGAATGTTTTTAAAGCCATTTTCTTTTTATTATTATTTTTATTATTGCTCTGATTCTTTCGTGCGCTTGGGATTTTAACTTCTAAATTGGTCCGCACCAAAGTAAGGGATTCTTTAATGTTTTAGCCTCGCCCTCTAGCCTCATTCGTTGGGCTGGAGCTAGCTTCTCACTCATTGGGTTGTGCGCTCGTGACGTAATTCTGTGTATGTTTCCGCGGAGAGATCAAAACTCCCTGCACCGGTCGAAATGGGGGATTTTTGACGTTTTCGGAAGCTAAACAAATATGTGTCTGGTATTTGTATGACCGTAGAATATTCATCTGGCCCAGGAACATCTTAATTCAATGAAGTGAAGCAACGTTAGCCCGAGGGCTATAAGTTTTAGACCTTTGGGAATCGTTTATCTGTTGTTCGTCTTCTAATAAATTTAGTTGTCTGGAGATTGGCTGGATTTATTGGAAAACTTTGGTGGAGTCATTTCATTGCCTTCTACTTCGCCATACTTGCTAATATCGACTGCAACTTGGTATATCGTTGAAGGAATGCCACCTTTTCATCGAATATTATTCATCGTAATATCTCAACCTCGTCAAAATGCTACATATATATATATAATATCCATCAAGATTTTTTTTTAATTTAATCTTTGAACTTCAAAATAAATGCATTTATTATTACATAATAATATACTGATGCATAACTTCATGTGAACCACTTTATTAAAAACAATTTTTCATAATTTTGTAAACATGTACATTTATTATCAATCAGATCAGTTCTTGTGATATAATTGTTAGATTGTCGGTAATGTAATTGTCACATTTATTATTAGACAGGTCTGTTAATGAATACATTCATTCATAAGCAAATACTTTAAAATATTTAAATAGTTATATTTCTGAAACAGAAAAAACAAAATATTATTTATGTTGCCGCTAGAAACGTCATCTGTTATAATATTTAGATAACTTTCAGAATACAGGCAAGACGCTGATCGGAGAAAATGTATTAAAACTGAGTTGTCGTCAAATTATTTGTACATAAAATTTAAATACATCCAACTTACACCTCTTTGAGTTTTGTGTAATAAATATTTAATCGTTTCGAGGACATCTTGTTGTTCTCACTCTGAAATATGTACCGGAAATCTTAACAACGTCATCTTGAAAACATCAAATTAGCGGATGAAGAATATAGTGTGCTAGGTCTAATTGATTTTGTTTTTGTGTGCAGAAAGTGTCTATGAATTTTTAAAACCAAGTCAAAATTAACCTCCGAATAATAAGGTTCTGTTACAAAATAACGTTTTTGGCTCGATATTTAGTAGGAGTCGTCCAACAAAGGGTAAAGTTAATATACATTGTGGTCCATAACAAATAATTTTGTTTTAGAAAAAACAATTAAAACGTTTTGTGAAATAGAAAACATAGAGAGCGCGTCTAACATTTCAATGATTAAAGAATCAGACAGTGAATAACATTTCTTCAGAAATTATTCCAGAATTAAAACTGAACAATATATGGTAAAATCGACATTAAAAATACATCCACCCTGTCTGGGTGAATCGAAGAAAATTGTTACGAATATTTTTAATTCATCGTGGAATCGCTTAAATAGAAAATCTAAAGTTTGTTTCTTTTGTAAAACATTTATGCAAGAATATTTAAATATGACTCACACTGTTAAAATTTGCAGCAAACTGTCCGGTCATTTCTCCGTTTTTATAGAAAATGGTTACATAACCGTAATTTAACTCTATTCTGACCATAATATTGTCCATATTTTGGTCAGAATGAAGTTAAATTACGGTTATGTAACCATTTCCTATAAAAACGGTCAAATGACGGTACAGTTTGCTGCAAATTTTTAACAGTGCACATGGAAGAGGTGACAGAATCCGAACAACCAGATGTAGAATAATACATTACGCATCATTGTGTATTTTTGCTAGAATCAATTACTACACCATTGTATATTGTGTTTTATCCACATTCATTTAAAAACTACCTGCTTCAGTGTGTTTATCATATATTTCTGTATAAAATTACCAATTTTTATGGGTTTATATACAAAAGATTTTTTTAGTTATTATTATGATACGACAAAGTTAAAATTTCACTCTAAATTAAATTACAGCAGAAGCAGCGGCAGTCTTAGTTGCTCTATTTTTAGAATAGAGAGATAATTTATGTATGACATACCTTGTAAAAATACATTCTGAGATAAATACATTTAAATTCTGAGAGAGGAACGCGCGGCAACTACACGAAGTAAAAAGCGTTACATAAAAAGACTTTAATCTTTTAATAAATTTATCGTATTTATGTGTGGTTTGCATCAGTTCACACTAAAATTTCCAGAGCAATTTCTTAGCTAAAAATATAAGAATGTAATTTTTATTAGCTTTCTGTGCCCCAAACTATATTAAGTCAAATTTAAAGAGTCTTCCTCAGCTAATTTTAACGAAAAATTCCGAAATTGTTTCACTACGGTCTCCAAAGAAAGAAGAATAGCAATATCTAAGTCAGACGTCTTTATTTCTGATCGAGCTTCAGTATGAATTTATGTATAGTTTTTCGATATTATTCTAAACTTTATTCTATTTTCCTGGAAGTTATTAAGGAACTTCAAAACTCACATGTACAGTAGTACTAATTTTATGCGTAGTATTATTATGCTTTAGCGATTAATAATTATCCTAGATAATGGACATTTAACATTTGAAATAGATCATTTTACAAATGGTGTTTTCATATTTTAGACGATTTCCATGTTACTTACGGAACAATTTTACTAAAAATCTTTTTGTTTTAAACAGTCCAGTTTGGTAACCTGTATTCTGATTTACATTTTTAGACCGAAATTTCCATGACTAAAATGCCAAAAGTAGTTTTTGAAAAGGTATTTTGGCGCATTTCTCTTGAACAGATTTCCAAAGTTCATGAAGAGTCGATGCTTGGATTATACGCACTTTTTAAAATTCCAAAAGCGCAAAAAATTCATGGGTGATACATCAGAAAATTTAGCATGTATATCAGTGAATGTTATAGGCCTGATACTCGTTTCTCGTTACAATGTTTCAAGGAAATTATCAGTAGATTGTGATGTGTGGCTGTTTGCTTTATCTTGATGCAGTTCAACAGATTGGTGGCACTGGGGGTATACAGATGGTATTTGATGCTTGAAGATTGGATATAAAATATGTTTCTTATAGTATATGGAGTTAATCTTAACATTTCCCTCCATTCTCTTTATTTTTAATGTGCCATTATATGCAAAGCCAGCAACAATCATAAAACCTTTGATAAAACTCTCTTTAGTTACGCTGAACCATGGTTTAAGATGTCTTTCTAATCATTGATGATAAAAATGGATCTTTTTTTATTAAAACCATTGAAATAGAACCAAGCTTCATCTATTATAATAACATTTTCCCATTTTACTCCAGATAAATGTTTCTCATAAAGAATTCTGCATCGTGTTCTACGTTTGGCGATATGGCGTTGAGAAAGACGATGGACATTGTGTTCTTTGCCCTTTTAAAAATTGAAATAAGTGTTAATGATATTACTAAGCATTAAGCACTAAGCATTTTAATTATTTTGCAAAAGTCCATTGACTTCGTATAATTTATTTTACTATACAAAATCTTACCTTTACAATATTCGAAAATTTTCGTTTTGTTCTTGTGTGCATATTTGGAACAATTCTTTCACTTGATGACAGACATTCACGTTTTTTCCCAGTATTATTGACAATATTATCTACTGTGGCTTTAGATATAGAAAAAACACATCTTTCACAGCATTCTTTATAATGGAATGCGAATAATTCTCCTAGGAAGTTCCAGAAATATAGACTTCCATGAATCGGTTCTTTAAAAGCGATTACTACATTTTGCATGTAAATAAAAATTTCAGTTGCCAGACGAGAATTTATACTTTCAAAAACATTTTAACGGCGAAAAATAATTTATCTATGCAGACGATTTTTATTAAATTGAAAACAATTTCTAATAACAAATCTGCATCTGTATTACTAAATTGTTAGACAATATTATACTAAAAGTAATGTTCAGCAGCAATACATTCTTAAATATATTTTTTTTTCTAGCTTAACTTTTACTTTTCCATTGTGTTACAAAAATCTTTTATTCTGGAAATATTTGTTAAAAACAAAAATATGCGCTGTGTGTTTGAAATCGCATAAAAAAGTCCACCAAATGCAAAATGACTTTAGAACATTTTGCATATCAAGTTCAAATGTTTTTCAACAAAACAAATAAAAAAACAAATTCAAAGGAATAATATAACCGAAAGTTTAAGATAAAGATTTTATTCACAGAAAAAAAAAGAATTTTTAATGCGAAAAAAAGAGAAACTTTAATATTCAAAGCATTAGACAATTCGAGAAAATTTTCCGTGTAACTACACAATATAAAACGTGTCTGCAGTAAAAGTTTTATGTGTTTGTATTCATAGCCACTGAAAAAACGTAATAAACTACTGGAATATTTAAAATTTTGAATCTGGAGTTTCTTTAAGGAATATAAAACTAATTTTCTATTCTTTATTTTGTTTTTCTTTTTACACGTAATTTTATATTCCAGCTTTATATTGAAATTCTATGTTTATGTAACTCAATATACATTTATGTAGTTAAATGAGTTTTCTTAAAATAAGGTTCTTTAAATTAAATATAATTTTCTTCTAATGAAACACAATTTATTCAAAAATATATCCATTCATGCGATTTATACTTATAGTTAATAATTACAAATTTTACTAACAATAAAAATAAAAAAATGCCGAAAAAAATCTGCATAACAAGAAATAAGAAAACTCGAGAAATCCAAACTTTTGTTATCAGAATTTTACAGGTAACAATTTTGACAAAAAAAAAAAGAAATTGTCAGATGTGCTAATGACAAAACTTTCTTCTATCTCATGCATGTCGATACTTCAAAAAAGCGTTATTTTTTAATTATTCGTTTTAGAATCACAAAACAGCATAGCAGCGTCACCTGTTGGGTGACCAAACTAATTCACCAATAACTTATGTCAATATCTAACTGATTCTGAAGTTTGATGAAAATCCGTGCATTAGTTCTTGAGATAGAGCTATTGGGGAAATCGTGAAAAATACAGCACAGTAGCGCCACCTGTTGGTCGATTTACATCAAACATTAACCAGGTCTAACTGAATCTAAAGTTTTGTTAAATTCTGTGTATTTAGTTCTTGAGGTACATCGCCCACAAACTTTTTGTCGCATACAAACAGACAGACCAACAGACAGACATTTTCTAAAACCAGTGAAATCGTGTTCAGGACAATAAAACGTATAAATCCGTCGAAAACCTGAAGTCGAAATTTTTCGTGAATCCAATACTTTCTTCTTGGAAAGATCTCAAGAAATAATGCAGGAAATTATATCGAACTTCATATTCTGTTAGACCTTGAAAAAGATGCAGATTCGGTGCCGCTGAAATCGCCCAACAGGTAGAGATGTTATACTGCATTTTTCACGATTTCAGCGATACCTATATCTCAAGAACAAATGCACGCCAAACTACATTTTCCTTTAGACTTTCATCTAAATAGATCCTTATGAGGTTTGATTATATACCGCCTAACAGGGGACGTTGCCAGGGCTACACTAAATACCGGGCTTCCTCATTCATTATCATGACCTGACAAATGGTGACTTGTCGCGTTCTATAATAGAGGCTGAAGTATTCTCGCAGATTTGCACCCGAATTGGAGTCCAGTCGAAAAACAAAGCTAGTCAGAACCTCTCCCATTATAGCAGCTCCGGCTGCGGTAGATTGATGCTGAACTGGGTACCAATAATCCGAAACAAAATGGATATGCGTCAGCTCCTATTATAGGAGTCTTAGTGATGACGAAAGACATAGTAATTTGCACAAAACGATAGGCGCGTCGCTTTGTACCAATCGCTGGTCGCGGTCAGCCACTATTTGTGACGTAATGAGAATGAATTAGCAAGCGCGGTATCTAGTGTTGCCCTGACGTTGCTATACGCTTATTTTTGAGATTTCCGCGACAACTATATCTCAAGAACGAATAGACTGTCATCTAATGTTGGTTGAAGACCATTTGATTAATATATATAAGAAAGTTTTGTGATTACTACAAATTGCTAGTTTAATATATTACACTGTTTTCGAGATTTCTGTAATATACGTTGCAACATCGTGCTTATAACATATGATCTGAATCGATTGCTTATAGAGGCCTTGCCTGCACATTTATGTAGTTTTTTTTCACAGATCGAAAATACGAATATTTTTTTACAACAAATTAAATCATCCAACGAAAATAAAAATGTTTCGTTAATATATTTATGAAACTCATTTAACTGTAAAATGTCATTCACTACACGAGTATAGTTACTGTATTAATGTTGAATTAATTAAAATTTGATTATTTTCATATTGGAATGAAACAATGTTTACTGTCTTTCTTTTGGCGCAACATATCCTTAAAGGGACATTGTGCAGTTAAAGTTCAATCAACTAACCATGTTTCAAAGTATGCGATTTTTGAATCGTACACATAGCTAATTTTCATATACACATGTATATTTACATATTTTTATAATTAATTTTCTAATATTTTTTACCGTAATACAATTATTAAACTAGCTGTTACCCGTGAATTCCTTCATCTAACAAATAAAGAAAGATAAATGCATTAATTAAGCAAAAAAGGTCGGTAATTAAAAACATATACAGTTAACAAACTCTCTATCACATGTTATAGTAGAAAATACTTCTTATAATCCCAGTTTGCATATTTTTGTTTTTATATGTAAGATTATTTTAATTTCTTTTATGAGCTTGAAATTTCATCTTATTTCTCTAAGATTAACTGTGGAATATTTTGTTTTCCTTTTTATTCTATTTTAACATTTCTACTTTTTGTATTTTACATGTCTTCCGTTGTAATTTATATTTAATTTATATTTTAGTGTCGAATTTAAAATAATTATGTTAGTAAATATTTCTGAGGAAATATCTTAATTAACAGGTCAATTTAGACATGACTTTGATTAGTATAAACGAAAAATCAAAATAAAACATTATGTTGTTTTTTCCAAAAAACTTCACATTTTCAAAAAAAAAATAATTAAGATATATGATAATTAAAAAAATATATTAACCCCCTGACCGCCGAGCAAAAGGGCAAAATTGTAATGTTGTTTTCTGTGTAATTTTCTAAAACATATATTTCAAACATGATATAAAAAACTTAAGTATATGGATATAATTCTTGAGACTATATTAATCATTACTTAATGTTTTAAAACTACATTATATTTGTATAATTATATTAATTTAAATAATACAAATATTTCAGTGAAATATACAGCATAGTGAACGGATATATCAGTTCACGGCTTTGAGAAGGTTAATAAAACGTGGTGGAGCAGAAAATTTCAAATATAAATAATAAAAATACGAAAATTCTGTTTAAATCACATATATTTATTGTATTTTTATTTCACATTGCCACAGTTGTAAAAATTATAGACCTACAAAAAATATCAAAATGTTTATCACGCTCCAAAGACTCTCAAACTTAAATGCTTATTACTTACCCATCATACGTAGTAAAGGGTCAATCTTGTAATCGTTTTGAAAATCGAAAAAAAAAATTGACGGATTTACACGTTTTAGACACTGGAGATTCCGAAAAACATATTTAAAAAAAAAATTGCGACCGTCTGCGTGTGTGTGTGTGTGTCTGCTAACACTCTGTCTCCAACTCTATCCAACAATACTCGAAAAAATATCTGAATTATTTTGTGCAACCCTGTATATGATCTAAAAATTTCTTTATATACTACATAGAATGCTAAGTTTTAGTGCAGTTAGGAAACGCGTAACACAGTTTGAAATTTCCCTTCTTGCACATGAGAAATTTTGTGCTGCTCTGTATACGATCTATAGAATTTATACAATACAAGTAACAGACAAAAAATGAGTTAAATTCAAAAACGCGTTCAGAAACTGAACATGCACTTCCAGCAATTATTGTTAACAGACAGTACCGAATTCTTTTGTGTGTCCCTGTAAATGAACGATGAATGCTATGCACACAATATTCTAGAGTAGGGATCTAGTAATGCACCTTAATGATATGTATCATTTTCGACATGTTTCAAATAGTGAAACATTATTAAAATTAACCGCAAACGATTTTTCTCCATAGACCGTAATGTAACGGAATTATTTTGAGTGTCCCTATAAAGGAACTATAAGCGCTATGCACACCATATGCCACGGTAAGCCTCTTGTAGTGAACCTCAGTGATATACATCAATTTCAATATGTTTTAAATTGTGTAACATTATTAAAATAAACCGCAAATGATTTTTCCCCATAAACCGTAATGTAAAGGAATTCTTTTGAGTATCCCTGTAAAAAAACTATAAGTGCTACATACTTCATTCTCAATACCGAAATGCCATAGTAAATCTCAATAATATATATCAATAAAATGACAATACGAATATATTTAAGTGAGTTATAGCACGGACAGGCAGACAGACAGACAAAGAAACCGAATTCATAAATACTTCTCAACTATGTTGGAAAGTTTTAAAAACCGCGTGCACAAACGAAATTATTACACCATTCCCAAATATATATTATTCCAAATTCGATCCTGAATTTTATATAACGCACTATAATATGTTTCTATTAAAAATCATCATAAGTGAAATATATATAGAAGATTTAACAGTTTGAACATAGTGACATGTTGATAACAAGAACAAAAATCATTCTTCAAGCATTGATTATGTAACACTTTCCAACACCTTTCAAAATAGTTTTCAAATATTTACCTTTCAATAAGGTGAAAAATTATATATAAGTAAACTATTTGGAATCGCATAACATACTTAAAAAACCAATTTCTGGAATTACCAACAATATTCGGGGAATTATCCGATCCGGGGATACTATCCGGGGGATACCGTTTAATAAGCTAAAAAAAAACATCTAAGTAATCCGAATACTTTTATTCAGCCCTGTATATGCTCTATAGATTTGTATGTATACTACAAATCTATGCTAAATTTCCGTTCAGTAAGTTAACGCGCAGCATAGTTTAAAATTTCCCTTCTGGAATTTCAGTCAATAAACGGAATTGTACTCAAGAACTTTAGTACTTTTTGAGCTACACTGTATACAAACTATAGAATTTATACACACCAAGTAATAGGTAAAAAATGAGTTAAATTTAAAAACGTGTTCATCAACTGCAAAGCACCTCCAGTAATTGTTTTTAACACACAGCACCTAGTTCTTTTGTGTGTCCCTGTAAATGAACGATGAATGTTATACACAATATATTCTATAGTTAGCTTCTTGTAATGCAACTTAGTGATATATATCAGTTTCAATATGTTTGTAATAGTGAAATATTATTATAATAAACCGCAAACAATTTTTCTCCATAGACCGTAATCTTAGCGAATACTTTTGAGCTTTCCTGTAAAGATATTATAAGTGCTATGCATACCACATTCTGTTGTAAGCCTCTTGTAGCGCACCTCAGTGATATATGTCCATTTCAATTTCTTTTAAATTGTGTAACATCATTTAAATGAACGAGCAATTGATTTTTCCCCATAGACCGTAATGTAATGGAATTCTTTTGAGTGCCCCTGTAAAAAATTGTAAGTGCTACATACTTCATTTTGAATACCGAACATGCTATAGTAAACCTCAATAACATATATCAATTGCAGGACAATATATTTACGAGAGTTTGATCACAGAAGATTCGGACAGACAAAAAACCGAATTCATAAACATTTTTCAACTATGTTTGAAAGTGTTAATAAAAACGCAAAATTAAGAAACTGAAACTAAGAACTTATTCTAATGTATTAAGGTGACACAGTTGCAATAAAAGGATTTCTTGTTTATTTATAAGTTTTGAATTAATTTTTTTTTTTTCGTTTTCCTCCAAATTTATAAGAATAGCATATCTTCTTCAAATAATCAGAATATTATCTTTTCTTTTCGTTTATTTACTTTTTTTTCTATTTACATCTTTATTTCTTATCTTTTTGTGTTTGTTTGCTGTGGGTTATACATCTGCAATCGTTCTATGAATTGACTTTTTTGAAACGTGGTAATTTACTTATAACATAGCGTAATTTAGTGAGCTATGTTTATTACGTGTGGATTTGGGAATGTTAAAATTCTTTGTGTAATGAGTGAATTCTTATAATTCTGAGCATGACTATTTAATATTCTTCGCAACCTGGGCGAAACGATTGTTTGAAATCTATATTTATCTATACTAATATTGTAAAGAAGTAACGTTTGTTCTTTTGTTAGTTTATAGGGGTAATCTCTGGAACTACTGAACCGATTTCAAAAGTGATGGTTTTAAATTGACGGTGACAATCCTTGCTCCAAATTAGGCTGTCCAGGGAGGGCACTCCTTCCGCCGGACTATATCCCTGGCGCAGATAATCGGCCATAACAAATAACCAATCAACCAACCAACATAGGCTGTAATTTATGTCGATGCCACTAACCCCACAGGAGTGCAAGGGCGAAAAACGGTCCACAATTGCAATTTGTGTGATACCGAAGGGGATAGAAATTTGAAATTTGGCATGGTTGTTACTTCTAACAAAGGAGCCGCCAAACATGATGCGCACAGATTTTGATGATTTTAAGGTATGTTGTAGGGGTCATACCCTTAACTATTCAGGTCAAATGTTTCCTTCAAATGGCCCTTAGTTTTTGAGAAATTCGGGGTTAAATTTCAGCATACGTTTGAAATACCCATTAGATTGCCATTTTGAAATTGGCCCCCGTGGTGCAGAGCTAGCGTTCGCGATTCCAGTACGGAATGCAAGGCTTCTGTCCCATCCTATAAACTTCTTTATATATATATATATATATATATATATATATATATATATATAAATTTATATTTTTGGCGCGTTGTACGTTTTAAGCAGAAGTGTGAATTGTGCATCTTTGAACTTTTTTATATTTTCCTAATAAATTATATTTACATTTTCGAATTTTTCATAAAAACTGTTAGCTTTTCTGCAATTATTAAATTAATATTTCTGTCTACGAAAATCCAAGAAAATATGTCTGGAAGTCCCGTCTTTTTTTAAAACTTACTATTATTGTTTGCATTTATGTTTATTTATTTATTTATCATAGATATAAAATAATGCATACACTTATACTTGGATTTTCTATTTAAAAAAGCAATTGATTAGGAAAACATTTACAAAATAATATATCCTTTTAATATTTGATTAGTTCTAAATATCTTGCAGCATCTTAACTGATGAAATACAAAAATGTTTATCATTTCCGTCATTGACATTTTTAATTATATAAATAGAGAATTAATTGGGTGATGATGCGTATCGCAAAAATATTCAAAACAAAAAATGGCATTAAAAATCACCATAAAAATAATTTCTTAACATGAATTTTTTTTAACAATGTTGGAAGAATGCATATATTAAGAAATATCAA
This sequence comes from Maratus michaelseni, assembly GCA_963931845.1. Taxonomy (NCBI): domain Eukaryota; kingdom Metazoa; phylum Arthropoda; class Arachnida; order Araneae; family Salticidae; genus Maratus; species Maratus michaelseni. The sequence continues at coordinate 459,525,177 of OZ007588.1, forward strand.
CTAGAAATATTATCAGATGGCAAATTTTTAATGAAATTATCATTTTCTAACAATGTCTCGAAATATTTTAGAGCATTCGTTACTTCATATTTTAGTTTTTCTTCCAAACCAGAATTGTCCACATCAGCATTTGTTCCTTCCATTATATTACAATCTCTAGCCTGTTGTCAACTTTCATATAGAGACTTTTCCTATATACAGCATTACTCCAAACATTCCAACTGGCTTCAAAAAAAGGCTTATATCAAGGAAAAGAATTTCATTCTGATATTACCATGAAAGTCGCAGCAGACGATTAAAAAGTATATATATATATATATTTTTATGTATTGTAAATTTTATCTCTCATTTACAGACGATTTTTGCACTTCCAGTTGAATTTTTATGTGTGATATTGGCAATGTTTTTACTTGTTAGAATGAAAACAAATCTGAAATGCAATCTGCCATTTTTTTGTGCAGATGAAAAATGAAGTTGAGTTTGAACTTTACAGATAACTATATTTAGAGTGCACTAAATATTTATACAACTGGTAAAAACTTAAATATAAGTGTTACTGCTTTAAAATTTTATTATTTCTTTGAAAATATCTAATCTCACATCAGGGCCGTAACCGATTATAAAGTTTGATTATAAAGTTTTAAAATTCTTATATGTAATTAATGATATTATCATCAATATAATGAAGTTCAGAGGGGCTCAAGAAGTTGTTAGGAGGAGCTCAGCCCGCCCTGCCCCCATCTGGATACGGCCCTGTCTCACATACGTTTGGGAGATTCGAAGTGAAAACTATTTTGTATAAGTTATACAAAAGAAAAGGTAATTTTTCATTTAAAATTGCATAACGTTAAAAAAAAGTATTATTTTAGAACTGTGTTTAAAATATAAAAAAGTAAAAAAAAAAAAAAAAAAATAAATAAATAAATAAATCTACACATAAATTAGCTTGGAGTTTCGTAAAGAGAAATATTAGTTTAGTAATTTCAAAAAAGTTATGTTTTTATGAAAAATTCGAAAATGTAAATGTAATTTATTAGGAAATTATAAAAAAGTTCAAAGATGCAGAATTCACACTTCTGCTTAAAACGTACAACGAGCCAAAAATATAAAATTATTTTAAAAAGAAAGAGGGAATAGAATCAGACAGAACCCTTGCATTCCGTACAGGAATCTCAAACGCTATCACTGCGCCATGGAGACCCCGTTCAAAGTTGCTATCTAATTGGTATTTCAAACGTATGCTGAACGTTTAACCCCAACTTTCTCAAAAACTAGGGGCCATTTGAAGGAAACCTTTGACCTGAATAGTTAGGGGTATGACCTCTACAACATACGTTAAAATCATCAAAATCTGTGTGCATCATGTTTGGCGGTGCCCTTGTAAGATGTAAAAGCTCTCTAAGAACAGTTTCTAAAAAATTCGAAATGTAAAAGGGTGAAAGGAGCGAATAGCCTTCTAAAACATTCTAAATTACAACTTCTATGGAATCTTTGGAACTACCGAACCGATTTCAAACGTGATGGTGTCAATCCCTGATCCAACTTAGGTTATATTTTATGTCAGTGCCACTACACCCAGGAGGGGTGCAGTAATGAAAAACTTTCTAAAATTGCAATTTTCGTGATAATGAAGGAAATAGAAATTTGAAATTTGGCATGGTACTTACTTATAAGATGTAAATGCTCTCTAAGTAAAGTTTCTAAAAAAATCGAAATGTAAAATGTTGAAATGAGCGAAAGGCATTCTAAAAACATTTTAAATTACAATTTCTATGGAATCTCTGGAACTACCAAACCTATTTCAAACGTGATTGTGGCAATTGATGGTGACAATGCCTGCTGTAACACAGGTTATATTTGATGTCGGTGTCAAAACCCCAAGAGCGTTTCAAGAGCAAAAAACGTTCTAAAATCACGATTTTTGTGATACTCAAGGAGTTAGAAACTTGAAATCTGGCAAGGTATAAGATGTAAATACTCTCATAGGACAGTTTCTGAAAAATTCGAAATTTGAAAGGTTGATATGAAGGAAACGTGTTCTGAAAACGTTCTATATTACATTACGATTTTTTTAAATTTGATAAGGACAGAATCTTGAAATAGGACTTGGCTGCTACTTTTTAAGATGCAAATAAACACACAAAACAGTTTTTATAAACCAAACTTCAAAAAGGGTGAAAGTGAAAAAAACGTTCTAAATTACTATTTTTCTGATACTGAAAAAAAAAAAAATAGAAACTTGAAATTTGGCATGGCGTTTTCTCTTAAGTTACAAATGCTTCCTAACAATGGTTTGTAAAGAAATTCGAAATTTAAAATGGTAAAATGAGCGGAAAGCGTTCTAAAAACGTCCTAAATTACAATTTTATAGGAATTCTCATGAATTTTAAAATTTTACATGGCTGTTACTTTTAAGACAAACTGGTCGCATAGAAAAGTTTTTAAAAATATTAAAATTTAAAAGTGTAAAAGCGCGAAAAATATTCAAAAAACGTTCTAAATTATAATTTAATCGAAACTGTTAAGGCTTGAAATTTTAAATTTGGCAAGGCTGTTACTCTACGGACGTAAATGCTCACGCGGAATAGTTTTCTAAAAATGAGAATATTTAAAAGGTGCAGGAGCAAATAAATAAATAAAATTAAAATTAAAATTGCGATTTATGTGGTACATTTGGTATAAGAGATTGGTGTTTCACATGGTGGTTACTTTTAAAATGTAAATGGTCGCTAAAAGTTTCTAAAAAATTTACCAGGGTGACATGCGCGTAAAACGTTCTAAATTATGATTTAATTCGATTTATTCGAGTTAGAAACTCGAAATTTAGTATTATGGTAATCTTTAAGATGCAGACACTCGGTACAAACAGTTTATTAAATATTCGAAATTTGAAGGTGTAGAATGAGGGAAAATGTACTAAATTATGTTTTTTGAGAATTGTTAGGGATAAAAACTTAAAATTTGACATGTATTTTTTAGACTTAAATACTCGCACACAATAGTTTTTACAAAATTCAAAATTAAAAAAGTTGCAGAAGCAGAAAACTTTCTAAAATTTCGATGTTGGTGATACTGCTGGTCTAGGAACTTGAAATGTGGCATGGTGGTTTTTTTTAAGATTTCAGAACGGTTTAAAAAATAATTCGAAGCTTAAAATGGGTAAAGTTCTAAACTGTGATTTATCTCAAATTGTTTGGAATAGAAACTTGAAATTTTATATGACTGTTATGTGAGAGCCATAAATTCATCCACAGAACGGTTTTTAATAATTTAGAAATTTTAATGTTTGCAGGAACAAAATAGATCTAAAATTGCTATTTCTGTGATACAATTGTTGTAGAAGTTTGCTTAAATATATGTTTGTAATTTGGCATTATGCTGCCTTTTAAAATGTAAATATTCGCTTAGTACAGTTTCTAAAAATTTCTAAATTTCAAATGAAAAATTAAATGAGCGGAAAACTTTCAACACATATTCTAAATTACCATTTATTTGGAGTTTATTTTAGCTCTTCGCATTCATTTAAATCACGTGTTCACCTAATACATTATAAGAATGAAGTTTACTCAAAATGTAGCTTAAGTAGTAATTTTAGAATTATCATTAGCAGTACAATTTTCGCTAATAAAAATAGACCCACAAATACCACTTGGAATATTTCGCCAATTACGCGAGCAAAGCCGTGTGTTTTGCTAGTTTGTAATAATCTACTAAAAGATTATAAATTTAGGGGGAATTATTTTTTTTCTTTCTTTCTTGTAAATAGTAGAATTGAAGTCTTTATAAGTATACACTTCTTTAATTTTTGTAAAGAAATACTATAATGTTTCATCTTCAATTCAAAACATATATTTTCTTTATAGTGTACGAGCAGGGAAGACAATGTTCGGTCAAAATTAGCTTTGAGTTAAAATACCCATGACAAAAATGACTCAATAATCAAATTTTCTCGAACATATGACCAAACCCAATTGACTACTTGTGCCCGAAACCCTTAGGATATAAAATATATTCAAAATAGGCGTTTTTTAGATAAAATTACCTTGATCCACACTGACCCAAAAATGACCCACTAATCGGATTTTCTCGAGCATATGACCTAGCTGAATGATTTTCTCCTGCCTAAAAACAGTAGGATACAAAATTTAGTTCAGATCGACTGAGCCGTTTTTAAGATAAAAATAGCTTGACTCATTATGACCCATGACCAAAATGACCCACTAATCGAAATTTCTCGAACATGTAACCTAGCCCAATAGTCTTCTCGTTCCATTCAACTGTAGGATACTAAATTTAATTCAAATCCTCTGAGCAGTGTTTAAGATAAAAATAGCTTGACCCATTATGACCCATGACCAAAATGATCCACCAGTCAAATTTGGTCGAACATGTGACCTAGCCCAACAGTCTTCTCGTGCCCGAAAACCATAGGAAACAAAATTTAGTCTAAATAGTCTGAGCTGTTTTTAGATAAAATTAGCTTGACCCACAGTGACCCAAAAATTACCCACTAATCGAATTTTCTCGTACATGTGACCTAGTCCAATGATTGTTTCGTGCCAGAATCTCGTAGGATACAAAATTTAATCAAAATCATTAGAGCCCATTTTTAGATAAAATTAACTTGACCCACGTTGACCCAAAATGATACACTAATCAAAAGTTCTCGAACATGTGACCCAGCCTAATAGTCTTATCGTTCCCGAAAATGGTAGGATAAAAAATTTAGTCAAAATCGTTTGAACCGTTTTTTAGATACAATTAGCTTGACCCTGACAAATGATGACCCAAAATGACCCACTAATCTAATTTTCTTGGACATGTGATGTAGCCCAATGGTTTTCTGGTGCCCGAAAACGGTAGGATACAAAATTTAGTCAAAATCGTTTGAATCGTTTTTAACACTTTCCAACCTAGTTGAAAAGTATTTATGAGTTCGGTTTGTATGGCCGTGCTGTAACTCCCGTAAATATGTTCGGATTGCCCTGCAATTTTTATATATTATTATCGTTATCCATAGCCTGTTCCCTATTTCAACTGAAGTGTGTAGCACTCATAGTTTTTTACAGGGACATTCAAAAGAATTCCGTTACATTACGTTCTATGGGAAAAATCATTTACGCTTTATTTTAATGATGTTACACAATTTCAAACACATTGTAATTGATATATATCACTAAGGTACATTACAAGAAGCTTAATAGGGAATAGGGTGTGCATAGCGCTTATAGTTACTTTACAGGGACAATCAAAAGATTTCCGTTACATTACGTCTATGGAGAAAAATCGTTTGCGGTTTAATTAAATAATGTTTCACAATTTTAAACGCATTGAAATTTATATATATATATATCACTAAGATGCATTACAAGAGGCTTACTACAGAATATTAGGTGTATAGCAATTATCGTTCATTTACAGAGACACACAAAAGAATTCTTCACTGGCTGTTAACAATAATTCCTGGAAGTGCGTTTTAAGTTGCTGAACGCGATTTTAAATTTAACTCACTTTTTGTCTATTACTTAGTGTGTATAAATTCTGTAGAATTTGTACAGGGCAGCACAAATGTTCACGAACACATTTCTTTTTATTGACAGAAACTCCAGAAGGAGAATTTTAAACTGTGCTACGCATTTCCTAACTAAACTAAAATTTAGCATCCTATGTAGTATATATACAAATCGATAGATCATATACAGGGCTGAATAAAAGTAGTCGGATATTTTTCAGAATATTGTATATGTTGTAAATATATGTTGGAAATTCCTGAAATTACGTTTTTAAATATGTTAAGCGTTTTCCAAATTGTTTACTTAGATGTTCTCTTTCAGCTTAATACACGGTAATTATTTGTAAAATTATTTGTAAAAGCATTGGAAAGTGTTACATAATCTACGCTTGACGCATGATTTTTCGTTCTTGTTTAGATACAATTAGCTTGACCCTGACCCATGGTGACCGAAAATGACCCACTAATCTAATTTTCTCGGACATGTGATGTAGCGCAATGGTTTTTTGATTCCCGAAAACGGTAGGATACAAAATTTCGTCAAAATCGTTTTAGCCGTTTTTAAGATAAATTTGCATATATATATAACCACACACACACAAGATTTTCTCGTATTAGAATATATGATATAAATTATTTTCAATATGAATTAGTTTGAATTAGATTTTATCCGATCAAATTTGAGGTAACGTCATACATCATATTCCATCCCTATTCCGATGTGATTATTTAAGTTAAATGATTTGGAAGTTATATTCTGGAAAACTGCCTTTAACAAATGATTGATTAATCATTGAAAGTTATAATATTACTGAAACATAAATGACCCATTTATTTAAAATCATAATATTTTATTCATGCAGAAATTAAATTAAAGTTCCTATAACATAATGATTCATTTATAAATTAGATATATTAGATACCATTCATCAAATATTATGTTGGATGCCAAACGCACAATGTATTGTATTTTATAAAATTTCTGGAAGTCGAACATATTAAATGTTTCAGTGGAATTCCATCTCATCAACTATACGTTATATTAAATATAATTTTTACAAATATTATAATATTGTTAATTTATTGTGTTATTAAAGATGAACTCACTGCTTTCTAAGTCTTCAATATGTTTTTTTAATTAAAAAAAATGTGATAATTAGTTTCATACATACGTATGTAAATATATATATATATATATATATAATTATTTTCAATTGCATGACTATTAAAACAGAAGATATTCGACACATTAAAAATTAGACAATAATAATATTTCGATAGAAAAATATACCCAATATTTTTAAATGCTCTGATTAAGGAAACAAAATAGTAGAGCAAAAACGAATAACAGAAGGTTATAACAGTACATGCAAGAAAATGTAAACTTACATTGTGAAACACTTTATCAAGAGCAATATTCCACAATATATGTAAGTCGCAAATGTTCTCTTTGATCATAGCAATTAATAAGATGGAATTGCTATGTTCAAATAACCCCATAAGCTGTGAAACACATATGAAAAAAAAAAATTATTAAGAGTTAATCAGTGAATTAAGTTAATCTGTATATACATATATATATACATTCATATATATATTTATTTATTTAAATTTTATTTATGTTTTGGGAGAATGATACATTGATCACACAAATAAATGGTTAACAAACAAAAGTTATCCACCATTAACGTCTGTGGTTCAAGTTCCCTTATCCAATTGAGACAGAATTAAAACTAATGATAATTCAAACTATACTTTTTTTTCTTATTAAATTAGAATTTCTACTACAAACATTGTATAAAAAGTGACGCAGTAGCGATTAAGTAAGTGTTCAATAACGTAAGTATACATTGTAATGTTAAATGCCTTTAGACAAATGTTCAACATATTATATAATAAATATTCAACAGATCTTTGATTGTCGAAAATGTGCTGTAACAGAAAAACCGACTATAGAATACTGTCTAGAGTCCCTTGTAGGTATTTTTTTCTAACCCTATATATTGACATACATATAGTTGTATTAAATACTTTGGATGGGATATGTTCTTTTAAACACCTGCAATGTGTTGAATGCGGAATTTCAAAAATTGAAGCACGTTAATATATTTAAGGCTTTAATATTCTCTCTGCATAAGAAAAAAAGTCCTGTTTAAGACTGTTTAAACAAGGAACATAAACAGGAAATACGAAATAGCAATTTATCTATATTTTCAAAATATACAGTGTAATAGCTACATTTTTCATCCAGTTTTTTACTGAAGATACATGTAGAATATGAAAGATCTAAACTTACGAAAGCTATTAATTTAGAAGATATATGATACACATATTTTATAAATATGGCAAGAATTTTCGAGGACTTATTCTTTTTTTTTTTTTTTTTTTTAAATCTCCTGTCAAATTGGCATGTTTTATTTATATATGTGCATTTGATGTAATATGGATGTTTATTTTCTCGCATTAATACAACAAAATATTTAATCATAAATGTCATTTATTATTATTTCTTTTAACTAATTTATCAACTCACCAAGTTAAAGATGTTTCGTAAGATAAATACTGTCACAAAAAACTAGCATATTGATTCTGTAATAATCTTATTATTGCCGTTCATTAACACAATTTAATCTAAAACATATTAAATAATAATGTGAAAAATTCCGAAGAATATGTAAAAAAACTCACCTTAACAATGCTATCTGTCATACAAAAACTTGATAAAAAGTCATTTAGGTTCATAAAAAGTAGTTCTTTTACACAAATGTAGATGTAGCAAATTACATTTACTATTATAGTCATTGATGCTTATATTATAGATACGGTTATACACGTTATTAAAAAATTACAAGACAAGAAAACTAAAGATGTTCTATATATATTAATGAGAAACATTTTATTGGATGAAAAGCAAATTGTCATTACTAAAAGCCTTCTGGATTAAAAGCAAATTGTTTTTCAATATCTACTTTTCCAGCTACAACATGAACGGTTGTATCTGTTTTATGTACAGTCGTCTAAAAATAAATAATATAAATAACCCCTTACCTTTTAATAGCAAATTGTCACGCAGAAAAACAATAACAGCAATTTGAATGCAATTATGTCTTTCAATTTATGATTGAAATAGAAAAAGCTTAAGGGGCCATCTTCATATGGAAGCATCCAACTTTGAAATTTCAATACAAAAAGCTGACTTTGACATCATATTGAGATTTTTTTAAAGTATTTAACTCACAATACCAAACAGGAAGTCAATCGGTGATGTAGTTTTCGAATTGTTTAAAATTAAATTATTGAACTCTTTATGTTTAATAAATTTTTAAAAGTTAGAAAAAAAATTGTAGTAAATGTGGTTCTGTATGTATAACTTTAATTGTATAACTTTAATTACTTACAAACAACTTGGCGGAATGAGCTGTAATTTTCGATCCCGTATTTAAAACTTTTAGAAATCGATTTCTGTTAAGCTTTTTATAGTTTACAATACATATTTTGGAAATCTTAACCTCATAATATATAAATAATAAAATTAATATTTGAAATAAATATGACATACAAAGTATGTATTTTGTTATATAAGTTAATTTGTAGAAGCTTCAATTATGAGAATTCAAAATTACAGCACATTCAAAAAGTATTTATTTACTATGCTTACAAAAGTACATTGTAATTTGTTTTGCAAGGATTAAAAATTAATTTAACATTAGTAGTTCAAAATTTAAAATCTACACAATTCCTAAACTACTCCAACGAAAGATTTCACGTTTGGTACAAGAAGTAAAATTTACTGACAAATTGAAATATGATGTCGAAATTAAACGTTAGTAGTAAAATATAAAAAATAAGTATTCTTTATTGATATTTTTTAATTTAAAAAACTCCTTTCTTTATAAACATTGTAACTTTTTTCTAAAAGTAAGATATCGTTTAAAATGTTACTTAATATTAAAGACATACAGTAATCAAATGATTTAACGATGATAAAATTAACAATAGCATAGAGTGTCCCAGCTAAAAATGAACTGCAGTGAAACTACAAAAAAAATGCAGTTGGAAAACTGCAGTAAATTTGTAGATATTTGTAGTAAATCTGTAGTAAATTTACTGCAGTAAATTTGTAGTTATGTCGACTTCAAAAAAACTGCAGAGATTTGTGCCAAATCACCGCAGTTTTCCAACTGCATTTTAACTGCACACTTACTGCAGTAAATTTGTAGTTATGTCGACTTCAAAAAAACTGTAGGGATTTGTGCCAAATCACCGCAGACTTCCAACTGCATTTTAACTACACACTTACTGCAGTAAATGTGTAGTTATGTCGACTTAAAAAAAACTGCAATGATTTGTGACAAATCACTGCGGTCTTTCAACTGCATTTTTTTGCAGTTTCACTGCAGCCTTTTAGAAATTTATTACAAAATATGTATATATATAAAATATTAATTTTTCTGTATGAAAAAATCAGCACTAAAATCTAATTAAATATTTTTTTTCATATCTCAATTTATATGCAATCTGTGCATAAAATATATCATGCATACAACGATTAATCATCACTGAAAAATATTTTTTGATCATGGCTGACTTATTCAATTATTATGGTTACCTTTTGAAAAATGAAAGAATTCAAGAAATTGTATGAACGACTTTACTCAAAATAATAATATTGAAAGATGAGTGAAGTATTCATAATAATCATAGTACTTCAATCTTCAAGCAATGATTTTTTTATGGTATTGAATTGTTTTTATTTTTTCAATAGTTTCATTACTGGGCAATTTCTTTGAAATCAAGGACACATGTTATTGGCTAAAAATTAAAATCTTACTTTTAAAATTTTGTAATAAAAAGTGCAATTTTATAAATAAATTCAATGTGAAGAAGAAAATTGATAATGTGTATTTAGTAATTCCATTGCAACAATAAAAATTGCAATCAAAAATAATTGTATATGAATTTTAAAAAATTAAATTATAATTCTTTATATAATGGCATATCTTTTCAATATCAATCCTCTACAGAAATTTCAAATTGATAAAGCAAATAGATGCACAAGAATTTAAATCAGAGTGGAACTTTTTCTTTGTCCATTGTAATTTTGTCACCCAAGCATTTAAACATTTTTATAAAATATCCTTGTTTTTTAATTGCTGTAACTGTTTGATTATTCAATATGTACTTACTGCCTCCCCCCCCCCCACAAAAAAAATGATTTTCTTTGTAGCTTGTGAGAATATATATTACGAAGCTTGTGAGAATATATATATGGTGCGAAAGGGATTACAAATTTTTAATCTCATAAGCAATTCATAATGAAGTCTATTGTGGCAGATTTAGATGATAATTTTAAATATTAAATGTAGGGGAGACTGGTACACAGTGGACCACTTTTTCAGTTAAACTTTTTTTTTTCTCTTTAATGGACAAACCGATCTGCATAAAAAATATTTTTGAATATTCCTTAAACCTTTATACATTTATCATAACATAGTTTTCAATATATTTTTCAAAAGAAATTTTTTTATATGCATCCGTAAAGTGGACCACAGTGGACCGCTATTAGGTATTATCTGAAATATACAATATAAGTCTATTTTTCATTAATCTAAGTCTTTTTTATTTTCCCTTTACCCACGAAATAACATAGTAATATAAATTTACGAGTAACATTTTGAAACAAAAATAAAATGAATTATATTTTGAAAATAATAACAGATTAATACAGGAACAATTGCAATTTAGTTGAAGTTATTACTTAAGTACAAAACAATCAGCGCACATTACAATTTGCAAGTGAAATTCCAAAATACTTATGAGTATGATTGAGCCTGGAACTTTCCTGAAATACTTTTGGGTCTGAGAGCAATATTATGAAATCATTGACATCAACAATAGATTCATCTACAGTTTCGGGAAAAATAAACTGATTTCCATTCAATTTGCATCTCACGAATCTTACTTGAATAGAATAATCACCAATTTAGACTACAGTTATATTTATCAAAGGCAGTAAATACAAAACAAAATATTTCTTACTATATTAAATAAATTGTCATTTTTCTTTGTTTACTTTATTTTACAGTTAAATAACTACTTTTAAACAATATTTCTTTATAGTAAATAAGCAATTATTAAATATTTTGAACATTCTGCATTACAGGAGCAGAGTGGATTGTGGACCACTGTGTCCAGGAGTGGGTGGTCCACTGTGACCCATGTTGAAGTTCAATAAATAATCATATAAATATTGTTTATAGCTTCCTTTTAAACATATTAACTTTAAAGTTAAATAAAAACAAGTATCTTATCTTTACAAAAAAGCTGTTTTATCTTATTTATCTACAACCTTTAATTACTAAAAAAATTCAAATATGATGAAAAATTTTACTTTTAGAAGCTCAAAACAACCAATCAGGATAAAATAGTTCAATCTGAGCTAAACATATTTTCTGAAGGCTATAAATAATCAGTGCAGTGCTGTTGTCTATTAGGATATAAGAGAAGCTTTTAAAAAGTTTAAATAAATAAAATATTAGGGGGTGGTCCACTGTGCCCATAGGTCCAGTGTGTACCGGTCTCCCCTACACGAAATTTAAATGCAAAAATTAATTTTAATTGCAACTAATTTTTCCACAATGTAAATTTCAAATTTGAATATTTTTGCATCTCTTAAAGAAATTATCTATATGTGCATTGAATATTTATATAATTTTGAATATATAAAATAAATTATATGAAAGGATACATACATATATGTAAATTTCTAAATTATATACCATTTACTATGAAATAAAATGTATTACATATATTACAGCTAATAAAAAATAACTGCATAAAATTCATATTAAAAGTAAAACAAATATATGCTTTTCTGTTTTTCTAAAAAAATGCTAAAATTTACAAAAATTACTCTTACCTGCGTCCTGATTTGTCCTTCCAATTTTATCTTGTGTACAATTATGGTGCAAATAAGGTTTAAATTAAAAAAAAACATTTTATTAACATTTTGATGTTTATGCTTTATAATTTACATCGTATTTAAATACCAAATGTATTTACAAATTCTTCTCACATTTCACAGCCTTTGCTGCCGAATTTAGCTTGTTTCGAATAGTGGCACGTACAAGTGATACATTTACAACAAACTTGCAGGCAACATGGCCCTGAATATCCATTATCCTGGATCCCATTACCAGAGGAGACCGCGAAAACACTTATATAAATGCAAATATATGCAATTATCCGTTACCGGATTAAGCAGGTACATTAACTGAACATTAACTCCGCATACATTAACTGAAAAAAAAAAAACCTGGATGCATGAAACTCACCATGCAGCAATCTCTAGAATGCATAAAATTCATTCAAACAGCAGTTAGTAACATATATATGTATGCTTCGCATACATTAACTGAAAAGCCCCACCAGTGGCTGAGAAGTTCTGCTCTCGAAGCTGGTAGACGGGAGGTGCTGGGTTCGATCCCAATCGTGCCCGTCGGCCTAATCGTTCGGAGTTTTCATGGTTTTCTTTGAGCCGTGGATTTATCCATGCGTAAATACGGGTTAGGTTCCCTTAGAAAGACCCCCACGAAGGGCACTCCCCCCGGGCCTATATCCCTAGTGTGGATAACTGGCCGTCAATAATCAACCAAACCCAACCCATTAACTGAAAAAAAAAACGTGGATGTATGAAACTCACCATGCAGCAATCTTGAGAATGCATGAAATTCATTCAAACAGCAGTTAGTAACATATATATATATATGTACGCTTCGCCTACAATAACTCCTCCCCCCCCCAAAAAAAAACACTCCTGGATGCACGAAACTCACAATGCAGCAATCTCTAGAATGCATGAAATTCCTTCAAACAGCGGTTAGTAACTTATATATATATGTACACTTCACGCACATTAACTGGAAAAAAAAAACCCACAAATTGAATTTCGGAAGAAAAATTACAAATTTCACCATTCAAGAGTGCAAAAATCCTGAATTTCATCGATAGTGTGTGTAAAATCATGAATTTTCTCAATCGTGTGCGTAAAAATAATGAAGTTTGTCGATCATGCTCAGAAAAAGTAATGAATTTTGTCGATCGGCTACGTAAAAGAAACTTTGCCATTCGGGAGTGTAAAAATCCTGAATTTCATCGATCAAATGCATAAAAATCACGAATCTCGTCGATCGGGCATGTAAAAATCATGATTTTTAGCGACCGAGTGCATAAAAATCATGAATTTTATCGATCGGCGTGTAAAAATCATGTATTTTGTCAATTGGCTACGTAAAAATCAAATTTCGTCATTCGGCAGTGTAAAAATCTTGAATTTTGTCGATCGTGTGCATAAAAATAATGAATTTCTTCGATCGGCCGGAGAGAAATAATGAATTTTGTCGATTGGCTACGTAAAAATCAAATTTCGTCAGTCGGCAGGGTAAAATTTCTGAATTTCGTCGATCAAACGCATAAAAATCATGAATTTTATGGATCGCCACGTAAATTTCTTCGATTATGCACGGAAAATCGTAAATTTCTTCAAACGGATGCGTAAAAGCCATGAATTTCTTCGAACAGACGCATAAAAATTATGAATTTCGTCGAATGGACGCTGAAAAATCTTGAAATTTAGGAGAAAATGGTAATTGGGAAATCCTGCATTTGGCTTGTGCTTTCCACATTTTTAATCGCCAGTTTTTAAAGTTTAATCAACAACTGGCGACTGCTTATTTTCACCTTTAGGGGGGGGGGGGGAATCGCAAAATTAGTCGCTCAAGGACTGCCATGGAATGTGTTACCTGAAAGCAGAGGTGGTAAACAATGACAATGTTTTAATTGCCGTTTTAGAACTTTAATCGCTATGTGGTGAATAGCTACTGCTAATTTTCACCTATAGCTAAATTCTAAACCTGTTTACATTTTACATGCGACTCTCGGCATTGAGCAATAAGTGACAGCGTTCGTCCATTATTTTCTGTAATTCGCTAACTTTGTTAATATAATAATTAACACCTTAATTCATTTTTTAAATGTTTATACATAGCCATAAGATAGCTAAAAATATGTACCGACAGACACTTCTTCAAAACTGGTTTCTCTTTTAAAAAAATTAGATAGATTCAACATATTTATAAAAGCCTTACTAGAAAAAATATTTCATAGGATATTTGTATTTTCAAAGTTTTGTTCATATTATCTTATTTTAAACTTTTCTTTAATAGTGATGGAGTTAATTTAGAGTTTGTTATTGTGAATTCAAATAACTCATATTTATTACAAAATTAAATTAAATATTTGAGCCTTTTATCGTTACAATGAAATTTATAATATTGTTTGGGTTGATCTTGACTGTACTTAGCCTGTGTGTCAATACAATTAATGGTTTCTCAGGGTTTTTACATATATTTTCAATTGCTTTTAATCAAAGTTTACAAATAATATACCAGGAGGAAAATAACTTTATAAAAATTATAATTTAATTTAAAGTAATGCTATTTTAAATATTGTCCTCCTGAATGATATGTTACATGAAATGTGATTAAAAGCTTTTTCTTCTTTTTCCAAATTGGTATGTTACAGGTGTCAGTTAACATTTTTCAATTAATAACAAAATATTTGTTGCTATATTTTTATACTTGATAGCAGGGGTGTAAAAATCTAGTCGCCAATGGGTAGATTACTACCACTAAATTTTTAATATTCTTCGACTAATAAGAATACTGATAAAATTTAGGTGAAGTATAATAATAAAATTTAGCTGAAGAATACTAATAAAATTTAGTGGTGAGAATTGGCCCATTGACTCCTAGATTTTTACACCCCAGTTTGATAGCTTATTTTAAAATTTTGGATGCTTTTACTTGTTTGTAATAATAAAAAGAAAATAATTTTTTTTTTAAACTTATTTATCCATTGAACACTATAAAACACATTTCAGGATTCATTTTTTGCATTTTTAATTACAAAATAATGTAAAATTAATATAAGAAAAAACATCTAGTGACCAAAATTTATCAAATTATAAAGCATATATGACATTATAATAATACTATATGTGTTCAACATTTCATGATTTATGTGGCCGAAAGTTATAGTCATATGATGCAAATAATATATATATAATGACGTATTAATTACGCATAATATGAGTGTTTGGTGTGTAATTTATATATATTCATATATACGATGCATATGTAAGCTTGGCGATGATTTTGATAAAATCATAGCTGCAACCTTGGCATAATCGTAATTGTAGGGGCAACAAACTTTAAATTAACTCCATCGCTATTACAGTATTTAAAAAAAAAAAAGTCTAAAATAAGACAATATGGACGACACATTGACAATACAAATCTCCTCCGAAATAATTTTTTTTGGCAAGACAACGTGGTACTTTATAAATACGTTGAATGTATCTAATTTTTTTAATCTATCTAGATTTGTAGAGGTGTCTGTCGGTACATATTTTTAGCCATCTTATGGCTATATATAAACATTTAAAAAATTACGGCATTAATTATTATATTAACAAAGCTAGCGAATAAGAAAAATAATATACAAACGCTTGCACTTACCGCTTACCGCCGTGCCGTCGCCGTCAAAATGTAAACAGAACGATCAGAATCTGAGTTGAGTTGAGATGTAGCGTTTCTTCACATAGTCAGTTACGAAAAAAAAGATCAAATGTTCAAAAGGAGATTTACATTTTTCACTTGTTTTTTGAAGTAAAATTTTCTTAAAAACTGGAAGTCATCATGCCTGTAGTTAATAAGTGGAAAGGCAATTTCCCCCTCCCTCGATTTTGAAATTTAAATAACTAAATAATTAAAATAACTAAAATAAATAATAATAATAATAATAAAAAACTTAAAATAAAAGAACTAAGAATTTTTCGTTGTGTGTAGGGTGTATATGTGTGTGTGCGTGTGTGTGGGGGGGGTGTTCAATTACTACTTTCTTCCTGAATTTTAAAGTTTAAGTAACTAAAATTACGTTTTCTCCGATTTTGAACCGCATAATAAAATTGGTTCTTTTGAGTAACTTAAAAGAGGAACTAAAAATTTTCCGTTGGAGGGGGGGGCGTCATTAGCCCTCCCTGGATTTTGAAATTTTATTTAATTTTTTATTTTGACCGATTTTGTAAAACAGTAAATTTATTCTTTTTTCGAGTAATTTAAAGTAATTAAACACTAAGAGAAAGTACAAATTTCCCGTTGGGGGGAAGGGCGGACTTTCCCCCCTTAAATTCCCCATGAAAGTTATTTATTTGTTATTTTTTATATTTATGTGTTAAAAATTTATCTCAAAAGGGGTGGTTCAAAGCAGTGTCCGCTGCTTAACTCGCTGTTCCTCGCTTAACTTAAAAGAGGAACTAAGAATTTTCCGTTGGAGGCGGGAGGGGGTGGGGGTGGGTTGCGTCATTAACCCTCCCTGGATTTTAAAATTTTATTTAATTTTTTATTTTGACCGATTTTGTAAAACAGTAAATTTATTCTTTTTCCGAGTAATTTAAAGTAATTAAACACTAAGAGAAAGTACAAATTTCCCGTTGGGCGGACTTTCCCCCTTAAATTCCCCATGAAAGTTATTTTTATTGTATATATATTTATGTGTTAAAAATTTATCTCAAAATGGGTGGTTCAAAGCAGTGTTCGCCCCCCCCCCTTGAGGATTTTGATTTTTGTTCAATTTAGTCCCATTAAACTAAAAGTCTTGAAAACAGTGTTAATTATTAATAACAGAGTAAATACGCAATATTGTCAAAAACTGAAAGACTTTAATATTGCTTAGCTTTTAAAACTGCAGATAAATTGCAGAAAATATCTCACAAACTTATTAAAATTAAGTTCTGTAAAATTACCTTAAAGTAACTGCAGTTATACTGCAGATACATCAGGAAATATAATACTGAAATAATGACTGTAAAAATACTTCAAATTTACTACAGTTTTACTACAGATGTAAAGTCTCATTATTTTTTTAATTTATGATTATAACATAAATTCACGTAAACTGCAGTATTTTTGCAGATAAAAGCTCACAGTATTTTTGAAATAAATTACTGCAAAATTACTTCACATTAACTGCAAAATAACTGAAGTATTTTTACAGTCAAGATTGCACTACAGAAAATCTACAGTTGCCTGTAGAAAAACTTTAAAAATACTTCACTTCTGTAGAAAAACTGCAGTTCATTTTTAGCTGGGGTGACGTACTGTCAGTAGACAGATTGATGAATCTTTTTATATCAACTTCTCCCCTTAAATCATTAGCAAGATCATTTATTTTATGTGACTGCTTGTTCAAAACATATCCGTATAGAATTCTTGTGTTTCTCAAAGTATGTTATTCCTCTCCATAAAGGATGTTGTTATAGATCACAAAACTATTCACATCATCCGTCAAACCACAAGTACGCTTTTATATTTCCTTTTTTAAAGAATTTTATCTCTTCAACGTATTTTATTAAAAGGAGAACAAAAAATTTTTTTAATTATTTGAAATAACAAACATTTAAGTTATAATTAAAATTTATGATTTAAAAAGAACATTATTTTTAAACATGTAAGAAGCACTGTTAAAAACTTTGTGCTGGGTTGAACCAAATGTTAACGAGAGCACGCTGATATTTAATGATGATAAAATTAGCAATAGCAAAGAGGGTGACATACGGTCAGTAGACAGATTGATGAATCCCTTTAAATCAACTTATTTAAAAAGAACATTACTTTAAACATGTGCGATGCACTGTTAAAAACTTTGTGCTGGGTTGAACCGAATGTTAACGAGAGCACTGTGATATTTAACAATGATAAAATTAACAATAGCCTAAAGTGTGACATACGGTCAGTAGACAGATTGATGAATCCTTTTATATCAATCTCTCCCCTTTAATCATTAGCAATATCATTTATTTTATGTGACTGCTTGTTCAAAACAATTCCTTATAGATTTCTTGTGTATCTCAAAGTATTTTATTCCCCTCGATAAAGGATGTTTTATAGATTGTAAAACTATTCACATCATCAGTCAAACCAGAAGTACGCTTTTATTTTTCCCTTTCCTTAATAATTTTATCTCTTCAATGTATTTTATTAAAAGGGGAACAAAAACATTTTTTAAAATAACAAACAATTAAGTTATAATTAAAATTTATGATTTAAAAAGAACATTACTTTAAACATGTGAGATGCACTGTTAAAATCTTTGTGCTGGGTTGAACCAAATTTTAACGAGAGCACGTTTATAAAAAGCAAGTTGAATGTTAAAAACAATCCATCATTTAAACTCTAACATTTTGACGCTTTTTGAGATAGAAAAACAGGATCACGCCAAACACGACCAAAACAACTGTCAATATCAATGTGAATTTTGGTGAAAAGTAATATAGTATTAGGCTTTCTTATCGAACACTGTTCTCTCTCAGCGTTAATATTTCTTCATTACAACTGTCGGTCAGAATGCAGTAATTTGTCATTATTTGCAGACTACATTTCAGTGTCAAAAAGATAAAATTCAAAGGAATGGCATGCGATCTTGAAAGACAGAAGGAAGTGATGAGGGAGTTTAAAATAACGCCTCTTTGAAAGCTTTACAACTATCCCATAGGAAGGATGTCGCCCAAAAAATACCATACATTTATTTGTTTCTTTTTTGGTACATATTAACCATCCTTTTTTATACCTTCTTGCATTATAAAATTAAAAGTATATGTGAAATCACAGCTCGAAATTTACAGTGACGATTGAAATGTTAGCCCGGATTTTCTTGGAAAAAGTAAAGAGATCAGTTGCATTACTGTACGTAGTTTATGTAGTTTTAAATTATAAGTTATTTAAAGGTTTTGACAAATCCAAATATGATGTCAAAATTAAGTGTTAGTATTGAAAATTTAGTATTAGAAAATAAAAATACATATACTTTATTGGTATTTTTTTATAAAAAAAAAATAAATATTTATAAGCATTGTAACTTTTTTCGAAAAGTAAAATATCGTATAAAATGTTATTTAATATTAAAGACATAGTGTAATCTAATTATATAACGATGATAAAATTAACAATAGCATAGAGTGTGACATACGGTCAGTAGACATATTGATGAATCCTTTTATATCAACTTCTCCCCTTAAATCATTAGCAAGATCATTTATTTTACGTGACTGCTTGTTCAAAACAATTCCTAAGTCTTGTGTATCTCAAAGTATGTTATTCCCCTCGATAAAGGATGTTGTTATAGATAATATAAATATTCATATCATCAGTCAAACCAGAAGTACGCTAATATTTTCCCTTTTTTAATAATTTTATCTCTTCAGCGTATTTTATTAAAAGGAGAACAAAAACAATTTTTTAAGTATTTGAAATAACAAACAATTAAGTTATAATTAAAATTTATGATATAAAAAGAACATTAATTAAACATGTGAGATGCACTGTTAAAAACTTTGTGCTGGATTGAACCAAATATTAACGAGAGCACTGTGATGTTTAACGATGCTAAAATTAACAATAGCCTAGAGTGTGACATACGGTCAGTAGACAGATTGGTGAATCATGTAATATCAACTTCTCCCCTTAAATCATTAGCAAGATCATTTATTTTCTATATCTGCTTGTTCAAAGCAATTCCTTATAGAATTCTTCTGTATCTCTAAGTATGTTTTTCCTCTCCATAAAGGATGTTGTTATAGATAATAAAACTATTCATATCATCAGTCAAACCAGAATTACGCTAATATTTCCCCTTTTTTTTGTACTTTTATCTCTTCGACATATTTTATGAAAAGAAGAACAAAAGCAAATTTTTTATGTATTTGAAAAATCCAGTAATTATATTATAATTAAACTTTATGATTTAAAAAAAAAAAAACATTGCTTTGTAGATGTGAGATACTCTTTTAAAATTTTGTGCCGGTGAGAACCAAATTTTGGCCCTGCATTATCTGCAACCCTAAGATGTAGAAACCTCATCCCGGAATTTAGAGCTCCAATTGAACCATTGTTCTAAATGTTGGAATTAGATATCAAATAGCACCCTTTTGTAAGATTTAAAACTGAGCCATGTAAATGTTGGAACCTAGGAGAAACTTTTGTTGTTTCTCTTTTTGTAAATACGGACTCTAGGCCATATTAATTAACATTTTTATATATCTTATTGCACTGTGAAAATGAAATTTACATGTGAAATCAATAGCTCGAAAATTGCAGTGATTAATGCAATGTTAGCTGAGTTTTTCAGGGAAAAGAGGAATGATCAGTCGCATAAGTGTACACCATTTATGTCCTTTTGAATTATTAGTTATTTAGAGTCTTTTACTTCAGTACTGTCGTTTTCTTTTTCTAAAGAAAAGACCCGTCTATAGGAAATGACACTCACAAAGGTAACAATATTTTACGTTTTCTGTATAATATTAAGTTAATTTCAGCATTAAGATAATTAGTGCAAATGATAGTACTAATTAGTTTAATAATGTGTGTGTCTTTAGTATTTTTGTTATCTTCACGGGTATTATGAATAACGGTTAATACGAGGATTTTTATCACTCCACTGATTCTCGAATTAACTTAGTTCAGCTGTATTAAGTGTATTATTATTTTTTGAACTATTAAGGAGCTCGCCCTATCGAGATACGCTCGTCAACACCCAGCTACACCCCACAGGCTCCAAAAACACTCTAATTTGCTATTCTTTAAAAATATTACCTGATTACGGAATATTGAATGATATTATCACGACCAGTGGCGATCTTCTGTAATCGTTTTGTCATTCATTTCCCATTGACTGGGGGATTTTTTGGTTCATAAAGGCCGCATACAAGGATGTCGTGACAGCTAACGGCGGTTTACATGATTGACTGATTAAGATCTATCACACATTCGAAAGTCTGCTTGTAAAAAAAAGTTAAATAAAAAATGTCGGTGACTTCCGGACTTTTATAATAATGTCTAGAAGAAAACAATACTTTTAGACGCTATATAAAAACCTTTTTTAATATATTGTTTTAAATATTACATAATATTACTCATTTAGTGTTTTTCGCACGAAGTAATTGAATTATTTCAAAGTATTTTTTCTTTTTTAATATTCACTTGAAAATATGTTTTAAAACTGAAAAGAATGTGAAAGTTTTATTATTTGAACTTTTTTAGAAAATCTCGCAATGGTAGGTTAAAAAGCATCTTTTTCAAAATATGAATAAAATCTCTATTTATATAATGAAATATTGCATATTTAAAGTGAGAAAATCATAAAACAATTGCACAAATAAAAAAAATGCTGGGACACTTTACGCCACAATCTAGTCTGCAAAAGATTGTCGTTAAATTGATAAACATATTTTGATCCTATAAAACTTATGTAACTGAACTATCTTGACTAAACATCTGTATTAAATAGCGCTTAAAATAATTATTCGATATGAAAACTTTCTCCTTCACCATGTTTGTCACATATTTCTCTATTAAACTTTTTTCATGTTATTATATGCAATAGGTTTATAATATAAACCGAGAGAGTTCCAGCGGCAGCTTTTGTTACTTTATTTAGCATACAGCGATTATGTTTAAAAATAAATTACTAAATTATTTACATGATCTTCAAAATTTTTCAGCAATAACCTAGCAAAGACATAATTTTTTTAAAACAAATTTCTAAATACATCAAAATTTAATATTTTTTTATGTGTAACACGTATGCAGTTTTTATTTTGTAATTTTTTTTATTGTTCCCCCGTGAAGGAGAATACGAAGAAAATTTTGTTTTATATAATTTGAAATTTATAATGCAAAGCATGAATTTCTATGCGTTTTATTTTACTTCACTTCCTATTCTTTGCTTTGTAAATGCTTCGATTTTCCACTTATTCACTTTTTACGTGACACTATCCTCCATAACAATGTTTGTGAATTCTCTTTGTAAATAATTTAACTATATTGTATTTGAAAGGCCTTTTTTTGTCTTGCCCATACGTTATACTTTTAAGTAATTTTATAACATTGGACTTTACTTCAAAAATGTTAGTAGTTAGTTCTGTTCACAATCCTAAAGTGTGACGGAATTTGGAAAATGTATATAAAAAGCTCTTGAGATATTTCATAAATGTAAAATAAGTAGGTTGCAAAAGGTGTAATATTTTTCCCACTTACAATTACAATAAATATACTTTTGCATATACCTACACATATACGTAGACTCACATACAAGCATGTGTGTATGTGATTAAGTGTTATTCAGTATCACCAAACAATATTTTAGTTATTATAATTTTAAATATCCTTCTCTAAAATTTAATAAACGGTAACTCACGAAAAATATTTTCTCGAAAAATGCAGAATATGATGCAACATAAAACATGGTTGGAAATGCTTTTCAAAAAGCTCACAAGTATGTGTCTTTTCCATGACAAAGCTACTTAAAAGCTGAAATGATACAAAATAATTATTATTTCACAAAGTTTTAAGAAAAAAAGTCATTCGGGCCTGTTGCGGGAGATAAATGTAGCTTACCTATTCCTTGTTTTTAAAAATTCAGCTAATTTTACTTAAACACACGGAGCTAAATTGTGTGGAAGCCAATTATAGAAGATTCAATCCCAGTTTTCTTCAATATTGAATTAATTTACGTTAAAGTCTATAAAGTCAAAAGAAGGCAGGCAACTATCATGACATACAGAAAAATATGCCATTTTTAGAATTTAATGATATTGAGACATTAATCTATAACAAGTATAAAAATCTTTCCACCCGCTCAAAAATTATGTGATGGCATACATATGAAAAAATATATATAAAATCTATATAATCCCATTCCTTAAAAGTCAGTTTAAAAAATTTGGATTTAACTTGTTTTTAAATTATATATATATATGTGTAATAATAAAAAAATTTCGCCATTTTTCCTTAATTAATTTATTCCAAATCCTTACAATTCTACTTTTTCCCTGCCTTTTAATGATACCTTAAATATAAATTATATTTTAATTCCGTATCTTAAATCAACATATTCTTTTAATTCGTATTCTAAAAATCTTAATCTTTTAAAAGCTACACTTATTTGTAAAAAACCCTAATTTATTTCTACTTTTGAAGCATTAAATTTTTATTTCTTTAGAATGTCTCTTAATATCATTTTAATTTTTAATAAAATTATCATTCGATATCCCATAATTTGACTCGCGCGTCTAACTTTTTCACTTCAAAATTATGTCGAGTATAATAATAAGCTCCACAGCCTTGCAAGCCGCTCATTGGTTGATTTACCGCTGCATTGGCGAAATATTCATTCGCCTCGCTAAACTTAAAGTGCAGTTATCCAGCCCCGGAGCTCAGAAATTTTACGTTTTGAATAGCTAAACAAAACCCGTCACTTGGAGGAGAAGCGTTTTTAAATTGGTGTATCTCTATAATAATCTGTAACATCTTCATGCTCTTTTTCTACGATTTAACGCAGCTCGATCTGAATTATAAAAATAACGACTTGTGGAATTTTCTTTGATTGGTGAAGTGTCAATAAAATTATTGATAATAATACAGCTGCCTGTTATTTCTACTGGAAAATTCCTAATGTATTTCATAAACATCGTCTTCCATCTGGAGCTTTCGACTGCAAAACCTATGTTCTTCTACAAAATCATCGCTTACCAGAATTAATATGTTGATATAATTCACTACGAAATGCAACATATTTTCATATATATTATATATATATATATATTAGATTAGTAATAATCAATAAAATATTATGATTTTATTTCAGATGTTTTATTCTATTATTAATTTAGTTATATATATTTAGTCTAACAAAAGTACAAATATAATAAAAATTGCACTCTAATATGCTGCATCTTTAATAGAATTTTTGCTCGAGTTTTTGAAATCCTTATTCTAGACTCTTTTAAACAGAAATACTTTCACAGTATTTTCACACAAAGGGAATAAATGTTCCGTGCATTCAAAAGTTAAAATAATAAAAATAACCTTTAAAAAAGTTCTATGAAGCATCAGCTATAGAACAGTTTCTGAAAATGCTTATACAACCAATAAAAATTGAATACATAACTTTGAGCTATTTTATACGCACACGAATGAATACAGATTTTACAATGCAAAAGAATAAAGGGAAATTTGTGCAATCAAGCAGTAGGCATTCAGAGTCAATTTTGATTTTAACTACATAATGTGAAACGTGACTGCATTAGGAATTGTACTTGCCTGTTTCTTATAATTCCAGAAAAATGCAATTTTCTTTTATATTGCTTTACAGGATATATAATGGAATATTTAATCTTTTAACGAGATTTCCTGTTTTTGGTACTCAAAGATTTTATTGGAATTTTCCTTTATTATAATGCAATGTACTTTAGGCAACATAAAATTATATTAAAAATATAATAAAATAAATCTTGAAAATAATTACGCACAGTAGATTCTTTGTGAACGTATAAACTCTTGCACACAATGCATTTTTATCAATGATTTAATATTGGATCTTTATGCAGTGTTTTATATCTTGGATAACTTTTGCATTCTCTATGAATTTTTACGATATTTTTTTTTTAATTTCTTTATGTGATTAATTATTTTTGCAACATTAACATTCTTAAAGAGAGACAACTTAAAACTGTATTTTCCAGGAAAACGAAAGAAACATTCAAAAAGATTTTTTGAAACATTCCTTAACACTTCTTCAGTCATTATTGAGCAATCAGAAAAAAAATATATATACAGGGTGAGCACAATGTCTTGCCCTGATTATCAATCTTTATGATGCTAAAATTCTTATTATTATACATATGGATGTTTGAATACATTCTAAGTACTGATATCAAGTATTTAATTAGAACACACACTTCAGGAAATTTCAACTTGTGCCCCACTGGTAGCTCAGAGAATGTCAACGCGGTATTCTAGCACTCGCCAAGTGTGAGCTAACCTGTCTTCTGTAACAGCAAACACGTCATCTTTTATAATAGCCTGCAGTAGGTTTACTATAATACAGCCTGAATCATCAAGCATTTTGTTGCCTTCTTACTAGTTAGACCATTCAGCGATTGTTACCCACGCAGCGTGGCCAATTGTACTTCTGGGCATTAAAATGGGCAATTAAATGGCGGCATCACTCAGCCCGGATTATAGGAGCCTTAGCCTATAGTTCTTCAACGGCAGCAGCTGTTGTGGCAAAGACTCTGTCCTTGATATAGCCGCAAAAGAAAAAAAACAAGAGGAGTAATGCCAGGAGAGCGTTGCGAAATCACCACTGATTGACTTAGAAGTGTGTGTAGTGCGCAATCTATTGCGCAACAAAACTGTTAAACGTGAACTATCTAATGTTCCAAAAATTACATTATTACATTCAACTATTATTTTCGTAATAACTTTTTACAATCAGTGCAAAATTTTATGATCACCCTGTATATCTAATATCTTCTAAAATTGAAACTGATAACATAAAACATGTTAATACTTTTTATATATAATCAGCTAGACATTCAGTCAGATTTGAAAAAGGATTTTATATTTATATATTTTTAGCATTTTCCAACTTCGTTGAAATGACTTCGGTTTGTTTGCCGTCTTCCGTCTCCCCATCTGGCCGTCCGTCCGTGCTCTAATTCTCGTAAATATACTCGGACTTCCCTGATTTTTTTGTATGTTACTGACGTTTACTACAGAATGTTCCCTATTGAATATGAAGTGTGTAGTAGGGTGGGCCGAAAAAACGTTTTTTGTTTTTTGATTCGCTATACCACGGAAAACATGCCTCTAGGGTAGCTTAGTATAATGCAAAAATAAAATAAGTAAGTTGTTACGTTTGGCGGTAGCGCATCGGCCCTAAAATTTGTGAAAATATAAGATTGTTATCATTTTTAAAGGGGAGTGCGAGAATTTTTTTTGTTTTGTGTTTTGATTCGCTATACCACGAAAGACGAGCCTCTAGGGTAGATTAGTATAATGCAAAAACAAAATAAATAAATGTTCGTATCTTGCGGTAGCGCATCGGCCCTAAAACTCGAAAAAAATATACGGTTTTAAAATTTTTTCTAATAAATGGAAATAAATCTAATAACTTCTATAACAAGTAGATATCCACATAATTTAGTAGAAGAAAGTATAGAAATGATAAATAAATGAAAAAAAAATAGTACATTTTACAATTTAATAGTAAAGTAATAAGTTTAAAAAAAACATTAAAAAAATTTGACAATTTTCCATTGAAACCAAAAATTATTATTCTGATTCTGTAAAATTTCAATTTGTAATGATATATAGTCCTTTACTTATCTTTACATTCTTTTGATAGTTTGAAATAAGATTTGCTTGAAAAACTAGGCATTGACAATCTTAAGATATGTGTAGTTCATATAAAACCATCCTCGGAATTGCAGCCGACGGATTTTGTGACACCTCGGTTACCATCTTCACGCATCGTTCTTACTGCTTGGGAATAGGTTAAAGGTCCACTCAGCCGCTGTTCTACCTGTTTGGAAATTAGACCAAATCTCGTGATATATGATTCTTCGCAGCAAAGGTGGTGGTGAAAGTGCAGTAGTGTTCCATTGAATCATTTCAATGTTGTCTGTAGCTAGGAAATTGATTTTCGGTAGTTGAAAACTCCTGATTAACTTTCTTTTAGAAGCTAAGTTTCTACCATTATAATTTTTCTGAAACCTAACTCTATTAAATGATTCCTCTTATCTACTAGCATACTCAAAAGCAAGTTTTCTCGACGGGCAAAAAATACGTTTCTCTCATT
Organism: Maratus michaelseni; assembly: GCA_963931845.1. Lineage (NCBI taxonomy): Eukaryota > Metazoa > Arthropoda > Arachnida > Araneae > Salticidae > Maratus > Maratus michaelseni. Next base: position 459,552,445 of record OZ007588.1, read on the forward strand.
TACTGGGTAAATGACTTTCAGCAAGTTTTCGGCATGGAATCTTGAAGATTTTATAACTTCAAATACTTGTATGTTCTGGTTTGTTTGTGAAGTATTTACTTTTTTATGTTAAACCATAGAAGTACATATGACTTTAAGAGAAAAGAAACTAAGATCTTGCTCTCCTCTGTTGTGTTTTCAATACTTAAATACAATCGGAGAACTCTGTTCGCCTTTGTTAACCACCTTGAGTGGTAAAGTGTGCCAGACTCACAAACAGTTAAATCTTCAAAACATCTACCTGATTTTATAGCAGAACTTATGTCCAGCATGTACTGCTGACCTGTGTATGTTGGTACGACAGGGACAAAATCATTTCGTTGTCAGATTGGCTCACAGCTCAGTAAATGTGAGAAACTGTTAGTGGTAAATTTTGACAGTATTAAGAATGAGATTCCAGAAATGGACAAGCAAAGTTTATGCAAAGATAAGCTGTACCTGCTGAACATAAGTTTGTTATAAATTCAGACAGCTTTCCTGAAGAATTAACTGTTCGTGAGCTTGGCACACTTTCCTACTCAAGTTTGAGAATCGAGGCGTTACAAAAAGTCGTGTGCTTTAACTCCAGAGATGGTTAAGAACTATACTTATTTCCATATCGTCAATGCCTAGTTTTTCAAGCAAATCTGATTTCAAACCACCAGAAGAAAGTAAAGATAAGTAAAGTACCATATTTCATTACAAACTGAACATTTACACAATCAAAAAAATAGTTTTTGGTTTCAATAGAAAGTTGTCAATTAAAATATATATATATATATTTTTTTATTTAATGCTCTATTAATAAATTGTAAAACGTACTATTTTTTTTTAATTTATTTATCATTTCTATACTTTGTTCTACTAAAATATGTCTATATCTACTTGTTATAGAAGTTATTAGATTTATTTCCATTTATTAAAAAAAATTAAAAATCGTATATTTTTTCGAATTTTAGGGCCGATGCGCTACCGCAAGACACGAAAATTTATTTATTTTGTTTTTGCATTTTACTAAGATAACCTAGAGGCAAGTTTTCCGCGGTATAGGGAATCAAAAAACAAAACAAAAAAATTCTCACACTCCCCCTTGAAAATGATAAAAATCTTATATTTTCTCAAATTTTAGGACCGATGCGCGACCGCCAAACGTAACAATTTATTTATTTTATTTTTGCATTATACTAAGCTACCCTAGAGGCAAGTTTTCCGCAGTATAGTGAATCAAAAAACAAAAAAAAAGTTTTTTTCGGCCCACCCTAGTGTGTAGCACTTATAGTTTATTTACAGGGCCAGTCAAAAGTATTCCGTTACATTACAATCCATGCAAAAAGTTGTTTCAAATACATTTTGATGATGCTACACCATTTAGAACATGATGAAATTGATATAGAATTATGAAGCGCACTGAAACATACTTTCTGTAAAATATGGAATGCAAAGCTTTTATTATTCATTTACAGGGTTACACAAAATAATTCGGTGACACAATGATTTTTTGGGAAAAATCGTTTGCAGCGTAATTGAATGGTATTTCACTATTTCAAATATAATTAAATTTATATGCATCACTTTAAATTGCTCACTGAAAAGTATGGTTTGCATTGCGTTTACCGTTCTTATACAGGGACACACGAAAGAATTCGATCACAGTCTTAGCGCGATGATTACAATCTATGTGTGATAAGTGCGTTTTTAGGTTTAATTAAATTTTTCAGAAGTACGTGATGTTTAGAAATTTTGTTGATCATATACAGGACTACACAAAGGTATTCGTAAGTATTACTGACTATAGGAATTGATTGCTTAAAAGTATTTTTAATTGTGTTACGCATTTTCTTGCTTTACTATACTTAGCAGACTTATAGAAGTTTGTGGAATATAAATAAATTCACATACAGGACTATGCAAAGAAAAAGATTGTCGTTTATGGTTGGTAATTACTGGAAGTAAGTTTTAAGTTGCCTTATGCGTTTTTTAACTGAATTAAATTTTAGCTTAATATGGGGTGTGTACAAATGTCTTTATATAATATACAGGGCTGCATTTAACACGCTATGTAGTATATGTTCAATTCTATAGATCATATACACGGTTGAATAAAATAATTCGACTATTTTTTTGACTATGTAAGGTAATTGCTAAAACTTAATTTTAAAATGTGTTATGTTCCGAAAACTGTTTACTTCATATCTTCTTTTACCATATTTAACGGTGAAGTTTCGTAGTAGTTTTCTGAAAGTGTTGAAAAGTGTTTCATAATCTATGCTTGACGCGTGATTTTTCGTTCTTCTACCTTCTGAGCGTCTGAGGGCTTTACTGCATTTTCACATAAATGCTCATAAAATTAATATTAATTGAAATTTTCTTTCACGGTTTGTTTCTAAAATACCCTTCACATCTCTTTATTATACATATATCTTAAAGTACAATTCTATTACAAAGATGTATGACCATAGCCGATTTAAGTTGTTTTGAGAAACGGAAAAATACGGGCAAAACTCTCAGATGGTCAAAAAAATGTAATAGAAAGGGAAGTGGTCAAGAGATTCATCTATTTGTTTTTACATTTTAATTTTGAATAGTTGTTACGCATTCTATATTTTATTCCATAGATCTTCAGCGCAAATCTTAAATTTAAGCATCAGAAATTACGCTTTTTACCCTGAAAGACGAAATGTTTAGATATTTTTGTAATTTTTTTAATGTAATTTTTATATTATTATAGGATCGATTTAAAGAATATTCAGGGCAAAAACATCGAAGTTTTAATAAAGGCAAATAAACATATCATTTTCAAAGGTGAATTTGAATGCCTAACAATAAGCATATTTTTAAATAATCTGTTACATATGACTTTAACCCTTAGGCCGTTACGAACGCGCTTAGTGTGTCCATCTGAGACAATTCCCAAACATTACGGACGTGCTGCATGCGTCTATCTGAATTTCAGAGCATGATTACCAACGTGGCAAGTGTTCACCAATCAATTTTAATAGAAAATGTTTACTTATTTAAACTTATTAACTTTATTCTTGGAAATTACTTTCATGAATAAGAACAATATTTCAATTAATTTTTACTGATGGAAATTGGCCCCGTTGGTATTCAAGCGTTTTCGAACTTTCCTTCTAAATACAGTTCAAAAAAGAAAAATAAATCAACGATGGGGGAAGAATCAAAAGGTGAAAACGCAATGGGTTACGGGTTAAAGAAGATTCAGTGCGGTTATTACGCAAAGAAGTTAACTCCCGATAATTAAAAACGTGTACAATTAACCAACTCCTTGTCCCATTATGTAGTAGACAATACTATTGATAATACCAACTTACATATTTATGTTTTATTTTTTTAAATCATTTAAAATTCTTTAATGTGTTTGAAATTTCATACACTTTCTCTAAGATTAAGCGTCTTGAGTGAATTTAAGTCCTTGTTGTTATATATATATATATATATATATATATTACATTTTTTGCGTTCATGGACACTGATTTAATTTATGTTTTCGTGTCCAAAAATAATGTTTAAATTGATTATGTTAGTAAATAATTTGGAGGAAATTTGTTAATTAACAGGTCACATTAAAGCATGAATTTGACGTGATTAAGATGATTAGAAATAATGAGTTTGTACAAATGACGATAAATAATAATAAAACCAATTACGTTTCAGACAAACAAATAGTTTCGAAAATATTGAAGTGGGGAATTTTGTGATTTAAAATAAAAGGAAGTACTTAAAATTGCAAATTAATTATCAGAATGAACATTTTAATAAATATGGCTCTGACGGAAAACATGCTTGTAGTCCTTACTTAGAATTATTTAATGTCAAAGAAGCATTTATAATTTAAAGAGAAAAAGATGCCTGATTTTGTATGCTTACACCTTTAAATGAATTAAAATTTCTGAACGATAAATATATTACTTCGAGAAAATATCAATTAAGTCTACAGCCAAATATTCAATAAAGAGAATCAGATTATTATTTATAAAGTTTATTATTTAGTGTTACAAATTTTTACATCGGAATTACTTAAAATGCTTACTTTGATTATATTTTTGTTGTTGATGTTGTGTAATTTATTCCGCCGGGTAAATATCACCAATTTTTCTAAAACATTGGCTGAGAAATCCAATTTTATAAAGTGAGGATGATACCTGAAGGTAGTATTACTAATATTTCAAAAAACATTGAAAATGGTTAAATCTATATTTAAATATCGATAAATTTTAGACAATTCTTTAGGTGGTTCAATATTTTAATTTCAAATATGGTGGTTTAGATTCAATATTCATATTTATAGATTTTACGAAAGTTGTTGTAACTAATTACTTCAGTATACTTTTCAAAATTAAATTAATGTAATTACTAATAAAAAATCTCCTTTTACAATGTAGAACAAGAACGAAAAATTATGCGTCAAGCATAGATTATGTAGCACTTTCCAACGCTTCTAAAATAATTTTACAAATCATTACCGTTTGATAAGCTGAAAGATGACATCTAAGTAAACAATTTGGAAAACGCATAACATATTTAAAAACGTAATTTCAGGAATTTTCAATATATACAATATTCGGAAAAATATCCGAATGCTTTTATGTAGCCCTGTATATGATCTATAGATTTGTATATATACATAGGATGCTAAATTTTAGTTTAGTTAGGAAACGCGTAGCACCGTTTAAATTCTCCTTCTGGAGTTTCTGTCAATAAACGGAAATGTGTTCGCGAACTTTTGTGCTGCCCTGTAAAGGATCTACAGAATTTATACACACCACGTAATAGACAAAAAGCTAGTTAAGATTAAAATCGCGTTTAGTAACTTAAAACGCACTTCCAGGAATTATTGTTAACAGACAGTAGAGAATTCTTTTGTGTGTCCCTGTAAATGAACGATGACTGCTATACACACACTATTCTGTAGTAAGCCTCTTGTAATGCACCTTAGTAATATATATAAACTTCAATGCGTTTAAAATAGTGGAACATTATTTAAATAAGCCGCAGACGATTTTTCTCCATAGACGTAATGTAACGGAATTATTTTGACTGTCCCTGTAAAGTAACTCTAAGTGCTATACACCTACTATTCCATATTAAGCTTCTTCTAATGCATCTTAGTGATCTATATAAATTTCAATGCGTTTACAATAGTGAAACATTTTTAAAATAAACCGCAAATGATTTTTCCCCATAGACCGCAATGTAACGGAATTCTTTTGAGTGTCCCTGTAAGAAAACTATAAGTGCTACACACTTCAGTTGAAATAGGGAACGTGCCATGGATAACGACAATAACATATAAAAATTGCAGAGCAATCCGAGCATATTTACGGGAGTTAGAGCATGGACAGACGGCCATACGGCCAGACAAACCGAAGTCATAAGCACTTTTCAACTAGGTTGGAAAGTGCTAAAAACTGCATCTTCAAAAGAAGTTTTAAGTATGAATATTGCCAATAAATTAGAAATTTTCATATGTTATATAATTTATAAATTTTTTCCGTTCTGTAAATAGTGTGTTGGAATTAACTTTATTTAACTTCCTACATTGGTTTAAATATTATTCAATATTCAGTTTTATTTTTTTCTATCAGTTTTTAAATTCAGTTTTAAAAAATTAAATTGACTCGCATAAGTTTAAATAGATTATTATTTTAAATGCAAAAATCTATTAACTTGAAATAGTAAACAGGCTTTTAGAACATATTTTTCTTTCACACAATATTTTGAACACGTACAAAAATAAATTCCAAATTCATTCAGAAAATGTCCGTTTTCAAGATATTCCAAATTTATTCTTTCCATTTTCGATAAAAATCCCAGGAAAAGCTATTTGTGGTGTCGATAACAATGTACGCATTTTTTTATTATCTTTAAGTTGCTGAACTGTCTTTTATATGAATATTTTTAAACAGTTTTAAAGGTGTGGAAATTTAAAATTATATTTATGATATATATATATATTACAAAATTAAAAATTCCATATCCAATTAAATTTATTGTATAAAAAATTCCTTTTATTAATATTCTAGTTACAACCCTAGTTTATTAAAATATTCCCTTTCTTAAAACATATTCCATTACTGTCCGATTTTTTATCCTAATATACTTAATTTCACTTTTTATTTCCTTCAAAGAACATCACATTTAATAAGACTATGTCTTCTTAAAAAACACCTATTTTCATAAATTCTTTATTATAGTAAATATTTCCTATTTATTCCCGCATTTAAATTTATTTAATTTCTAAGTCTGTGTAAATTAACAATTTTCCCTGTCCTAATAGCCTCAGAAAACCATTCTCTTAAATTGTTTTCAAGACGCAATAACCGAAATTTATTCTTTTATTTTCCCGCGTTTTTTAATTTCGATAATATTCTAGCAAATTCTTTTCCCTTCAAAAGCCTAGGAGTGACGTACTTATTCAATAATAATTCTCCGATAAAAATGAGTGCGAACGAAAGTTAAACAAGCAATTGGGTGAAAATGGTCACGTGTTCCCAAATTGCTCTTGCGCGCTTCACTTAAAACAAGCTGACGGACGCAGAGAGGAAGGGATTTGGGCCGTCGAAGCGATTGGAAAATAAAATGTTTTAAGGGAGAACAATCCCCTGGAATTTAAAGATTAGTGTGTTTAAATAAATGAATTCTAGTGTTATTGTGTTCTTCTTTCCTTCATTCTACATAGTACTCGGCCTATTACTGCTGAAAGTTGATACCGCGACTGCATAAATTTGATAATGTTTGTCGTCTTTTTTCTTCGACTGTTGAATTAGAACTAAAACATAGCAGAATGCAACATATATATATATATATATATATATAGTACATATACATCTCATTTTCAAAAAGTACTGCAAACATTAAAAAGATATACCAATTTTACAATCAGGTATCACTCAAAAACAGAGTAAAAGTTCATTAAAGAACAGTCCATCATCTGTAAGTTGAAATACTGCAAATTACAACTGTAACCAAATACTGTACAACACACTCTAAATTATATATATAATATATATTGGTCTTATGAATGGAAAAGGGTCCTTACTGAAAAGCACATTGCTAACAATACAAATATTTTCTCTACATTGTTGCCACACATTTAGTATTAAAAAGCATTTCTTACAAACAAAAATTCTCGAGAATAATTTTAAAATTAGTAAATGCACGGAACATGAATTTTATATGCGATTAAATCAAGATATTGGATTAAAGTTTTAAATGTTAATTGTGACTTACATTAAAATTTGTGATTGCTTCCGAATAAGTTATATTTAAATAACCTAAATAACAATTTAATGCAGACATTTTATGAACGTTATATGGTATTATCGATGAATATTTAATGAGACGTTCAGTGAGTATCCAGGCATTGATAAAAGGCAATAATTGATTCTAACTTAATTCTATTTTCCTTTAATTTGATAAATCTCTGTCAAAATGTTTAGAAACAGGACAAAATAATTTAGAGTTACCAAATATGTTTTATAAATAATAATCACGTAAGTGATAATTATTTAAGACGAAGAAATTTAACATATATTCTATATTGATAAATAATAATGTCTTCTTGAAATTGGGTAATTCTAATTAATATTTTTTTCCTAAAAGATGTAAAATCGAGAATAACTCTTAACGATATTCATGGATTTAAGTTTTGACGCATTCTTCCAATGAATATTTCGAAAATATAAATGCCATATTAGTCTCCATATAGTATTTCTTTAAGTGATCTTTTGAATTGAAATTATATTTTATCTTTTAAGAAACCATTTTCCTTAAATTTGTTTCAAGGACCAATATATATATATTAATAATTTGTTATACATCTTATATTTAGAACTATAAATCATGCAGGAAAACAAAATAAAATAAAATATGTTTTAGTCAAAATCTACTTTTGATAGTAAAAATTCAGATTGTGGAATTTTAGAATATTTAGATGGAAAAATTTAGATATATATAAAATTATGTAGAGTTATATTGCGATGAACATTGGAATTACCAAAAATGAGAGAGCAAAATCTATTCATTGGCAGAATTTTATGATTTTCCGATTTAAAATTTATTTGGCATTTTTAAAATATAATTTCATTTGTCTTTTTAAATATGTATATTCGCCTATTTAACGGAATTGCATTTAAATTCACAAAAGTATAAACATTCATATTTAAATGAATGTAGTACACAGTAAGTGAAATTTGTGGTAGAAAGTTACTCATATCAAATAATACAAAATAGAGTATCATTTTCAACGTTTTCCAACATACTTGAAAAAGGTATATGTGAAAATGGGTTTGTCTGCCTGTATGTCTGTCCCGTGCCCTAACTCACGTAAATTACTCGGTTTGTAATTGATATATATTATTGAGGTTTACTATGGTACGTTCTGTACCGTTTATATTTTGTTTATATGAACACTAAAAATAATTCCATTACATTACTGTCAATGGAGAAAAATCGTTTATGGTGTATTTTAATTATGTTTCACTATTTCAAACATATTGAAATTGATATATATCACTGAGTTATACAAGAGGCTTAATAACGAATATGGTGTGCACAGCATTCATCGTTCATTTATAGGGACACACAAAATAATTTAGTTACTGTACTGTCTATTAACAATAATTGCTGCAAGTGCATTTTCAATTTGGTACGCATATTTAAATTTAACAGATTTTTTTCCTATTACTTCATGCTGTGTATTGGCAATTCAATTGATCATGTACAGGCCAGCACAAAAGATTAAAATTAAATTTCCGTTTATTGATGGAGATTGCTGAAGGGGTATTTTCACTTGTACTATGCGTTTCCTAACTGAACTAAATTTTAACAAATGTTATATATATATAGAAATCTCTAGATGGGGATGCACAATCTCCCAGGGATGCACAATTTATTAGAGCATTTTTACGACTAGTGGTATTATAATCTGAAATTGGATTTCCAAATGTGGTATGCGTTCTCCAAATTGTTTCATACATATCCTCTTTCACCATTTAAAACGGTGAAGTTTTTATTTATATTGTATATATGTGTTCGTAATGCATTTTTTACGAACAATTATTCAAAATAACGACTAATAGGATTATGCCTACCGCTACTATATTACGCCACCCTCAGAATAGGAGTATTTAACCTTTTACATCAGCAAATTCTTCAAGTTCCTTGGACCACCGATAAGTCCAGTTAAATAACGTAGGCCAGAAATGTACACACCCCAAGGTTACAAGACTTTTGAAAGTTTGTACGTACATTGATGCTAAAAGATTGCAAAATTCCCAGATTCATAAAAATATTTTATTTATTTATATTTGCACTTTTCGAGCCTCGAAAAACTTTTGTTTTCGTGTTACACAGCGAAAAACTTTGAGTTTCTTAATGATTGAAACCACATGGCAGGTCATTAACATAGACTCGGTGGGTCTACATTAGGGTGGGCGGAAAAAATTCAAAAATTGTTTTTCAAGTCGTAATACCGCGAAAAAGTTGTGAATTGGGGAGACTAAAAATGGGTAAAAAAAGAAATAAATTTTTTTAAATATTTTAACCTAGCCTCTTCACGAATGTAATAGCTGAAATTTTTATTTATTACACTAACAGTACATAATATTTAAATATTACTTAAATCCATCAACATCTGCCGATTGCGCATGTGCCCTAACGTTTGCCAAAATTTGGCAAAACTTCACATTTTTACAAAAAAATTTACATTTTTTATATTAGCCTCTTCACGAATGTAATAGCTGAAATTATTATGTATTAGAATAACAAAAATAACATAATGCATAAATATTACTTAAATCTTTAAATTCATCAACATCTTCTGGTCGCGAATTGCATTAATGAAATTTTGAAAAAAATAATTACAAATAAAGGTGAATCCCAGTTCACGGGAAAAAAAAAGTCAAAACTTACCTTTCTTTGTTGGTTTCTTTTATTGAATACAAGTTTAAAAGAAATTATGTTAGACCATTAGTATTATTTATAAACACATTTTCTTATTGGAAAAACTAAGTTTTATGAGAAGAGAGTCATAAGTCCACGAAACGCATGTTGAACAATTGAACATCAGCGTTTTGACTCATTCTTAGATGAAGGTACTTTGAAAACAGATTTATGGGCGAAGTTAGGCATGGTTGACCTTGACAGCATAGTTGTTATGATAAAACCTTCACTAGACGCAGCTCCAGAAACTTTTACTCAGGCTTCTGTTACGAGTTTGACACATCGATCACCTGCTTGAGTATGGACTGAGAAATTCTGGAATGTTATATCCCAATTAGGAACTGGGCCACTTTGAATATGTGAGTTAATCTCATAGTCACTGATATCCTTTAATAATGGGGAGTAGATAAATCATAGCTGATCCAGTTAATTATATCCGAGTAGTTTTGAGCCTTGAAATTGAGTTTCGGCGGCATGAATATTCTGATAGTTGTTCTCTTTTGATCCAACTGTCGCACCTTTAGAATTCGTCGAAGTCTAAGCTTTCTTATGCTTTTTTAAGTATCTTGTGTGATGGCTAACCTTAAATGTTCTGGATGAGCGAAAAACCTATTTCGTTCGATCGCAGTGTCGACAATATTACGTAAATCTTTAGGCAGGTACCTTGAGGATTGTATTGCTTGGTACAGAAGTTTTGGTCCGTCTATAAAGTATTTACTTATTTTAATACTAAACCACATTGGCATATATGACTTTAGAATAAATACAACTATTTCTTTAAGTTCAGATGTCGGGCTTTCTTCACTTATGTATAATCTGAGAGTTCGATTGGCTGTTGTCAACCACCTCGGGTGTGACAAGGGACCAGGATTTCGTACAGCCAAATCCTCTCTACAGATTTCCGACTTTATTGCCAATGGAAATATCGAGTAGATATTGCTGATCGTTGCTTAATATGCGTCTGTCTATTGTGGGATCTTACAGTAAATACTCTTAAAGCTAATCACTGGACGCGTGTCGCAGCCACTTAGCTTCTCACCGATTGACCCTCTCAAAGAATTTGGACCCGTTGATTTACCGTCAACGTATTGAAACAGAGGCCTGAATAGCAGTTCATTTAAATGAAAAAGGCAAACTGCTCATTGTAACTGTTTCCCCAAATGCATTTCTATTCGGTGAATCAGTCCGTTTTTCAACTTGTGTTAACATTAGAGCCATCATATCCTATGACAACTAATTTTTCAAGAGAAATGCCACGACCAGACAGATAAGAAATAATAGAAATGACAATATGTTCCGAATTTCCAGAAGTTGGAGTTGCATCGCCGATGTAGACTGAACCAGGTTCTTGAATTAGCTTTAATAATTATTCTCTTCCTTTTTTTATTCTACGGAACCTTTTTGAATGAGCTACATCCACCACTAACGTGTTGTCTTTCCTCCCATTCAAATAGAGACCTTGTAGTGAAAATTCATCAGATTTATTACACAATTCAGCCCTAATATTTTGTTTCTGTCTATAACATGGGAGACGTTAGAATCAGTAATTAAACCTTGAGCCGAGCCAATTACAACACATGCGTGATTTTCTTAGATTTGACTGTTGTTGCGCTATCGGATTACCTTAACAGAATTGGACGATCTTTTTTACTAAATTTTTATTTCTCTAAAGTGTAACATTTTCGAGTAAGAGTCGATAAGAGCTATTACACTTAAATATTGATAAGCTAAGTAAGATAAAAGATTATCGTAAAAATGTGATTTTTGCCAAATTCCGTCGAACTTTAGAGCACATGCGTGATCGGAAGATGTTGATAGATTTAAATAATATTTAAATATTATATTTTGTTAGTGTAATAGATAAGAATTTTAGTTATTACATTCGTAAATAGGCTAATTTAAAAATTAAAAAAAAAATTGTAAAAATATTAATTTTTTCACATTTTAGCAAATTTTACAGCACATGCGCGATCGGAAGATATAAACCGATTTTATTTCTTTTTTTACCTGTTTTTAGTCTCCCCAATTCGCAACTTTTCCGTGGTATTACGACTTGAAAAACAATTTTTGAATTTTTTCGACCCATCCTAGTCTACATGGCCCGTTAGACATGGATTGAAGACTCCTGTTCTAAAAGACAACCGCATAGATATATAATCCTCAATAAATAGTTTATATTTTGTTCAAAATGAAATATTACATTTTCCTATTGTGAATTCATCTTGCATGAGTCATCCGTAAAGAATCATTGATACTTTTATGGAGCTAATAATATGCCACTTATGTGGAACCGTTGTAAATATGACTAATGTAATTAACTTGCTAACTTCTGGAATTTTGACACTGTAATTAAAAAAGGCACGGTGTCTACGTATAGTAGGCCACTTAAATCCAGGTTCGTTTAGAATAAGGTTATTTTGGAAAATTAGACCATCGCTGCAGGCTCCACTGTGTGTACAGTAAGTACGACTAATCCGGGCGGCAACTACTATAAGTTTATAATTTTTTTCTGTTTTAATAATATATCTTAAATAATATATCTTAAATAATTATATAAAAAAAGTTATTGTTAAACTAAAATAAATCGTCTTCTTAAAATTGAATCATTTATTTAAATATTAATATTTTTCACTTTATTAAACAAAAAATATGTAACAAATTTAGCATCTAATTGAATCAGAATAAAAAAAATAAACTGTTTAATTACATAAATTGAAATTTTTCAAAAGTAGATGTATACTATAAAAAAAAATCATAACATTAATTAGTTTTATATACTGTGATGGAGAGCAAAAAAAATCCACTGCTCGTTGCCTGTTTATTTTATTCATAAGCAGAACGTAAAGAATAGGGATTTAATAATCACTTATAGAAACTTTGATTTTTTTTTAAATATATATTTGGATGTTGGAACAAGTTTAGGCTAATTTAATAAAGAACTTGACAACTTTCCCCACTCCCTCTACTTAGTATCAGTATAAAAATTTTAAAAACGGAATCATAAAGAAATCTTGCATTGAAGTTTAATTAAAATTCCTTCCAGTTGTTGTTTGAAAATTATAAACATAAAACAAACATATAACATTTTAAAGAAAATGAAGGATAAGTAATATATCTAAATGATACGTTGAAGAGTCATTACGGATCTGTGAGATTAGAATATGAGAATCTATATATAATCTTCATTCGGAATTATTCAAGAAAATACAAAATGAAAGTTCGTTGAAAACTTCCCAGAATATAAGTTGAAATGGATCAGTTTATTATAAGGTTTTCTGTAGTAATACGTGTATTTTTAATATTTTAATTAATTAATTATTATTATTTTTCTATAAATCTTTATAGATTCTTGAATAAATAAATATAAGGAAAATATTATTTAGTGAACGTTTTACAAACATTTATATAAACTATTTACAATTTAACTAATGGATCAGCAATTTTTCCCTTTAGGACTCATTTGAAATAAATGTTGCATTTGCAATAATGAGTTCTATACATGTGTACTTTAATTATTACATATTTAAAAATGATAATTTATCAAATATATGTAGTTTTTCTACCTACAATTAATAAGTCCATAAAGCTTTTCACAATTTAAAGTTAGATTTTAACATTTTTCTAACATTAATTCCCAGAAAGTTGTTCCATTTATTACAAGTGATATATAATGCATGGAATACACATAAACTTCAAAATGTAAAAAAACAACAATTAGTGATAATATATTAACTGGAAGTGGAAAATATATAGAAACGTATTTTAAAGTCACTTGACAATTAACCATGAATGAAATTTGTTACAATGAACAATGGTTACACAGGAATCTTCTATGGTAATATTAGATGTTAGTGTAATGGAACACGTTTATATGGATAAAAAATTAATATTAATATTTTGTTTATCATTATTTTAAAGAGTTATTTCTAAAGAAAATAAGAAATAATATAAGACATATATTTAGTCTCTAAACAACAAAGCATACATTTTCCTTAAATTTGCAACAAGATATATCAGAAACGCCAAAATTAGAAACATTACATAAAACATACGTGTTAAAATATATATTTACATAGAAAATACAAATTTTCAATAATTGCCAGAAGCAATTATTGCTTAAATTTTGAAAAATTAGTTCATGTAAAATAAAGCACAGGTATCTTGATACAATATTGTTTTTTTGCACTTATGATAAAGTAATTGAATTTTAAGAATAAAGATATACTTTTATTTCACAAAAAAGATGTTTCACATGCATTTATACTCGCCAAGGGAAATTTATTACAACACTTATTAAAGTACATATAGCAAAATAATGACTATCACTGTACAATGACAGTTTTTACATAGTCCCAGTTTTAACAAAATCATTTTTGCATTACATCAATTTTGTATATCATATGAATATTATTTTGGACAATTTTTCTTTTTTAAAACGTAGATTAATCGTTTTTGCTTATATTCTATGTCACTGATACATATGTACTATATGTATGATACTATGTACATAACGTACATAAGGTATCTTTATTTTTATCATTAAGTAGCATTTAGCAGATAAAATTCATTAAATTTTGAGTTACATCCAAGAAAATGTATAATTTACATTAAAACAAATATAAATTGCTAATATCGAACATAATTTTTCTTCTAAAATGTTTTTGTGTATGCTTATTCAAAGGACGTATAATGTGCCAGAATAGCATTAATGAGTAACATTACTGTGAAAATTAAGAATATTTCTCTAAATTTAGAAACTAAACTATGTACAGTATGCATATCTCTTTTACAAGCGTCTTTTTAATAAAGTTAATTAGAAGATTTATCAACAAGAAACATTTTGTAAATATGTTTAGAACGCATCATACATACTAAATGAAACATGAAATATTTCATTTAATTGGACATTTTTCAAATAAACAATTCATTGTTTTAATAAGTCAAATTATATAAACCTCGCATACGCTACACAAACATCATTAAATATTTGTCAAAATTTCTAATATCACTGATAAGACATGGAAAAATAATTTTTATTTGGTAATATGATAATTATTCAAAAATGTACTTAATGTTATTTATTTTAAAATGTAAATAAAAATGCATAAGTTGGAAATATTTTCTAAATGTTCCTATCAAACAATTTCAATTTGCAAATCATATTTAATCATGAACAGTATCTCAATCTTTAAAAATTACACTACAGTTATAATTAATCATTTAACACAATAATAAAGTGTAAGAAGTTTATTTTTCAACAAATAATTTCTGTTATGTATTTCCAAAAATTCATTTTAACGTATTTAAGCTGCATATAAATAATAAAATTATTATAAACAGAGTGGGAAAGTACTATTCAAATTTATGATAATGACTTTATATAGTTGGAAATTAAGCCTAAATATTTATTTTTCGCATACGGAAGGGATTTTCTTTTAGTTAGTTTATGGAATATGAATTGCTAAACGATAAAAGAATCTGCTGTTAAGGAAAATAATGTTATTTAAAAATTTGTATTTAATATGATTTGTCTTACGGATATATTTTATATCATTTATGTTTTGGATGAAATTGTATAAAATACGTTTCAATTCAAAAAAATATTGTATTCTGTTGAGGGTTCTAGATTAGTACACAACAGTCGAACGACACAATTTAGGAAACATTGAATGATACTAAAATACATAACAAATTTGTTAACAGAAATAAATTTCTGAAAGCTTGAAATTTGGAAATCGAAAATTACAGTTCATTCAGCCAAGTATTGTTAAGTTATGACTAAATAATTACTCGCACTGCGATTTCTTTTGGAAATATAAACAAGAACGAAAAATCATGCGTCAAGCATAGATTATGTAACACTTTCCAAAGCTTCCAAAATAATTTTACATATCATTACCGTTTTATAAGCTGAAAAATAACATCTAAGTAAACAATTTGGAAAAGGCATGACATATTTAAAAACGTTATTTCAGGAATTCCCAAAATATACAATATTCGGAAAAACATCCGAATACTTTTATTCAGCCCTGTATATGATCTGTAGATTTGTATATATACTACATAGGATGCTAAATTTTAGTTTAGTTAGAAAACGCGTAGCACAGTTTAAAATTCTCCTTCTTGAGTTTCTATAAATAAACGGAAATATGTTTGCGGATTTTTGTGCTGCCCTGTATAGGATCTACAGAATTTATACACACCAAGTAATAGACAAAAAGTGAGTTAAATTTAAAATCGCGTTCAGCAACTTAAAGCGCACTTCCATGAATTATTGTTAACAGATAGTAGAGAATTCTTTTGTGTGTCTCTGTAAATGAACGATGATTGCTATACACACAATATTCTGTAGTAAGCTTCTTTTAATTCACCTTAGTGATATATATAAATTTCAATGCGTCTGAAATAGTGAAACATTATTTAATTAAACCGCAAACGATTTTCTCCATAGACGTAATGTAACGTAATTCTTTTGAGTGTCCCTGTAAAGTAACTATAAGTGCTATGCACACCCTATTTCTTCTTAAGCTTCTTGTAATGCCTCTTAGTGATATATATCAATTACAATCTGTTTAAATTTGTGTAACATCATTAAAATAAACCGCAAATGATTTTTCTCCATAGATCGTAATGTAACGGAATTCTTTTTAGTGTCCCTGTAAAAAAACTATAAGTGCTACACACTTCAGTTGAAATAGGGAACATGCTATAGATAACGACAATAACATACAAAAATTTATGAATATATTTCGCAACTCCCTGGTCAATGATTTTTCCAGTGTACCTTACATCTCACCATTTTGGGTTGAGTTGCTGTGTCATAGTGAATCACTTCCGGCTTAGTCTGATTGGTGGCTCATGCGTGATGATTTTTTCGGTGTGTTGCTGTTTTTCATTTGGGTTTTAGATTCAATTTCATGTCTTTGGGGGGATACAATAGGGTTTAATTTTATTTATACTGAGGAAGTGAGTCCAAGTTACTCACGAAACGTGCGTCTGTCCATTGTTCGATGATATTGTGTGTTAAACGTTGGTATCTTTAGTATATTTATCCACACAAGATTTTATTCATAATTCACACTTTTATTCGTTGCAGGAATTATCTAAAGCTTCTTAAATCACGCTTGCAAACATGGAAGGTTCCTTTCTCTACCAGTCTCTCGAAACCTTGTCAATTCTGCAACTGTCTTTTCGGCGATCGAACTTTGTACTTGTTTTAAAGAAATGCTTGGCTTCTGTTTGCATCCCAATTGATAATATGCAAATAGTTTGCTTTGCGTTTATGTATCGATACCTACCACTACAGATTTGCAGTGGTAATCATTTTTTACGCTAGATCACTTACTTCACCTACGGAACTCGATATAGTTTTTCCCACTTCAATGCACAATTTAGGCACCCTCAACTTCTATGACTAGATCTGCTTATTTCGGTCCCAAACGTGAGCCTTTAACTATGCGCCAGCATTTTTCACATTCGCCCTGTTTTTAAGACTTTCCAACATAGTTGACAAGTGATTATGAATTCGATATTTTTGGCCAGCTGTCCAGCCGTGACCCGTGAATATACTCGGATTGACCTGTGATTTTCGTATGTTATTGTCGTTTACGATCCCTATTGAAAATCAAGGGTGTATCATTAATGGTTTGTTTACAGTCACAGACAAACTTATTCCTCTACATTACGGTCAATAAGAAACAATCGAATCAAGTGCATTTTAATAATGTTATATAGTTTTAAACATAATGAAACAGATATGCATTTATAAAGAACACTAAAACATGCGTTCTATGGAATAGAACATTTATTATTCATTTAAAGGGCACATAAAATAATTCCGTTACATAATGGTCATCACTGAAACACTGTTTGCAGCATATTTTAGTGATGTTAAACTATTTCAAATATAATGAAATGGATGTACATTACTCAGGTTTACTGCATTTATCGTTCTATTACAGCGGCACACAATTGATTTCTTCTACAGTACTGCATCCAAAGAACTGTCTATAAGCGATAATTGCTGGAAGAACGCACTCATCTCAGTATGCCTTTTTAAATTTAATAAAATTTTTGTGTAATATTTGGTGTGTTTAAATGCTATAGATAATATACAGGGCTACACAAAAGAATTCGTAAACGTTACTGTGAATCAGCGTAAATTGCTTAAAGGGGGATCGTTCTTTGTATTTTGAAGGTGAAATATATTTAGTATACTAAGATATGTTTGTAGAATATAAACAAAACTATACACAGTGCGCACAAAAAACTGGATACATGGTGGCCTGTGTATGACAATTTCTAGAAGTAGAATTTCAGCAGTTTTAAGCGTTTTTTGTCTGAATTAAGCTTTATCCTATTATGTTGCTTGTATAAAAATCCTAAGGTAATACACAGAGCTGTACAAAATAATTGAAATATGTGTACGCGTATTGGTACAAATTGCAAAAGCAGAATTTTCAACTGTGTTATGTTTTTTCTTACTAAACTAAATTGCAGCATACTTTATGCAGTAAATACAAATTTATAGATTATATACACGGCGGCAAAAAATTAATTGGGGTACTTTTCTGGCTATCGACGGTAGTTGTTGAAATCTGATTCAAATGTGTTATGCGTTTTCTAAACTATTTTCTAGGCATCTTATTTACCTTAAAAAACAACGAAGGTTTATTAAAGTATTGTGGAAGTTTTGGAAAGTGTTGAATAATCATGCATGATTTTTCTTTCTTGTTTAATACTGATGTAACATTTCTCTTTTGAAAACAATTCAACATTTTTTGTAAATTTTGTAGAATTTAATTACATTTTTTTTTTATTTTATGGATACGAGATCTATTTGGAATGCATAATATTTTGTCTGGAATAATATTAATACATTGAATTTCTTTTCTTTTTTGCTCAAACAAAAAAACACTTATATCATTTCAATATTTTAACTTTTAATCATATTTTATTAAGTATTTAAATTTATTTAAGTATACCACACAATTCATGTTCTTCTTTAAATTTGGATTATTACCGTAAAAGTTTGTTTATTTTATACTAATAATTAAACATTGAATTATTTATTTAGTGCAAAATCTGCTTAAAACGTTTTGTTTAGAAAATTAGGTATAATGTAAAAAAAGATCATTACTTTCACAATTTGATTTTCTGTTTTCTGAATTTGTGTAATTTACATATTTAAACAGGCAAAGTTTATTAAAAAGTAAACTTTTGTAAAATTTATTTAATGTATCATTGAATATTTAATACATGAAAGTGAATAGCTTCTAAATTCCGCAGAAGCTATTGCTCAAGTAAACATTGATTGTACGTATTGATTTTCATTTTGAGAAAGTTGCGTTGAATATTACGAGTTAATTAAATTTCCTCGGCTAAAATAAAATATATATAGCTAAAGCACTATTTTTTTTTAAGTTTTTAATTTCCTTTGTAGTTTGTAAACAAGTTTCTACAAGCTTAATTATTTAAATGATATACTGACATTGGTTTTAGAGAATGGTAATTTCCTTTCATTGCTTATGTTTTCAGTTAAATTAAGTAAGTCAATGCATGTTTTTAAATTATTTATTATTAACTAAAGTTCTAAATTTCTCAATAAATTGAATATTTCCTTTTTCGGAAACACACGTGGCATAATTAAGCAAAAAAAAAAAAAAAAAAAAAAAAAAAAAAGAAAAAATCCACTGAGTGTTGAAAAGCATGAATTAAAAAAGCTTAAAAATAAAAGACCTGTTTTGAAAGAGTTAAAAATTATCTAAATTGATTTTCTAATGGAAAAAGAAAATAGAAATTTTCATAATGCTTGCTTACTTTTTAAAACACTGAATAGTACAAGAAGTACAAATTTAAATTTATGAATATTAATAATCTTGTTAATCAACAGGGATATTTAAATACAGTCTCACATGTTTATTAATATATTTGGCAAATTTTATTTATTTTTGCATTAAGTTTAATATTGCTTATATTTTAATAAGAAAGAAACGTCATGCATAATGCATATATTATGAAACACTTTCCAATATCAACTGAATATTATTAAGAAATTTCCTTTATTCGTAGAATGGAATGAGATATCTAAATAAACAAATAACATAAATACAATAACCCATAACTCAGTAAAAATCCATTTCGAACTAAACTATTACTGTCCATATCCGGTAATGTATGAGAATTTTTTAGAGCAGCCCTGTATGCGATCTATAGAATTACACACACAACCTCATACAATCAAAATTATACATTTGTAAAAATGCATACCACGACAGAAAACGAACTTCGAGCAAATATCAATCTTAGTCAGTCTAGTAACCGGATTCTTTAGTGCATTTCAGTAAATAAACAGTAATTGCTATGCTCCCCATAATCTATAGAAATCCTTTTATAATGCACTACGGTGATTTAATTATGTTTGCAGTATCATAACACCAATTAATATGCACCACAAAAGTTATTTTGTACGTCACCGTAAACGAACTATAAATGCAATATATTCTATACTTCTGAGAATGTATTCTGTAGCGCATCTCAGTGATGCATATAATCTCATTATGTTTCAAATATAATTACAACAATAAACTGCACCGCAAACGATTATATTCTAAATTTGGAATGCCCAATCTGAGTTCGGGAGAGGGAAACATGGATGTTTCAATTCTGTGAAGCCCGAATTCAGTTCGTTCAATGCATAATATGTAATTTTCCATTTTCTTGACAGATGGCGATTCTTTCCCGCGAAAATATCGGGGGAATATTACGGAATTCTTTGTGTGCCGTGTAAACGAACTACCGTGTAAATAGCTCCACACTTCATTTCGATACCGGACATTCTATAGCAAAACACAATAAAATATAAATAGTTCTTGGCAATCCGAGTGTATTTACGAGCATTAGAGCACGGGCAGAGAAACTGCTGACAGACTGACAGCTGACAGACAGACCGAGAGACTGACAGACAAACCGAATTAATAAACACTTTTCAACTATATTGATAACTGTTAAAAACAATCTAACAATCTAAGCACTCTAAATAAGCGTATCATGTTGTATACTATCTTTGGAAAATTCTATAATACATAATTTAACAACTAATATGAGTAAACAAATTAGAAATGTTATTTAACCCCTTGCAATGTAAATTCGCCAAATTTGGCATGCCCGACCTGAGATCGCGAAAGAGAACAATAGATGTTTCAATTCCGTAAAGATCGAACTCAGTTCGGGTGACACAAATGCGCCAAATTTGGAATGTCCGATATGTGTTCGGGCAAGAGAAAAATAGGTGTTTCAATTCTGTAGAGCCCGAACTCAGTTAATCCAATGTATAATGCGTAATTTACCATTTTCCCAATAGCTGCCGATACTTTCTTGCGAAAATTTCGGCAGTTTCGCGCCATTTGTCGGATTTTTGTAATTTTAGTAGTTATTTCGTTTAAAATTTTGTTAAAAAAAATCTATTTCTAACATTTTGATGATAATAACGAAAAAAATTAAAGCAATTTTTTTTTTCAATTTTTGGCACGCTTTTCTCAAATATTTTCCACAGGCAAGGGGTTAAAAAAATCCTTTTCAACCCAAGTTTAGGATTTTTCTTATATCCAAATTTTAGATGCAATATCTTTAAAATCTATTAATAACTTTCTATTCCCTTGATGATTTTAGTTAGTATACTCAGAATGTATGTGAAAAGAAATCCTTTCAAAGCCTTTCAAATTTATTTAAAGTATATTTCTAAATCTAGTTATTTACAACATAGATAATTTACGTATCTCTCAGAAAAAATATTTCATGATACAGCTTTTATTAAGTGCAAAATATAATTTTAACAGATAGAAACATGCAATTTTTCACAATAACTTAAAACTTATAACTGGAAATAAAATTAATATAAAAAAATAACACTCAAACTTTGCCAGTCTGAAGGCAACTAACCGTAAAATAAGAGTTCTTTATATCTTTTTAAAAAATTCTTATCTAATTTATTAGAATTATTTTTTGCGATTGCCAATATTTAGAAAATAATATTATTAATGAAGATAAAGTACTACCTCACGAAATTTACCTTAAATTACATTCCCTTTAAAATCCTTAATGTTCTGTACTTTAATTTAATATGAATATCCATATGTTTTAAGAAAAATATTCAAAAATAACTTCAGCATCTTACATTTAGAAATGTTTATTTATACTAAAATTTTAGACATGATAGTCTTATGATCCATTCACCTATTAATCCCTTTGATGAGTTTAAATAATATTCCCCAAAAACGTCTTACAAGAAAATTTTCCATTATTGTTGTGGAACATATTAGTATAGTTGATATAATTCGGATAAAATATTATTATAAGTATTTCAAATTTTTTTTGAAATATTTTTAAAAATCAACCTTTTTGTTTAAATTATATTTAATTATTTATTTTTGAAAATTAATTAGATAACTGCAAGGTATTTCTAAAACTATCTATTTCTAATAAATAGACGTTTTCTTACATTTGTATGTGTTCCGAAAAAAATATTGGTTATGTTTTTTCTTATATATATTAAAAAAAAAAAAAAAAAAAAAAAAAAAAAAAAAAAAAAAAAAACTAGTATTTTTTTACGATCTTTTTTTTTTTTTTTTTTTTTTTTTTTTTTTTTTTTTTTTTTTTTACGAAATTCAAGTGGTCAACTGAAATGGAAACTTAGAATTATTTCAACAATTAGTTTTAGTTATTGCTTTTATTAAAGAATAATAATAATAATAATAATAATGAAGTTTCGGCCAAGAGAAATTCTGAATTACAAAATACAGCACAAATAAAGCACATATATAGCACAAATAAAGCACAGATATAGCACCCATATAGCACAAAATTTTATATTACCTATTGTACAAAAAATATGATTATTCTATATGATTTCAGAACATTTAAAAAAATATGCTTTTCATCTTAAATTTATGCTTTATTTCCTTTCTAAATTTTATATACGACGGCTTATGGATCAATTTATCATTCAAATTCCATGCCGATTTCAATAAGTATATTCCCGATATTTCAAAAGGAGAGAGCTTTACAATTTCTTTCTTTCGAATATATTTCTGAATATATAATAGTATGTATTTAAAAGCGGTGTTTATCTTAATATACAGTGTGCAATGTTCTTTAAAGTAATTAAGTATATAATAAACACACACAGATTTATGTTTTCATATATATGAGTTAATATATATAAATATATATGTGTGTCTGTGTGTGTGATGTGTTTGTATGTATTTTGCGTTTCGAAATCGAGTTGAAAATGGTAAAGAAACTCCCGACATTGTGCGGTAGTCACTTCAATTTCTTATAATTCTAATTTGAAAAAAAAAATCGGTCAATTAGAGTATAAGTAGCACTCAAAGGATTCCGTAACCCCTATTTTTTTATAATTTTAATTTCTGTAGATTCGGAAATAGTAGGGGGGGGGACATATTTTTCCAGTATACTTTCGACGATATCTCTGAAAATATAATACCTAAAATTAAAACAAATATATTTGAGTTCGATGATATGAGGTCTTATGAGCGATAAATAATTTTTTTTTCAAGTAACTTAATTAATATCTCGGCTAATTACCGACGATTTTCTTTGAAAATTATTAGCAAATATTCTTGGATGATTCTGCGTTGATAGATACCTCGAGCGCGAATGAAACTGAAACAACGAACAATATCACACATTTACTGACTGAACTGGGTCGTAGTGAGAAGTTGCAGGCCAAATCACCATGACGTTATAGAACAGTTTCTTGTCTTCCGCGATTGTAAAGGGAAAGTGTCAGATCATTATTTTTTTTTTAATTTATGGGTAGTTTTTCAATGAAGGCTTGATCTGTGCGGTATGTAATACCAGCTGTAGCTTTTTACAGCAGGAAAATGTTATTGAAAAGGCCATCAATAAACTCACTAGCAATTACGTAATTTTCTTTTGAAGAAGCATACTGTAAATGTCGACATTTCAAAGCGAAAAAAAGATATCAGTGTTAAAAACGTATTTCTTGTAACACTTGGTCCACAAATAAAGTCCAATTTATTTTTGAACAAAATGTTTGTCACACAGTAACAAGTATATTCCCCTATTCTGATCATCTCATAATATAATATTTCTCAGGTGTGTGTAATCTGTCGTACCTCCATCCCGGGGCGGTCATCTCTGTCATCATTCTCGTACCTTTATGTTTTTTCTTTATCCCGTATCAAATTTGCGGTCACACTACAATAAAGAACGACTACAAATTGAGGAGTAGTGGAGTATTTTCAGTAAATAATCAGTTTATGCTAAATCTACTTATAAACGATAACCCAATTGTTATTACGCTTTTGCCTAACCATGCGTTGCTGAAGACATGTACTTTTCTAATAGACTTTTCCACAATAGCGCCGATTGAGTTTTCATACGCATAAGACGGCAATCTCCATTAGGCATTCGCCTTGTAACACCTACACGATAGGTGAAATATTGAGATAGGAGTTTTCAATGTGGGGAACACAATTTACGTAGATTCAAAATATTTTGGGTTAAACTATTTCCTGCACTAATATTTTGAGCAATGTCAAGCTCTGCATGCAGTCGAAAAAAATACCTCTTACTTCCATTTTTTCATTTGGCAAGGCCAACACCTCATTTTGCTTGGCATGAACGTTGCTCACTCGATGCGTTTGAACTAATTTCTCGTAAACTAGTTTTACAACAACTAGTTAATCGCTATCATTGAGGTGGAGTCTTTTCATATGTGTTTCCAGATCCTCACAGGTGAAACAAAAGGCTCTGTGATCTCTTCCAAATCGAAACCCATGATTCTTCTTATAGACATTTGGATAGAAATCGTATTTTACGTTGCACATCTGTTCAGGATGTTTGCAGTTCGTGCATTTTTTAATACCAATGTTTGAATTCAATTCTTGTATTTTCGTGGTGTTGTAATGCTATTGTTGAAGCGGTAAACTTTTAATGTACGCATCAATGACACTTTCAATTTCAGCTGATAATGGCGCTCCTCTCTGGAAGTGTTTGCATAGTTTATCAGAGGGCGATTTCTCTTCAGCAACGAAGTAAATCAAGGAAAATAAGATTTTATTGTTGATTGCATACAGCAAAGAATATGCTGGCCAACACACTTGAATATGCTTGTAAAATTTTACATCATGAAAAAAAAATTATTTTTCGAGGATCCTTACTATTTTTAATATGCGCAGTGGATCCCTGCGGAATCCTTGAGAAAATAAACAAACTTATATTTTTGGACGTCCCTCATAAACAGATTCGATAAACGATTGTTTGCCAATAAACTAGAAATTGTCAGTATATTTTAGTCTGTAAGAACCAGAAACATGTGAGATGGGTTTGCCTGGTACATATGCATCGTATATGTACTCACAAATCCTTCACAAGAAAGTAGATTCGTCTTTTAAACAACATGTTTGTGTATATGGCAACTAAGATCGATTACATTTCTGCTTTGAGAAACAGTGAATTCTTTGTCAGATTTTTCCGCATCGGATATTAACTTTGGTATAATGCAAATATATGGTGATCGAGACAATTAACACACATTTGAATATTTATAGTATCGATAATAACAATAAGTTGGAAATTGTACATTAAACGTGAAAAATGAGGTGCGTTCGTTTCGTGCTATAACTAGTTTTACAATGTAAAAAATCATCGTTATTTCAGTGAAATAAATTATATCGTCTGCTATAAACGAAGTGAGGATGTTATATATATATATATATATATATATATATTACGTCTGCCATGTTTACAGATGCTATTTTTTGTTTCGACTACAGACAGCTCTATAAATTCACCATGGATATCTTGCTTTGCGAATGAATACCTCCATGGTTAATATTTTTATGAGTCATGATGAATGAATATTTTGTTTATTTACTTTAATGAATTAAGATCTTTGGCTGTTAACCTAATTTTCACTGAAGTTATCTCAGAATCTATGCATTTTTTAATGTAACTCATCTCTCAAGCAAACAATTTTTTTTTGAACGATCTCTCTAAAAATGTAACTTTTATGCAATTTTATTTAAAAAAATAATTTTGAATAAAAATTACCGCTTGGCATATGGAAAAAGATGTCGTTAGCCCGTATTTGTTTTCCTCAGTCACATGACATCCGCTTTTATTTTATAGATTACGTATGATAGGATTTAATAGAATACAGAAAATTTTTATTAATATATTTTTAAGTTTTGATTCGATTTTCATAAAATTTGAAATGACTCGACAGAATTTTGCAACAGTTTTATATATAAAATTTCAAACCAATCGGTTGGGTAATTTTTGCGCTGTTATATGCGGACAGACGGACAGACAGACAGACGGACCAAACAACGACTATAGGTGCTGCGTATTTATATAATTACGAACGCACCTAATAACGAGGCCACAAAAAATCAACAGAAACGAAACACGTATATGGTTGAAGAAAGATATATGTCTGTGATTATTTCTTCTTAAACTAGGTCTTATTTTATTCAACTGATATTGGTGGTCTTGATGTATTTTCGGATAAACTTTCTGAAATGGTTATTTTCACAGTAACATTACAGGAGGTAAGTATGTTATTTATTTAAAGAAGCAAAATTAATTGAATTAAAAAATTATAAACATTTTGTGACTCATTTACATCCTTATATTCAAACATACCCCCGACAGGGTCTTGTTAATGAAACCTTCACTATATATATTTCCATTTTTATGAATTAATATACAATTTTAATAAATCTGTTTATTTTAAGTATAAAGTACAATGAACCTGTTTTGCACTAAAACTACATATAAACCTATTGATAATTTAAAACTGTTTTTTTAATTCCAAAATTTAAAAACATTAAAACTTCACTTTTTCTAAAACATATACACAAATTATAACCATCTTTTACTTAAACAAGGTGTCAAATACGTGTAAAAACAAAATTTCCAAACTTGACATGTTTCGGTTTAAAGTATAAAACCATAATCATAAGCACACATACATCGTCAAATACAAACCCGAATGACACTGGACGCCTCAATATATACAAAATACAACACAACAAACAACGCCATCTACAATCAAACACATATTTGGAGGGGGGGGATTAAAATTTTATTTGAAGATATTAAATTGAATTTTATTTCGAATTATTACCGCAAGTCTCTTATAAGAGAGTCCATCGAAATTTATTTGCGGAAAGGCTTAATCTGTAATGATACTTTCTCTTTTGTTATTCCACCTTTATGGTTAGAGCTTTTAAATAAATATTATGGGGCTAATTTGAATAGAGAGAGGCAATTGTGTATACAAACTTGATTTGAAGTTTAATGTTTTTCTGTGCTTTAACTTTATGTGTTTGATTGTAGATGGCGTTGTTTGTTGTGTTGTATTTTGTATATATTGTAGCGTCCAGTGTCACTCGGGTTTGTTTTTGACGATGTATGTGTGCTTATGATTATGGTTTTATACTTTAAACCGAAACATGTCACGTTTGGACATTTTGTTTTTACATGTATTTGACACCTTGCTTAAGTAAAAGATGTTTTTAATTTCTATTGGTAATTTTGATTCAGATTATTTTAAATGTAATCGTACTTACCTTACTAGTATTAAGAACTTTTTTGTATGGATAATAATATTTCAGATTAATATATAAAATAATTATAATATAAATATATAATAATATATATAAATATATAATATATAATTATATATAAATAATATAATATAATATAATATAAATAATATAATATAATATATAATTATATATAATATATAATTATATATAATTATTATATAAATTATAATATAATATATTATAATTAACAGATAAATATTTATAAAAACTGAAATGAGTTTATGCCTTTTATTATATACTAGGGGGCCTACCCCCTGCGAGCTACGCTCGCCAACCCCCGCTCAGACTTCGAGGCCTCTAAAAACATGACATCGTGCTTTATTTTAAAAATATTGGTAAATCTGTAATTGGGTTGCCATGCTTTTAACGTTTTAATGGGGCATTTTTTGATTATCATGGCCTCATACACGGCTGTTGCGACAACTGACGACTGTTTCCGTGATTGATAAGTAAAACCAATTACAACTTGAAAACCAGCTTGTATAAAATGGTTAGGTTTAAATTGTGGCTACCTCTCGGACTTTTATAACAACGATCTGTATTCGATTCTTCCTTTGCGTTTAAGGATGAGAAAAATTCCATCTGCTTGTGAATAACATTAAAAACCACGGTATTGAAAAGTACTATGTTATAGACATTTTCAGTAACATGTTTTAATTTTCTCTCTATTTTAGTGCACCATCATGCATATTTTCCTGTTATTTTAAATATGTAAATTATTTATTTTAATTAATATATATATACGAATTTTCTAATAATTATTTATCATACAAAATTAATTCAATATTTTGTGCATGCATGCCTGCATTTATTCGGCATCAATTGATGAGATATTTAAACAAATTTGCTATCCACGATAATTTTACATAATGCTATGTCACTTGAATATTGTCCATAAGAAAATCGGGTACTTTTCCAGTATAGGATCCTTTGCTTTTAGGTTTGGCATAATTCGAGCTTCAAAAAGGGATAGATTCGTTAATATACATAGATTTGTTGCCAAAAGTTGTGAAAACAAACCCAATGAACTTTTGGGGCTTTTCTATCATAGGAATCTTGAAGCTTTTTTAAAAAGTTTGGCGGAAAAAACCAAACAGGATATTTTATTCTCCTTCCGTTCAGTTGGGCAATTATTATTTTATATATTCGTTTCAAATATCCGAATTAGTGATTTTATAAATTTGTTTAATTAAATTTTACAATAAAATAACAAAATGATATAAAAAAATAATAATTACTATTAATTCCTTTTTCCCCCTTTCTTTTGCGTTTAAATAAATGACGTCATTTGGACGAATTTATTCAAAATATTTCCAGTTTATAAATTAAATTAAATGCTGACAGACAATTGAATCCTGACGATAGAAATGTGATTTTTTTTTTTCAAATTTTCCTTAAAAACATAATTTAATCTCAATCTTGTCTTCATTATCGATTGAAATAAAAGATAAATTCAATTTCAATTTGAAAATGATGAATAAAAAGAAATCAATAATCCCTATCGGGATCCTTTTCAGTTTTTTTTCCCTTTTTTGTCACAAAAAACTGAGTAATTAGTTGCCATCATTACAGAAATGTCATGAAAATTAGAAAAAAAATAATATCTCGAAAACTAATTCCAATTTCAAAATTCTATTACCAGTTTTGACATCCGCGGATTTTTATGGACAATTGGTATTAATTTCACCATCAAGCGTTTAATATTTTATTAAAAATAGCCCTGAAACATAATCAGTCGTTTAATCAGTCGTTTCATAAAATCGTTTCATAAATTCGTTTCATAAAATCGTTTCACAAATTCGTTTCATTAGGATTTTATATATATAGGGTAGATATATATATTGCTGATTGATATGCTTTTTTATTTATCCCGTGTTTAATACATGATATTGATTTGTTTGTAGGATTATGGAGTTATGCAATTGAAATTGACAAAATTCAAATTGCACACATATTATGCATTACACGAGTTTTATTTCAAGATATCTAAAAATTGGTGCAAAGGTACAGAAAATTACGGTGGTCAGCATTTAAAAACAATATACTGATTAGCATTTACTCGTAACAGCAAAAATAATCAAGTGTGTTTATGTACGTTCCTACGACTACGACATAAGATTCCGTAAGTAAAATTATCCTTGCAGAATATGTCTTCCTTTTTTCTCCTGTTAACTTCAGTCTGCTACAAATCACCTGAAGAAGAGCGATGTAATTAATTGCTGTCGTAAATGGTGATGCGTTCTTTACTCATTGTATGGAAAAAAAAATCTAGTTACATATAAAATTTATCGCCATTTAATATCATTACTGATACTGATATATGTATGTCATAAATTTAAAAATGTCATTTCGTATCTTTATAAAACGATAGATTTCAAAAATATGCTATATAATAATGTTAAAATAAAGACATTTTTTTAAATATATGTATTTAGAAACTATTCAGTTGAATAAATTATATTTTTGTAGTATTAAATGACGCATGCTACAAGAATATTATACTATCCAGCAATAAATATTTTCTCTTACATACCAAACTAGTATTTTTGTTTGAATCTCAAAGTGGAAAATATTATAAATGCGTGTATAAAAGAAGTTTATTATAAAGCTATTCGCATCTGACAGAGAGATATTTTAGTGAATTTTTCAAATCATATGATATTTATTGTATGGACTCGTGGGAGCTTTGTGCAATACACATACATTCTAGACTGAGGATATTCTTTTTCAATTGTTTTAAAAATATATTCTGCTTCGATTGAAGTTATTTCGCCTTTGAACTGTAATAGATTAGTAAACTATAACGGAATAGTAAACTGAAATCTTTTAAGAATATGTAGTATATATATTTCATGATGTATATGGAAAAATTTTGCAACTTTTCATTTAAGGCTTTACGTAGGAAAGGGATATAGTTTTCCATTTTTAAATCCAATAATTGAAGTATGTGAGATATTTTAGAAAGTTCGGTATATTCAAAAGCATTAATGAGACCATATTTAAAAATAAATTATGCATAGTTCCAATAGTTTTTGTAAGCTCAAATTAAAAAGCTTATGTTTGCAAATTTAAATATGTATTTACAAGGCTCAAATTTAAATGCTTATTTTTACAAATTTAAATATGTATTTTCAAAGGTGGTCTTTAAGATAATCGTTAATTTTGGACCACTGACTGTACAAAAAATTCATTTTCCTCAGATGCTTTGATTGTTTTAATGAAATATAGGGCCTATCTGTACCGCTTCTCTGATTGATTTTTGTTTAAAGATTGTTTAGATATACTGTAAAAAAAACGATTTTTTAATCCCGGAAAATATTAAAAAAAACGAATAAAATTATACAATAACCTGTTCAGAGTTACGCACGAGTCCGAAAAGCATCTTTTTTATTTAGAAAACTCAGAAACCAATATATTTTCCAGATTTAAAGAAGAATTTATAAAAGAAAGCTTCATTTGCTGCCACTGGTTTTCAGAAACGTTTCCAACTAGTTTTCATAATATTGTCATAACCCCAGCGTTTCGAGCGGGATCTGTGTATTGCGGTAGCGTGTAAACACGGTGTACAGTTTAAGTTAAACATTTGAATTTATTATCTTGAATATATACAGGGTATCTTTAAATACTAGCAGTTAAGTACCCTTAATGTCGTGGGTTTCAGTCTTTGTCCGAGCATAAACGCCTACGGAAATAATGTTCATTAATCAGGTTCATAATGTTCTATACATCATTAAATCAAGTGGCGTTCGTGGATTCCTGTCACCTCGCAGCAGTTAATCTGTGTACGCTCCAACTCACCTAGAAGCAGGGAGAAGGGACTCCTTTTCTTATCACAGTCCTAAACTAGAATCGCCACTCCTGCGAAGCAGAGCGAAAGCTTTCTCCCTCTCCTGATTCTCAAACCAGAATTAGTCCTCCTTTCTCAATTTCCCTACAAAGTCCCCGGAAGGGGGTAGACATGGGCGGTGACCTCCGTAACATTTAGTCCTATCATAGCCGGCTTACGACTCCATTTGGTCACGGCGATTTCATCCTCCACGACTGCCCATGGGAACCGAAATTGCAATCATGGGATCTGAGGGGCTGTGTCATCCATTTAAATCATACCAGGTCACCTCCATGTCTAGCTTTTTCAAACTAGTAGTGTTAAACTGTCACTAGAAAATATCGATGAGTGCTTTTGAACTTCCGATCTTCCTAGGTGGTATTTTCTGTACGTGGAACAGATCTTAGGGGAGAACCTATATTAATTAACTGGGATAG
Source organism: Maratus michaelseni (assembly GCA_963931845.1). Classification (NCBI taxonomy): domain Eukaryota; kingdom Metazoa; phylum Arthropoda; class Arachnida; order Araneae; family Salticidae; genus Maratus; species Maratus michaelseni. The sequence continues at coordinate 459,584,349 of OZ007588.1, forward strand.
CTTCAAGATCTCACAATGTATTAATTAGTTTTCTGTACCGGGAAAATAAGTTTTTTGGATACTATGAATTTTCAAATAAGAATTTTCATGTTCAACAAGCGTGTTTCACACGCAGACATGATAAATTAACAGCATTAACAATAACATTGAAATTTATGTTATTTTATTAATTTTGTGTGAATAAATTTAATTACACAGCTGAATATTTATGTTTCTGAATTTTCTGAATTTATTTCAGAATTGTTTGCATTCAAGAAAACTATATTTCGGTTTGAGAAAACTCAATAATATACTATAAAAACTACTCGGAAACGTTTCCGGAAATCAGTCTCAGAAAAACATACAGTCTTTTCTATATGTTTCTTTAACTCTCGAGAATATGTTGATTTGTGTGTTTTCTAATGATAAAGAAAGCTTTTCCGAAATCATGGGTTACTCGGAAGAGGTTATTTTATATTTTAGTTTTTGTTTATAGTATATGATCGTAAAAATACAAATACAGGGTGAATCTAAACTCTTGGGCAAAATTTTAAGGGATGATAGTACACATCAAGGCAAACAATAATAAATACGAAACTAAGGGTCCCAAACGTCTTCCGAAAGAGATTGGCCCCCTTAAAGTTTAGGGTCCAAAATTTCAAATGATTATAAAAAACGGAAAAATTGGTTGATTCGTTTGCGGTTTTCGCTAAAACTATTCTTTATGTCAGTATTTTCTTAAAAATAAATTTTAAAGAAAAAGTTTTAAAAATGTCGATAAAGGGCGCTTTTGACTTTGCAGTAACGAACAACTATTTTTACCGTTATTTTTTGTACTCATTAAATGCTTTCAAAAGCTTAGACTTAAACTTAAATTTTGAGCTCAAAATCTGAATCGTTGGGAGTGATTAAGTAGCGCAAACTGAACTGCGTTCAGGAGTTCAAATTTGAAACACCTCCCTCCCCCCCCCCCCCCACTCCTGAACACAGTTCAGTTATTCCCGATCTTGGTGTCGTAGACCAGGCAGAAACAATAAGAGTTGTAATTTTCCAACTAGACGAAAAATGTCCGGGCCAGGATTCGAACCTGGGATCTCTTGAAGCTGCCATGATCTACCAACTGAGCAATCCCGGTTGAATATGGAGGGCATAATTCATCCAGTTCATGCCGGGATAGCTCAGTTGGTAGGGCATGGCAGCTTCAGCCAAGAGATCGCAGGTTCGAATCCTGGCTCGGACATTTTTCGTGCAGTTGGAAAATTACAACTCATATGATTTCTTTACCAATTTGAATAATTGTGTTAAAATTAATCCAGGCAGAAACTACTATCGCCTACACGTAAAATAAACGATAGAGTAATGACAAAATTAAATAGATAATTTATTCATAAAAGACATGAGCAATTTCCCCGTGCAAAATAAAAAGAAACAATTTGATGTATGCATATAGTGCGCAATATAAATGAAGGTTGACACGTAGAAAATGGTACACGCATGATGTTCGTGAGGAATCACAAAAACTGCTCGAAAGAGTGCCCACCAGCAACGATGCAGGCCTCACGCCGCCGGCGGAGGGAGTTGTGAACATTAGTGAACACCCCGGGCATCTCCCGGATATCGCCTGCTATGACGGCAATCCTCGCAACCAGGTCCTCGTCGGAGTTGACGGTAAAAAATAGTTGTTCATTACTGCAAAGTCTAAAGCGTCCTCTATCGGCATTTTTGAACTTTATCCTTAAATTTTTTCTTTTAAAATAATTTTTTTATTTAATTTTGTCATCCCTCTATTGTTTATTTTACGTGTAGGGGGTAGTAGTTTATGCCTGGTTTACGACACCAAGATCTGGAATAACTGAACTGTGTTCAGGTGGGTTCAAATTTCAACTCCTGAACACATTTCAGTTTGCGCTACTTAACCACTCCCAACGATTCAGATTTTGAGCTAAAAATTTAAGTTTAAGTATAAGCTTTTGAAAGCATTTAATCAAATACAAAAAATAATGATAAAAAATAGTTGTTCGTTACTACAAAGTCTAAAGCGCCCTCTATCGACATTTTTTGAGCTTTTTCTTTAAAATTTATTTTTAAGAAAATACTGACATAAAGAATATTTTTAGCGAAAACCGCAAACGAATCGACCAATTTTTCCGTTTTTTATAATTATTTGAAATTTTGGACCCTAAACTTTAATAGCACCTATTTCCTTCGGAAGACGTTTAGTTTCCTATTTAATATTGTTTGTCTTGATGTGTACTATCACCCCTTAAAGTTTTGCCCAAGAGTTTAGATTCACCCTGTATATATATATATATATATATATATATATATATATATATATATATATATTTTTTTTTTTTTTTTTTTTTTTTTTTTTACAGTGTACAAGATGAGTAACGTTGGTATATTTAGTAAATTGTAATGTGTTTCAATTATGTAAACTTTATTTTTGTTATTTGAAGGGCTGTTAACACCAACGTTATTTCTGAATATGTTTATGTGTCATACGGAAAATACGCAACTTCGATGGTGTTACAAGCGCTTCCTATAAAAAAAATAACATGCATTAAAATTTTCTAAAAAAAAAAAAAAAAAAAAAAAAAAAAAAAATCATGTTTATAATCTTGTTCAATGCATTGAAACAATCTTCACAAAAGAATCAATCAGAGAAGCGGTACATATAGATTTTAAATTACATTAAGGGGTTACATAAGTTCTCGGTGGCGAAAAATTGGCATATTTTGGAATTTGTTTTTTGGAAGAGAGTAAAATTATTTGAAAAAATAATAATTCCACGTCCTTTTCTATTGCTTCAAGTATTTAAAAATATTTTTTTTTTTGTTAAATTGGATAACATATTACGTCGTAAACCTGCAGCCGCGTTGACATGTACTGTAGACACAAAAAAATATTAAAATCTTTGTTTCTTCTTGTAAAATTCGTTGCATCTAAGTGCCATCTAACAAAGTTTTGATTTTTTTTTAAATAAGAATATTGTGCTATTTTGAAAATATATATATATTTTTCGTCTAAATAATTTGACTTTTAAAACTTTAAACTTATTGGAAATTTAAAAAATAATAATAAATTTTCAGGAAATGGCTCGGTGACTCTTAGAAAATTTATTTATGCGTAGATATGAGAAAATTTTATCCAAAAATGTTAAAAATTGTCCATGATGAAAAATGTAGTTTTCAGAAAATCGTGTTTAAAGTTTTATAAGAAAAAAATATACTGATAAATTATTTTTTTTAACTTACACTTAATTTTCTATTCCTGCGCCATAGGGCATCTTCAATAATGGAGTAGTATATTTCGTATAATCTTTTCTCTGAGGTTCCGTTTTATCGATCGTGCGCGCGCTCGCATTTTTTCCCATATCTTTCTTCTTAATTGAGATATCACTTTAAATCTTTTTGCCCACGAATTCTAATTAATTGAGGAGAGATAGTAACTGCCGAGTTCGTCAGTTAGTCAGAATGACTGAGAATGTCGTAATGAGAAGTAACAGCAACATCCGTACGAATTCAATGAAATATAACAGTCGTGATAAATTTAAGTATAAGTATGAGCTCACGATTCTCAAGAATGAAAACGAATGAGAACGAACGATGAGTTCTGTGAATTTTAGCAAAAGTATTTGGTTGGTTTTTCAACTCAAGGCTTGCAGAAGCTTGCGAAGTATTCATTTATTGAAAGAGCTGAAATATGTTATTGTTCGCTAATAATAATCTAGTTATATGTTGCATCTCTATTTCTATATTTTCTTCTTTTATTAAACCTTGTTTTTAATCTTTGTATTTGAATAATGTCTGTTGTGGTGCAACTCCTATTGCTCATCGTAATCTCATATTATCCTAACCATTTCCTAACTCTAAATTCATCAAATGAAAGTAAAATACTATTGTACAGCTGTTCTCAACCTGGGGTACGCGTAACCTGGGGGGTATGTGGCGGGCTTGTTGGGGGTACAAAAAAATAATATCAGTAATGGCGGAAATCACAAAAGAGGTTCAACTGAAACACCTAAACGAAGTTGATAATTTTAGCTTACATATTTAGTCTCACGTGTAACTCTATTATGTAAGTCTCAAGTGTAACTCCAAAATAAGAGTAAAGGCTCACTAGATCTAATTTTTCAATGAGCTTTGACCACTTCTAATCATAATGCATGGTTGCTTAAATCCCCCCCCCCCCCATCTTCGCGAAAATTTAAGAAAACCAAGAACTCATTAAGATACTTGTTGCCAATCACAAACACATACCTTTTCGAAATTGCATTTCTGTATTTCTGTCTTATATTTTGAATACATTAAGAAATATATCGTAATAAGCTTGACGGTGCTCCGGACTATCTAGGGGAGACCGGGGCAAGATGAAGAGTGGGGCAAGATGACGAATGTCTTAATTTTTCCGTTTTCAGCTAGGTGGCCGCATCAACCGGACACTACTGGCTCTCCTATCGGCCGTTCGTTAAACAATACTATAGAGACGCTGAAATCGCCATTTTTGTGTCAGTTGCGAAGCTTTGATTGTTTTCCGCTGCCACGTTATAACTTTTATGTATGTGTAAATAAGCTCTGCTACAGATACAGGCAAGATATATCGTTTCTCTTTAATATTTATGAGTAACTTAGTTTAAATACTACCTATTACTATGAATAAATGTCAATTAATCGCTTTCCTTCATGGCAATGAAAACGAATATTTTTAAATAGGCAGTCCGGGGCAAGATGACGAGCTCGTCATCTGGCCCTGTGTTTCGGAATTTTTTAAACTAACTATGTTGTCCATTTTATTTAAATCCTGTAAACGCTTGTTTGTCTGTGTGTTTGTTCGCACGACCTTGCGCTTCTATCTCCTCTGGGGCTAAGGGACACATGGGATCGGGGAGGTGTCGTTCGAAAGGGGGCGACCAGAGGAAGACATATTTGCCATCCGATAAGTCCCCCCTAGCCTTCCGAAAGAAAAACCCTATCGGGGTCCGTATCTCCACTTCCAAGCGTCCGATCGGTACGAGGAGAGTACCGTTCGACGGGGTCAAGACCCCCCCTCCCCTGCTGGTCCCCCTCCTCCCCAAAAATTCAAAAAGCATTTAAGGCCAACTTCCGGCATTGTGACCCACCAACAGAAGAATGGATCCAGTGCTGTAAATGCCAAGAGTGGTGGCATGAGGAATGTTCCAATTATGAAAATGGCATTTTTATCTGTGACTATTGTTAGCTGCACAACTAAACACTTCAAAATTACGTTACAATCAATGCATTATGCTTAGTTTGATACTTTGTAAGATGTAAAAACACAGTTATCATTTGTTAAACCATGTAACATATTCAAAAGATAAAATATGTCCAGTCTTTTTCAGTGTTGTCATCTTGCCCCAAGGCCAAAGTCATCTTGCCCCAGTACTGGGGCAAGATGACGATTTGTTAATGTTATGAAAAAATAAAATTATCCTTTATTTTTTAATTTGAAAAATTAAATGATAATGTATTTGATACTACAAAGGTATACTCTAACAGTTCATGTAAAATTAATTTTACTATTACTTCAAAATAAATTAATAAACAACAAAAAGTGTTAACATAGTCATCTTGCCCCGGTCTCCCCTATCTGATATTAAAAACCTGTTATTAAAAAAATATCCAGCTCCAGGAAACATGTTTCCCATTGAGAGTATTAAAAGCTATCTTTGACTCCTTGTATATCATAATGGGAAATTATTATAATCTTTCTTCGTAAGTTATTTAAAAATTATTTTAGTGGTATATTCATGTTAAGCTAATATTATAAAAAGTAAAATTAAATAAAAATGCAGAATAAAAAATAAAACGTTAGAAATGTTAATGTAATATGAGTCGATTTATTGTTTAGCTCTGGTATGAAAATTAATAATATTAAAAAACAAGCCTGTGTGTATTATGCGGTGTGTGTATTAAGCAGGAGTGTTTACGAGAAAAGGGGTAATCCTGAATGAAGTGTCTAATCAAGGGGTACGTGAAAGAAAAAGTTTGGAAACCGCTGCAAAAGATGCATATTGCATATCCTTTGTTTAATTCCACAGTGTAATTTCTGACCGTGTAGTATAAATAACAATTTTAATTTCTACATAAATAATACTAGAACGTCAGATATTCCTATCTAATCTTGCTACTTGTAATATTAAATAAATTTGCGTATCAAATATGTAATGGCATATATAGTGTATATATTTTAATACTAATAAATATTTTATCTCATTTTAAAATGTATTTTCTTTGCAATTATCGCAGTGTAGTTGAACTTCGTGGATCGTTACAACTGATAGAACTATGTAATTAACCAATTAAATTTAATATAATATGAAACATAAAGTTTTCGCTGTTTTGCTATTCGAAAATTCAGACAAGCATTTAGCGAAATATTTGCATGTTTAAAAAAAAACAACAAACTATTCAACGAAACAAACGTAAAAATTTGCATTCAACTAAATGCTGATTTTTACATTTAATTTGATGTTTGAGATACATAATTACGTTATTAATTAAACGTAATTAATAATTCATTATCAAAAATGTATTCAAAATACTTATTTTCCTCTTCAGTTAATGCTTTTTGTTATTTGAATAAAACATTAGGATTCATTTATGAATCTTCTACATTATTAATTATATTCACTCATTAAAACATAGATGATCCTCAAACCATTCAAATGATTTACATGCGCATTTTAAAATGATTTACATGCGCATTTTACGTTCTTAAAAAAACCTGTTGTTGTCTAAAAATTTATTTTAAATTATTCAACATGGAATTAAAACGGAACAATACTTTAGATATTCATTTGCAAACTTTCGCTAATTACATCAGTAAAATGATAATTAGCGTATTTCAAAAATGCTCAAATCCTGTTTAATAGTTTTTAAACTCTTAATTGGCGAGGATTAAAATGAAGTAATAGAGAGGGCTTTTGTGCAGGAATATGCAGAAACAATTTTGTTTAAAGAATCATTTAAAATCACAAAGCAATTTCTGTCTTAAACAATTAACTTCGAAATGCGTATGAGATTATATTTCAATTTAAAGAAAGTTGTTATAATATTACTTATAAATTTCGAAAGGATTTTCAGGATTTAAATTACTGAATTTTTAAATAACTGATATTCAATATATTTACAAGCTATATAACTTGCCTTGTATATCTGTTCAGATAATATCTTGGAATCAAATTTTCACACACTTCCTGTGCTACAATTGAGCTAATATTTGTTATTGTGACGTATTTCCGGTGACAATACTACATTCTATAGAAAAAATTGAAATTGCTCCTTCTACCACTCAAGCAGATAAAAACATTTGTACAATAAGGGACTTAAATATATTCACGTATATGATCACTGAAATGTTATTAATTGCTTCAAAAATAAGCTGATGTTCTTCGACTGAACCGTAGTACGATTGGTAAATCTGCTCTGTTTCAGTTCCGCGCAGTGCGTGATTGAATGTGGGTTCGAATATCAAGAGGACGTTGACTGATTTGTTTCCTGACAGGAAGCTCGATTTAAAATTTTATATCCATTTTATTTATAATTAAACCAACTGATGGAATAGCCACTCACAATTTATTTCTTTTAAAAAATGTATTTATTTCAATCAATTCTCCTTCAACATTTTTTTCCCTTTTTAGTACGTTATAATAAAAGCTTGTGTTTAAAAAAAAATATTTATAAGTTATTATTATAAATATAAAACACTGAGAAACACTCCACAAATTTGAAAGATAAAAGCAATAAAAGCAGGACAAATAAACCCGACTAAGATTATGTGCAAACGATGGATGATAGTACTAAAAAACGCATGGTGTAAAAATATGTCCAGTATGATAAAAATAAAACTTCGTATAAAATATCTGAAAAAGTAAATCTTATTAAAATATAAAAAAAAACCGTAAAAACAAAATGCTAAAGACAAATTTTCATTAATTTCTAACCAAAAAATTAACCACTTCATTATTACCCAATCAACATATCATGAATGTTCATTTAGCGTTTTCTTTTAAACAATATTGTGTAAGAACAGCTCATTTCGAAAACTTTTATAACATATCAAATATCAGTATTTAAAAAGTATAACTAAAGTTTACTGTAAAGCGTCAAATGAAGTAAAACTCAACAGTATCTCATAATTCGTGATATTTGTTTGAATAACAATTTAGAAAACCAGCACATGCTAATTTTATTACACATCAAAAATCAGTATTTAAAAAGCATAATTCAAATTTTTCCATAAAGCGTCAGATGGAGTTCATTCAGACGTAGCAGACGCATAATTCACGGTATCTGTTTGAATTATAGCACATGTTTTTTTTTTTTTTTTTTTTTAACTTGGAAATGCATTTATATATATATATATATATATATATATATATATATATATATATATATATATACCGGTTGAAACAAAAGTTTGTTAAAATTTAAAATATATATTATTAAAATATATTACGCTATCGTACGTGGCACAGAAATTGCGATTATTTATCAATTGCCGATGGCAACGAGAAGTTTGTTTTCCCTAATTTGCGAATATTAAGAAAAGTATTTGAGGTATCGATTTAAAAATCACCACACATATGTAAAAAAAATTTTTTGCATCCGAAAATACATTTTTTGTAAAAATTGGCCGGTAGTTTTTTTTCTTATTTATTTTAAAAAACTAGCTACTTTCTAAAACGGAAAAAAAAATAAAGTGCGAAATCAAACCAAGAAACGCGCCATTTTGTTATTAGTTAAAGCATTAACTCCATTGTTGTACCTTATGCACTTTTAACGTCATTGTTGTCCGCATCGTTATGAAGTCAATGTTACGGATGCACATATTTGTTATTTATAATATGAATTGAGTAATAACAACTAAATAATAACAAATAATAATAAATGAATAAAATAATCTTATTGGGTGGAGGTTTCCATCAAGTCAGTCCTACCTGTCATTTTTAGAGGTTCAAGATCATCGACAGTTTCAAGTTGCACAAAGAAGAGAAGATTTTACATTATGCAACTTACAGAAAATATGCGTGCTCTTCAAACAGAGAGAGAGTTAGCAAGTTGGCTGTTGCAGGTTGGCGAATGTCAAAGTGGGGAAACACATTAAGTTGCCCTCAATTCGCTATCCAGATATACAAGATTCAGTGCAGCAACTTTTCAGTAACATTGATTTTTTAACGGTGACACCTCAAAAGCTTAAAGGACGAGCCAACAGTGACAAACAATTTGTCAATTGAATTGAAGTCAACACGTTTTCGATGCAGAAAAAAATATATATATGCATATATATTTTCCTAATTGTAAATGGTGTAGACATTTTAAATGTAATATGTACACACTTTTTAATTTTAAAGAGTATCCAGCAACTATTGTGTGCATGCAAAGGTTTTTATATGCACGATGCTGAAAAAAATGCCTCTGTTTTCATATTTTTAAATGGTGTCCATATCTTACGACGTGTATATATTTTTTTATTTCAAAGTACCCAGTCCTAAGTGGAGAAATTTTTATGTATGATATTTACACATACAATGCTGAAATTCGTGTATTCTAATATGCATATAGTATTTAAAAGAGTAGACACTAGAGTGCAGACACTCTGCGTGGGATAGACTAGTATATTAAAAAGGAAGAAATTATGATAAATAAGTGCGTTTTGCAAGAAAGAGCTCACAAGGTAGTCGGATTTTCTTTAGCAGCAAAAAAGGTTTTAGTTAAAAAAGTCACCTGTAGATGGCGCTAACATGCGAGAGATTCAGCAGAATTATGCAAATTAATCCTGGAATAAAAGACCGGGATTTACGAGGATTTCTCATTAGTTTGCCGAATATTAATTATCATTACCCGATCGAGCGTTGTTTGTGAAGTTGTTCTATTTGAACGGAGAGTCTGCAACTGTTGCGTTGCGAAAATTTCACAGAGCGAAAGGACTGAAGACGAATAATAGCCCCATACCGTGTACTGGAATAGTGAAACTTGTCAAACGGTTTGAAGAAACTGGCTCTTCAGAGGATCGGCCACAAAGTGAAAGACCCTCGTTAGCAGAGACCCGAATTACTGCCTTGGAAACCACGATGAATGATTTAGTGGCGTAATCGTCCATGGAGAGTAACATGAATCGTAAAGCTGGAAAGATATTCCATGTGCCTAAGTCATAGATTCAACGTATCCTCCACGGGATATTGCATTTGTATCGCTACACATTGATGTCACTCCAGGAGTTACAACCGGAAGACACAGCTATTAGGGAATCATTTGCCGTATGGGCTCTGGCAAGGATTGAAAACGACCCTCAGTGGATTTTCAACGTTTTCTGGACGAATAAGGCGCACTTCACACTACACGGGGATGTCAGCACCCAAAACACTCGTATGTGGGCGAAATCGAATCCTCGTGAATAAACGACGAAATAACTGCATCCAACCAAGTTGACAGTCTGGTGTGGCTTTCATTGTTGGACCATTCTTCTTTGAAGAACCGTGTCCCGTATTGGTGTGGAAAACGCGCACAGTAACCGTTGAGCGTTATTTTACTCTTTTGCTTAACAAAGTCGTGCCTGCAATAAATCAAACAGGTGTGTTATCTGTAATAAGCTTCATGTATAGCGCACCGCCACACTATGCCAATCCAGTGAAATGATTCCTATTGAGTACCTTTGGTGAAGACAGACTGATCAGTCGAGGTTGCGAGATCGCATGACCTCCACGATCACCCGACCTCACTCATCGGTCGACTTCTGATTGTGGGGCTACTTGAAATCACCTGTGTACCGTTCATCACCTTCAACTCAAAAATATTCTATCTGTCATGAGGTTCCGGCAAATCATTCCGACATGTTGCATTAATCTGTAACGGGCTTTGTCAGTCTTCTTAGTTGTGTCGTACAATGTTCTGGAGGTCATGTTGAACAATTGTAACTGCAAGAATAAATGGATGTGGCATTCTGTTGTCCTGTTCATTGTGTTTCGGGTCGTCAGCCCCCTTTACCAGTGACATTTTTAACTAAACTTTTTTTGTTGCTAAAATACACCCGATACCTTGTAAGCCCTTTCTTGCAAAACGCAATTCTTTATAATAATTTCTTCCTTTTTTATGAATTTTTAAAGTTATAACGAACTTTTGGTTTACCCGGTATATATATATATATATATATATGTGTGTGTGTGTAAGCGTAAGAGTGGTTATTTGTTTATTTTGCATCCTTTCATTACATGTTATTCTTTTGCTGATTCTATTCCCTTCAGTTTTTAACAAAATTCGTCTCACAGTATTTACTTTATGTTGTATTTCATTTAATTAACTTCTTTGATTTGTTTCGGACAATGTCATTTTAATCACTTCATAAATCATCCCACTACATTATATCTAATTTTTTTTAATTTTTTTTCTCCTAATTAATAATTATTCTTGCAAAATACTTCATTTATATATAATAATAATGATTTTATAGCATATAATAGGCAGTTTTAATTTAAGCTAACGAATTTTATTTAACTTCTTTCACTTCAATGTGATTCGATGTCATATTTTAATAACTCCATTGATCATCTTTCTTTAAACACAATCTCTGCGTTTTTAAATTTTTCCTTCACCACGTTGATTTTTATTATTATTTACTTATAGAAATAATACTATTATGCACTGGCAATGTGTTTTAATTCATTTATTTTATTTTATTTATTTAATTTTATATAATTTATTAATTTATTATATAATACCAATTTAATTAACGTTTTCACATTTTCCTTAAATTTCATTCATTATATACATTAAATTTTCTTAATTTCTTAATTTCTCTTTAGGCACTTTCTGTAAATTTTAAATTTCCACTTGCAATAACTTATTTATGATGTAGTTTCTTACACTGACACCAGATGGCATATTCATATCTGTAACTAAATCTATTTTTCATCTGACTTCAATACTTTTTCTTTAACAGCCAGCATTGATCCTTAAAGCTACATAATTCTAGTTTTAACGCTTTTGTGAAATTCATTTTGTTATGGATTGAATTTTTACGAATTGTTCACTTCTCTTGTAATTCATCTAATTAATTAAAATAGATTTTTTTGGCAACAAGTGAAGATTCGTTGATTCATGTCCTTTTTTTACTTTAACTGCGTTTCTTTCTGGTTAATTATGGAAAATATGCTAACTTTTGAAATTTATTTTTCATTTTTAATACCTTAATTCCGTTTTTTAATGTATGATAGCCCTAATTTTGTACAATTTTAACTTAATAGTTCGTACAAAGAAGAAATCATAAATTTGTGGTAGTTTGGACTTGATGATTATGCTATGGTTCCATAATAATTTCAAATAATTTCATCTATTTCAAAATTTCACTTTTTTCTTTATTTGTTAATTTATGGATACATTTTATAACAGATTTGATTTTTTTCTTTCAGGTTTCTATTTTCTCTTCATTTTTCCCTCCAATACGTATTATATCACTTTGTTTTAAATTTAATTAATTTTTTTTCTGTACATATTTCTGGATATTATCCAAATAGCTACGTGTTCATTTTTCATATTTAATATGTTTTTCTTTCAATTGTTATATGATGTTTCTGTGATGTTATTTAGTGGTTATATATATATATCTATATATATTTAAAGTGACATTATGAAGTTTTATAAATTATATATGTACTACGAACATGTTAAACGAAATCATGTCAAGGACAAAAGTATCAAATGTCGTTCTTTATTAACTAAATATATGAAGGCAACTTACCAAACTTTCTTTTTCAAGAAATAAAACTAGAAACAGCTATTACCAGTCAAACGGTACGGTATACATTTCTCAACAATAATATGGTTATCAGATACTATGTGGAGTTCTATCTCATTCATTTTTATAGGTAGAGGGGGCTAGGAAGAGAAGCGGACTGTACATAATATTAATTATTAGGTTTTATCACGTTTAATTACAAAAGATTTGTTATGTATGATCACGTCTTCATCGCTTCTTATGTGTATACATTTCCCGGGACAAAAAATAATGAACGAAATAACGAAGAAATATTAAATACTACTATCCTTTTTTTTTTCTTTTGTTTCAATAAAGATAATATTATTACACAGAACATATCAGTAACATATACGTGATAATATCCCGCTTCATTTTTTAAAGAAAGAAACTATAATTACGAGGTCTCATTGATAAGTACCTGGACTTGACACGAAAAATGCATTTTTATGTAGACACATTTTTCAACACAATCTCCTTTTAGTTCCATACACATAGTCCAACGTTTTTCTATCACTTGTAAAAAATACGATTTATCCAAACCTTCAAAATAGACTTTTGTTTCAGCAATCACCTCATTATTAGAGCCAAATTCTTTTCACCGAACCAATTTTTCATAGTTGGAAATTGAAAATAATCGCTAGGTACTAAATCAGATGAATATTGTGGATGCGGAAGTAGTTCGTATCCTAATTCGTGGAATTTTGACATTGCGACGAAACAGATGTGCATGCCTGCATTGCCTTGATGAAATAAAGTCACCCCCCCCCTCTTCAAATGCGGACTTTTTTCTGTTACAGCATGGCTGAAAAGATACAATAAGTTGGCATAATACCCGCATTCCTGATTGGAAATGAGCACTTATAATCTCTTTAAAGGAAGCTGGCAAAATGACTTGGGCCCCAAAGGATTTCAGACCTATCACACTGACAAGTACAGCTTGCAAAATGGTAGAGATGAGGATATTAATCAGAATTCAATACTTTTTAGATAGCAACAACTTAATGCCACGTGAACAGTTTGGCTACAGGAGAGGCCTTAGTACTGTATATAAAATTATTTTCTTCTGTCAAAACATTAGGGATGCACAAAATTACAAGCCTTCTCTCCACACAATTGCTGTTTTCTTAGATCTTACGAAAGCGTTTGACAGAGTCTGGAAGGACAAGTTATTAATTACATTACGTGATATTTTCAACATTCGTGGTAACACCTTGGCGAGAATTTCAGATTTCCTACATCACAGATCTATCAGAGTAAAAGACCTTTTCGGACTCAGTTAAGCTAGGACAAGGCGTCCCTCAGGGCTCAGTCCTCAGCCCTACGCTCTTCTCTTTATATTTAGCAGGCCTAGAGAAAACACCTCAAAGTGGGATGGGAGTGGGCTTGTTTGCGGACGACATTGTTCTGTGGTGCTCTGGAAGGGATTTTATTGAAATGGAAGAGAATCTCAACAACGCTCTTTCTGCTTTTTCAGACTTTGCTTCGGGGTTCAAACGTTGTTTCAACCCCGTCAAGTCAATTGTCACTTTCTTTACAACCAATAAAAAATTGTACAACTATCAGCTAAAATTAAAGATGGATAACAAGAACATTGCTTATAGCTCGGATATATTTTAGATTCTGAATGGACAAGTCACAAGCACATAAAACATATTGTTTCAAGATGTAGAAAACTATTCAATATATTTTAATATGTAGCGGGCAAAGACTGGGGAGCCAATACACTCACTTTAAGCGATACCTATTTGTCACTCATAAGGCCAATCCTGGAGTATGGCTTTCCTGTGTACTGCTGTGCTTCAGGGTGTCGCGTCAATTCATCGCGCACAATTCTTCGCGGAACAATTCATCGCGTACAATTCGTCGCGGCCTCAATTCGTCGCGACGTCAATTCGAAAACATATTTGAAGGGAATTATGATAAAATAAGGATAATTCAGTAAAATTACTTAATGATAATTTGTTTTTTAGATATAGAGAAAATTATAACTAACATTTTACAACCAATTTTGGAGGAATGTTTTTTCATATGGAAATTCTGTGAATTTCCATGATGAGAACATGAAGGTTTAATGAATTAGAGCAACTCATTTCTTATTTAAATTAGAGATAGAATAAATATTGCTTTAGATTACCGAAAAAATATCGGAAGATTTAGTATAAAATTACCCAGAGCATGAAAAAATGACGAATACAAATGCCGAAAAAATACGAAAAAAATACATATGCGTACACAGGGCACAAGAGAGGAACCCCCTGC
The DNA here is from genome assembly GCA_963931845.1 of Maratus michaelseni. Lineage (NCBI taxonomy): Eukaryota > Metazoa > Arthropoda > Arachnida > Araneae > Salticidae > Maratus > Maratus michaelseni. Next base: position 459,599,364 of record OZ007588.1, read on the forward strand.
TTTTTATATTTGAAAGAATTAGGAAGTTAAAAAAGTACTGAGAGATGTAAACATAAAAAAACTTTTCGTGATTGTGATTGAACTGATCGCTTCATGAATGCATTTTCATTAAATGATATTTTGGCTTTAAAAGTTTTTTACATTTATTTTATCTATACTATTAAAAGAAAGTTGTTTGTCTGTCTGAGTTCTGTGTGTGTGCGCAAGATGACAAGCGAAATCTACCGCACGTAGAATTCCGAAAAATTGGGTGCGTATGATCCAAGGCAGGTCCTGAAGACCTGAGGCTCAGATTTTTCATATTTTAAGACCAGGGGCCCCTGGGGCCCTTTTAAGGTTTTTGCATCTAAATTGTTAATAACTCACCCCATTTTTATCCAATATTTAAGTAAATTCTGATTTTTTTTTATTTTTCAGTTCCAAGCTTTTCTAAAAGTCCCAGTCTTGAACAAGTACTCCGGTAGTCTAAATCAGTTGTTTTAGAAAAGGCAGTGTCATCACCCCTTCCCCTCCTCCCCCCTTTCAGCGTTTTTCCTCTTAACTAAGGTCCGTTTCCATAACTCAGCACTATGTTCCGGATTTCCACCAAACTGATTCCACACATTATAATTAACGTAATAAGGATCCTCAATACCATTTTTAAAAGTTTCTGAGTATATACCACTCCTTTCGAATAACAATATCAGGATTTATTTTTTCATTTCAAAATATCTCGAGTTCTACGAGTCCAATCGCAACGCGGTTTGGCTCATTCGACTCGATATCGATAGCGCTTACATATTTTAATTCCAAGTTTCACTACTAGGGGGAGCTTCAGTAAATCGCGTTCTATGGGACCGATTACGACGGGGTTTGACTCATTCGACTGGATTTCGATTATGTTTGTAAAGAACAGATTGCGCCCCATGGAGGTGGAAGGTGTAATTAAAGGATTTTGCAGCTAATTTGGGTTCTAGGGTTCACATCAAGACGCGGTTTGGCTCATTCGACTGGACATCGATAGAGCTTACCGATTTTATTTCGTTTTTTACCACAAGGGGACACTTTCCTATCTCTTGCTGGATCACGAAGGGGTATAGCACATTCGACTCGACATCTATAGCAACATCTATAGGCTTCGGCACCGTATACCGGTGCTAGACAAGCTCCGGATAATTCCTTTAATCGAACGAACCTCCGACCCGGGTCCCCGCTGCCTTCGGCATTGTATACCGGTCGTGGTACGCATGCAAAAGATAATCCCTTAATTTTCACATCGGTATAAACCTATAACTGAGCGAACCTCCGACTCGTGTCCCCTCTGCCTACGGCACCGTATAACAGTCGTGCTGTGCGCGCGTTGCAGTATACATTAGTTCTACCTTCCACCACCAGGTGGTACAGTCTGTCCTATACGAACCTCAGGCACTGAAATCGTTAAGGCTATAGATGTCGAGTCGAATGTGCTATACCCCTTCTTGATCCAGTCCATAGAACAAGAGATAGGAAAGCGCCCCCTGGTGGTGAAAAAACGAACTAAAATCGGTAAGCTCTATTGATGTCGAGTCGAATGAGCCAAACCGCGTCCTGATGTAAACCTTAGAACCCGACTTAGCTCCAAAATCCTACAGTTACACCATCCACCCCCAGGGGGCGCAATCTGTTTTTATCAACATAATCAAAATCTGTAAAGCTATGGAAATCCAGTCAAATGAGCCAAACCCTGTCGTAGTCGGTCCCATAGAACCCGATTTACGGAAGCTCCCCTGGTGATGAAACTTGGAACTAAAATAGGTAAGCGCTATCGATATCGAGTCGAATGAGCCAAACCGCGTTGCGATTGGACTCGTAGAACTTGAGATATTTTGAGATGAAAAAATAAATTCTGATATTGTTATTCGAAAAGAGTGGTTTAAACTCAGAAACTTTTAAAAATGTTATAGAGGCTCTTTTTTACGTTAATTATAATGTTTGGAATCAGTTTGGTGGAAATCCGGAACACAGTTTCTGAGTTATGGAAACGGACCATAGTTAAGAAGAAAAACGCTGAAGGGGAGAGGAGGGGGAGAGGTGATGACACTGCCTTTTCTCAAACAACTGATTTAGACTACCGGAGTACTTGTTCAAAGAATGGGACTTTTAGAAAAGCTTGGAACTGAAAAATAAAAAAAATCAGAATTTACTGGAAATATTGGATAAAAATGGGACTAGTTATTAACAATTTAGATGCAAAAACCTTAAAAGGGCCCAGGGGCACCTTAATAGAATATAGTGTGGGGTCATACCTATTGTATCCAATGTACACATATGTCAACTAATATATATATTTTTTTATTCTAGCATTTGTATTCTTCATTTTTTCATGATCTGGGTGATTTTATCCTAAATCTTCCGCCATTTTTTAAGTGAACTAAAGCAATATTTATTATATCTCTAATTTAAATAAGAAATGACTTGATCTAATTCATTAAACTTTCATGTTCTCAGTCGGGAAATTTACAAAAAAATCACGTATGAAAAAAAATTTCTCCAAAATCGCCAGTAAAATGTTATAATTATGTATATCTAAAAAACAAATTATCATTAAATAATTTTACTAAAATATCCTTATTTTTATCATAATAGCCTTCAAAGAGATTTTCGCTGCGACGAATTGATACCAAGACGAATTGATACCAAGACGAATTGATACCAAGACGAATTGATTCCGCGACGAATTGAGCCTGCGACGAATAGAGCCTGCGACGAATTGAGCTCGCGATGAATTGACGCCGCGACGAATTGTGCGCGATGAATTGTTCCGCGATGAATTGTGCGCGACGAATTGAGGCAGAACCATGCTTCAGCCACCAGCTTGGAAAAATTAGAGAGGATTCAACTCAGTGCTACGAGAATAATTACTGGGCTGAGACGTAGCTTTCCTAAAGAAATAGTTCTCTATGACCTGACCTACAACCTCTACAAACTAGAAAAAAGGCTAACCTCACCAAATATTTCAACAAAATTTCTAGCTATGGTTAACATAACAAAACCTCTCTATACCTAAACAACTGGCGTAATAATCAGCGACTGACGGAAAACAGCCCATTCAGTCATGTTGAACTCCTGAACTTGCCTTATAGTGGGGTTGAGCCCCTCTCTTTAAAATCTTTTCTGAGTTCCTCTGAGGGACTCCCCATAGTCAATTTCCACTTCGGCTTTTCTGCTCTAGTCACTAAGAAGGACCTTATACCAGCTCATCTCAGGCAGTTGGCATTAGAACTTATAAAGGAAATCCCTGATAACGCCATCAAATTATATACGGATGATAGTAAACTGGACGACCTCGCTTGTAGTGGGATCTACATTGAGAAACCAAGGCAAAATTTGTCCATCAGTCTCCGTAACACTGATTCCTCTTCCGTCTTTAAAAGCGAGCTTATTGGAATTGAACAAGGCCTCGAGGCTATTCTCAGAGACTGGGACTTCGGAGACCTGTGGATATTTTCAGACAGTCGCAGCCCCCTTCAACACCTTCACAATTGGATTACAGTTGGAGATAAACCTAGTATTTCCATCCTTCTTAAACTTAAAATTATTTCAAAGCTCCATAATGTTCATTTTCAGTGGATTCCATCCCACGTAGACATGTATGACAATGAGCATTTGTGGCAATGAGCAAGCTGATCGCTTGTCCAAGGATGGTGGTTTTCAATCTATATCTTCCTCTTCAGACCTTCCCTACTCAGAGCATCAATCTAGAGTTAAATCTGAAATTTCAAAGGAGTTGAAGATCCCTCTCAGTCACCACTGGTACGCGGCCAAGGAGTCGGGCTTTTCGCTCGCTATAAACTGTGATAGAGCCTCTCGAACGGCAATTTAAAGATTGGCAAGTGGACACACGATACGTCTCTTGTTCTTTGAGGGCAGAAAGATCTTTGAAGTCTGCCCTAAATGCCAAGCTCAGCAGGCCTCTGCAGAACACATCCTGGACTGTTTGGGTCTTTGCAGGGAGGACTTATATGCTTCCCCCCTTCTTGATTTTCTGAAGATTATCATAAATGATCACTTATGATGATCACTTAAAATGGAAATGACGTTATTTGCTAAACTTAGACAATCAGTCAATATAAGAAATCTGTCACTAAGACAGTTTTCTGAAATATTTTATAAGTATTTTAAATTTCTATTCTTATTTTTTATATAAAGTTATGCATAAACATTACCTTTCTTCGTCTTACTGCAATAAACCTGGATTAATCTAGTCTGTTTAGACAAACAGATGGTCATTTTAATTAGCCTAAAACAACATAGGCTCGCTGGAATAAGCAATAAAAATATTGATAGGGAACAAATTATTATTTTCCAATTAGCCTAAAGATGTTTAGGCTCGTCCCGCAGTGGTGTAGACGATTAATCTCGGTTCCCGTTAAGATCACCGAAAGTGAAGCAGCATCTACCATGGTCAGTGCTTGGGAGTGTGACAACCTCTCTCGACAGCGTCTGCTGTGGGACCGTGTACGTTAATGGGAGCAGGTGCACGTAAAATCTGTTCGTGGCTCCAATGTCCTCCAAGTGTGAAAACGATACCTCTGGGGGTGCCAATCCAGTTGCAGGTCTCTCATCTTGAATTGGTTCAAAAATTAGGAGACCAGCTCTAGAAGTCCAACCTCTCTTGAGGCTCTGGCAACTCTTCTTTCAGAGAAGTACCATGGAAGGTTTTCTAACACGACAACAACAACAACAACAACATGCTTAGGCTCTTTGCAATAAGCCGTAAAAACATCAGGACAATTGGAAAAAGGAAGAGGATTCTCTGATTAACAGAGCTCTTTCAAACAGACTAGGCTGTATGCAAAGTTCCGGATTTTAGAATAAGCCAACAAGATATATAAAACTTGCATTCTAAGGTTAATTAGGAAATATAACTTCGAATATGCACTTAAAATATGCACTTTTACATACACAACGTAGCCTTTGTTTCGTTATTTATCGTATTGCTTTTTAAAAATTTTAATTTAATGAAGCGTATTATTTAATTTCCATAATTATGCGATTACCGTTTTAAGTAATGAATAAAGATGTTTTCAGATTATCATTTAGTAATCAGCTGACATCGTAAATATAATAATGAAATGCTACATACTTTTAAATTGCAGAAACATCCGTCTATAATTGCTCTATCAATGTTCTACGAAGTTTTTATTTTTGGGAGTATTAAAAACAGTTTGAATTTGATTCCTAGAAAATATAAAATCTAATTTTAATAATTTCTTCATCAATATGATTGTTTCAAATGGCGTGTTTCAAATGTAATAGCAAAGAATGCACCATTAATATTTATTGCTTGTTTTAGGAGTTAGTTGAATAAAATTTTAAAGAAACGAAAATCTCTAAAACACATCTGTTTCAATAATTCTTGCTATTCTATTATCCTATCACTTCTGTTGATATATAATGTAAAAATTCCATTACTGATAACGATTATATCTTATATATATGGTTTTTGTTTCGTATTTATAAAGTAGTCTTGAGTCAAATTTGATAAACTTAATTAAGTAAAAGATTCGCTGAAATTTATTGTACGATAAAACAAATTAGGTCATTAGTTTTATAATAATTGCCCTAAAAGTTATTTTTTTATAAATTGTTCTCTAAACGTAATAATTTACAATTTATTTATACGTTATATTCTTCAGATAATACCTATAATTATATAAATAATAGGTTATTTTTAAAGATAATTCTGATAACGATATTTTGTTAATTCAATAGCATAACAAATATTGTATGTATTTAAGAGAAATTATCATACCTTCATTTTACTCTTATTTGTTGTGATTACTTTATTAAATTACGCTTTAATATAAAATATCTCAATAGAATTCTGTCAAAATAATACAGATAATTTTTTTAATGTATAGTTTGTAAGGATGTCTACAATAAAATTAAAGCAATCATGAAAGGATTATAATTTTTACAATATTAATTCTTATTGAGATTCTCAATTTCAGAAGGTGGACAGAAATATACTAAGAATTTCTATCCACATCCAATTTCAAGAACGAGATTTTAATTAAGTGTGGCTTTCACTAATTAATAATGCACAGAGAACAGAGAGAAGTGCCAAAGTTTGAGATGTTAAGAGAATACACTAGTGACGCGAAAAAAATCCAACGCTAACGTTAAACCTATCGAAAAAAATCTTTAAATATTTCGTGGTTGTATTTTAATATTTTTATTTTTATCTTATTTTTTTTTTTTTTTGCACAGGATACCTGTTTTCGATATATTATATTCTGCGATAAAAAAATTTCGATTTTGGTTGCAGTTCTTTTTTTATATGCGGACAATTTTTCTTTTGGAACTAGTTGGAACTGATTCTGAAAGTGAAAATCTCCTCATATAAAAAAAAAATGTATCCAAAATCGAAAAACTAAAAAACACACAATATTAGATAATGACTGCAGGTATATTATCCAAAAAATCAATATAAGGATGTTAAAATAGAAGAGAGAAATCTGTAGATATTTATCCGGTAGGTTTTTGCATTAGCATTCTTTTTTTTTCGCGTGACTATTGTAGGCTCTTAAGAATAAGAAGCAATATCCTAAGGGAATTTACCCAAGAGAAATTTCAATTGTTCTAAGGTTTTTAAATTCTTAAGGTTTTTCAATTGTTCTATGGTAATTGTTTAATTCTTTCCAATTGTCCCAAGGAAAATTTGATATTAATTAAATAATTATATATTAGTGTTTTATATTTTAATTAAGTTTTCCTTATGAATTTTACATTCACAAAGTAACAAGAAATATATATTTTTTTTTCTTTGAGGCCAGGGTGACTAGGTACAATTGAGAAAGCATAATACGTAAGGATATTTATACGATTTAGATTTACAGTCAGTATAAAGCAGAAGGGGAAGGCGAAACAATTCAAACCAATGACGGAGTATAGAGGGGCCGATCGTCATCCAAGATTTGGGGGGGGGGGGGTACGCGTACTCGCTTTCATCAGCGGATATTTCTCTGATGTTTTCGAAAAAATTAACAAATAAGAACACATATAAACCAGGGACCCGATCGTTGTTAGAAGTTATTCAAACCCGGGGCGGCGATATACTATTACGCGACAAAGTAGATGATAGGGACTTAATGAGCGTACGTGTCTAAATAAATATTTGTACAAATTATTTTAATATGTAAGTGTGCGCGTGGTTGATTCAGGATTATTGTGTCAGCATCGACAAAAAAATGACTACCTTCTTCTCTATTGATGTCCAACAAAATTAAAGGTATTTTTCAATTTACTATATTCAAGTTTATGGAAAATTATATGTATTGCTTTGTTCAGTATTAAAATTACATGAGTTGTGGTAGAGAACTGAAGTAAGGGGTTAATCAGGTTAATTTATAATTGGATTGAATTTAATTCATTAATTGTATTTTTCAATAACAACATTATACGTTTTAAGGGTAAAAATGAATTTACACATGCTCCTACTCTTCTTTCAAGTTCTACTCTGGATTACAAAACCGGTGAGCTTATCTCGTTTAGTAATAATTTTCTTTCAATTTAAATATTGTAAATAAAGTTTATTATTATTTAACTTGAAATTTATTTCCCATTCTTACATCAGGCATTTAATTATTAAGTTTTCTTACACTCTAGTTTACCAATAGTTAGGTTTAATCCCTTTTGTTCTCGGCCTTTTTTATTTTAATAATTAAATTTTTATAAGACAGGGCTTCAAAAAAATCCAACGAGATTCAAATTTGTATTAATATTAAATATTAAGTTTAACAATAAAATCTCTGGTTAGAGAGTCATACTATCTAAATTAAGCAGTATTAAGCGCTTAATCAAGATGTTTGGGAATTAGAGAATTTTATGTCAACGATTCCTCTTAGGGTGCCCAGCTCTTCCCAGCTCCTAACATAAAATCTTTACACGTTAATCACCACCTGTTTATGTCCTAGATGTATTATTTTACAACACACTTAGCAAAAGACTTTATATATGCAAGGTGCGTATACTATTTGTAATTTCCAACGAGTTTCAAACCACTATTTGAAATTAGAAAATTTTTTGAGATTTCCATTCACAGAATTCATAATCACCACGTTTAAGCACTGCGAACTCGTCTGTCGTTGTCGTAAAAAGTTATCCACTTTTGAACGTCTTCCAAAAACTGGTTGATATTTTTTTATTTCATGAGGTTTTTTTCTTTCACTACAGCCGTTTCCGTCGCTGTTGTCCAGATCATGTATTGTACACTTTTCGAAGGCTATAATTACTATTGAGGTTTCTATTATTATTTTATGTTTTCATTTTAGTGGCTATTTAACTGTTATTCTAAGACCACTGCCGATACTACGAACTGCGGTATTTCAGCACATAGGAAGACTGTATCTTCTCCCCGTTGAATCATTTATACCAAATCTTATTTGTCATAAGGTATTAAAGGAATAATGTTTGACCGAATATCAAATTGAAAGAAAAGTTAATAAAATATTATTTTTGTTTACATTCGATTGTGTCCTAATTGGTACTACTTCAAAGCATTGTCATCATGGATAATAATCTTCTTTGAAGGGAATGCGATACTTTTAAGTGTTACGTAAAATAATCTTGCTCGCAATAACATTTACTCATATACACCAATTGGCTATGGGTATGAATAGTTAAGATTAACCATAAGGCAACGCACTTTGGTGCAAAATGAAATTTGCCAATCGAAAAGATATATTTTCTTTTTATATTGAACATATATCAAGTTAAATTGAATTGGTTAAATCATACGTTGGATCAGAATATGTTCAGAATCGTCGTTTATATTAAACCTTCTAATATTATTAGCACTGTCAGAATCAAAGTTGTAGCGTAAGTGCGTAGCTACTCTCTGAAGGTTGTCTAGAGTTAAAAGGAGTGTTTAGTTTTGTGTCTGAACGTGTTGCTGTGATCATAACATCGGTGCGTGAACGAGCCATCTTATTATGTAAATTCTTTAACTTTCGAAAAGTGGGCTCGAATTCACCTGAATCTGACGTCAGGGTTGTTTTATACACTAAAATGTTGCTCAGTTATCTGAAGTCTACTAGCTGGTATAAATACGCTAGTAGTAGTGAGTATCGTCAAAATTTTTTTCGGATATCGTCCCTCGTGGAACATTAAGACAAGTTTGACCTTTCAGCTTGAAATCTACACCATACTGGATTTGACGTCCCACTTCAATTGAGTTTGGATTACGATTCTTCAATTGAAAAGTTTGAGCAGGTGGTAAGTTGTTGCGTTAATTATTTCGAATAAAAGTGTTTTTGTACTCCACGGGGTTCACTTCAATGAATGACATTTTCTATAATGATATATTTAGTGTTTAAAGTGATATTTAACAACGAGTTAAGAGGTTTTCTTTCGGATTCTGCAGTACTATCGACGTAGAAATATTGTTTCGAGTTAGTGATAGAATTTAAGGAATTTTTTGGGTACTATAGTTGGGTTTGTTTCTTGTCCTCTCATTATTTTAGTGCTTGAGACTGTAACTTGATCATCTTTAATTACTTTTGTCCGATCCTGTGACATCCTCATCTATTATCGTTTTTAATAAAACCTTTTTTTAGTGTTAACCTTGAGTCTCTCTTTAGTGACGAGCCCGAAAGGTCCGACACAAAAGAAAAGACAACGTCTACCATTTTAATACTCTACTGTGCTCAATTTACCTTTTTTATAAACATGCATTAGGAGTCTCTAGTCTTATCCTTGGAATACCGAAAAAAACTAATAATAAGGAAAAAAATCTTATACGATAAATTTCTAAAGTTTCCACAGCTATTAGAGCAACAATTCTGTTCATATAGAAGGATGGATTATGATACTGGAATTGATGTAATTTATTGACATTAAAAAGGATTTACCCAAAGCTATCGCAAATACGTGTAAATAATATTAGCATGACAAACATATTTTAATTTCCAGATTTTAGAGTTTTTATTCCATAAGAAGCTTCTTCTTTTGTTATAGTAATCATCAGCTTCTGAAAAATATGCAAAAAACCTAAATTCTACTTTCTCATTTTATGTATTAAAATCATTTATAACTATTTTTACACTTTGACATTTAGTTATATATTTCAGTACGGTAATGTATGAAAAATATATTATACACCACATTTCTTGGGCTCTCAGGGGATCTTTCTAACAAGAACTAAAGAAAGAAAAATTACCATTATCAATGGATAGTATGCAACCTTTTTGTATATATTGCAAAATGAAAAAAAAAATTATAGAAAGTTAGATAATATGGGCCGCCGTGTTTATACGTGACATTTCTGCTGTATATTCGCAGGATGACAAGGTTTTATAAACTGTACATAAATGTTAGATTTAATTATTTTGACCATCCCTTTTTAAAGCAAAGCTATAAGAATTACGATGATGTGGAAATATCAGTTGCATATTTATTTGAGAACAAATATGCCAAATAGTGTTTTAGGGCATATTGTTACTATTTGTGTAATTTAAGTGTAAGACTAATACATATACTATATGTCTAGCAACTACAGTGCAAAAAAAGTGTTGATTTTACAGTTTAATACTGGCATCCCAGCTTCCAGTGTTATACCTTAAAATTAACAGTAATAAATAGTAAAATAAGCAGTAATACGCTGCCGCGCATGCGCGGTAGCATGCCATTACTATACTGTAAAATCAACACTTTTTTTGCAGTGTATCCACATGCAGAATACTTTAGCATGACATTCAGAATAAATGTTTAAATGTTTTAAGGTATTTTATGCTATCCCCTATTTTCTTATAAATTACATTAGGGACTATTAGGTTTTTTGAAGACGTACTATTTTTAAATTTGTTTTTTGTAAGACGTAACTATGTATATTATTTAAAATATGAAAGCTTCGTTAAATAAATAAAAAATGAAACATAGCAAAATAAATTATGTCTTTTTAAATATAAATCCATATACAAAAACAAATGAAATTCTCAAAAATACTGAAGAGAAACATTTTTATTAATAATAAGCTTTAGGATACATAGTAAGAATAAAAATTAAATAATTTTCTTTCTAAAAATTGCTAAAAAGCACATTTCTTGTGTACTTAAATTACTTCATGTACTTAGTCACTTCATGTATTTAAATCTCTTTGTGTACTTAAATACATTTTTCTTTACATAATATGAAAAATTGCCTTCATTTTTAAAATTTAAAAAGTTACTGTATATATTTTAAAATCAATTGATGTGTTGTAAGCATAATGGTTTCCTAAAAGACTTTTGCATATAACGATGCTTTTGGGAATAATATTTCGTTGTTTATCTAAGCAGTTATTTATTTTAATTGGTAGAATAAGTAAAAGTATTTTATGTTCAAATTTAAGCGTAATCTATTTATTTCCAAACAAATAAACTTTTCATGTCAGAAATATTTAAAAGTATTTAAACATTTAAATAATTTTTTATCTTTTTCTTTTTCTGAGAAATCATATTGTCTAAGACATTTTATTTATTTGTTATAAAAACATCTTATTTTTATAAAAATATCGTCGACTATCAAAAGAAGCGTCGATTTTTCTGATATAAACGGGCCGAATTTTCAAAGCAAACTAAATTATGTTTTGCATATTGATAATTCGTTACTAATGAGTTCTCTTTTATAGCATGCGAGATTTTTTTTAAATATTTAAGAATTAAAGTAAATAAATAAAAATATATGAACAGTAAAAGTTTTAGATTTAAACTAAGCATAGTCAAAATCTGCAAGAATCTTTAGAAAAAGCTTGTCACAAAAATACGTTGGTATGGCGGCCAAGTGGTCCATAGTACAGAAATTTCGAAAAAAAAATCACACTTTTAATTTTTTTAAATAATTTTTAAAATGCTAGATTTTTTTTATTAGAATAACGTAAAGTGCATATAACTATGATAAAGAGATAAAAAGATATGGCGGTATTTATGTTACACCCAGTGCGGAAGGAGAACGCGCTTCCAAGATTTAATTGCAAGTCTCTGAGAAGGTAGATTTTTAATATTTATTAAACTTAATTTCAAATTTCAAATTTCTACGAACGAAAACGCTATGAATTTTTGTGCAATGTTTTCAGTTATACATTCTTTAAATTGCTCTCGAGCTAACCCGTTAATATTCTGTCGGGCTACATTAATTTACATATATCTTGGAAATTATTTTCATTTAAAATATCATAATATAATGTTATTCGTTTAGTTAAATACTTAAAAAAACAAGCTAAATAGGCATTTTAATTTCATGCATAAATTTACAAATACATTCTACTTTCATAAACTGTCTTTTCCACCTACTTTCAAATATTTTTATATTATCAAATGATGCGGAGGTAAGACTAAACATCAGATTCAGCATTTAAAAGTTTTCACATTCTTTCGCAACTATTTAGATTAGAAATTGCAAACGAAATGTTGGCATTCATATTTCTTGAGCAAAACTATTTTGAAAAAGAAAGAATGCCATTAAAATGTAGAAAGAAATCTCTCTTTAACAGACTTGAAACACTAAAAATCCTCTAAATGTTTCAGAAAACCATTTCATTTTGTAAATGGTTATTTGTGAAAGAAATATTTTCTTTTTTTTCTTTTTTTTTTCGTTTGTTTGTCATATTAAACGATAATATGATTTATGTTATTTGTACTCTTTTACTCCTAAAAATTTGTCAGACACATTTTTTTATTTAATTTAAATTTTATTAAATATTTAAAAAAATTAAAGTTTTTGAGCATCATCTTTCTTTACAGCAACAAAATATTATTTTACTAAAAGTTTTTTATATACTGGGTGGGCCAAAAGTCCCGCATCATGGTAAACACATGTTTTGTTATAATATGTTCTCAATATGATTGCCTCCGTTGTCAGAACACAACTGCAGGCGATCGTCCATGTTCCTCAGAATGTTGGCCACTAAGATTGGCGTTATGGAATGGCACTCAGTAGCAATTCGCTCACGCAAATGGTTTTCATCCCTGATCTTCTCACTGTAAACTTTCGATTTGAGGTAATCCCATTCACCAAACTCTACGAGCTCTTCAGTAGTCAGCATTTTCACATACAAATTTTTAAAAAAATTAAAAACTCCTATGATGCGGGAATTTTGGCCCATCCTGTACATCAAAACAAATAAAGTACAAATATAGACAAGTGTGTGTTTTTTATATATATACGTTCAAAATGTTACTTATCATTTGCATTATGTGTCATATATATATGTGTGTATATATAAGTGTGTTTGTTAGTCTTTTTACGTTTTTCTGAGTAAATTATATAAAATAGCCAAAATTAATTCTCAAATGTATTATTAAAAACCAATAGTTGTGAGTCATAAGATTTTGTTATTCTTTAATGAAATATATATTCGAAATACATTGTGTCGAGAAATAATCTGAACAAAGTTTAAGTTGAAATAAAATAAAACAACCAGAAAGAAAAATCAATATTAAGAAACACTTTCCAATTCATTCCAAAAAAAAAAAAACACTTTGTATTTTACTTATTTATACATATCCTTTACTTAACTATATTTAAGTAAGGTGTATGGCAATGAAAACTGCCTTTTTTTTAAATTGGGGTAGCTTTACGCTCGTACTGCTTCACTTTGCTTATAAGCGTATGAATCTCCTTTTGTAACAGTTAAACATACCTTTTCTTTATTTTTTCCGTTATTTCTATTCGAAATTATCCTTTTTTAATTCATTTAGCTCAGGTTACTCATTATTATTATCCTCTTTCGTTCTTAAATCAAAAGTAATTTCTGACTGGCTGCTCTACTCCAGATAATCTTGATTTGCTAGCTTACTAATTTCAGATTGGCTGTTGAAGTTGACGGTGCAACTCACAGCTTCTTTTTCTTTTTGCAGTGCATTTTTGCTACTTTTATACTTTTTTTTTTACATGGCTCTTTTAAGATGTGATACACAATTACTCATATACAGTGTGGGAGTGGAGTTGCTCGCAACTGGGAATCTCTTGAAATGATAAATTGTTTACTGTTTACTGTTTGTACTGTAACAAAACTTCAGCGTTTAATAAGGTGAAAGATGAAATCTAAGTAAACAATTTGAAAAATTTCTAACATATTTTAAAACACAATTTTGGCAATTACCATTTCGAAAAGTATTTAAATGATTTTGTGAATCTCTGTATATGATCAATAGATTAATATGTATAGTTTATGGAAAAATTTATTTAAGTTACAAAGCGCATAACACAGTTTAAAATTCATCTTCAAGAATTTCTGCCAATAAACGCAAATGTAATCGAATTATTTTCTGCAGCCCTGTGTATGGTCTATAGAATTAATACACTTCAAGTAATGTGCAAAAAACTATTTAAAATAAAATGTCACACCAGTACTGAAAATGTACTTCCAGCAACTATCGCTCATAGACAGAACTGTAAGCGAATTTTTTTGTGTATCCCTATATATGATTTATATAACATATACATATAAAATAATATTCATAAGATTAGTTAAATTTTAAAACGTATAGCACAGCGGAAAACCCACTTCCAGAATCTATCGCTCATAGGGAGTACTGTAACTTAATAATTTTGTGTGTCCTTCAAATGAAGGTTAAATGTAATTTAAGTACCAAAAACACCCCATTCTACATTTACCGTCTTGTAGTGCATCTGAGTGATCGATACTAATTTAAATATGTTTAAAATAGGGTAACATCATTAAAATATTTATCAAATATTTCTTTTTCTTAGATCATAATGTAACGGAATTCTTTTAAATATAACCATAAATAAGCTACATATGCTAGACACTTCGTTTTAAATACAGGACACTCCATAGCGAACATTAATAACATATATATAGCTCGCATGTCTTTCCTAGTACATATATGCTATTTTGACCACAAACACATTGGCGGCTAGATAGACTGTCAGGAACAAAAATTATAAACACTTTTCAACTATACTGGAAGATGTTAAAAAAGTTTACTAAACTCTATCACTATAATTTTATTATCTCTGCGTGTGAAATATACCTATCACTTTATCCACACAGGTTGTTTAAAGTTTGTTATAATTATCTTCCAGTAAAATGTGATTTTTGTATTACATGCTGAACACAAGAGGAAATGAATGTTTCCGCTTAGATACAGAAAGTGTCAAGTCAGGTTTTGCCGAACTCCGCCAAACGGTTCTAATAGATAGATTTTAAACGTATTAAAATAAACTATTCACGCTCGTATTACGTACTCGAAATCAGCAGCCGGCTGTGGGGTGGAGGGAGGGAGGTTTATTTGGATCCAACAATGTACGAAAAAAATTGAGGAAAAACAAAACAATAATAATGATACGGATAGGCCAAACAGAGTGATAAACGAACAGTCAGTATTTCCAGAAAATACCAAGTTACGGTAAATAAGATTGCGCCCATCTCCAACGTTTCAAAACGGAGAATCAGGAGTGAAATAAACACCAATCGGAAGAAGACTTGGCAAAATGTGAAAGTCTATAAAGTATGAATACACTTACATTTAACATATATAAAGCATATTTTCTAATGAAATTAAACAACATTATATATCTCCGGAAAACAATATAGTGTAAAAGATGAATAAACCGGCATATTCGAGAAATACTGATTGCCAAATGCTTAAAATGCCTGGATAGTTGAGTAGTCCAAAATCTATATCTGATGAGGGGCGTATCGATGAAATAGCGAAATAAGAAAATAATATTTTGCCTATTTTCAGATCGAAATCAGTCAAATAATTCTGATTTTATTATTTTAAATTGAGTATTTGATTAACTTATTTTTGGCAAGTTTCAAAGAAAATTACAAATATTTTTTTGCTTGAATATAATTTCTAAGTTTATTTCTCAATATTTTGGAACTTTGCAACATGTATAATGAAACATCTTATGAGAACTTTAAGTTAAGATTGTGATTAAGATGAGCACCAAATGTTGAAATTGCTTGATAGAATTTTCAGGCAACTATAATAGTAAAAACATAAGCTTTCATATATACGTAAAACGGATCGAATAATAAAACACATGAATTACTTGTAAAATAAATCCATATATCAGAAATATCAAAATTAATCAAGTTTTCAAAATAACACAAAAGTTATTATGTAAAATATGCATTGCTAAAACAAACTATTCACTATCGTATTATGTACTCGAAATAAGCAGCCGGCTGGTGGGGTGGAGGGAGGAAGGTTTATTTGGATCCAACAATCTACGAAAAAAATTGAGGAAAACAAAACAATAATAATAATAATAATAATAATAATAACTTACTTTTCTGAAGTGCAATAAATGATTTGTTTTGGTTCATTTGGATTTGATTGTTTGTCATTATAGTGTTCCTTATTATCACTTTTATAAATTCCAGATGACTTAAAAAAAGAAAGAATATGTTTTTTTTTTTTTTTTTTTTTTTTTTTTTTTTACGCTCCGTAATAAAAAATATTTCTCCTTACAGCAGTATTATAACATAAAAATTTAAAAAACGAAGATTCAAATGCAAATTCTAGGGCTCCATGGGGCGAGGCAGCGCAAAAGGTTTCACTAGTGAAATAAATTGTAATCAAACAAAATCAAGAACGAAAAATCATGCGTCAAGCATAGATTATGAAACACTTGCCAACACATCCAGAAAACTGTAACGAAAATTCACCGTTGAATAAGGTAAAGGAAGATATGTAAGTAAACAGTTTAGAAAACATGTACCACATTGAAAAATACAGTTTTCGAAATTACCTTCCTTTGTAAAAAAAAGTAGTCGAATTATTTTGTTAAACCGTGTATATGATATGTAGATTTGGATACATAATACATTGCATGATAAAATTTAGTGCAGTTAGAAAATTCACATTTAGCAATCTTTATCAATCTATGGAAATACACGAAATCTTTTGTACAACCCTGTATATTATCTAAACACTATGGTACACAATACGTATTAAGCTAAAACTTAATTAAGGTAAAATAAAAGCGCATAAGACAACTTAAATATCACTTCCAGCTATTACCAACCGTAAACAACAATGTACTTTGTTCTTTGCATAGCCCTGTATATGAATTTATTTATATTCCACAAACATATATTAGTCCACCAAATACGGTTCAGCAAGAAATGCGTAACACAATCAAACTTCCCTTAGGAAATTCACTTCCATAGTCTGGCATACTTACGAATTCCCTTGTGTAGACCTGTATATTCAACCAAATTTATACACACCACGTAATCTATACAAATATTATAAAGTAGTAAAGATTGTTTTTTTGTTTGTTTGTTTGTTTGTAGGGGGTAATCTCTGGAACTACTGAAGCGATTTCAAAAGTGATGGTGGCAAATTGATTGTGACAACCCCTGCTCCAACATAGGCTATATTTTATGTCAGTGCCACTATCCCCAGAGGGGAGCAGGAGCGAAAAACGTTCTAAAATTTCGTTTTTTACATACTGAAGGAGCTAGAAACATGAAATTTGGCATGGTAGATACTTATAAGATGTAAATGCTCTCTAAGAACAAATTCTAATAAAATTCGAAATTTAAAAGGATGAGATGAGTGAAAAACGTTCTAAAAACATTCTAAATTACAATTTCTATGGAATATCTGGAATTACAGAACCGTTTTCATAAGTGATGGTGGCAAATTGATGGTGAGAGTCCCTGCTCTAACATAGGTTATATTTTACGTCGGTGCCACTACTCCCAGGGGGATGCAGGAACGAAAACGTTCTAAAATTTCGATTTTTTTTATACTGAAGGTGTTAGAAACATGAAATTTAGCATGGTAGTTACTTATAAAATGTAAATGCTCTCTAAGAATAAATTCTAAAAAAAATCGAAATTTAAAACTGCGAGATGAGCGAAAAGTGTTCTAAAAACATTCTAAATTACAATTTCTATGGAATCTCTGGAACTACCGAACCCTTTACAAAAGTGATGGTGGCAAATTTTTGATGACTAACCCTACCCCAACATAGGTTATATTTTACGTCGGTGCCACTAATCCCAGGGTAGTGCAGAAGCGAAAACGTTCTAAAATTGCAATTTTTTTTTATCAACTTAGAATAGTAGTTACTTATAATATGTAAATGATCTCTAAGAACAAATTCTAAAAAAATTCGAAATTTAAAACTACGAGATGAGCGAAATGTGTTCTAAAAACATTCTAAATTACAATTTCTATGGAATCTCTGGAACTACCGAACCCTTTACAAAAGTGATGGTGGCAAATTTTTGATGACTATTCCTGCCCCAACATAGGTTATATTTTACGTCAGTGCCACTAATCCCAGGGTGGTGCAGGAGCGAAAAACGTTCTAAAATTGCAATTTTTTTTATACTGAAGAAACTAGAAACTTGAGATTTCGAATGGTAGTTACTTATAATATGTAAATGCTCTCTAAGAACAAATTCTAAAAAAATTCGAAATTTAAAACTACGAGATGAGCGAAAAGCGTTCTAAAAACATTCTAAATCACAACTTCTATGTAATTTCTGGAACTACAGAACCCATTTCAAAAGTGATGGTGACAAATTGATGGTGACACTCCCTGCTCCAACGTAGGCTATATTTAATGTCGGTGCCACTAATCCCAGGAAGTTCAGAAGCAAAAAACGTTCGAAAATTGCAAATCTTTTTATACTGAAGGAGCTAGAAATTTGAATTTTAGCATTGTAGTTACTTATAAGATGTAATGTTCTCTAAGAACAAATTTAAAAAAAAACAGAAATTTAAAAAAGTGAAATGAGAGAAACGCGTTCTAAAACATTCTAAATTACAATTTCTATGGAATCTCAGGAACCACAGAACCGATTTCAAAAGTAATGATGGCAAAGTGATGGTAACAATCCTTACTTCAACATAGGCTATATTTAATGTCGGTGCCACTAATCCCAATGGGGTGCAGGAGTGAAATATGTTCGAAAATTGCGACTTTTTTTATACTGAAGGAGCTAGAAATTTGAAATTTTTCATTGTAGTTACTTATAAGATGTAAATGCTCTCTAAGAATAAATATAAAAAAATCGAAATTTAAAAGGGTGAAAGGAGCGAAAAAGCGTTCTAAAATCATTCTAAATTACAAGTTCTATGGAATCTCTGGAACTACAGAATCGATTACAAAAGTGATGGAGACAATCCCTGTTCCAAAATCCTCTTTAGTATAAAGCTATGCGTTGCTGACGACTGGGTTTTTCGCTTATCTTTGTCACAGACTAATCTTTGAAAATGAAACATTTGAAGTTACTGAAAAAAATAATAGCTCGAAAAGTGTTTGTCAGAAAATTGTTAGACAAACTGTGTTTGAAAGGTAAAAAAATGTATATTTCTTGATATAAATTTCAAATCTAATGATTATGCCATTTTTCAAATATTGAATTTCAAAAATTTCGAAATTTCACAATGGAAAACCATAGCGAAACCTTCACGAGTAAAAAGATAATGATAAGGGCGACGTGTCCTGACGTGTATATTGGCTATAGCACGAGTCACATTATGTATTATAGTAGCCTTATTATTCTGTTAAAATATAAAAGTGAATTATGAAATGTCAATATTTTGTTTGATTAAAGGTTCGTTAAGAGAAATTGACCAGCGTAACGGGCGTAGCTTGCTAGTATGAGAATATTTAGTTAAACTTAAAAACGCAAATCAAACATGAAAACACACATATCACACTGTCCACGTATACTGTAACAGATATTTTTTGTGTGTCCCTATAAATGAACTATAAACCCAATACACACTGTACTCTTAAGCAAGCAATTTATAGTGAACCTCAGTAATGCATATAATTTTCATTATGTTTGAAATAGTGAAACATCATTAAATTACACTACAAACGATTTTTCCCCGTTGAACAATTGTAACAGAATTCTTTTGTTTAACCCTGCAAATAAATAATAAATGCTTTGCACCCATATTCTACAAAAAGCATGTTTTAATGCGCTTCATAATTATACATCAATTTCATCATGTTTTAAAAGGCGTAGCATCATCAAAATACACTTGAAAGGATTATTTTCCATTGACTGAAATGTAACGGAATGCCTTTGACTGTCCCTGTAAAAAAACTATAAGTTCTACACATTTCATTTGCAATAGGGAACATGCTGTAGTAAATGACAATAATATACAAAAATTTCAGGGCAATCCGACTACATTTATCCGAGTTTGAGCACGGGCAGACGGCAGACTGTAGACAAACCGAAGTCATAAACACTTTTCAACTAGGATGAAAGTGTTAAAAAGGTCACAAAATTTGTTTTAATTATTTTTTCCTTTTTTTAGAAGCAGCCAATCTCAGCAAAGAATTAGTACTCTAAATCTTATACGTCATATACACTAGACAATCATCTCAAAACCATTTTGACGCCTATGTATTGTGCAATGTGTGCGGTGTGCAGATAACAAAAGCGCTATGCATTTTACGTGAGGGAGATATTTTTCAATAATACATATTATTTAATTTTATTAAAATTAGTTATTCTTGAAATTTTAATGAAGTTTTATAGATTTACTTAAAATGAATTGTTTGTAATCACTTAAGTTATTATTCTTTAAAATGAATGCGCCAGATGAATTAGTTTAATTCTGAAATACAAAAATCTGATTTGATACAAAAAAAAAAAAAACTTGAATATCTTTTAACATTGTATTCAATATTAGATGCGTCCACAGAGGCTAGATTGTCATGATATCTTATTGTTTTAATGAAACCTCTTTCCGCCCTCTTCCCACATTCTAATCACGTGCAAGATAGCTGGCTATAACGGAAAATAATTACGTTTTCTGTAAAAGAGATATGAATGCTTTTGAAACTTACCTTTTCCATTACAAGTGCGATAGAAGAGGACTCGACGATAGAAGAGGAAATCACTGTTTGTCGCGCACCATTAGGGATGGGAGTGGGTGGAAGGGAAAACGTTTGTGATCATTTCTTACGTTATTTTTTTAAATAAATAAATAAACAAAAAATAAATAAAAAGCCAGTGGCGACCTGGCGACCGCATTCGTTAAGCCCTAGTTACAGCTAAAGTCGTAATGATTTTCCATGATATATTCAATACAAACTATAGAGGCCTATTGTTCCTTTTCTTAATTGAGATTTAACGATTTGAAAGAAGTTTTTCATTAAGAATTAAAAATATTATTGTATTTACATTCATACATAATAATAATAACCACAATTATTTTTATTAATAACCAAATTTATAAAAATAATATCAACATATCAGGAGTAGTCATATAAAAGTTGTAGTCTATAATTTGTGAAGATTTATAGAATATTCTCTTTAAAGTTTTTATATCATATCAGTACATCATTTTAAAAATTTAAGTATAATAATTTTCGTTAAAATAGTGAGTTTCTAAATATGTAATTGCTGTTAATTTCTCAAAAATCGTTATATTTATTCAGCGGAATAATATCTCGAAGTTTCAATAAAAATAACGCGAAACGTTAAAAGTATTACATTTTGCAACGATTAAAAATATCACATGCAACAATTTTAATAAAAAATAACTTTTCTTAAATAAATTATTAAAGAAATATTTAACAATCGAAATTGCATAATAAAAGTGTGAGACATTTAAAGAGAAATATCCGTACGAAAAAGAGGGAAATTCTTTAAAGAATTTTAAAAAAGCAAATTTTTATAATTCCAACCAATAATTACACGAAAATCTTTTGGATACGTCATTATAAAATCCGATTTGACTCTTTTTTTATTAAAAAAGATCAGAAGCTTTTTCGAATTTCTTTTTTTTGTATTTGTAATTCAAATTCATATATCACATTATTTTTCTTGTCATGAAAGAAATCATTTCACTTATAAAAAGAAATGTAAATAAATTGGAAAGACTGTAAAAATAAAGAAAAAAATACTTTTGGATTCGATTCTTTTTGTCATTATATAAATGAATTCTTCGAGATTAAAAAATTAAAAATGCTTGGTTTGTAAAACTGTTGTTTTTGGGAATATTAGTTTGGTTTACAGAAAGCTAAATTTATACTCTAGTAAAACAAATAGGAATACGTATCGTTTGTTTTTTATATTGTGAATGATTGCAAATACTAAAATATTTTAAATAATGATAATATATATATATATATATATATATATATATATATATATATATATATATATATATATATATATATATATATATATATATATGTATATATATTTCAAATATAAAAAAATATTTTCTTATATAAAACTCAATTAAAATGTTGATTTTTCATATATTTATACGCTTTATTCCATCTCGGATTTTTATGAAAGTATCGGATTGTCACGGTCAGGACGTATCTTTTATTCCGATGACAGGGTTTGCAACTCAGAAATCTTTCGGAATTTCTAAGCAATACAAATTAATCAATACAGAGAAAAAATAATATAAAACGAAATCCACGTTTAAAAGAAATGGAAAAGCATTTCTGCTGCGAAATTTTGCGAAAGAAAATCGCTTTATAACGTTTTTTATAGGCTATACATATTTGAATGTTTCGTATATCGTGAATTGATTTTGGTTATTTATCGAACAATTTGTACCAGTAATTGAAGAATTAGCTAATTAATTAAAAAATCACCGATTATAGTTTTTAACCCTTTGATTACGGCTTGGGAATTTACATAACAGTGGACTATTGTTTATTTTATTTGTGCATTTTTTTCAATAATAACCTATGGCGTACACTTATAAATCTGCCATAAAGAAAACAAATTGTAAATTGTGGTACAATTGAATATAAAAATAGTCGCCACTCCTAGTCTGTAATAAAAAGGTTAATAAAAAACTGAACCATCACCATTTTCAGATTATCGAAAAACAAAACAAAAACAAAACAAAACAAAAAAATCAAAGCGACACTTAAATATTTGACTCAATTCTTCATGCATGTTTACTTGTTAATGCGGATTAGAGCAGTAGGCCACTAAATATAGTTGAACCTGCGCTACAGCCATCCTATAAAATTTTAAAGTAACTTTTTAAAGGTCAATTATAGATAAAAATTTATGTTACGGATTTACACAGTTTGTGTTAGAAATAAATAGCCATTACTTGAATATTTTCCTTATCAAAATCTGTCTAAAGGTACTACTGATCCGTTTTGAAACATAAGATTTAATTCTGTTTTATAAAATTTACGTTTAATCTAAATTAAATCAAATAATGAAATTGCTTTATGAAACGTAAAATGATCTCTTACATTTACTTTAATTGATTTATGTTTTAAAACGGAGTGAACTAGTCGTTGGGGGCCAACTTAATACTTACCCATCGTGGATTTGCATAATATAAAATATGAAAATAAAACATGTGTAAACAGTTTATAAAATGCATTGTAATTCGAATAAAATCCTGGCTTGATGACGTCATAAACGTTAAATGCTCTATTACTGAATTGCGTAAAAGAAACATCCTTATAATTCCAAAATTGATAATCATATTAACTAACGGTTTACTGCGTAGGATTATGCGTCTCATTTCCAAATAAAATATATCTTTGAATTGAAATTTGAATAAAATACAGGGTCATGAAAAATCGAAGAATGTGGTAAATATGATTACAAATATCTCGGCAACTAATTATTTGATCGACTTAATTCTTTATGCAAATTTTGTTTTTTATTGTCTTTTATATTCACTTCTTAAAATAAACAATTTCGAAATTTTTTATATACCTTTTATCAGAACGAATATTTCGAGAGTCCGGAAAAAATAGTTCCTGATAATCTAGGTTACTGAAATTCAATAAGATTCTTCCCATTATCACATACTAAGTGCATACCAAATTTCAGGTCTCTATCTCAATTTGTTCGGGAGATAGAGAGTTTACAGACACACAGACAGACGGACTGCAATTTTTTTTTTCTAAAAATATGTTTTTCGGAATCTTCAGTGTCTGAAACGTGTAAATACGTCATTTTTTTCGATTTTAAAACGATTACAAGATTTACCCCATTCTACCTGTGATGGGTAAGTAAAAAACGAAATGGGGAAAGATACCATATTTAGAACTAATTTGAAAGGGGTCGACCCATTAACTGAATCATAATTACAAGATGTGGCTATTAATTTCCAGGACAGTAGCAACAGTTGTTATAATTAAAAGGTCGTCGGTTGGTTAACGATGGTATTTTAATGGTCACTTATCTGCTCACAATATATCCGTTTCGAGTCATTCTCGTTTTACTTTCTAATGTTGAAACACGCAAGCAAACGTTCGCTGTCAAAGCATTGTTGTTGAAGTGAAAATAATGGATCAATAATAAACATGAAATTTTGTTTCAAATTTGGAAAAAAATGTATGCGAAACACGTGAAATGTTGAAGCAAGTGTACGGTGATTGCGCAGTAGCGCGTTCTGGCATTTTTGAATGGTTTCGACGTTTTCGTGATTGTCGGAAAAGTGTCGAAGATGATCCGAACACTGGACGACCGATATCCGTATGTATGCCTGAAACGATTGTGAAAGTCCTTGATCTTGTGACTTCTGATTGCCGACTGAGTATTCGACCACTCGCCGACGAACTCAATATTGATAACTTGAAGGAAAACGTGGCTTTTGAAATTAAGAGAATTCTTAAACATGATTTTACAATTTGTTTCAAACAATCGTACCGCTGCGCGCAAAAGTGTAGTACGGCAGACGGAACTTACTTCGAAACATATTAAAAAGTTATGTACTGTACATTCATATTTAAGAAGTTATTTCGCAAGTCCTGAGAATTAATATCCAGACTTGTATTAAAAAAAATTAAATATTTGTCATAACAGTAATAAAAAAATAACTGTAAGTACATATATTAGTAGATTTCAATGGATCCAAAATTATATTCCGCACAAGTAATCACCAGGAAGCTATCATACGAGAGTCTTTGGAAATAATACTAAAAAAGAAATAGTATGTAACGATGTGTTATTATATGATATCCACGCAGTCTGGAATGAATTAATACACGATTGATTAACCTGTACTTATTTTTGAAATGTTGAATCACCTTATATTCCACACCCTTGAAGTAAATGGCTTGTTCCGGGAAAGCTAAAGAACGCGAAGAGACAACTCAACTTAACTATTAGTTTTTCACTGGTGATGACCGAGTAGTTCGGTTGAAAACGTTTGGAATTTTTAAAAGGACTTTAATGTGCTTTTAAATGTTTTATGTATGTTTTTATGCACCTTCAAGCAATATATTTACATTTAGTTGTATCTTTGTGGATTTTAATGTAAGTACATAATTTATCATTTACACCATTTTAAATTATCAACTAATTAATTGTACATACCTAATACAAGGTATGAATAAAACAGAAGAGCATGAATAAAACAAAACAACTCTTGTCCGAAAATCCCAAACGGTACTATCAACGATATATGCAACATTCATGTTCTGAACATTACTCACACGAAATTTTTCATTCGTTAAATAAAATAAATAAAACTGGTGGCATTATTATGACACAAGGTAATGTTGTTTTATTCCATAGAAACAACGTTTATATTATACCTTTCTAAAAATTTCGATATTTTGGCTGAAAATTCATTTTTTTTATTGCCAGTAATATTGTGAGCGCGTCAGAATTAAAGAAAATAATATGCAAAATTTTATTTTCGTCATGTATTAGAAACTCATGTATTTGAAAAATTAAAATTACACAAAATGTGCTTTATTACTTAAAATATGTTAAACTACATTAATATTAACATTTTCTTTTCAATTTTATCATGTTTTAAATAACAAAACACATTCTGTGTAATTTTATTTTTTGAGTTTTTAAGATGAATTATTATGGCATTCTACTCATTAATTTTCTAATGTATTTTTAGACTTCAGCAGCGTAACATTCTTACAATATCTATCTGATCGGTTCAATAGGGTCTCCATAAATTATTATCGTTTTTTCCTTATCTCATAACTTTTAATTTACGAACATGACGATAAATATTATTACATATTCTTAAAGTACAATTTTAAAAGTTTTTAATAACACAAACAAAGTTACATATCTGTGAAGTTTCAACTAAAAATGTTATTAATCAAATAATAATTATAATTAAAAATTTAACAAATTTAGCAAAAAATTATTAATAACTTAGAGGCACAAAGTTAGATATTTTCTTCATCATAGGAACTATCATGTGGAAACAATTTACCTTTCAGCTCATAGTTGTGCTCCACCATCACTTTTATAAAAATATAATAAAATTTGATATTAATTATCATTTCATTGTAATCGTTGATTTGTTTTAAGTTCAAAGTTAATGCATATGTAAACTTCGATTTGTACTTTACGAATATGTAATAATATTTATCGCAATATTTTTAAATAAAACGTTATGGGTTAAGGAAACACTAACAATAATTTATAGACATCCTATATATCTCTAAAAAAATTAAATATCTAAAAATTTACGTAATCTGAAACGCTTATTTTGTATGTAACATTTACATGAGAAGTAATAAATTAGACTTTGGGATTGAGTTCGTCATAAGCCAGCAGAAAAAAAAGTTTACTTATTGACGCCAAATTCATAATTAATTAATTTATTACCAATTATGTTAAAATTATATTAATATGTAATATTTAATTTTATTTATTAATTTTATTATTTTTGAAAATTATTTATTTTCACGAAAATAATGGATGATTACTGTATAGTGTATAGTATGGGAGATGGTAGTAAGTAATGAAAGTATATAACGAACATTCATTTTTCAAATTTACTTATATTAAAGAAATTACCTGCCAATTCCATGAATCATATATTTCCTGAATAGACATGTTTCTTCTACTCTTGTATAAGATTTGTAGAAAATATTTATTAAAGGAATGAAGAATCATTATACATTAGGTTAGTATGTATAGTTTTGTAATTTCTGTGGTCATCATTAATCACATGTTGAATCCATTCATCGCCGATATTTCTTACAATTCATTTGTTTCAAGAAACTATAACCAAATTGATAGACCGTACCAAATTGATTGATAAATCATTTAAATTTATCAATGAAAGCAGCGAATCTTGTAAAAGTTTAAGAGATTTTGCGCTTGATTTATAAGTTTAATTTAACCATTGTTAAAAATATATTAGAGGACAAATATATTTTAAAGGGTACAAACATTATTTTTTAAACGGATTATTTAAGTAGAAATCATTGTTAGTTCAATAGATGATGTTTTATACTAGTTTCTAAATGATGCGACAGATGAATCAAAAATATGTTTCCAATATTATGAAGACAATGCGAATAGACACGCGGCAAACTTGACGATAAAAAATTTAAATAATCCTACTACTTTTATCTTTCGTTTTACATATATTATCATGTCAGTCTATTTACTTATGTTACTGCATATGCTATTTTACACCATTTTAAGAAATGATTCTTAGTAGTAGGGTCACGCATTGATAGAATATAATTTTTTATGCTTGAAAATTGTTTAAAAAATCGTGAAAATTGGTAAATTAACTTTCCGTTTGGAACGAGACTTTATTTCAATGTAACGAAACTGGAGTTTCTTGCATCCAGAACGGGGTAGTTTAGACCTCAACAAAAAAGTTTGTAACCCTCTGACTGTTTATTCTGCGATAATCACGGACAAAAAATTTGCAGAAAAATTTATAAAATACACAATTTTTGAATGTTTTTTGTTTTAAAAATTCACACAGTCAAAGGGTAATAATGGAAGTGATAAATGTACTGCATATTTAAAATGCATGATAATAGGAAATACGTAATAATAGAGATACATATTGGTCGAAAGAATTAAAAAAAACAAATAAACAGTCAAAGGGTTAATGTTTCGTCGGATTACTACACATAAAATGTTTTATCACTTTTGGCTCTACTATATGGAGAGTATTCACAAAAAAATCGGGAAATAATGTCAGTATTTTCAACAATGTAGAACCAGGACAGTTTTAAACCCTTTTTTAGCTTGCTATTGTGAGTCCACTCCCCCCTTCCCTCCAGGGTTCAAAGCTTGAAATTATGCGATATTTAATAATGAAGATATGTGCAATCAAAGCGAAAATGCTATTGCATGTCAATACAAGGTATTCCCTGATTTGACCTTCTATCATCTCCTATATTTGCAAAATGTCCAAAGTTTGATTATAGACGCATATGTGCAGATATTTTTATTGTTCCTAATATAATGGACAATAGAAGGCAGGTTGTAAAAGAAGGAATAATACCAAAGTAAATATTGATGATACAGAAATGGAATTTATTGTGACTTTTTCAATTCCTTGGATTATATTACAAAGTCTATTGAATATAAAAACCTCAAAACTGTAGGTTCGATAGAGTAATGTATTATTAACATGCGGAAGGAGGCAGTTTTTAAATTAGAAAATTATTTTGAGTTTTATTTAATGTTGAAATCGGTCAAGATAATTTTATAGGATAAAAAACTATGCATAACAATTTAACCATATTTTGCAGGCATGCACATCAATAGATTGTGGTGTGCAATGTGCTTAATATACTTTTTTTATTTGTTTATTTTTTATTCAATTTTTTTATTTAAAATTTAAATTTCTTAATAGAAAAATAATTCATAGTTTAAAATAATTTTTTTTAACCTACTGGTGCCAGATTTCATAAAGCTCACAATATAATATTTACATACTCTTTTCAATTGAAAAATACAGGATGTCCCAAAAGTCTCCGCAAAACTTCAAAAATTGATTGCAAAAAATAATTACAACAGTAACTTAAAAACCTTTTTTCTACTACCTTAGTATACTTGTACATGAGATCCTTTCGTTGCACGAAGAATATCAAGTCGATATTCCAATTCCATCCACGTGCGTTTCAGCATGCTAACATCAACAGTAGTTACAACTGTTTGATGAAATCTGAACAAAAGTTAATAGTCTCATGGAATTCCATGAACACGGAATTGAACACGGAACATGGAATATACAATCAATAGACACAATCTTTGTCGAGTTTTCTCTTGGTATCCGCAACACTTCAAATCTGTCTAACATTGTATCAATATAAAAATGAAAAAAAAAAAGATTGCATGCTGCATTTTAAGATGAACTGTGTTTGGGGCAGACAAATTCAATTTGTTTTGCCTAATCTCTAATTTCTATAATATTACCATTAATTTGTTTGTATTTCTATTAAAATAGATTGATAAATTCTCATTTACTGTTAGTCTCAAGATACTCTTGGAATTTGTTCATGTTTTAAGTTGTTTGAATAAAATTCAGTTTTACATAAATATACGAAATATTTTTTATATGCTCCAAGTATTTGAAAATTAAATTGCTCTAACATAGGAAAATTTAGGCTAATAGTTGCTTTAGGCGGACATTGATAAATAAAAAATTCTTTACACTTATTAGTGCATAATCATATTTATAACAATAGTTCTTTCAACAAATAGTGTCAAAATGTTTGATGCTTCAAGCATTCAGTATAAAAAGATAAAAAAATATATTTTCCCCTTCTTTTCAGACACATCGGTTGGATTCAAAAAGCTCTTTGCCGAAGGCTTTTGTGGATATTTGAAATTAAATTTCAAGTATCTCAAAATTCTAGTGAATATCCAAAGAAAAAATATGTGTACCTCGAAGTTATTTTAGTTTATATTGCATTTTACTTTGGCAACATTGCTTCGGGTTATAAGAGCGAAATATAGCCAAATATCTAAAAAAAAATTACATATGTCATTAAAACTGTTGATAAATTTAATAAACGTAACATATTGTTAAAGAGCCATACGGGTCAATGCAATTTTTAAAAAAGTCAATGAAAAGATTTCCTAATGTTATTTTCATTATAAATAAAAGATAATACTTTACACAGATTTCCTCTTAATCAAGTTAACTTCACATATTATAATGTATATATTTTCATAGGAAGCCAGAGAAACCGACACACTCACACACACAAACACACACACATATATATATATATATATATGCAAAAACATATAAATATACAGTGTGTTTCTAAATGAATATCGGGGTTTTAACGCTTTGTAGTATCTATTATAAAAAACTTAAAATTATACTTAAGACATAAAATGAAAGAACAACTGAAACAGTTTTACCTACAAGCTTACAAGTGTTCAATGTGAACACCTTTCGGCACATGGCACACATCAAGTCGATAGCTCAGTTCTTCCCAAACGAAATTCTACGCTCACCCGATCTGACGCCATGTGATTTCTACCTGTTGGGGTTCATAAAGGATTGAGTGTATGTGCATTCACCACCAGCTGACCTACCGAACCGAAGAAACAGGATTGAGACAGCTGTTGCAACAATCATCCCACAAACACTAATTAACGTTTGGGAAGAACTGAGCTATCGACTTCATGCGTGCTGTGTGGCGAAAGGTTTTCACATTTAACACTTGTAAGCTTGTAGGTAAAACTGTTTTAGTTGCTCTTTCATTTTAGGTATTAATTATAATTTTAAGTTGTATGTAATAAATACTACCAAGCGTTAAAACCCCGATATTCATTTAGAAACACCCTGTATAATTGATCTTAATATATATGTGTATATTATATCACGATGATTCACCGTCATATGTTGTAGTTGCAGTAACGTGGATTATAGAAAGAATTCACATGGTTGCACAATGAAATTAAGACGTTGGTTGTTGGATGATATAAATATTTAGAAGCAGTCGCACATTTTAGTTGCAGTTTCGTCGCGGCCATAGCGGCAGTGAATTTAAAATCCAGAGGCGTTTCTCCATAATACAACGAACGAAGCTTTTACTGGAAATTCTTTATTAAGAATTGTTCTTGGGCAGTTTCCACCATAACCATCAAATCTGGGCATCACTACATCATCACTGTATAGAGGGTAAGTATTAGAACATCTCAAATTCTCAAAACGAGCAGCCAGGGAGTTGTGTACAATTGAAAATACGACTTAATTCTGAGGGAGCGCCGCAGGCAGCTGCTTTTTGTTACCCCGCGGAACAACACAAGTTATGACGTAGAACGCGCACTGAACCAATGAAGAATTAAAGAAGACGCGTCATGCTACGTCACAACCAATGAAAGATAATTCGTGAAATTGTTCGGACAGAGATGAGTGGATTAATTTTATAGTAAAGTGACTTTAAAGCGGGAAAATAATTTAAGAATAAAAATGAAAATGGCTCTCAAAAAAACATTCTAAAACCCAGAAATGAACGAGGATCATGATAGAAATTAAGAATAACTAAAAGCTTTATATTTAAGTAAATTTGGACAATTTAGAATTAAATAAAAGGGAATTTGATAGAGTTAACGATAGAGCTAAATTAAGAATAAGGATTTAATGAATATAGAGTAGTAAATTGGAATAAAACAGGGAAAAAAATTAGAATTGTAAGAATTTGGATAATTTAACTAAGGAAAAATGGCGAATTTTTTTATTATTACATATCCCCCCTCCCAAAAAATGTATGAACCGGTAAGTCCAATTGACTTTTTTTTATATACCGCTAACCAGGCCCCTACCTGCCCGGCATGAATGCCTAGCTTAACGGGTTAGTACCTGGGTGCGGGGCGGAAATCGCCTGATCACAGCATGGCTGTGATCCACCTGACTATTGATTTGTTCACATCGCTGCTGTGCTTGCTCTCTTGTGATTTGCTACCGTTATCTTTGTTTGCCGGTTCAAGGTTTCTGTTTAACTTTGTTGAATTGACAGATTTAATAGGTCTCGTAATTTAGAACCTTGATCAGGTGACGAGACCCTCACCTGACTAGGCACCCCCAGAGGTATTATTCACAGGTAACTTGGAGGGCTTTGCACCCATGACGGATTTTACATGCACCAGGTGCCATTAGCGTACATAGATTTACATATTTACCATGTCTGTTGGCTTGTCACGTTCATGGTGGGTTGTCGCTGTAGTGTTTATCGCCTCTTTTATGGGCTGATTTCCCTTCTTGTTGTATTTGTCTCTGTCAAGGCTTTTTGGCGTTTTTATAGGCTCGCCCCTGTTGTGGGTTGTTTTTTGTCTATCATTCATTGGTTTTTTGTCTCTTTCTTGATATATTTTTACCTCTAGCTTGTGCTAGAGCTGGTTTTCACATTTTGAATCTTGGTCTTCTTTCGAGATGTTCACTGGTTATTATGTCACTATCGTGGGTTTTGTCACGTTGTAACTTTTGTTACTGGTGGTTGTCACATTGTAACTTTTGTTACTGGTGGTTGTCACATTGTAACTTTTGTTACTGGTGGTTGTCACATTGTAACTTTTGTTACTTGTGGTTGTCACATTGTAAATTCTGTTACTGGTGGTTGTCACATTTCTGGATGTTGCACACTCATTTTTGTTGTCTTTGTCACTTTATCTCACCCAAGCATTGGGGATTTTGATTTTTTTTTTCCCTTCGTGAATACGCTTTTTGCGATCAGTCCATTGAATCCTAATGGCTGTTATCACTGCTTTTGAATTTTGTGCAACTTGTTGATTTGTTGTTTGAGAAACTTGTCGCACTAATGGAGTGGGGCTTGTTCCGTGGCCGTTAGTCCGTCATGTATCTATGAGGCTGTATTCACTTGATTTGACACTGTTTTTTTCCCCATTAACTTTCTTTGGCAGGTGTGCTTTGTGCCTTCACCATTTAATTATTTTGTTCACTTTTTGTTTGCTATTTGCCTTCATCAGTTGGTGAAATTCAGTCCGTCACAGATGACTTCCACTTCTCACTAGTGCTGAAAAAAATCGATTTTTTTTTGGCGTAGCAAAGAGGTCCAATTGTAAGTCCAATTGACTTACATGTTCACTGGGAGAAAGCAGATACTTGGGTTACAAAATAGTTCCCTCGTTGCAATACAGTTACCTGGTTGCTGCATCGCGATGCTCAAATTTCTGAATTCTGTTAACCACAATTTTTAATAATTAAATTTAAAGAAACACGGTTAAGTGGAAACTGCTGTAAATAATTACATTTTTCAATAATAATTAGTATAACAGTACAGTATAGTTTGTATCAAGAAAATATAACAACAACATATAAATCATCCCTTTTTTACCAATAATTTAACAATAATCAGCATTATTCACTTATTTATAGTCCTTAAGTGATATTTTAAAGTCCTACTGAATTGTATTAGTCCAATTATTGAATATTATAAGAGTTCTTAATGTTGCAATGGCAGTATGAAGTTGCAATAAATAAATTTAAGTAATAATGTAATAACAATATATAAATCATATCTCTTTTTATCAATAAATTAACAATAATCAGGATTATTCACTTATTTATAGTCCTTAAGTGATTTTTTAAAGTCCTACTGAATTGTATTAGTCCAATTATTGAATATTATAAGAGTTCTTAATGTTGCAATGGCAGTATGAAGTTGCAATAAATAAATTTAAGTAATAATGTAATAACAATATATAAATCATATCTCTTTTTATCAATAAATTAACAATAATCAGCATTATTCACTTATTTATATCCCTTAAGTGATTTTTTAAAGTCCTACTGAATTGTATTAGTCCAATTATTGAATATTATAAGAGTTCTTAATGTTGCAATGGCAGTATGAAGTTGCAATAAATAATTTAAGTAATAATATAATAACAATATATAAATCATATCTATTTTTATCAATAATTTAACAATAGTCAGCATTATTCACTTATTTATAGTCCTTAAGTGAATTTTAAGTCCTACTGACTTGTATTAGTCCAATTATTGAATATTATAAGAGTCCTTAGTGTTGCAATGGCAGTATGAAGTTGCAATAAATAAAATAATAGAATAATAATAATAATAACAAGAACAATATCAGCAATAAAAATTTAAAATAATAATACTTAATAATAACAATAATAATAATAGCAATACAATACTAAAAATAATAACAATAAACTAATAGTGGTTTCTTCTGGTCACCTGGGTAGTGACAATATTCTTCTATTTTAATAACAGGAAAATAATTCAAGTTATGCATTGGAAAATTCTGAAACTCTTGAAAAGCAAAAAAAAAAGAAAAAAAATTCTTAAGAATAGTTTAATTTTTAGTAATTTAAGGTATAATATTATAATCCAATTAAATTCAATATAAGAAATTCTCAATCCAAACCAATCAATTATGCCAGCATAAAAGTTAATTCGAATACAAATTTCAACAGTAATATTCCCAAGAGCTCACACACTATTACTAGTGTGCTAGGAACACACTGTCACACTAAAAATAATTGAGATTAGTTAGACATAATTTATTTTATTAATTTTAATTAGTTGTATGCCTATATAAATTTTTAATTAAGTTATTAAATTGGTATCTATTACATGATTCTAAAGAATAAGTTTTATTTATGCAACTAAAACCCTAGGAACAAAATTTAAATTATATTTTATCAATAATATCTGGCATCAATTCACAATTCTTTATCTTTTCTTACTTAATCAGAATGTTATAAGAATGTTGATAAAAACTAAAGTTTGCTTCAACCAGAAATCTTATCCAATAAAATACATAAAAATCTATTAAATTGTATTTACTATCTTGAAAATTAATATGTTGCATTGACTATCTTAGAACTTTTTCATCATAGTAACAAATACAACAACAATAATAATAGTATCATCAATAGAAATAATAAATAACAACAACAACAACATCAAAATTTTATTTACATAATATCAGAAACCTTTTGAATGCACTTTTACCTAAAAACCTCAACTTTACCTTTAATACTTTTTATTTTATTATCATATTTCTCTTCCGTTTCAATTCCTCATCAGTATCACATATTTAATCATTACATCATATTTAGTTTGAGCTCAATCCTAGTAAATTTATTATGCTAAGGATCTTGGCACTTAATGAGTTTATTTCTACCAAGCTATAGACAAAATGAGGTGTAATCCACATTGGTCAGCCCAAGATTTATTAAAACTCAAAGTTACCTAATAGAACAATTTACTAAAGTAACATAATGCTAATTTTTCCATCATGTCTCAGTAAATGAACTTCTACCTGATCTAGCAGTTTGTTAAATAATTATCACAATCAACAAATCTCTAACTCCTTATATTAAGTATTAACATAAATTGGTAAGTGCATCATTTTTCCTAACATTTAACTCAAAATAAACAACATAAATTAAAATAATTTAAGTTATATTTACATATTTACAATTTATACTCAAGGTTTTTTGGTGGTAATTTAAGTTAATTTAAATTTAGTTTAATAATTGAATTAATTTTATTTACATAGTTAAATAATAATACTAATAGTAATTTAATTTAATTTAACTTAACTGCCTAAGAAAGTGGTAAATAGTAAATTGCCAAAAGAAGAAATTACAATGAGTTGTTATAGATAATTGATCATACCATGATGGCTAAGACCAAAAACGGAACAGATATTCATAAGAATAAATAATAAAGTTATTAATGGTGCACCTTTAAACACAATAAATCATGAAATCAACAGACATCCCTGCATGTCATACCAAAACCATTCCTTTAAACCAATAAACAACATACAGAAAATTACTGTCAGTTCCTGAAAATTAGCAATTAATCCCTGGCCAGTAGAAAAACCACTAATACTGTGCAAAAGTAACAACATAATATTTAGATTTGTGAAAATCAGTAATTAAAATTTATTAAAATTAACTTAGATGGTTACTGTAATGCATATAAAACCAGAATTTGTAATTAAATTTCTGTTATATTTATTGTAAAGCTCATTATTCCACACTCCATTTCCTGCAATTTCCTAGTAAAATCCATCCTTTAGTCACTATCAATACTGAATTCTATGATTATAAGATTTGGAACAAAAATAGACTTACACCAGAAATTTCATTCAATAAAATATAGAATTCCAAGTTAATTTAGTGTTATAAACTTCAATTTGAATATACTGGCTTAAGTTTTATCAGAATTATTGAAATTTTTAACAACTTTACCCATTTACCATTAGTTTATTAGTAAACACCATATTCCTTTCTCAAAATACTGATAGACATCTCTGAAAAACTTCCCTACTGAATTCACTTAATTATAGAGATTTGCAACAGAAATAATCTACACAGTAAATGAGTCAGCAAAACATAATATTCACTTATAAATTTAGAGTATTTTAAGTTTAATTTACTAATAAAACTTTTTTTTTTTTTTTTTTTTTTTTTTTTGTAATCTATCCTTAATAATATTAAACATAAATTCATACTATATTCATCTTTAACTTAACAACAACTGTAAAAATATCTAATGCTTAATAATTTAAATAAAAAAATAAATAATATTCAACAGTAAAAAGTCCAATTCATATTAAAATTCATTCCACTTAAATAGTAAATGTAAACTACTACTATAACATTTCTATAAATAGATCCACTATATATGAAAATCACAATTTAGAATGAAATAAAATAATAAAATAATAAAACACATAGGTATAAATATCCAAGTTCTTTTTTTTTTTTTTTTTTTTTTTTTTTTTTTTATCATCTCGGAGCATAGTATCAATAAATAAACAAAGTAATGAAATAAACAAATAAATTATATGCACACAATAATTTTACCGTTTCAATGTTACGCAACTCCAGCGCAACTTTCTTTTGAGATCATCATCATTTTTTTTTTTTTTTTTTTTTTTTTTTTTTACTCTTCAAAAGCTATTTTTGCGATGCAATCAAGGATGTCAGCTGTAATTTCAGAGAATCTAATAATTTTTATGCATTTATAAAATGGCATAGAAGATGTTCCAATATATTTCACTCAGTAATTTAGTTGTTCAAATTATGTTTATCGTAAAATATCATCATGTAAATTTCATAATCATACTCCAAGTCATGTGCCAAGTAATAACTGAGAACATAAATTATTCAATTCATATTGTAGTAGCAATTCTCATAAGTGCATCAATCCAAATATAACTTAGTTTAGTCTTTAAAGCATAATGACATAAGTACTCAAGCATAATGACATAAAACTCTGTCACTTGGTTTCTTGTTACGTAAGAATAGATATTTTAACAAAATAAAAAAGGTTGTTATAACATTTAGCAACAAATAAATAATACATATTACTTACTATAAAATCTAACTTACGCAATCAAATCTTGTTATGACAAAGAGGATTCAACAAATTTTTGTTGTTTTCATTGACGTGATGTTCCAATACTTCTTCTGGCTGACCTCGAAAGGGGGGTTGACTTTATAATGAAAACATATTTCGTAGATGCCTTGCTTCCGTTCTTTTTTGTTACGACACCTCAGTAAATAAGCGGCAACTTGATTCTCAAATATTCTTTCCACATCATTTGGAAGGATAGTTGTGGCATAAGTCCTTTTGAGATCCTGCCCGGCTTATATTATATCACGATGATTCACCGTCATATGTTGTAGTTGCAGTAACGTGGATTATAGAAAGAATTCACATGGTTGCACAATGAAATTAAGACGTTGGTTGTTGGATGATATAAATATTTAGAAGCAGTCGTACATTTTAGTTGCAGTTTCGTCGCGGCCATAGCGGCAGTGAATTTAAAATCCAGAGGCGTTTCTCCATAATACAACGAACGAAGCTTTCACTGGAAATTCTTTATTAAGTATTGTTCTTGGGCAGTTTCCCCCATAACCATCAAATCTGGGCATCACTACATCATCACTGTATAGAGGGTAAGTATTAGAACATCTCAAATTCTCAAAACGAGCAGCCAGGGAGTTGTGTACAATTGAAAATACGACTTAATTCTGAGGGAGCGCTGCAGGCAGCTGCTTTTTGTTACCCCGCGGAGCAACACAAGTTATGACGTAGAACGCGCACTGAACCAATGAAGAATTAAAGAAGACGCGTCATGCTACGTCACAACCAATGAAAGATAATTCGTGAAAGAGTTCGGACAGAGATGAGTGGATTAATTTTATAGTAAAGTGACTTTAAAGCGGGAAAATAATTTAAGAATAAAAAGGAAAATGGCTCTCAAAAAAACATTCTAAAACCCAGAAATGAACGAGGATCATGATAGAAATTAAGAATAACTAAAAGCTTTATATTTAAGTAAATTTGGACAATTTAGAATTAAATAAAAGGGAATTT
This sequence comes from Maratus michaelseni, assembly GCA_963931845.1. NCBI lineage: Eukaryota > Metazoa > Arthropoda > Arachnida > Araneae > Salticidae > Maratus > Maratus michaelseni. The sequence goes on from OZ007588.1 coordinate 459,637,406, forward strand.
AATAGAGTTAACGATAGAGCTAAATTAAGAATAAGGATTTAATGAATATAGAGTAGTAAATTGGAATAAAACAGGGAAAAAAAATAGAATTGTAAGAATTTGGAATAATTTAACTAAGGAAAAATGGCGAATTTTTTTTATTATTACATGTATATATATGTAATGAATATTTACAAGTTTGATATATATAATAACAGGATAGCATATAATTTTTGTAATAAATTTCCACCTTACAACCTTAAATTACCACCTTTAAATATCTTACAACATGTTTTTGGACCGGTCTCTTAAATGATTTTTTCTCATTAATCTTATTAAAATAAAATATATAACAAGAACGAAAAATCATGCGTCAAGCATAGATTATGTAACACTTTCCAACGTTTCCAAAATAATTTTACGAATCATACTCTTTAATAAGCTAAAAGATAACATCTAAGTAATGCGAATTCTTTTATTCAGCCCTGTATAGGATCTATAGATTTGTATATATACTACATTGGATGCTAAATTTTAGTTCAGTTAGGAAACACGTAGCACAGTTTAAAATTATCCGTCTGGAGTTAAATAATACGGAAATGTGTTCCCGAACTTTTGTGCTTCCCTGTATAGGATCTACAGAATTTATACACACCACGTAATATACAAAAAGCGATTTAAAATTAAAATCGCGTTCAGTAACTTAAAACGTACTTCCAGGAATTATTGTTAACATACAGTAGAGAATTTTTTTGTGTGTCCCTGTAAATGAACAATGACTGCTATACACACACTATTCTGTAGTAAGTCTCTTGTAATGAACCTTATATAAATTTCAATGCGTTTAAAATAGGGAAACATTATTTAAATAAACCGCAGACGATTTTTCTCCATAGACGTAATGTAACGGAATTCTTTTGACTGTCCCTGTAAAGTAAGTATAAGTGCTATGCACACCCTATTCCAGCTTCTTCTAATGCACCTTAGTGATCTATATAAATTTCAATGCGTTTAAAATAGTGAAACATTATTTAAATAAACCGCAAATGATTTTTCCCCATAGACCGCAATGTAACGGAATTCTTTTGAGTGTCCCTGTAAAAAAACTATAAGTGCTACACACTTCCGTTGAAATAGGGAACATGCTATAGATAACGATTATAACATATAAAAATTGCAGGGCAATCCGAGCATATTTACGGGAGTTAGAGCACGGACAGACGGCAGACGGCAGACGGCCAGACGGCAGACGGCCAGACGGCCAGACGGCAGACGGCCAGACGGCCAGACAAACCGAAGTCATAAACACTTTTCAACTAGGTTGGAAAGTGTTAAAAACACTAGGGGACTCTGCCCCCTACGAGCTACGCTCGCCAAACCCGTTCTGACACCGCATGATTTAAAAAGACTCTGATTTGATCAACTCTAAAACGATTACGGAAGATTGTATTATGATTAAACGACCAGTGGCGATCTGCTGTAACCGGATTTCCATTCATTTTCCTTTGACTGAGGGATTTTAAGTTCGAATCATCTGCTCTCGAAACAGCTAACAACTGTTTTCCTGATTTATTAAATAAGATGAATTAAACATTTAAAAATCAACGTGTGGGAAATGGTTAAGTAAACTATATCGCTGCATTGGAGAATTTTATAACGATGCTATAGAAAATTGGTTACTTCTCCATTATCCCGTCGACTACTTTCTATAAAAAGAAAAGAACTGTGGTCAGAATATATCATTTAACACCAAACGTGCATGGTCGTGGCGTCGCGTTGCATTCAGTTGGCATCAGATGCGTTACACACATTAGTTATTTCATTGAGGAATTTTTAATTCAAGGTTTATCTGTCTTTTTGATACTTCTCCATTATCCCGTCGATCAATTTTCATTAAAAAAAAACAAAAAACAAAAAACAAAAACTATCACCAAACTGTAACGCCAAATAAACAAATAGAAGAATTTTGGACATAGGTGTCATATACGCACCACGTTGGCGCGATTTTTTTCAACCGCCTATTTGGTGATAACTTTGTTTTTGAATAAATTGTGGTCTATTTACTTTTATTTTTTATTTTAATTCTATAAATTATTTTTATTATGTATATCAATATTTATTTATATCAAACTATCATTTATTTATTTCCTTTTTTAAAATAATAGAAGCTATTTCATTTATTACGTTATTCTGTTTTTATATTCAAATAAAAAAACAAGTGTTATTATTGCATTCTATTTGAAACTAATATTGAAAAACAAAGATTTCGCCAAATTGGCGGTTGAAAAAAATCGTGTCAACATGGTGCGTATATGACATTTGTGCCGAATTTTGCCATCGGAATCTCAAAAAAATAAAAAAAATAAAAATAAAATAAATAAATAAACAAACAAATAAATAAAATACAAGAAATTCGGAAAACCCCACTCACCAAAATGTCAACTATCAGTAAGTTTAAACAATAACATTTACAATATATTAATCAAAACAGAAAAAAATAGTCTCGGATCTTTATTTACATTATTTTTCTTAATTATCTCTCTCGGCTAGTGAATAAATGTTTGTGACGTCAGTTGAAACTGATCTATTGTATGTAACTGTTCATCGCAACATTTTCAATGCCTTTTCTTTTTTAATATCAGGTCACTGCCATTTAAGAATGCAATTGTCATTTTAATTAATGAAATAATTAATAAATCAGTGCAACATAATGAAAAATATATGTATATGTCGAATTAAAAACCACTTGATGCTATAACAAACACATGTATTGCCTCAGACGTCAAGTGAATGGTGACGCCACTTTCATGCATTTTTGGCGTTAAATCCTATAGTTTGGCGATAGTTTTTTTGTTATGAAAAAATGGTCGTCGGGATAAAGGAGAACTGTTAATGATATTTTCATAATTTATTAGTTATTTCGGCATTTTAAAGGTAATTATTAAACTTTAAAATATAGTTTTTAATTGAGAGGAAATATTATTTACGCTGTTTTAAAATTTGCAATAACAGGTAAAACATTTGTCGAAACAAATTAATCTCTCGTGTAAATATAATTTTTAATTGAAATTGTTTGGAAATATTGCTATTTGAGCATTTTAAATATGACGTAAGTTTCCCTACTTAATGCTTTGAAAACGCTTAATAATTTAATTATTTCTCGTTTTAACTTTCACGCGCAAGTATATTTTGTATTACGTAATTTTCTACATTTACTGCTTTTATCACGTGATCATTTAATTATTATTTGAAAGTTTTATTTCTGTTTTTAATAGTCACGTGTAAATAAATACATTTTTTAATTGAAAGGGAATATTATTATATGCGCTATTTTACAAATTGGCAACAATTCAAATAATGGATTTGATAAAATATGAAATAAATCTTCATAAAAATAATGAAAATGTTGAATAAAAAATTGAAATATAACCTCAAAAAATGAGTCAAATTGAAAAATATAATTGTAGTCTGCACACCGCAACTTTGTCAACTATATCCTTACAAATTATGGTTAAATTCCTGTGCATTGTTTTCGTTTCTATAAAACTTTTATAAGAAAATTATTTTGACCAACTTTAATATTAAATATCTCTTAAAATAATTCTTCGATTTAAAAGCTGTCTACTTCAGCGTATTTATCGAATATTTCTTTATAAAACCACCAATTTTTAAATTTTTATTTGCAATAGCTTTCTGGCTATTAGTCCAGAAAGACTTACACAAAATCTTAGCTGACAGGCACAAAATCTTAATTGACAGCGGCTGCTGCGGTGGGTACTTTTTTTTAATATACAGAGATACGTACATAAATGTATAAATGAACTTATATACATGTATATACACTTATACATGTATACACTTATAAACATATGTGATATTTACGAAAATTTAAAATATCATCGTATATATTATTTCTCCTGTCAACATCCCCTTTTCTAAGAAAATACGAAACGTAGAACGACGATACTGTTTACAAATTACTGTTGTCACAAAAATAAAATACCACATTACATGATGCTCAGCAATGATTATAAAAAACAACGCATGGGTTTATTTTATATTTATGATTAAAAAGTGAAGTTGAAATTGAAACGTTTACATTTATATTTCTATGTCCCATGTTTTCCCCCCGAAGCGTATGACGTCATCCTCTAATGCAGTTAAAATACGATTGTTAATTTTTTTTTCGCGCGCGTGCCTTTTGCAATCTTGGATCTGTTTTTACTCTAACTTTGATGGAATAAATTAGATAATATTCTGGCTTGACTAAAAACTAAAAGTTTTTTGCAGATATTTTTATCCTCACATGTTCTTTAGAAGTTTAAACATGCATCTAATAAATATTACATATTGATAAAAAATATTAGATTGTATTGCGAAATTCTCGCACGGGCCCACTGGTTTTATATTATTTCTGTTGTCAACATCCCTTTTTATATGATTTTGCAAAACAAAGAACCATAAATGAAATAGCATTTGAAAGGTTTTTGAACAGACTTCTGACATAGTGCGCTCACATTTCCTTAAAACGTTTTTTTAAATTAAAAATTGTAGATAATTAAAAAATAAGTCCGAATTGTTTTCATAAATGAAATGAAAGGTTTCTAGCCAATCAATATTGCCACAAAAATAAAATGCAGCATTACATCGTGATCAACAATGATTATAAATTAATAAATAGTACAAAAAGAGGAAATATGATGTCTAAGGGTTTAATTTATATTTGTTATTAAAAAACAAATTTGAAATTCAAATGTTTAGAAGAAAAAGATACACAGATTGGTTGAAACAGTGGTATGTCACGTGTAGCCTAAAAGGCGTGCTTTGTTATATGATATTAAATTGCATTTTATATGTATTCAATTTATTTTCATTTGTCCTATGTTTTTCCCGAAGTAGAAGACGTCTTCTCCTCTAATACAGTTAAAATACGATTGCTATTTTTTTTTCTTTCACGTGCCTTTTTCTATCTTCAATCAGTTTTCACTGTAACTTTGACTGGAATAAATGAGTTGATTATTCTGGTTAGACTAAAGTTTTTTGCCGATATTTTATCCTTAATTTTTCTTTAGAAGATTAAACTTGCATCTAATAAATATTAGATATTGCTAAAATATATTATTCCGCAGGGCGAAATTCTTGCACGAAGATATATATGCCACTGGTATATATATATATCATGGAATAGCATATAATTTTTGTAATAAATTAACATTCCGTATACCATGCAAAATGTTTTTGGATTGTTCTCTTAAATGTTTTTTTCTCATTAATCCTTTTATTAAAATAAAATATTCTACAAACACATTTTAATAATCCACAAGCATTTTCTATCAAACACAATAACAGTTGTAATCTTTTTATATCGCAATGTATTTTTTTTTGTTGTTATTGTTGAAAAAGATTCATTATTTTACACTGCACGCGCGATTCTTCAAAAATGACTAACCATATTTGTATGAAAATTAGACATGCTATACATAAATAAATATAAACGAATTGACTAAACATTTTTGTCTTCAATTAAAATTCATAAAACTGTTTATATTTATATTCTTAAAACAATTCAGACTCTTAAGTTTTTAGAGGATGTTTACAATGGAGTTTTTTTGAGTAATAAGTCACTTTAGTTAAACTGAATAAGTAAAGCAATTTAGTTTAAAAGTTTAATTTATAAGAGAGTATCCTATGCACAATAAAATAAAATATGAATGTTCTTACTATTTTAAAATTAAAATTATAAAATATATTTTATTTCGTAAACAGAAAAAGTTTAAATGTAGAGTTTTCTTTTTTTCTTTTTTCTAATATTCCTTTAAAATTTTGAACAATAACGTTTGCTGATACGTTTTAAGATAACATGTTTTAAAACTTTCATAATTTTGCATATAGAAATGTACATGACGCTTTATTTTGTACTAGAAAATTCGTCCGTCGTTGCCCGGTCCCGTCAAAAAATAATACGAAACGCGAAATCACTCTAAAAATCGCTGCACGAAACCCTTCTTCTGGTAACTCTTTGTCTTTCGAAAACTAAATAGAGATATTTACCCAAAGCGGAAGTAAATTTAATACCACCCCCTCAAATGTCTGGATAATTTAATTCAAAACGGGTCAGCTTTTCGTCAAAAAAAAAAGTTACCGTCTGATTTTCACAAAATTTGCATTTTCAGAATCAGAAGAAAACTGTGAGTTCCGATTCAAATAATCCAATACTTTTCTAAATACTATGAGTGAAAATTAAACTTTTTCGTTTTTTGGGATTATCAAATCGATAACTTTCTTTTGCGGTTTCAATAAAAATAGTCATTTTTGGCGCACGCGCAGGAAAATATTTTAGTTCCACCACCAGGGGATGCATTTTGTTCTAAACACATTATCCCACACGTGTCCCCGTTACCCCCGATACCGTGTATAGCAAACGTGCTAGGCACGCGCTGCAAAATATTTTATTTCCAGTTTCTGCCACCAAGTGGAGCATTCTGGTTTAAATAAACCTACTTCCGAACGAAACTCCGGCACTCGTTCATGTTGCTTACGGGACCGTGTAGAAAGCGTGCCGTGCATGCGCGAAAAATCGGCTAGTTCCACTTTCCACCACCAGGGAGTACCAAATTTATGTCCTATATAATTAGCTATATCTTAATTAGTTCATGTTAAGTTGAATGAACCGATTCCCGTTGAAATCAGCCCCACAGAACACGAGAAAATAAATCACCCCCTGGATATTAATATTCATAAAATGTGGTAACCAAGGGCTGAAAAAATGATACCGAAGTTTATTTAGTTATTGAGAGACCTCCGAATAATGTCAGAAAAGATTGCGTGTGAATCGGACCAAGATTAAATGCAAAATCTTTTAGTTACATTGTCCACCTCAAGGGGGTGCACTCTGTTCTAAACAAACCTCTTTCCGAACAAAATTTCGGCACGTGTCCCCACTGCTTATGACAACGTATAGAAGGCGTTCAGTGCACGCGTTAAAAACCTTCTAGTTTTGCTTTCCACATCCAGGGGTGCCAAATCTATATCTTAATTAGTTCATTTTAAGTTGAATGAATCAATTGTCGTTGAAATCGGGCCCTTTGTCTGAATCGGACAAATTTGAAATGCAAAATTGTTTACTTTTACTTCCCCCGATAGGGTTGCACTCTTTCCGATCAAAACTCCGGCACAAATCCCTGCTGTCTATGGCACCGTATGGCAGGCGTACTGCGTACGCACTGCAAAATCTTTTAGTTCTATTTTCTATCGACAGGTGGCGCTAAATCTGTATCTTAATTAGTTATCAATACCTTAATTAGTTCGTGTTAAGTCGAATGAACTAATTCTCATTGAAATTGGGCCCATAGAACCCGAGAAAATATAACTCCCTGCTCATTAATGTTCAGAAATAGTGGTAACCAAGGGCTGAAAGAATTATACCAAAGTTTATCTAGCATCTGGGGACCTAAGAAAAGGTTTCGTTTGAATCGGACAAAAAATAAATAGTTCTGATTTTGGAGGCAGGGGGGGGGGAGTTTCGATCAGAGCATGAACGCGATATTTAATCAACAATCGAACACTCACCTCCCCCCTACCAACAAAATTTAAACAAAGACGTTAAAAAATTAGGACATATTTTTAACTTTCTAACAAAAACAAAATGATTTTTTTTTTACATACAAAAACGATAAGTTACCGTTGTTAATTTCTGAAATCAAAAACATAAATGACGTAAACATGAGAAAACTCTAAAAATCGCATAAAACAAATCGCAAAAATTCACAACTCGTTGTTCAAATTGCAATCAGCTCCGACCATTTCATCTACCAATCACAAATGTCCGGTTGACGTCCAGCTGTGCCTACAATTATATCAGCAACCAATCGCAACTACCCTCCAATGGTGTTTGACTTGTAGTGGGCGATTTGTGACGTCATTTGAAATAAAAAACACTGCCAAACATGAAAAAAAATTAAAAAAGCATAAAAAATGAAATTAAAAGAAAATGTCTAATAAAAAAATCGGGATAATAAATAATTCTCCCTTCCCTTTTAAAATTATGATTTTTTTTTATCTGTAAAGAATTATCAACTTTCTCCAAGCCAAAAAGCGTAAAAAAAATTACTATTCTGAGCGTATCTGATGCTAAAATGGAAGCAATCACCGAACCAATCAAGCATTCTGGGGAAAATTACTTAGTATCGAAGGAAAAAATTCGCAAAAAATCAAAAATCGCTATACGAATTTTGTTTAAACTTTATTGAAAAGAGGATAAAATTTACTATATTGTTCTAAAAGATTGGAACCGGATTTCAGTTACTAATGCAGAAAAAACGCAGCGAAACGTGAAAAAACACTATTATTAATTAAAAATTTAATTTAAAAAATCTATTCAAAAATTTCAAAATTTGGCTTCGAGGTGCAAAACTACATACATAGATGTACCTTCACACCAAATTTTGTAGCCCTGCGTGCTGCTGTCTCTTCAGAACACTACCGAGAAACACACAGACACACACAAACTTCCTTCTTTATTATAGTTGGAGATATTATTTATCTTGATTGTAAATTGTGATGAAAAATTCTATTAACTTGATGCAATATTAAATTAATGCATCGTTTCTAAAAATCTCAAATTCAACGATATTATATTATGTTCCTAACTTTGTATTTTTGTGTATTATAATATTTTTACTGTGAAATTTTGGTATTCAAACAAAAATAAATTTTCAAAAACCCACTGTAAGATATGTAATTTACGGCAGTATTTCTAAACTGTCAGAAGAATTGTTGTTTGGTAATTACAGATATCGAAATTTTTGAAAAAAAAGTGTTTTAAATCCAAGTGAAAACAGTAATCACAAAACAAAATTCCATGGCATATGGTTATTCCAAGTTTTCTCTTGCCACATTTCATACGTTTAAAGTAAAGTTTTCTACGTTCTGTAATATATGCAAAATACAATTTTATAGTTTTCTATCTTTACTATATCGTACACCGTTTCTTTATGTTCAAATTGATGTTTTGAAGGGATTGTATGTTTAATTAGGAATTTTTTTATCTTTTGTAATGAAAAAAAAAAAAAAAAAAATTCCAGAGCATATGGTTATTCCAAGTTTTCCCTTGTCCCATTTCATATCTTTAAAGTAAAGTTTTCTACGTTCTGTAATATATGCAAAATACAATTTTATAGTTTTCTATCTTTTATATATCGTACATCCTTTCTTTATGTTCAAATTGATGTTTTGAAGGGATTGTGTGTTTAATAAGGAATTTTTTAACTTTTGTAATGCAAAAAAAAAAAAAAAAAAAAAAAAAAAAAAAAAAAAAAAAAAAAAAATTCCAGAGCATATGGTTATTCCAAGTTTTCACTTGTCCCATTTCACATATTTAAAGTAAAGTCTTCTAGGTTGTATAATATATGCAAAATACAATTTTATAGTTTTTTATCTTTTATATATCGTACATCGTTTCTTTATGTTCAAATTGATGTCTTGAAGGGATTGTGTGTTTAATAAGGAATTTTTTAACTTTTGTAATGCAAAAAAAAAAATAATAATAATAATAATAATAATAAATCCAGAGCATATGGTTATTCCAAGTTTTCACTTGTCCCATTTCATATCTTTAAAGTAAAGTCTTCTAGGTTGTATAATATATGGAAAATACAATTTTATAGTTTTCTATCTTTTATATATCGTACATCGTTTCTTTATGTTCAAATTGATGTTTTGAAGGGATTGTGTGTTTAATAAGGAATTTTTTAACTTTTGTAATGCAAAAAAAAAAAAAAAAAAAAAAAAAAAAAAAAAATCTAGAGCATATGGGTTGGGTTGGGTTGGGTTGATTATTGACGGCCAATTATCACACTTGGGATAAAGGCCCGGGGGGGAAGTACCCTTCGTGGGGGTCTTTCTATGGGAACCTAACCCGTATTTACGCATGGATAAATCCACGGCTCGAAAAAAACCACGAAAACTCCTAACGATTAGGCCGACGGGCGCGATTGGGATAGACCTAGCACCTCCCGTCTACCAGCTTCGAGAGCAGAACCTCTCAGTTACTGGTGGGGCCCAGAGCATATGGTTATTCCAGGTTTTCACTTGTTCCATTTCATATCTTTAAAGTAAAGTTTTCTACGTTCTGTAATATATGCAAAATACAATTTTATAGTTTTCTATCTTTTATATATCGTATATCGTTTCTTTATGTTCAAATTGATGTTTTGAAGGGATTGCGTGTTTAATAAGGAATTTTTTAACTTTTGTAATGCAAAAAAAAAAAAAAAAAAAAAAAAAAAAAAAAAAAAAAAAATTCCAGAGCATATGGTTATTCCAAGTTTTCACTTGTCCCATTTCATATCTTTAAAGTAAAGTCTTCTAGGTTGTATAATATATGCAAAATACAATTTTATAGTTTTCTATCTTTCATATATCGTACACCGTTTCTGTATGTTCAAATTGATGTTTTGAAGGGATTGTATGTTTAATAAGGAATTTTTTTATCTTTTGTAATGCAAAAAAAAAAAAAAAAAAAAAAAAAATCCAGAGCATATGGTTATTCCAAGTTTTCCCTTGTCCCATTTCATATCTTTAAAGTAAAGTTTTCTACGTTCTGTAATATATGCAAAATACAATTTTATAGTTTTCTATCTTTTATATATCGTACATCGTTTCTTTATGTTCAAATTGATGTTTTGAAGGGATTCTGTGTTTAATAAGGAATTTTTTTACTTTTGTAATGCAAAAAAAATAAAATAAAAAAAAAAAAAAAAATTCCAGACCATATGGTTATTCCAAGTTTTCACTTGTCCCATTTCATATCTTTAAAGTAAAGTCTTCTAGGTTGTATAATATATGCAAAATACAATTTTATAGTTTTCTATCTTTTATATATCGTACATCGTTTCTTTATGTTCAAATTGATGTTTTGAAGGGATTGTGTGTTTAATAAGGAATGTTTTAACTTTTGTAATACAAAAAAAAAAAAAAAAATCCAGAGCACATGGTTATTCCAAGTTTTCACTTGTCCCATTTCATATCTTTAAAGTAAAGTCTTCTAGGTTGTATAATACATGCAAAATACAATTTTATAGTTTTGTATCTTTTATATATCGTACATTGTTTCTTTATGTTCAAACTGATGTTTTGAAGGGATTGTGTGTTTAATAAGGAATTTTTTAACTCTTGTAATGCCAAAAAAAAAAAAAAAAAAAAAAAAATTAACAAATCCAGAGCATATTGGCTGGGTTGGGTTGGGTTGATTATTGACGGCCAATTATCACACTTGGGATAAAGGCCCGGGGGGAGTACCCTTCGTGGGGGTCTTTCTGTGGGAACCTAACCCGTATTTACGCATGGATAAATCCACGGCTCGAAAAAACCACGAAAACTCCTAACGATTAGGCCGACGGGCGCGATTGGGATCGACCCAGCACCTCCCGTCTACCAGCTTCGAGAGCAGAACCTCTCAGTTACTGGTGGGGCCCAGAGCATATGGTTATTCCAGGTTTTCACTTGTCCCATTTCATATCTTTAAAGTAAAGTTTTCTACGTTCTGTAATATATGCAAAATAAAATTTTATAGTTTTCTATCTTTTATATATCGTACATCGTTTCTTTATGTTCAAATTGATGTTTTGAAGGGATTGTGTGTTTAATAAGGAATTTTTTAACTTTTGTAATGCAAAAAAAATAAAAATAAATAAATAAATAAATAAAATAAAATAAAATAAAATCCAGAGCATATGGTTATTCCAAGTTTTCACTTGTCCCATTTCATATCTTTAAAATAAAGTCTTCTAGGTTGTATAATATATGCAAAATACAATTTTATAGTTTTCTATCTTTTATATATCGTACATCGTTTCTTTATGTTCAAATTGATGTTTTGACGGGATTGTGTGTTTAATAAGGAATTTTTTAACTTTTGTAATGCCAAAAAAAAAAAAAAAAAAAAAAAAAAAAAAAAAAAAAATCCAGAGCATATGGTTATTCCAAGTTTTCACTTGTCCCATTTCATATCTTTAAAGTAAAGTCTTCTAGGTTGTATAATATATGCAAAATACAATTTTATAGTTTTCTATCTTTTATATATCGTACATCGTTTCTTTATGTTCAAATTGATGTTTTGAAGGGATTGTGTGTTTAATAAGGAATTTTTTAACTCTTGTAATGCAAAAAAAAAACAAAAAAAAAACAAATCCAGAGCATATGGGTTGGGTTGATTATTGACGGCCAATTATCACACTTGGGATAAAGGCCCGGGGGGAGTACCCTTCGTGGGGGTCTTTCTGTGGGAACCTAACCCGTATTTACGCATGGATAAATCCACGGCTCGAAAAAAACCACGAAAACTCCTAACGATTAGGCCGACGGGCGCGATTGGGATCGACCCAGCACCTCCCGTCTACCAGCTTCGAGAGCAGAACCTCTCAGTTACTGGTGTGCCCAGAGCATATGGTTATTCCAGGTTTTCACTTGTCCCATTTCATATCTTTAAAGTAAAGTTTTCTACGTTCTGTAATATATGCAAAATACAACTTTATAGTTTTCTATCTTTTATATATCGTACATCGTTTCTTTATGTTCAAATTGATGTTTTGAAGGGATTGTGTGCTTAATAAGGAATTTTTTAACTTTTGTAATGCAAAAAAAAAAAAAAAAAAATTCCAGACCATATGGTTATTACAAGTTTTCACTTGTCCCATTTCATATCTTTAAAGTAAAGTCTTCTAGGTTGTATAACATATGCAAAATACAATTTTATAGTTTTCTATCTTTTATATATCGTACACCGTTTCTTTATGTTCAAATTCATGTTTTGACTGGATTGTATGTTTAATAAGGAATTTTTATATCTCTGTAATGAAAAAAAAAAAATCCAGAGCATATGGTTATTCCAAGTTTTCACTTGTCCCATTTCATATCTTTAAAGTAAAGTCTTCTAGGTTGTATAATATATGCAAAATACAATTTTATAGTTTTCTATCTTTTATGTATCGTACATCGTTTCTTTATGTTCAAATTGAAGTTTTGAAGGGATTGTGTGTTTAATAAGGATTTTTTTTAACTTTTGTAATGCAAAAAAAAAAAAAAAAATCCAGAGCATATGGTTATTCCAAGTTTTTCCTTGTCCCATTTCATATCTTTAAAGTAAAGTTTTCTACGTTCTGTAATATATACAAAATACAATTTTATAGTTTTCTATCTTTTATATATCGTACATCGTTTCTTTATGTTCAAATTGATGTTTTGAAGGGATTGTGTGTTTAATAAGTAATTTTTTAACTTTTGTAATGCAAAAAAAAAAAAAAAAAAAAAAAAAAAAAAAAAAATTTCAGAGCATATGGTTATTCCAAGTTTTCACTTGTCCCATTTCATATCTTTAAAGGAAAGTCTTCTAGGTTGTATAATATATGGAAAATACAATTTTATATTTTTCTATCTTTTATATATCGTACATCGTTTCTTTATGTTCAAATTGATATTTTGAAGGGATTGTGTGTTTAATAAGGAATTTTTTAACTCTTGTAATGCCAAAAAAACCCCCAAAAAAAACAAAAAAAACAAATCCACAGCATATGGGCTTGGTTGGGTTGGGTTGATTATTGACGGCAAATTATCACACTTGGGATAAAGGCCCGGGGGGAGTACCCTTCGTGGGGGTCTTTCTATGGGAACCTAATCCATATTTACGCATGGATAAATCCACGGCTCGAAAAAAACCACGAAAACTCCTAACGATTAGGCCGACGGGCGCGATTGGGATCGACCCAGCACCTCCCGTCTACCAGCTTCGAGAGCAGAACTTCTCAGTTACTGGTGGGGCCCAGAGCATATGGTTATTCCAGGTTTTCACTTGTCCCATTTCATATCTTTAAAGTAAAGTTTTCTACGTTCTGTAATATATGCAAAATACAATTTTATAGTTTTCTATCTTTTATATATCGTACATCGTTTCTTTATGTTCAAATTGATGTTTTGAAGGGATTGTGTGTTTAATAAGGAATTTTTTATCTTTTGTAATGCAAAAAAAAAAAAAAAAAAAAAAAAAAAAAAAATTCCAGAGCATATGGTTATTCCAAGTTTTTACTTGTCCCATTTCATATCTTTAAAGTAAAGTTTTCTACGTTCTGTAATATATGCAAAATACAATTTTATACTTTTCTATCTTTTATATATCGTACATCGTTTCTTTATGTTCAAATTGATGTTTTGAAGGGATTGTGTGTTTAATAAGGAATTTTTTAACTTTTGTAATGCAAAAAAAAAAAAAAAAAAAAAAAAATTCCAGACCATATGGTTATTCCAAGTTTTCACTTGTCCCATTTCATATCTTTAAAGTAAAGTCTTCTAGGTTGTATAACATATGCAAAATACAATTTTATAGTTTTCTATCTTTTATATATCGTACACCGTTTCTTTATGTTCAAATTCATGTTTTGACTGGATTGTATGTTTAATAAGGAATTTTTATATCTCTGTAATGAAAAAAAAAAATCCAGAGCATATGGTTATTCCAAGTTTTTACTTGTCCCATTTCATACCTTCAAGTAAAGTCTTCTAGGTTGTATAATATATGCAAAATACATTTTTATAGTTTTCTATCTTTTATATATCGTACATCGTTTCTTTATGTTCAAATTGATGTTTTGAAGGGATTGTGTGTTTAATAAGGATTTTTTTAACTTTTGTAATGCAAAAAAAAAAAAAGAATCCAGAGCACATGGTTATTCCAAGTTTTCACTTGTCCCATTTCATATCTTTAAAGTAAAGTCTTCTAGGTTGTATAATACATGCAAAATACAATTTTATAGTTTTGTATCTTTTATATATCGTACATCGTTTCTTTATGTTCAAATTGATGTTTTGAAGGGATTGTTTGTTTAATAAGGAATTTTTTAACTCTTGTAATGCAAAAAAAAAAACAAAAAAAAACAAATCCAGAGCATATGGGTTGGGTTGATTATTGACGGCCAATTATCACACTTGGGATAAAGGCCCGGGGGGAGTACCCTTCGTGGGGGTCTTTCTGTGGGAACCTAACCCGTATTTACGCATGGATAAATCCACGGCTCGAAAAAAACCACGAAAACTCCTAACGATTAGGCCGACGGGCGCGATTGGGATCGACCCAGCACCTCCCGTCTACCAGCTTCGAGAGCAGAACCTCTCAGTTACTGGTGGGGCCCAGAGATTATAGTTATTCCAGGTTTTCACTTGTCCCATTTCATATCTTTAAAGTAAAGTTTTCAACGTTCTGTAATATATGCAAAATACAATTTTATAGCTTTCTATCTTTTATGTATCGTACATCGTTTCTTTATGTTCAAATTGAAGTTTTGAAGGGATTGTGTGTTTAATAAGGATTTTTTTTAACTTTTGTAATGCAAAAAAAAAAAAAAAATCCAGAGCATATGGTTATTCCAAGTTTTCCCTTGTCCCATTTCATATCTTTAAAGTAAAGTCTTCTAGGTTGTATAATATATGGAAAATACAATTTTATATTTTTCTATCTTTTATATATCGTACATCGTTTCTTTATGTTCAAATTGATATTTTGAAGGGATTGTGTGTTTAATAAGGAATTTTTTAACTCTTGTAATGCCAAAAAAAAACCTAAAAAAACAAAAAAAACAAATCCAGAGCATATGGGCTTGGTTGGGTTGGGTTGATTATTGACGGCAAATTATCACACTTGGGATAAAGGCCCGGGGGGAGTACCCTTCGTGGGGGTCTTTCTATGGGAACCTAATCCATATTTACGCATGGATAAATCCACGGCTCGAAAAAACCACGAAAACTCCTAACGATTAGGCCGACGGGCGCGATTGGGATCGACCCAGCACCTCCCGTCTACCAGCTTCGAGAGCAGAACTTCTCAGTTACTGGTGGGGCCCAGAGCATATGGTTATTCCAGGTTTTCACTTGTCCCATTTCATATCTTTAAAGTAAAGTTTTCTACGTTCTGTAATATATGCAAAATACAATTTTATAGTTTTCTATCTTTTAGATATCGTACATCGTTTCTTTATGTTCAAATTGATGTTTTGAAGGGATTGTGTGTTTAATAAGGAATTTTTTAACTTTTGTAATGCAAAAAAAAAAAAAAAAAAAAAAAAAATACAGAGCATATGGTTATTCCAAGTTTTTACTTGTCCCATTTCATATCTTTAAAGTAAAGTCTTCTAGGTTGTATAATATATGCAAAATACAATTTTATAGTTTTCTATATTTTATATATCGTACACCGTTTCTTTATGTTCAAATTGATGTTTTGAAGGGATTGTATGTTTAATAAGGAATTTTTTTATCTTTTGTAATGCAAAAAAAAAAAAAAAAAAAAAAAAATTCCAGAGCATATGGTTATTCCAAGTTTTCCCTTGTCCCATTTCATATCTTTAAAGTAAAGTTTTTTACGTTCTGTAATATATGCAAAATACAATTTTATAGTTTTCTATCTTTTATATATCGTACATCGTTTCTTTATGTTCAAATTGATGTTTTGAAGGGATTGTGTGTTTAATAAGGAATTTTTTAACTTTTGTAATGCAAAAAAAAAAATAAAAATAAAATAAAATAAAATAAAATAAAATAAAATAAAATAAAATCCAGAGCATATGGTTATTCCAAGTTTTCACTTGTCCCATTTCATATCTTTAAAGTAAAGTCTTCTAGGTTGTATAATGTATGCAAAATACAATTTTATAATTTTCTATCTTTTATATATCGTACATCGTTTCTTTATGTTCAAATTGATGTTTTGAAGGGATTGTGTGTTTAATAAGTAATTTTTTAACTTTTGTAATGCAAAAAAAAAAAAAAAAAAAAAAAAAAAAAATCCAGAGCATATGGTTATTCCAAGTTTTCACTTGTCCCATTTCATATCTTTAAAGTAAAGTCTTCTAGGTTGTATAATATATGGAAAATACAATTTTATAGTTTTCTATCTTTTATATATCGTACATCGTTTCTTTATGTTCAAATTGATATTTTGAAGGGATTGTGTGTTTAATAAGGAATTTTTTAACTCTTGTAATGCCAAAAAAAAACAAAAAAAAACAAAAAAAAAACAAATCCAGAGCATATGGTCTTGGTTGGGTTGGGTTGATTATTGACGGCAAATTATCACACTTGGGATAAAGGCCCGGGGGGAGTACCCTTCGTGGGGGTCTTTCTATGGGAACCTAATCCATATTTACGCATGGATAAATCCACGGCTCGAAAAAAACCACGAAAACTCCTAACGATTAGGCCGACGGGCGCGATCGGGATCGACCCAGCACCTCCCGTCTACCAGCTTCGAGAGCAGAACTTCTCAGTTACTGGTGGGGCCCAGAGCATATGGTTATTCCAGGTTTTCACTTGTCCCATTTCATATCTTTAAAGTAAAGTTTTCTACGTTCTGTAATATATGCAAAATACAATTTTATAGTTTTCTATCTTTTATATATCGTACATCGTTTCTTTATGTTCAAATTGATGTTTTGAAGGGATTGTGTGTTTAATAAGGAATTTTTTAACTTTTGTAATGCAAAAAAAAAAAAAAAAAAAAAAAAAAATCCAGAGCATATGGTTATTCCAAGTTTTTACTTGTCCCATTTCATATCTTTAAAGTAAAGTCTTCTAGGTTGTATAATATATGCAAAATACAATTTTATAGTTTTCTATCTTTTATATATCGTACACCGTTTCTTTATGTTCAAATTGATGTTTTGAAGGGATTGTATGTTTAATAAGGAATTTTTTTATCTTTTGTAATGCAAAAAAAAAAAAAAAAAAAAAAAAAAAAAAAAAAAAAAAAATTCCAGAGCATATGGTTATTCCAAGTTTTCCCTTGTCCCATTTCATATCTTTAAAGTAAAGTTTTTTACGTTCTGTTTTATATGCAAAATACAATTTTATAGTTTTCTATCTTTTATATATCGTACATCGTTTCTTTATGTTCAAATTGATGTTTTGAAGGGATTGTGTGTTTAATAAGGAATTTTTTAACTTTTGTAATGCAAAAAAAAAATAAAATAAAATAAAATAAAATAAAATAAAATCCAGAGCATATGGTTATTGCAAGTTTTCACTTGTCCCATTTCATATCTTTAAAGTAAAGTCTTCTAGGTTGTATAATATATGCAAAATACAATTTTATAATTTTCTATCTTTTATATATCGTACATCGTTTCTTTATGTTCAAATTGATGTTTTGAAGGGATTGTGTGTTTAATAAGGAATTTTTTAACTCTTGTAATGCAAAAAAAAAAAAAAAAAAAAAAAAAAAACAACAAAAAAACAAATCCAGAGCATATGGGTTGGGTTGATTATTGACGGCCAATTATCACACTTGGGATAATGGCCCGGGGGGAGTACCCTTCGTGGGGGTCTTTCTGTGGGAACCTAACCCGTATTTACGCATGGATAAATCCACGGCTCGAAAAAAACCACGAAAACTCCTAACGATTAGGCCGACGGGCGAGATTGGGATCGACCCAGCACCTCCCGTCTACCAGCTTCGAGAGCAGAACCTCTCAGTTACTGGTGGGGCCCAGAGCATATGGTTATTCCAGGTTTTCACTTGTCCCATTTCATATCTTTAAAGTAAAGTTTTCAACGTTCTGTAATATATGCAAAATACAATTTTATAGTTTTCTATGTTTTATATATCGTACATCGTTTCTTTATGTTCAAATTGATGTTTTGAAGGGATTGTGTGTTTAATAAGGAATTTTTTAACTTTTGTAATGCAAAAAAAAAAAAAAAAAAAAAAAAAATTCCAGACCATATGGTTATTCCAAGTTTTCACTTGTCCCATTTCATATCTTTAAAGTAAAGTCTTCTAGGTTGTATAACATATGCAAAATACAATTTTATAGTTTTCTATCTTTTATATATCGTACACCGTTTCTTTATGTTCAAATTCATGTTTTGACTGGATTGTATGTTTAATAAGGAATTTTTATATCTCTGTAATGAAAAAAAAAAATCCAGAGCATATGGTTATTCCAAGTTTTTACTTGTCCCATTTCATACCTTCAAGTAAAGTCTTCTAGGTTGTATAATATATGCAAAATACATTTTTATAGTTTTCTATCTTTTATATATCGTACATCGTTTCTTTATGTTCAAATTGATGTTTTGAAGGGATTGTGTGTTTAATAAGGAATTTTTTAACTTTTGTAATGCAAAAAAAACAAAAAACAAAAAAAACAAAAAAAACAAAAACAAATCCAGAGCATATGGGTTGGGTTGGGTTGATTATTGACGGCCAATTATCACACTGGGGTAAAGGCCCGGGGGGAGTACCCTTCGTGGGGGTCTTTCTATGGGAACCTAACCCGTATTTACGCATGAATAAATCCACGGCTGGAAGAAAACCACGAAAACTCCGAACGATTAGGCCGACGGGCGCGATTGGGATCGACCCAGCACCTCCCGTCTACCAGCTTCGAGAGCAGAACCTCTCAGCCACTGGTGGGGCCCAGAGCATATGGTTATTCCAGGTTTTCACTTGTCCCATTTCATATCTTTAAAGTAAAGTTTTCAACGTTCTGTAATATATGCAAAATACAATTTTATAGTTTTCTATCTTTTATGTATCGTACATCGTTTCTTTATGTTCAAATTGAAGTTTTGAAGGGATTGTGTGTTTAATAAGGATTTTTTTTAACTTTTGTAATGCAAAAAAAAAAAAAAAAAAAATCCAGAGCATATGGTTATTCCAAGTTTTCCCTTGTCCCATTTCGTATCTTTAAAGTAAAGTTTTCTACGTTCTGTAATATATACAAAATACAATTTTATAGTTTTCTATCTTTTATATATCGTACATCGTTTCTTTATGTTCAAATTGATGTTTTGAAGGGATTGTGTGTTTAATAAGTAATTTTTTAACTTTTGTAATGCAAAAAAAAAAAAAAAAAAAAAAAAAAAAAAAAAAAAAAAATCCAGAGCATATGGTTATTCCAAGTTTTCCCTTGTCCCATTTCATATCTTTAAAGTAAAGTCTTCTAGGTTGTATAATATATGGAAAATACAATTTTATAGTTTTCTATCTTTTATATATCGTACATCGTTTCTTTATGTTCAAATTGATGTTTTGAAGGGATTGTGTGTTTAATAAGGATTTTTTTAACTTTTGTAATGCAAAAAAAAAAAAGAATCCAGAGCACATGGTTATTCCAAGTTTTCACTTGTCCCATTTCATATCTTTAAAGTAAAGTCTTCTAGGTTGTATAATACATGCAAAATACAATTTTATAGTTTTGTATCTTTTATATATCGTACATCGTTTCTTTATGTTCAAATTGATGTTTTGAAGGGATTGTTTGTTTAATAAGGAATTTTTTAACTCTTGTAATGCAAAAAAAAAAACAAAAAATAACAAATCCAGAGCATATGGGTTGGGTTGATTATTGACGGCCAATTATCACACTTGGGATAAAGGCCCGGGGGGAGTACCCTTCGTGGGGGTCTTTCTGTGGGAACCTAACCCGTATTTACGCATGGATAAATCCACGGCTCGAAAAAAACCACGAAAACTCCTAACGATTAGGCCGACGGGCGCGATTGGGATCGACCCAGCACCTCCCGTCTACCAGCTTCGAGAGCAGAACCTCTCAGTTACTGGTGGGGCCCAGAGATTATAGTTATTCCAGGTTTTCACTTGTCCCATTTCATATCTTTAAAGTAAAGTTTTCAACGTTCTGTAATATATGCAAAATACAATTTTATAGCTTTCTATCTTTTATGTATCGTACATCGTTTCTTTATGTTCAAATTGAAGTTTTGAAGGGATTGTGTGTTTAATAAGGATTTTTTTTAACTTTTGTAATGCAAAAAAAAAAAAAAAATCCAGAGCATATGGTTATTCCAAGTTTTCCCTTGTCCCATTTCATATCTTTAAAGTAAAGTCTTCTAGGTTGTATAATATATGGAAAATACAATTTTATATTTTTCTATCTTTTATATATCGTACATCGTTTCTTTATGTTCAAATTGATATTTTGAAGGGATTGTGTGTTTAATAAGGAATTTTTTAACTCTTGTAATGCCAAAAAAAAACCTAAAAAAACAAAAAAAACAAATCCAGAGCATATGGGCTTGGTTGGGTTGGGTTGATTATTGACGGCAAATTATCACACTTGGGATAAAGGCCCGGGGGGAGTACCCTTCGTGGGGGTCTTTCTATGGGAACCTAATCCATATTTACGCATGGATAAATCCACGGCTCGAAAAAACCACGAAAACTCCTAACGATTAGGCCGACGGGCGCGATTGGGATCGACCCAGCACCTCCCGTCTACCAGCTTCGAGAGCAGAACTTCTCAGTTACTGGTGGGGCCCAGAGCATATGGTTATTCCAGGTTTTCACTTGTCCCATTTCATATCTTTAAAGTAAAGTTTTCTACGTTCTGTAATATATGCAAAATACAATTTTATAGTTTTCTATCTTTTATATATCGTACATCGTTTCTTTATGTTCAAATTGATGTTTTGAAGGGATTGTGTGTTTAATAAGGAATTTTTTAACTTTTGTAATGCAAAAAAAAAAAAAAAAAAAAAAAAAAATACAGAGCATATGGTTATTCCAAGTTTTTACTTGTCCCATTTCATATCTTTAAAGTAAAGTCTTCTAGGTTGTATAATATATGCAAAATACAATTTTATAGTTTTCTATATTTTATATATCGTACACCGTTTCTTTATGTTCAAATTGATGTTTTGAAGGGATTGTATGTTTAATAAGGAATTTTTTTATCTTTTGTAATGCAAAAAAAAAAAAAAAAAAAAAAAATTCCAGAGCATATGGTTATTCCAAGTTTTCCCTTGTCCCATTTCATATCTTTAAAGTAAAGTTTTTTACGTTCTGTAATATATGCAAAATACAATTTTATAGTTTTCTATCTTTTATATATCGTACATCGTTTCTTTATGTTCAAATTGATGTTTTGAAGGGATTGTGTGTTTAATAAGGAATTTTTTAACTTTCGTAATGCAAAAAAAAAATAAAAATAAAATAAAATAAAATAAAATAAAATAAAATAAAATAAAATCCAGAGCATATGGTTATTCCAAGTTTTCACTTGTCCCATTTCATATCTTTAAAGTAAAGTCTTCTAGGTTGTATAATGTATGCAAAATACAATTTTATAATTTTCTATCTTTTATATATCGTACATCGTTTCTTTATGTTCAAATTGATGTTTTGAAGGGATTGTGTGTTTAATAAGTAATTTTTTAACTTTTGTAATGCAAAAAAAAAAAAAAAAAAAAAAAAAAAAAAAATCCAGAGCATATGGTTATTCCAAGTTTTCACTTGTCCCATTTCATATCTTTAAAGTAAAGTTTTCTACGTTCTGTAATATATGCAAAATACAATTTTATAGTTTTCTATCTTTTATATATCGTACATCGTTTCTTTATGTTCAAATTGATGTTTTGAAGGGATTGTGTGTTTAATAAGGAATTTTTTAACTTTTGTAATGCAAAAAAAAAAAAAAAAAAAAAAATTCCAGAGCATATGGTTATTCCAAGTTTTTACTTGTCCCATTTCATATCTTTAAAGTAAAGTCTTCTAGGTTGTATAATATATGCAAAATACAATTTTATAGTTTTCTATCTTTTATATATCGTACACCGTTTCTTTATGTTCAAATTGATGTTTTGAAGGGATTGTATGTTTAATAAGGAATTTTTTTATCTTTTGTAATGCAAAAAAAAAAAAAAAAAAAAAAAAAAAAAAAAAAATTCCAGAGCATATGGTTATTCCAAGTTTTCCCTTGTCCCATTTCATATCTTTAAAGTAAAGTTTTTTACGTTCTGTTTTATATGCAAAATACAATTTTATAGTTTTCTATCTTTTATATATCGTACATCGTTTCTTTATGTTCAAATTGATGTTTTGAAGGGATTGTGTGTTTAATAAGGAATTTTTTAACTTTTGTAATGCAAAAAAAAATAAAATAAAATAAAATAAAATAAAATAAAATCCAGAGCATATGGTTATTGCAAGTTTTCACTTGTCCCATTTCATATCTTTAAAGTAAAGTCTTCTAGGTTGTATAATATATGCAAAATACAATTTTATAATTTTCTATCTTTTATATATCGTACATCGTTTCTTTATGTTCAAATTGATGTTTTGAAGGGATTGTGTGTTTAATAAGGAATTTTTTAACTCTTGTAATGCAAAAAAAAAAAAAAAAAAAAAAAACAACAAAAAAACAAATCCAGAGCATATGGGTTGGGTTGATTATTGACGGCCAATTATCACACTTGGGATAATGGCCCGG